>OW388294.1:54153598-55447611 GCA_936450465.1 Gibbula magus | reverse complement strand
TTATGTTTTTTTTTAAATATAAAAATACGCTAAATTCCTTTATATCAGCAAAGATTGCGAGAGAATTCAGCCAATTTATGTTTAATAATTTTGGATTCCAAAAACCAACCATGCATATGTTGGATATCATGGAATTGCCACTTATAGACGATATCGGTTTATAATAATTCTTAGTTTTGTTAACAGTTTGAGAACATTTTGGTACAATTTTGATAATGTTTCATACAGAACAGCCCTTCGTGTAAAAATTTGGTGAGAAATTTGAAAACTGATTCAAGCTCAACAATACAGGAATCGTATACAAATTAAATTATAATTACTATTGATGATGAAAGTTTAATTGTATTTTATTTCAAACTTAATATATGAAGATGATCTATTTTGTATTTACATTTCTACAATGTATATGTGTTACACATGATTCACCTACCTGTTACAATTGCTCTGTGAACGGGGTCGATTTTGCAGTGCTTGAATCTAAATAGTCATAACTTTATAACTACTGCTTGAAGAACCCAAATGGCAACTTACATTGAAAACCAATATGTCAACGTACCTTTTAGTACTAGTTTACTTGACGATCTAATCACAAGTAACTAATTATAACCAGTTAAGTAAAAAGCGTCTACCCTACATTAGTGCGGACGAACAATAAAGGTCTGTTATTTATTTCAACTCCGCCTGTGCTTAAATCAGGCTTTGGAAAACATCTGGATAAAGTTATGAGTTTTTCTCACATCAAATTCTTTTTTCATATTCTCATTAGATACTTAGATCGTTTTGATGTTTTTTTTCGACCCTAACCAGACAATTGCACATTACATTTGAGTAATAAGTCAATGTAACTGAAACTGCATTAATTAAGACATTAATATGTATTCTTTTACAGTCAAATGGAACGTTTATTCCACATTGTGTTATAGATAAAACCCTCTTTCCCTGAACATGATTAAATTAAAATTTTGTGCTAAAAGTATATTTGAAAATGAGATTCAATGTACATCTATTCATTTCGTTTGTGAAATAATTAGAACAAGACTCACAGTTCACATAACCCCGCCTATAGTTAGAACTTTGACCAGCAGCATATAACATCTATTAATTTGAAACACATATGCCAATAATATGTATATTACTAACAACGTTCATTCAACGGTCACTTTAGATTTGTATCTTCCAAACGGCACAAAACAGCAACAAACTAAATTTCAAAACTTAGCTTGTTAGCTTTCAAATATCCTCGGACACAACTCTAGCAAAGGATGGATTTATTAATATAAAACGACTTACTAATCGCCTAATTAAAAAATGAACACATGTACATTTATTTTACAAGAAAGTGTTAAAAACTGCAATCAACAAACCGGTTGTATGTGTGTAAATTCCATAGGGCGTCAATCATGAAGAATCTACAATGTACGCGATTGTTTGATCACGTGATCCCGAGATTTGTTATTTGCACGTGCTGCACGTGCTTCTTCCTTGCTGTAATGACATGACTTGGACAGGTTTTGTCTACTGTTGAGTTGTGGAGACCATTTTCGACTACAAAACGAAGACCATTTTCCAATAACTACAGACATTCACAGGTATATATTTCAACTTGATTCAACTTTGACTGAAACTTAATATATTATCATTAACCTTTAAATCTTAAAATATAAGTACTTTAATTTTTAAACAACACGTGGTCTTCCATGACCTTGACAGAACTGATAAATCTTTGCTCGAATCAATGTTCAATGCCCATGTTCAAATCCAAAATGTAACTTAAGGTGAACTTACTATAAATAGTATTATGACATCTTCATTTGAATTAAAACATTAGTCGATTTGAATTGAATAACAAAATAATTCAATATTAAAATCTCAAATATGTATTTATTTACAGTTCTTAAATTAAAACTTTGATACAAGAAAATTTACAATAACCTTTAAAATATAAGAGCATGGAACTTAACCTTTAGATTAAATTATAATTAAAATTGTGAAACGATAAACAATAATCCAATTAAACGTACTTTAGACTTGGGAATTAACTGTCCTATCGTATGTCTACATTCCAAAATCATTTTAAAAGATTGTAAAACAATTCGTCCTTTTTATCCTGTATGCTATATTCCATTCTGTGATAATTTAAAATATGCATCGAACATTTGTATTTGATCTTAAGTTAATTTTCATTTACAAATTAATACTGTTTCATGGTAATCATTTGGTACAGTCATGTACTTGTAATTCGCTCAGGGTCACGTCATGAAAAATCATTTTGTTCAAATCTCTACGGAAGCAGCGATTCGGTGTATCGGTGTTCAGTCAATCGTGAAGGCCCGTTCTCGCGTGACGACTTGTAGGAACAACATGTGTAGTTCAACTTGTAGTAACGACATTTAGTGCTGTCACAGCGTCCATGTTTAATCAAAACGTTGGCCGTCAGCAAAAATCTTTTTCTCGGTAGATAGTTGTTTTAGCTCTTGATAACCTGGCTTGTTCCCGAAGCGGATCAGTCTTGAATATTTTCATTTGATAATAAACTTGTTTCAAGTCTTGGATAGCTACATCGCTACATCTTTGGAACATGACAAGTGATATAATTATAACATTTCGAGTCACGTTAATCGTCGTCATGGAGACAAGCCGCGAAAAAGCGACGTTCTACATGAAAATACCATCCGTATATTGATCGACAAAATAAAAAAAACTGTATACATTGTCATTGATGGTAGCTGCTCTTTTCTCAATCACTATCCAGGTTGTTGAACATTTTCAAAATTGTAAGTTATTTACTACATTTGTCACTTCATATATGTCAAAAATACATGATTCTCGTTGTGCTCTTCTTCATAAGCTCTTGATACTTAAATAGTAAATCGAAATACTCACATAACTAGAAAAGCGGTTATATCGTAATTTGGAGATCAAGGAAAGTTAACGGTTAAATTTTGAACTTTCAACTCTGACAATTTTGTGAAATATATTTACTTACAACTTAGTTGTGAAGTCTAATTACATACATGACGTTTTTTTTATTAACTATATTTATTAACAATTTCATTGATTCATCTTATCATTTTATCACTCATGTTAGCAGTCTAAATCCATATAAAAAGTAATATATTTTCGAATAAAATTTCCTAGTTTTCTGTACTTAAATCGTGTTGAAAAATCACATTTTACGAGTTCATTCCTAGCATCGCATCTTCCGAATCCAAATATTATAGGATATGATTGTGGCGTTAGTTATAACATGTTTTTTATCGTACTTTTAAATATGCTGAGCCTCACTCGTGAAACGTATTTTGATATTATAGTAGATTCTTTAAGTTATAGGCATAGTGAGGACAGTAGTTCAGCCGAAATATTAATAATTTCCGAAGAGAGAAGGGTGTTTTACTATTGGTGACATTATTTTTCAAATACATTTGATCGACTTATTTCAGCCAAAAAACGTGCTACGTCCCCTTTAATGTAACGCCAAGCATATTATGCGAGTTAATTGATTTAATTATACAGAAACAATACCATGATGTGATTAAGAAACGTTTAAGATACCTGTAGTACTGGGCAATGGATGCTTCATATTTCCGGATAATGTGTTAATGCTTTACTCAGACACATTAAATATCTAGTATATATCTATATATCTTTTACATCTAAATAAAATCTGCAAACAATACGAACATGTAATGGTCAGCATCTGTTTGTCTAAACATTGTTCAATCAATCAATCGTTTTATTCCATAAGACCACCAGAGGTGGTATAAGAATACAGTACAAGGTATAATGTAACATACATAGCATGACAAGATGACAATTATAAAATAGAAATATTGAATCAATGGACACTCGTGCGAGAGGACAGTGATACTGATCATGATACTTTAGTTGTTATAATGTTTATAAAAGTTGAGAGTGATTTCAAAATTTGTCTTTCCTTGAGAGAGAAAAGTAATTTGTATGAGATTAGGCTTGGGTTTTTAACAAATTTACTTGGTAAAAGATTGTTCCTTTCGATATCAAACGCAGGACAGCGAAATATATAATGTAATTCATCTGCTATCGCTGGTGAGTTACATAATTTACAGGTTCTATTTTCTTTGGGTGTATTGGTCCAGCGACCCTTTTCAATTGGTAGTTTGTGATTGGTGGTCCTGAATTTAAGTATGGGGTAAGCAATGGATTTTGGGAGATAAAGATAGTATTCAAAGGTTGGGATGTTTTTGAGATATTTATAGTAGAAACCTTTGGAGCTGTTATCAATCGCACTTCGCCATGACTGGTAGAATTGGTCACTAAGGACCATGTCTACCGCATTGATTAGCCATTGTCTGTCATACAGCTTTGGTAACAATAATACAAATGACAGGCCACATTTGTTTAAGATTGATTCAATGTGCTTAACCCATGGTGAACGATAGTTGCAAGATACATCTGAAGTAATTAAAGTTAGCATATCACATGATAACTTATTGTCTTCTGATACATGTTTATGCCAGAAGTTGATTATTCGTTTAGCTATCTGAATTTCTAGTGGCTTTCTACCTAGTTCGCCATATACCATAAAGTTTGGTGTAGATATCTTAAGGCCTGCTGCCAACTTCAAGAACTTCAGATGAACCTTTTCTAGGACATTGACATTTGAGTAGCCCCAGATTTCTGCACCATATAGTAGTATGGGGAGAATCATTACATCAAAGGCTTTGATAATACAATCAAGCGGTAGGTCAAGATTACGAGCATTTCTTAGAAGAATATACATACACTTAGTAGCATTGGCAGCTAATGATTTCAAACCAAGGGTAAATTTTCTATTTTTGTTAAATACAAATCCAAGATAACAGTAGTTGTCCACGATCTCAATTTCATGTTCCTCTATATAGAATGATAACTTATTAACCCTTCTTTTGTTACGATCAGTTTTTTTTCGTTTTATATCCGTTTTGCATTAAAATAACATTACCTACGTATGGTATTCAAACATCGGACCATTTACGGAGAACTTTACCGGGAGAAGCACAACGTTGATAATGCCCCACAAAATAACATTTTCTTTGGCAATCATCAGTGAAAAAGTTTCCAAAGAATATTATTTAATTTAAAAAACAACTTTTGTCAGAATTGGGACTAATTGGAGAGTCATTTAAGGTTTTGTAAGGTGACGTCCTCGCTAAACAGGTTATTCAAATGAACTCTTTCTTCAAACGATCAACTGTGTAATAAGATAACAGTAAAGGAACCAAGGACAACCTGTTTAAGATACATCCTAAACATTCAACAAACCATCGAGTATGTAAGTGTTTCAAACAAAAACTAGTTTTTGAAAACCTACTTCTGATATCAATCGCTGAAGAAATAATGTATCTACAAGGTGACATATGATCCATAAGTTCACATCACAACAATCCGCAACTTCCCATCGCAAGCCAAACATCTTGCCAGTCTGCATTACTGACTTAAATCAGCCAGTAATGGAGATTGGCAAGAGTTATGCATTGCGTTTGGAAGTTGGACAATCCGATGAAATTTGGTTTCGCAGACAAGCACGCTTTAGATCAAAGCGCGCCAATAGAAGCTGACGTCATATGAACATAATTCACTGTATTGCTTAAAACATCCTACAAAGCTGAGGTACCCATGCTTGTTGATTTCACAAGTCGCCATAGCAACCCACGAAAAGCTCGTGCTTCTCGATTGTTTTCTTCGCGTTATGTCCACTGCAAAGCTTTGCGGCAGACGTAATCATTTCGCTTCCATACATAATTCTGAAAATTCCGTAATTACGTCCTTCCGAAATGCTTTCGTTTCCGGGCCATGTATGGGGTAGGGACCTCTTTCTCAAAATACATACATTATTGTTTTACGAAACTGTGTGTGTGGTTAGACCTAGTTTTGGAATGTTGCCTTTTCCTACTAAGGGTATTCTCAGTTTTATATTTTTTCTGGTTTCCATGGAAACAGTTTAAACGTAGTACATACATGTATGAGGATAGGGATATTCAGTATTATTATACCCCCGCTATACCCCCGCTACGTAAGCGGGGGTATATAGCGTTCATTCCGTCCGTCCGTCCGGTCAATTTTCTCAAAAACCGTCAAAGGTACATCAACCAAACTTTGTACAGTTGTTAACCATGTTCTTCCGATCGCGCACAGACAATTTTCAATTTTCTGAGATTTAAATTTTTGGACTTAGTTTTATTGTGTTCAATGGGGACAAGTTTTCTCGGATACTGTTCAACTTAGGTGAATGAAATTTTGGTTGTGAGTACTCATGACCATACTCTTTATCGAGTTCGAAAACCAGTTCCAAAATATAATATTTTTTACGGAGTTATGGCCCTTGAATCCGAAATTGAACTTAGTACTAAAAGAACTGTGATGCTCCAATGGGGACACGTTTCCTCGGAAACTGTTACATCTAGGTGAATGAAATTTAATATTTAGGTAGTCCAGATGATAGTCTTCATCGAGTTCGAAAACCAGTTCCGAAATATTATTGTTTACGGAGTTACGACCCTTGAATCCGAAATTTAACTTAATACCAAAATAACTCAGATGCTCCAATGGGGACAAGTTTTCTCGGAAACTATTTCATCTGGGTGAATGAAATTTCACATGGAGGTAGTCCAGATGATACTCTTCATCGAGTTCGAAAACCAGTTCCGTAATAGTATTTTTTACGGAGATTTGAAGCCCTTGAATCTGTAATTGAACTTGGTACAAATTATCGGTGTGATGCTCTAATGGGAAAAATTAAGTTACCTGAAAAATATTACATCCGGGTTAATGAAATTTTGTAATAACAAAGCCAGTTCCTAAAATTATTTTGGACAATATCATGATTCTTGAAGCTGTTTTTTAAACATACATGTAGTACCCTTCACATCTATAATTCTCAATGGATGGATAGCGGATGGCGGGGGTATGTGAGCCATGCTCACTTTTTTCTTGTTTAATGAGACTAGGTATGTATTTCGACTCAAAGATGGAATGGTGCCAGCCTTTTGCTTCTTAAATCATTCTGAATGTTTTTTTCTGGTTTCCATGGAAACAATTTTAACAAAGAGGCCAGAAAAGGGACACGATTTGAATTAAGATGCTACATGGAAACACGTTCATTTATTTTAATAGATTAAACTTTTTGTAGTATTTCTGGAGCACATATTTCTAGTTACTGAATGTGTCGATAGTTGTATAATATGTTTCTAAATACCTTGTGCATTATTGACATTTATCCTATTAAAAAATATTTGTATTATGATTATACCAGCAAACTATGACATATATACTATGTATATATTCTCATTGATATACAGTTCAAGCACAATACATACATGTAGTTGGGTAAAACTTTCATTTTTAAATAATTTAATTTTTATATCTGTAGGAACTAAACAAACGCCCAAAATTGTATACTTCAATTTCTTTAAATACTCATTAACTGTTGTTCTCTTTTGTTTGGTTGTTTATATGGTAATGCCACAATGGTTTACGCTTGAAAATAGTAGACTTGGTGTATAATTTAGACTAGGAAACACTTCACATATATATTAGTGCGACTGATGTTATCAAAGCTATAGCAATGTTTTTAAAACATGTTTTCTATTATCGAAATGTTACCACGTGATATAAACTAGTATCTGCCTCTGTACTTGTACTATAGGCCTTATGACCCGAAATACTGAATAATCTGAATCTGAAAATTAATGCGATTTCTCCACTTATCACCGCCACCCTCCAAATAGAAAAAGAAGACAAAAAGAAAGAAAAATCATCAACATTTAGTATATATATTTACATGCGATAGATATTTTTGTAAATCTTTTCGGTATGTCTATCAACATACCAGGTGGCCCTTTAACATGTTAACCCGATAACATGTCATCTAAATGTTCATAATATATAATTATGTCTCTTGTGCAGATCGTCTCTCTGTCTGTCAGCCACTATCAGACCAACATTTTGGACAGTTTTATCAGTATTTCGGCTTCGATCGTTCAAAAAATTGTGTTACAGTAATAGAAGTATATTTCTTTTCACCTTTTTCGCAGCTTGTTTCCCTATCAACGATGTCATGTATACATGTCATGTAAATGTATGTATTACATGTCACGTTCCTATGTAGATAAGGGGGTCGAATTCCGCTAGGGGCACGGCAACGTTGTCTGCAGTAGAGAACTGTTATACACTATACACTTAGAAATTAATAAAGCAACACCCTAGTTTGTAAACTGAAATGTATTGCCCTGGGATTGTTACGAAAAATTTAACGATTTCATCACCCCAGACGTAACAATTGGTTACTTAGCGACCCATTCATTGAAATAAAAATGCACCATATGCAAAATTTATGAAAATATTAATGTGAGGGAAAATGTAATGGTACTGAATTTTTACCTACAATAACTATTGCCAGAGAAGAGAAACTACACTTCAAACTTTTTAACAATTGATTTATTGTTAACAACATTGTTGATACCACTTTTACATTCACAAACCAAAACATCTTTTATCATGCACGATACGAAGCTTGACAGACATTAAACTTCCAGTCCCTTTTTAACGATAATTGAGAAAAAAGGCCTACAACAATATTATCTGTGAATAGTTTTGAGATTATTTGAGTTCAATCTGTTTATTAAACACTTCTTCTCGCTTAAGATAAACCAATACCGTAAGTATACCGTATTTGTTCATTAAGACAAGTTTATTGAAATTGACAGTTTCATGATCTTGTAAGTTTTAAGGTTTATACGGTTTAACGAATGACTTTTGTTGTGAAGTCAGTAAAGTGTCATCACTTCACTTGAAAAAAATAGTACACTCATCACATTATAGCAACAATTATTGACTTTCATTTCATAATGGAACTTGGATTTCGACACCAAGTTTTTGTAAGAGCGGTTATCCAAAAGACAGCGAACCGTACAACACTGCTATATGATTTTTCTACCTAAAATCACAAACAGTTTTCCTGACATATTGTCTCCTTTCAAATCAGAATGATTTTGCTGTTAAAAAATTGAGTGTTGCTTAATCAATTTTCAAGTGTACTATAAGTTACTTGGGCGAAACATAGCCCGGCGTTCATTAGAAACCGTTTGTATTGCATCATATACATGTACGTACGTTCTGAATCTTTGCATACAATTATGCACCTCCTAAATTCAAAAGTTCAGATCCCAAGACGACCCGTTCACGCATATACACGTACATGTTTATATACTCTTAACATTGAATAAAACAATGATAGCCTGTTTATATAGTCAATTGGTCCATGAATATTGCATGCTCAAAGCACTGACTTACACATATACATATAACCCCGAGTACAGACCACTCCTTGAGGAGTATACAACCGGTCGCCTGCCAAACGCTCTCGGTTCAGTTTATAAATCACTTACCCAGCTAGATTCCAGTTCGGTGCAGGAAACCGTCCAGCCAGCATTAACCGTGTAACCCATCCATCCGGCGAACTGGACCAATGTTGCTGTACGGCACGGATAGCGGTCGACTGAGCAATGGACATGAATGTCTGCCACCACAGATATATTTCTAAGTCACCACTATGGTTATTGACATCCGGTCATTCCAAAAAAAACCTAATAAATATCACCTTTAAAATATCGTAAGCTAAATGAAATGTGTATTAGAAAAATGTATTAATTTGTCGTGTTTGTCTGTATGAACAAAGAAAATGGAAATCTCCACACAGATAAATAAATTTGTTCACTGATGTATATTTTTTCATTAATATGCATTGACGTCAAACCCCGCTATCTTAAATCGTTTCATTTTGAACAACTCCAAATCACATTTCCCACAATAAAAGCCTATCAGAGGTCTGGTAAACACTTATATTTATACCCCCGCTACGAAGTAGTCGGGGGTATATAGCGCTCAGCGCGTCCGTCCGTCCGTCCGTCTGTCCGTCTGTCCGTCCGTCCGTCCGCAACACTTTTGGTTCCGCTCATAACTCAAATACTACTTGTTCAATTGTTATGAAACTTTATACATGTACACTTTATGGTCCCTAGATGTGCCTTTTCTATGTTTCACTCAGATCCCATGATTATTTTTTCCGATTTTCCACTTTTAAGCGTCTTTGTGTGCGCGTCTATGGTCACACTTTTGGTTCCGCTCATAACTCAAATACTACTTGTTCAATTGTTATGAAACTTTATACATCTACACTGTATGGTCCCTAGATGTGCCTTTTCTATGTTTCACTCAGATCCCATGATCATTTTTTCAGATTTTCCACTTTTAAGCGTCTTTGTGTGCGCGTCTATGGTCACACTTTTGGTTCCGCTCATAACTCAAATACTACTTGTTCAATTGTTATGAAACTTTACACATGTACACTTTATGGTCCCTAGATGTGTCTTTTCTATGTTTCACTCAGATTCCATGATTATTTTTTCAGATTTTCCACTTTTAAGCGTCTTTGTGTGCGCGTCTATGCTTACAGTTTTGGTTCCACTCATAACTCAAATACTACTTGTTCAATTGTTATGAAACTTTATGTATGTACACTTTATGGTCCCCAGTTGTGCCTTTTCGACTTTTTCGACTTTTTCGACTTTTTTTACTTCTAAAAAAATTTACAAGTGTATAATCTATGAAGACATACTTACTCTACTTTAATAATAGTTCTGTGGTCTATTCATACGAAAGTCTAAACATTGATGTCCTTGCTATTTTGAAACATTTTTTCTTTGACCAATGTTAAAAGCGGGGGTATATGAGTGAGCTGTGCTCACTAATTCTCTTGTCTCATATGCAATGACACATACTGTAGTGTTTCAATTAACCTACATGGGCATTGACAAGTTCAACAAAGGCATGGTGATTAAAGCTCAGTGTGTTCAGTGTGTTGTTGACGGTGGCATATGACATCCGTTATAAATGGTGTAATTTTGCCGTAAATTAGCAATTTAATGACATTCGTCTCAGTATTGTGACGATATAAAGGTAAAAGCAGTGATTTCTAATCGAAGATCGGACAATGCACCGCCATTGACGCGCGGTAATTAGTCATACATAATTTTGGAAAACTTATTCACACCAGCCAAAAAGACAAACTTGGGTTGATAATGTTTAATAAGTCATATAATTATGTAAATGGGATGTCTAATTTCCGCACATCTATGTTGATGGTTAATTTTGCGATTTGGCATAATTTTGCAAGTTGAGTGAAATTAATTGAACTGAAATCAGTACATCCAATGTGTTGGCAGTATTAAAGCCAGATAAAATCATATGAAACACAATGGATGAATCTTTAACGTACATTCTAGCACTAGAGACTGCATCGTCAGCAGAAGGAAACATATAACAGTTTATAAACCTCCATGATACATATTGCACTTAAACCATATCAACTCCCTTCCACAGAACGAAAAGTGATGGAATCCATTTGCCGGATCCTTCAGGATTCTCCGAAATTTTGGCGGATCCTTCAGAATCCGGAAGGATCAGGAAGGATCAGGCAAGCGGATTCCACCACTTTTTGTCCTGTGTTCAATACACGCCACGTCTATTTTTGAATTGATCAAGTTGAGATTTCTATTGGCTAAACTGATATGATACGCATCATTATTTTGATGTATTGGGGATATTCGCAATGTTATTTTGATGTAGCGTAAACATAAGTTTTTAGTATATTTTATACGCACACATTAATATTTTTCGTATCTCAGCTTTTCTTAAGCGTATCATACGTAAATACTCTGCTAATCTGGACCTCTAGTAAACATACATATATCAACATATTGAGAAGAATGGGCCATATAGATGAAATCCGTTGGTCGTATGATGAAGACCTGTGCCATTCAGCATTTAAGTTGAGCTTTTTGAAAACAATTTTTCATTTGCCATCACACATTATTCAAACTTTCTTTTTGCATTTAGAAACCTTTTTCAGTCAATAAGTTTGTATTTTGTTTTCCCTTGTTACTCAAGCTTTACCTGTTTTCATCTGTAATAGAATTTACGTACGTTATTCAAACATTTAAATTGAATCTTTTTGCAGATGGTTTAATTGTAGTTGAGAGAATTATTCTCTAACGTTATACACTTGATGCTCTGCCCTATTTTATTGAATCTTGGAACCTTGTAAAACGTAAAATTCGTCAGTTTTATCATATACATGTACATCCAGACACAATATTAACTATATCATCTGTGAACTATTTCGTTACACATTTTGTATTTGGAAACATTTTGCATGTTATTTCCAATTAGTTGGCTGTGACAGGAAGTAAAAGTGTTGAATCTGCATTGAATAACATTCTATAATTTGTTACGACGTGAATGACTGCATTTGATGAGAGAATGTCTCTCGGACCAGAGTTAGACAAAACTGCAAGTGTGTTATTCGGCTTTATTAAATAAAAATAACATCATTTAGTTTGCGTAGTGTGCCTAGCACGAGGAAGATTTCTGGGTGACCGAACACTAAATATGACTAGAAACTTGGCACATTGGCGTTCAACATAAATTGTCACAGCTGAGAGGAGAAATATACGTTTTCACGAGTATAAGCACTCTTGAACACTTCTTGTGCATATATATAGGTTTGTAATTTTAGAACATTGTTTGGTGATTGAAGTGAAGAGTGATTTATAACATTTTTTTTTTCGTTTCAAACATATTTTATTCATAAGAAAAGGATTGGGTACAAGTTATACAACTTAGAACACCCTCTCCTAAGTGTTTACATATATATATTATTTACATTCTTTATACAAGATGGACAGAAGGCAATAGTTAAAAGGGGAAACAGAGGAACAGTGACAATAATTAAGAAAACCTTTTAGATTGACAAATGTAGGTTTGAACGATTTTAAATATGTTCTGATTTTCATGAACATTCAGATCTGCATTGCCACGTAGAAGTAACTCACAATTTATGTTTAAGGTAGTGATACTGCGTAAATTTGACACCATTGCAGTTCTTTGTGCAGTATATAATTTACACTCCAATAGATAGTGGTATGAATTTTCACAAACATTTCCACAGGAACAACTTGGGATATCGACAATACCAACACGAAAGAGATCATAATTTAATGGACTACACATGTAACGTAATTTTGTAAGTATGATGTTATAATTTCTTGGTCCAAAATCAAAATATTTGGGTGCAACTATATGTTTATTGATAATATTAGATTTAAAGGATTTCAATGACCCACAATTCCTCATTGCCAAAGGGACTTCGTTCCACATTCTTATTGTTGTCGGAAAATAGGATGTATACGAAAATTTTAGTCTTGAGAAAGGGAGTGAAACATCATTAGAATTACGAAGATTATAGTTACTTTTTGATGCCACATTAACAGGAATAAGATCTTGTAGGTACGTTGGTGCCATATTATTTTGTATTTTATAAAAAAGACTGAGTTTACGCTTTCTCCTGCGTTCTGCTAAAGTTTCCCATCCTGTTTCATAATATAGATACTCATGGTGAGCATATCTCGGCAATCCCGTTACAATTCTAGCTGCTTCTAGTTGCAGCTGTTCTAATTTATTTGCTTGATACTGAGCACATCCATCCCATACCTCGCAAGCATATTCAAAATGAGGTCTAATGAATATTACATAAATTTTATTCAACACAGGGCGTGTTAACAAAAACTTTAGCTTGCGTAGAGAAGATATCATTTTTGATGTTAGTTTAATGATATTATCGATGTGATCATTCCATTTACAATCACTTGAAAATGTTAATCCCAGATGTTTATGACTATCAACTAGTTTAACACATACGCCGTTAAAATAGAGATTGATTGCATCAATATCCCTTTGCATGGAAAAAATAATTGCTTCAGTTTTGTCAGGATTGTATGTTATAAGCCAACGCTTTGCCCAAGCTCGCAATCTTTCTAAATTTGAATTCATAACATATTCTGATGGTAACATACCCATGATAAACTTCCTTTGCAATGACAGTCTCGGACATGTAATTGTTGATATCGATACATTTAATAAACAACAAACGATTTACATTTTGTTAGAAACGCGTGTGTTGACGAATTTGTTTCCCAGAATGTGACGTTATACTGACTAAGCTATGATGTCACATTTTTTTAATAGCGATGGCAATATTTTGAGACTAAAGCAGATTTAGTTTCACCAAACTGCCATAGCTGTAGTCTGTTATATAGCTGCTTCGTGTAGTATTACACATGTCACTAATCGTTATCGCTGGATTTGGAACCATAGATCATACAAATTGTGTTACAGGGAGGATGGTAAATTTTACCTATTTTCTCGGGTGGCGAATGTAAGTATTTCCTGCTTGATGACAGTCTATATTCCTCTCTCTCACCTACAGGTCGACCTTGTTTCGTGATGAGGAAGTCCACCCGGCGCACCCCTGTCTCTACACGCATCAGCAAGGCCCGCAGGCCGAGGAAGGTGACTGAACGGCTACACTCCTCCCTCTCACAGACCATCCGCAGACCTAGGTTCCAGTGTGACGACTGCAACAGACACTTCTCCAAGCAAAACTCCTTATCCAAACACAGAGACAGGTTTCATCCTATAAATGGCATGAAATGTGAGCTTTGCGGAGCCTGCTTCCGAAATAGGTCCAGCATCGTAAAACACATACAGACACACGCCAAGACGCCCGTGTGTTTCTGTACGTTATGTAACGAAACCTTTACAGAGTTTAAAGCTTTAGACAAACACGTGAAGGTCTGCAGGAAGTCCAGAAGGAAGATTGAGGTGGCAACTGTGGTAGGACGACCAGCATCCAATCTGAAAGGGAGACGAAAGAGCATAGATTATAGAGGTAAACGGACAAAATCCAAACGAATTGCCAAAACAACAGTAAAACGGTTGATAGAGGAGTCTAATGATTGCCATGTCATTGAATTGGTTGACATGGACGAGGAAAAAGATAAAAAGACAGTAAGAAAGGATGATCATCCCGGAATGAGTCCACCTCGTCCAACCAAGCCGTCAGCCTTTGAGGATACACCTGAACTCATAGACACAGATGAGTTCGTGTGCGAGGTGTGTGGAATCAAGTTCAGTGACGAGGAAGGGTTGTCTAAGCATCACCATGACGACCAGGAGACCTGCCCAAAACAACCCATCGACCAATCCACTGACGGCGATATCTGTGACGAGATCGACGATTTCTGGAGGAACCGATTCTGGAATAGTGACCGAAGTTTAGTCTATATGAAGGACCAAGAAGACGATACCTTTAAGGACATCAACCAAATTGATGTCAGCCCACAAGCGACTATAATGAGCGACGAGTTTCCCGCACTGGTTGCTGGGTCCATCATTCACCCGGTGTCACACAATTATATTCCTCCATTTAGACAAGAACTCCCTTCTGCTTCCCATGGCCGTCAGGATGTTTGTGGAGAGGCATTGGAAAGGAAAGGAACCGACAGTTTTAAAGATGTCACTAATGTTGGTAAACATTTGGACGTTAGAACATCCTTTGGTTTCGACTACCCTGTGACATCATCAGCCAGTATAGTGATCTCAGACACAGCGGGCCACAGTATGGCCCTAGGTGCCGTGTACTACGAGTGTATCGGCACTGAATTCAAGACCTTCACAACGAGGGGACTAGAGACCGAGAACAGTAGCAGCAGTGCAGCTGCTGATTGTTGTAGTCCAGCCCCACTAACACACTGTACACAATCAGCTTCATATGATGACAAGTTTGATTTCCTCAGCAGTTTTGTGAACTCACCGGACGTGAAGCTGACTAACGTTAGAGAGAACAGCCCCCCTGCCAGCTGTACCGTGGCGGCACCAACACCCGAGGAGCTCCCACCTGAGGACAAACGTTTTGTGTGCAGTCAGTGTTTGGAACAGTTTGAAACCAAGTCTGATTTGGAAGTGCACATTGAGCTGTTTGATCATGGAGGAGACCTGTGTTTCTCCGAGATATGTTACAAACCATCAGACGTGCCAGGTTTTGCGACGGAGGTAGAAGTTGCTGCAGATGCACACACCGATACCAGCTCGAAAGAAAGCAATGCTATCGATAATCTGATAAGCACTGGTAGTTCTCTAGGATACTCCGACTTCAGTAACGTATTTGATTCAGTCCATGGAGAGAGTCAGTATTCCTTCCTGACTAACACTGAGAACAACATCTGCAGCTTCTGTGGTACGGTCCTGCCGTCCTTCGACTCACTGATGTCTCATATAAAGATACACGCCGGGAAATCATTCAAGTGTTCTAAATGTCACAAAATGTTCATTTCACAAACGGACTTTGATGACCATGCCCAATGTCACATAAAGAAACAAGAATGCCACATCTGTTGTAAGATGATAGAAACTTCAATGCTGAAAGACCATATACGATCTCATGATCCGCCCGAAGAGGGCAAGCTGCAACATAGGAAGTGTGACTTGTGCAACAAACACTTCGATTCTATGCAGAGTCTGGCGTCACACCAGTACCTGAAGCACGTGCTTCCAAGTAGCAGAGAGGCGGGGTCAGAGGTCAGCTACACGTGTCCACACTGTAGACAGCAGATGCAAAGTAAAGATGTCTTCATCGCCCACGTCGCTTCACACACTGGCGTCTTCCCCTTTGAGTGCAGTGAATGCAAGAAAGGCTTCCTTTTCCAGAATGTCCTCAAGACTCACTTCAACAGAGCCCACGTGAAGACGGCAATTAAATACCGCTGCCAGGAATGTGATAAAAACTTCAAAGCTCCTAGGCTTCTTCAACGTCATCGGCGGAAGACGTTTGAGTGTGGGGAGTGCAAGAAAGTCTTCTATTGCCGTGTGACGTACAAGAAACACATGAAAGAACACAAGTGCAAGGCCCCATTCCGTTGTGATCTCTGCTGCAAGACCTTCACGGTAAGGAGGAACTGGGTCGCTCATCAACAGATACATAACGATATGGACTAAACTAGTTATACTTCACAGAGGGAAATATATTCTTACGTAGTCTACCAAGAGACAAAACGAGGTCATTTATGAAGAAAATATGTTAACATTACATTCTTTTCTTATGCGTTATTCGAATCGAGGATTATTATAAACAGTATTCTTTCGTCAATGCAGCTTGAAAATCGCCTCTACAATCATGGTGTGCTGTCAACTTAATGTTACATAAATTAACTTTATAAGATTGCCTACTGGAGGTGTAAAATGTTCGTTATTGGCATCAGTTTTAATTTCTAATGTTGATTTGAAAGTTAGACCTAATTGAACGTTTTATTAGAAAGTTTTGAAAATTGAAAAAAAAATCATGTTCCACCAAGTAGACTTTGTTACATTGTTTGTTTATTATGTTATATGTTCAAATAGAACGCTTTTTAGTTTTACATTTTTATTTTGAAATTTGTTTTTTCGTTGTTAAATGCTATTATTAAAATATTATAATGGTCATTTCCGTTGGTATTTATTTATTATATAAATGTACTATTGCGCACCACCTTACTCTACAAATCGGACATAAATGACGACTGCGACATTCAGGTTACTCACTTTCTATGTAATTTGATATGATTTGTAATTATCTCCCACCACGACGACGTCTGTACTGCCGTCCTCACGTACGTGCGTGGATCAGAACCTAATACATTGTAAGGCCTAGCTCAATGATACTTGATATGGGGAACACTCATCATGTGTAGACGTGCCTTTTGGGGTTTTTAACTTCTTTGAATTCTGTTTATCCGTTTCCATCGAAACATAACTTAAAATTTCGTTTCCGTTTCCGGAACAGAACTCAATCTGTAAGACCTAGCTCAATGAAACTTGGTATGTGGAACACTCATCATGATATTGTGAAGATGTGATTTTTTTCTCACCTTTTTCAGACTTATATTTTTGGCCATATCCATGGGGAAATATCTTCATAAGTTCCGGAGCAACATACAGTTTCGCTACTAGAACAGATTATCAAAATTGTTAGGCATGGGTTACTACATCTTGGGAAGTATATATTTTTGTGTAGCATGAATTTATTACTTATAAGTGATTTAGGACTAGTACACAAATATTCATAATCAATGTTCAATATATTTAGCTCATCGTCCGTCGTACATAAACTTTTAACATTTTCGACTTCTCCAGAAGAAAGCTGTACCTTGCACCTGGGTTCTTAGTTTATACATTTGGTCCTGACCCACCCTCAAATATGGGCCTGGCAGGCCATTAAATGACTTCTTCTCCGAAACCAGTTGGCATAGGGAGCTGACATTTTATGAATCACACTTATTGAATGAACAAAAGTGGATTATAATTATTATCACAAACATGTAAATAATTGTTCATCGATATCGAAAAAATAAAAATGCTCCGAAAATGTGTATTTCTTTTTAATACTGTTGACTAATCTCTGGGGAATTTGCCTTATAAATATTTGAAAACATGTACATGTACTTAAGGAGGTTATGAAGTTAATTTAACAGTTAAAATAAATTAAAGCAACAAGCACTTTGGATGTTTCCTCTTTACATGACTTGTGTAATCCTCCTTGTATGCTCATTACATTTGTTTAATTGATATAGCATTAATATGCTGATTTAAAAGGGGCGGGATAGCGCAGTGGTTAGCGCGTTCGGCTTCGGATCAATAGGTCCGGGGTTCGAATCCCGCCAGGGGCACGGCAATTTTGTCTGCAGTAGAGAACTGTTCTACACGCAGTAAGGTTTGGGTGCAATGCTACACTGAAATTGAGCGTTTGAGCGAAATTGAACCCATGGTTCGCTAGTTCCAGCCGCTGTTCGCAGGTTCGCAGGTTTCACCGCAGTGCATAGTCACATGGCGTTGCGGGCTTTCTCCCTGCCATAATACTAGTAGCCGCGATATAAGTGAAATACTCTTGAAAGCGGCGTCAAACCACAACTCACTCACTGATTTATAATGTACATGGAAGCATATTTTCCCAGCGCGATCCGATTGCCGTATTGCTATTGTTATCATGACGTCATTTGACCGTATTTATACAGTCCCAAAATAAATTTAGACGATACATATGTTTACTCAACACGATTGCCTTTTAAATCTTCCAGGCAAAGGAAAAGATACCAAACGCAAATTATTTTAATCAACAAGTGATTAATACATGTATAACCGAAGCGAAGAAGTCTAAAGCCAACTTAATTTAATGTTTAATTTTGCGTAAACAGTATTTGGTAAAAAAAAATATCGCCTTTTTGGAATCCCTTCATATCTTTTATTGTCTAAATTAACACATGTTATCATTTTATAACTTACATTTCAACATTCTGTCAAAGACGAATTTGTTCAAAAAACGATTTCAGCACCCTATTATAAGTAAAAAAAATTTTTAAAGTATACAAATTAAAAGTAGCACACAGTTTACCGCTATGAATGAAAATGTCACAATGTGTATATTTCTTAACATAATATATTCTTAACAAATTCATTCGACTTGATCCGGCAACAGTATATTGCTTTGGACGTTTTTACAGTAATTTATATTAAATATACATTAAGTATGTATGTTGTTGGAGTCACATTATGACAAACCTTATAAATGGTGTACTTTTATCGAGAAGTATTGCTCAATGCTAGTTTAAACCGAAAACTGGACAAAGGCGCGTGTCAATTGGTCAAACGTACTTCTGGAAACCTACATGTACCTATAACAAACTAATAACCTATTATATAATAATATATGTACATATAAAATAGACAGATGTGGGTTGGCAGTGTTTAATAGGTATAACTACTGTGCATATATACATTGTATGGGACTTGTAATTTCAGTTTCTGGACCACATGGCGTTGCGGGCTTTCTCCCTGTCATAATACTAGCAGCCGCGATATAAGTGAAATACTCTTGAAAGCGGCGTTAAACCCCAACTCACCTCACTTCACTTCACCTCACCTCACCTCAGTTTCTGGACATGTTTGATTTTACGAAAAACGCCTCATTGCTCTTCAAAATTCAGTTCAAAACTTGTCCAACCCTCAGGTCTCATATAGAAAAATGCAATTGGCAATTGTCGAAGAAATCACGATGATTTATTAAATCATCGTGATTTCTTCGACAATTATATATATATATATATATATATATATATATATATATATATATATATATATATATATATATATCAGAAACATTGAGTTGGTCTGGTATACAGTCAAATATATTCAAAAGTTAAAAAAACACACAACACCAATAGACTCTAGTTTCATTGTAATCTTCAGGGAGTACAAAACAGTTGTGACGTTAGATTGTCATAATAGTGATGACGTAACACAGGTATGACGTCACAGTCATTAAGCAAGCGATAGAATCAAACACATTTATACATGAATATATAATTATGCATTCAAATTGGGTTTAAGCATTCTAATAAAGTAATCTTCTTTCAACTTTCTGGCCAGTCTGTCATTTGTTTCCATTTTGTAAAATGGAAATATTTGAAATTTTATATCTTTGCCTTTAGCACAATTGTCAATGTGCGCACTGAGGGGAATACATCGTGTTTCATGGTATTTAATCTGCTGCTTGTGTACTCGAACTCTGTACTTCCTTAGCTTCCTACCAGAAAATATTCCAGATAATACCAAAATAGTAACATTTGATGTCAAGAGCTATATAGGAGTCTATTGGTGTTGTGTGTTTTTTTAACTTTTGAATATATATATATATATATATATATATATATATATATATATATATTCAAAAAACATTGTATAACATTTTGTTATACAAGGTACACAAAAGTAAACTTATTCAAGAAAAAGTATTAAGTGAAAACAAAGAAGTAATAAATATTGTTAATCCAGAAGATTTAACATTTAGGCCGATAGTTGGGGGACCCGAAAGTTGTACTCAACGTCTTAGCAATTATTTAGATATAATTCTTAAACCTTTGTGTAAACATGTCAAAAGTTACCTCAGAGATGATATAGATTTCCTATGTAATCTACCAACACAAGTGGCCAAAGATTCTACTATAGTCAGTTTTGATGTAGTTAGTTTATACAGCAACATTGATACTTCACTTGGCATTGAAGCCATTACATATTGGATAAAAGAATTTAGACAGGACGTATTGGATAGATTTTCAGAAAACTTTATAATAGATGCTTTAAAGTTAATTCTGAACAATAATGTTTTCTACTTTGATGGTTGCTATTTTTCACAAGAAAAGGGAATTGCCATGGGTACCAAAGTTGCGCCTACTTATGCAACCTTAGTTCTGGGATATCTAGAAAAGTTATTTTATGAAAAAGTGGGTAATAAACTTGGACAGGAAACAAAAGAACACGTAGAAAATATGTGGAAAAGATTTTTAGATGATTGTTTTGCAATATTGAATGTCTCGGCAGAAAATCTACATGACATTCACAATATCCTTAACTCTCTTAATCCTTCCCTTACATTTACTATGGAAAAAAGTAAGTGTGAAATCAATTTTCTTGATGTTAAAGTCAAATTAGATTCTGAAGGCATTGTAAATACTGATATATTTTACAAAAGTACTGATACACATCAATATTTGGATTTTAGATCTTGCCATCCCCACATACTAAACGTAATATTCCATATTGTTTAGCAAGGAGAATCTGTACTATAATCTCAGAAAATAACATCAAAGAACAGCGTCTTAAGGAGTTAAAGGTGTTTTTGACCAATCAAAACTATCCAATTAACTTAATAGATGACAGTATTACTAGGGCACTGAGTCTAGACCAAATAAAACTAAGAGAAGCCGCTGATAATAAACGAGACAGTTCTCCTGCTAACAATAGCGCAAACGCTCCCAATCCAGGAACCAGTGAAACTGAAATTCCAATTTCAGATAAGAGTTGTCTCCCATTGATCACTACGTTTAATCCAAGTCATAATAATGCGATGAAATTGGTTAATCAACATATGCCTGTTTTATATCAAAGCCAAAAGATGGCACGAATTTTGAAAAATTATCGGATTATTAATAGTCAAAGGCAACCCCGAAATTTAAGGAAAATGTTGACTAATTCCAAATTTGACTCCATTACAGAAACCCCCCAGGTTAGAAAATGTGGTGATAAACGATGCGCGACATGTAACATTTTGATTGAGGGCACATCGGTTAGTATCCCACCAAATAAAATGTTTTTTGTAAAAAGAAACATGACATGTGATTCAAAAAATGTTGTTTATATGATTGTTTGTCATGGATGTCAAGAAATATACATCGGGAAAACAGAATTAAAATTAAAAAGAAGAATGAATCTTCATCGTTCTCAAATTAAACAAAAACACAATCGTACTATCCCTCTTAGTGCACATCTTGAACTATGTGGAAAAAATAAATATTCTGTTTTTCCAATATACAAAGTTGATTCAACTGAATCTAATTGCTTGGCAGAAAAAGAATTATTGTTTATTAATAAATATAAGCCAAGACTCAATTCTAAAATGTAATCTCATTCTCAATGTACATCTGTTTCTATGCATTGTATCTAAGAATGTATCTATGCAATGTATTGTGACGTCATAATACACTTTATGACGCATCAACCGACTCAACGTCATTCACCTGATGAGACCCGTAATGGTCGAAAGCATGCTTGTGAATCTGATTAAATCATCGTAATTTCTTCGAACATTTTATTTTTTCTATATGAGACCTGGGAGTTGGAAGATTTTTAAACTGTTTTTCTATATATATATATATATATATATACGAATCGAGACACACGGTATGTGAACTCTATGTAGTTACACGGGATCAGTAACACCATCATCATACAACTGCACGTATATCACTGTGTATCTTTAATGACCAGATCTATCCTTTCTCCTGTTGTATTATATGTACTTTTGCTGTTGACAAAGACATTCCTCTCTGTTATGATGACGCCCAACACAGAGAAACTGACAAGTATCATCATTGCCACTGACTGCAGCAATGACGCACAAATGGGCGTTTTCGCATATCAGTTCACTAGTAGTTGCCGGTAATTAATTATTCTGTTTTTGCCATGTGCAAATCCCCATTGCTTTACATTTTCTAGCTGCACAGAATATCCCAGTTGCATATATACAGGGAGCTGGGTAACAACAAGACAGTGTTATTTTTTTGGTGTGGGAAAGCTATTATATATAACTTCTATAACGTGCCAGTAATTTATGAGGTAAAGTCTGCTTTAAATCGCAAAAAACAAAAACAAATACTGAGTCAGTATTGACTCAGATTTTCACATAGAACTATCATCTTTAAACGCTGGAATAACTAAACATATAACAAGTCTTGTATTTCATCTTGTTAGTAATCTAACATTGTTACATTTGGGATAACACTACCTTCAATAGTACACATGCTTGTACTTTTTTGGACCGAGTCCCTTGCGGGATTCGAACCCACACTCTCAGAGTCGAGTAAATATCGCCAGCACTGACCGTACGAATAGGTTACGAGGTCCAATAATTGATAGTTAATCTATTTTTACATTCAGTACCCCTCTGATAGATGTTAAGTGGCACAGCTCCCAAGGCTGAATGCATTAGAAATACATGCCATTTAGATAGTGAACAAATCTAATATTGTAACTTTCGGGATAACACCACCTTCAATAGTACAAATTCTTGTACATTTTCCAGCCGAGTCCCTTGCTTTTGCTCGTTTGATACCGAATAATGAAATCCATTGACGAAGTAGTATTTCACAAACACATGCTCATTGTTATCATTTATCATTACTTCCATTATTTCAAATGAGTTATAATGCTTACCACAACAGAGGACAGGTAAAGCTTAAACATGGAATGGTAACATGGAATGGTTATGTATTCATTCAACATTAAAGGGGCTGTAGCACGTTTTTTTGTAAATTTTATTGTTTTTAATTTCCGATATATAATGATTGTTTCTCTTTTATATTTACTATAGAGGGTAAAACACCTTATTAAACAAACCAATTATCCGTAGTGGTAATAATGGTGCTACGTACAAAGCAAAAATTGCATGGCTGTCATTTTTATTTTTATTATTTCGAATTACAAATATTATTCCCATGGTTTTACCGAACCATGTACACGCATTTTAAACTTTGTTTTACCGATGAGAGAAGGGTGTTTTACTGTTGCTGACCTTATTATTTTTAAATACATTTCATCGACTTATTTGAGCAAAAGAATGTGTTAATATAAACTTGTACAGACAGAAGACACTGTAAAACTACAATTAAATTCCCCGTAGTGTAGCCTGGTTGAAGCTGTGCATCTGTCTCTGTCTGTTACAGTTTTGTTCAGATCAAAGGTAGTGAATGCTTTGTTGTAATTGCAGTACATCTGTATGCATAGACATGCTATAACATAGGCCAAGAGTCTCGTAAATGTCTCCTCAACTGATCCTTCAACTAGCATTGAACAATCGTGTTTTGGGGGGGGGGGGGGGGGGGGGGGGGGGTTTGGGGGTTTGGGGGGGGGGGGGGTCATCACTGGGGGCCCATCAATATTACATACACTTTTTCAACCACCATCCTCCTTTGGAATGAAAGGAAATAAAAAATATGTATTGTTGGAACACGTACGTTTTTGTAGATTTCATTTCCAAAACATAAAACAACGGTGTCTTAAATGTAATGTATGTACTGATTTAGTGGTCATCGCAGTTATTTATTACCAAGCTAATTCAGGATTACACACAGAAGCGTGTTGTACATCTTACATACGAAAATGTGGAGGTTATAACTATATATCGCCACCTTCTTGATTAGTACTTTAAAGCTGGAGTAAAAGGGGAATGATACACATAAAATAACTTACGACACAATTTAATAACGATTTATTTTCTTGGAAAAACATTTTAACATAACATTTATCAGATCATACGTTTGCTGTTGTAAAAGGGTAGTTCAGTTTAATTAACTCCTACCAGATTGCTAAGGATGTATATAGAACGCTACAAAACACATTCACTATTGGACTTAGTGTTTAGATAGTTCATTATAGCACAGTGTGGCTAGTGACGAAAGTGGAAGATGTTTGTAAACCCGTTAACCGGTGTTATTATTACCTAGGCGCCAGATCAAAGTATTTACACCTGGTTACTATCAAGGTATTACTACACCCATCTCACAGGTGTAAAGTAGGCCACATATACAACTCGAATGTAGAATAGTGTAGAGTGTCATAGCAATACGTGTTAAAGGGGCAGTAGCATCCTTTTCCTTAAATAAGTTGATGAAATGTATTTGAAAACCCTTCTCTCTTCGGAAAATCAATTAAAAAATGAGTATACATGGTTCGGTAAAGCCATGGGAATCGTTAATTCGAAACAATTAAACGTGTTCACATTAAAATGGCCGCCATGCAAGTTTTACTTTATACGCAACACCGTTATTACCATTACGGATAATTGGTTTGTGTAACAAGATGTTTTATCCTCTAAAGTTAATTTCATATTATTACACAAACCGATTATCCGTTATTACCATTACGGATAATCGGTTTATGTAATAATATATTTTACCGTCTAAAGTAAATATAAATGACATAAACTATCATTATAAATTGGAAATTAAAAAAATATAATTAGCAAACAACGTGCTACTGCCCCTTTTAAGACTTAATTTCTGGTGTGTTAATGTTTGTGCACTTTTAACCATTGACATTGTCTAATCGATGACGTTATATCAACTGAGAAAGAAAACCAAATGCATGACATGACTGAAACATATATATTCTATCATGTGTGGTCTTCGGATACCGGTATAAATAAATTTCCTTCCCGGCCGACAGATTATCCATTTGTATTCTTTAAGTAACAGTATGTTACTAGGAGTTGTTTTTGCGTAAACGAGACTCGACGATATATTTTCATTGTGCGCAATACTGTGCTATCGAACATAAACACCATTTTTGCCACTGTAATTCTTTTATTATTGAACACAAACGTCAGAATTCAAATTATTGAAAATATAAACAAAAAGAAAGGATACATGATAACAAAATTTGCATATAGAATTAAATGTTATCCTTTCTTGGTAGGAATAATAGTTCTTAATATTCTTGTTGTTAATGTGATAGATTGATTTTGAATAGCGATTTAATACTATGTTTGTTGTTAACTATCCGTGGACACGCAAATGTTACGAACGCTAGCAATAACAAGCTGCTATGTCATAACAAGTAAGTGTCGATCAAGCAACATATGCTTTCATGAATAAAATACGAATTTAAAATGGTAGAACCGATTACTCTGAATCAATATTTAAAGAAATCTCGATATAAATAATGTTAATTCAGTCACTGGTCGGAGGCAGTTTCTATCCCCCTCTTAACCAAAGGAAGAGTCAAGATAAGTCCTCTCGTTCACATCTCGTTAACCTCTAGAGATCTCCTTCAGGACGAGATTGCCAATCACCAGTATCTGAAGTGTTATCAAACACAGTTCCGTTAGCCTGCTTCCTTCCAAAGAATGTTGCCGAGAAACCCGTTTTGTACTGGTTGCTGTCAACACAGAAAGGACATTTGTAGAAATCAATCTACTTTTATTCACTGCAAAGACCGTGGTACAAAAGTATAACCTTAAAGCCGTTGTAGCACGTTCTGCTTACTGAAATAAAGGGATCCCACGAAAAGTTAAATAAGTGTTACTAATGATTAGATAATACTCCTCTATCAATAAAACGAATATACATGGTTCGGTTTAGCTGTGCGAGTCCATTTCCTTTCGAGTGGCCATTTTAATGCGTTCACATTAAAATGGCTGATCGAAGGTAGTTCGAGTGATCTGACTGGTGTGGCGATAGCTAAAGACTCAGGGTAGAGTTTTAGTTATAGCACCATGACGGAATGGTCATCCATCTTGCTGTCTGAACTCTCAAATTCGCACCAGACCTAAAACATTACCTCTCACAACTGAAGAGTTCAACACCACTGTCGCTTTATACGTTGTACAATTTTCTTTCAGTACGGGTAACCATTTTCTATGGATACCGTTTATCGTGTAATGAAATGTTTAACCCTCTAACATAACAATATATTGTATAAACTTAATAATAAATGGAAAATATGAGAAAAGGAAATTTCCAAAAAAAACGTGCAACATCGCCTTTAAAAGAAGTAAACGTTTGCCATTTATGATGTGTGGGCTGATTGCAACCAGTTCCGTCGTGGTGTTATCCTAGATCCAGCTAACCAAGGCATGGACAGTCAGAACACGTCTCTTACTGGATCTACCAACCCGGGGATTATTTACATTTATCAACCTACCAGCCATATAACGTGATACTTGAAACGACCTTTCTAAACCGTATTACCCGGTACGAGGGACTTACAATCTTGTAATTCCCTCCAGGAGGGTTTACATAGACAGTTGTAAACCCTGTTAGAAGAAATTATAATGATTGTAAACCCTGATATATTTGTTAAGATGACGGCTTGTAAGTAAAGATCTGAAGAAACTTAGACTAATTTTGAAAATTTTTATAAGTTCCAAATGTTTTGCAGAAAGTGCGTCTCGAACCCGTATCCATTATCACCTGTAGTTACTGAGTCAACGCCTTAGACTAGGGGGCAGACGAGATTTCACGGTACAAAAGAAACTCATATAGCGCGGCTGTTAACAGGCTGACATCACCGAAGGATCCTCAATATAACGCCAGGGATCCTCAATATAACGCGATAACAAGTAAAAAGCCTGTTTTACACTTAAAAACGGTTGATAATATAGATAAGCAATTCTACCTCGGATATGGTAAGGTTGTAGACCCTGATAGTCAGGAAAAACCCTCCGATGCTTCGCATCCTCGTGTTTTCCTTCCTATCAGGGTCCACAACCTTACCATATCCTCGGTACTATGGCTTATCATTATAATAGTGTATAGCTAAATAAATAAATAGCACGCCCCCATGACGTCAGGTTCATGGCTAGTTGCGTTGTGCATTTTCATTGGCTGATGAACACGTTGTAGGCGGGGGTAATATTTGGTGTCTTCATACGCGTAAATAGTACAGCTCTAATTGTTGCAAATTTGTATATTTGTAGCAATGAAACCTTTTCAAAACATCAGGTACGAATATATTTATTTATCAGTATTGACTACGCGGATTTACACAGTTTGCACAGCGTTTTTTAAGTTTATACCTCCATGAACTTGATACATTTTGAAGTCAATTCTTAAATAACACAAGTTTCTGGACAGACTTATATCTGATACACACTTAAGTCACTGATTGATTGAACGAGTACAGACAGAACACCGTTGTATTTATACTTGGAAACATCTTACAAAGCTTAAGGTACAAAACTCAATATCAGTTATTTTTGATGAGATAAATTGAAGTGTAAATTGTTGTTCATTTGTATCTCATGTAAAATCTGTTTGAAGTGGTTGAAGTATGTTGAGATAATGCAGCCTAAATTGCAAAATTCTAAACATTCGAAAACTGCAAGAGTTTTTTGGTTTTTCAAAGGGTTTTCAATGGGACTTTTTTTCCTTATCAAAGTCAAAGATCAAAATGAGCACAGGAGATTACATTGAAATGGCGATTGTTCAAAGGGATTTTCATGTAAATATAGCTCTTCTGACTTGAAATGGATACATCAGTTTATGCTGTTGAAGGTAGTCGTCTTCAGACTATATTGTGTAAGCGGAATTTAGAGGTTCGTTAGATGAAGGAGAAATTAATTCTATGGATTAACAACTTTTTGATTGCAACGTTCTACTGCATAAGACCTCTTGTTTCTGATATCCATGTCAATCAGATATCTGTGTATTGTAAGATAATCGTGATATCCTGTTGCATGCTTCTTGTTAAATTCTCTTCTATAAATGTGTACTTTTATTTTTGAATCCTCTAAAAACTTTGTCTATAATGACGTGAAATAAGTGCTTGTCCCTGACAAATGAGAAGGAAGTCCGAAAATAATGTTGAAAGAAGCAAACTTCATTAAGAATGTTTCTGTACTTTCCGTTGTAACCTGAGAAGAAATCGTTCCCAATTTGCTTCCTTTAATATCAAACAACGTATTTACAGGTTCCTGAGAGACACTTGAGTCCTGGTGTCTCTTCAGTAAGCCAACATTACTTCGAGTATATCTTCAAAGCAAATGAAGTATTTCCTCTTTTCTGAAGAGAATCTTCTTCGTTTTGTTGAGATTCAGGAACAAGTGTTTGACTTGGATTTCAACACCTCCTTACGTCACTTCACATCTAAAGACACAGTAATACAATGGTTCATTAGAACTGTTTTATGATATCAATTATTCTTTTGATTGATATACAAGCTAATCTGCGAAAACGAGTTTGATGCCAAATCATCAAAATGGTATTATCTGGAAGATGTTTAGTATCGTTATAAGGATCTATACCGAAACGTCTACATTGTTCAATAAAGAGGTTCTACATTCATAGTAATGTACTTGTGGTTATGATAGGTTATGGTTCCGAGGACATAATATATAATAATTTATTATAACTTGTTCTTGATGATCATCCATCAAGACGGCACACAATAAGAATCTATCACGTGTAAGAAGGATCTGACTTGGAATCAGTTTATTGGCCAGTGTCTGGCTTACCGTTTATACTGAGTGTTAATGGAGCCAGATGATCAGTGTGTTTGTGTAGACCAGTTTGTGGACCAGACCACGTCCATCATATGGTGAGGTTATTGATAACAAACATTTATTATAAACCTCCAGTGACGTCACGTCTGTCTTACCAGGGTCTTCTTTTACCGACCAAGCCGCTACTTGTAGTTTAGCGAGTATCCCTAAGGTAAGCCTGGTGACCGCCCGTTGCTTATCCATGGAATAGATATTAAATTCAAATGGAAGTTATACCCGTTTTAAAAACTTGTGATTTCTTAATACCTAATCATAGAATATTACAAATGTGTAAAACTCTCAATATTTCGTAATCAATGTTTCGATCACTTGGCCCGTTCGCTTGTTAAAATCAGCAACTGCACTACGAAGGACCACGGTTACGGTGATGATTGTCAGTATGAACACTAAGGTGTTCTACACGAGATAGCAGATGTAATTCACGTGCAGGACATGTGAACGCACGTGCAGATTGTGGGTGTGCTGTCGTCCCATGGCAACTGAAACCTCAACAGTATATACCATTAAATCCGTGCAAAACTAAACATTAGGGTTAGCTCTAAATCATATCTCTGATCGACCCCTCCCCCTTTTCCCTACTCCGCGGGCTTATTCCCAAAACGAAACCTCTGACACGGTGTTGATTCTTCGTCTGCCCAAACTTTTCAAGCGCTTACAATTTCCAGTGCGGCATCAACAATCTAGTTTACATTTTGAGACATCAAATCGCAACAATGCCATGAGAGCATCTTGATATAACGAGGATATATGATGATATATTAAGTCGTGTTAAAAACTATTTTAATCCAAATGTAGTTGAACACAGTTGTTTAAGAATATGATTCGATACTTTAAAGGTACATCCATTGCATTGTTTGGGGTCACATTTGCCAAACGTTATAAATTGTGTTATTTTATCGAGAAGGACTGACTTTTATTGAAAATTGCCGTTTTGATGATAGGCGACTCTGTATACCGGCGATATGAAGGTAAAAATGGCGATTTCTGATCGAAAACCGGACAATGCACAGCATGTGGCGCGCGTCAATTAGTCAAACGTTATTTTGGAACTTATTTACAACAGAAAAAAAATAAATTTGAGTTGATAATGTTTAATAGGTCTTATAACTGCTGTGCATGTACATGGGGCGTGTAGTTTCTGCACATGTACAATGACGTTGCTCGATTTTAATTGAAAAGTAGTAAATATGATATATTCGACAATTGGGGATGAATATACAAGTTGAGTAAAATTATTTCAACTGAAATCAGCAACTATCGTTTGTTGGCACGTATTAAAGCGAAATACAATTTTATGAAACAAAAAGGATATATAATGACAGGTATTGACTCAAGATAAATGCTGGAAATATCTTCTTTTTTATATGATTGCAGGTGAAATACCGGGATCTATTTATCACTAGTGAAAATAACAATGGAACGTGTAATCAGTCATTATCCAATGGGCGGTTAAATTCCCTTTGATGTATTTGAGACGATATATCATGTATCAAGAAAAGAGTGGTTGTATCCATGACGTCACTTATTTATCAGCCACAGTTATTTTAAACTCTCTGATAGGACGATCGTGGAGAAGCAGGGCGGTCGAAGGGCGGAGCTACAGACACCTGGCTGGCGACCTTGAGTAATTACAACATTGTTGCAAAGCCAGATGAGATCAAAGGGATGTATGTCGCTCAATAGAAAAACAAAACAAATGTCACTCAGTACTCTTTTAATGATGAAAACAATTGATCAGCTGATTAGAAACTATTAAACAAATCTAAAAACAACACCATTGTTTTTAAATCGTCACTAATTAACACGAAGGCAATCAATCCAACGGAAAAAAAACGAACAGTCATTTGGGGTGATAATTGACAATTGACAATTCTTTAAGTTGATGTACTTGTTATGTAAGAAGAAATTCCACATGCCTCGAAAACACCAGCTGGAAAAGGGTCCTGCGGGACTTGGTTCCAAAGCCCGACTGACTTCCTGAGGTGAAATGGGTAAACCATCTCTAACAGCGGATTTCCCCAGACTGATTATTAAGCGCGAAAGTCATGTCACGTGACAAGCGCATATTTGTCGAACGTTGCCCATTGGATAAAACAGATACACGATTGACACAAGTGGGTGTATACAAAATATCATCTCGCTATCACTCACTCGGGGGCTCCGCCCCCTCGTGAGACGATAGCTCGATGATATTTTGTATACACCACTTGTGTCATCATGTATCTATTACCTAGTGACTGATATAATAATGACCTGACGTCATAAAACAATGCTCAGACGTCATGACACGTTCATGACGTCACATTGTTGCTGAGGCGGCATGCTCATTCTGGAGCCGACTTAACGTAAATGCAAGTCGATTTCGGTGAATATGCAAGGATTTGGTCATATAATACGTAGAGAATTTGTCTTTTCTTGACAAATACCATGTTCATCTCATCTCGTGAGGTAGAAAAGATATATATTTTCACTCGTGACTGCGCCACTTGTGCAAATATAACCTTTCTACTTCACTCGATGAGATAAACATGGTTTTAGTCAAGAACAGACAAATATCATCTGTATATCTTACACCAATATAAAACTCGTTTACAACGTTACTGTTTTGTGCCATTGCATTTCTCTGTGTTTACCTTTTGAAGTAGCGATCTGTCATTCTGCCACCTACTACTCAATCTTCCAGGTAACTATATCAGTGAATGACGTCATCGATAAGTCTGCTTGAACTCTTAGGTAAGACACACATCTGACCGATCACATTACACTGGGTGAAGGCCGTTCTGAAATACAGTTGAGATTGTGAATATTCAACTTGAATGACTTCGTAAACCATTCAAATTCTAAAATAATAAAAATAACATGTGACACTGTTCGAGAGGTGTTTATCTAACATAAGTATATAATTGTTCTAAGATGAGGTTCATATACTATGTTTGAGATGATTACAGCTTCACCATTCTTCTATGATATAACTGGACACATGAATCTACAGTCGTCATCTCCCCGACAGTACCATCGTGCTACTTGTGATATATATTCACCCCATACACTGTTTTTGATTTGATACATAGAAGTTTGATTAGTTTGTCAATAACCTGTCAGAGTGTCTGCCTGTCAGTTACACATGGTATTGGTGTCTTAGCAGGAAGTCGACAGTTGGAAATCGACAGTCGACAGGCGGTAGGCTTTGATGTTTTATGTTTTGTTAACAAGGAATTAACGCGGGAGTTAACTATAAAACTTGGATCGAGCAACGAAACTAAACTTCCCCTGTTTATTGTTATAGTGACGTCTGCCAGTGTTAAGTAGTGAACTTATTTTAAAACTATTTTAAATATTGAAATATACATTATACAACTACCAAAAATAGTTCATTTGTGTTATTTACATTACAAATATTCGAAGGACATATGCTAATGAGCAGGACCCTTAAGAGTAAAATGCCAAGATCTTTGAAGTCACTCGATCGACTTGGCCGCTGAAAGATGAGCTTTCATTGGTTTAGAAGCAGTGATAGAGGATGAAGTTCGGCTTTCCTCCGCTAGGGGAATTTGCTTCTGCTCTAGATTTTTAAACAAAAAACAACAGAGGGTAGGATCGGAAATCTGAAGGGAGTAACCTCTGTGGGAAGAGAATAGGCCCATCTAATTAGTTGCAGGCCTAACTTCGCGTGAAAATGACTGTAATGTTGTTTCACCGACCAAACTGTCGACTTAATGCTAATGAACCATGGTATTGACTGAAAGATGATATGTGTTGATTATTGCATACCATCTATCTGTGAGGTGAAGTGAGCTGTAATTTAACGCCATTTTCAATAGTATTTCACTTAGCATGTATCGTTACACACAAACCTTACTGCATGTAGAACAGTTCTCCAAAGCAGCCAAAGTCGCCGAGCCCCTAGCGGGATTTAACCCGAAGTCGAATGCGTTATAACCAATGCACTTTCCCGCCCAGATCACAAAGGCATTGAACCATTCGGTAACAGACTTCCGAATAACGACAAACCTAATCGAAGGTGTCCTGTTCTACCTTACTTATTTATAAGTTTTAACAAGTTGATGATTCGCATTATAAACTTCATTGTAGTTTTAATCTGTATTAAAAAAGGTTTGACAGAGCCGAACAGATAACAGGTACATAGATATAAATTTGAAAAACGTGACTGAAGTAGTGGAGGTTAGTAGATATTTAAGCAGCTAAAAGACAAATTGAATGTAAACGTTTTTAGCAGACGAACAAGCTCAGTAACATTAATCTCTGAATAGTAAAACTCAACTATATTTTCAAAATATGACATATGATAGAGTCGATTTCTGTTAACAAAGACAACAACAAATGAACAATTCTAGATTAATTCAATGATTATAAGCATTATCAAACACAGAAAGAGAGATGATGTGACTTGGTATTTCTACTTACAAACACAAGTAGGTGACAAAACGTTTGGGATGCATCTAAAAGTAACATGTTTCTCAACGAACATACTGACCCTTTTATATACATGTGGTTACATAGAGTGAAGCACTGTCGCGTAAGATTGACATTTGAAATACCATAGCATACATGTAGCCGTTCATTAACGACCTTCTGTGTTGGTTTCAAGCTATACCAGAGGGGTTCTCCTCAGTGCAGATCAAAGCTTTCAGCAATCTCATTTACTTGTAGGGTTTCCCTGAGATGCCACGCTGCTATTGAAACCCTGGTTACCAAGACCTAAACATATATCAACACACTGGGAATAGTTAGTTTGAAGCAGATATGCAAGTGTATGTATAAAACATGTGTTACCGAAATCCATACACTTAGACGTACTCTATAAATCTGAATCACAAATATATATTCATGTATTATAAAATTTTATACAATATGAATAGTTGGTCAAGATACTGTTATATAGTAAAACAAAATTCTAATTTGTAAAATCACGAATTACATCATAAATGTGTAATTTCGATCGTCAGAGATAACATGGCAGTTGTTATAACAACGCATTGTCCGATACATTGTACCTCTTAAGGTCAAGTTTTGATATTTTGGACAACCAAACTACCTAAATTATCAACTGGTTTAGTATAATAAGTGCAACAATGTTTCATAACTTTCTGGTTTATTGATAAAATGTGTCCCAAGGATTTAATAAACAAGATGTGTTTGTTATCCATTGAAGCGGATATAATCATGCATAGTTTGGATATCCTCGGAATCTGCCAGTCGGGGGCGTACAACATATCGAGTCGATATATGCAGGCTACCACTGAAACAACCGTATCTGCATTCTATGATCCATAACTTCAATCAAAACTTCGCATAACTCATCATGTCGATTGAACATGCTATGCCGATGGCCTCAACCTTGTCAAAATCATTGAAGAAAGGAACAAATCATAAGCAGGTAAAATAACATTGAAAAATGAACTAAACTACCAAGAAAATGAAAGCACACACCTCATTTGGTTTCGATTTATTCAATATTTAAAATAAATTATTTTGATTTGATTATGGCACGATACAACACCACCTATCTGCCGTTGTTTGAATGATTTAATTGGTGAATGGCTATTTTGGAGTTAAAATAAAAATAAATCAAAATACATTTAAAAACGTAGAAGTATTCTTTGACTGATGACTATAGACTATTCAAGTTTAGAGTAAGACGTCAAAAACTCAAGATATTTGTAATTGAAAATCATACATGTGATAAAACCAACTAAGGTGTATACTTTCCTTAGCCTGGTAGTTTACATGTACAATTACAGAAGTAAACATGTACGTGTATATAGATCGTCTATGGATTACTTCTCGTACACGATCCCTGGTTTTCCTAATATTTCATAACATGAAGGAAATATATTCATGACCATTATAAACACATGTACATACATTTCACTTCAAATAATGTTTCCTTAAAGGGGCAGTAGCACGTTTTTTGCAAGTTTTATTATTTTCAAATTTCCCATTTATAATGATAGTTTATATTATTTATATTTACTTTAGAGGGTAAAACATCTTATTACACAAACGTTGCGTATAAAGCCAAAATTGCATGGCGGCCATTTACTGTGAACACATTTTATTATTTCGAATGACAAAAACGATTCCCATGGCTTTACAGAAACATGTACACCCATTTTCAACTTGATGTTTCGAAGAGAGAAGGGTGTTTTACTATTAATGACATTATTTTTCAAATACATTTCATCGACTTAATTCATCGAAAAAACGTGCTACTGCCCCTTTAAATGGAGATTAAGCATGATGTTGGAGTCACTTTATATCAAACATCATAAATAGTGTTATTTTATCGGGAAATACTGACTCTTACTGAAAAGTATCACTTCAAATGCTAGTTCAATCAGTATAGTGACAGAATGAACATGAACATGAACAAATACTCCGAACTCTATCATCATCATAGTCTTCATCGTTTTCATTATCATAGTTAGTATTATCGACTTACAGCAGATTATGTTCTTATTCCTATCTTTATCGTTATTGCCATCGCCATTACTACCGCCCGAGAGTTCTCTGACGTCAAGCCGACTGATACGGGGGATCTTAGCGGGCTTTATTACAGGGACTATACTATGTCTGGTCTTGATTGATTCACAAATGTTTAGGTAATTAATCTTGGCATAAAGGGGAAGAAAGATTCCCAGATCTTCACTTTCTTCTTTGATGTAATTTGATTACAGTCAGGTTCGCTTAGCTGTCTATCCATTCATTCCGAGAAGGCCGGTTTGATACTAAATTGAAATGCTTTTTAACATTTGTATTTGATAATGCTCATGTTATGCCTTATAACACTTAAAATGTATACAAATGTATAAATGTACCATTCACTCAGAATGTATAAGCCTAGTCTCTTATCTGACATTAACCTACGAATAGGTGTATAGTGTATGCGTTTAAATTCCAACTGAGTTGTTTTCGTTTTATGAAAAACAAGTTGCAATAATGAATATCATTGTCACTTTCCAATGTAGATAATTTCTAAATAATTAATTCCTTTTGACCCTTTTGTAAATCCTTTTGGCAACACAAGTATGATTTACAGTACAATCTTCAAATGTAATACGACATAATTTCTTACTTTGAAGTTTACACGGAATCCCGAACTTTGGTTGGTTGAGAGCACGGTCAGGTGATCAAAATTTCGAGCTTCATTATCCATGAACTTTTGGAAAATCGTTCATACTCGTGTGAACGCTTTCATGTCGTATGAACGTTCGACGGTATTGTAGCGTTCTTTCCTGATTGAGCGTGGTTTTGTTAGCAAATTTCCAACGGTTACCATGCTTTTACAGACTTATTTGATTGATTAACATAAACTTAATATATTACTACCTTCTCAATTGTTAAAATATTAAAACATTTCAATAAAAGATCGCGCATAACTGTTTGATGATGAGCTAAGCGAGTCACAAAGCCTATTTCTAGAACCGAACGGCGAAAGACATTCACGGTCGCTGGCTGAATACAAATTATGCAATCTATAAGCAAATACTCACAATCTAACCATTATGAACTAACGGGATTCGGATTTGAGCAGTCGTGGTAATGAAATATTGCTTTTCCGACTGTTGTTTACATAATATTGACGAGGTGACAACAGCAAATGGCGACCTCCATGCCATGACGTCATTCAAAGGACGGATAACTTTGATCTCGTGTCCCTGAAAGATTATATTTTAATACGCTTCACTCAGCATGATGAGTGCCGCAGGTTTCATCAAAATCACGATAAATAACATAAGAAATTATAAGAGTTGAATGTCAGTTTGTGAGTTTGCACTGGAAAATGAACGATGTCAAACCCTCACGTGAACTTGCTCGCACGTGATTTGACGTCAATCAAAACTGAGTTCAGAGATGTACACTACCTACATTATTTTTATTTTAGATGTATTATATTCGTGGAAAAAGTCTAGTCATTTCCATTTCTCCAAATAACTTCCGGTCTGGTGCCATCTCTTCCAGTCAGTTCCGGTCCCATCTCTTCCAGTCAGTTCCGGTCTGGTGCCATCTCTTTCAGTCAGTTCCGGTCTGGTACCGTCTCTTCCAGTCAGTTCCGTTCTGGTACCGTCTCTTCCAGTCAGTTCCGGTCTGGTGCCATCTCTTCTATTCAGTTCCGGCCTGCTGCCACGTCTTCCGGTCAGGGTGCCATCTCTTCCAGTCAGTTGGAATCTGCTGCTATCTCTTCCAGTCAGTTCCGGTCTGCTGCCATCTCTTCCAGTCAGTTCCGGTCTGCTGCCATCTCTTCCAGTCAGTTCCGGTCTTCTGCCATCTCTTCCTGTCAGTTCCGGTCTGCTGCCATCTCTTCCGGTCTGTTCCGGTCTGGTGCCATCTCTTCCGGTCAGTTCCGGTCTGCTGCCATCTCTTCCAGTCAGTTCCGGTCTGGTACCATCTCTTCCAGTCAGTTCCGGTCTGATACCATCTCTTCCAGTCAGTTCCGGTCTGGTACCATCTCTTCCAGTCAGTTCCGGTCTGGTACCATCTCTTCCAGTCAGTTCCGGTCTGGTACCATCTCTTCCAGTCAGTTCCGGTCTGGTACCATCTCTTCCAGTCAGTTCCGGTCTGGTACCATCTCCTCCAGTCAGTTCCGGTCTTCTGCCCTCTCCTCCAGTCAGTTCCGGTCTGGTGCCATCTCTTCCAGTCAGTTCCGGTCTGGTACCATCTCTTCCAGTCAGTTCCACTCTGGTACCATCTCTTCCGGTCTGACATGTTTCGTCTCCACCGGGATTCGAACCCGGATACCTCGACACCTCAAGCCTGGCGAATCCCACTAGACCACCGGGGACTCACACTTTCAGCCCATCAAATCCTACTCATGTACTTACATATCCTAATTAAACCGTCTTAATTGAATTAGGAAACACAAAAGCAAGTAAATGTGTTGTCCTTGTCACAAGGCTCGGTAGCACAATGGGTAAGCGTTCGAGCTAATCAGTCAATAGACAGCCAGGCTTTGTGTGTTCGAGCCTTTACATTCAACTTTTGCATATTTTGTCTTCATTGAGTATATATAAAGGAAGGTTTTGTTTTAACTGAAGGTTTTGTGATGTTCACAAGTTAAATTGAACCCACTAAATTTCTTTCTTATATCAGTATCATATTTGATAGTAGTAGGGCAATTAAACTTTTGCATAATTTGCCAACATGATTTCAGCGAATAAAAGGGCTGTATGTCGGTCTCTTTAAAAAACATTTCTAATATAAACCAAATCTTAAACGAAGTTTATGATGCGAAGCATGAAGTTATTAACACTGTTTTTCACAGCTGTTACATACTACATAATAAACATAAACACTGTTGAGTGTAGGGATGTAATCTAACACACATAACAGATGTGTTAGCGGTAATTGTCATTTGAAAATACAACTGTATTCAAAATGAAACTTTTAAAACATTTAACTCATTCTTAATCCGTTATTATAATATTTATTTACCTTTAACAGAAGGACGTAATTACTATGGATAAGTTAACAGGTAGTTTCGGACAATGGTTATGAAGGTGCATATATATAAAAAAAGAATTGTTATGCGAACTTTGTACTTTCAATAAAAATGTGTGAGGGTTGAAACAAGATCCCTTCCAAATAGAGAACATGCAACATCCATAAAAACAAGATAACTAGTTAAACATTGCCTCACCTATTGGATACTTCTTGTATTATCTTTATTATATTATTCTATTGATAGAATGTAAGGTTTGCCTGTCGTAGGTATAAGGCAATATTTCCAGAGAATATATAATGCTGGTAAAACGATTTTCTGTTTGGCATTACCATTAGTGAAAGTGTTCAAATAATCAATCTTTCCCACAGTATAAAAATAGTGTTCATGATATAAAAGGAAAACGAACAAAATGTTTCAAGTGTGTACTATTTAAGAAATAGAAGACGAGTTACAGTGCTTTATCTTTGAATAAAACATAGCAGGGAGCATAACACACGAAGGGCGCAGCCATGAGTGTTTTATGCTCCCTGCTATGCTGTATTCAGAGATAAACCACGACAACGAGTCTTCTATTTCTTATATGTAATGCCTTTAAACAGTTATTCGCTTTTATATAAAAACCGCGGAGATATTATGTTGTTTGTATAAACTATATTTTGAAAATATTGATGCCCCAAGTCATAGAACACATTCACAAGCATTCACAATCACAATTCACAATCAAAGTGGCGTAAAATATGACGTCATTTATTAAGCGACGCTCTAAATGAAGTCTAAAATCACGAGCATGTTTTATTGTCTCATAAAGCATGCTGTCGGTACCATTGATCGCCTGTGTTTTATTGCCGTAAGTATCTTATATATTTGCTTATAATCATTATTACACACCATATATTGACACACTCCCTGAGTCTGCCGGATCAAGGATCTTTGTTCCATCAAGGTCTAGACTGGCTCTGTGAAGAAATGTTTGAAAATGATACAGTTGAGTCCATGTGGACATTTGAAAGGTAGGACGGGTGTCCTTAGATTAACTTTGCCTTTAGTCGGAAGTCTGTTACGGATTACATTACCTTTGTGAACGGGTTTACAGTCATATTATGTGCCAATACTTATAGAAATATGTCAACAACATTCAACCCTTTAATGCAATTTGGAAATGATAGGGAGACACTCTCCCAGGTTATTGATGAACTAATCAGAATTCTATGCAGCAAAGACATGTGAATGAGGTGAATACGAGGCTACTGTCGGGGAGATGAGGTGAGATGAGTTGGTCTTCAACGCTGCTGTCAAGAGTGTTTCACTTATTTCGCGGCTGCTAGTATTACTGCCGGGAGAAAGCCCGCAACGCAATGGTTGCTATGCATTTGGATTGTTTACGAAGACCTTCAAGTTGAATATTTACAGTCTCAAACGTCTTTAAGTCCTTAACCGGGTGCTCTGTGACCCGTCACTTGTTATGAAACAGCTAGAGATGAATGAGTGCAAGAATTCCAGCAGTCTTATCGATGACGTCATTGACTGATATGGACACCGAGGAGGTTGAGTAGTTGGCGGTAGTATGAGAAGAGAGCTACTTAAGAGAATAAACATAAATAGCAATGGCACAAAACAGTAGCGTGGTGAAGGTGAGTTTCATATTGATATAAGAAGATAATAAATCCAGCATTTAACCAGTCATTTTCCTTTAAAGCTTCGGGTCATATTTTCAAACGACTATAGGGGATTCTCAATATTTATGCATGCATACGACCCATGACCTTCTCGAAACGAAAACGAGGCCGCTTATTTCCTGGTTCGCGTATTGGCTGCATATGAGTAGTAAAGGCCGCTGTGTGTTTAGATTTCTATCGACGGGAACTGTATGAACTGTATGGTTCTATCGAATTCAAGCATTGTAAGGTTTTTGATAATAAAATCGACAAAGTGATGGGTATTTCATCCAGGTTTAGCGACAAACGACGTTCGTTTTGGATAGTTTTATTCGTGGTAAATTCAAGAGTTCTGATTCTGTCATCGGCCTATTAACGGGATGATTTGTATTTCTCATTTGGTTAATAATGTCCATTTACCCTGATCATTCGGCAAAATATATCTCAAAATAATGATATCTGAATATCTGATATTCTGAATCTGTAATTATTGGGTCACTGGCCGACTGCAGCAACTAAACCTCTTGAAGGTGCTGCCCAACCCATCCCTCAAATGAACACAATATTAATTGAAACTCAGAAAGCAAAGTGCAACTATTTAAATCCGAATCGACCTAATGGTCAGAGTATTTTTCAAGAAAATTAGACATTCACATACATCATAAATATTTATGAAATTAAGAACTACATAAAGTTCCACATAATATTGTATAAAAACTATGTATAAATAATTTAGTCTGTCATTCAGACATCAGTAAAAGTATTTGCACCTGTATACTGCAGGAAACATTAAATTACAACAATCAGAATTGTCGTTATGACCAGAAATATCTTAATCAAAAAGATATAAAGTTTATAAAAGTTAAGCTACAAATAAACATAAGTTTATCTTTATAATTTAGGTACTTTATCATATTATTCAGGACCTTTGGAGTAAAATTTAAATAATTATTTGATAAATACTAATATTAAACCACTTACCTAGATATATGAATCACCAAACAAAAAAAATGAAAGTAAAATTAATTGAGGTTAATGTTTGACAATATCAAGTACATGTCATAGTGGAAATATAATGTGAACTGTACATGAATGTTTCAATATACAATCTATACAATCATGATAGATTGTGCTTGAGGATGGTGGTGGTCAGGTGTGAGAAATTTATTTGTATATCTCCCTTTTTTAAAATACAAATACTACATGGAAATAAGAATTAAAATGCACATTATTTAAACTTTTTTAAGATGCAAAATCCAAACAAGTGCTTTCTATTCTGCCCAAGATGGTCAATCTTGATAATTCATAAAGTAAAATTATGACACTGAATTCAAACAGATGGATGGGTAACATAGGGTATTCAAATCATGCCTTGTGAGACATTGGGTAATGTTACATTAGCACTTGGTGATTGTTTCTTTACTTTAAGATGAAAAGAAGTCAGAAAAAAGTGATCATTATATTCTATTTGAAAAATCATTATTATAATTTTTAAGTACACGGAATAAGTTACATGTCTCCTAATTTTGGATTATAGTCTGGGTCCTTTTTAGTTAGTGTTTGTTTTAGTTACAAAGTGCTGAAATAACTATTAAAACAATTAAAATGAGTTTTTCCATTTGCTGCAACTGTTATTCATCTATTTATTTCTTCTATTTTGTAAAGAGTTCAACAAACTATCTATTTGTTTCTATGTACAGATGTCAGCTGTTTAAAGGGGCAGTAGCACGTTTTTTTTCGCTCAAATAAGTCGATGAAATGTATTTGAAAAATAATTTCACCAATCGTAAAACACCCTTCTCTTTTCAAAAAATCAAGTTAAACCCAATAAACCCATGGGAATCGTTTTTGTCATTCGAAATAATAAAATGTGTTCACAATAAAATGGCCGCCATGCAATTTTTGCTTTATATGCAACACCATTATTACTACTACAGATAGTTGGTTTGTGTAATAAGATGTTTTACCCTCTAAAGTAAATTTAAATGGCACAAACTATCATTATAAAAAGGTAATTTAAAAAAATAAGTTTTGCTTAAAACGTGCTACTGCCCCTTTAAATAGTATAATAAATAGGTAGAATTCCTTTTCTTATGAAATATTGTTTTTTAAACATCTGGTTGATTGTCAAAGCATGTAAATTAAAATCATCACCACAATGATAAAATTGTTTTCTGACTTTATAAAATATACACAATATCCAGTCAGTTCCAGTCTGCTGCCATCTCTTCCAGTTAGTTCCAGTTTGGTGCCATCTCTTCCAGTCAGTTCCAATCTGGGACCATCTCTTCTATTCAGTTCCGGTCTGGTGCCATCTCTTCCAGTCAGTTCCAATCTGGGACCATCTCTTCCAGTCAGTTCCGGTCTGGTGCCATCTCTTCCAGTCAGTTCCGGTCTTCTGCCCTCTCCTCCAGTCAGTTCCGGTCTGGTGCCATCTCTTCCAGTCAGTTCCTGTCTTCTGCCCTCTCCTCCAGTCAGTTCCACTCTGGTGCCATCTCTTCCAGTCAGTTCCACTCTGGTACCATCTCTTCCAGTCAGTTCCTGTCTTCTGCCATCTCCTCCAGTCAGTTCCACTCTGGTGCCATCTCTTCCAGTCAGTTCCGGTCTGGTGCCATCTCTTCCAGTCAGTTCCTGTCTTCTGCCATCTCCTCCAGTCAGTTCCACTCTGGTACCATCTCTTCCAGTCAGTTCCTGTCTTCTGCCATCTCCTCCAGTCAGTTCCACTCTGATGCCATCTCCTCCAGTCAGTTCCGGTCTGGTGCCATCTCCTCCAGTCAGTTCCGGTCTTCTGCCCTCTCTTCCAGTCAGTTCCACTCTGGTACCATCTCTTCCAGTCAGTTCCGGTCTGGTGCCCTCTCTTCCAGTCAGTTCCACTCTGGTACCATCTCTTCCAGTCAGTTCCGGTCTGGTGCCATCTCTTCCAGTCAGTTCCACTCTGGTGCCATCTCTTCCAGTCAGTTCCTGTCTTCTGCCATCTCCTCCAGTCAGTTCCGGTCTGGTGCCATCTCTTCCAGTCAGTTCCGGTCTTCTGCCCTCTCTTCCAGTCAGTTCCACTCTGGTACCATCTCTTCCAGTCAGTTCCACTCTGGTACCATCTCTTCCAGTCAGTTCCGGTCTGGTACCATCTCTTCCAGTCAGTTCCGGTCTGGTGCCATCTCTTCCAGTCAGTTCCACTCTGGTGCCATCTCTTCCAGTCAGTTCCACTCTGGTACCATCTCTTCCAGTCAGTTCCTGTCTTCTGCCATCTCCTCCAGTCAGTTCCACTCTGGTGCCATCTCCTCCAGTCAGTTCCGGTCTGGTGCCATCTCTTCCAGTCAGTTCCGGTCTTCTGCCCTCTCTTCCAGTCAGTTCCACTCTGGTACCATCTCTTCCAGTCAGTTCCGGTCTGGTGCCCTCTCTTCCAGTCAGTTCCACTCTGGTACCATCTCTTCCAGTCAGTTCCGGTCTTCTGCCCTCTCCTCCAGTCAGTTCCACTCTGGTACCATCTCTTCCAGTCTGACATGTTTCGTCTCCAGCGGGATTCGAACCCGGATACCTCGACACCTCAAGCCTGGCGAATCCCTCTAGACCACCGGGGACTCACACTTTCAGCCCATCAAATCCTACTCATGTACTTACATATCCTAATTAAGGCGTCTTAATTGAATTAGAAAACACAAAAGCATGTACATTTGTGTTCCTTATCACATGGCTCGGTAGCACAATGGATAAGCGTCCGAGCTAATCGGACAGTCAATAGACAGCCAGGCTTTGTGTGTTCGAGCCTTTGCATTCAACTTTTGCATATTTTGAGTAAATATAAAGAAAGATTTTGTTTTAACTGAAGGTTTAATTGAACGCACTCGATATATTAATTCAACTGGTACATAATTTGGAATATGATTTCAGCTAATAAAAGGACTGTATTACGTTCACCAGACATTCTATTTGCCTTTCACAGGTGTCGAAATATCACATGTACTGATTCAAGTTCAAATATTTCCACTTGACTTGCATATTCATATACTATCCAATTACTTTTTTCAAATGAAAATCAAGTAACAGCCTCATATATGTGCAGAAACTTAAACTATACGTCCCATATATATGCACAGTAGTTATATGGCCTATTAAACATTGCCAACCCGCATATTTCTTTTTTTACATTGTCCGGATTTCGATAAAAACTCTACTTAATGAACCAGTGCTAAGGTGAGTATTTTCAGCAACGCTCCAAGCGTTTATATATATATTTGACTGCAATAACATACCTAGCGTACCATTTATTTAGGTTTCAACGTGTTTACTGTATGGATAAAGGCTGGAAGTTGTTTTATTATACAGGTATTTAGCTATTTTACCGCAGGACATAATACTCTGGCAAATAAAGCCCCTGTGGCGATCTATTGGTACCAGAAAGAATATATATTACTTGTTATAGATCTTCCCTGTTTTTTAATATGTGATCTGTTATACTAAAATGTTACAGATTTGGAACGCATTACATGGACAGCTCATATAAAGAATTATTTTGTCAAACATTGTCTGATAAACTCTCACAAGAGTAATATGTTTTTTCTCCAAAATACAACTTCATGTTCTAATGATATACTTTTCAAGCCCCTCCTCAATGTTGAAACATATATCAGTTTGGATACATATATCAATGTCCAACATGATTCAAAATGTCAATTTTTCAAAATAAAAATTATCATATTTCAATTGCAGATGAAATACATGTTCTACTTTATTGGGAAGCCTCTTATGAAGACTGGAAAGAATAATCTCATTATTGATGTTTTACAATCTCTGTTCCATTGTGAACTATAATGTTTATTTAGTACATGGATATTGAAATCAATAAACAATATGACTTTTAAACGTTCATATTTGTACATGTTAAAGATCCCACTACTAGACCTTCTTGTACTTTGCTTGATGACACGACATCCGCCATAAAGCGGAAGAAAGATCGAAACGGGACAATATGGCATGTTTGTGCTGGGAATACGAAGAACATGTCAGGAAATGAGACATTGATTTCTTCAGAGAAGTCGTAAAATCAAACACTTGTGTTCGTCAATCACTCCAACAATCGCACAGACGTAAGTTCATTTTGTAAGCAACATTCTGCACGGGGGGCTGCTTTATAACGTGATATAAATAAGTAAAGATCATGCCAAGAGTCTGTTAACAGAGCCGTGAAATTTACACTACCGGGTAAAATAAACGCCTACCATATATCCTATCATAAGTAAAATACTATGTCGAATATGTTGACAATATTATAGTATTTTGAAGCGCTCCATATCTACATAACATTTCGAAGTTTCAAATGTTCTTACAAAAGATTGGCGATTGTTTAAGTGAGACATGGGCTCGGTATTTTATCAGTGTTAAATCAGAGAAATGACATTTGAAACATGTTTACAAACAAGCAACAATACAGGCACACACTTACATAAGTGGTGATGATGCTGCAAAAATGTGTGATCACAGTGAAAAATAAATCAACCAAAAGTAGCGGTCTCCATTGGGCGCGGGTTATTTAAAAGTCATTGACCCCAATCCCACTTTTTTCACGATTTCAAAAGACTGTCATGTTGATCATTGATGCAGCACAACTTGAACACCGCAACTGAATGTAATTTTAAAAAATATATAATTTTACATCTAAAAAAAGCATGTAGGCATTTATTTTGTCCAAAAGTGTATCAGGGTATTACACAATCTGACAAGAGAAAAGTACAATGTAACCACTTATATTTTGCTTCTATTCACTTCCCGATGGATGAAGTCACAGTGCTAAATATTTCACACTAAGCTACAGTTGGACACCAAATTAACCAAACAAGGTGAATTCAGTCTCACATCGGTCATTAAACCACGAATATAAACAGACGTTACGTCCATATCCTCAATCCCTCCTGACTGTGTGTCAGATGAGGCTTGTGGAGATAAGACTTCTGAACATGAACTGCATACCTGACGTGAACCTTGTCTGTTATCTCATCACACATGGCTACATTCATTGTACTGTATTTATGGTAACTGTCTGTGGTTGATTTGGTTGGTATTTATACAAGTATGCATTGTTGATCATCAATAACTAGCGGTAAATTTATATTTATGCTTTGCATCATAAGATTATGAACATTTTACTAAATATATAGATGCATACTTTAGTAAATGTGAATTTCTTTTACGAAGAATCTTTCAGAACTCTTGACAGTGCTCAGTTTGATATTGCTGCACAACAACGAGTCCGCTACCTTCATCTACTCAATCCCTCCTGACTGTGTGTATCACATGAGGCTTGTGAAGATAAGACTTCTGAACATGAACTGCATACCTGATGTGAAGCTTGTCTGTTATCTCATCATTGCTTATTTTACTATACTGCGCTTATTGTATTGTGTGTTGAAATTGTACTTATTAAAGATACTATGCATACTTATATCTGGTTCTACGGGTATTCATTCTTCACATACACTATTCATGTGGTTCATTGTACTAAAACGGACAATGTAATTAAAAGGAAAGTGATATTCGTATTGAGATTATGTTTGTCAAAATCATATTCTTGGATGAATAAACCATGACTTGAATAAAGGCAAGGTGTAAATAGATATCTGTTCCCAATCAAATCAACATTCAATATCTGTATTTACCTTTCATTGTGAGAACAAACTTCTTCTCCTGAGATCATTGTATGTGTTATCAAGAATGACATTAGTAAGCTTCTCTTGTCTCTTTCGACTCGATGTTTAGTTGTATAATCATTTTACAACTTCAAAGATGAAGATAATTTCGCGTTAATGTCAATATGCTATCATATTCTTTTCAGCTTACATAAATAGTCAATACCGCAATGTAAACCATGAAATGAGCATGATATCAAGTTTCTTTGATGGAGCTTTCCGTGGACAGAATAAAGACAAGTGATCGATGGGGAAACCATTGTAAGACCGCATTCCTCTTTGCAAACTTCAAAGTCCAACATTGAAATTATCGTTGTCGTGCAAAAGTCATAGAGGACATTGTGTTTTCAGTGTGATATCACTTATCTCGCATCGAGTGACGGGTTAAAGCCGATATTTACACGAGTGGCGCAGTCTCTTTAATTTGCAGTCTAACATGTGGAATCAAATTATAATATTTAATAAAAAAATTTATCAAGGATTTTATTGATTTGAAAGCAAAGCACATGGTTTTATAATGTATCAGGTTCATGTAAATATGTGTCTATTCTATGTTCTGGAATATACACAAGTAATATATGCATTATGAAGGAAATGGTAACTCAGTATGTGAACACTGGTTTGAACATTTCTCTAGATTATTAACATAATAACAAGATGACAATAAAACTTCTAAGTTCTTAGGTTAGTGAAAGATGGCTTAAGAAGAAAGACAACGGTCTTATGTATGGGCGTTTAAATTAACTAATGATAGGCTGAGCTAGGTTAGGAAACACAAAAGAGTTAATAATGAATAAAGTATTACCTTGTACAATTAATAATGATTGTATCTCATTTATCAAGAGGATTATGGGGAAATCTTCATCAATCATTTATGGTCGCCAAATGTTCAATGGGTTCCCTGCATTATTACACTATAGAACTGCAAATAACACTTGAACTTGATGCTGAAGGGGGACACTCACCAAGCTAACTTGTATTGCTGGATGATGAAGGGGGGCACTCACCAGGTACCCAAAGGTACTGCTGGATGATGAAGGGGGCACTCACCAGGTACCCACATGTATTGGTTGATGATGAAGGTGGATACTCACCAGGTACCCACATGTACTGCTGGATGATGAAGGGAGACACTCACCAGGTCCCCACATGTACTGCTGGATGATGAAGGGGGGCACTCACCAGGTACCCACATGTACTGCTGGATGATGAAGGGAGGCACTCACCAGGTACCCACATGTACTGCTGGATGATGAAGGGGGACACTCACCAGGTACCCACATGTATCGCTGGATGATGAAGGGGGCACTCACCAGGTACCCACATGTACTGCTGGATGATGAAGGGGGCACTCACCAGGTACCCACATGTACTGCTGGATGATGAAGGGAGGCACTCACCAGGTACCCACATGTACTGCTGGATGATGAAGGGAGGCACTCACCAGGTACCGACATGTACTGCTGGATGATGAAGGGGGACACTCACCAGGTACCCACATGTATCGCTGGATGATGAAGGGGGCACTCACCAGGTACCCACATGTACTGCTGGATGATGAAGGGAGGCACTCACCAGGTACCCACATGTACTGCTGGATGCTGAAGGGAGGCACTCAACAGGTACCCACATGTACTGCTGGATGATGAAGGGGCACTCACCAGGTACCCACATGTATTGCTGGATGATGAAGGGTGCATTCACCAGGTACCCACATGTATCGCTGGATGATGAAGGGGGCACTCACCAGGTACCAACATGTACTGCTGGATGATGAAGGGGGACACTCACCAGGTACCCACATGTATTGTTGGATGATGAAGGGGGACACTCACCAGGTATCCACATGTATTGCTGGATGATGAAGGGGGACACTCACCAGGTACCCACATGTACTGCTGGATGATGAAGGGAGACACTCACCAGGTATCCACAAGTACTGCTTCATGCTGAAGGGAGACACTCACCAGGTACCCACATGTACTGCTGGATGATGAAGGGAGGCACTCACCAGGTACCCACATGTACTGCTGGATGATGAAGGGGGGCACTCACCAGGTACCCACATGTACTGCTGGATGATGAAGGGGGACACTCACCAGGTACCCACATGTATTGCTGAATGATGAAGGGGGGGGGGGGGGGGGGGGGGGACACTCACCAGGTACATACAAGTATTGCTGGATGATGAAAAGGGGGGGGGGGGGCACTCATCAGGTACCCACATGTATTGCTGGATGATGAAGGGGGGCACTCACCAGGTACCCACATCTACTGCTCGAGGCACATTTTAAATAAAAAATATACTGTCCAATAAACATCACAAGTCTCTCAACCTGTGCCTCAGTGTTGGACGGGGAATGGTCCTTAAAAATATCCTCTCAGATAATCCAGCAATGAAATGGACAAAGCCGATTGTTGCTGAACTTCACTGATAGTCGGTACAGAACTGTACAAAGGGTATTCTCAAATCAGGCAGCCACAGTATAAGATCATAAACTCAAGATTTGAGATAAAAAAAATCAAGGTTGGAGTTCAATAATTCATGTTAATAAACAACCAAACTCTTAGAGATGAGAAATAATAATCAGATCTGACAAACCAACGTTAACTCTTAGAGATGAGAAATAATAATCAGATCTGATAATCAAACTCTTATAAATGAGAAACAAGCCCAGATTCAACCAACCAAACTCTGAAAGATTGGAATCAAGCCGCAAACTCTTGGCCATTAGTTGGCTCAGACTTAACAAACAAACACTTAGAGGTGAGAATTAATCCTTACATCTGACAATCAAACACTTAGATATGGACAAAATTCCTCAGATCTGACAACTGAACTCTCTGAGATGAGAAACAAGCCCGGATTTAGACACAACCAAACTCTGAAAGATTGTGATCAAACCGCAGTTCTCCTAGATCACAACCATACTCTTAGCCATCAGAATCAAGGCTCGGTCCTAATAATCAAATACTGAATAATGAGAAATAATCCTCAGATTTAACAAACAAACACTTAGAGGTGAGACATAATCCTCAGATTTAATAAACAAACACTTCGAAATAGGAAACAAGTCTCATATCTGACAATCAAACTCTTCGAAATAGGAAACAAGTCTCACATCTGATAATCAAACTCTTCGAAATAGGAAACAAGCCTCAATTTAGACAATCAAACTCTTCGAAATAGGAAACAAGCCTCAATTTAGACAACCAAACTGAAAAATGGGAATCAATCCTCATTTCTCACAACCAAACTCTTAGCTATCAGAATTAAGTTAAGGAGAAAACATGACTCCGAGGTCTTCTGCTCTGAGAATAACCTGAAGGGAGGGATAAAGCCCCGAGGGCGTTAGCCCGAGGGGCTATCCCGACCTTGAGGTTATTCTCAGAGCAGAAGACCGAGGAGGAGTGTTTTCTCTAGCTTATAAACCGTCAACTATCAAAATTTACGAGTTATAGTTTCGGACGCTCAAAGGGCCTAATTCCTCCGCTTAGACCATTTTAAAAGCAGAAGACGAAGGAGGATTTTTTCTTCCTATTTATAAACGTCAAATGTAAAAATTTACATTTTATAATTTTTGATTCCCAAATCGTGTTTTTATAAAGGGTATGTCGCCCTCGGTTGCGTTATATCGAGGCAAAGACGGTATGCCTATAAATGGAGTAAGTCAACTCCACTCATCATCTCGGTCTGCATAGCCGAGCGGTCTAAGGCGCCAGTTTAGAGAGCGAAGGGTGCCAGGTTCGAATCCAGCTATTTCAACTTGGAAATTTTTAACTGTGTATAATTTTCGATAATAATTGCTGCTTGTTGGCTATTGCGTTGCAAGTCTGAAAAATTATTCTAAGTGCATTTCCAGGTCTTACTTTCAAAAAAACCTCAGGTTCAGGTCTTACTTTCAAAAGTAAAACCTCATACCGGGTTATTCTCGGAAGTAAGACCTCATTAGAGGTTACTCCAAGAAAAGAAGATACCTACAAAACAACAGACAGAATCCGACCTAGGTTTATAAGCCTCAGATCTGACAACCAAACTCCCAGAGATGAGAAGTACGCCTTAATTCTGCCACCCAAATTGTCACAGTCGCGTACAACTTAAAGTTACATCCATTGTGTTGTTGGGGGTCACATATTCATAACATTTTAAATGGTGTTACTTTATCCAGATGTACCGACTGTTACCGAAAACTACCATTTTGATGATAGTCGACTAAGTATTTTCACGATATGGAGGGAAAGTAGTGATTTCTGATCGAAAACCGGAAAATGCATCGCGATTGACGCGCGCCAATTTGTCAAACGTAATTTTGGAATTTTATTTATAAGAGACAAACTGACAAATTTAGGCTGATAATGTTTAATAAACTTCTGTGCATGTAAATGGGACGTGTAGTTTCGGTTTCTACACATGCATGAGGATGAATATCCAAGCTGAGTGAATTTATTTGTACTGTAAACACCACATATGGTATATTGAGACGTATTAAAGCCAAATAAAATGGACGCACTTTTAAGGTTTTATAATCTTCTTTTTATCTTATACTTGGTTTGGGTATAAACACAATAAATATACACGTGCATCACGGTGATGAAAGATGACGTATCCATCATCAAGGGAGAAGCCTATCACATATTAGCTAATCTTCTTTATTATCAACAAATCTTTTAATTCATCCGTGGACTGGAAAATCACATTGTTATCAGAACTAAACTAACGGGCGAAAGATAATAAAACACTCACTTGTTTTCGATTAATTCAACATTTTTAAGAAATGAGATGCATTTTGATTATGGCATGAAAAACAGTTTGAATGACTTAATTGGTGACTGTTATATTATATAATTATATAACTAAAATATGATTATTTAAAGTAGACAGGGGTAAGAAATAAAATTTACACCAACATGACCCGTGCCATGTTTAAAATGTTGTAAATGTGTGAAGGACGGGGCACATTTATTGATTTTCCCATAGAGTATGTGTTTTGTGTCAATGTTGTATCAAAATTAATTTTTGGGAATTTTAAATTCTAAACTTTAATTTTCGAAATTAATCTTTTTTAAAACACGTCGAAGTATTCATTTCCTGATTTAATGTTTTGGACTTATTTCCAAAACTAGTAAGTTTTTTAATACGACCTCAAAACTCGAGAAAAATGACATTGAAAATTATACATATGATAAATACAACTGAGTGTTATACTTTCTTTTGCACGTCAGTTTATATACTCATCTGAATCTCATGTTCATACACATCCCGAAAGTTTGTTCATCTACTTGTGTATCGAAATTCATAATGATATCATCAAAACTGTACTAAAATAGACAAGTATATGAACGAACTTTAGGGATGCAACTATATCTTCACTTTGACTCTGTGCACTTCTTCAATTACAGCATCTACTTAGTACTTCATGTACTTATTCATCGAAGTCTGTAAAGTTAGCTGACTTTACAATGCATCTGTTGTCAAGTGAAGTTGAGCGAAAGTATTGATATTCTCTTGTCTAAGCTTCACTCAATATTTTATTACCAAAGTTAGAATTATACAAATCAGCCTCCATCCATGTCAGCTAGACGAAGGAATAAACATTAAAATATCAATATTCCTCAAAGTGAAGTAAAGTTAAAGACAAATGCAGATTTCAGGAGAAGCAGGGAATGTTGAGACGTTTTCAAAGCACAGATCCGCTGAACGGAAGTGACAGGTACAACAGTTATATAAACAGATACAGTCTTTCATAATGGACTTCAGTATTGTGTTGTGTATTCTTATGGTCCAATGTGGATTCTCATTATATAAAGACAACAACGATGGATCTCTCAACATATAGGATCAAACACAAAGACTGAAAATGAGATGTACAGTGGGTTGCAATGCAAACTGTACCATTATTAGGATTCCATCTGGACAGTCGATTGCAACGCATTCCAAGAATGTTGAGGATTTTGATAGGAAACAAGCCACATCATTCCTTGTGGTGACTGGCAGGTCAAACCGCTATGGAGAAACTTTAAGCAACGTTATTAGAGGATATTTTACTTCAAACAAAACAGAGAAGACTGGAATAACGATAAGTGGTACCATTTATGGTATGGCGTCTGACAGAGATACTGAAACTTTCTTCTGGTCAACGGTACAGGAAATAAAGCGACAACAATTCGGACAAGAAGCAACAACGCTTCTTAAAGGTCTCTGTGCACGCTTTTTGACAATACACAAAGAACATCTGTACTTCTCGCAACGTTTTATCGGATTTACCAGGTTCTTAATTATAAGAATTTCCAAAGAATCTGGACATTCTAAAGACATATGGTAACATCCTCGGAAAAACTTTAATATCAAACATTGTAGTCTGGATGGAGACACGATGTGTTGGTTGGAGGCATCTAACATGAACTCCATGTCCTTCCTTCGAATAAAACACGTGTGATCAAGACAGAACTGTTTGTGATGCACCGCTTGGTTGTTCATGTATGTTCAAATCTTACCTTATATGTATATGCCAGGCGTACCTTTCCATCCACATACACATCAGTTAACGTCTTCACAATTGATAAAAGCACGGGTAATCAATTATGTTATAACGATCAGAGGGTGAATTCAACTTTTGCTAGTTCGTTTCTTTTCCGTGATTCTTTTCTGTATTATTCGCATATTAACTCCACCAATATTGAGAAAATACCCATTGACACGAACTGTAAATTTGGGTCTCCTCTCACCTTCTCTCGAATGCAATCAAACCAACCACGACCTTCATCAACCATATTTTGTATTTTTTGAGTCCTGTTATTGGAGTACGTAGTACATTCAGGTAGAATGTGAATTTTATTTTTGGTAAATAAGAAGCACTCATTTGGTGATAACATTGACATTAACACGCAACCGCAAAAGAAATGTCACCAAATGTACAAATATAAGATATTTCAATCTAAAAGTGATAAATATGACTGAAGCCAACCAAACTAACTTTGGATTTTATTTTTTTAGAATAGAATAGACGTTTTTAAACAGAATTGACTTTTTAAAAAATGTATTGTGTTCGACATCAAACATTTCGTGTTTAACTCTGTAGAAAATTAGTTGACGTTTTTTTGTGGTTGAGTGTATATGACAAACGTACCCACACTAAACATATACTTACATATACATTGAGCATGATATGTGAGTCCTTTAAGTGCCGTTGTGTCGAAGAAACTGTCACACATTTAATGACATTTAATTATGTCCCTCCGTTTTTTGAAAGACGTGGTGAAATGACATTTAGTAATTAACTCTCCGTACTTGGGAAGGCATGATGTGAAATGAGACTTAATTGTATCTCCCCGTACATTGGAAGGCATGTGGTGAAATGAAATTATATTATATTCTCCGTACTTTGGAAAACATGTTATGAAATGAGACATGATTATATCTCTCCGTACTTTGGAAAACATGTTATGAAATGAGACTTAGTTATATCTCTCCGTACTTTGGAAGACATGTGGTGAAAGTAGGGTGAATTATATCTCTCCGTACTTTGGAAGACATGTGGTGAAAGGATTGTGAATTATATTTCTCCGTACTTTAGAAGACATGTTGTGAAAGGAGGGTGAATTATATCTCTCCGTACTTTGGAAGACATGTGGTGAAAGGATTGTGAATTATATTTCTCCGTACTTTAGAAGACATGTGGTGAAAGTAGGGTGAATTATATCTCTCCGTACTTTGGAAGACATGTGGTGAAAAGAGAGTGAATTATATCTCTCCGTACTTTGGAAGACATGTGGTGAAAGGAGGGTGAATTATATCTCTCCGTACTTTGGGAGACATGTGGTGAAAGGAGAGTGAATTATATTTCTCCGTACTTTGGAAGACATGTGGTGAAAGGATTGTGAATTATATTTCTCCGTACTTTGGAAGACATGTGGTGAAAGGATTGTGAATTATATTTCTCCGTACTTTGGAAGACATGTGGTGAAAGGATTGTGAATTATATTTCTCCGTACTTTGGAAGACATGTGGTGAAAGTAGGGTGAATTATATCTCTCCGTACTTTGGAAGACATGTGGTGAAAAGAGAGTGAATTATATCTCTCCGTACTTTGGAAGACATGTGGTGAAAGGATTGAGAATTATATCTATCCGTACTTTGGAAGACATGTGGTGAAAGGAGAGTGAATTATATCTCTCCGTACTTTGGAAGAGGTGGTAAAATGAGACTTATTTATATCTCTCCGTCCTTTGGAAGACATGTTGCGTAATGACACCTTATTGTATTTTCCCTACTTGGGAAGACATGTTGCGTTATAACACCTCATTGTATCTCTCCCTACTTGGGAAGACACGTTGCGAAATGACACCTTATTGTATCTCTTTCACTTGGGAAGACATGTTGCATAATGACACCCTATTGTATCTCTCCCTACTTTGGTTGGAAGACACGTTGCGAAATGACACCTCATTGTATCTCTCTCTACTTGGGAAGACACGTTGCGTAATGACACCTTAGTGTATCTCTCTCTACTCGGGAAGACACGTTACGTAATGACACCTCATTGTATCTCTCTCTACTTTGAAAGACACGTTGCGTAATGACACCTTAGTGTATCTCTCCCTACTCGGGAAGACACGTTGCGTAATGACACCTTATTGTATCTCTCCCTACTTCGGAAGACACGTTGCGAAATGACACCTCATTTTATCTCTCTCTAATTGGGAAGACACGTTGCGTAATGACACCTCATTGTATCTCTCTCTACTTTGAAAGACACGTTGCGTAATGACACTTTATTGTATCCTTCTCTACTCGGGAAGACACGTTGTGTAATGACAACTTATTGTAGCTCTCCCTACTTGGGTAGACACGTTGCGTAATGACACCTCAATGTATCTCTCTCTACTTGGGAAGACATTTTGCATAATGACACCTTATTGTATCTGTCCCTACTTGGGAAGACATGTTGCGTAATGACACCTCATTGTATCTCTCTCTACTTGGGAAGACACGTTGCATAATGACACCCTATTGTATATCTCCCTACTCGGGAAGACACGTTGCGTAATGACACCTCATTGTATCTCTCTCTACTCGGGAAGACACGTTGCGTAATGACACCCTATTGTATCTCACCCTACTTTTATAGTTTCTTTTTTTATTGTCAAATTTTAACAAGATAACAAGATGTAGTACTGCAAGTATAATTTCCGAGGGTTCTGAATTTTCAAAGGTCAAACAATTTCTTAAATATATGTTTATAACTTGTTAAAAATGTTTCGTACATATGTGAATTTCTCGGATAGCTAATAAATTTTCTTGCTAATAGCTGATGTAAAATGAGGTCCGGAGCATTATATAAAACAGCAATCTTTATTTTCGTTTATCGATAAGGTCATTATTTCTATTTTCCACTAAAATGGGTAACAGTTTTATACTAATTGATTTGTCAAGAATGGCAATATATGGCTTTCTATAACTTTGACCTGCTTACACTGATTAAAACATGGCTAGTTTTAAGCTTTGGGTAATTTATATAAATAACTGAGTGCATTTCTGATCAGCTAACACAAACACAGACCACAACACAGACATACGACACGGTCCTAACATGCTCAAGCCGTGATTAGGTGGACACTTATTAGTCATTATAGACAATTTTGAGCTTAAAACTGCAATGCAGGATACATATTTCAAACTAAACTAACGTTAGCGTGTAAGACAAGTGAATGGTATATTCAAGAGGAGTATATTCAATAATAGTATGCGGACAGAAATATGCTGCGTCAAGAAATGTGCATGTACATGTGCAATCAAAAGTACTGAATACGAAATAAGTGCATAGAAATAACTCAATAAAGTATAATTATAAAGGAGTATCTTAGCCAAAGAAATATTTTCAAAAATCAAAAAAGAAGTAAAGTAAAGTAACACAGAAAATGCCAACTCATTACATGAACGTTAAGTCTATGCTAGCGTGATTTATATAATACAAGAATATGCACATTAAGTATGTCGAATATAGATAAATAAGTGTACGACAAAATCTACGCACGTGATGTACATGCATATCCAATGGCTACACATGCAACAGAAGTAAAAGAACTTTTTCGTTGGAGTAACAGATCCTAGAGTAAAATGCATATAATCTGTCCCATATACAACGCATGTAATAACACATTAGATTTCAGTTGATGGCTCAGAGAAGTACCAAACGGAAATTTAAGCATGCAAAAACATTGTGTAGTGTAGACGATTGTACTCATATAGAAGAACACATTGTTACATGGCACACACGTGTCAGTTAATCATGGAAGTACAGTACAAACAAGTGTGAAAGTAAATATGTATTACAAATAGATAGGCGGTTAGTCAGATATACAAAATGTACATCAGGCTAAAATCTTCAGCTCGCTGTATCAAAAGAAAATGATGCTCATGTGATAAACACTAGAGCGACTATCATCCTTACAAAAACTATCCTGTTTTATTTTGTCTAAAGTATTTCAAGTACATCAATTTTGCACTAATCCTTCAAAACGTCATCCTGGAAACCAGGGGTACTTAGGGGTTACGTTTCAAAGTGAAGCGAGCGAAACAAAGTATCCCTGGTATCCAGGATGTCAAAACGTATATAAAAATAAATTTCATATTCCAGATTTAAAAAAAAAGAATATGGTTATTCACATAAATCATGATTTGTTTGCAACAGTTTATAACAGTAATAAGGGGTAGAGATATAATTTACAAACTTATCAGTTTAGCACCTATCTGGAAATAAGACAGCAACGTATATCAACAATGTTAATTATATACCATAAGGACATTCAAGCCACTCATTGACGTGAAGACGTGTAGCTATCGGAATGTCATTCTGATGTGGTAAATACTACCAGAGAGAAGACAATTAGTACACAGTAGTGTAGTGTAGGGTAGGGTAGGGTAGAGTAGGATATCCTTCAAACATGACACTTGTGTATTTTGCCAGATCGAAAGCTCTAGGCGGATTTCAGCATCAAACTTTTTTAGAAGTTATACGACGTAATGGTCTGGTCTACTCTAGAGTATGGAGCAGCTATATGGGGCACAGCAGACAGATCTCCAGTTAACGCAGTCCAGCACAGAGCTATGAGGTACTTTCTAGGTGCTGGGAGATACACACCAAATGCAGCGATTCAGGGACAGCTGGCCTGGAGCCCACCCATTGTAAGACAGTGGAAAACAGTAGCAAGACAGTGGAGCCGATTTCTCAAGATGGATGAAAACAGGACGAATAAATCGGTATTTCTCTGGGCAGATAAGTTTGCAAGGAAAAACAAGTGCAACTGGAACAAAAGAGTGCATAAAAAATTCAAGGAACACAAACTTTCACATTTTTTAAACACCGATACTAAATACTGTACAAAATATATGAGTCGACACGTGGAGAGCTGTGAAATGGAGATATTTAAGACTGATTGGAGGGCAAAGTTACAGAAAGAAAGTGGACAGAATGGAAAAGGGAGAAATAAATTACGAATTTACAGGACTTTTAAAGTCAACTACACATGTGAAAGTTATGTGAACATCAGTATGAGTCGAGCGAACAGGCGAGCACTGACACTGTTCAGATGTGGGGTTGCCCCGTTAAAGACGGAGACTGGAAGGTATGAAAATTTGCCCACAGACAAAAGGATATGCTTCCACTGCAAGGACAAAACAGAAAATGAACCACACGTTCTTTTACACTGCCCCCTGTATAATGAAATCAGGATTTCCCTTTTTACAAAATGCAACGATTTTATACCTTATTTCAATGTTTTATCTGAGGATGAAAAGTTATGTCATGTTTTAGCCAACCCCTTATTGATTTTTATATCGGTCAAAACCTACAAAGATATTTTAGATACACGTCGTTTATATTTATACAAATAAGTATTTATTACTTTTTTACTGATGTATAATTTTAAGAATGTTTATGTACATACACTTTTGTTTTAAAATATTACATTTATGTATATATGACTTTGTCTTTAAATAGTCTCTCGTAACTCCTGAAGGAGTGGCTTGTATATTTTTACCCACATTTTATATAATATGTATATCAGATGTACAAGGTGAGACTCTAATAAAATATTCTGTCTGTCTGTCTGTCTGTTAAAGCATCGTTCTGTACCTGTAATGCTGTCAAGAAAGGAAGCAACAACTCCCATCTTTTAACGTATTTTGGTATGACGCGACCGGGTATTGAACCTGGATGATGAGCGGACACTCTACCAATGGAGCTACAGCCCCAGGGTAATGGTTATAGAGTTAAAATAACATTAAAATAATGACAATGACAATTATGAAAATAAATGACATTTAACCGCGTTTTTATTACAAGTTTCCTCAGATATTACATCTTACCACGTTTATTACAACTTACGTCGTAACAAACACACATTGAATGTATTGAATATTGTCTTGGACAGATTATGTGGAATTTAAGTCAAATTAAAATAAGATATGGATAATTATATTAAAATATGTTTTTGACACAGTGAACATGAAAGTACTTTTGTTCGTTGGCGCATCACTGTTGAAGGGCTACACAGTCTTATGTCCCCTTTAGTTGAGAAGATTCCAAACGAACCCATGCCAACACACTGTTAGACCCACACTTATTAAAGAAGGCGTTTGTTCTTTATTACATACTTATATGTTTATACAATATTATCAATCAATCATTTATTCCATATATATGGCCATAAGGCCAACAGTATAAAACATGGGTAAAATATAATGACAAAGGGCTGCGCCACTGACAATATACGTTTAATTTTTTTTAACACAATGCATTCATTGTGATTGCTAGATTTAAAGAGACAGTAGCACGTTTTTTGCAAATTTTATTTTTTCAAATTTTCCATTTATAATGATAGTTTATATCATTTTTAATTACTTTAGAGGGTAAAACATCTTCTTAAACAAACCAATTATCCGTAGGGGTAATAACATTGTTGCGTATAAAGCAAAAATTGCATGACGGCCATTTTATTGTGAACACATTTTATTATTTCAAATGACAAAAACGATTCCCATTGCTTTACAGAACCATGTACGCTCATTTTAAACTTGATTTTCTGAAGAGAAAAAGATGTTTTACTTTTGGTGACATTATTTTTAAAATACATTTCATCAACTTATTTCAACGAAAAAACGTGCTACAGCGCCTTTAACACCATATCTAAGAAAATAGTGATTGAGTGAGTTATTGTTTAAAGCCGTTTCGGCAGTATCGCAGACATTAGCGGCGAGTCTAAGAAATACAAAGTTGGAATAGGTTATCATAATCAATCCTAGTTTAAAGGTAAATCAGTTTGTAAATACATGGATGGTGATGGCAATATGATGGAAGATATTTAGCTCGCAAGTTTATGCTGGACATACCAAGATGACATGTAGTTCATCTTCAAGCTGTGCTTTACAATAGGAACAAGTGGTGTCTGATTTTTTAAAATAATATTTATAAGCATTCATACTGAAACCATGTATATTACAGCGTAATTTATATAAGATATATGTTTCCTTGGTATCTTTCGTATGTAAATACAGCTAACATACATTCCAAAGAATACGTTCAATGGTATAAATTAAAACGATGTACTGTCTGTCTTTGTTTATTTGCTAATGGCGTAGTCAGCCTAGTTATCACCTAGTGTGAACAGATATGTTAATCGATATAAGCAATATAAGTATGAAGCATTGGTTCATTGTGATTTTAGTTGTTACGAAAGCAGTTCTCTTCAAAGGGGCACTAGCACGTTTTTATTTTTGCAAATTTCCCATTTATAATGTTGGTTTATGTTGTTTATATTTACTTAAAAGGGTAAAACATCTCATTACACAAACCAATCATCCGTAGTGGCAATAACGGTGTTGCGTGTAAAGCAAATATTCCATGGCGGCCATTTTATTGTGAACACATTTTATTATTTCGAAATGAAAAACCGATTCTCAAAAGATGTACACTCATTGTTTAACTTGATTTTCCGAAGAAAGAAGGGTGTTTTTACTATTGGTGACATTATTTTTCAATTACATTTCATCGACTTATTTGAGCAAAAAAACGTGCTACTACCCCTTTAAGTTGTTGAGAGGTCTATTCGTCTGGTGATGCGCATGTATTCTGAAGCTGCGTACAATACGTAATAGTCTGAACATCGACAATGAAGTCTTGAATTACACTTTGATGTGATTGTCTGTATATTATTTCAACTATGACATTTATTTAATTTTTTCAAACAGAAATAACATAAACATATTCTAAAACCAACCTATATTTATCAAACTCGGTTTAAAATAAATTCAATTTACATAAGTATGAACCCAACATCACACGAAACATGAGTATATATACTTGATTTCACTGTGACGTCTTTATAAAGTGTGATTCCTCATTCTACCAGCTGCATATCGAAAGTTTGTTCACCTGCATGTGTATCTTAGTGCAAACGTCATGTAAATTGACGATCACTGTAACGTCAATAAACTTACATTACATACGATCCTTGAGTAAAATAATAATTCTTAAACGTATCCTGTGATCGCCACGTTATTGGTGCATGTTTATGAAATTTGGCATAAAGAAATAGACAGAAATTTCCATTAATTTTCGAATGAAATATTTCATATGGACAAAATTAATGATAACAATTTTATCACAATTACATTGAATGAGTATAACAGGAAATATATGATGTATATTTGGCCAAGTTTATTACTAACTGAAAATGAAAACTGCAATTTTGAGAAGATTGACCAGGTACCCAAGGTCACTCCGGAGCTGCTCAAGCTGTATGTGCTTACTATGAGGTATCAAATCAGATTAAACTATGGAACACTCAGCTCCCTTCTGAAAAACTGCAAAGTGATCGGTGTACCTTTCGCGATGATAGCATGCTTCAAAGACATGTCAAATTACATAATATTTCCACTAAAAATACACAAGTAGTTGAAAAACTTTCGATATGAAGCTGCGATTATCTGCCGTCTGACAGACAGGCAACTGACCGACGCCCCTTCCTGCAGACACTAGGTGGATGGTTAATTAGGTCATACCCTACAGATACAATGGAGCAGTCCACAGTCAGAGTAGGGCAGAGTAGAGTAGAGTGGGGTAGGTAATAGTTACCGACTGAGACCGAGGTGTTCAAGTTAGATGAACCCTCGCGCACGTGAATCATGAACGCCGAGGCCGTTAGGCCGATGTGTTCATGTTTCACGTGCGCGAGGGTTCATCTGACTTAAACCCGAAGTCGAGGTCGGTAACTATTTTACACACTGGCCCAACACAAAACCAAACCACATATAGAATACAAATAGTTTTACTCTAAATTCTGGGGATCTTATGTTCAACGTATAGGGGTAAAAAGGACGGTTGTCCTTGAAAGGAAAATGGTGTCTATATCAGTCAGCTTGCACAGTCCTGAGCGAGTCGTGATGCACGTGCAACACGCCGCTGAAATGTACAAACCAAAACAATTGACGGTATGGCCATTGTCAATATCGCCGGTTGATACAAAACACAATACACACTTTACACACATCATTACAATAGACAATGAACACCCAAATAAATCAAAGGAGCCAGTGTGTAATACTTTCATAGCCTATTGTCCATGTAATTTCTGTGAAGAACTGCAAAACATTACAAATAATTCCATAAGTGACCACAGAGAGTGACTCATTCAGGAGACATCAGACAAAGGTAATAAAGAGAAAGAGAAGAGAGGACTTTAAGCATTCTCAGTCAGTGGAAATAATGGTTTGCGCAAATGGTCTTGTTCCACGCAATCCGCCGACAAATTATAGTCGCAAAGACAGTTATAGATAACATAATACAAGATTGTGTGGAGAACCAGCATGCATTATATGTTCTATAACTGCTAGGCTCAAATCAGCATTTCCACTGATTGATATGATGTTATCTGCTCCCTTCTGTTTCCCTTCGTTATAAGACACATTGTGATTCATTACTGCCTATTAGAGGTCCTATAGTGGTTGCCTAATAACGTTCGTTTTTCTTTCTACCAATTTAAATGTAAATATTGTAAGCACAATATTTACATTTCTGTTGATAGTATCAAAAGGAAAACGCAAAAGATCAACTTGCATTGATTCAACTTGGCAATGGTGAATATGTAAATATATACTCGTATGTTAATACAAGCCATTCAAAATATTAATCTTCGAATCAGGTAACATTTGAACCACTACATGCCAAATAGCCTTAGTAAAGTACAGCATTATGCATGTAAGACCTTCAATGAATTGGTTCCTGTTAATGCTTCAGGAAACTGATAATTGCAGTGTCCTGTATGTTTAAGTGAATGGGCCCTGTCTTCAACTATACAACGTTTCTTTCGAATAGTTCAGTTCATCTTCTTTGACAAGTGCGATAATCCTTTGATTAATTTAACATTTTTCTAAAGTATAATCACAACAATGGATATAAGAAACATTTGACAAACAAATACATGTATGTATTCGATGCTGATATGCCGATTTGCACCACCGGAATCGAGATCGACGCAATTGAGAAACAAAGACATTTCTACTAGAATGCGATTACAAAGTTTAATAGGGAATAGAGGTGAGGTGAGGTGGAATTTAAACGCTGCTTTCAAGAGTATATCACGGCTGCTAGTTATGTTGCAGGAAGAAAGTCTGCAATGCCATGGTGGCTATACATTGCGGTTAAACCTGCGAGTAGATGTTGGTACTTGCGGAACCATGGGTAGTACAACGCTTGAATTAAGTGTAGAATATGGAATAGAATCTTGCATCTCAACGGTACATGTAGATGTAATATAGACAGTTCTTAGTTATAACGTCTTCTACTGTTGTTTGTACACCCAATGGTTTCTTCATTTGTGTTCACTGCACTGAGTGTTAAGCTCCTGCACGCTAGAGGCCACTATTGTGGCCCAAAAGATTTTAATATATTGACACGTCACTGACGTTTGACCCTTTGACATACATACGACATAAGTCTGTGACAAAGTTCTGTGATTCATGAAAAAGTTCACATTTTCCGAATCAGAAATCAATGGACTTTCACGTGATGTAATTAGTATGTCTTTAAAATTTTATTTTATAGAGAAATGACGAATTAAAAATCTTGAAGGTATTTTCAATCACAAAATTGGCTGCAAGTGCGTGTTTGACGTAGTTATGAAATTGTTACCTATTCGATTCAAAGGGTTGAAATTCCATAGTAAATGCATGCCAAATGCATAAATTTGACATCATTATGTTCAGAATATCATCACCTAGCTTATTAAAAAATTTAGACATTGAATATAATCTTGTTAGAAAATAATGACAAATTTGCGAAAATATCGGCAAATGAAAACATCAATCGATTACTTTTTGTAAAATCCATGAAAATAAATACAGAATTTCACTTACACTTTTTGAATCTCACAATCTTCCAAAAAATAAATAAACATGTATCTGTGCATTGTTTGTCAATTCTTGTTTCCAAATATAGCAATATATTCAACGTGTCGCCAACAGCAGTAACATATCTGTCCTTTTTTCAAGTCAGCCCATGGAAAACTGCCGCTATTTCTGAAGTTTTGCGACGTTTTCCGAGAGCGAAAGCGCGACTTCCTGTATCTATTTTTAGAAATGGTCGTCGATCTAACCATTGAGTGTAATTAATTGTTAAAATTAAACAAATTAACACTAAATACGATGTAGCTTTATAAAAATCGATCTAAAAACAAATAATGAGGTTGTAATAATTATTTCATCAGTTCGTAGAGTCAGTGTCCTTGACCCGATAAATTTGCATAAGTGAACCTAGCCCTCGGATGTAACCTTGTTTTTACGATTAAAATCACTGTGAGTAAATTTGAATTTTGATTATAATTTATACATATATGAAACAATCATGTCATATCCTACCTTTATCACAAATCGTGATCATGTATGAGTTTATATTTAAGTACGAAATGTGTTTGACATGACATGGACCGACTTTCTGATCTGCGATTTCACAAGTTGAAATGGAGCCGTGAAACAGTAGCAGTAACCCTATCTCTCTAAAAAGTAAATTACGAATTAACAAGTCTCGTCTATGTGAAATAATTGTATGAATACAATTGCTAAATGATTCATGTTGATTATTTTAAAGTTTTCATTTGGAATTTGATAGAAATTATACCCGTTTTCAAACGAAATCATAGATAGACCTATCAGTTCGAGTTCATTGCAAATGGAGGCCATTGTGTCGTCTCGGCTTTTTCACACAATATTTTGTTCTGATACGAATTAAATGAATGCACATGTTATAACATACATGAAATTAACAAGAATGACAAACAAATACATTTCAAAGAATAAATGTGAATAACTAGTGTTTGAATCGGCGAATTTACAGTGAAATGACAAACGAAACATAGATGGTCACATGATCAATTTTGTACAACCAAGCTAATCACGTGACATTGTTTACAAATACGACAACGCTACCCGAACGAAATTTTGATTGTATTTTGAAACTTTTCAAGACCATGTTTACATTAAATATTCAACAGACATTTGGAAAAATGTGTTCTTACTTTGGTTTTAAACGGAATATTTACAAAATGATTTAGATCATTAGATTTTTTGATTTGAACAAATCTGTAATCGGCGAAGGAAATGCATAACAATGGCGAGCGCCGAGTGTTTATTGACTGTCATGTTTCGAGATATCGATGACTGATTGACGTTGGAATATATCAAAACTGTAATGTCATATGCTTATATTTGGAACACAGAAAAGTGAATAGATGTGTTAACCTTTTGTGTAAATTTTATTACGATTGATGCATTATTTTACAAATATTTCTCACGGAAGTAAATGCATTGTTCGTTGAAGAATATCCATTGTTACAAATTACGTCGAAATTTTATAAATACAACGGAGATCGTTTATGACGGGCTATTGTTTTCTGAAAGGAAAACACATACCATCAACATAATTTTTTTCTGGTATAAAATTTAATTCTGAACAAAATGGTGTAAAAATTGGGCTGCATAAATAATTATTGACAAAATAATTCGAGTTTGAAAATGTAGTACAAGTTTAGAACTACTGTATTATTTCATTTTTTCCATAGACAAGTGTAAAAATAATTGATATTTGAAAAATATTACACTAATTAATATTTTTTTTATGACAATAATAAGTTAGAAGAAAATGTATCTCAGATATTGATTTTAATTATTTTAAGATTATGTTAATTACTAAGGCGAGAAAAACTTTAAATGAAGGATACCCCTGCAGACGTAATTGTTACAAATTTACAAATATGACGCTTTCTGCAAAAACTTGAAAACAACCCAGCAGGCTAAAGGTTAACAACACGATATTTGAAGTACATACAAACATGCTGTGAAAACTTGTGAGAGTGTGAGGATATTCTATATATATAGCTAGTCATGACTTCATTGAGTGGCATTCTCGAAGTTGGTATGATGCAGACGTACATGCTTGACAACGAAATGAGAAGTATGTTGACAAGTCGCAGAATAAATAATCTGTTTATCCATAAATATTGTCTTCATCTTTTATTCTAGTGATCACTAGGAAACTTTCATCCCTGTTCATGACAAGTAGGTTGCAACATTCTGCCAGTTGCGAGGATCGTGTCTGAATATCAATGACAAAGTTGTCCTTAAATGTAAAAAATAATAATAATATGCATATTTACATGTACCTCCGTCCTCCCATACAAGCACATGAATACAACCTGATTGTTTTAGATAAACAATGTCTTGATAAGATATGGTTTACAGATGTTTTGATAAAAATTATTTTTCCTTTTTAATTAAATGTATGTTGAACATGAATAAGTGTCAATTGGTTGTGCATGAATATTTTGATATTTATTAACTCAAATGCAGAAAACTATTTTATATTCTGTTCCATGTTCCTCAAGACTAGGCAACGATCAATTGTTTCACATCACAGACTTTGTTCTGAGGCATATATGATTTATATCACTTTGAACAATCCAGAATGCACTTACAATCCCAACTTTCCGTCATATGTCTGTGCCAGCGAATGAGGGCCGACGGTGCCTTTCAGTTGCAGCGCTCCACTATGTTGGCACGGAAAAGTGAAGGAAATGTAAGGCTTTAATGAACCAGTAATGGAGACTGGCGCGAGTATTCCTTGCGTTGGGAGGTCGTTACAATCCCAAAATTACAAGAACTTACTATTAGGGCCCATGTTTTCTAAGCTGCCTTAGTGCTAAGAAAGTCGTAAGTCAATGTTAATGTATGGCACTTACGACTATCTTAGCGCTAAGAGAGTTTCGAAAATATGGGTCCAGGGATGTAATACATTATTGACTGAATTTTCAGTTTGGTCATTTGAAACCTCTTGTACGAGAAACAGGTCATTAATTTGTGCAGTGAACACATGCACGGTTGAGACCCTGGCCAGGTATTGAGGGATTGATTCCCATTTGTCAACTGCCAGGCAAAATAAACTACTCACCTCAGTTGATTTTATCATATACATATGATTTTCAATTGCACATAACAAGTTTTCGATGTCATAATCTAAAGCTGAAAGTACAGGTGTTTAATCAGCAGTCAAATAATATTTTTACATGTTTTATTTAATTTAAAAAAAAGAAATTTTAAATTTCTTCAAAAAATTGTGTTGATGATACACAACTATTCATCGACATATAAGACGTATTCTAAGTGAAAATTAATAAATGTGCCTGATTCTACACATATTTACAACATTTTATATAAGGTAGGGGCCATGTTGGTGTAAATGTAATTTCTTACCCCTGTCTTCATTAAACAAAGATGTTTCAACATTTTAAAATTTAACAACTGTCACCAATTTATTCATTCAAACTACTGCAGATAAGTATTATTGTATCGTGCCATAGTCAAATGCATCTGCTTTCTTTTACATATTAAATTAATCGGAACCAAGTGAGGTGAGTACTTTCTTTTACCTGGCAGTTTACAAAATTACTATCAACGCTCAATATTCATGTTTGATAATACTCAATTTCCCACCGCAGTGGTTAGCGAGTTCGGCTTCGAATACCGCCAGGGGCACGGCAACTTTGTCTGCAGTAGAGAACTGTTCTACACGCAATAAAGTTTTGGTACAATGCTACACGTACATGTAGTACCCATGGTTCGCTAGTTCAAGTCGATGCTCGAGGTTTCACATATAGCATTGCGGACTTTCTCCCTGCCATAATACTAGCAGCCGTGATATAAGTGAAATACTCTTGAAAGCAGCGTATGTACCCAAACTCACCTCACCTCACCTCAGAGCACAAGAAACCATCCCAATTGAAATTTGATTTATTCTATCTATTTGTCAATTATACAGAGATGCATAATTGTTTGTAATCATTCTCAATGTACGCGCCGGCCAGTGTGGTAATATCAATGTATATTATATTGTACATGTGCTACACAAATAAGTAAAAGAAAAAAGAAAACCATCCCAATGAAGCATTTAAACTAGATTCGTCGCCTCGTTGAACCTTGTAGAATTATATCACAGTTCATACTTCATAAACTGATTAGACCTAACATTAAATAAATAAACCTCGGAAGCATAAAATAAATGTCTAGTATGTGAAATGTATGCATGAACATTGCAATATAGATTTAAATTAAGTATATATATATGCATGATGGTTCTCCAACAATACAAAGATAGACATAAATCATGTATCAATAACACCTAAAATAATTCAAAATAGTCATATCCATGTCATGACCAACATACAATGCATAGACATGTGTGTAAGTATGTACATGTATGCATGGATGCATGTATCATTGCATATGTATATGTGTGTACTATTCATATACATGACAATATATTTTACATATGTTTTAGAATGAGCATGTGTGTCAAAATGCATATGAGTGGTTGTATATGTGCACAATGATGAAAGTTGTATAATGCTGCATCTGCTATTTTCATGTCTAGTATGTGAAATGTATGAATGAACACTGCAATGTAGATTTGAAATAATTACACAAAACCAAAACTTTCCATATACATGAATACTTTCATTAAATGTATATGTATCTATTTTCATGTCCTGTATGTGCGGTGTATGAATGAACTCTGCAATGTAGATTTGACATAATCATAAACATTTAAAGTTTATACACATACATATGCACATACTCTGCATTTTGATTCATATGTTACATTCCACTTGGAATGCCTGAGCATGATTGTGTCATAATGAATAGATAATATGTTTAATATCTGTTACTACATTGTTTTTGTCATGTTATTACTATACAATCACAAACTTTCTTTATGGGGAATATAGCTTTTTAAATTTTTCCCAAGGTAAACTATACCCACATAACATTTGCACATAATTGTAATAAAGGTATTTGTGTGTGTGTGTGTGTGTGTGTGTGTGTGTGGTTGTGTGTGTGGTTGTCTATGTGTGTGTGTGTGTGTGTGTGTACACATAGCAGTTAATGCTGTACTTTTCGGTTACATGTAACAATGTTTTAAATTACATGTGTAAATGTATTATATGATTTCTTGATTTGAAACCACTTTCCTAAATATCAGTTTAGAGTAAACAAAGGTAAAAATACGATGCTTAAAAATATATGGAGATATACAAATAAAACTTACCATTCAAAACCCGTCACCCCAAAAGGTTATCCTCCGTAAAAAAAATAAGTATCCTGACAATGAAAACTGTTCACCTGAAATGTATCATCTTAAATGCAAACCACAACATCAACGCATGGTATGCACGTGTTCTTGAAGAAACACACACGCACGTAAAACACGAGCCCTCACCTCTTACAAGCGGCTCACTGTAAAAATCAATATTGCATCCTCACGGTCTCTCCTTCATGACCAATATTTTTCTCCCATTCTATGTATATATTTATTCTTCTCTCGTTCTCTTTCTATTTGTGTTACTCTGTTCCTTTTTCGCTTACAATGGTACATGTACATACATTTACTCGATTAGAATACATCGCTATACTGTAAATGAACGGTAGTCTGAAAATTGTCACCTCAAATTGCCAAGGACTTAATAACAAGAAAAAACGCTTGGAGGTATTTTCAAATCTTAAACGAAAGAAGGCAGAAATATACTGTCTCCAAGACACCCATTTCACGCCAGACCTTGAAAAACATATCAAAATTGAATGGGGCTCAACACAATGCTATTTTAGTTCTTATAAGAGCAATGCACGTGGCGTAGCAATCATATTTAGCGAAGAAATTGCTATTAAATTGTTAGACAAAAAACAAGATGAAAACAATGGAAACTATCTCGCTATAAAATTTGAAATATACGAGAAAACATTTACTTTGATAACTTTATATGGGCCAAATACGGACACCCCTTCCTTCTATGAACATGTATTCAAAATTGTTGCAGAATTCGACTCTGACCATTATTCGATCTGTGGAGATTGGAACCTAGTCCAGAACTCAGACATGGATTTATTTAACTATAAAAATATAAATAATCCAAAAGCAAGAGAAGTTATGCTCTCATTTATTGAAGAACACAGTGTTATTGATCCATGGCGTCATTTAAATCCAGATAGTAAGCGATACACATGGAGACAGAGTAAACCGATAAAACAATCTAGATTGGATTTCTTTCTATTGTCAAGAGATCTAGAACCGTCTATTGAAAATGCAGATATTGAACCTGCTTATAAATCGGATCATTCAATAAGTTGGGTCAATTTGAAATTAAAGGAAGTCGAAAGAGGAAAAGGTTTTTGGAAATTTAACAATTCACTGCTTTATGAAAAAACATATGTTGAAAAAGTTAAGAATATTGTCAACACAACTAAACAGCAATACCAAATAGGGTCTGATGATAAAGGAAACGCACTATTTGAAATTAACGATCAACTGTTCTTTGAAACTTTACTCATCATGATAAGAGGCTTCACTATTAAATACTCTTCGGAACGTAAACGAGAGAGGGAAAAGAATGAAAATGAATTAAATAAAACCCTTGTGAGTCTAAATAAGAACCTAGACGAGACCAATGACACCATTGATAAGGAAGCTATTCTTAAAGATATCAATGAAGTAAATCTGAAATTGGAGAATATAAATAGTGTAAGAGTCGAAGGTATAATGATGAGATCAAAATGTGAATGGAAAGAAAAGGGAGAAAAACCAACAAAATATTTTTTATCACTAGAGAAAAGAAACTTCATTAATAAGTCTATCTCAAAACTACAAACACAAGATAACAAAATCGTAACTGAGACAAAAGAAATAATCAATGAAGCAAAATACTATTATAATAACATTTACACAAAACATTCATGTACATCGGTTAACTTGGATGAACTCTTCCAAGACTGTGAAGTCCCAAAACTCAATAATTTAGACAAAAACATGTTGGAAGGCGAATTACAATATGACGAAGTTTTAGAATCCCTAAAAAATATGAAAAATGAAAAAAGTCCTGGTCCATCAGGTTTCACAGTTGAATTTTTCAAATTCTTTTGGTTGGACATCCATCCCTACTTGATTCGATCTTTAAATCTGTCCCACAAAACAGGGGAATTGTCTATCTGTCAAAAACAAGGTCTTATAACATGCATCCCAAAAAAAAATAAACCAAAACAGTTCTTAAGTAATTGGAGGCCTATATCTCTACTAAATGTATCATACAAGATAGCATCAGCTACAATTGCAAATCGGATAAAGAGAGTACTTCCAAAAATAATAAATGAAGACCAACGAGGCTTCATGTCAAATAGATATATAGGAGAATGTACAAGGCAAATTTATGACATCATGGACTATGCAGAGTGTATGGAAATACCTGGTCTACTTTTATTGATTGACTTCGAAAAAGCTTTTGATTCAGTAGATTGGACCTTTATACAAAATGTTCTCGACTATTTCAACTTTGGCCCAGATATTAAAAACTGGATATACACGTTTTACAAAAACATAAAATCAAGTGTTCTTGTGAATGGTTTTTCATCAGATTTTTTTGAAATAACCCGTGGATGTAGACAAGGCGACCCACTATCGCCATATTTATTTATTATTTGTGCCGAAATTGTAAGCATCATGATACGTAATAATAAAAAAATAAGAGGAATTAAAATAGGGGACAGTGAATACCTCATTACTCAGTTTGCGGACGATAACTCTTTAACTTTAGATGGGTCTGAAGCATGCCTCCAAGCGACACTTCAAACACTGACACAATACGCCTCATTCTCAGGTCTTAAAATCAATACAAGTAAAACACAAGTTATTTGGTTTGGTTCATTAAAACATTCTAAGACGATATTGTGCAAAGATTACAAACTCGACTGGTCAAAAACAGAATTTACAATTCTTGGCATAACTTTCACACACAACTTGGCAGAAATGGTAGAGAGAAATTATAAAGACAAGCTAAAACAGATTAAGATCATTATGAATCAATGGCTTGGAAGAGATATATCGCCACTTGGAAGGATAACAATTTTAAAAAGTCTTATCCTACCTAAACTAAATAACATTTTCTCTATACTCCCAAATCCTAGTGAAGGCATCTTAAAGGATCTTGAAAAACTCTGTTATAATTTCATTTGGAAAGGTAAACCAGATAAAATAAAACGGAAAATAATAACTAGTGATTATAAAGACGGTGGCCTTAGAGCTCCTGATATAAGAAATACAATCTTTTCACAAAAAATAAGTTGGGTTAAAAGACTTTTCAATTCTGATAGCAACTCAAAATTAAAGAAACTTTTTTATATTAACGTATCTCCAGCATACAGGGAATTTTATCAATATAGTGCAACTACCCTGATCGAAAAGGTGTGTACACCAAGAACAAACGATTTTTGGAAAGACGTCTTAAAAGCATGGGGATGCTTTATTACGCAAAAGGGGTTATTTGCAAAAACCCAATCTGAATTACTCTCTCAGCCAATATGGAATAACGACAACGTAAGAATAAATAACAAGACAATACATTATAAGCACATGTCAAACTCAGGCATTCGTTTCATAAACGACGTAATCAATATAAACGGAAAATTTCTAAATTACATAGAATTAAGTCAAATGTACCAATGCAAAACGAACTTTCTCGAATACGCTGGTATCATCAATGCAATCAAAGTGTATTTAGTCAAACTTAACATTAAAGAAGAGAGAAAACTAGAAATGCCGTTATTCCCATACTTTATTGAAAACATTGCTAGTAAGAAAAAAGGATGTCGGACATTTTACGATATATTACAATATTCAGTAAAAACACCGAGTTGGTACAAAAACAGAAAAAAATGGGAAAGAGATCTCAAATGCCAAATAAACGAAAGTGAATGGAACACAATAAATAAAATGCCTTTTGTGTGTAATCTCTCTTCGAAAACAAAATGGTTTCAATATTCCATAATACATAGAATTCTCCCGACAAATGATCTTTTGTATAAGATGAAGTATAAAGACGAAAATATATGCAGCTTCTGTGAGGAAGAGATAGAAACAATAAGTCATCTCTTTTTCGAATGTCCAATTGTGAAAGATATTTGGAGTAAAGTAAAAGAATGGATAGAGACACGTACGCAAGCAAACATAAATCTATCAAAAAGAAACATCTGTCTTGAATATCCTGAATATAGGAACAGAATACTTAACACGATAATCACAACCATTAAGTACACCATTTTCAAAACAAAACAAAACGGCATGAAACCAAATTTAACCTACGTTAAAAATGACATTAAGAAAACATACAATATCGACAAATATAACGCTTATTGTACCTGTAACTACTCCAAATTTATGAAATTTTGGTCAAGTTGTCATTTACTATTTGACTAATTAAAAACATCATTCTATCTTTACCTTTGTTCCTTCTTTAACTGAAAACCCTTACAAAACAGAGGGTTTGATTGCTTAAAATTCATGTGTGTTATTGTAATATGTTGAACTCAGAATGTCACTTGTAAATTGTTATGTGTATGTACCACAAAAAGAAATAAATAATAAAAAAAAAAAAAAAAAAAAAAATGGAAAGACACATGTAGTTGATATTCATTCTATGTTTGACAAGCTAGGAAAGGTGCAATGAAGTAAACATGGACTGCACATTCATTAATAATGTTTGTCCAGCGATTTCAATTAATATATTCTGATTTTGAGAAGTTTTGAATAATGAAAAGATTATTACCCTTAAACTATGTCCAGTAGTTGCATTGCCCAAGGGTAGCATCCCTCCCTGTCGGGTTTTGTCCAAACGTCTAGACACAGGCATGGCCAGACACATGGTTACAGTCTCTCATCACGAAACGTTTTGTCAAACAAATCCTGTGGGCGTTTGTGTCAGGTTGACCTTATTTATGATCCTGTCAAATATTATGTTTGATAGAGAACTGAAATGTGACAAAAACACTTGAAGCAAACGACAACTTGTTCTTCTGTAACTGAAAAACTATATTTGATAAAAACGGCTACTTGGATGAATGAATAAATAAAAATTATTGAGAAGTATACAGTATATTCACTTGAAGTAAGTAGGCCATAGGCCAATATTACAGTATGTACATGTACATAGTACATGTGTTACAAACTGGATTCCGTAACTGCATAGCATTAACATTGAAAGTCGTTGACAGCTTGATAGTAATTGGGTTACATGACGACATTAAAACATTAAATGAACATTTAATGAACAATATTGTGCGAACTTATATATTAATCTGTCATTCCTGATCTAACAATGAGTGACATTTTTCTCTGTTGCAAAAATCCAGCATGTTTGCTTTAATGAAATACAGCCATATTACAAAGAGAGAATATTTCCCAAGGGTTATTGTGCCAAATATTTCATATAAGATTGTTTATGATGAGGTTCGCTTGAGAGATGATTGACGTGCCCAGACATGTGTTGAATATTCATCTATAGCACCAGAAGCACTTGGTCTGTAGACGAGTCTGATGTCAGGGCGCTCAGGGTATGATCTGCATGAATAATATGGAGGTATTCTTGTGATTTTTGTCTGAGGAATTGTACATAGAGAAATACACAGCCATCGCGTGATGACCGTCTTGTGATCTTTGTCTGAGAACTGTAAACAGAGCAATTCTCTGTCCAAATTACCAGACGAGCACGTGTGTCATACACATCTCACAAAACAAGTGTGATATTATTGTGTTACTCGAAGAAAATGAGAATTGTCAAATTGGCACACGGTTCGAAAATAGCATATGAAACATTTTTTAGTGTACCAATTTCTGTATCACCTCCAATCAATCATGAACATACTGTTAGCAAATGCAGTACTTCAATTGCAACATACCACATGTTTAACTGACATGAATCTTCCTAAAGCAAAGGCGAGATGATCAAATATGAAAACTCATGCTAAGACGTTGACTACCAGATGAAAATGTGTCTACCCATATGTTCTAAAGTCTTGTTGTGCCATCTCTTATTTTTTTACTTTTGGATAATTTAGATGAAACAAGCATTTAGCCTGTAATTTCGGACAAAAACTGATACCGATATACATGTATGTCTTTAGGTGGATGGATGGATGTTGTGTTTTACATGTACATGTTTTTGGCAAAATGAAATTATTTAATACTATACATCCTCTGAAACGTTTCCCATACAGTATACTTTAATTGTCTACTTAAAACACGACAGAGCCATCAACTTTCAGAATATGTTATATGCAAGTTACATGTATAAATTGAAAATGAAATATGAAGTGTCCTTATGAACAAAGGAAATATTAATAAATTTCTTCTTGGTCGTGTCAAGTTTTTGTGAATAAAATATAATGTGAATTTTATGTTTTTCAATTCCATATAATTAAATTCCTTTATTTGTATTGAAATATTGAAAAAAGTCTGTTCAATAAAACATTAATTGCAGAAAACTTGAAATTAATTCATTGATCTCGTTGGTTATGGCCTAGTTCGTATTTTCACAACGGCATTACTCTTCATAAATGGTGAGGTGATTTAGCGTTTTCAAGAGTATTTCACTTTTTACCAAGGCTGCTAGTCTTATGACAGCGTGAAAGGCCCGCGACGCCATGCATTGTGGTGAAACCTGCGAGCATCGGCTGGAACTAGCGAACAGTGGTACTACGCTGAAATTCAGTGTAGCATTGCACCCAAACCTTACTGCATGTAGATCAGTTCTCTACTGCAGGCAAAGTTGTCGTGCCCCTGGCGGGATTCGACCCCCGGACCTCTTGATCCGAAGCCGAACGCGCTAACCACTATATAACAACTGCGCTATCCCGCCACCGTCATTAAAGTAATGAAGTGTTTCGAAACAGATATTGTAGTAATTACGAAGGGAGCTGTCATCTTAGCAACTTTCAAATTGCTTTGCTGTGTGAAATAATCATATTGGATTCCAACGAACTTTATAAGAACGTGTACATGAATAGTATGTTCCTGAAGTGTTTTTACGCATTTTTTGCCAATTTTACTATTTTCCTGAATATCAAAAATGTCAGACCGGAGATTATAAAGCTAGATCAGAAAGGAAGAAATTGTCTGGAGGATGAGAATGAATAAAAACAAAAATACCATTTACATTTATACCAATTTTAGAGCACTGCTCTTATTGCAACTGGTACTCCTGTACTGATTGCCCTTCTACACTGACGGGCAAAAGAAAGTATATGGCTCAGTTGTATTTATCATATGTATAATTTCCAATTAAGTCACTCAAACTGTTGCCGAAAGGTGTTATTGTATCGTGTCATAACCAAATGCATCTCATTTCTAAAAAATATTGAATTAATCGAAAACAAGTGAGTGTTATACTTTCTTTTGCCCGTCAGTTTATATGTTGTGATATTCAAAGAAACATAGAATTACGTATAACAAACACCAGTCCTGACCGGATGCATGGATGGACAGTCAGCCAATCAAAACAGAGAATGTTGATGTAAGGACAAATAAAACACCGTTTGCACACTGACGTTTCAAATAACACAAGCCATTATCATCATGCTATTCTTACTGTAGCAGGTTATGATAATAAAAAGCATTGCATTACTAGTAGAAACTCGTTATATGCTGTTGACGTGTCCGGAAAGGCAAGACAATCCTACCTTTAAAGGTATTCCAAAGTAATGTTCTATGAAATGTTATTGATAAGTCCGCTAATAACGCTCATATATCAACCCTCCAAGCAGTTGTTCAAAGAGCTACATATTATTACACTAGTGGAAATGCACTTTCGGTGCCGCAACTAAGCGCTCCGTGCCGAAAGTGTTTTCTATATTGTTCTGTAAAACCCGCCTTCTATAACCTGAGAATTTCTCATCTGGAATTTTGAAGATCACTATTTCGTTTTCATATTACAACGTCATATCGCTGTGGCACGTTTTTGCAAAGTTTGTTTTCTCGAATTTTTCATTTATTATTAAAGTTTATACAATATATTGTTATGTTAGAGGGTGAAACATCTGATAAGCCGTATCCGTAGAAAAAGGTTATCCGTACTGGAAGGAACACATTAGAAGGGCCTCTCGACGGGAAATGGACTCGCATGGCTTAACCATATGCATTCGTTTTCTCTTTTTGAGTGATGAGTATTATCTAGCCATTGCTTACATGTATTTACATTTTCGTGAGATCAATTTATTGCAGTAAATATAACGTGCTACAGCGCCTTTAAATTAACACCAACAAATGCATAATTGTATTGCGTTTATCTGCATCTTTAAAACGTTTTGTGCAGACCGTTCTTAGATGTAAGTTAATATGTTGATCGATTACTACCCCGACAGGGAAACAATTTAGAACACAATAGTGATGAGCAAAGTTCTGAAATAAAACATTTGATATGGGCAGCTGGTTAAATGTCTGTCTGACAGGGTGATATGCATTTTCATATTTTGATGTAATGATATATATCTGCCATAATTTGTAATCGATTCATTATGTAATGGTGACGTTAGTATCCGTCCATAACGTGATTCCACCAAGAGACAAAGGGGTACCATAGAGTTTCAGAGTTTCAAATAACAATGATAAAGAATAACACTCAGCAAACATTTATTTGATACATTATAACACAGGACAAAAAGTTGTGAAATCCATTTGCCGGATCCTTCCGGATTCTCCCAAATTTTGGCGGATCCTTAAGAATCCGGAAGAATCCGGCAAGCGGATTCAACCACTTTTTGTCCTGTGTTAATTATAGAGAATTCAGGAACACAATTTAATGGCTTTCAAATATATGTATCTATTCAGTTTCTCAAACATGACATACGAAGAACGGCATACAGAGTGGCATTACAGCATCCAGCACGTTGATATGTTGCACTAAATCAACTCAGTTAGGACAGGTTCAACAAGACTGATGAGTTTGTTATAAATCAGCTAGGTCAGTGACTGATAATGAGGAAACCTGTATGATATATGGTACACGAGATACAGAAATAGCTGTTGTCTGTGATAAGTTTCCTTGTGTTTGTTTAACTGTCACTTTTGTTTTGTTGGTAAATCGTTTACTCTGCACTTGCTGATGTTACTGTTTGATGTGTTTGGTTTCAACTTTAAATCTAAATGAAATACATTTAAAAACATGATGTTGTCCGAGCATAATTCCATCTGAGAATGAAAGAACATAAAAGACTCTTTACAACAACAAAAATCAAACTATGTCCGCCATTTGTCGAAACTTTTGCACAATACCTATTTTTTAATTCCCAATACAATATTTATCTCTGTTCAAAACAAACGACCTTACTTTAAATTTATTATTACATTTCTCGAAATCATAAATTACATAAAATATAAGAACAAACATGTAACATATTACTTTTCAGTATTAATCAGTATTAACGATCATAAATTGTTTTATACTTTGGTGTACATATTACTTATAAGTAAAAGCTTTTTCATTTTACATTACATTATGCATTTGCTGGATTATAATTCGACCCCTTTTTGTGAAAGGGAATAATGACACAATCTGTTCACTGGGAACGATAAATACCTCGGTTAATCTGTACACAGATCATTGTAGAATTGATAATATGACATCAATATAAAGTAAGAGATCTATGAACAAGTATCTACCTAAATTTGATGTTGAGAACTTACGTTGAATTATAGATAGCTTAGATAGCGATGGATTGTCGGGTTACATGTAAGAGACATTGATATACATGCACAAGCAAATGGTAAAAATAATCAAAATAGATGTATTATATTTTCTAATATGTAAACATATTGTCCTCATATTCTGATGGTTTTGGGGTGTTCCCATCTTCACTGTCAACGCACCGGCAATACTCCAAAGCATGCCTCTTCTTGTTTGACTTGAATACCTGAAGAATCAGGAATCTACCTCCACGACTAGACGAAATGAAGCAACTCCGCGTTTGCCATTGTTGCAAGTAGGACTGTGATGCTGTCCATGTTCTTATACCCCACTTTCTGAGTGAGTGAGTGAATTATTGCTGAACGCCGCTTCGGCAGTATTGCAGCCATTAGCGGCGAGAAATTTAAGGTAATTGATTAATTTTAAAATAATTGCAAAAGCAAAACGTAATGACACAAAGGCCATAAAAAACATCAGCAAATTATCACAATTTGGTCCTCACGTTCTGATTAGAAATCGTAATTAATCAATGTCAAGTGAACATATTTTCATTTCAAAATGTGAATATTGTATTGTATTGTATTGTATTGCATTGCATTGCATTGCACTGTATTGTATTGTATTGTTTAGAGTAACGTTGATAACAATTGAACTGTGACTGACTAGGTAATGTCGACTACTAAAACAACACGCTTGGATTAACGCGCTGGGGCTGATCCCTTGTATACATACACCTTACATCAAAGCGTGCCGCTTGTCGATCCGGCGTGTATACCCAATTCAAATTGTCGATCCCACGTGTATCCCCCGATAGGTTCAAACTTCAACAAGGGCTTGGGTGAAGAAGCTCTGCAATCAGAGAATGATACAAATACGGTGGTATAATACTGTGTCACTAAATGACATGGAAGTTTGATGGCTACCCTAGCAACCTTATCTCAAATGTCACAGACACGCTTAATACCATGACGACAGTGCCGAAAGCACAGACAGCTCCACTTCAGCCCTAATGTATAGGATACAAGTAATCACATATAATACTTGAGCTGCTATGCACAATTCTATTTCAGTTGTACAACATTTCAGTTGACAATTGGGATGACAAATAGTTAACATGAAAACAAGATTATTGAATCCAAGTTCCGTTAACTTCAAGGTCGTTCCCTTTGCGTGACATTTTTAATACACTGCGTATAACATCGTGTTGAATAGAGAGATGAAGTTACTGTAGTTGACGATTATTCAAATAAAAACACAATCAAAACCGTAATTTTTTTTATGATTAATTGATATATTCATTCTGATATCAGGTCAAATAGGAGATATTTTACATTAACAGATGTGTATAATTAAGTATGTACAATTGGTTAAACTGACAGTGACTCACAAATCGTCACTCGGGTGCATGGCTGGTAACAAGTGTGGCCTTGTTTCACGGTTGTATTCATGGAAATATCTGGACGTAAGGTCGAGAGCTCGATAGTAATTTAATAGACAGACAGACAGACATATATTTTATTTAAGTCTCGCCTCGCGATCAATAAAATACAATACAGATGCGATAGGTACATAAAGGAATGCGAGCCACCCAAAAATTGGTTATCAGAGAATATACACCGGTAAAAGACAATTAATTATACATACAATTACAATATAAATCTCATCACATAAACCAGGTAAGAAAATATTGTACAAGTAAGCGTTATAAATACATCCTGAGTGTGTAGTACAATTTAGATGTAATATATAAAAGACAAAACATCCATGAAATATATACATATATAGAACATCATACTTGTGCATGTGGATCGTTTGTATTGAACGAGAAGATGTCATGGAAGAGGAGGAACAACGAGTTCGAAGAAGGAGTTGTTCCTCCGCTTCCATGACAGCTTCGAGTTCAATACAAACGACCCAAATGCACAAGTATGATGTTCTATATTTATTATATACCCCTTTTTATTAGCAAATTTGTAATCAAATAAAGTTGCATAAATTTACTGGGATGACGTGCTGCGTATTGATACACGGACGGTTGCTTGACCAGCACGACTCACGATTTGATATCTTAATAATATCTTTATTTTCTCATTTGTCAACCCAATAAAGCTGTAAGTAAATTTTTCTTCAGTGTGGTAACATAATTAAACCATCAAATTTGCTTTATCATTATTTAATTACAAAGAACTGAAAATAAGAAACAACATTCAGGCTTCCGTCCGTCTTGCTTCTTTCGAATGACGTAACCATGGTTATGACGTCACACTAGTAAACGGTTGTGACGTCACAGTGACGCAGCATAGCTAGTGAAGCTTTCGGCAATGCTTTCGTTTCCCCTTACACTTTGCGCTTTTCTGCCTTGTTAATGTTAATTTGAGTGACATTTTCCCTGCTTGTGCTGTTAATATTAAGCCAAATCAATGCTGATACTTTAATCAACTGAAAAAATACTAGCAGTGTTATTAAAACATAACTTCCGGAGATTTAATTTGGAAAACATTGAAAAGTACGGAAAATTCCGAGAAGTGCCGAAGTTTAGAGAAAGTAGAACCGTCAGCCGTGCAATACGGAATTCACCGTGCAATACGGAAATCGACGACGGAAACCGTATTGCACCCCTGTATTACTATCTTAAGTTTACATGGGTATATAATAAATGATAATATATACATACATGACATATAATATATTTATTACCCATATGATTGAAAATAACCGAGTTAATATTATTGATATGAGCACCTGTGCACATATCACGTTTTCCTAGCAACCATTGTTTCGCCGCGACTTCCCGTCTGTGACGTCATAAAATGACTGTTCGTGACGTCACTGTAGCTTGCCGTCACAAGAGAAGTAGGCCGTCTCCTCGCTATTTTTACGCGATTTAAATTGAATAGAATGGGCAATAAAGAAATTATTACACTCGAAGTGTGTCATATGACTTTTACGAAACTCGTGAAAATTCATGTATTACCCTCGCTCTCGCTCAGGCAATACAAACATTCACACTCGTTTCGTAAAAGTCATGTGACACACTTCCTCAGGTAATAATCTCTATATATTATAAGTAGAATGTCCTATATACTAGAAAAAAAGCTCATTGATTAAGTATTTAATTGATACACGAGTCGTTTATGCAGGGCGTTTGTTATGTTCACATTTTGGAAGAACTGGGTCTAAAACAATGTGATATTAACAATATGTATATTTAATGAGAGAAACAGCTTTTAAAACTGATGATCAATATAATGAGACTACTTATTCCGTGCTGATGTCACAAAAGCGCCATGAGTCCGTGAGAGTCCATTTCCCTTCAAGCGGCCATTTTGATGAGTTCACATTAAAATGGCCGCTCGAAGGTAGTTCAGATCTGACCGATGATGCGATACCTAAACACTAAAAATTTTGAATATGGTACCATAATACAATTGTACCATGATAGAACGATCAATTCTCTTGCTGTCTGAACTCTCAAATTCGGATGAATCCTACAAATGTACCTTTCACACTGAAGAGTTCCACACCACTTTATACGTCGCACAATTTTCGTTCAATACGGATAACCATTTTCTATGGCTTATCGGGTCGTGTAATGAGATGTTTTTACCCTCTAACATAATAATATATTGTATAAACTGTAATGATAAATAGCAAATTTGAAAGGAAAATAAATTATGCCAAAAAACGTGCTACATCGCCTTCAAAACGTTCTACTTTCCCGTTATTGTGAATATTGTCGACATTGCACCTACCGTATTTCCTCTTATAAGCACCCGGGCGCTTATTTTTTCAGCACCCCTTGACCCCCCGTGCTTATAAGAGATCCGGCGCTTATTACAGGAATACCATGTAGGCACTTCATGTGCTGTTGGCGATGTGTAAGCTTGGAGGGTGTACACGTTATAACTCAAACTGACACAAGGTAATTACATGCGGACAGTAGAGTGTTACATGACCGCTTACATTACACTTACAATAACAAGTAGAGAGTACGCGTTACTTACATCGTGTGTTATCACGTCTGTCAGCTCGCTGATTGCTTTGCTAACACCAATATGTTCGTGATGACAGACGGGTTGATTTACATCAACAGCGGTGAAGCTGTAGACCAAAGTCTTTTTCTTGATAACACATCTTATGACCATAGCCTCAAATAATTGCAACAACAGTAGCGGTTACTGCGGTAACTTAGGCACGATTTAGAAATTGTCTAAGCATTTTAATTGAAAAATATTATTTGCAATATAAGCGAAATAATGTATCCTTGAAATTCATAAACAATCGAGAATAGAGTTTACTTCAGGACCGAAACTAGTACATTTTATTACGATTAGTACATTATAACACACACTTTCATTTCCTTGCATGTGTAATTGGTCCAGTTTGGGGGACTCAACGTATGTGGTCTGTCTGTCTAACGTCCATTTTTTATGACATTAGGAGAAGGAAAAACTCCAAATGAATTCCGGGACACATCCCAAAATGTTACATTATTTATACTGTCATAAATTTACTATATTTCAATCTTTGTTAGTTCATTACACTGATATTGCTAAGGCTCAATCCAACATGGTAGGAGTAAGGTTGTTATATTAGCGTTCCTGGCATTATCGAATACCACCCAATGTGTGTAGCAACATTTATACTGATAATGTTATCATAAAATTTAAACTGTATTAATAAGTTGTTTCATACATAAGTGATATTTGAGTGGCCATGGTTATAGAACTTGACAAATGTTATTTACTTCACCTTTCCCTTCTGCCTTTAACACCTTCACTGCACTCGAGATAGACAGGGTTTCAACAAAACAGTGAAACGCGTTATCATCATTAGCTTTATCAATTCGCAGTTTGGTTATTTTCCTAACCAAGAAAATATAAATTTACATATGTTTTATTTACTTCACTGATGCCCTAAATAACTATCGTTCCTTTCTCTGAATGTAGACATCGCAAGAATTGTAAGTACCTGTAAACTGGTTTAAAATCTCTTTGATGTCAAAACCTTATGTTATGGACATATTTAAAGAAAGGACCACAAGCTATCATGCAAAGCAAGCACGAATCATTTGCTTATAATTGTTATGACAGAAACAACTTGTAGATTTATGTCATGCTCGGATTATTAAAAAACGAAAATTAATCATTTTAGATATTGCTAACTTATGAACAAAATGTAGTCTTATTTTATGATTAATATAATCTGATAATTCGTTATTATATGTTTTTTTTTAAATTTTTAGATTATTTAATTGATAATTGAAGGTTACAGATTAATAAAGCAAATGTTTTTGTTGGCGAAAATTAAGAAAATAAGTTTTTCCTGAACATGGCAAACAGAAAACAGCCTCGAGTCAACATGTTTTATACGTATCAACGTTAACAAATGAACGGGATCAGTATACAAGCCATGTGTCTTATATGAGGACCTCACCCCCAAAAAAACTTTATATGTACACGAGCAATATTTAAAGAAATATAAGATAAATTTTAGATTACAGAAAATTAATCTCTGAAAACCCTGATTACTCTCAGGTCGGATAATATAGAATGATATGAAATACAAATGTAATAACGACTTAAACTTGAATTGACGAGTCAATACTTAGATCTTCAAGACTTCTGCTTGACCTTGAACTCAATGTTGGACTCTCGGTTAGTTCATCAGTTTCCCTGCTTGAAAATGAGCTATCAAACATGTCTCTATCTGAAGTAGTTTTTTAACATAAAATCATCAAAGAAAGTACCCCTCTGAAAATGGAAAAAATCACTTATCATTGGACCCCAATATTACATGTTTCATGTTTTAGTCAAAACGGTAAATATTTTCATAGTGAAGTGTAACATAAAATATGTGTGCTTTACTTTCCACTTGAGTAGGTGTAATCATCATTTAGATTGAATATTATGGAAACAAAAGTCTTGTTAACGTTAACAAAATAACCAAAAAACTTCCTATAGCAGATTTACAGAATATAAACCGAGGCAGTACAATTTCCTCCACATAAACCTTGCCTGGAATTGATAAGCTGGCACAACTATTGCCACATGACTTCACACATCAGTATCTAGTCCTATGCATGACGAAAATATGCTCTAATCAGTGACATGTGGATTCAATGCAGATAGCGTACACATTATCGATTCCTGTTGGAAATAGTGAGTTCAGTTCAATAATTTGATCCTCGTTTAGTTCTGGTTCTTGTAGCAGGGATGTTTTTATATGTGAAAAAAATGTGATATCGTAAACTTCATTAGCAATTGGAAACCTTGTGTGACTTGAAACATTGATATTAATGATTTCTTTATCGGGTTGAGGTGACAAATGTGGAAGTCGGAAGGAAATCAACATGTCAATTGGGCAGCATAATAATTTAGTTCATTCCTAATTTGGTTTATATTTCTCTTTCATCTGGCAATGAGAGAAATATATCTCTATTATCTGAGCTATCTGTGTATCTGTGTATCTGTGTATCGTAATGTAACAGTGAAAATCAAACAATAGTGACAATAGTGACGATGTTATTTTCAGAGAAGCAAGATGGTTTTCCAAATAACAATTTCTTTATAATGAACATACACATACGTTTGTTCATAGTTTTATTATAGTCATGTCACAGCTTGAATTTCAATCCATAAACTACTGGGAACAAATATTTTCAGAAATTTAGATGTGAAAATGAATGTCCAGAGAGTTCCAATTCACGACCTATGAATTCACAAAGTCACTACCCAGGGATTTAATATTCAATCGATTGTAAATGTGTCATATGTTGTGAAAATTTCTTCTGAAATGAAGGATAATATACTCATGGTAATAATGGTTGACACGCCCTTATTGTTATAGGAATGAAATGTTGTATAAACAATGTAACGTGTCAGTTTCGATTAGTGTTTTGGTAAACCATGGTAGTACTGGATGTCTTTTTGTGTTTTTTTAGCATTTGCTGTTTCTCATTTTGGGTCTAATTAATAATGAATAGTTGTTTTGGAAGAAACAATTCTACTGAAGCAAAATATACACAAAATCGTTATGGAGTCTCATACACACACAATGCATACATGGCAAGTATTATTTAGTTTACATCATGTGTTTATGCCATTATGTTTCGAAAATACCATGATATCGAACAATATCAATTGCTAAATGCATTTAATTTGCTACATTCCAGTTTCTGCTTAGGGGTGTCAACCATTTTTACCATAAGTAAGTTAGGATGATAAGATGGGGAAAGCGAAATACCTCCGCTGTAGTACTGATTGTTATGGGATTATTTAAATTACCCAAAGTTACAAGTTAATTTGTATGTTTCAGATACGAGTCTGCCTTTTCCCGTATGTGTCAATCCCAATTACCTTACATTTTCTAGTTGAACATAATAACCATGATGCGTAAAAAGCTATCATCACCATGGCAGTGTTGTTTGCTGTTTATTGTTTTACAGACTTTGCAAATAAACAAATTGCTAATATAACTTACCATGCGTAGGCAATTATATAAAAGCAGAATATGTTTTCTGTTAAAATAAACGAATCTTGACTCTCGTGCCATTCTGTCAAACAACGAAGGTACAAATCAGGTCTTCACGAAATGTTGATAAACATCCAGCGGATATATTTACAAACATTGCAGAAGATTGTACCACTTTCCATGTGCCACTTAACTAAATAGCACTTGACTCTGCATACATAGGCACGAAATAAAATAACGTTGCATAGGTCATGTTGCTTGTGAGTAAATATAATGAAATAATTTGTTTTATACCAATTTAAACCAGTTACCCGTTTGAAAATAAATATCACACATATACTCGCTTATTATCGCTTATTGCATCGATGAGAGTGGCTTATTTGCATATGAGTTTAGTTTACCTAAACAATGTAAATCTATTATTTAAACACAGGCAGCAAATCATAACATAATCTGCATCATTGGGATGAACAAGTGTCATGAGAGACTATCTTGTAAATATGACTATCAAGATAAAATATCATGAACTTCACTAAAACCAGTTCCAAATCTTCATGAACCAGGTGTAAAGTATAGCTATAACACTCAACAATATAATATTTCAATCGACATCTTGCCATCGCTACAGATAGTTCCGACCGTGGGCGAGGCTGTAACATACAGAGAAATGCTCTCATAGTTCAGCTTATATATTTCTGTCTCTGTCTGATATTGGTTAAGTTCAGATCAAAGAGAGTCAAAGGTTTGTTGTAATTGCAGTACATCTGTATGCATAGACATGCTATAACATAGGCCAATAGTCTCGTAAATGTCTCCTTAACTGATCCTTCAGTTGGCTTTAAACCATCGTGTTGGTCATTAAGAAGGTCGGGATGGTCGCAAGAAGATTACAGTCTCCAGTATCCATGGTGATATACCAGTTTCTCACTCAAAATGACGAAATATTAACCCAAGTTGTATTTTTCTGACTTTTGTGTGTGTCATGTCAATGTATTGTTAATGATTATAAATACGATTAAACTATTACAAGCATTAGCTAAATGATCAGAAACTTTATTTAACACTTGACTCGTTACTAGTTTATTAAGTGTTTTACAAATGTGTATATGTACATATCACTTTCAGTATGAGACATGATATCTGTGTATAATAATGAGGATACTTATATCGCGCTGAACTCCACAACACAAAGGGCCATGCTCAAAGCGCTACACATATTATTACCCTGGTGTAAGGACCAACATCGTTCCTTTTTCATTCTCAACTCCCTTTGGAGTATGCAACCTGGGCTGCCAATTAAGGCGCTCGAAGGTTATCTGTCACATTGCCTGCACTTCCAAACCAGGTACTCAATTGTACTGCTGAGTGAACAGAGGCACATTCCAAATAAAGTCCCTTGCCCAAGGTGACACCACGAGCCTCTCAACTCATGTCTCAGTGTGGGGCAGGGAATCAACCCTTCAAACTCTCAGTTTTCATTCAGCAATGAGGCGGGTAACCCACCCATCCAGCGAGCCACGCCCGTTGTTGCTGAACTTAACTGATAGCGGTCGACTGAGCTATGCACAGGACCACGTGCCACCACACGTGTTTACAAACACACGTATCACTTTCAGTATGAGACATGATACCTGTGTATACACATACACGTATCACTTTCAGTATGAGACATGATACCTGTGTATTCAAACACACGTATCACTTTTGCTTTTAACTAAATTATTTTCTGTTCCTTTCTAAACGTCATACGTCCATTTCTTAACATCATAACAACACATCATGGAAATTTCTGTTAGACTTATTTATGCTACGTAGAAAAACAAATGTTTTATGTTATATTTTCCTCTTATCTGAAAAAACTTAATTTATGTTCACAAAATCTTACGATACACTGACATATCTTTGTGCACTTTGGTACCGATTTTCTTTCTTTGGAAAACATCACTTCACTGTGACATTTATGGCACCATTCAGTGGCTATTTAAACAGAAAACGTCGCTTTCGTCAACTATCCGGATTGCTATTGTATGTATGGAACAAAAGAGAGTTTATTTGCTATGGGACCTTGTATTTAAACAATTCATTATAACACAGCATGACTGATGACGAAAGTCAAGATTGTTCGTAAACCGTGTTAACATTTGCTATTGTTACCCGAGCGCCAGTTGAAAGCAGTTACACCTGGGAATTATCAAGGCATTTCTTTATAGACCCCCCGTTGAGTAAACCTTTGCTAGATTTGTTATGTCAAATGGTATGCCAGAGTAAGGGCTTGTTGCAGTTATGTGGTTAAACATTGTCATCATTCCATACATATTAACGATGTCTGGTTGAAATGTTCAGTGAAGTCAGAGAAGGAAGCGAAGGGATGTATCAATGGGATCACCAGTCAGATACCCACATTCTTCTTATTTTGCGCCATTAGGTTATAACCTCTACACGCAATCAACCAAGAAAGAAAATCGTGACGATATATGTTTCTTTCTTTTTGCCGTGTATATATGTATCCATCGGATACATAGAGATTAATAAATAACCTCCAGTAATGATTAGTTTTACTAAACTAGTGCTGTTACGAAACGAAGGAAGGAGACTCTGTTACAAGTTTAATGCCGGTTCACACTACACCCCGAATATGACAAACGATGTCAACACGATTTAGAACATTCTAATTTCACACAAATTTGATTCCGGAGCAGGCACAATGCAGTCAGAGGGCAATACGATGTCAATTACATAACACACGACTACAACGTTATGAAGTCTGTGTGAATATTGCATGACGACACCATGATGGCAACACGAAGTCATATTAAGAGTTCGAAAGATATGCGTTGAGTATGCGAAAATGAACTAGGTGACACGAGCACACATTGGACTATTTGGAAGTGGGATCTTTGAAAAGAAATTTAATTTTTAGAAAAAAACATTTTGTAAAATTTCGAACCCCTGAATCCATACTGCCTCATCCCAACTGTGGATCAGCTAGTTTGGTAATTCAAATGTATATAAACAGGATAATTACTGCATAATGACACAAGCATATACTCTTACGGGTTGCTGAAACCAGTCTAGTCCAGTCAGTAAGTTGTCATGACAGCAGGAAATGACGTGACCCATTCACTCTTCCTGTGTGAGCTGCACCTTCGGTAGGTGTTGGAAAATATTTGCATGATCAAAACTTCCGCCTACGAATCTTCATTTTCGTGGTTAGCACACGTCTGAACTTTTCCCTTTGCACGACCACCGATATGCCATGTTGTTACTTCTTGTAAGTGTCGTATTATCTTCATCTGTCAATCGGTACCATTGCCCAATTATGAAACAATTTGCTTCTCGTTTGTCATAAGACATGATGTAAAGGTGTAATGTCCCCTTAGTGACAATTGGTTGTTCTTGATTTTCTTTGGTTGGATTCACAACCTTAATTTGATGGGAGCTCACTCATTCTAAATGGAGACGTTTGAATGTGTAGATCCCTATTTTCTAATTATGCACAGTCTCTTCAGATTTGTCACTAAATGTCATGTCCTACCGGTGTTTTCCCAATTGGGAATTACCTGATTTGAGCAAAACTGCAACTGCTACTTGTCAGGTCTAACACCTCCCCAGGGACATGTTAAGAGTATCATAAGTCGACCACTCACATATAAATTCAAACAAGATGATTAAACCTTCTCATTAGAGGATATCTAGACACATACATTTGAATTGAAATAGCATAGTAGGGAAAATGAATCAGTGAAATCAAGTTTTCAACACTGTTCAGATCTATATCAGAATGTCAACATTGCAAAAATGTTACCCAACTCTAATATCTCCAAAAATAGATTTAATTTCATTATAAGCTTGTAACACGACAATTGACAAAAGACAACATGTGAACAAAACGCCAGTTGATTGTAAACAATATATACAGCCCTGATAATCAAAGGAATGCAGATGATATCGACTCCTTTAAAAAATATGACCTAGCATGTATCTCCTGATATTAAATGTATTATTCGGTGAAGAGTTGAAGTTCAATGCAGGGATTACTCATCATCCTGAACCTTTTATGTTTTGATTCCCTGTCGTATCATGGTGGTAGTTAATATATCCTTGCATTATAAGGACAGAAAATAGCCTTAATTTGAACTTCCTGTACTTGAATAGATAAACTGTTTTGTAATCATGGTATGAAATGCTTGATGTGCTTTTTCCAATACATTTAAATATATGGACAATTCATGTCATTATTTTTAATCATAATGAAACAGTCGAAGAAAACGTGTTTATGAATAAATTACATGCAACTGAAAGACATGACTTACGCGCCTGACTTGATGGACAAAGAAAACAGTGCATACAAATAACCTTAATTCAATCACTTGTCAGAAGCATTTGCTATCTCGTTGACAAACCATCCTCTTTTTCAAAAGAAGACGCAAGTTCTGTCCTCTCGTTCACATCTCGTTAACCTCTCCTTCAGGACGTGATTACCAATCACCAGTGTCTGAAGTGTTATCAAACCCTGTTCTATTAGCCTCCATTAGCTTCTGTATCATGTTGTGGAGAAGTCCAAGGTGTCAGTGTCGATGAAAACACAAACGGTAGTGTAACAGCGCGACAGTAACAACATCTGAGAATTTTCAATTGAAACATACAACATATGTGAACAAAATAAAGTGTCATGTTTAATATCTGCAGTTAGTGTTTAATCCCATTTCGAATGTCAAATTAACTTGTCTGTAACAAAGTAGACAACATTTCTTTCCAGTAGCTATGACGAGAGAAGGTAAGCTAATAACACATGTGGAAAGAAGCAAGCTTCATAAAGTAAGTTTCTGTACTTTAAAGGGGCAGTAGCACTTTTTTTCGCTGAAATAAGTTGACGAAATGTATTTGGAAAATAATGTCACCAATAGTAAAACACCCTTTTCTCTTCGGAAAATCAAGTTAAAAATGAGTGTACGTGGTTCCGTAAAGCTATGTGAATCATTTTTGTCATTCAAAATAATAAAATGTGTTCACAATAAAATGGCCGCCATGCAATTTTTGCTTTATGCGCAACACTGTTACTGTCACTACAGATACTTGTTTGTGTAATAAGATGTTTTAAACTCTAAAGTAGATATAAATGACATTAACTATCATTATAAATGGGAAAATTGAAAAAATAAAATTGGCAAAAAACGTGCTACTGCCCCTTTAAGTTGCAACTGGAGAAGAAATTGTTCCAAATTTATATCCTCTAAAATCACACAAACCTCTTCACAAGTCCTTGGGAATAGTTTTGGTTTTGGTCAGAGTCGTCTAGTCTCAAATTACCCTGCGTCTCACTTAAAAGAAGGATTCTATGTGGGTATTTTTTTTGCAACACGAAATTCGAGAGGATATTCTTTCATTTACAAAATGCCATATATGCTATTAAACATGATTAAAACACAGTCAAATTGAAAGATATAAATGAAGATAATATTTTAATGACATTATATTTCACAAATTGATAGAGACAAGCACACATTTTAAAAAAAAGAAAAACAACGAGAACTTTGCTACCGCAAAACAGCATAATGTGTATTAGTTTTGCGGTATGTTGTGTGTCACTGTGTGAATATTCTATCATTGTATCTTTTTTCATTAAATTTGTTTTAAAATTAGGTAAATTATAGCGTGTTTTCATTTCATGTAATGCAGATAAACAAGATGACCAATAGATTGGCGATAGATCTTTTCTTTTAAGGTCGGATACACCACCATCAGCATTAATAAATGCATTTCAACTACAAATGAATGTTCAGAGGCATGACACATGTTAGTTAGGGACAATTTCTGTTCTCCATTTACCATTTACCCAAAATTAAACGCACCTATAAATCGTGCTATTGAAAAGTACACTACTGCTCTTCTGTACATTTACTCTTGAAGCAAATGCGTCACTCGTACCAGATTGTGTCCAATTGAATTTGCAACTAATCGTTTAGCTTCTATTCACTTGAATTAATAGCTCCAATGCATTAATGTGAATGGTTTGTCCTCACTGTGCAAGCAGCCAAAAATCTTAATACAATAGTTTATATGTATATGTGAGGATGTGTCAAATATGTTAATAAAATACTAGTATTAGTAACTTCTTGATACAAACCCGTACATGCCTATTGTTCTCCCAACTAATGCACTTCACTGTTTCAGTATCGCCTAACAAAAGGTGTCTGTACAATACAGAGATTCCAACTGAAATATTCCCTCACAAGTTGTTTTGGTAGTAAGACGAAGAAATTAATTCACACAATGTATCGATACTTTTATGCATGAAGTGTTTGCCTTTGTGTTATTAATCAAATTGATTAACATTTGCAAATTGTTTTGAATTAGTTGGATCATTTCGCTTCTTTTTACTCAAGTTATGTGCTCTATTAAGGTAATGTGTACACATTATCTTTTTGAGAACATATTGTTATATAATTTTAAATGCATTCATGAGGCATTATAAGTCAAGGAAAGTTTAAGAATTGGTTAATTAATTATAAGAGTTCATAATACTAGTTCGACTCTGCATCTTGCCTAGTGTAGCCGGAATTCAGTTTATAACGTCAAAAGCTGATTAGACAACACACGTATTTTATTATACACTATAAATCAACACATAATTGCTTCATTATCTTTCCGTATCCTATACATCATCTTCTTCAGTGAAATTGTGCTGAGGTATACACAAATAGCCTTTAAACATGATTAATGTTACATCTTATCATTCATAAACAATGCTTCGCTTGTCAACATATTTTCATGGAACGTGGATTCTTGTGTTGTTTAACTGAACTTCTTCAGTCTTGGATGAATTTGGACATTGTATACAACGGTAGAGTGCGCTCCCTCTGGTTAACACTACATCTGAGTTTTCATGAAGTATAAATACTTTCATTCTTTAAATGCATATCTTAACTCCTATAACAAATATCAATTGATACCAATGCTGATTTAACTCGTTTATGAAATTATTGTAAATGATACAACTAATTTATCTACATGATGAGAAAAGTAAAGCTCCTTAATTATTGTCATCTGCTGGAACGATGAGTTATTCGTAGTTGCAGTAATTCAAGGAATATGTGGCTGGATACGGGTAAATCAGGAAACTCTACTCTATCAGAGAGGTATTGAATGTAAAAGTAGCTTAACTATCGAGCCGAAATGGTCGCGTGGTAATCTAATGGTACAGTCAATGCTGGCGATAGTTGACTTACTCTGAGTGTGTTGGTTCGAATCCCGCATGGGCCCGAAAAAGTACAAGAATTTGTACTATTGATGGTAGTGTTATCCCAAATATAACCATGTTATATCCTATACACTTTTTTGTATGCAATAGTGGGGCGAGTTGGAAAGACACTGAACAATCTATTTGTTACTAGAAATGGGAAAAAACTTATGTTTTAAAGCTGTGCTGAGTGACACATGCATACAGTAAATGTAGAGAGGCAATATTCATTTATATTGTCTCTCATGAATGGTTATGGTTTCCCAGCGCCATGACATAAACGTTTTATTATCAGTTTGTCTGGGTGACCATCTTCTACGATAACAGTCAGATCAGCAAGAACCTTTCATGTGTAAGAAGGACCCGGAGCGGAAACCTTTTATTGACAACTGTCTGGCTTACATTTGAACTGAATGTTAAAGAAGCAATTTGACATAATGAAGAGTGTATTGTGCTGACGTGATTGTGGAACATTGGTATTATGTTGAGAATAATACTGATCATATATTGCTGTCGTGAATTCAACTTCTTTATTGCACTACGTTTCTGTATACATACTAGCACCGTTATCAAATGACACCGAACATTTGAGTATGGACTTGTGTTTCATTATGTTTTCCAAATGATTGGTTTGATGTACATGGTGGAATACTAATTGATGAGTTTAGTGTACTGTTACAACAGTGTTAAAGTACAGATAAGGTTTACACCAGATACCTCTCTTGTTACACCAGGAATTACATTGATGTATGAATAGTTGTGTTAATGTAAAACAGCCACTGTACTGAGGAAGTCAGTTTGAGCTGTTTTGGGATTGTCAGTGATCGACATTAAGATGCTGTAACACGCGGATCTTACTGAAATAAAGTGATTTCACGAAAAAGGAAAATAAGTGTTAAACAATTGCTAAATATTACTCCCCAATAAATAAAAAAAAGTCATAAAAGAATGGGGTTAAACCATGCGAGGCTATTTCTCATCGAGCAGCCATTTTGAGTTCTTCACATGAAAATGGCCATTGAAAGGTAGTTCAAGTGATCTGACTGATGTAGCGACACTTGAACACCAATACGGGAGTTAAACTCCTATACTCCTATACCTTATACTAAATATTACACCATCATCTAATGGTCAATCATGCATCTATCTGCCTGAACTTTGAAAATCACATGCAATTTTAAAATCTACCTCTCACACTGAAGAGTTTCACAACGATTTCACTTTATATGTCACACGATTTTCTTCCGATACGGATAACCGACTTCTGTGGATATGGCTCATTGGGTTGTGTAATGAGATGTTTACGCTAAGTTAACTCAAGTTAAAAATATACATGTAGGTATAAACCTTAATAATAAATGGCAAATTTGAGTATAAAAGTGAATTAGTTCGTGTTTTGTTTTGTCTTTCACCTACAATCATTTATTACAAAGACTACCTTAAATTTAAACATTACTGTGATTCCACTTGGTGGAGAGAGAATGTGTGTGCGAGAAAATTATTCGAGCCGGTTCATTTTCTAATGATTCTAAAGTTTGCGCGTAGTTTGGTGTAGCTAAATTATTACTTTGAGGACATGGTAAAATTTAAGTCTATGTATGTTTGCATTTTTATTTAAAGTTCTTCATTGTTGTACTTTGTCTTGAAAAATGGTAATTGCATCATATCTAAGATGATCTTGTTTACAAAGACAATCATTCAAAAAATGAATCTTTATTTTGGATTTATGTTCCTTATTTACATTGTTTGAATGCAAAACCATTAAAGCATGGTTAACCCAGTTCCCAAAGCTCAATTTATTGAGTAATATAATCTTAATCAAAACGTAGTTAAAAAGATAGAACTGTTGTTTGAACACCTGAGTTGTTGGTTTAAAAAATGGCTGATATTGACGAAAGACTAATGCTGAAGATTTTACAAACGTCAATATCATCTACTTACAGCAACATGAAATTCAACTTTACCTCGCTATTGTGTGTTGCCAATGAATTTCTCTGTGTTTACCTTTTGAAGTAGCGATCTGTCATTCTGCCACCATCTACTCAATCTTCCAGGTATCCATATCAGTGAATGACGTCATCGATAAGGCTGCTGGAACTCTGAGGTAAGACACACACCTCTGTTTCATAACTAATGACCGGTCACACATGGCGAAGGATGTCGGGTCTGGCAGTAAACATGAAAGACACAAGACGTTAAAAAGTATGCTCAAAAGACTGTTAATATTTAACCTCAAAGGGATTTATGCCAGGTGTCACAAGAAAGAGGCGATTGCGGTTTGTTGAAGTGGTTATCAGAATTTGGGATATGTCATCATGTGCCAACATGATCCATGAGTTAAGAAATTTTATGTACTATCGGATTGATAATGATTGACAAAATCTGCACATTCTCCGTATCAGTAGATAAATTATATTTCTCTGTGTTATGTAAATATGAAACAGTCAAGAAAACAAGATCATGAACAGCAATAATGGACAGAAACTTTGAATCACATTTTTTCATTTAAAAATCATCATGTTCGATATAAACAATAATAATTTTATTATGTTTATGTGCACATGTACTTACCAGTTTAGGAAATTCAGAATCAGATATAAATTGTTTCAATAATAAATGTATACTCTACATTAATATGATCCCAAATGTGACAAGTGTACAAGTATTCATTGTTTCATTGAACATTACCGAGTATTGATGTTGATCAAATCGATATTAGTATGGAAATAATTTTACATTTGACTTCTAAATACTTTTAAAAAAACGTAAGTCTGAGAAAAACTTTCAACAAAGTTTTCAAAATAAATTTGTCCCTATGCCATGTCCCCAACCAATGATGTTAACAATCGATATAATTTGGTATTTAAAAAAAACGAAGATAATAAATAACATATATTGACTACATATAAAACTACATGGATGTACATATAACTAGATATAAGTATGATACACTTATTGTCGTTAATAAATAAAACTATAAGGCTATTATGAATTGTATTGAATTTCTAAATGATTAGCTCCTTTCAGCACAATGACACATTACAACGGACATTAAGTCTCAACTTTCAACTTAATTAAACATATGTCTGTATTGATAAAGTGTCGTCCGCATCTGTCTTAATTATTTATGTTGACTCGCAATTTTTTTCCCAGAATATTACTCACTGGGTTTAAGCCTCTTATAAATCGTTAGAGGGGTTGTCAAACACACAGTCATGTAACATGAATTAGAATTGGATAAGTTGGCTATATTGCTGAACAACAGGCAAGTTTTCAAATGTATGATTAATGAATCAACATAAGAGAAAAAATTACCAAAGGCGACGATTACTGATGACGTTGTAACGTTGTTACGTAAAATAATATGGCACGGACTGAAATTTGTATCACCGGGAGCTAAAAACATATGCATCTAGCGCACGTATTAGATACACACTTGTAGACTGACGGGCGTTTCTGTATTCGGCTACAGTCTTAAAACTGTATCGTTTTCGTCTTCTCAAGAAACTACATGTGTGTTACAATACACTATTACCAATAATAGTTGTCATCAAGTCATCAGTGCTCATCTTGTTTTATTTAAAAAAAAGTTAATTTGCGTAGCTGTATTGAAAATGCCGTCAAATATCGACATTAACCACTGATGATTCATGGATTATCTAAAGATGGTCAGTAGTCACCAATTTTTGCCTGGACCTATTTGACTCAATATATAACAATAAATTACATCTATATACATGTACGTCGATAAAGGTGGTCACTCATTAAAATAAATGTGTCTGCCCTTCTTTATTATTTCGAAGTTACCATAACAATCAAATAATGCCAAGGAAACTACTGGAATGTGTGGCAACATTATAACATTACCGTCATCAATAAAACAACATTATCATCAAGAATGTACACAGCAACACTCACTGAAGATAACCTTACCTCTTATTCTATGAGAATGCACTTAAACCCCTAGGTTGCCTTAATGACCTACGGTCATATTATTTCTTTTGTGAAATTGGACCCTGAACAACACCAAAGAATGTCTGCCACTATGCATTAATCATCTAAATGTTGCTGCACACTGTTCTGCAAACAGGGAGCCAGGAAATCGAACTTAGACATTACACTTTATCTGTTACAACAAATGAATATCAATATCTTATATTCCAAAACACTTTTCGATGGCACCTGCCTTGTGCATTATTTGAATTTTTTTCTCAAAGTAAGACGAAAGATCAGTGCATGTTTATTTATAATATTACTTAACAACTGCAGTTCTAAAATTGTAAATGTTCGGACTTTTTCTGGTACTGTCGAAGAAAATTAATATCCGTTGTTAATCAATAGGATTGAGTTCTTAAATGATGAGATTGATATGCTATATATGTGTTTTTCATTAAAAAAACGTTTAAGCACCATCATTGTTTTAGTTTTAACCCACTCTCGTCTAAACTGTTTACTCTGCAAAGCCTTACTTCATTTGTTTCAACTGTAGACATTGTACACAAGATATGCAAAACTTGTAGATTTACGGTAAAGAATTATGACATAAGGCATCCTGTTTGTGCTGAGAATAGAGAGAGCATGCAAAGAAATGAGACATTGACTTCTTCAGTCGTACAATAAACACCTGTGCTCGGCATTCATCCCAGCAATCCCAAAAACGTTATTCCGATGTATGTGTATGCACATAACTTAAATGGGGCTATGATTAAGAGTATATATCTAAGCAAGAATAGCTAACTGATAAGATATTTCATTTTACCCAGAATTGTTAATATTCTTTGTAATTGAATGTTATATTGTTATATGTACATTCCACATTATGAGGGAGTCAGTGAATACTCCGAAACGTCGTTTATGTTCACAATAAAGAACTTATTATCAAGGAAATATTGTTTCCCTTCAGTAAACTGGTTTGAAAGAAACTACGTGAAATTCTGATACTTGTTCATATTCACTTGCTGAAGTAGTTCAATAGTTATAAGCATGTAAAACAACTGGTTTGAGTCTTACATGATGTATTGGTAACGTCTTGTCAGAACTGTACAGAGTAGTACATACGATGACAAGATAAGTATACCATTTAACCACCACACATTTTGTTGCTATGCAATTCCCGATGGAATTAGTCATATAGCTATAACATATTATGAATATTTTATTATATATCTCTGCGGATACTTGAGTAAATTTGATTTTCGTTTTCGAAGAAAGAGTTTTTCAATTAATTGATTAACTCTTGAAGATGCAAAAAGACTTTACATCCATATCCTTAATCCCTCCTGTGTGTCAGATGAGGCTTGTGGAGATAAGACTTCTGAACATGAACTGCATACCTGATGTGAACCGTGTCTGTTACCTTATCACTGCCAGTGAGCGGTTAATATAATAGTTTGGTATTGAGATAACTATACATTGTTCATCACCAATATGTAGTATGATTTTTCTCTCAGTTTAACAGACATGTAATTGCAATACAATAGCAAAGAGGAAGTTTTATTGTAGATTAGTTAATTATTATCACCGAGCAAAGCGAAACACAAGTTATGCTAATGGCCGAGGTTGATTGTGAGGATTACAAATATGCTCTGCCTTACCGACAACAACCCAGTAACTTTTGTATTTTTTCTGCTTTAATTTCTACATCTTGCCCTGATTTTGTGTTAGCCTTAACTACAAAGAATCTTCAATGTTAAAGTATTTTTAGTAATTTTGTGTCAAATTGAAACAACAAGTATTTTTGTGTTCGACCCCACATGGTGTAAATGCATCGTTGAACTGAGCGCATGTGTAATGTTGTCAACGGTTGCTTGTTGATGTTTGTTTTTTTAAAAAAAAAAAGTATGCTGACAATGTCTATATGGCAGCACCTACATGTAGATCAGAACATGCTTACAAGTTCATTGAATAACGTAATGTCAAAAGCTCTGATTCTGTTAATATATGAAGTGTGATCATTTAATGGATTTGACCTTTTCTTCTTTTACAAGCCATGCTGTTAGCACTGTAAATTAATTGTTCAAATTACACTCATTTGCACTATGTTTTGAAATGGGTGCTTTTATATTCACATCCTTGTTTTCAAAAGCTGTATGTCAGTCAATCAAAATCTCAAGTACATATATCTGCAAAACAGCAAATCCAAAACACATGATTAAAACTCATTTTATAACGTTGTAAATCGTGCAGATATTTCCTCTAAAACTAATTCATGTAAACATGGTTATTTTTAGAATTATTTAATTTGTTTAAATAAAATTGATATAAATCAAATTCTAATGCATCACTGTTCACACTTGAACGTACTAAACTTTTATCAGGACACTGGTGAAATAAACAGACAACTAACAGAGAGGTATAAAATCTACACTGCAAGGTTACTCGATTAACCGTTTCCCTCATTTTTCATATGACGAAGAATGAAATACTGGGATTTCCCAATGAAATACACTGTCTATCAAGCTACATTGAAAACAACTTATATTTTCACTGTAACCAGTGACTGGTTTAATTTGAAGTCATAAAACAATGGTCTGACGTAACGAATTATATTATGACCTCACATTGTTACTGTGGTAATGGGGTGTTCCTTACGGAAAACGATGCTATTTAGGTGTAATTACATGGATAACATCATGTAATAAATAAAATATCTGTCAATTCTTGACAAATACCAAGTTTATCTCATCTCGTGAGGTAAAAATTTATATATTTTCGTAGCTGCGACTTTCTACCTTACTCGATGAGGTAAACATGGTGTTAGTCAAGAAAAAACATATATCTTCTATGCGTGTTTCAGGTTTGTGTCAGGACGTATATGTCAAATGCTCAATCCTTCAACCCACTCACAAGGGAATGATGATTTTTCCAACATTAGAATGATACTGTTATAACAGCATTGATAAAGTCGACATTTGCAAATGTTCGACACACTTAACTTTTAATGTGTACATAAACAAGGGTATGTAGATTAGTTGATGCTTGGAAAGTTAAATGTTCAGCATAATTACCGTTTCCTCCATAGTATCCAGCAATCAGACAGAATTGAGTTTTTACAGCAAGGGTGAGATAACACCATTGCATTTGACATTTTCTCGATGTACATTCTAGTGACTATAATATTCCAATGCTTCAGTGTGACTCACAAGGAAAACGACATATAAAGGACAGTGTCATTGGTACAAGCATATCACCAGTGTGTCTTGTAAGGAAGTCAGCCAGGTAATCACAGAGTTCTGATAGACATGTTTCTAGATATATATACTCATGGTAAAAATTGTTGACACCCCCTAATAGTTATAGGAATGAAATGTTATATAAGAACGTAACGTATCAGTTTCGATTATTTTTTGAGTAAAACATGTTAGTACTGGATGTCTTTTTGTGAATAGTGCTTGAGCATTTGCTATTTCTCTACTTGTACTTTAAATACCAAAGAGAGAGGAATATAAGAAAAAATAAATCATTCATGTGTCTTGAGATATTGGCATTGATATATTGTTACAGTGTTTGAGTGTTCTCATTTTGGGTCTAATTAATAATGATAGTTGTTTTGGAAGAAAACATTCTACTGAACCAAAATATACACAAAATCGTTATGGAGTCTCATTCGCACACAATGCATACATGGCAAGTATTATTTAGTTTACGTCATGTGTTTATGCCATTATGTTTCGAAAATACCATGATATCGAACAATATAAATTGCTAAATGCATTTAATTTGCTATAATCCAGTTTCTGTTTAGGGGTGTCAACCATTTTTACCATCAGTATAGATCGATAAGTTAGTATGATAAGATGGGGAAAGAGAAATACCTCCGCTGTAGTAATGATTGTTATGGGATTATTTACATTACCCAAAGTTACAAGTTAATTTGTATGTTTCAGATACGAGTGTGCGTGTTTCCATATGTATCAATCCCAATTACTTTACATTTTACATTTTCTAATAACCAAGATGCGTACATAGCTCTCATAACCATGACAGTGTTGTTTGCTGTTTATTGTTTTACAGACTTTGCAAATAAACAAACTGCTAAAATTACTTATCATGCGCAGGCAATTATATGAAAACAGGCGATGGAGACTGTTTTCTGTTTAGATAAACGAATCTTGACTCTCGTGCCATTCTGTCAAACAAGAGAGGTACAAATCAGGTCTTCACGAAATGTTGATAAACATCCAGCCGATATATTTACAAACATTGCAGGTGATCTTAACACTTTCAATGTGTCACTGAAGGAACAATAACACTTGACTCTGCATACATAGGCAAGAGATAAAATCGTTGCATAAGTCATGTTGCTTGTGATTAAATATAATGAAATCATTTGTTTTATACCAATTTAAACCAGTTACCCGTTTGAAAATAAATATCACATATATAGTTGCTTGCTATCGCTTATGGCATCGGTGAGAGTGGCTTATTTGTATATGAGTTTAGTTTACCTAATCAATGTAAATCTGTTATTTAAACACAGGCAGCAAATCATAACATAATCTGCATCATAGGGATGAACAAGTGTCATGAGAGAATATCTTGTAGATATGACTCTCAATATAAAATATCATGAACTTCACTAAAACTAATTGCAAATCTTCATGAACCAGGTGTAAAGTATAGCTATAACACTAAACAATATGCTATTTCAATCGACATCTTGCCATCGCTACAGATAGTTCCGACAGTTGGGCGAGGCTGTAACATACAGAGAAATTCTCTCATAGTTCATCTTGTATATTTCTGTCTCTGTCTGATATTGGTTAAGAGAGTCAAAGGTTTGTTGTAATTGCAGTACATCTGTATGCATAGACATGCTATAACATAGGCCAATAGTCTCGTAAATGTCTCCTCAACTGATCCTTCAGCCGGCATTGAACAATTGTGTTGGTCATTAAGTAGGACATCGGGATGGTCGCAAGAAGAAACCATGGTGATATTCCATGTTTCTCACTCAAAATGACAAAATATTAACCCAAGTTGTATTGTTCTCACTTTTGTGTGTGTCATGTCAATGTATTGTTAATGATTATAAAGACGATTAAACTATTACAAGCATTAGCTAAATGATCAGAACTTTATTCAACACTTGACTCTTTACTAGTTTAGTAAGTGTTTTACAAATGTGAATGTGTACATATCACTTTCAGTATGAGGCATCACGTATCAGTTTTGCTTTTAACTAAATTATTTTCTGTTCCTTTCTAAGTCATACGTCCATTTCTAAACATCATAACAACACATCATGTAAATGTCTGTTAGACTTGTTTATGCTACGTAGAAAAACAAACGTTTTTTGTTATGTTTTCCTCTTATCTGTAAAAACTTAATTCATGTTAAAAAAATCGTACGATACACTGACACATCTTTGTGCAATTTGGTACCGATTTTCTTTCTTTGGAAAACATCACTTCACTGTGACGTTTATGGCACCATTCAGTGGCTATTTAAACAGAAAACTTCGGTTTCGTCAACTATCGGGATTGCTATTGTATGTATGGAACAAAAGAGAGTTTATTTGCTATGGAATCAGAGTTAACATTTGCTATTGTTACCAGAGGGCCAGTTGAAAGCTTTTACACCTGGGAATTATCAAGGCATTTCTTAATAGACCCCCCGTCGAGTAAACCTTTGCTAGATTTGTTATGTCAAATGGTATAATGCCAGAGTAAGGGCTTGTGGCTGTTATGTGGTTAAACATTGTCATCATTCCATACATATTAACGATGTCTGATTGAAATGTTCAGTGAAGTCAGAGAAGGAAGCGAAGGGATGTATCAATGGGATCAAAAGTCAGATACCCACATTCTTCTTATTTTGCGCCATTAGGTTATAACCTCTACACGCAATCAACCAAGAAAAAAAATCATGACGATATCTGTTTCTTTCTTTTTGCCGTGTATATATGTATCCATCGGATACATAGAGATTAATAAATAACCTCCAGTAATGATTAGTTTTACTAAACTAGTGTTGTTACGAAACGAAGGAAGGAGACTCTGTTACAAGTTTAATGCTGGTTCACACTGTCCCGAATATGACAAACGATGTCAACACGAATTAGAACATTCTAATTTCACACAAATTTGATTCCGATTTTTTATTTATTTTAAAACAACAGAATCCGGAGCAGGCACAATGCAGTCAGAGGGCAATACGATGTCAATTACATAACACACGACTAAAACGTTATGAAGTCTGTGTGAATATTACATGACGGCACCATGATGGCAACACGAAGTCATATTCAGAGTTCGACAGATATGCGTTGAGTATGCAAAAATGAGCTAGGTGACACGAGCACACATATTGGAATATTTGGAAGGGGATCTCTGAATTTTTTTTTTTATGAAGTTTTATAAAAATATCATTTTGTAAAATTTCGAACCCCTGAATCCCTACTACCCCATCCCAACTCTAGATCAGTTATTTAAATGTATATAATTAGGATAACTGTTGAGTAATGACAGACGCATATACTCATAAGGTTGCTGAAACCAGTCTAGTGCAAGTTGCCATGACAGTAGGAAATGACGTGACCCATTCACTGTTCCTGCGTGGGCTGCACCATCGGCAGATGTTGGAAAATCTTTGCATGATAAAAACTTCCGAACTCGTGTACGAATCTTCATTTTCGTGGATAGCACATGTTTGAATTTTTCCCTTTGCACGACCACCGAGATGCCATGTTGTTAGTTCTTGTAAGTGTCGTATTATCTTCATCTGTCAATAGGTACCATCGCCCAATTATGAAACAATTTGCTTCTCGTTTGTCATAAGAAATGATGTAAAGGTGTAATGTCACCTTAGTGACAATTGGTTGTTCTTGATTATCTTTGGTTGGATTCACAACCTTGATTTGATGGGAACTCACTCATTCTGAATGGAGACGTTTGAATATGTAGATCCCTATTTTCTAATTATGCACAGTCTCTTCAGATGTGTCACTAAATGTCATGTCCTACCCGTGTTTTCCCAAATGGGAATTACCTGATTTGAGCAAAGATGAAACTGCTACTGGTCAACTCTAACGTCTCCCCAGGGACATGTTAAGAGTATCATAAGTCGACCACTCACATATAAAGATGATTACACCTTCTCATTAGAGGATATCTAGACACATACATTTGAATTGAAATAGCATAGCAGGGGAAATGAATCAGTGAAATCAAGTTATCTTGATTATCTTTGGTTGGATTCACAACCTTGATTTGATGGGAACTCACTCATTCTGAATGGAGACGTTTGAATATGTAAATCCCTATTTTCTAATTATGCACAGTCTCTTCAGATGTGTCACTAAATGTCATGTCCTACCGGTGTCTTCCCAATTGGGAATTACCTGATTTGAGCAAAGATGAAACTGCTACTGGTCAAGTCTAACGCCTCCCCAGGGACATGTTAAGAGTATCATAAGTCGACCACTCACATATAAAGATGATTACACCTTCTCATTAGAGGATATCTAGACACATACATTTGAATTGAAATAGCATAGCAGGGGAAATGAATCAGTGAAATCAAGTTATCAACACGATTCAGATCTATATCAGAATGTCAACATTGCAAAAATGTTACCCAACTCTAATATCTCCAAAAATAGATTTAATTTCATTATAAGCTTGTAACACGAAAATTGACAAAGGACAACATGTGAACAAAACGCCAGTTGATTGTAAAAAATATATACAGCCCTGATAAGCAAAGGATTGCAGATGATATCGACTCCTTTAAAAATTATGACCTAGCATGTATCTCCTGATATTAAATGTATTATTCTGTAAATAGTTGAAATTAAATGCAGGGATTACTCATCATCCTGAACCATGGTGATTCCCTGTCGTATCATGGTGGTAGTTAATATATCCTTGCATTATAAGGACAGAAAATAGCCTTAATTTGAACTTCCTGTTCTTGAATAGATAAACTGTTTTGTAATCATGGTATGAAATGCTTGATGTGCCTTTTCCATTACATATTGATAAATGGACAGTTCATGTCATTGTATTTAATCGTAATGAAATAGTCGGAAAAAACGTGTTTATGAATAAATTACATGCAACTGAAAGACATGACTTACGGGCCTGACTTGATGGACAAAGAAAACAGTGCATACAAATAACCTTAATTCAATCACTTGTCAGAAGCATTTTCTATCTCGTTTACAAACCATCCTCTTTTCCAAAAGAAGAGGCAAGGTCTGTCCTCTCGTTCACATCTCATTAACCTCTCCTTCAGGACGAGATTGCCAATCACCAGTGTCTGAAGTGTTATCAAACACTGTTCTATTAGCCTGTTCATTAGCTTCTGTATCATGTTGCGGAGAAGCCCACGGTGTCAGTGAGGATGAAAACACAAACGTAAGTGTAACAGCGCGATTTCAAACTTATAATATAGAGTTCAAGTAACAGGGAAGTTTGCGTATTTCATATATCAACTGTTTATGAAGTAAAAACACCTGAGAATTTTCAATTGAAACATACAACATATTTGAACAAAATAAAGTGGCATGTTTAATATCTGCAATTAGTGTTTATTCCCATTTAGAATGTCAAATTAACTTGTCTGTAACAAAGTAGACAACATTTCTTTCCAGTAGCTTTGACGAGAGAAGGTAAGCTAATAACGCATGTGGAAAGAAGCAAACTTCATTAAGTAAGTTTCTGTACTTTAAGTTGCAACTGGAGAAGAAATTGTTCCAAATTTACATCCTCTAAAATCACACAAACCTCTTCAAAAGTCCTTGGGAATAGTTTGGTTTTGGTCAGAGTTGCTAGTCTCAAATTACCCTGCGTCTCACTTAAAAGAAGGATTCTATGTGGGTATTTTTTTGCGACACGAAATTCGAGAGGATATTTTTCATTTACACAATGCCATATACGCTATTATACATGATTAAAACACAGTCAAATTGAAAGATATAAATGAAGATAATATTTTAATGACATTATATTTCACAAATTGATAGAGACAAGCACACATTTGTTGAAAAAGAAAAACAACCAGAACTTTGCTACGGCATAACAGCATAATGTGTATTAGTTTTGCGGTATGTTGTGTGTCACTGTGTGAATATTCCATCATTGTATCTTTTTTTATCAAAAAATTTTAAAATAAGGAAAATTATAACGTGTTTTCCTTTTATGTAATGAAGGAAAACAAGATGACCAATATATTGGCGATAGATCTTTCCTTTTAAGGTCGGATCCACCGACATCAGCATTAATCAATGCATTTCAACTACAAATAAATGTTCAGAGGCATACTAAAGTGCTTGTCATGACACATGTTAGTTAGGGACAATTTCTGTTCTCCATTTAGCATTTAACCAAAATCAAATGCACCTATAAATCGTGCTATTGAAAAGTACACTACTGCTCTTCTGTATATTTACTCTTGAAGCAAATGCGTCACTCGTACCAGATTTTGTCCAATTGAACTTGCAACTAATCGTTTTAGCTTCTATTCACTTGAAGTGATAGCAGCAATGCATTAATTTGAATGGTTTGTCCTCACTGTGCAATCAACCAAACATTCTAATACAATACTTTATATGTTTATGTGAGGTTGTGTCAAATATGTTAATAAAATACTCTTTCTTTACTACAAGTATTAGTAACTTCTTGATACAAACCCGTATACGTACATGCCTATTGTTCTCCCAACTAATGCACTTAACTGTTTCAGTATCACTTAACAGAGAGTGTCTGTACAATACAGAGATTCCAACTGAAATATTCCCTCACATGATTTTTTGGTAGTAAGACGAAGAAATTAATTAACTCAATGTATCGATATTTTTATGCATGAACTGTTTGCCTTTGTGTTATTATTCAAATTGATTAACATTTGCAAATTGTTTTGAAATAGTTGGATCATTTCGCTACGTTTTACTCAAGTTATGTGTTCTATTTAGGTAATGTGTACACATTATCTTTTTGAGAACGTATCGTTATATACTTTTAAATGCATTCATAAGGCATTATAAGCCAAACAAGTTTAAGAATTGGTTAATTAATTAATTGAAAAAGTTCATAATATTAGCTTGACTCTGCATATTGCCTAGTGTAGCCGAAATTCAGTTAATAACGTCAAAAGCTGATAAGAGAACTCACCTTTTTTATGATACACTATAAATCAACACATAATTGCTTCATTATCTTTTCGTATCCTATACATCATCTTCTTCAGTGAAAATTGTGCTGAGGTATGCAAAAATAGCATTTGAACATAATTAATGTTACATCTTACTATTCATAAACAGTGCTTCACTTGTCAACATATTTTCATTGATACGTGGATTCTTGTGTTGTTTAACTGAACTTTGTCAGTCTTGGCTGAATTTGGACATTGTATACAACGGTAGAGTGCGCTCCCTCTGGTTAACACAACATCTGAGTTTTCATGAAGAATAAATACTTCCATTCTTTAAATCCATATCCTATAGCTAACTCATATAACAAATATCAATTGATACCAATGCTGATTTAACTCGTTTGTGAAATTATTGTTAATGATACTACTAATTTATCTACATGATGAGAAAAGTAAAGCTCCTTAATTATTGTCATCTGCTTGGTGAGTTATTCGTAGTTGCAGTAAATCAAGGAATGTGTAGCTGGATACGGGTAAATTCAGGAAACTCTACTCTAACAGAGGGATATTGAATGTAAAATTAGCTTAACTATCGATGGTTGGACCGCGATTTTTGTCGAGGCGAAATGGTCGTGTGATAAGCTATTGGTACAGTCAATGCTGGCGATAGTTGCCTTACTCTGAGGTTGTTTGTTTGAATCCCGCATGGGACTCGGCCCGAAAAAGTACAAGAATTTGTACTATTGAAGGTAGTGTTATCCCAAATATAACCATGTTATATCATATACACTTTTTTATACAATAGTAGGGCTAGTTGGAAAGAAACTGAACAATCTATTTGTTACAAGAAATGGGGAATAAAACGAATGTTTTAAAGCTGTGCTGAGTGACACATGCATACAGTAAATGTAGAAGGCAATATTCCTTTATATTATCTCTCGTGATTGGTTATGGTTTCCCAGCGCCATGATATAAACGTTTTATTATCAGTTTGTCTGGGTGACCATCTCCTATGATAACAGTCAGATCAGCAATTACCTTTCATGTGTAAGAAGGACCTGGAGCGGAAACATTTTATTGACAACTGTCTGGCATACATTTGAACTGAATGTTAAAGAAGCAATGTGCCATAATGAAGAGTGCATTGTGTTGACGTGATTGAGGAACATTGGTATTATGTTGAGAATAATACTGATCATATATTGGTGTCGTGAATTCAACTTCTTTATTGCACTACGTTTCTGTATACATACTAGCACCGTTATCAAATGACACCGAACATTTGAGTATGGAATTGTGTTTCATTATGTTTTCCAAATGATTGGTTTGATGTACATGGTGAAATAATACTTGATAGGTTTAGTGTACTGTGACAACAGTTGACATTGATGTATGTATAGTTGTCTTAATGTACAACAGCCATACTGAGGAAGTCAAATTGAGCTGTTTTGGGAGTGTCAGTGATTGATTTAAAGGTGCTGTAACACGCGGATCTTACTGAAATAAAGTGATTTCACGAAAAGGAAAATAAGTGTTAACAATTGCTAAATATTGCGCCTCAACGAATAAAAAAAAGTTATAAACGAATGCGGTTAAACCATGGGAGTCTATTTCACATAAAAATGGCCTTTGAAAGGTAGTTCAAGTGATCTGACTGATGTAGCGACACTTGAACACCGGGTATACCCTATACTAAATATTACACCATTATGTAATGGTCAACCAACTTGCTGTCTGAACTTTGAAAAATCACATGCAACCTCGAAATCTACCTCTCACACTGAAGAGTTTCACAACAATTTCACTTTATACATCACACCATTTTCTTCCGATATGAATAACCGATTTCTGGAATATTGCTTATTGGGTTGTGTAATGAGATGTTTACCCTAAGTTCACTCAAGTTAAAAATATACATGTATGTATAAACCTTAATAATAAATGGCAAATATAGAGTATAAATGTGAATTAGTTCGTGTTTTGTTTTGTCTTTCACCTACAATCATTTATTACAAATACTACCTTGAATTTAAACATGACTGTGATTCCACGTGATGGAGAGGGAATGTGTGTGCAAGAAGAGTATGCCAGCCAGTTCATGTTCTAATGTTTCTAAAGTTTACATCATCTTTGTATAAATGTATATTTTTATTTGGTGTAACTAAATTTATTACTTTGAGGACATGGTAAATTTTAAGTATGTTTGCATTTTTATTTAAAGTTCTTCATTGTTGTACTTTGTCTTGAAAAAACTCAATTGCATCATATCTAAGATGATCTTGTTTACAAAGACAATCATTCAAAAAATTAATCTTTAATTTTGGATTTATGTTCGTTATTTACATTGTTTGAATGCAAAACCATTAAAGAAGCATGGTTAACCGAGTTCCTAAAGCTCAATCTATTGAGTAATATAATCTTAATCAAAATGTGGTTAAACAGAACAGTTGTTTGAACACCTGAGTTGTTGGTTTAAAAAATGGCTGATATTGATGAACGATAAACTCTGAAGATTTTACAAACGTCAATAAAATCTACTTACACCAACATGAAACTCAACTTTACCTCTCTATTGTGTGTTGCCAATGCATTTCCCTGTGTTTACCTTTTGAAGTAGCGATCTGTCATTCTGCCACCAACTACTCAATCTTCCAGGTAACTATATCAGTGAATGACGTCATCGATAAGGCTGCTTGAAATCTTAGGTAAGACACACACCTCTGTTTCATAACAAATGACCGGTCACACATGGCAAAGGATGCCGGGTCTTGTAGTAAACATGAAAAGCCACAAGACGATAAACATTATGCTCAAAGGACTGTTAATTTTTAACTTCAAAGGGATTTATGTCTGGTGTCACAAGAAAGATGCGATTGCGGTTTGTTGAAGTGTTTAACAGCATTTGTGATATGTCATCATGTGCCAACATGATCCATTTAAATTGTATGTACTATCGGATTGATAATGATTCTCCGTATCTGTAGATAAATTATATTTCTCTGTGTTATGTAAATAAGAATCAGTCAAGAAAACAAGATCATGAACAGCAATAATGGACAGAAACTTTGAATCACAGTTTTTTAATTTAAAAATCATCAGGTTCAATATAAATAATCATAATTTTATTATGTTTATGTGCACATGTACGTAGCAGTTTAGGAAATTCAGAATCAGATATAAATTGTTTCAATAATAAAAGTATACTCTTCATTAATATGATCCCAAATGTGACAGGTTTACAAGTATTCATTGTTTCATTGAACATTACCGAGTATTGATGTTGATCAAATCGAAATTAGTATGGAAATAATTTCACATTTACTTCTAAATACTATAAAAAAAAAACGTTAGTCTGAGAAAATTGTTCAACAAAGTTTTCAAAATTAATTTGTCCCTGTACTATGTCCCCAACCAATGATGTTAACAATCGATATAATTTGGTATTTAAAAAAACTAAGATTAAAAATAACATATATTGACTACATATAAAACTACGTGGATGTACATATAACTAGATATAAGTATGATACACTTATTGTCGTTAATAAATAAAACTATAAGGCTATAATGAATTGTATTGAATTTCTAAATGATTAGCTCCTTTCAGCACAATGACACATTACAAAGGACATTAAGTCTCAACTTTCAACTCAATTAAACATATGTCTGTATTGATAAAGTGTCGTCCGCATCTGTCTTAATTATTTATGTTGAGTCGCAACTATTTTTTTCAGAATATTACTCACTGGGTTTAAGCCTCTTATAAATCGTTGGAGGGGTTGTCAAACACACAGTCATGTAACAGGAATTAGAATTGGATAAGTTGGCTATATTGCTGAAAAACAGGCAAGTTTTCAAATGTATGATTAATGAGTCAACACAAGAGAAACAATTACCAAAGGCGACGATGATTGATGACGTTGTAACGTTGTTACGTAAAATAATATGGCACGGACTGAAATTTGTATCAACGGGAGCTAAAACATATGCATCTAACGCACGTATTACATACACACTTGTAGACTGACGGGCGTTTCTGTATTTGCCTACAGCCTTAAACCTGTATCGTCTTCTCAAGAAACTAAATGTGTGTTACAATACACTATTACCAATAATAGTTGTCATCAAGTCATCAGTGCTCATCTTGTTTTATTTAAAAAAAGTTAATTTGCGTAGCTGTATTGAAGATGCCGTCAAATATCGACATTAACCACCGATGATTCATGCATTATCTAAAGATGGTCAGTAGTCACCAGTTTTTGCCTGGACCTATTTGATAACAATAAAATACATCTATATAAATGTACGTCGATAAAGGTGGTCACTCATCAAAATAAATGTGTCTGCCCTTCTGTATTATTTCGAAGTTACCATAACAATCAAATAATGCCAAGGAAACTACTGGAATGTGTCGCAACATTATAACATTACCGTCATCAATAAAGCAACATTATCATCGGAATTACAAATGAATTTACACAGCAACACTCACTGAAGATAACCTTACCTCTTATTCTATGAGATTGCACTTAAAGGGGCAGTAGCACGTTTTCCCCGTGAAATAAGTCGATGAAATGAAATTGAAAATTAATCTCAGCAACAGTAAAACACCCTTCCCTCTTCGGAAAATCAATCTAAAAAATTAGTGTACATGGTTTGTAAAGCCAGTGCATTCGTTTTTTGTCATTCGAAATAATAAATTGTGTTCACAATAAAATGGCCGCCATGCAATTTGCGCTTTATACGCAACACAGTTATTACCACTACGGATACTTGGTTTGTGTAATAAGATGTTTTACCCTCTAAAGTAAATATAAATGACATAAACTATCATTATAAATGAGAAATTTGAAAAATAAAATTTGCAAAAAACGTGCTACAGCGCCTGTAAATCCCTAGGTTGCCTTAGTGTCCTACGGTCATATTATTTCTTTTGTGAAATGGGACCCTGAACAACGCCAAAGCCTAAGAATGTCTGCCACTATGCATTAATCATCTAAATGTTGCTGTACACTGTTATGCAAACAAGAAGCCAGGAAATCGAACTTAGACATCCTTATCTGTTACAACAAATGAATATCAATATTTTATATTCGACGCCACTTTTCTATGACACCTGTCTTGTGCATTATTTGAATTCTTTTCTCAAAGTAAGACGGAAGATCAGTGCATGTTTGTTTATAATATTACTAAGCAACTGCAGTTCTAAAATTGTAAAAGTTCGGACTTTTTCTGGTACTGTCGAAGACATTTTATATCCGTTGTTAATTAATAGGATTGAGTCCTTAAATGATGAGATTGATATGCTATATATGTGTTTTTCATTAAAAAAAATGTTTAAAGGACCATCATTGTTTTAGTTTTAACCCACTATCGTCTAAACTGTTTACTCTGCAAAGCCTTACTTCATTTGTTTCAACTTTAGACATTGAACACAAGATATGCAAAACTTGTAGATTGACGGGAAAGATTTATGACATAAGGCATCCTGTTTGTGCTGAGAATAGAGAGAACATGCAAAGAAATGAGACATTGATTTCTTCAGTCGTACAATAAATACCTGTGCTCGGCATTCATCTCAGCAATCCCAAAAACTTTATTCTAATGTGTTTGTATGCACATAACTTACATGGGGCTCTGATTAAGAGTATATATCTAAGCAAGAATAGCTAACTGATAAAGTTTTTCAATTAACCCAGAATTGTTAATATTCTTGTACATTCCACATTATGAGGGAGTCAGTGAATACTCCGAAACGTCGTGTATGTGCACAATAAAGAACTTATTATCAAGGAAATATTGTTTCCTTTCAGTAAACTGGTTTGAAAGAAACTATGTGAAATTCTGCTACTTGTTCATATGCACTTGCTGAATTAGTTCAATACTAATAAGCATGTAAAACAACTGGTTTGAGTCTTACATGATGTATTGGTAACGTCTTGTCAGAACTGTACAGAGTAGTACATAGACATTTTGATGATATGCTATTCTCGATGGAATAAATCAGAGCTGTAACATATACATTATGAATATTTTACTACATATATCAAAGTATACTTGAGTAAATTTGAATTTCGTTTTCGAAGAGTTTTTAAAAAATAATTGATAACCTCTTGAATATGCACGAAGACGTTACACACATCTACTCAATCCCACCTGACTGTGTGTCAGATGAGGCTTGTGGAGTTAAAACTTCTGAACATGAACTGCATACCTGATGTGAACACTGTCTGTTATCTCACCACACGTGGCTTCCTTCAATGCACTGTAACTAGTAACCATGGGTGCCAGTGTGTGGTTAATAGGTTGGTATTTAAATAACTATTCGTTGTTGATCACCAAATGTATGATTTTTTCTCTGAGAATATAGACATGTGATTCCTATACAATAGCTGAGAGGAAGTTTTATCATAGATTATTTTATTGTTATCACCGATGAAAGTGAAACATGAGTAATAGTCATGACCAATGTTTGATAGCGAGAAGTACATGTATGCTCTGCCCTACCAATAACAACCGAGTAACTTTATACATTTTCTGTTGTAATTGCCTAAAGATTACAACGGTTCTGTGTTACCCTTTACTGCACACAATCTTCAAAGTTAAAGTACTTTGATGAATTTTTTGTCAAATTGAAACAACAAGTAGTTGCGTGTTCGACGCCACATGTTGTTAATGCATCATTGAGCACGTATACTGATGTCAAGGATAGCTTGTTGATGTTTTTTTTAAAAATACAGTATGCTTACAATGTCTATATGGGAGCAACTACAGGTAGATCAGCATACGTTTCAAGTTCACGGACTACCTGGTATTCATTCTCAGTGATTCATTCACATGTATTTACCCCTCCATGTCAAGAAATCTATTGATATACTTTGATCATAAGATAATAAGGTAAGATCATTGTTTCTCTTCACATTACACTCATTTGCACTTTCTATGTTTTGAAATGGTCAGTTTTACTTTAACATCAATTAAATTTATTGTATAAACAACCTTATGTCAGTCAATCATCATCTCAAGTACAGATATCTGAAAACTGTTTAACAGCATATTCATAAGAAATTAAAAAAAATTGACCACAACATCTCTTTACAACACTTGAAAGTATTAATATTGATCAAGACACTGGCGGAATAAACAGACAACTGACAGAGAGGTATAACATCTACACTTCAAGATTTCTTGATTAACCGTTTCTCCAGGTGTTTTTCAGGTGTGCTCTCAGTACGTATACGTTTTAACATGTACCTTCTTGAATTCACTCAAAGGAAGGATGATTCTTCCAAAAATAGATTATACTGCTATGATGGCATTAATAACATCGATGTTCGAAACATTTAACAATTTATGTGTAGATTAACAATGGTAGGTAGATTATTTTAGGTTTGGAAGGTTAAATGTTCTGTATAAACCTTTCCACCAAAGTATATCCAGCAATTTGTCAGAAATGTGTTTTTTACAGCAACAGTAAAATTTTCATGATAATATTCCAATGCTTCAGTGTGACTAACAAGGAAAACGACATATTAAGGACAGTGTCATTGGTACAAACAGCTTGCCAGTGTGTCTTGTTTATTAACTGCTTGGGAAGTAAGTCGGATTATCACAGAGACATGGTTCGTGATATATACAAAATTAGAAAGAGACCTTGGTTTACTGTCTATTCTTAGTGTTGGTGACCAATTCTCGCTATCTGGAGATGACTCCTCGGCTGTTGATGCAGTGTGAACCTGTTCCAGTATACATACCAGTTCCATATCCATGTATGAATTACATACATCTTCATATTTCTTAATGTTTGATTCTGCTGTTTTGAGTTTATTACATGATTACAACAGACTCAATACCCGTTTGTATGAATACAATAGGCATTCTTTTCAGTCTAACACAAGAGCTCAAAATGCACAGTGATTGACACAAAATCGAGATTACAAAATGAAAGCAACTTTTACGGATTTTAACTGAATGGAATAACTCAACATTAGTTCAAAGTTTACGTCACGTATGAAGTATGCCATATAGTATAGATAACATTATATTAGAAATTAAGAACCTGTATCTCGGCTTAACAACTTAACTAATGACACTTTTATTAATTAACCTCATTTCATTAAATTTCTGCATCAGTAAACATCTCACTTTCATTCAATTAATATCATAAACAAGATTGGCGAACAGATAGCACTCATCAAATTTCTGAAAGCAACAGATTTGGTCTTTCACTAAATGTACAACTGCTCATGCTCAGACTCATAATGGCCCTGTTTATCCTGTATTGTCCCAGTTTGCAGTATTTCCTCAGTTGTCCACTCATATGGTTTCGGCAAACATGCCATATGATTGATAGTTATATAATAGAAAATAAGTATTAGATAGTTTTCATTTGAAGCAAGTGAAGAACCAAACAATAACAACTTTATCGTCAAAGCACCATCAATATCATCAACGACTCCTTAGTATTCGGACATGAAAAACAAGCGAGGTCAAACCTCCCATAAAAGTCTCCTTCATATCTCGTTACAAGGTCCACATTTAGATGTCCAGAATGTCTTCGTATATCGTTACAAGGTATACATTTAGCTGTCAGGTTGGTCTGTATTGACTTTGTTAGTAGCCATCACAGGACGATATGAATCTTTATAGGGCATCAAATACACAACACAGACAGGGTACGTGTCATGATATTCATGGCGTAGGTTTAACCGTATATATAGGACAAAATGTACACACAACGTTTAAACTATTTTAGACAAGAGCAAAACTTCTCAATTATATTGCTGACAAATAGGCGACATCGATGTTCGGTATATGTTAATGGTGATAGATCTGAAAATGTTTGAATGCATTGATGTCAGTATTGTAAAAAATATACGATTTTATATATTTGAATGGACATGATGTTGGATATGCCCTTTGTTTGATAATACTTATCAGGGATGAAATGAAGATTAGTATGAAAAACGAAATATATGTACTTGAAATTATTAATGATTTCATATCTGATGCAATTTTTGTCAGAAGAGGTCAAAAGGAACGTTCATTACCATTGGTCAATATTATGCCGAAGATTGCATGGTGTCAGATGAGAAGATGGCAATACAAGAACTGCATCTATGAATGGCATTAACCTTATCAAGGTCACTAGTAATGTTCTTCCCTTTGTGCGAAACGTCATGATGTGTGAACTGATTTCCTGACACAAGAACAAAACATATTTAGACATCTTCTAACATTCTCCTTCATCTCGAGTCATCATGTCCAGCAAGCGTTGTGAATTTTAATGTGAAACTGTTTTGATCATTATGAATGCGTTAGTCGAATTTCCAAAGAATAGAAGTTGGACGTGAATTCGTGACGAAAACAACAGATATGTTTATCAATAATCAACTAAAACACTTCAACAATGATTACTAGCATGACTTGATGAAGAAAGAATTATGCTTTAACATTAACAGTGTTTCTCATAACATCTGTCACTTCTTAAGTAAAACTATTACATTGATTTTGAATATAATTTGTCAATCGTGAGGTAGACTCGGGCGGATGTTTATAGAATATTCATACGTATCAACCAGAAGTACAAGATCAGTTGACAGGACAGGACGCTGGGGACATGGTTTACATGAACAATATGCTCGAGTGTAAATGAGAATAATCCGTAAAGCTATACAAGTTTGTTAAAGGTTTTATGACACGTTCATAATAATGTTAATATTACATTTTTAATCTCATTTTAGATCACATACAAATTGTTCATGTCCTCTCTTGCGACAGCTCATTGACCAATCAGCAGTGAAGAATTTTTTAAAACATCCACACAATAATTAAGCCAGTCGTGTTGACAATATCACAAACGAATATATGAAAAGCACAGTTGAAGAAAGTAATTGCGGCCATAGAACCAATATTCCAAATATTTGTTTAGTTGTTATCAGATGCACATGTTGATAGGCACGGGTTTTGCATTTCACTTGTCCATTCTCTTCTCATCATTTAATCTGAAATCATGTAAATTTATTCATTTCATTTCCCGTTTATGTGGTAAAATATTGACATAGTCAATCCGTTCAAAAGTGATTTGCAGTTGGCAGGAAATGAACTCATCGATTACCTTTGACTGTAAACATTGATTTCTACAAATGTAATTGTTAAGTGCCTTTGGTCGTATTTCTTACACCTTAATTATTCCCCTCTCCCTATTCACATTATTCGTAGATGACAGTATCACATGATTCTCATTTGAAATTAAACTGTGCCATTAAAACTCAATTGATTTATGATGAGTGAGAACATAAGCTGCTGCTTGAGTTACACTCGCTATCCACAAACTTCCGTTTACAAGATCAGTAACTTTCCTTTCCATCATGTCTATATCCTCGATTTATTCATGATATACGTTCTGATAATTTCTCCTTAATTAAGTAGGTCCTTATCTGAACGTACAGCCTGGAGTTTTGAAATCCTCAGTTTGAAAGAAATTTCAACATTCTCCAAGCTTGTATGTTGTCATCACATTGTCAATATTAGCAAAACAGCATCAACCGAGGAGTTGGTAATAAATCAGCTTCATCAGTCATTCACTATGGCGAGAGCAGGATGTTGTGGTAGTTAACATATGATATATGGTACATATGTACAGGAATAGATTTTGTCTTGCTTTTGTTCACTGGCACTTTTGTTAAGGGCTTACCGGTTTATTCACAACCTTGTGATGTCAGTGACAACTTATTGATGAGCTTGTGTTTAACAGCTTTAAATGTTAATATAATTTTTCATAAGCAGTAGTAGTAGCTGAGTAGAATGGCGAGGGTATATTCAGTTAAATAGGCGACTGACTGTAGGTTCAAAGCTTGCACCGAAATCAACTGTACTAAAAGTGTGATCCATTATTCAATAATGGTACACACGTGAACATATGCTAGTACTGCATTATGATAGTTTTGATTATCTAGGTCGTAGAGTCACTACAAATTTCTTTTTCTTCTGGACCCTTCATTAAAGATCTTTGAGAACTAAGAGACGATCAAGTTCACTTTATTCAGTATTCATCAGATGTTCTCTACTCCTTCAGTACCAGAGCACCTAGAAGTCAAGTTTCTCTGTAGTCAGTTACTCAGTATTCTGTGTGCTAAATCAGTGCGGAAGTGTTCAAGCCTATTTCCAACACCAGACATCTGACAGGAACATATACATCTATAAATACACTCTGTAGTCGCTCCAGACAACATGGAATATGGAGAGGGTTGTTCGGTGTATTAACTATAAGAATACCGATACTATGAGAATACGTATACATCATCCCTGTACTGCATTTCTTTATCTAGGTATGTTTATCTATTACAATGGTTCCTTATTTCTAACAGAGATGGGCACATGCGTACCAATCTAAACATAAAGGGGGTATTAATAATACCATGTTTTGTAGTTAAATAAAGCATTTGTGAACTATTGTTAAATACGTTCTATACAACATTGATCAGTGCAGTGAATTGACAAAGTCAAAATCCAAAAAATATTTAATGGATCTTCCCATTTGTGTATTTAAAGGCACAAGTGTAGTACGCTCTCCGTGCTCAAATTAGCTAATGAAAGCATTGATTTTCTATTTGAATGTATAGAAAAAACTAAAAGTGATAGAGGATGAACCAACTCTCGATGCCATCGATATAGATCAATAACGGATGAACAAGGATTATAAGAGTAAGACGTCTACTTTAGTTGTTGAAACACACATTCACCTATAGCTGTACAGCTGTTTAGTGTATTTCCACTGTTCTGATATTGATTTAGTATGGTATTATCTATTTCACTTTTCAACGTTGTTCTATAGACAATACCATACTGATAAAGTATGTATCTCTGAATCATTATTTGACTTTAATGTGGTTTTCACCAAAATATTTCATTGAATAAAGTTTAATTTAGTAAATATACAAACACTCGTTTCTGTTAAGTTTGACAACTTCCATTCACAACTACATTTTAGGATATTGTTAACACGGTAGAGAACCATACATAAGAGCACCAACACGTATTTACAATATGGTAAAACGAATTGCAAATAACTGAGACACATCCGAATTTATGAACTATAATGTAAATAATGTACACACATCATTTATCACCAAAAGAGAATCTTCATAAATACTCAGCTGTGTTTCCACAAGTTACATGTAGGGCTGTTCTTGTACATTTTGCCCCATACATCATGTTACAAATAATGTTGAGGATATAGAATCGACGGTAATGAAGCAAGTGTGAGGTATCATAAACGCCGGTTTTATGCTGATTCGTTGTTATTATAAGGTCACATCTTCATGTCGTATAACATTAGAATCATAAGCTATGATGGATGCATTGTAAAACTTCGCCATATTATATTTCATACTGACATAGGTATAAAAGTGATTGATAAACAAAATACTTAACATATAATTGTTTTCTGCCTGAATGCTGAAACTTTGAATAGGATGTATTTTCTAATGTTATTCAAATGTCACAATCAATGTATCGTACATAGAACCTAGGTGTAAATATGACTCAATTGTGATTGTAGTAGATAATTGGTATTGATTATACAAGTTTCCTTGATACTATGACGATGGACATTACCAAGTGTTTCCAATGTCATTGCCAAAAATATTCAATGACATACTTCATATACATAGAATGACGTTTTTGTAAGTCATTACATTATATTCTAGCCATAAATCAAATATTGAATATGAAGGAAGCATACTGACAACTTGACTATTTCGACATTTGAACTTTTTATCAAAGAGTATGACAGTTCAGTTATCCGGATTGCAGTCAAGGGAAAATAATTAATGGTAAAGCTGAAATGGGTCGGATACGTTCTCTGGTAGCAAACAATAATTATCGGTACATACTTTCAATCATATACAACGCCTACACAACTAACAAGGCTGCTGTATATCCTTCTCAACCACTAGTAAAAATAACATAGCAAAAAAAAAAAAGCAACATAGAAACATTCACTGGTTTAACTATTGTTATCACTCTGCATTAGAAGTAATATTTCCGAATTGAACAGAGCACGATGAAATGACGTGAGTAAATGCAATCTATTTCATGCACACATGGTTAAGGCTAGATTCTGTTATATCTCATTCATGAATTTTTAATTACAATTGGACATAAAGAAGGCAAGGAGTGTATGGATGATTAACTTCTTTATTAACAATAGCGACGTTTTGGTATAGATCATTATGCCGTTATCAAGCATCATCCTTGCTTTCTTCATCACACTAACGTCAAGAATGCCTCTCAAACAGTTTATTGGACAAAAGTTATTGATATACCAGTAGTTAAAATCGTTTTTCAATTCATTCATTTCAAGAGAGAACTTACAACGTTCACAATGAATGTTCTAACAGTTATATATGATGTATATAACGGAATTCTTTGTATATATTCTTTAAAATTGTAAACACATCAAATAATTCAATGATCTAATTTTGATGTCTCAAGTATCTGTGTTTCTTAAACAAAAGGTTTAATAAACACATGTTCCACATTCTTTCGACGATATTAACAAATTCCATCGGATTCATTGTTGTTGTTTTCAACAATAATATTGGAGTATTGATACGTTCCTCCTGTGGAATGCATTGGTTTTACACTATGTAAACCTAATACGGCTTTCCTATGAAGTCATGTCCTCGTGGGTAAGCGATAAGTTGCTGGAAATGTTCTCACATACTTTATACTCGAATAGTTCCTGTAAAACAAAATCATGTGGTAATCTTTCTCATAGCTTTGATTGTTCTACCATAGTGCATCTAACTGACGTCATTTAACACGTGACCAGAACAGATATTCTTCTCAATTACGATTAGATAAATATTACTATGTTTCATGTTCGTTAAATCTGTGAGATTTTCCATATATTTCACTATTGACAGAACATTCCAGGAATTAAGTTTTGAATGGTATGACTGATCTTAATAATAAATAAATCAGTATTATTAATGTTGTGTTATTAATGGCGGATTTAGACAGCTTGACTCAATGTGTTTATTTTATTATTCAAAAGGGTTCATACTATAGTTGCTTGCGTGAGTCATCTTAACTTGTAGTGTTGATATCTTAAAAATGAATGATCATGAGTCATGCTCTTGCTGACGTCACAATGCTATTACCTCACAAAGATCCCTGTTCAAAAAGTCCAATGAAATTTTATGCGCAGATACAATTGCTGAAATTATTTTGCTGATATCTGGTCAATAACGGATGTGATAATTAAAATATTACCCTCTTGTCTTTTTATATAAAATATGTAAACAGGAGTGATTGGACTGAAACTATTTTAGGTAGCCTTCTATAGATATATACCATTATGACAGAAGAAAATCGACAGATAATTATTACATTAAACAACATAATAAAGATACACAGGGTTCTAAGATGTCCACAATCATGACACTGGAGAGACATTGATAACTTTATAAATTTTAACTTTAAAGCACAATTCGTAATTTGTAAGTGACGTTTTACCTATGAATAAACTATTTATAAATCTGCACCCAGTTCCCCTTCTGCACTCAAGAAAGAAGGGTCACAGCGATACATTGAGTCTTTATTCCATACGCATGATCAATTAGCACCTTTAATTTGTTTTCCCCTGACTTCTAAAGTGATGCATTTCTGTCTATATTGTTCTTTGTGTATGTTGATGACTCCCAGGTAACTGCCGTTCTTCTGTCTGTATGCACAACGTGCAGGAACTATTAGGTTAGTGTACGTAGCTATGAAGGTAACCTAAACAAACTCTTTGTGGTGAACCCTGGTGCTTTGCAATATATAAGCATACGATCTTAACATTCCCTGTAAGACATTCACCAGTAGTAAATATCGAGTACAGACATATTGAGTGTAATGGACGCTGGTTGCTAAATAAACTTTGTTAGAATCGAAATGTTTTACTCTTACAATGCATGATCTGGTTTATAGGTTACGTGATTGAGTTTAGTTGAAACCCAATAAGGTTTTATGGTAGATTTTGGATGTAGGAGTATAGGATACATGATATTGTTTATAGGATATATGATACTTTATAGGGTTTATAGGATAAAACATATTAGGTATATAGAAAAAAAGGATACATGATATGGTTTACAGGATATATGATACTTTATAAGATACAACATTAATAATATAGGGTACACTAGAGGGTGTATAGGATATATTAAGGGTTTACAGGATATAGTGGACATTTAAAGGATACACCGTACAGTTTACAAGATACTTTACAGGATACAATATTCGGTTAATAGCGTACAATGAAGGTTTATAGGATACACACTATGGTTGATAAGATTTCTATAGGATACATTATTGGGTTTATAATATACATACATGTAAAAAGGTTTATAGAATACAAGACACTATTTGGTAAAAATGAACAAGTGAACAAAGGCTTGTATAAAAAAAAATTCCATTCATGCATCTGTAGGAAAGGGCACTATGGTTTTCTAACAAGACAGAGATTCATTCCCTTTCCGTTTCCTCTTTAGATAAAATTGCATTATATCAATGTGTATGATGCGAATGTTTTGACAAATGATATTCCGAAGTTAGTATGTTTAATATATTCATTTATGCCCATTTTCAGTCTTACATGCATTTCTATTTTGATATCTGAAATGTTTTTATTTAAATTACACTCTATTTCGACGAGATATTTTTGCAGTTTAGAAACAGGAATATGTTGTCATGCACACACCGTTATTTAGTTATTCATACAGAACACATTTTTAATTGGATGACATTCAAACATGAACATCTCGTGGTTTGGAAATTCCTTTTCGAAAATCGATGTAGCTTTCTTACACTGGCTAATGTTATGTTCCTTCTATACATACAGAAAACTGGTTTGGTAGAGATGCTTAAATAATGTGTATGTATTTTCTGAAGTATTCTACATAACCGCCATTTGATGTGTTCATTAATCATTGTCTGGTTCGATTCAAGGTTCTCTCATGCGTCTGGATAAGCCATAACGTTAACCACACTGCAGTACTGCAAACATCCAGTGAGAGTCAAACAACATTGAGAAGGAGAGGTGCAGTAATAGTCACTTGGTTGAGGTATTTCAGTGGAAGAAAAAAATCTTAATGATTGTCTAATTAAATCAAGAGGAGATCTTACATTCTACATATCCAGAGTTTGATAAGTTGAAAAACATAACATTGCGAAAATAGTTGGTGAATGAAAGATAAACCAGATAAAATGTATATATGTCACACCTGAATATATCGGAAAAGATACACCCATTGGTTGCATTGTCTATTGTTTGTTAGTATCATCAGCTTAGTACATGTTCCAAGCGTGAGTATAGTCTATGTAGGTTTAGAATAACACTAAGTTACAGTTCAATAGAAAGACATAAACCGTACAGTTGATCATTTCCTCTATAACTAACCTGATCACAACATACACAATATGCAAATTAATAAATAGTTAAATAGATAAAAATAAATAAAACAAACAACACCAAAACGATTAAAAAAACATACCTTTCCCAAATGAACAATGTACATGTATGTGGCGGAAACAGCGCATAAAACTGTCTAAATGTCGATCGCAAAGGCCTATAGGCAATGGAACAAACTTAGCATCAGAACCTAACATATCCGCCCATTTCCTGTGTTCAAGTTATTGCCTGGGACGAATCTCATCTATCTGGTCTTGTCATGTGCTAAATTCATATACAGATTACCACGTATAAATTGGATCCAAACTTTGGTATTTTTGTAGAGAGATATAAAAGTTATGGCCCACGTGTTAAATATCTTTTATTGAATGATGGGCTGAATGTTTATATATCATATATTAATAATACATAGAATGTGTAATAACAACATTCGTTTCTGTGTAAAGAGTCCTCCATTTAATGGAGTATATCAAACGGAAAAACTGTATGGGTACATCTCTTGGGTGCATTACTTACGCATTGCATTATAGATGGTGCCATTGTATTATATACACTCAGTGTTTGACAGTAAAAAAAAGTACAAAGTAATTTTTATTGAGGAGTAGATTTTCCACATTGATCACACAAAAGCAATATCTCCTGTGAAACACAGTTTTGGATGATAAATATGTTACTTCAAAGCTCGACCAAATCAGTATCAATATAACATAGATTACAGAAACAAAGATCAACATATCTACCAAGGTGCTTGACAAAACCTTCCATGAAATGACCTTTCTATCATAGAATACAGCGACAGGTTTAGCGATATACAGGGATGCCATATCTTGGTGTGATAATTTCCAAGCGTTTTTCCATGTTATTATGTTTATATATTTGCTGATGTGAGATACATTTACTTACTTTCATGATAAGGAACTGTATATGGAACGTAGGATTGACATAAATCAGTTGCACCGGGAAGCTATTATTTACGCCTTCAAGACACGTCAGGAAGTTAATCAGAAACTAATTGAATCATCCCAGGCGGATATCTTCAGTTAGCATCCGATGCCATTAGCACTATGAAATAGACACATCATTTCTGGACGTATGCAAGATTTATAAAAATAGTCCCTATATTCACTATCTGTTCGTTTCTGTTAACATCAAACTGCTGAATGGCGTACTGGGTGTTAAAGTTTGAAAAAATGTAATGTTTATATTTATGTTCACAAATTCCTCTTGTAGAAGAAACTGTTGATGTTCAATAATGAATAAATATTCACCAAACAAGTTAATATTTAAAAAAAATATTCATGATTGCATTTTGTTAGTCAGATGATTTATACAGAAAGTAAAATTTAACGTAGGTCTCGAATAGACGCCGGGGATTAAGGAGATATTTAAAGGTACATGCATTGTGTTGTTGGGGTCACATATGCCAAATGGTGTGAACTGTTACCGAGAGCTACCATTTTGACGTTGATGGACTCTGTATACCGATGATATAAAGGTAAAAGTATTGATTTCTGATCGAAAAACGGACATTGCACCGCGTGTGGAGCGTCAATCAGTCAAACGTAATTTTGGAAACTTATTTACAACAGACAGAAAGCCAACTTTGAATTTAATACGTCCTAAAAGTAATGTGCATGGAAATAGGACTTGCAGTATCGGTTTCTACACACGAATAGTGATGTTACTCGAATTTAATTGGAAACTACTAATTGTGATGTATCAAAACCAAATAAAATTGTTTTAAACACAATGGATGCATCTTTAAAGGGGCAGTAGCACGTTTTCCGCTCAAATAAGTCGATGAAATGTATTGGAAAAGTATTGTCACCAATAGTAAAACATCCTTCCCTCTTCGGAAAATCAGTTTTAAAAATGAGTATACATGGTTCCGTAAAGCCATGGGAATCGTTTTTGTCATTCGACATAATAAAATGTGTTCACAATAAAATGGTCGCCATGTAATTTTTGCTTTAAACACAGCATCACGTTAGCCACGGCGGAAAATTGGTTTGTGTAAAAAGATGGTTTACCCTCTGAAGTAAATATAAATGGCATAAACTATCATTACAAAATGGAAATTTGAAAAAATAATTTTTTAATAATATCCTGTAGAGGAACTATAAGAGAATGTCAAATCATCTTGAAATATTGACGAAACTTGAAGTTCAATTATCATTTTATATTCATTTTATATCCATTTTATAATCATTTTAGTAGATGGAGAATTGAATGGAGAAATGAATGTAGCAGTAAGATACACTTTTATCTCTCGTTCATCTTTGATGGACGTTAGTTAGCGGAACATTAACGTAAATTGTTTATGTTGGAAAATATTTGCATGATCAAAACTTCCGAACCCGCATACGGATCTTCATTTTCGTAGTTAACACACGTCTGAACTTTTCCCTTTGCACGACCACCGAGATGCCATGTCGTAACTTCTTGTAAGTGTCGTATTATCTTCATCTGTCAATCGGTACCATCACCAAAATTATGAAACAATTTGCTTCTCGTTTGTCATAAGACATGATGTAAAGGTGTAATGTCACCTTAGTGACAATTTGTTGTTCTTGATTATCTTTAGTTGGATTCACAATCTTGATTTGATGGGAGCTCACTCATTTTGAAGGGAGACGGTTGAATGTGTAGATCCCTATTTTCTAATTATGCACAGTCTCTTCAGATGTGTCACTAAATGTCATGTCCTACCGGTGTTTTCCCAGTTGGGAATTACCTGATTTGAGCAAAGATGAAACTGCTACTGGTCACGTCTAACGCCTCTCCAGGGACGTGTTAAGAGTATCATACGTGGACCACTCACATATAAATTCAAACAAGATGATTAAACCTTCTCATAAGAGGATATCTAGAAACATACATTTGAATTGAAATAGCATAGCAGGGGAAATGAATCAGTGAAATCAAGTTTTCAACACTGTTCAGATCTATATCAGAATGTCAACATTGCAAAAATGTTACCCAACTCTAATATCTCCAAAAATATATTTAATTATTACACTCTCGTTGAAGATACTACTGTTGTTAAACATCGAAATGTTATTCAACACTGTTGTGAAACATTGCACGTGAAAGCGATCGTAGTCGGAACTACTTTCCAGTAGTCACATGGCTTTTGGGATAGCACTGGATTTCTACCTAAACGGTTTATCACATAAAGTTTTATTATTATATTGTACGGACGCTTCAATCACAATTTACTTTCAAACAGTATCACTTGGTTGATTCAGAGTTAGTTCCCTTGACATGTAATCTCGTAAGCGCTCTCGCGATTTGACCGCCATTTGCATGGCTTTGTCATGCAACTTGACGTACTCTATATTCTTAATTCATAAGGAATAAACTTCGTGTTCAACCCACGAATCCTGTGACAATCGTCAGTTGAGTATTAATGCGACTACATTAATTGTAATCCTTATAGGTACGTTTTGATATTTTCTTATCCTTTTTTGCGGAATGGGTTTGATTGTTTAGAATGTAAACAACTACTGTAACTACCGTGTCGACACGTAAGTTTTCTAGGTTGTGGAGGCATTGTTTATGTATGTCTGTTGTTACAGAGGATACCATACCAAGATATATGAATAAAAACTGCTTTAAGGTAACTGTCAATGTTGATATAGGCCTAACATTTTAACGTTCGCTAAAAATGTCTGAACTCCATTTTCGTCGCTTCTGTTAGCAATTTGTGCCGTCAATGTTAACTTCATCAGCAACAAGGACACTGATCTCCACAATTTCGCTAGATAAAACTAGCAGCAGAACTGTAACTTTACTCCCCAGTATCATTGTCTTCTGGGTGTTACAGAGCCTATTTTGGCAAAGTAACTAGCCTAACTGAATCGCGCTTGAAAACAGTCGCATTCCGATGACGTCACAATCACCTGACATCATTCATAAGATCTAGTGAGATTAATACGATGTTTTGTTTACTCGCCAATTTGCGCTTCTTATCGTTTCAACATAAAGACAATGTAATGAGGGTTTTGAAATTGTATTGTTCAAAATTGAAACTGTTATTACCGGATATTTGCTTGGTCTATTTTGGGTGTTTAGTGAGATGGCGTTATGCGTCCATGGTAAGAGATGTATCCCTACGCACATCTACATGAATGAAGAGTGAACTTTAATTACATATTTCATTAATTTAGAGCGTGTAATAAATAAAATACTAAACTCCGTCCCGTTGTATAACATATTTATGAAACTCGTGGATGGTATTGGTATCTAACTCGTTTTCGCTCGTTAGATACCAAAACCATCCACTCGTTTCATAAATATGTTATTAAACGGGACGTCGTTTAGTATTCTCTATTTTCATTATAAGCTTGTAACACGAAAATTGACAAAGGACAACATGTGAACAAAACGCCAGTTGATTGTTAAAAATATATACAGCCCTGATAAGCAAAGGATTGCAGATGATATCGACTCCTTTAAAAATTATGACCTAGCATGCATTTCCTGATATTAAATGTATTATTCTGTGAAGACTTGAAGTTCAATGCAGGGATTACTCATCATCCTGAACCATGGTGTTTTGATTCCCTGTCGCATCATGGTGGTAGTTAATATATCCTTGCATTATAAGGACAGAAAATAGCTTTAATTTGAACTTCCTGTACTTGAATAGATAAACTGTTTTGTAACCATGATATGAAATGCTTGATGTGCCTTTTCCATTACATATTGATAAATGGACAATTCATGTCATTATATTTAATCGTAATGAAATAGTCGGAAAAAACCGTGTTTATGAATAAATTACATGCAACTGAAAGACATGACTTACGGGCCTGACTTGATGGACAAAGAAAACAGTGCATACAAATAACCTTAATTCAATCACTTGTCAGAAGCATTTTCTATCTCGTTTACAAACCATCCTCTTTTCCAAAAGAAGAGGCAAGGTCTGTCCTCTCGTTCACATCTCATTAACCTCTCCTTCAGGACGAGATTGCCAATCACCAGTGTCTGAAGTGTTATCAAACACTGTTCTATTAGCCTGTTCATTAGCTTCTGTATCATGTTGCGGAGAAGCCCACGGTGTCAGTGTCGATGACAACATAAACGGTAGTGTAACAGCACGATCTCAAACTTATAATATAGAGTTCAAATAACAGGGAAGTTTGCGTATGTCATATATCAACTGTTTATGAAGTAATAACATCTGAGAATTTTAAATTGAAACATACAACATATTTGAAAAAAATAAAGTGTCATTTTTAATATCTGCTTGTCTGTAACAAAGTAGACAACATTTCTTTCCAGTAGCTTTGACGAGAGAAGGTAAGCTAATAACGCATGTGGAAAGAAGCAAACTTCATTAAGTAAGTTTCTGTACTTTAAGTTGCAACTGGAGAAGAAATTGTTCCAAATTTACATCCTCTAAAATCACACAAACCTCTTCAAAAGTCCTTGGGAATAGTTTGGTTTTGGTCAGAGTTGTCTAGTCTCAAATTACCCTGCGTCTCACTTAAAAGAAGGATTCTATGTGGGTATTATTTTGTGACACGAAATTCGAGAGGATATTCTTTCATTTACAGAATGCCATATATGCTATTATACATGATTAAAACACAGTCAAATTGAAAGATATAAATGAAGATATTATTTTAATGACATTATATTCCACAAATGCACACATTTTTTAAAAAAACAACGAGAACTTTGCTACGGCATAACAGCATAATGTGTTTTAGTTTTGCGGTATGTTGTGTGTCACTGTGTGAATATTCCATCATTGTATCTTTTTTCATTAAAAAATTGTAAAATTAGGTAAATTATAACGTGTTTAAGGTCGGATCCACCACCATCAGCATTAATAAATGCATTTCAACTACAAATAAATGTTCAGAGGCATACTAAAGCGCTTGTCATGACACATGTTAGTTAAGGACGAATTCTGTACTCCATTTACCATTTACCCAAAATTAAACGCACCTATAAATCGTGCTATTGAAAAGTACACTACTGCTCTTCTGTACATTAACTCTTGAAGCAAATGCGTCACTCGTACCAGATTTTGTCCAATTGAACTTGCAACTAATCGTTTTAGCTTCTATTCATTTGAAATTATAGCAGCAATGCATTAATGTGAATGGTTTGTCCTCACTGTGCAAGCAGCCAACAATCTTAATACAATACTTTATATGTATATGTGAGGATGTGTCAAATATGTTAATAAAATACTCTTTCTAAACTACAAGTATTAGTAACTTCTTGATACAAACCCGTACATGCCTATTGTTCTCCCAACTAATGCACTTCACTGTTTCAGTATCACTTAACAGAAGGTGTCTGTACAACACAGAAATTCCAACTGAAATATTCCTTAACATGTTGTTTTGGTAGTAAGACGAAGAAATTAATTCACTCAATGTATCGATACTTTTATGCATGAACTGTTTGCCTTTGTGTTATTATTCAAATTGATTAACTTTTGCAAATTGTTTTGAATTAGTTGGATCATTTCGCTACGTTTTACTCAAGTTTTGTGCTCTATTTAGGTAATGTGTACACATTATCTTTTTGAGAACGTATCGTTATATAAGTTTAAATGCATTCATGAGGCATTATAAGCCAAAGTAAGTTTAAGAATTGGTTAATTAATTAATTGAAACAGTTCATAATATTAGTTTGACTCTGCATCTTGCCTAGTGTAGCCGGAATTCAAGCTAAAAGCCTCAGAAAACTGATTAGAGAACTCACCTATTTTATGATCCACTATAAATCAACACATAATTCCTTCATTATCTTCCCGTTTCCTATACATCATCTTCTTCAGTGAAAATTGTGCTGAGGTGTACAAAAATACCCTCTAAACATGATGAATGTTACATTTTATTATTCATAAACAATGCTTCACTTGTCAACATATTCTCATTGATACGTGGAGTCTTGAGTTATTTAACTGAACTTCTTCAGTCTTGGCTGAATTTGGACATTGTATACAACGGCAGACTGCGCTCCCTCTGGTTAACACTACATCTGAGTTTTCATGAAGTATAAATACTTCCATTTTTTTTAATGCATATCTTAACTCCTATAACAAATATAAATTGATACCAATGCTGATTTAACTCGTTTGTAAAGTTATTGTTAATGATACAACTAATTTATCTACATGATGAGAAAAGTAAAGCTCCTTAATTATTGTCATCTGCAGGAACGATGAGTTATTCGTAGTTGCAGTAAATCAAGGAATGTGTGGCTGGATACGGGTAAATTCAGGAAACTCTACTCTATCAGAGGGGTATTGAATGTAAAAGTAGCTTAACTATCGAGCCGAAATGGTCGCGTGGTAAGCTATTGGTACAGTCAATGCTGGCGATAGTTGCCTTACTCTGAGTGTGTGGTTTCGAATCCCGCATGGGACTCAGCCCGAAAAAGTACACGAATTTGTAACATTGAAGGTAGTGTTATCTCATATATAACCATGTTATATTTCTTTACTATCTAAATGGCAGGTTTTTCTAATGCATTTAGCCTAGGGAGCTGCGCCAATTTACGTCTATCAGAGGGGTATTGAATGTGAAATTAGCTTAACTCACAGGACAAAAAGTGGTGGAATCCGCTTGGCGGATCCTTCTGGATTCAACCGGAGTCCTACGGATTCCTCAGGATTCCTCAGGATCCACCAATATTTCGGAGAATCCCGAAGGATACGGCAAATGTATTCCTCAACTTTTTGTCCTGTGACTATCGATTGTTTGACCTCGATTTTTTGTCGAAGCGAAATGGTCATGTGGTAATCTAATGGTACAGTCAATGCTGGCGATAGTTGCCTAACTCTGAGGTTGTTGCTTCGAATCCCGCATGGGCCCGAAAAAGTACAAGAATTTGTACTATTGAAGGTAGTGTTATCCCAAATATAACCATGTTATATCATATACACTTTTTTATACAAAAGTCGGGCCAGTTGGAAAGAAACTGAACAATATATTTGTTACAAGAAATGGGAAAAAACGTATGTTTTAAAGCTGTGCTGAGTGACACATGCAAACAGTAAATGTAGAAGGCAATATTCCTTTATATTATCTCTCATGATAAGTTATGGTTTCCCAGCTCCATGATATAAAAGTTTTATTATCAGTTTGTCTGGTTTACCATCTTCTACGATAACAGTCAGATCAGCAAGAACCTTTCATGTGTAAGAAGGACCTGGAGCGGAAACATTTTATTGACAACTGTCTGGCTTACATTTGAACTGAATGTTAAAGAAGCAATTTGACATAACGAAGAGTGTATTGTGTTGACGTGATTGTGGAACAATGGTATAATGTTGAGAATAATACTGATCATATATTGCTGTCGTGAATTCAACTTCTTTATTGCACTACGTTTCTGTATACATACTAGCACAGTTATCAAACGACACCGAGCATTAGAGTATGGAATTATGTACAAATGTTTCATTATGTTTTCCAAATGATTGGTTTGATGTACATGGTGGAATAATAATTGATAGGTTTAGTGTACTGTTACAACAGTGTTAAAGTACAGATAAGGTTTACACCAGATACCTCTCTTGTTACACCAGGAAATACATTGATGTATTTATAGTTGTGTTAATGTACAAAAGCCATACTGAGAAAGTCAGATTGAGCTGTTTTGGGATTGTCAGTGATTGATTTAAAGGTGATGTAACACACGGATCTTACTGAAATAAAGTGATTTCACGAAAAAGGAAAATAAGTGTTAACAATTGCTAAATATTACTCCCCAATAAATAAAAAAAAGTCATAAAGGAATGGGGTTAAACCATGCGAGTCTATTTCTCATCGAGCAGCCATTTTGAGTTCTTCACATGAAAATGGCCATTGAAAGGTAGTTCAAGTGATCTGACTGATGTAGCGACACTTGAACACCAATACGGGAGTTAAACTCCTATACTCCTATACTTTATACTAAATATTACACCATCATCTAATGGTCAATCATGCATCTTGCTGCCTGAACTTTGAAAATCATATGCAACTTTGAAATCACACCATTTTCTTCCGATACGGATAACCGATTTCTGTGGATATTGCTTATTGGGTTGTGTAATGAGATGTTTACCCTAAGTTCACTCAAGTTAAAAATATACATGTAGGTATAAACCTTAATAATGAATGGCAAATTCGAGTATAAAAGTGAATTAGTTCGTGTTTTGTTTTGTATTTCACCTACAATCATTTATTACAAATACTACCTTGAATTTAAACATTACTGTGATTCCACGTGGTGGAGAGGGAAAGTGTGTGCAAGAAGAGTATGCCAGCCAGTTCATTTTCTAATGTTTCTAAAGTTTATATCATCTTTGTATAAATGTATATTTTTATTTGGTGTAACTACATTTATTGCTTTGAGGACATGGTAAACTTTAAGTCTATGTATGTTTGCATTTTTATTTAAAGTTCTTCATTGTTGTACTTTGTCTTGAAAATCTCAATTGCATCATATCTAAGATGATCTTGTTTACAAAGACAATCATTAAAAAAATGAATCTTTATTTTGGATTTATGTTCCTTATTTACATTGTTTGAATGCAAAACCTTTAAAGAAGCATGGTTAACCCAGTTCCCAAAGCTCAATTTATTGAGTAATATAATCTTAATAAAAATGTAGTTAAAAAGATAGAAAAGTTGTTTGAACACCTGAGTTGTTTGTTTAAAAAATGGCTGATATTGATGAAGGATTTACGCTGAAGATTTTACAAACGTCAATATCATCTACTTACAACAACATGAAACTCAACTTTACCTCGCTTTTGGGTGTTGCCAATGCATTTCGCTGTGTTTACTTTATGAAGTAGTGATCTGTCATTCTGCCACCATCTACTCAATCTTCCACGTATCCGTATCAGTCAATGACAACATCGATAAGGCTGCTGGAACTCTGAGGTAAGACACACACCTCTGTTTCATAACAAATGACCGGTCACATATGGCAAAGGATGTCGGGTCTGGCAGTAAACATGAAAACCACAAGACGTTAAACAGTATGCTCAAATGACTGTTAATATTTAACCTCAAAGGGATTTATGCCAGGTGTCACAAGAAAGAGGCGATTGCGGTTTGTTGAAGTGTTTAACAGCATTTGGGATATGTCATCATGTGCCAACATGATCCATGAGTTAAGAAATTTTATGTACTATCTGATTGATAATGATTGACAAAATCTGCACATTCTCCGTATCTGTAGATAAATTATATGTCTCTGTGTTATGTAAATATGAAACAGTCAAGAAAACAAGATCATGAACAGCAATAATGGACAGAAACTTTGAACCACAGTTTTTTAATTTAAAAATCATCATGTTCGATATAAATAATAATAATTGTATTATGTTTATGTGCACATGTACTTACCAGTTTAGGAAATTCAGAATCAGATATAAATTGTTTCAATAATAAATGTATACTCTACATTAATATGGTCCAAAATGTGACAAGTTTACAAGTATTCATTGTTTCATTGAACATTACCGAGTATTGATGTTGAACAAATCGAAATTAGTATGGAAATAATTTTAAATTTGACTTCTAAATACTATAAAAAAAACGTTAGTCTGAGAAAATTTTTCAACAAAGTTTTCAAAATAAATTTGTCCCTTTGCCATGTCCCCAACCAATGATGTTAACAATCGATATAATTGGTATTTATGAATGATATTTAAAAAAACGAAGATAATAAATAACATATATTGACTACATATAAAACTACGTGGATGTACATATAACTAGATATACGTATGATACACTTAGTGTCGTTAATAAATAAAACTATAAGGCTATATATATATAATGAATTGTATTGAATTTCTAAATGATTAACTCCTTTCAGCACAATGACACATTACAAAGGACATTAAGTCTCAACTTTCAACTTAATTAAACATATGTCTGTATTGATAAAGTGACGTCTGCATCTGTCTTAATTATTTATGTTCAGTCGCAACTATTATTTTCAGGAATATTACTCACTAAGTTTAAGCCTCTTATACGTCGTTGGAGGGGTTGTCAAACACACAGTCATGTAACAGGAATTAGAATTGGATAAGTTGGCTATATCGCTGAACAAGAGGCAAGTTTTCAAAAGTATGCTTAATGACTCAACACAAGAGAAACAATTACGAAAGGCGACGATGATTGATGACGTTGTAACGTTGTTACGTAAAATAATATGGCACGGACTGAAATTTGTATCAACGGGAGCTACAAACCTATGCATCTAACGCACGTATTACATACACACTTGTAGACTGACGGGTGTTTCTGTATTCGCCTACAGCCTTAAAACTGTATCGTCTTCTCAAGAAACTACATGTGTGTTACAATACACTATTACCAATAATAGTTGTCATCAAGTCATCAGTGCTCATCTTGTTTTATTTAAAAAAAAGTTAATTTGCGTAGCTGTATTGAAGATGCCGTCAAATTTCGACATGAACCACCGATGATTCATGGATTATCTAAAGATGGTCAGTAGTCACCAATTTTTGCCTAGACCTATTTGACTCAATAGATAACAATAAAATACATCTATATAAATGTACGTCGATAAAGGTGGTCACTCATCAAAATAAATGTGTCTGCCCTTCTGTATTATTTCGAAGTTACCATAACAATCAAATAATGCCAAGGAAACTACTGGAATGTGTCGCAACATTATAACATTAACGTCATCAATAAATTAACATTATCATCGGAATTACAAACGAATTTACACAGCAACACTCACTGAAGATAACCTTACCTCTTATTCTATGAGATTGCACTTAAACCCCTAGGTTGCCTTAGTGACCTACGGTCATATTATTTCTTTTGTGAAATGGGACCCTGAACAACACCAAAGCCTAAGAATGTCTGCCACTTTGCATGAATCATCTAAATGTTGCTGTACACTGTTATGCAAACAGGAAGCCAGGAAATCGAACTTGGACATTACACCTTATCTATTACAACAAATGAATATAAATATTTTATATTCCAAGACACTTTTCGATGACACCTGTCTTGTGCATCATTTTAATTCTTTAATTTTTTCTTTAAAAAAAACGTTTAAAGGACCATCATTGTTTTAGTTTTAACCCACTCTCGTCTAAACTCTGTTTACTCTGCAAAGCCTTACTTCATTTGTTTCAACTGTAGACATTGTACACAAGATATGCAAAACTTGTAGATTTACGGTAAAGAATTATGACATAAGGCATCCTGTTTGTGCTGAGAATAGAGAGAACATGCAAAGAAATGAGACATTGATTTCTTCAGTCGTACAATAAACACCTGTGCTCGGCATTCATCACAGCAATCCCAAAAACGTTATTCCAATGTGTTTGTATGCACATAACTTACATGGGGCACTGATTAAGAGTATATATCTAAGCAAGAATAGCTAACTGATAAAGTTTTTCAATTAACCCAGAATTGTTAATATTATTTGTCAATGAACCCTATATTGTTATATGTACATTCCAACTTATGAGGGAGTCAGTGAATACTCCGAAACGTCGTTTATGTTCACAATAAAGAACTTATTATCAAGGAAATATTGTTTCCCTTCAGTAAACTGGTTTGAAAGAAACTACGTGAAATTCTGCTACTTGTTCATATTCACTTGCTGAATTAGGTCAATAGTTATAAGCATGTAAAACAACTGATTTGAGTCTTACATGATGTATTGGTAACGTCTTGTCAGAACTTTACAGAGTAGTACATAGTATTTTAAGTGTTAGGTATCCCGTTCTATTTACTTGACGGTTGGTGATGCAGTGTGGAACTGTTCCAGTATATCTACCAGTTGCATATCCACGTCTGAAATACATACACTTTCATATTTCTTGATACTTGATTCAGCTGTAATGACATGATTAAAACAGTCTCAATACCCTTTTGTATGAATGGAATAGGCATTCTTTTCAGACTGACACAAGAGCTCAAAATGCACAATCATTGATTGGCACAAAACCGAGATTACAAGATGAAAGCATCTTTCACTACTGGTTTTAACTGAATGGAATAACTCAACAACACTTCAAAGCTAGATTACGTCACGTATGCATAATGCCCGATAGAGTAGATAATATAATATTATAAATTAAGAACCTATAACTCGGCTTAACTACTTAACTAGTGACACTTGTATAAATTAACCTCATACCATTCCATTTCTGCATCAGTAAACTTCTCACTCTCTTTCAAATCATAATCATAAACACGATTGGTGAACAGATAGCACTCATCAAAGTTCTGAAGCGACAGTTTTGATCTATCATCAAATGTGCGGGTGCTCATGCTCAGACCCATAACCGCCCAGTTTCCCTCAAATTGTCCCTGTTTTTCTTATTTTGGCATATATCCTCAGTTGCCGACTAATAGGTTTTGGCATACATATATTGTTAGTTGATTAATGCCAATCTGACATGCTATGTTTATCTTTGAATATGGTGATAGAAAATAATTGATAGATGGTATTAATTGAAAGCAAGTGATGAACTAAATACTATCTACATTATCATCAAAGCACCATCATATCATCAACGACAAAATCGTGTTCTGCGACAAAGAAACAAGCGAGGTCAAACCTCCAATAAAAGTCTCGTTACATGGTCTACATTTAGCTGTCCTAAGGTCTCGGTATCTCGTTACAAGCCATACATGTAGCTGTCAGATTGGTCTGTATTGACTTTGTTGTAGGCATCACACGACGATCTGCAGCCTTATAGGGCATGAAATACACAACACAGCCAGGGGACGTGTATTCATGGCATAGGTTTAACCGTGTATATATAGGACAAAATGTACACACAATATTTAAACTATTTTAGATAACAAGAGCAAAACTTCTCTATTATATTGGTGACAAATAGGCGACATCGATGTTCGGTATAGGTTAATGGTGATAGATCTGAAAAATGTTGAATGCATTGATGTCAGTATTGTCAAAAATATACGATTTGATATATTTGAATGTATCTTAATTCCATATGACATGATGTTGGATATGCCCTTTGTTTGATACGACTTTTTATGGATTAAATAAAGATTAGTATGAACAACGAAATACTTGAAATTATTAATGATTTCATATTTGATGCAATTTTTTTCAGAAAAGGTCAAAAGCAACGTTAGTCAATATTATGCTGAAGATGGCATGACGATAGATGAGAAGATGACATAACAAGAACATCATCTGTGAATGGCATTAATCTTATCATGATCACTGTTAATATTCTTCCCTTGGTGTGAAACGTCATGATGTGTGAACTGATTTCCTGATACAGGAACAAGACATATTTATACATCTTCTAACATTCTCCTTCATCAGCGTTGTGAATGTAAATGTCAGACTGTCTTGTTCATTATAAATACTTTAGTCAAATGTTTTAAGAATTGAAGTTTGATGTGAACTCGTGACAAAAACAACAGATAAGTTTATCCATAATTAACTAAAACACTAATACATCGATAACTAGCATGACTTGATGAAGAAATGATTATGCTTTAACAGTAACAGTAATTCTCATAACATCTGTCACTTCTTAAGTAAAACTATTACATTGATTTTGAATATGATTTGTCAATCGTGAGGTAGACTCGGGCGGTTGTTTACTTCCCCGGACGTTTATAGAATATTCTTACTTATTATATAACTAGCAATGAAATATGTGATTATACGATGAAAATATAATCCATATTTGAACATAAGCAGTAGAAAGTCATATTTTCACTGCATATTCAACATTCCTTAACACTCTGAACTTGATTTATTGTTGATATGTTGCATAGTAGTTCTTTTACTCGTGAAAACCTTGTTGAGGCGAGAGGTATGTGACAGACAATAACGAACGTCACTCTCTATATGATGTGTATCATTTCGCGTTTGATATAACGACACAACTTGCGTTTTTAAATGTCTTAGGCATGTTCACTTGACTAGATGGTACCGTAAATAAACATCCACAACAGATTTATTTTTGTAAAACATTGTCCTGTTTTAAATATCGACTTATTTCAGTCGAATTATTTTCTCACTGCATTTACCGTTAACTTATAACGGGGAGTTGTTAGGATTATGACAATCTAGACAGCTCTCACCTTTCAATGACACTTTTTACTTGTTTTTATGCAGATTAAAGTTATATAATAAATAGACTATCTCATTGTTTTTGTCGAACATCATTTCTATCTAATCCAGTGGAGTGAGAAAGTGACATTTTCACTCGTGGCTGCGTGGCTGCACTTTCTCACTCCACTCGATGAGATAGAAATGATCTTTGGCAAAAACAATGAAATAGTAAATAAATAAATAATGAAAATTTGTATTGCGCTAAATCCATGCTTAGCATGCTCTAAGCGCTACACCAATTAAAAAGAATAGTCTCTATATATCAGCCAGAAGTACAGGATCAGTTGACAGGACAGGACGTTAGGGACATGGCATGCATGAATAATATGCTCGAGTGCTAGTGAGAATAATCAGTAAATCTATACAAGTTTGTTTAAGGTTTTATGACACTTTCATAATAATGTATCAATATTACATTTTTAATCCCTTTTTAGATCACATACAAATTGTTCATGAAGTCCTCTCATGCGACAGCTCATTGACCAATCAGCAGTGAAGAATGTTTTAAAACATCCACAAAATAATTAAGCCAGTCGTGTTGACAATATCACAAACGAATATATGAAAAGCACAGTTGAAGAAAGTAATTGTGGCCATAAAACCAATATTCCAAATATTAGTTTAGTTGTTATCAGATACACATGTTGATGGGCACGGGTTTTGCATTTCACTTGTCCATTCTCTTCTCATCATTTAATCTGAAATCATGTAAATTTATTCATTTCATTTCCCGTTTATGTGGTAAAATATTAACATAGTCGATCCGTTCAAAAGTTATTTGCAGTTGGCAGGAAATGAACTCATCGATTACCTTTGACTGTAAACATTGATTTCAACGAATATAATTGTTAAGTGCTTTTGGTCGTATTTCTTACACCTTAAGTATTCCCCTCTCCCTATTCACATTATTCGTAGATGCCAGTATCACATGCTTCTCATTTGAAATTAAACTGTGCCATTAAAACTCAATTGATGTATGATGAGTGAGAACATAAGCTGCTGCTTGAGTTACACTCGCTATCCACAAACTTCCGTTTACAAGATCAGTAACTTTCCTTTCCATCATGTCTATATCATCGATTTATTCAGGATATACGTTCTGATAATTTCTCCTTAATTAAGTAGGTCCTTATCTGAACGTACAGCCTGGAGTTTGAAATCCACAGTTTGAAAGAAATTACAACATGCTCCAAGCTTGTATGTTGTCCTCACATTGTCAATATTAGCAAAACAGCATCAACCGAGGAGTTGGTTATACATCAGCTTCATCAGTCATTCACTATGACGAGAGCAGCATGTTATGGTACTTAACGTATGATATATGGCACATATGTACAGGAATATATTTTGTCTTGCTTTAGTTCACTGGCACTTTTGTTAAGGGCATACCGGTTTATTCACAACCTTGTGATGTCAGTGACAACTTATTGATGAGCTTGTGTTTAACACCTTTAAATGTTAATATAATTTTACATAAGCAGTAGTAGTAGCTGAGTAGAATGGCGAGGGTATATTCAGTTCAATAGGCTACTGACTGTAGGTTCGAAGCTTGCACCGAAATCAACTGTACCAAAAGTGTGATCCATTATTCAAAAATGGTACACACGTAAACATATGCTAGTACTGTATTATGATAGTTTTGATTATCTAGGTCGTAGAGTCACTACAAATTTCTTTTTTTTCTTCTGGACCCTTCATTAAAGATCTTTGAGGACTAAGAGACGATCAAGTTCACTTTATTCAGTATTCATCAGATGTCCTCTACTCCTTCATTACCAGAGTACCTAGAAGTCAAGTTTCTCTGTAGTCAGCTACTCCTTATTCTGTGTGGTCAATCAGTGCGGAAGTGTTGAAGACTATTTCCAACACCAGACATCTGACAAGAACATATACATCTATAAATACACTCTACAGTCGCTCCAGACAACATGGAATATTGAGAGGGTTGTTCGGTGTATTAACTATAAGAATACCTATACTATGAGAATACTTATACGTCTTCCCTGTACTGCATTTCTTTATCTAGGTATGTTTATCTCTTACAATGGTTCCTTATTTCTAAAAGAGATTGGCACATGCGTACCAATCTAAACATAAAGGGGGTATTAATAATACCATGTTTTGTAGTGAAATAAAGCATTTGTGAACTATTGTTAAATACGTTCTATACAACATTGATCAGCGCAGTGAATTGACAAAGTCAGAATCCAAAAAATATTTAATGGATCTTCCCATTTGTGTATTTAAAGGCACAAGTGTAGTATGCTTTCCGTGCTCAAATTAGCTAATGAAAGCATTGATTTTCTATTTGAATGTATTTGGTTATTAATCATTTAAGATTACAGATTTTAGAAATTTACTCTTTCTCGTTATACAACTAAATGTGTCATCTTATTGTTGAGAAATATATATATGAACCTGGAATACTGAATATTGACTCATTTATATCTTATTGGGTATTCATCATCGCAACATTAGTATATCAAATTTAACAAATAACTATTATATCAGACTTGAACTCAATTGACTCTTGTTTGAGCTTAGCGGAGGCTATTGAACAAAACAGTTTCAATCGAACCAGGTTATTATACATCATGCAAAGCTAAGAAGAGTATCCTAGCAACGTTATCTCTTACGTCATGGACACAATGAATACTATGGCCACGGAGAACAATTGTTGATATAACAGTCTAGCTCCACTTCACTGAAAAGCCAGAGACAAGTGTAATGGTAGGGAATACCTTGGTAGTTGTGCACAACTGTTTGCAGATTGATAACAGTTCAGGTAACAGTTCCATTGATAGACATAACAAAATTACAATACTGATCACATCATTTTGAAGTTGGAGTGAGAAATGGTGTGTCCATTGCTTGTGACTAGTTCAGTCTTTATAAGTTATTTGTGAATTATAGAATTGAACAAAATGTTATCAACAAAGACTCAAAATACATTATATAAAGATAAGAACAAACTTAAAGTGATACAGGATGAACCAACTCTTGATACCATCGATATAGATCAATAACGGATGAACAAGGATTATAAGAGTAAGACGTCATCTTTAGTTGTTGATACACACATTCACCTATAGCTGTACAGCTGTATAGTGTATTTCCACTGTTCTGATAATGATTTAGTATGGTATTATCTATTTCACTTTTCAACGTTGTTCTATAGACAATACCATACTGATAAAGTATGTATCTTTGAATAATTTTTTCATTTTAATGTGGTTTTCACCAAAATATTCCATTGAATAAAGTGTAATTAGGTAAATATACAAACACTCGTTTCTGTTAAGTTTGACAACTTCCATTCACAACTACATTTTAGGATATTGTTGACACGGTAGAGAACCATACATAAGAGCACCAACACGTATTTACAATATGGTAAAACGAATTGAAAATAACTGAGACACATCCGCATTTATGAACTATAATGTAAATAATGTACACACATCATTTATCACCAAAAGAGAATCTTTATAAATACTCATGATCAGCTGTGTTTTCACAAGCTACATGTAGGGCTGTTCTTGTACATTTTGCCCCATTCATCATGTTACAAATAATGTTGAGGATATAGAATCGAAGGTAATGAAGCAAGTGTGGTGTATCACAAACGCCGGTTTTATGCTGATTCGCTGTTATTATAAGGTCACATCTTCATGTCGTATAACATTAGAATCATAAACGATGATGCATGCATTGTAAAACTTCGCCATATCATATTTCATACTGACATAGGTATAAAAGTTGGTATTGATAAACAAAATACTAAACATATAATTGTTTTCTGCCTAAATGCTGAAACTTTGAATAGGATATATTTTCTAATGTTATTCAAATGTCACAATCAATGTATCGTACATAGAACCTAGGTGTAAATATGATTCAAGTGTGATTGTAGTAGATAATTGGTATTGATTGTAAAAGTTTCCTTGATATTATGACGATGGGCATTACCAAGTGTTTCCAATGTCATTGCTCATAGTATTCAATGACATACTTCATATACATACATGTAGAATAACGTTTTTGTAAGTCATTACATGTATATTCTAGCCATAAATCAAATGTTGAATATGAAGGAAGCATACTGACAACATGACTATTTCGACATTTGAACTTTTTATCAAAGAATATGACAGTTCAGTTATCTGAATTGTAGTAAAGGAAGAATGATTAATGTTAAAGCTGAAAAAGGCTGCTGTATATCCTTCTCAATCACTAGTGAAAGTAACATAGAAACATTCACTGGTTTAACTATTGTGATCACTCTACATTATACAATATTTCGCAATTGAACAGAGCACGATGAAATGACCTGAGTAAATGTAATCTATTCTATGCACACACGGTTATGGCTAGATTCTGTTATTTACAATGGGACATAAAGAAGGCAAGTATTTTATGGATGATCAACTTCTTAACAATAGCGACGTTTTGCTATAGATCATAATGCCGTTATCAAGCATCATCCTTGCTTTCTTCATCACACTAACCTTTAAGAATGCCTCTCAAACAGTTCATTGGACAAAAGTTATTGATATACCAGTAGTTAAAATCGTTTGTCAATTCATTCATTTTAAGAGAGAACTTATAACGGTCACAATGTAAGTTCTAACAGTTATATATGATGTATATATTTTTTTAAATTTATATTCCTTAAAATTGTAAACTCATCAAATACGTCAATCATCTAATTTTGATGTCTCAAGTATCTGTGTTTCTTAAACAAAAGGTTTAATAAAAATATGTTCCACATTCTTTCGGTGATACTAACACATTCCACGGGGCTCATTGTTGTATTTTCTAACAATAATAGATATGCATGGAGTATTAATACGTTCCTCCTGTGGAATGCATTGGTTTTATACTATGTAAACCTAATAATGATTTCCTCTGATGTCATGTCCTCGTGGGTAAGCGATAAGTTGCTGGAAATGTTCTCACATACTTTATACTCAAATAGTTCCTGTAAAACAAAATCATGTGGTAATCTTTCTCATAGCTTTGATTGTTCTACCATGGTGCATCTAACTGACGTATTTTTGTGTAGTCATTTAACACGTGACCAGAACAGATATTCTTCTCAATCACGATTAGATAAGTATTACTATGTTTCATGTTCGTACAATCTGTGAGATTTTCCATATATTTCAACATTGACAGAACATTCCAGGAATGAAGTTTTGAATGGTATGACTGATTTTAATAATAAATAAATCAGTATTATTTATGTTATGTTATTAATGATCAACTTCTTAACAATAGCGACGTTTTGCTATCGATCATTATGCCGTTATCAAGCATCATCCTTGCTTTTTTCATCACACTAACTTCAAGAATGCCTCTCAAACAGTTCATTGGACAACAGTTATTGATATACCAGTAGTTAAAATCGTTTTCATTCATTCATTTCAAGAGAGAACTTACAACGGTCACAATGTATGTTCTAACAGTTATATATGATGTATATAACGGAATTCTTTGTATATATTCTTTGAAATTGTAAACACATCAAATACTTCAATGATCTAATTTTGATGTCTCAAGTATCTGTGTTTCTTAAACAAAAGGTTTAATAAACACATGTTCCACATTCTTTCGACGATATTAACAAATTCCATTGGATTCATTGTTGTTGTTTTCAACAATAATAGATATGCATGCATATGCAAGTATTAATACGTTCCTCCTGTGGAATGCATTGGTTTTACACCATGTAAACCTAATACGGCTTTCCTAAGAAGTCATGTCCTCGTGGGTTATCGATAAGTTGCTGGAAATGTTCTCACATACTTTATACCCGAATAATTCCTGCAAAACAAAAGCATGTGGTAATCTTTCGCATAGCTTTGATTGTTCTACCATAGTGCATCTAACTGACATACTTTTGTGTAGTCATTTAATACCGTGACCAGAACAAATATTCTTCTTAATATCGACCAGATAAGTATTACTTTGTTTCATGTCAGTATAATCTGTGAGATATGTATGTTATGTTATTAATGACGGGTTTAGACGGCTCAATGTGTTTGTTTTATTATTTAAATGTGTTCATACAATAGTTGCTTGCGTGAGTCATTTAACTTGTAGTGTTGATCTCAAAACAATGAATGGTCGTGTGTAATGCCCTTGATGACCTCACAAAGATCCCTGCTCTAAAAGTCCAATGAAATTTTATGCACAGATAAAATTGCTAACATTCTTTTGCTAATATCTGGTCAAGAACGATTGTGGAAGATAATTAAACTAGTACCCTCTATTTTAGGTAGCCTTCTTTAGATATATATGATTAAGTATACAGTAGGAAAACAACAGACACATTTTACATTAAACAATATAATAAAGGTACTCAGGGTTTTAAGATGACCACAATAAACACTCATGACATTGACATATAATTAAAACATGTTTGGAGAGAACATTTAAATGATAACGTTTTTCATATGTTTTAACATTCAAATTAAAGTTCGTCATTTGAACGTGAAGTTTTACCTTCCTATGAATGGCTTCTATATCAATATGTACTCAGTTCCCCTTCTGTGCTGACGAAACAAGGGTTTCAGCAATACACTGAGTCACGTTTTATTCCATACGCTTGATCAATCAGCACCTTTGTTTTCCCCTGACTCTTAAAGTGATGCATTTCTGTCTATATTGTTCTTTGTGAAGTTGACGACTTCCAGGTTACTACCATTCTTCCGTTTGTATGTAGAACGTGCAGGAACTGTAAGGTAAGTGTACGTAGCTATGAAGCTAACATAAACAAACTCTTTGTGGTGAACCCTCGTGGTTTGCAATATATAAGCATACGATCTTAACATTCCTTGTACGACATTCACCAGTCATACATATCCAATATTCTAAGTTGGTATCCTACCTGTTTCATTATATTACATTTCCACATGCCGCCTCTAACCAGCAATGGGTTTGTGACAAACAAGGTTTTCCCTCTCTTTTATGTAGCATTGACATAAACTAATAATTCTGCTTAGCAATAGTATGACTTGGTGTTAGACTTGAACAGACATGACTTGCTTAGTTCGAAGGTTATTATGATGTTGATGCCAATCTTACCAAATTGTCGACATCCATTCCTAACAAATGTTGATATACCTATAACATTTCATCTTCCAATTGAGTACACATGTACGTATATAGGATACAAAAATATTTGGTATATAGAGAAATTGGATACATGATATGGTTTATAGGATATATGATATTTTATACGGTTTATAAGATACAACATTGAGAATATAGGGTACATTACGGGGTGTATAGGATATATTATGGGTTTATAGGATAAAGTGGACATTTAAAGGATACACCGACAGTTTACAAGATACAGGATACAATATTCGGTTAATAGCGTAAAAGGTTTATAAGATACACACTATGGTTAATAAAATTTCTATTGGATACAATATTGGGTTTGTAATAAACATTATATACTATTATATAATATTATATACACTGAGTGTTTGACAGTAAAAAAGAGTACAGAGTAATTTTTATTGAGGCGTAGATTTTCCACATTGATCACACAAAAGCGTTATCTCCTGTGAAACACAGTTTTGGATGATAAATATGTTACTTCAAAGCTCGACCAAATCAGTATCAATATAACATAGATTACAGAAACAAAGATCAACATATCTACCAAGGTGCTTCCTTCCATGAAATGACCTTTCTATCATAGAATACAGCGACAGGTTTAGCGATATACAGGGATGCCATATCTTGGTGTGATAATATCCACGCATTTTGCCATGTTATTATGATTTGTTGCTGATGTGAGATACTTACATTTACTTACTTTAATGATAAGGAACTGTATATGGAATGTAAGATTGACATAATCAATTTCACTGGGAATCTATTATTTACGCCTTCAAGACACGTCAGGAAGTTAATCAGAAACTAATTGGATCATCCCAGGCGGATATATTCAGTTAGGATCTGATGCCATTAGCACTATGAAATAGACACATCATTTCTGGACGTATGCAAGATTTATAAAAAACAGTCCCTATATTCACTATCTGTTCGTTTCTGTTAACATCAAACTGCTGAATCGCGCACTGGGTGTTAAAGTTTTAAAAAATGTAATGTATATATTTATGTTCACAAATGGCTCTTGTAGAAGAAATTGTTGATGTTCAAAAATGAATAAATATTCACCAAACAAGTTCATATTAAAAAAAAGTTTGTCATAATTGCATTTTGTTAGTCAGATGATTTACACAGAAAAATACAATTTAACGTAGGTCTCGAATAGATGCCAGGGATTAAGGAGATATTAAAAGATGCATCCATTGCTTGGTGGGGTCAAACGTTATAGATGGTGTAATTTCACTGAGAACTACTGACTGTTACCGAGAGTTACCATTTTGACGATAATGAACTCTGTATACCGATGATATAAAGGTAAAAGTATCGATTTCTGATCGAAAACCGAACAATGCACCGCGTGTGGCGTGTCAATCAGTCAAACGTAATTTTGGAAACTTATTTACAACAGACAAAAAGCCAACTTTCAACTTAATATGACCTAATGTGTAACTAATGTGCATGGAAATGGAAATGAAACTACTTATTGTGACGTATCAAAGCCAAATAGAATTGTATTAAACACAATGGATGCATCTTTAAATATAGTCGCGGGGGAGTCTGTTCGAGGAAATACGGCATTTGATAACTTTTAACATGTTTAAGAGATGTTTTTTTAAAAACTTTAAAGTAAGCTTTCACCAAGAAAAAAATCTGTAATATTGTTTTGAAGGTTGAGGCCACTTCATTTTGACCATTGACGCCATACACTTTCGATTGTGTGCAGCACGTAAAGTTCAAGAGGGATGTTTGCTATTGTACATTATTGTCATGAATATTCAACGTCCGTATTATTTGAATGTAATAGATATATGTTCATTCACTGCTTAAAGTATTACAAAGTATTATAACTAATCTAACACATTTTAAAGATTCCTAAATTACAAGGTTTCTTATTAAAAAAAATTCAAGGTAGAGGGATGTAATATGAAAGATTTGAAACAATGGTTTGGAATTGCGTTATGGAGAACTGAACCAGGAAAAGTTTAATCTGCACGTGAGATGCGTAAGTGTGTATTTTATGTTTGACCAATGTGTGGGACCAGAGTTCACTCAAGCATTGTACGAAATACAACTAATTTTAAATGTTGTATCTTGTAAATAATTCATATTTAAGATTTAAATACAACCTGAATCATGTGGTAATAGGTGTTTATATTTAAATTAATTACTGAAGCATCAATGGTCTTAATTTCTGTAAATCCAATTACATTACAGTTTGAGAGTTGATAAATTTCGCATTAAATTTGTGGACGATGTGGTATGGATAGTTGTTACTACTGATATTCTAACAAGGATATTAAACATGTCTGCCACATATTGAACCATGGTAACCAGCAAGACCTTGACCTTTGAGTGTCAGTATCTGATGTACACAAGGGTAAAGGTCAACACTGTATTTGTAACCATGGATACACTTATCACCACATATAAGTCCAGTTTCGCCCCGCACTTGAAATGAATGAGATTAATGAAATGTAGCTTAGTTCATAATGACATTCTTCTTTGATATCAGAACCACCAAGGTAAAAACATTACCTCATTTGAATAACATTATCTTTTGGGGAGATGCCTTCTATATTCTGACAGAATCATATTGTAAACAGGTTGTTGAGAAGGCAGTAATTTTCTGAGCAGTTAGATACCAGGAACTATTTCATGCAATATTGATTATTAATTAGATATCTATATTTGATATGACAGTTATTTGTGGAGGACTCAATCAGAGTCAATGATGCCTTTAGTTGCCAATCCTTGTATCTTCGCTTAGAAAAGTTGTTCTAATCGCTGGTAAAATAGCAAGAGTTTGCAAATCTATCATATCTATATGAAAACATTTAATCTTTGTCCTTATTGTATCGTTATATTTGTAGGTTTTGCAGCATTTAGAATAAATGTTTTATCTGTTCACTTTTGGGCACTCTATATCAACATATTAGAGAATATATCACATACAGGTATAATGTGATATCGTTTGTATGGAGTTGCCATTTGGAGGTCACTTTATTACATATTAATGAACAACGTTAATCGTAATTCTTGTAATTCTTGCTTCCGTTCTACTCCACATATGTTTATTCAGGTAGGCAGGATTGCGACCATGTAGTGTAACTTCAGAAAATGAAGTGTTATAATTACTAAAGGATTTTTAAAATATCTTTCTAGAATTAGGAATAGGAAGATTTTCTGGATAACAACATCTTTAATGTGAAAATACACGACGTTTCGGAGTACATACTCACTCCTTCATCAGGTGGAATGTAAGGAAATAACAAAATATGGTACATTTATATAGCAAACAAAACAATGGTGAAACAAAGAAAACAAAGGAATTTGTTGAATTAAATTTTAAATTCTTTCAGGTTCATAACTCTTCAGTACCTTAGAATTTAATTTACTGTAAAGTGCTTGTGACAGGTTTTATGTTCATATTGTGAATATAAGATAAAAAAAGAAATTGCATTTTCATTCTGAATCAAAATGTCTTACAATAGCAAGGCATGTACATGCTGTGATGTGATGATATATATGTCTATCTTTAAATGCTGATTGGGCTAAAAGTTGCAAAGTAGAACAGAAGAGAAAACCAGCCGTCGATTGGGGTTTCAACAATAACAATGACTTTGAAAATATGCCTGTGATGATATACAGCTGCCTTCAAGTGAATGAGGAAAACAGCTGAAGAGGAAAGATGAAGGTGCAAGTTATAGAAGCTAACTCTTCACGCTAGGGGTCTCAGACACTAACACAATGTTTGGAGTTAATGCAACGATAATTGGAAAGAATGGGAAATATTTCCATATTAGTTTTAAAAATGTAACTAGTAATATCTCTTTCAACATTTCCAGCATTCCTTATATTGTTCTTGTAAAATATAATTAAGTTCCGCAATTGTAAGGTTAGGAAATGCATGTATGTAAACCTGAAAATAGCATGTAACTATTACACTACTCTGTCGTATGTTTTGTGTGTCAATGTTGCAATATCTTAACTTGATGTTCAGTGAAACTCAATAATCATGAAGAGACAACTGCAGTTTAAGTTTATTTTGTCTTTGTTTTAAAATTGATCTGCTTGAGTTATAGTAAGTTATTTGTGATTATGGTTTATACAATGCGTTAAAGTTTTCATATTTAATTGTTTTAGGCTGCAGGCTTACACTTATATCACACTGATATCAGTGTCTTTTAACATATGTTAGTCTGCATGTAAGTGTTACTTTTTACCTGCCACTTCATCTTCTCACATAAATATGCAGTCTCTGACAAACGAGCCGTCTAGACGTTTTCAGTGTACCTGTAGTACAGTTATAATATCCTGTAGAGGAACTATAAGAGAATGTCAAAGCAATGTCAAATATTGACGAAACCTGAAGTCCAATTATCATTTTATATTCATTTTATATCCATTTTATAATCATTTTAGAAGATGGAGAAATGAATGGAGAAATGAATGTAGCAGTAAGATACACTTTTATCTCTCGTTCATCTTTGATGTACGTTAGTTAGCGGAACATTAACGTAAATTGTTTAGGTTTGTGTTTAAGGAATTCGAAGCTTATGGTTCAGCATTAAACATTTAATGTCGGTATTGATTGGTCATACATTCTAATAAATTCTGGATGACTTTCAAATCCTAATGTCACGCAATTTATAAAAATGTAACATTTGCTCATGGAGCAAAGTGGTTAGTGAGTTCAGCTTTCGATCAAGAGGTCTTGGGATCGAATCCCGCCAGAGGCTCGGCAACAGTGTCTCCTGTGAAGAACTGTTCCTAGAACTGTGGTTACACTGCAATACATAGCCACCATGGCGCAGTGGGTTTTTCCCCTGCAATTTTACTAGCAGCCGTGATATAAGTGCAATACCCACTGCTGTATGGAGCACAGTGGTGTAGTGGTTAGCATGCTTGCCTCTCACGCAAGATTTGGGTTCGAATCCCGGTGGAGACACCAACAATTTGTGGCCCGGGTCCTATACTGTGTTGTGCCCCTGGGCAAGGCACTTCATCCACATTGCATTCAGTCCACCCAGCTGTTAAAATGGGTACCTGAACATGGGAGGTACGGACCTATATGGTCGCGCGGAGCGCTTAGTAGCGGCACCGAAAGTGCAGTTCCTTCAGGGTAATATTGCACCGGCAGTGAACAGTGCCTGCACTGGATATTAGCCGTTTAAATGTAAATTATTATTATTATTATTATTATCATTATTAAACACCAACTCCTCTCGCCTCACATTTGCTCATGAACGCGTGTCAATACATTTTAGAGATTTATTTGTTGTTTGGTATCAAACATTATGTTTTTCGTGATACAATATTAATTTGACACATTATATAATTAGACAGTTAGCCACAGTCTGTGGTAAGAGGTGTTTTTGTGATAATGCTGTATTTATATTCAGTAATGAAAACAGGAAATGGTAACATATATCACTCTATCTCAATCTATCAATCTATTGCTCTCTTCCTCTGGTACTAGTGTACATTCATTACTACTGATTAGGAAGGGTCAGCATGAACTCTACTTGAACTTCTGACAGCCATAATCAGGACGGTACGAAGGCTGTAATATGTTTCACTCAACGTTAGATTCGAAAAGTACATCGACCATTACATTCAGGACTAATTGATAAACTAAATATAAACACTTGGCTTTTTGTGTAAATTATTCTACATTTGTCTGCGTATAGTTTGTGTAGATGGCATTTGTTACACGTTCACTTTTAAAACTTTTTGTGTTTGAAATAACTAACATAATTTCGTTCATTGTTAACTAGAAACACACACATATGAGGACATAAATTGTTGTACATTCGACGATATCTATATTTTCAGGCAGACATGAATCGTAAGTGTAGATGATATCCAAAGTAGATCACCTGTTAGTTCACAGCCCAACTCATGTGTGAAGATCGAAACTAATTTAAGATTTTAAAGTCAAATTCTCCTATAAAAATATAATCTTAAGTGTTTTCAAATTTAATTTGTCGTTGTACACATGGAAATCGAGCATCATGAACAACGACTGATTTCATTAACTCATTAAACTTAATCGCTAAAAATTTCATAATTAATAGTTTCCCATGAAAATCAAGCATCAGGCTCGTGTGCAGAACGGCAACTACACGTAACATGCAAAGTAATTATATGACCTTTTGAATATCATCAATCCAATTTGTTTGTCCGTTATGTCCAAATCTTACTTGAGTGGACAAATTGATAAGTAATCTATATTTCTAGGGCACTGTTCTTGATACAGGTAAGAAAACATGGAATGTATTTATAAAATAGATTTAGCTTATTTGATCCATTGTGGAATTGGAGTCAAAAGTCCATATCTTATGATGGATTTCTATATTCTATGACTTCTCCAATGAGTGTACAGCAATTGACTATAACATTACATGAACATACGAGGGGCGTTCAATAAGTGTTGCAAGCGGGGCATTGGTGTTTACATAAACAGTGTCAGCTTATAGCAGGTGTTACTATAGTCAAAACATAACATTGACACATGTCAAAACAATTTCTAGACATAACAATTATTTAGATATAATAGCTGCGCTGACCTAGGGGTCTCCATAATCATGGATTCTCTCAAACATGAACAACGCGCTGTGATCAAGTTCCTTACTAAAGAGGGATGCAAAGCTACAGAAATACATAATCGTATGTGTAATGTGATAGGTAAGGATGCTCCTAACTGTTCAACAGTTTGTCGCTGGTCTCTTCAGTTCAAGCGGGGCAGGGAGTCCTTAGACGATGACCCATGGTCAGGCAGGCCATCTGAAGTCACCCGACCGGAAGTTATTGCCGCTATCTAAAGACGAATTTTAGCTGACCGCTGTGTTAAAGTTTCTGAACTGTCTTTGGAATTCAAGATATCAGTTTGAAGTGTTGAAAAAACTAGATTAGCGTTTGCGGGACACCGCAAAAGCAGAGCAGCTCCGAAACTTAGGGTCTCGCCTTTCCCTGTTCCGCCTTCTCGTCAGCATCAATAAAATTGGAATTCTTTTTAACAAAAGTTTGTTCATTATTCGAGTTATTACTAATCATCACTGGGGTCACTTTTCACAAGTTTGTTCTTAAAACCTATTTCTTCTTTCAAAATTTGATCAAAGGATTAACCAATATCTCATGACCTTGACCTTTGACCTTCAAGGTCACACCATCAATGATCACTTTTCATCGCGTATAATAATCATGCAATGACTCAAAGTGTTCATAGTTAAAATATGACATATTAACAAAACCATGCTTAAGTTTCGACCTCACTGTGACCTTGACCTAGGACAAATTTTAGCAAAAACGTTTTCAAATCTTGGTCTTTCTCCATAGTTCATATATACCAAATAAGACCCTAATAGCACCAAAAAAGTTTGAAGTTATCATGTTTACAAGTATTGTTGTATTGATTTCAGAACTCATGACCTTGACCTTTGACCTTGAATGTGAACATGTCAAAATCATTCACCAGGTGTATAAGAAAGAAATTAAGCTGAGGTGTTAATATCTTCATGGAAAACAGTTACTTAGTGACCAGTCAGTCAGTCAGTCAGTTAGTCAGCATGACCCTATCTCGTGACCTTGACCTTTAAAATTCAAGGTCACACAATCAGTGATCACTTTTCATTGTGTATCACAATCATGTAATGATTCAAAGTGTTAATAGTTGACATAAGACATTTTCGCAAAAGCCTGCTTAGGTTGTGACCTCGCTATGACCTTGACCTTTGACGGATGTTAGCGAAAACCTTTTCAATTCTTGGCCTTTCTCCATAGTTGATATATACCAAATAAGAGCCTGATAGCACAAATATTTTTCAAGTTATCGTGTTTACAAGGATTGTTTTAGCAATTTCAGAACTTGTGACCTTGACCTTTGACCTTGAATATGAACATGTCAAAAGAATTCCCCAGGGGCATAAGTAAGAAGTTATGTATATGAGGTGTTGATACCTCCTTGGAAAGAAGTTATTTAGTGATTTCAGAACTGGTGACCATGACCCTATCTCGTGACCTTGACCTTTAAAATTGAAGGTCACACAATCAGTGATCACTTTTCATTGTGTATCACAATCATGTAATGATTCAAAGTGTTAATAGTTGAAATAAGACATTTTCGCAAAAGCATGATTAAGTTGTGACCTCGCTATGACCTTGACCTTTGATGGATGTTAGCGAAAACCTTTTCAAATCTTGGCCTTTCTCCATAGTTGATATACACCAAAGGAGAGCCTGATAGCACAAATATTTTTCAAGTTATCGTGTTTACAAGGATTTTTTTAGCGATTTCAGAACTTGTGACCTTGACCTTTGACCTTGAATATGAACATGTCAAAAAAATTCCCCAGGGGTATAAGTAAGAAGTTATGTATATGAGTTCTCAAAACCTAATAAGGAAAAAAGTTATAGCCAATACAAAACGCGGCGCAGCGGCGGCGGCGGCGATGGAAACTGCACAAAAACTGATAGCAGCTCCGACTTAGTCGGAGCTGCTAATAATTCATGACCATCTTGTTATGTCCAAGATTTTGCAAGATGGGTACCCAGAAACCTCACAGCACAAGATCGCCAGAAAAGAACCGAAAGTTGCATGGAGCTCCTGGATCGGTTTAATGCGGTGAAGCCAGGTTTTTGTCTCGTCTGGTGACAGGTGACGAAACCTGGATCCACCACTGGGACCCGGAAACTAAACTGGAATCCAAACAATGGAAGCACCCGAGTTCACCTCCCCTGAAGTTTCGCACTCAACCATCAGCTGGCAAGGTTATGGCGACAATCTTTTGGGATGCAAAAGGCATATTATTAATTGATTACTTGCCAACCAAAACTACAATGAATGGTCAATATTATGCCAACTAATGCAAGAATTGCGAAAGACAATTCGACAGAAACGATGTGGAATGTTGACACGTGGTGTTCTGATTTTGCATGACAACGCTCCAGTCCACAAGTCAAGAGTTGCACAGGCCGCTATACGTGATTGTGGATTCGAACAGCTTAACCACCCACCCTACAGCCCAGACCTAGCCCCCAGTGACTACTTCCTGTTCAGAAACCTGAAATCCGCCCTATGTGGAAGGCACTTCTTGGATGACGAAGACGTCAAAGCTGCCACAGAGGCATGGTTAGGGGGGCAAACGGAAGACTTCTACAAAAGCGGCATCAAAAGTCTTAAAGAGAAATGGAATAAGTGTATTGAGGTGAAGGGTAACTATATTGCAAAATAAAAGTAAAAAATTGACTACGCGAGTTGGTTTTATATTGAAGTTGCAACACTTATTGAATGCCCCTCGTATGATACATCTGTCTTTTACTTATAACATTTTCACATCAAGTGAACAAATGTTTATGATCTGTTATGAAATAGTAAAACCATAACCATAAACGTTTCAACATTCAGCTCCAGATTGCTACAAATGTATATGGGGTATTGTTGACGTCATCATGAAACATGAAAGAAACATCAAAGGTACCAAGTTCATGGGCAGTCTGCTTATTGCTTATAGTCTATTGGGATGAAAATAAAGGAGATTAATCAATTACAATCTTCAAACTGCGCCAGTAACCTCTTATTTCAATAACATGTTTATCTCTGCATATTCTTAAAGGTACATGCAATGTGTTGTTTGGGGCCACATATTGCAAACGTTATAAATGGTGTTACTTTATCGAGAAGTACCCACTGTAACCGAAAACTACCATTTTGATGATAGTAAACCTAGCATATTGACGATATGAAGGGAAAAGTAGTGATTACTGATCGAAAACTGGACAATGCACAGCGTGTGGCGCGCGTCAATGAGTCAAACGTAATTTTGGAATCTTATTTATAACAGACAAAAAGACAAATTTGAGTTGATAATGTTAAATAGGTCAAATAAATACTGTGCATGTAAATGGGACGTGCAGTTTCTGTTTCTGCACATGCATAATGATGTTACTCGATTTTAATTGGAAACTAGTAATTATGATATATTTGGCGATTGGGGATAATTATGCAATCTGAGTGAATTTATTTGTATTGTAGACAGCACATGTGGTGAGTTCGAACGTATTAAAGCCAAATAATAGTTTATGAAACACAATGGATGCACCTTTAAATGTTCAAGATTGAAATGCTGTTACAAGTTTTAAAATTATTGATGAGGTAACAGTCAAAACATGGCATATTATATTTCCAATTTTATATTTCTTTTGGAATATTTTTAATGGGTACAAATGTTTCATTACTCTGGAGTTTCAATAGCTTTGCTCTAAATATAAAAGTTGTTGTGGTAATGATAGAAATCGAGTTCACTTGTAAACGGTATCACTATCATTTTCTGAATCACATGTAGATGATGAAATTTTATTTTTTAAAAAGTCATTGTAGCTCTCAATATCAATTTCACTTTCAATTTAGTGAACTCCCTCGAGGCAGTGTCGTTTTCATCGAATCCATGTAATAATCATGACCCATAGTAGAATGAAATCAGCACACAAAATATACACATACTCACACATATTATCATGGTTCGCCGGCACACAAGATATACACATATTCATGCATGTTTTCATGGCCAGTCAGCACACAAAAGATACACATTTCCACATGCATTATTACTCACATGTGTTTGTAGTTTTGTGTAAGGCCGTTTTGGTGTATTTTTAATTCCGGATTGGCACTATGCCGACTTGCATACTTTACTTTTGTTTACAATCTGGACTGTTGCCGCTCGGCTTCTGCTCTGATGTTTTGTCACAGGTTAAACCCTGAAGGAACCATAATGTAAGAATTCTTGTTTCATATTATTTATAACTCATGTCTGTAACCTGTTGATACAATTTTATGTCATGACAATCTTTATTTTTCTGTAAAATTAGGTTTAAAACAGTTCTTGGAAACCCATGTGGTCTGAACCTGTCACCTCATAATAATCGTAAATAAGACCTTTCATGTCCAAAATTACATTTTTGATGTAGGAAAAACAATCTTAGAACTTATTACATGTATATTGGAGATGAATGTGGTATTTTGTAAGATTTTACAAACTTTCAAATGTATTAGCGCTATCTGTAAAACTACATATGCGCAATCTGGAATTTAAGTTTTGTCAAGAATGTGACATATTTTTCTGTACTTTGTTCTAGCTTCTTATTCCTTTGAACTCGGAATAAAAGCTGGAGGGAAAAAAGGAGTTGGTGTTTATTTGCCTGCCCTATAGACATTACAGTAGGTAAATAATTTAATATAAACGAAAACATATATATTTTGTATCTGAGTATGGTCCATGTTGGTAACAGCTCAATTTCGACATTGTTTTAAAACTATGTCCTGAATTTAAACTGTATTTTTCTTTCAATATTTTACACATGGGAAATTATGTTATCTGACGATAGAGAGTATGAACAGACCAGTTGTTGTGTTTGTTTTATGATTCAATGTCTGCAAGTTAAAAGCTAGATTATTTATGAAAAGATGACAAGCACATACTTTTATATTTGTATATTTCAAAATAAAAATATGCCTCTTTACCTAAATATTTACCTTAACTTAACTTAAAAGTGGACGTTTTGTATAGCCATACATTTCGGACATATCGGGCAGAGAAATTGAGACTTTTTTCAGTTCAATAAAAATATTTAATTATTAATTAAATTCGATAAATATTGACACATACATTGCTTGAAAATTGACGTTTATGAATATGAAAGTCAATAGTCTGTAAGTCCCCCTTCTCTCTCGATACACTGTTCGATACGTCGCTCCATGCTGTTAATCAAATTGTCTAAGATCAGGTGAGGCCGCGGGAAATTCTAACACTGTCACGTGATTTGATCTCAACCATTCTCGGGTGTGCTGTGACTTGTGAACGGGGGCGTTGTCCTGCTGCATTTTATATGGGATACCATTTTGTGCGATGTTTGATTCTATCACTCCCTCGCGTAACAAATCACAGTACTTCTTTGAATCAAGTCTCCCCTTGATATGTAGAAGAGGCGTCGTTCCAAGTTTGCTGATACCGCCCCAAACCATAACACTGGGTGAGAACTTTGCGACCATTTTCTGACACCGACCGCCTCTGGACCACCGTTTTCGGGTTATTCTGTAGAATTGGAATTTGGATTCATCTGTAAAAATGACATCAGAAAATCTTGCCCCCTCATCTTTCAACACCAGGCAAGCCGCTTTACCTTGTGGGCATCGGTCATCAGTGGAATCTTCAACGGCACTTGTTTTACGTAGCCAAAATTGTTTAACGATCGTCTGTTTGTCCATTCTGATACTTCAGGGGTACCTTGACTTGCAGCCTTCACAGCACTTTGCTTGGAAGACCAGTTTGGATAATGCGAGGCGAGACGCGCAATCCGTCGTCTATCATTATCGTCAAGGGAGGCACGACGGCCCGATCCAGACTTGCGCTCTACTCCTAAACAAGCTTGAAATTTCTTAATATTTCTGAAAATGGTAGATCTGTGGAGCTGTGTGGTACGTACGAGTTTATCGATTGATCTGATGCCCGATTCATACAATGCAAGGAGACGATATCTTTGATCTTGTTCTGCCATACTTTACTTCCGCATCGTCTGCTAGCAACGAGGTCACGTGACCACGCTACTGGCGTAAGCAAGGGAGATAACTACATAGCAACTCGGGGAATATATTTAAAAATACCAAATTCGTTTTGGATCGGTTTGAAATAAGCTAGATCACATTTACTGAAAGGGACTGATGTTGCAATGTTTCTGCACGATACTATACTTTGGTATAATTTCAAATTAGTGGTATATTTTAGTAATGATGATGATAAAAGTTGATATGGGAAAACGAAAATCATGTTCACACAGTTATAATTCACCTTAGATTCAGAGGTTTATCCTTCAAATTATTGGCTTCATCACTGCCAGACCAATGTGTAAGAGTAACAAGAGAAAACAACTAACCATCTTCTCATTTATATCCAATTTGATAATAAATCTGCATATATTTTGACTTTGACCTGACTTATTAGGGATACAATGTCTTTATGAACCCAATGCCCTGATATTCGACCATAACAGAAGATCACGTTTACCAGATTACATCTGCATAAAATGCAACTGACAAGGATTACATTCTTTAAAGATTGGAAGTGTGATTAAATACACTAGGAGCGTAATTTGGAAAATATAAACATAGATGAGAAAGACGTATGTGCAAGATCAGGTACACGATATTGAAAGGAACAAAAAGTGTTCAACTATACCTGTAACTATAAACTATAATAGAAGATGCTTACGTGCGTTAGGTGGATTTGCACTCTGGTGCACGTGGTAGCCGATGACATTGCACTAGATACACTCTGCAGGTGAGTTTTATATATTATTATCTCCGGTTTCCTATCATTTCTTTAGCATGTTATTGACATGTCATGTCTTGTCACAATGTGAGAGTAGTTAAACTTATTATTTATTCTAACAACAAGATTCTAAACAATTCGACATGATGATATTTTTTATTTGGGATAACTTTCCAATCATTGTATACAGCATGGAATATGGGACTGTAAATTTATCAGTGAAATTTAGAATTGGTGTTCACGGCATAAAGCTGTTGTCACAAAAGTTCAAATTGCACGGATGAACCTATTGGATATGGCTGGACAAACTATCAATAGAACTCGTGACTTGTTGTACAACCCTTAACGATATGTCACAGGGAAAGTCAGAGAATAATTGAATCACATCAAGCGGATATATTCAATTATGAATCCGTTCAAGTACAACATTATCAAGTTCTATCCATGTTTTAACCTTGAATATTTTTATTGTTAATTTAGGGATATGCTTTTACATATCAATCTGGAAGATTAAAGATACACTTAACTAAAAGGCGAAGGGGCTTAATGACAAATTATACATCATGTTGTGACAGCTTTATATTATATTCAATTACACATAATTAGTTCTATCAAATTGAATTGCTTTACATATTCACGGTGTCAATGTATATAGAGAAGGACGTCCTTAGCAGCAGATCTAACTCCATGAATAATACTTTCATAATAAAAAGAAACAGCGTGACTTCCCTACACGCTTATAAGTTATTACAATATATATCCCGTTTGATGTTGAAATAGTCCCAAATAAAGTAGAAAGTAGAGAGGGCAGAAAGAATCAGGATTGTTTGGTGGCATAACTCACATTGATTGAAGGAGTGTCATTGCAATATCATTCACTTTTGAGATCACTACATCAAGGTCAATTTTCTCATTTAGATCCAGTGCATTATCATATTCAACTGGATATGTGATGTGAATGTATCAAAGGGAAAATAAGATAACAAGGGACATGATGTAACATTTCAATAATGATGTGATCAAAACACTTGTAGGCTATATACTTTTTCAAACCATCAGTTTGTTCAAGAAATAATAAATTAAATTCTATTGGTGATAGACCATTGACATGTTTGTCTATTTTCGTCTTTCCTGAGACTATTTTAAACCAGCAAGGCTAAAGATAGATCCTCATTAAGAGACACTGACAGTATTGATCAGTTTCTCAGCGACAGTGTTTGTATGGGATTAAAAGCACCCGTTGTATTTACTCTACCTCCAGCTCCAACGAGGAAAGCACAAGTACATTTGATAAGATTGCATAGTTTATCTTAACATTTGCCTTTTCGATATTACTGCGGAATTATTTCTATTGGAAGAAGCCTATTGACATAAACGTTTATTTCTGTTTATTTCTGTTTATTTCTGTTATAGATCCCTTTAGATTGACATCCTTGAAATAGAACATCCCCAGAAGTCATTTAACTATTGATTACTGCGTGAAGGTGAAAGAAGGAATTATGTGATAAGGTATGTGAAGGGGGGAAACACACAGGTGACCTCGGGGTTGATCCTGTAAAGGATGTGTTTATCTTGCGGAGTAGACTCAATGCACGTAATGTCTCAACAATCTTGAATTTTATTGACAAAAACTGATGTATCCAATTAGATTTGACCAATAAGTCACCTATTTAGTCGACACATTGCTTATTACCTTAGCAGGGTTATGCCTATTGTATTACAGTGACGCTTCAACAAAACAATAATCAAATGCATAGATGTGTGTACAGATAAATGCTGTGTATTGTACTAGTTGACTTTTGCAGGTGCATACATCTACAATTGGTAAACGTTGTTATTTTCAATCTTGATTTTACAGATCTTCGTGAAGAAACATGTTTCTTTAATGTTTCATTTATATGACCACAAACAGGTGAATATTTGCTGAAGTACTTGTAGGTTTACCTCATAAAATGAACATATATTCTAATGAAAATGTGTAAGTGCTATTGTGTTGGATAAATTAATTGTTTGAAGAGTTCCTTTTCATGAGTGTGTTACTTTGACAATAAAATGTAAAACTTAAAAGATAATTCTTCAACAATATTTCAAACAAGAGAACAAGGCTTCCTTTAGACTTGAAATCAAAAATATACTGTCACATAATAACCATTATTAAAGGTACAACTATTCCCCTAATTATATCCATGTGAACTGAAGGATGATCTCAGGATGTTACAAGAGCTAGATAAATTCAATATCACTGTCACGAGCCAGTTTTATTGTTAAGACCCAGAGGTCGGAGCAGGCAAGCACTTTGCCTATGCACCTAACCAAAACCCAGGAATAGGTCAGAGCAAGCGAACACCCAAGTGGTGAGTGGGGCATGCACAGCATGCAAGGTCGTGCAGCATGTGGCTATAAAAGCCATATTTTCAGCCGAACCAAACACTTGTGTCAAGTCTGTCGGGTCGTTGTGATGGATGTTGGTGAGTTGAGTTTACCAATGTGAATTTTATGTATATTGTATTTGGTTGGAAGGTTTTTATTCAAATGTTGTATTAATTGATATTATGTGTACAGATGGATTTAATCACTGTTTGGGAAGAGGCCGTCAAGGACTGTAAATAAGTACAGTGGGCTGGTTCTTAACCCTTGGAACAGTTTATCCAGAGTGATGTTAGTATCTATTTTGCTAGTGTTTGGGGGAACATAAATTATGAAAATGTGATTCCAGTCTTAATGTTTGTTTCGTTGATGTATTAATATTTGAATCGTTTAAACATTGAATGTATGGTGAAGGGAACATTAGTGTTAATGTATTGGGTGTTGTGTTTTAGTGCATCCACGACTACACAAGGTTTCTGGACGTAGTAGTCGGTGTTAGACCCGTCGGATCCCAGTACAGTCCTGGATCCGAGTTTGTGTACTGCACGAGGATGCAGCTGTGTTGGCCGTTCTTTGAGACGGAGGTGCCTGCCGTACAGTGGTTGCGGGAGAGAGGCGACTGTACTTAAGTGGTTCTTGAGTGTGTACTGGCTGTACAAATGTGATAGCAGTCCAGTGTCGCCGATGTGATGTGGCCTTGGTGTGTATAGTGATGTGCGGCTGTAAATGGTGTACAGACTCCGCCAGTTTTCACCCCAGAGAACTTGTGAACTATGTGTTTGTTCATGATTTAATATATGTACATTGTGTTTGTGAAGGCTTGTATGGGATTATCTGTATTTATAAATCTTAAAGTGAATTAGATGTATCCAAGTTTCTAGAATTGCTAAAGGTTGTATCCAAGTTTCTAGACTTGCTAAAGGTTGTATCCAAGTTTCTAGACTTGCTTAACGTTTATATCATTGTTTCTAGACTTGCTAGAGTTTCACTTATGTGAATGATATTTGATGCAAAATTGATGGTTTCACTTCTGCATTTTACTGTTAAGACTTATTGATTTTTAACAGTCATTGATTTGGAGTAAATTTTGAAATCTTAAACAACTGTTAATAATGTAAAGTGTTTTTGTTTCAGATTGTTTTTGTCCCTTTTAGATATGATGCCATAGGTTGTGTTTTGAAATTTCATGTATAATTAAGATTTGTATTGCAGCTATATAAACTAACGCAGAACTAATTTCACCCTGGCACAGTGACGTTTGCATGGCACGATCGCACCCCAGCTAGCAGACAATATCTCATTTTATACTTTCAGGTTACTTCTGCGCCTATGGCACCACATCCAAACCCCGCGTCTATTCACCTATTTGTGTAATCGTAATTGTAACTGTTTTGTTTTTGTTTTGTAATAAACTATTTGTAACCATCTTTTCTAGTTATTCCTGAGTACCACAGTCACTTTGTGACAATCACGTATGTTTTGATCTTTTCCTTTTAGTAATTATTTCTTTCACGTTTCCTTTCGCAACACTCTGATCATGAATGGATCGACCATCATCTATTTCCTTCCAACTGTTTTAAGATGACTTAGAGGGAATGCCTCTGCCTTTGATTGCAACATTCAGATGTGGCCAAGATGAATGACGTTTAAATATCACCACCTGATGTGACATTACACCTTGCTTTTGTTAACAGAAAACATTGAAGAGTTTAATCAATAACTGTTGGCTTGCATGTACCACTCCCCGTGATATTGATTGATATTGTTTCCTGGATTTGGCAGTCATTTGGAGAGTTCTTGATCTGTCACAAATATGGCCGCCCCTATCGGATTGTACGCGTCTTTATGTGTCCTTTATTTTCTGATAAAGTTGATTAAGAGTAACATTATGTAATAATTGAAACATTGTAAACTGAAAATCAGTACCATATTTTATTGAAATATTTTTCATCATTAATATAATTGACGTTTTGTAAAGCAACTCATTTTTAAATTGAAACTTTAACAATTAAAATTAATGAGCTGTACTTTTAAGCTAAATCACTTGAAAATAAAAAATTCACTACATCAACAAAGTGCATATTACAGATACGGTTTCCTATGTTTTTTTTCTGAATAACCTTAATTATTGTCAATTTATTTCACTCAACTTTGAACACATTATGCAAAATCTAAACATTTCTTTAAAACTTAAAGTGTTGTTGCAGTTTCACATTTCCAGAAATAACGTGAAGTAGAACGAGTTTTACATATCTACAATTTCTTTAATGCAGGAGTGAAACTGCATGGCATTGCCTAAAAATATTTTAACATCTTACATACTATCATCATTTACTGCGAGCTGCATAATGCACGGATACATATTAACAGTTTTCTCTTGCACATCGTGTATGTAAAACTAGTGTACATGAAATCAAAGAAACCGACTTTGGAATACAATTCTATGTCTATTTATAAAACCTAAGATATATTTCATCTCTTCACATTACAACATGAAGTAGATAGCCTCACTGAGAACCTTTAACTATTTGGTAGACGTTGTCCATTCTAACATCATTATTTGATTTGATGTGGAGATATGTTAATTTCAAATGAACCTCTAATAATAGTAATTTATAAACATTGTTATCTGTTTCTATCTCTTCCAGATTTAACCAGACAACTCTAACCATAGAAGATCAATGTGGAGAGCTGAGTAATCAAACATTGTTTCTACACAAAAAACATTTGTCTGTAAAAATATCTGTGAGTGATTTATAGTTACCCTCCCGTAAACGAGGAAACCCGAGGAGTGGGAGTGTAAGATGCACGTACCTGTATTGTACATCTCGTATCACGCTAGGCTTCTCAGACACTTGGAGGAAATAATAACACATTGTTAACTGTTATCATATGTGACTCGTAAAATTTCAATACAGTCATGAACAAAGAAAATGCATGTCCATGGAAATAACAAGAAGTTGATCCTTACATCTGTCTTATTTCAAAAGTGTCTTTAACTTTTGGTATGACAATAATTATAAAAAAATCATATAAACACGGCAGACGAGTACTCATAATATTACTAGCGAATGGAGTTAGTGTAGTATCCAGACACATTCCTCGTGATGTGTGTGCAACATTCTTCCTTATAGAGGAAGTAACGAGGTATTAGTAAACCAATACATCACGTCATTAGATCCAGACGATATTAACACATATTGCAACTTGAGCAACGTTTTCAAAAAGTTATTGTAATGGCAGACAGTTTAAATTTATAGCCGTTACTTATATCATCTCCCTTGCTTTAGAGTATGTGTGCAGTTATTGCGTTCTTTCCGGTTTCCTGTGCTGAGGCATCGAGGTAGTTTTTACGTGCCAAACGTCATATCTTTGCAATGGATTTTATATATTCCAACTTTCAAGGGTCTTTCATGAGAAATGTGAGAAATGGAACAGTCATGACATCAATAACATTACAACGCATTATCTGCTCGTCTCCAGTACGCTTATGAATTAAACTATATGCTTATAGATGTACATCAAGAAATACATAAATAAATAAATACTGAAACAATTTTATTTATGTAGTAATACAGAAACATTCGAAAGAACATCATATTTCTCCTGCAATATCATTTTCATGCAGGTTTTGTTCGCTAAGAGTTGCAATAGCATAGAAATCGACTTCACCTGTATATAGTATCACCATTACTCTCTGAACCACATCTAGATGATGAGATTTAATAGAAAAGTAACTCGGAATATCAATTTCACTTTTAATTTAGTGAACTCCCTCGAGGCAGTGTCGTCTTCATCCAATCCATGTACTGACTCATAGTAGAATTGAATCTTGATTAAGTACTTGTTTGTGCATACTAGGAGATGTGTGCAGCGTAGTAGGCCTTCATAAGAAGGATCTACAGAGGATTGATACGAACTGTACTCTACAAACCTGTTACTTGTTATTGAGATTAGGACTTTGTACATTTGCTTGCAAAACATGTTGTAAGGAAAGATAACTGTGAATGTAAGATATTTCGAGGTACTAAATTAAACATGTGATACAGTGATACATGAGACCCTTAAATTATAGTAAGTTAATAATTACATTGCATTGCAATTTGGTTAAACGCGTTTAAAATTATTATTTCATGTAGGATATAACCTAGATGTGTTTGCAATTAATACTATATTCAAGAAATGTCGTGTAGCTTATTTTCCAAGATATCCCAAACAATTTCCATTCTTGTTCAATTTAAATTTCACAACTTTTAAGCTATGTTTAAATATAGCTCTTACACATTTTTCATAGGATAATCTATAAGACTAATCTGTACTATTTATTTTATATACTGTATACATATATAGTACTATTCCTGTATATTTCGCCTAATGTTTTATGCTACATGTTATATAGAGTATGCAGATAGGTAAGGAAGGAATGTTGTTTAATAGTTGTCGCATCATCATGCACTTAAACATAGCTTATGTGCTCGTTCGTCTCCATTATCAAGTCCCGTCGACACATGGAAATACTGCATGTAGGTCAACGAAACAGAAAACATGATGTAAAACAAATACAAACTATGTTGGTGCTGAGTAAGTTTTTTCGCTGCTTCTAAATTGAGTGTTTCTAATGGGTTGTTTTCTAATCATATAACAGTACCACAGTCATTATCTGTTACTGAGAACAAAGGTTTAACATACACATAGTTGTGATTGCAGCACAGTGTTGATACATATTTAATATTCTATGCATAGTGTATGTATGTTCCATTAGTGCCATTGACAACCTAAGTCTAACAAGTCTAACCATGTATTATATAGTGAGGAGTTTTATTTTAACTGATAAATGTCTGAGTAAATGTACAAACTAGAAACCTGTAGTTTGAATGTGAGTTTGTTTCCTGTTGCTAACAATTCTACTTAATTATTTCTTGAATTCAAACCATTAACGTTTCTTTTTAATACTGAACAAATAAGAAATCATGTTTTTCTTGACGATGGATCAAATGAAATTCAACCCATTATAAACTGTTGTTGTGTTTGTTACGTTTTATGATTTAATGACAACAAGTAAAAAGCTGGAATTAAAAATAAAAAGATAACAAGCACATACAAAAATATACCTATGTGCATTAATATCAATCAACCTTAGCTATTGCTCCAAAATGATTGACAATGACAATTTTTCACTCAGGCAATCTCACAATATTTTAGGGTTTTGTATTTGATGTACATCAAATACAAAACAGCCAAGACTTAGTATAGATTGGAAATAATTGTACATCATAAAAACTGTACATGGCTTTAAATCGATGAGCTACTACACTAAATCATGATTCGTGACATTCCATGTTACTGTTCAAAGGTTTGCAATATCTTATTAGTTTATATCAACCGATATATAACTTTAAAAAAGTATAGAGAATAGAACAGATGTTAACAAGCAAAAAGAATAAGTATTAATAGGAATAATAGCTTTTCTGCAATGGTCGGACAAATTAAGATCTCAGAAGTACAAAATAAAGAAATTCTTTTTAAAAAAAACCCTTCAAATTCGTGAAATCGCTTGAAATTCCGTAAAGCAAGTCTCCTAGTAGTGTAGAGATTTAGAAAAAAATTGAAGAAATGCTTTTTCTGTAATTCGTCGCACAAAATGTCTTTGAACAGACAGAAAAACAGACTAACAGAAACTGCGGTAGTTCTTATTACCCAAAAAACCGTAGTCAGGGTATAACAAAAGAGTAGTTCAAATTCATGTAATCACTATTCTTTATTGTTACAACGATATTCTTAAAATTCGACAGTTTGGGATAACTGTTCAAAAGAATATTCAATCATTGTATACAGAATGTGGATGAAATATGAGACTGTACATCTATTAGTGAAATCAAGAACTGTTTTGCAGGGCATAAAACTGGTGCAATAAAATTAAACATTGATTGGTGAAGCTATTATATATGGCTGGATCAGCTATCAATGAAAATCGGGACGTGTTGTACAACCCTACAAGACACGTCACAGGAATAGTCAGAGAATAATTGAATCCTCTCAGGCGGATATATTCAATTATTAACTGATGCCCTTAGCAGTTCAAGTATAAAATTGCCGTCAAACTTGTCAAAGCTTCCCCTCACTAGAAATATTCCAATAAAAAGGAGTTTGATTCCAGATATTATGATTCTTAATGAAGAGTGGACATGCACATTGCACGCGGCAGGAAAATTAAACTGTGCAATTGTGAAAATAATAAGGTATAAAGAATATTAAAAATGTTTTGATATAGATAATTAAAGTTTTCAGAATGATGTTAATTCCTAAGTAGGTTTGAGTAAAAACGACATTTCGTCAATTTATGTATTCAAACTTTTTTGAGTAAATTTTTTAGAAAATGTATTAGTTTTTGTAATAATGTTCATTTTGGTTAAAATAGTTACTGTATGTGGATATGACATATACTTCTCATCTCAACGTTATTTATGTGTACACTTTGAGCTACACAAGGACACATGCATTTGATCACAAGTGTTAGATATCGTTATATGCATAATGAACCATATTCTGAATTTCAAACCCTCCAGTATGACAGCCTATTGACGAGGTATATGTATCCTGCTACAGTTGCTGGTGCAGCTAATGATACATGTAATGATGGAGAATATGGATGTCTTAGTGTTCACTGTACTTCTCTATCAGCATCTGGCCGAAATGAACCGTCTCTATGACTGGTCCTATTGTGGCTAAACAGTCTGATAATTGCTGATGTCATACCACATCAAGGATTTCCCTTGTCTACTTTAAATATTGAGGTCAAGGCAATGCATTAATTAAATATTGAATTGTTTACAGGATGGTAAACACACATATTTAATTTGTCAATCTTAAAGGATCTTTCTATAAATTAGTAATAACACACACTTTGTTGGAATTGTTTTGTACTTGAATAACAGATTTGTTATTCTACCATGAAAAAGAACCTTGAATATCATTTTCAAGATGTCTAAAATGTTCAAGGTATCAAATTTGATCACATACAAACAATACAAAATATTACGCTATTACCTGCTAATCAATGCATAATATTTCTCAAAATGGAAATATGTTGTGGCCAATTTTCTTGTTTGGTATCGATTCATCTAAATCCAAAGGTAAAGCATGCAGTCTATTTGTTAGCAATATTATTCGAAACTCGGGGGACTTGATATACGATACTCAACAGTTATTTTCCGTCATTGACATAAGTAAAATTCATAAATCATGGATCAGTTATATATGTATACTTCTTCCCGTTGCAGATGAAACATGAACAAACTCGTTTTGACCTAATCATGTCAACGTTTTTACACAAAGTACATTTGATAAGATTGCATAAAATTAGATTATCTTTAGCTTTGCCCTTTCAATATCACATTACTGCAAAATTATTATCAGAAGTGCCCTATTGGCATACACGTTTATTTCTGTTTCAATCATCTCCTTAAGATTGACATGCCTGAAATAGAACACCCCCAGGAGTTAGTAAATATTGATCATTGTGTGAAAGGACGAAGGACGGACTTATGTGATAAGATGTGTTAAGGGTAAAGAACATCTAGATAACACACATCAAGGTAACATCGGTGTTGGTCGTGAAAAAGATGTATTTATCTTGCGGAGTAGACTCAATGCAAGAAATGTCTCTACCATCTTGAATTGTTTTGCCATTAACTGATTTATCTAATAATATTTGACCAATAAGTTAAGTCGCCTCGTTGCTTATTTTTCTTTTACCAGAATGACGATTATTGGAATACAATGACTCAACAAACTTAACGAACAAACCTATATATATGGGCATATATATTTTTTAGACATATATATATATATATATATATATATATATATATATATATATATATATAAATATTTATATACATTTTTGTGATGTATTGTGATAAGTTGACCGTTGCAGGTACATACATCTGAAATACGTAAACATTGTTATTTCCAATCTTCCATACCTATATCTAGGAAGTCTTTCTAATTGTATCGTCTTTGTCAGCCTAATAAAACATGTCTCTATTAAGAGTATTTATGAATTTCGGATGATATGCTTTGAGCTCTTACTAATAACATTTAAGTCGGATCCTTTTAACAAAATCATAATCTGCACTCTGCTCTAAAGAAGAGGCAAAATAAGCACCTTAAAACAGCTTTCACAAAGCATAGTTCATGACTCCTTAGCCAAAGAGTTTAAATTCTAGTGACCCGACATTTGGACAAAATCATTCAACGCAGGTGTATGTTTTGTTATAGGGGAACCTTTCTGAAAGGTTAGTATGACCTAAACAGCTCAGTTTCAGTTTCAGAGTCCCTGGAGGCACATTTGTAACTGTTCGACTTGATACTACTGCTTTATCGATAGTTCAGACTAACTACATTGTAAAATGTCGTCTTATTTCAGCCTTAAACATTCTTGTTTACAGATTACGTTTATTGTGAATATATTGCACTTTATGATGTAGACAATGCTTCATATACTGTGGGCAATGTGTAAGCTGGGAGAGTGTAACTATTCAAACTGACACAAAGTAATTACATGCGGGCAGTAGCGTGTTACATGGCCGCTTACATTACACTTACAATAACAACTAGAGAGTATGTGTTACTTACATCGTGTGTTGTGATATCACGTCTGTCAGCTCACTCTGATTGCTTTGCTAACACCAGTATGTTCGTGATGATAGACGTGTTGATTCACACAAAAGGTGATGAGGTTATAGAAGAAAGTCTGTTCTTGATAACACATCTTTAAAATGTTATGGGAATAACCTCGATTATTGCTTTAGCATTCTTGTATGTTGATTATGGTAACTTAGTCCAAATTTAGAAACTGTCAAAGCATTTTAACTTAAAAGTATAATTTGCAATTTCAACGAAATAATCTATTTTTGAAATTAATAAACATTCGAGAATAGAGCTTACTTCAAGCTTTTTAGTACATTCGTGATCACGTAAAGTTTCATTCTTTTTAGTTGGTTATAATAACGTTCCGGACATGATCGAATCCTACACAATGTGTATCGTGACATTTATATGATGATATTATTATTTTTATTATTGAAATTGGGTCATGTTATTTACGTCACCTTTTCCTTCTGCCTTAAACACTACATTTACATTTACTGCACTCGAGATTGACAAGGTTTCAACAAAACAGTGACACACGTTGTTATCATAAGCTTTATCAATTCGCACTCTGGTTATTTTTCCATCTAAGAAAATATGTATTTATGTTCATGTCATATTTACAAATGTACTTTACTGAGACCATAAATAACTATCGTTTTTTTGTCCGTATGTAGACATTGCAATAATTGTAAGGTACTGAAAGTACCTGAAATGTGGTTTAAAGTCCCTTTGATGATAAAACCTGATGCTAGGGCAATATTTAAAGAAACGATATTAAGTTATCATGCAATACAAGCACGGATCATTTGCCTATAGTTATAATGATAGAAATAAGTTGTATTTATTGCTAACTTATTTACATATTGTAGTATTTATGTTTGACAAAAATACATGAATAATCGTTATATGTTTTTTTGTATTAGGTTCTTTAATTGATAGTTGAAGGTTACAGACAAATACAGCAATTGTTTTTGTTGTCAAACATTAATATAGAAACGCAGTGTACTCTTAACATGGCAAACGGAGAACAGTTTCGAGTCGATATGTAAACAAGTCATATGTTGTTTATGATAACATCTCCAAACTTTATACGAGCATGCTGCACACGAACTGTATGTTCAGTATATCAAATCTTTTAAAGAATTTTAAGATACAATTTAGATTACAGATATCTCCGATAACTCTGATTATTCTCAGTTAGGATAATATAGATTGATATGAGATTCAACAATTATAATAGACTTATATCTGTACCCAGTTTCCGTTTCGAAATAGTTTGTTACAGATCAAAATCCCTTTTTGTAAAACATAGCAGTTAGTTCTCAACCTTAATAATGTGGACACGTAAAAAGTTATCAAATACGTCTTCACATGTGCACATGTGTGCCATATAAACATCTTTTGTATCTATCCCCATTTAAATCACTACAGTCGAGCCTCAGCGGCGGCGACAGCACAATATTTTTTATAGGTCGGTGTTACAAAATGAAGATAGTTCGAGATTTCGAATCATTTAAAATAGTGTAGAGACTGGGCATGTTTCAGATTATTGGAAAGCCCTCCCAGCGCCTGGTCAGTATCAGATCAAGGATTGTGAAGACCTGGCTGGTTTCGAGGATTATAACACGTGCACGATGTAAGACTGAATGGGTCGGGCACAAGATCAATCTGTTAAGGAACTGTAGTAGTTCTATGGAAGTTAAACCACGAGAGGACATTCCTCGTTACCGATTTATGATTATCATAATGTAATGCAAGTATTTGAAATGGATGTTATATTGTACACAGGTGAATTAACCACTCGAATTGAACTTTCATACGAAAGATACGTTGATCACATACATTTCTTTAAGGGCATTTAGAAACAGAATACGTAAAAACAATATAGTTTGCATAACAACTTCTGAAATGTGAACATATACAACGTTTCAGGAGTGATGGCGGAGTAAGCTTCTTTAAATGTTCACAATAGAAGTTCTTGCTATTCTGTTTAGAAGAGGATCGAAAACCAGACAAGTTTGAATATCATTGAAACAATGCTCTCGTCGTTAACAAGATCAGGATAACCAAAATAACACCCTATAGTAGATTTACAGAAAACAAAATTAAGGCAGTACAATTTCCTCGACAGACACCCTGGATAAAATGATTAGCTGGCAAACTATATTATCATATACCTATCAATAATATGGACCATTTTGCACATACGGTACTTGTTACGGACTTTCGCCCGTATTGCCCACCCGGGCCGCAAATCCATATCAGCCATATCAGCCCTAGGGCCAAAAATCCATATCAGCCGTATTGCCCGGCGAGTAAGCAGGTTTTGCAATCAATTCACGCAAGCGCGCAAAACGTCAATAGACAGAGCCCAGTTTATATTTTAGAGTTACGTCCCTTGTCACCCTTGTCAATGATGACATTGGCATAATGAGTATCGGAGACGATGTTTTGGCATCTCTTGCCGACAGAATTATTGAACTGGTAGGAATTTTAGAAAATACACCATAACGTTAATTTCAGGGTTACATACATAGAAGGTACATACATAGCTCTCACAGATGTAGTGGAAACGATAGGGAGAACGGAATACCGGTATGTTCTCATAGCTATTTCAGGGTAAGATCGGTTCTCCGATGAAACTGATACGGTTTCATTCGTGGACAGCATGAAAAATGTCAACACCGTGAAGAAAACTGAAGGTGACTTGAAACTCATTTAAACTTATTTCGATTCAGTTGGCGAAGTGAGAAAACATTGAGCCCAAGGTTTTGGACAGTTTGTTAGCACGTTTTTTTCAAAACGTCATAAAACACAACAAAACTGAATATGAACCAGATTCGCTGAACTCCTTCTAGTCGAGTCTTTGTAGATATTCGAAGCAATATCCTGCTAATACTAAATCACAAGAGAACGGCAACAGATCCAAACAATGATGTTTTCCATTGTTATTGTTTATTTTTTGTTATCAATAAGCTGTTTACTAGTTCAGAGTAGTTCTACAGTATCATTTTCTTCATATGTTTCACAGTCACAGATGTGGTATATGATAAAAAGGTTACGAAATGACAGTTTTCCTTTCGCCGGGAATATCAACCCTCGACTGCCATATCAGCCCTCGGGCCTTCGGCCCTCGGGCTGATATGGCAGTCTCGGGTTGATATGACCGGCGAAAGGAAAACTGTCATGTAATAACCTCTTAGTATCACATGACTTCACATATCAGTATATATTTCTATGCATGCCGAAACTATGCTCTAATCAGTGATATTCGTATTCAATGCAGAAAACTATATGTCAAACACTTTATCGATTCCATATTAATTTCCTGCTGAAAATACTGAGTACAGTTCAATGAGTGGATCCTCGTATAGTTCTAGTTCTTGTAACAGGGATGTTTTATATGTGACAAAAATACAATGATGTCGTAAATTTTATTTGAAATTTTATTTGAAAAATGACCAAATGTGGAAGTCAAGAGGACGTCAACCGTCTAATAATTCAGTAAATTCTGATTGGTTTACATTTCTTTTTCATCTGGCAATTAGAGGAATATATTTCTATCTAAGCTTTATTTGAATCTACATTCTGCCAATATAAAAAAAACCAATAGTGGCACATATTAACTAATCAATGTTTATTTCAGAGAAGAATGATGGCCTATCAAGTAAAAAAAAATTGTGAACATACACATACATGTACATACATGTATGTTGACATTTTCAAAGTGAAACACACTTTGAATTTCACTTTGGTCAATAAAATATATGTTCACATATTTCCAGATACACGTGAAAAGAAAAGTAAGGGTCATGACCCAGGGATTCACAAGTCACATCCCGGAGATTGCCTAATGTAACTACTGGTACCATATCACTTGTGATTTGATCTTGAAAATACTGTCTGAAATGAACACTTACATGTAAGTAAAGTTGGTAAATATGAAAGGGAATTACCCTCATTGTAGTACGCTACATAAGCACTGATCGTTATGGGATCGTTGAAGTTACCCGCAGTTGCATACAAGTCCACTAAGCCGTTACATTGTATGTTTCAGATGATATTTTGCATTTTCCCATAAGTGTCAATCCCATCTGCTTTACATTTTCTAGTTGAACATAATAACCAAGACGCGTACATAGCTATCATAACCATGACAGTGTTGTTTGCTGTTTATTGTTTTACAGACTTTGCAAATAAACAAATTGCTAATATTACTTACCAGGCGTAGGCAATTATATCAAATCAGGAGATAGAGATTGTTTTCTGTTTAGATAAACAAATCTTGACTCTCTTGCCATTCTGTCAAACAAAACAGGTACAAATCAGGGTGTCTCAAAATGTTGATAAACATCCAGCGGATATATTTACAAACATTGCAGACGATTGTACCACTTTCCATGTGTCACTGAACGAAATAACACTCTACTCGGCGTACACAGGCACGAGATTAACTAACGTTTCAATAAGTCACACAGATTGTGATTAAATACATAATACATTAATTCACTTTCCATCGTTTTATACCAATTTAAATAACCTAACAGTTTAACAATAGGTAGTACACATATACACGCTTATTATCCTTATTTGTACCTGAGATCAATTTGTCTTAATAATGTCAGTCTATTACATAAACACATGTATCAAATTATAATAATATAAGGAATCTACCTCATGAGGGTTAACAAAAGGCATGAATAAATATCTGAAAGAAATGACTGCCATGATTGAATATAATGAAATGAGCTAAAACCAGTTGCAAATCTTCACGAAACAGATATAAACTATAGTTAACAATACTCAACAATATAATATTTCAATCGACCTCTTACCACCTGTAGAAACCTATTCCAAGAACGGGACGAAGCTATTACATACAAGGAAATTCTCTTTTAGTTCAGCTTGTATATTTCTGTCTCTGTCTTATGTTGGTTTAGTTCAGATCAAAGAGAGTCAAAGGTTTGTTGTAATTGCAGTACATCTGTATGCATAGACATGCTATAAAATTGGCCAAGAGTCTCGTAAATGACTCCTCAACTGATCCTTCAGCTGGCATTGAACAATTGTGTTGGTCATTGAGTAGGACATCGGGATGGCCGCAAGAAGAAAACAGTCTCCAGTTTCCATGGTGATATACCATGTTTCTCCCTCAAAACGACAAAATATTAAACCTAGAATGTTCGTGTTTCGTCAATCAATGTTCTTGTTCAATGTACACTAATGATTATTGTTATGAGTATGAAATGAATAAAATATAACAAACATCAGCTAAATAATAAGAAACATTATTTAACACTTGAGATTTTACTGGTTTAGTAAATGTTTTACAAAAGTGTAAGGCTGCCATACGACGGTAAGAAACACGATAACCTATGTACACTTACCCCTTTTTCTTCAAACTAAATTCATATAACATCGTTCATCCATTTCTGAACATAATAACAACACCTCATGGAAAAGTACGTCAGACCTGTTTCTGCTCAAAACACAGAAGGTGTTTTACACGACGTACATGTAAATAAAGACATGGATTAATTTCAATATTGTCTGTTAAAAACATCACACGATGTATTGAAATATTAGGTATATCACTTCATTATGACATTTATGACACCAATCATTAGCTATTTTAATAAACCATTTCGGTTGTATCAAGTCCCATTCTGATTGCTATTGAACTATATATAACATGAACAAGTTGATTTACGAAATTTTGATGATTCAGCATGGCAAATGATGAAAGTTGAGATTGTTTGTAAACCTAGTTAACCTATGTTATTGTTATCTGATCTCCAGGTAAAATAATTTACACCTGGTTATTATAAAGGTCTTACTTCATGGACCCCACAGGTGTAGAGAGAGCCTAAGCTAGATCATAATGTGATATGATACTTCAGATTAAGAGACTCTCGTATGGTTAAACATTGTTATCTTATTATTCATTTTAACAATGCCTGGTTCATATATTGCCTGAAGTCAGAGTGGAAGGGATTTATAAAATCTAAAAGAACAGGCAATTCGAGTCTTAACCTTCAGTCAGTTCTTAATTGCGACATAAGGCTTGTATAATCAGCCAAGAATCAAAATCATGACGGTGTCTGTACCATTCCCTATTTTATATTTATTTATTCTTTGTATTCATCGGACACAGAGGAAAATAAACAACCTTCCATATTATACTAGATTTACCAAGCGAGTTTCAGTACAACCGACTCAAAGGGAATACGAGTATGTTACAAGTTTAATGAAATCGGCACTTCACGACATTGACATTGTGTTTAGAACCAAAACAATTAAGCAAGATAAATACCACTGAGGACAGCGTCACACTAGGACAGCGGTTAGATGGCGGTTCTAACATTTGACATAACAACCCTCTTTAGTCACATCTCTTCATCTCTGACTGAAATGTTGCAACGAATCCAGAATGCAGTGACGCAGAGTTGTAACATGCCCTCAGCGAACTAGGCATAAGAAGCACCTATCCTGAACACCTTCCACTTGCTTATTTGCAGCGGGGAATCATGTCATATGAGTGACAATTGCTTTTGTTTGATCATCTTTGGCGTGGGGAGATATGTGGATTAACAATTCTGAATAAAATCGTTTGTGTTCATAGATCATTATTATTATTAAGCACAGTTCCTTCACTTGACGCCATATTCGATAGGTGTAATTTGTCTTATGGATAATCTGATATTAGCAGAGGTGATGAAACTGCTCCTGTTCAAATCCAAATGCATGTTGAGAGTATCATAAATAAACCACATATATAACTTCGCATATAAAGTTAAACTTGATGCATAAACCTTTTTTAGAGAGGATATTCAAATATCCAATTTGACATAAGCTTGCAACATTAAACGGAAAATTGACAAGATGTGAAGAAAATGACAGATATTTTGTAATGTGTTAAGCATATACAGCCCTGACAAAATAGTGTAGATATCAACTCCTTTGTGAACATGCAACTTAGTTCCTGATATTGAATTGTTATTCAGTTTAGCTTTGAAATTGTATGCAGGTGATAGCGTTCACTCATCATCTGGAAGACCGTTGTGTTAGCTGATATTTCCTTGTTTTATAATGACAAACATAGTCTTAAATTGAACTGCCTGTATTTGGTTAAATAATCTAGTATGTATTCATGGTAGGACGTGCCTGATGTGCTTTCTCTATTATGAATGGATAAATAGACAATAACATTATATCTAATCGTAATCGTCGAAAAAAAACGTGTTTATGAATAAATTACATGCAACTGAAAGACATGACTTATGGGCCTGACTTGATGGACAAAGAAAACAGTGCATACAAATAACCTTAATTCAATCACTTGTCAGAAGCATTTACTATCTCGTTGACAAACCATCCTCTTTTCCAAAATAAGAGGCAAGGTCTGTCCTCTCGTTCACATCTCGTTAACCTCTCCTTCAGGACGAGATTGCCAATCACTGTTTATGGAGTAATAACATCTGGCAATTTTCAGTTGAAACAAACAACATATATTTAAAATACAATTGTCCTGTTTAACGTCGGTAATTAGTTGTTTATTGACCTTATAACTGTCAAGTTAGCTTGTCTGTAACAAAATACACAACATTTCTCTCCAGTAACTATGAAGAGAGAAGGTACGCTAATAACACATGTCGAAAGGAGCAAACTTCATTAAGTATGTTACCGTGCTTAAAGTTGCAACTGGAGAAGAAATTATTCCTAATTAACATCCTCTTAATTCACGCAAACCTCTTCACAAATCCTTGAGAATTGTGTTGCTTCTGGACCATTCCACGACAGTCATCATCATTAATTAATCCATTTCGACTGCAAATGAATGTTCACTTGCATACAATAGCGCTTGTCATGACACATGTTAGTTAAGGACATTTTCTGTTCTCCATTTACTCAAAAGTTGTATAAAATGGCACCTATGAGTCATTCTATAGATAACATACACTATTGCCCTTTATTTTCGAGGCAAAGGCGTAACTCCGACCAGAGTTTGTCTAATTCAGCTTGTAACTAACCCTGTTTACACGTAGCTTCTATTAACTTGAATTAATAGCAGAAATGCATTGGTGTGAATGGTTTGTCCCCAAAATACAAGCAGTCTGGACTGTGAAATGTAAAATACTTGAAATACTATGTCATTACTATAAGTAACATGTATATGCGAGGATGTGTTAAATGTGTTAATAAAATACTCTTTCTATACTACAACTTCTTGATACGAACCCGTACGCATGAATTGTTTACCGTTTGGTTATTATTCAAATTGATTAAACAGTTGCTAATTGTTTTGAATTAGTTGGATCAAGTTTTGCTCAAGTTCTGTGCTCTATTTAGATAACGTGCACATTACCTTTTTGAAAACGTCACATTATATGATTGTATATGTATACATAAGGCATTATAAGCCAAACACCGTTTAAGGAAGACATTGACTAATTGATTAATTGAAACTGTCATTATCATAGTTTGAATCTGCATAGTACCTAATGTAGCCGGAATTCAAGCTACAAACGTCAGAAAACTGATTAGAGAACTCACCTTTTTTTATGATACACTATAAATCTACACATAATTGCTTCATTACCTTCCCGTATCCTATACATCATCTTCTTCAGTGAAAATTGTGCTGAGGTATACACAAATAGCCTTTAAACATGATTAATGTTACATCTTATTATTCATAAACGGTGTCACTTGTCACCATATTCTCATTGATATCTTATGTTGTTAAGCTGAGTTTCTTCATTTGTGGCTGAATTAGAATATGGTCTATAAACAAGTAGACTATGTTTCCACTGCTTAACCTTACATCTGAGTTTTTATGAAGTAAACATTCTTTAATCTCATGAATATCTGAACTCATAACCAATGTCAATCTCGTTTGTGCAATTATTGCTAATGATACAACTAGTTTTTATTATGAGAAAAATACAGGTCTTTCACTATTCTCATCTGCTGGAATGATGAGTTACTCGTAGTTGCATTACATCAAGGAACATGTCTCTGGATAGGAGAACAATCCAGGAACATGTGACTGGATTGAAGTAATTCCAGAGTTACTCAGTGCCACGCCCATTGCTTTAAATGATTTAGCACTTCGAAATTATTTCATATTTCCATCCTGTTTTGAATAATATGCTGAATGTAAAAGAAATGCAAACAAAGGAATTATTTACCAACTTCCGTTGAATGAAAATACCGTGTACTTGTGAAGCGCACAACGGAAATGCCTTTGACGTCATACTCTCTGTTGGTGGTCAGTAATCGTGAGATAGACAAATAGTACAATTTGTTATCATCATGAATTAAGTATATGCAAAACACACTATTTATAATTTATATAAACACAAAGAAAGTTATTCATAGTTTGAACAATATATAGATAATGAAATAACCCATGATGATCACTGCATAGTGTGAAAGTGTGTCAGTTTTTCAAAACATTTCCAGTCTTCTGCTCTGCATCATGTGGAGAACAAGTTAGTAGTGTCATTGCAATTTGAGACAATGCAGTTATGCTATAGTTACACAATTTAAAAAAAGGAAATAATTATATCAAAATATAATTTAAATACTAAAATATATTTTCACATATATATTCTAATTTGTTGAATAAAACGTTTTACTACATGCACATCTAGATCTAAAAAGAATTTCTGTTTTTAGGCTGGATCTTTTATTGCAGAAATGAATTGGTTTCAAGACATATATCAGCCAGAACATTTTTGTATAACGAAAGGGATGATATATTATCAGTATGTTTAATTTGATACACTTTTGAAACTATTATCAAGATAACTCATGTATTTATGCAAAGGTTTCAGGGGGAAAACGTTTACATCAATATAAATTATAATTATCAATATAAAATATAAATTAATGATTAAAAGTTATATATAATGTCTGACAAATTCCAAGAGACGAATGTAAACATATAACTGACTTGTTTTGACAACACAAGACATATACACTTATTACCAGCATATATTCCTACCTTATGCTATTTTCGACGATTTTGGGGGCTAGTTGGTAATATACTTAACTCGATTTCGTTACAAGAATTTGGCTAGCATAAAACGTCTGTTTAAAAGCTATCTTGAATGATACAAAATACATGCACATACACAAAATGTAGAGAGATCTTTAATTGACAATATTCCTTTAAACCACTTCCCATAAATAGTTATGGTTTCCGAGCGCCATGATATAAACGTTTTATATCAGTTCGTCTGGGTGATCATCTTCTATGATAACAGATAGATCAGCAAGAACCTGTCATGAGTAAGAAGGAGCTGGAGCGGAAACATTTTATTGACAACTGTCTGGCTTACCATTTATACTGAATGTTAAAGGAACCATTTGACATATTGAGTTTCATTGTTTTGACCTGTTTGTGGAACTTTGGTATTATGTTGAGAATACTAACTAACTAATACTAACAATATATTACTGTTGGTAATTCAAGTTCTTTATTGTAATAGTTTATATGTATCAGTACAAATACTAACATTGTTATCAAGCAATTTATATAAATAGCATTATAGTATGGGCCTATCTACAAGTGTTTAATTGATTTCCAAATGATTGGGTTAATGTACATTTACATGGTGAAATAACAAATTGATAGGTTTGGTGTATATGGTTCTGTAACAATGTGTTAAAGTACACATGAGGTTTAAACCAGAGACGTGTGTGATTACACCACAACATAAGTTGATGTATGAATAATTGTGTTATTGTGTTATAATGAGCTGTATTGGGATTGCCGCTGATTGATTTAAATGTGTTGAAGCACGCCATTCTTACGGAAATAATGTGATGTCATGAAAAAGAAAATAAGTGTAAACAATGACTAAATAACCCCCTTCAATCATTAACAACATTTTCGAAAATGAATGCACATGTTTCGGTTTAACCATGCAAGTCTATTTATCACTGAGTGGCCAAATTTCTTCAGTAAAGTTGTTAAAGTGATCTGACTGTTGTAGCGACACTTGAACACGGGAGCTTTACCCATATACTCAGAGTACAATTTTAAATATGGCATCATGATTGAGTGGTCAACAATCTTGCTGTCTGAACAATTCCCTTGAAGTTCAAGACTTTTTCTAGAAACATTTCTAAGGTCACCTAAATACAATTAAATACATGTCTTTATCAAGGAAATCCTGACCTTAAGTCAGCTTTCTTCTGACAACAATTAATTTATAATTAATTGAATCCCAGCTAAAGCATTTTTGATGAATACAACACTTTACAGGTACTCATCATCATCATCATCATCATCACCATCATCACCATCCTCATTGTCGTCATCATCATCCTCAACTATATTACAAATATGAGTGTCTGCCCAAAGTACATTCTGTTCTTATGAAACTACATATTTGATACCATACACTATTGCCAATAATAGTTGTCCCACAGGCATCAGTGATTAACAAACTCATCTTGTTTATGTGCGTAGCTGTATTGAAGACGCTGTAACAAAATGCACATTGTACATATCTCGACATCAACCACAGATGATTCATGGATTATCCAAAGATGGTCAATAGTCACCAGGTTTTGCCTAGACCTAACTCACTCAATAAATAACAATATAAAACATATATAAATCTACGTTGATAAAGGTGGTCACTTATCAAAACAAATGCGTCTGGCCTCCTGCATCATTTCGAAGTTACCATAACAATCAAATAATGTCAAGGAAACTACTGCAGTGTCTCACAAGATAACCATATCTGCCAACAATAAAACACAATTATCAACTGTATTACAAATAAGGGGCTGGTTTTACACAGCAACAATCACTGAAGTTTACCTTAACTAACATTCTATAACATTGCACATTGCTGAACACGGTTATGGAAACTGGAAGCCGGAAAACCGAACTAAGACATTACACCTTATCTGTTACAGCTTGATTGCGTAAATGAATATCAATATTATATGTTCCAAAACACTTTTCGATGACACCTGTCTTGTATATTTAATATTCTCCTTAAAATACGATGAAAGTTCAGTTCATGTTTGTTATAATATTACAAAAAAACTGCAATTCCAAATTTGTTCATACTTATTTCTGGTACTGTAGAAGGCAATTTTTATCTGCTTAAATTAATAAGTTTGAGCCTTTAAAGGATGAGATCGATGTGCTATGTCTATGTATTTTTCATGAAAGCACGCTTTATATGACCATCTATATTTTTAGCTTTAACACCCTTTCTTTCAAACGGTTCCCTCTGCAACATTTTCCTTCAAACAAATCACTTCATGTTACACATTTTAGTGACACTGTGTCAGATAAGAGCAAAGTCTGACATCTGTTGTACTTCGATTAAGAATTTAAGAAAATTATGAAATGTGCTTATGTCATTGTACAAAAAAGCAAAACTTGTAGATTTCCGGTAAAGATTTATTGGCAGATTTAATCTGGTTTGTGCTGTGAATACGAATGACATGTCAGGAATGATACATTGATTTTATCAGTCGTACAATTAACACCTGTCTTCAGCATTCCTGTCAATACTCAGGGAAACTTTATTCCAAATGTGTTTGTATGCATACGTGCATGTTCTGACTTGATGGCCGAGTAAAGATCAAAACACGAACAGTTAAATTATTAAGTCTTTTATTTACAAACAATTATTAATATTCTGTATAAATGTATCCAATCTTGTATACCGCACAGTTTACCTGATGAAAGAGTCAGCAGAAACTCCTAAACATCCTGTGTCTTCACAATACAGTTTACTGGTTTGAAAACAACAACGTGAAATCCTGCTACTTGTTCATATTGGTTTGAGTCTTGCATGAGTCATTGATAACGTCTGTGCCGAAACCAATTCAAGAAGACATTACGTCTATATTCTCAATTCCTCCTGACTGTGTGTCAGATGAGGCTTGTGGAGATAAGACTTCTGAACATGAACTGCATACCTGATGTGAACCTTGTCTTTTAACTCATCACACATGGCTTCCTTCATTGTACTGTACTTGTAGTAACTGTGAGTGGTTGAGTAGGTTGGTATTTAAATGATAAGTACATGGTACATTTATATTTATACTTTGCATCATAACATTATTAACATTTTACTCGATATATAGAATTAGTGAATGTGAATTTATTTTAAGAAACATCTTTCAGAACTCTTGACAGTGCTCAGTTTGACATTGCTGCAAAACAACGATTCCGGTATCTTCATCTAATCAATCCCTCCTGACTGTGTGTCAGATGAGGCTTGTGGAGATTAGACTTCTGAACATGAACTGCATACCTGATGTGAACCTTGTCTGTTATCTCACCACACATGGCTACATTCATTATACTGTATGGTAAGTGTGAGTGATTGAGTAGGTTGGTATTTAAATAAGTATGCATTGTTGATCACCAACAACTTCCTTTTTTCTTATGATATCAGAAAAGAATTTCCGATACAGATGCAGAGAGGTTACCATTTTTATAGATTAGATTTATTATGATTATGATTATAATTATTAACACCGACAAACGACTTATGGTAATGAGGCATGTTGACAGCCGGAACAGCAAGATTGTTCTTTCCAACAGGAATCCAGGAAATGCGTTTTTTCTGTTATAATGTATTGCAGATTGTATTAGCCTTAACTGCAAAACAGTCTTCAACGTTAAAGTACTTTGAGCATTTTGGTGTCAACTGGAAACAACAAGTACATGTTTTTGTGGTCGATCCCACATGGTGTAATAGCTTATGTGTAAAGCAATTTTAACTAAGAACATGCGCAATATCATTTGTTTGTCTTCTAAATAATGCATGCCTACAATGTCTATAGAGTAGTAGCGACAGGAAGAGTATTACAAGTTAGCTAGTTTATGGAAAACCTGGTGTCATCATGGATTCTCAGTGGTTCGTTCACGTTACGTTTTTTCTCAGGGAAATTTATTCTGTTGATATACAAGGTTTGATGATTTTACGGATTTGGTGTTTTCTTCTTTAATAAGCCGTGTTATTTGCATTGTTTTTCTTTGCGATTTCTATGTTTTAAAATTGATGCTAGCATTCACATCATTTGCATTTATTGTATAGAAAGCTTTAAGTGAATAAAAATCTCAAGCGATTCGAAAGTGCGACTCCTTAGAGATATCTGCAAACATTAAAAAAGAATATCCAAACGAATTTAATCAAACTAGTCCACAATTTTGCAAATCATTCAAACAAATGACACTGGTGAAATAAACAGATAACTAACATAGAGGTTAAACAATCTACACTGCAAGGTTACTTGATTTATCGTTTTCTCAGGTGTTTTTTTTCTCAGGTGTGCTGTCAGTAAGTATACATGTACCTTGAACTCACTCGAGGGAAGGATGATTCTCAAAAAAAAATAGAATTTTATTGTTATTATAGGATTAATAACATTGACGTTTGAAAATATTCAAGACATTTAACTTTTTATGTTTACATAAACAAGGGTAGGTAGATTATTTGATGTCTGCATAATTGACGTTACACTATTGCATTTGACATTTTATCGTTGTACATTTTGATGACATTAATATACACATGGTTCAGTGTGACTCACAAGGAAAACGACATATCAAGAAGGTTTCATTGATACAAACAGAATACCAGTCTGTCTTGTTTATTTAATGCTAAGGAAGTCATCCAGGAAATCACAGAGTTCTGAAAGACATGTTTCTCGATATACCCAAAATAAGAATGAAACACTGGTTCCCTGTTTATTCTAAGTGTTAGGTAACTTTTGTTCGTTATCTGGATGTTATTGCTCGGCTGGTGATGCAGTGTGGAACTGTTCTAGTATACATACCAGTGTGCATATCCTACATGTAAAATAACACCATACAGCACTGTCTTTATCACACGGCGATTTATATCATATGGAATACTTAATTTTTTTATGAGGTTTTATTACACAAAATAACATGTTATATTGGAATTATCAATAACAAAGTGTTCATATTGGGAGTTATCAATGACAAAGGGATCTTACTGGATTCATCACTTTCATGGCAGTTATTAAGGCTTCCACTGTGATTGGGTTCCCCTTGTACAACCGAATACTCTTTCGTACCCAGTATGTTAGCTCTTGTGATGAGGGAGAACAAGATTTAGGGAAAGTCAAATTCTTTTTTGGCATTTGATTTTCTGTGTAGATACTACCATGCTAATTCAGCAAGTGATTAATTTTCCCATGTATTTCAATAAAGAAGTTTAGTATCCATAGATCGTGGACTTTTTATTCGAACAATCTTTGAAAATAGTGGTAGATCTAGGACTCCTTTCACAAAACAATCTTAACTAAAGTTAACCTTAACTATCATTAACATTACACTAAGGTTACCTTAGTGACTTACGATTACTTTAGTGCTTTGTAAAGAAGGCCCAGAGCAAGGAATGTCTACTCCAATTTCAGGAAAGCAAACTTCTTTATTAGGGATATGATGTGCACTCAACCTCAAAAGACACATCGCCACATCTTAACAGTGTAAAACAACAATATAGTAGACGGTTTTGAATGCTTTTCATAGGGACATGATTTGTACCTGCAATTTCATACCACGGAGTATAATACTTTTTTTTATGTCTCTTCAAGTACACTTGGGATGCTGAAATCGCTTTTTCAAAATGTTAGTTCATAAAATGTAGAAATTAAATTAATAAAATATGATTTCGACATTAATAGCCTTCGTGGACTTTTATTTTATCACGTGTCTTTACTGTAAAACGTCATAAAGCAAGCCAAAAAAAGCCATCTTGACTCCCCTATCTCATCTTGTTGCGGGGATTCAAAACGACAATCACTTAAAACATTGGTTTCTCAGAAATATGAACAAATAATGTTTTGAAATTTCAAATCCAGGTTATTTGGCTTCAGAACACATGATCTATCTTTGCTTCAGTCGCATTAATTACACTATCTAATTGAATTATCTTGTGTTTTTAATGGTGACATTTCTTTTGCAGTACAATACAAAGATTTTTTGGCGTCTTGGAAGGTACTTGGCAAATATAGCAAATCACTTATCGCCATGATGTTATTGTATCCTATGTTATTAGGTCAGCATGAGTTTTTTTTAAAAACCAACTGTTCCTTACTTTTTTAACAAACCTAGTGAGTTGTATTAATATGCGTATTTCTTTTTATTTCTTGGACTATAGTGTTTTTGGGAGTCTTCAGCAAAGTGAAACGTATATATATATATATATATATATATATATATATATATAGGTATAAATTGATTTGACGATTTGATTTGATGTTTTATTTTCTGCTGTAATGAATTTATCATATGATTGTAACAGTCTCAAATCCCCTTTGTATAAGTGCAATAGACATTCTTCTCAGGCTAACACAATAGCTCAAAATGCACATTGATTGGCACAAAACCAAGATTACAAAATTAAAAGCAACTTTCAGTGAATGGAAGAACAAACTCAACAACATTTCAAAGGTTACGTCATATATGCATGACGAAGAACCTGTTCCTCGGCTTAATTATATAGCTAATGACACTTTTACGTTTCATTAACCTCATTTCATGTCATTTCTGCATCAAATCATTATTATAAACAAAAATGGCGAACAGATAGCCATCGTCAAAATTCTATAGGGACAGTTTTGGTCTTTCACCAAATGTGTGACTGCTCATGCTCAGACTCATAATGGCCCAGTTTTTCTCGCATTGGCCCTGTTTTTCGGTATTGTCCCAGTTTCCTCTGTTGTCTACTCATATGGTTTGAGCATACGATTAATAGTTGATTAATGCCAATCTGACATGCTATATTTATCTTTGAATATGATGTTAGAAAATAATTGGATGGTATTCATTGAAAGCAAGTGAAGAACCAAACACTTACAACATTATCATCAAAGCACCATCATATCACCACAGTGTTCGGACACGAAAAACAAGCGAGGTCAAATCTCCCATAAAAGTCTCCTTCATATCTCGTTACAAGGTCCACATTAAGCTGTCTGGACGATCTCAGTATCTCGTTACAAGGCATACATTTAGCTGTCAGGTTGGTTTGTATTGACTTTGCTAGTAGCCATCACAAGACGATCTTTAGCCTTTTTGGGCATCAAATACACAACAAAGCCAGGAAACGTGTCTGGATATTCATGACATAGATCTAACCTTGTATATATAGGACAAAACGTCCACATAGTTTAAACTCGTTTAGATTACAAGAATTTCTCCGTTATATTGGTGACAAATAGTTGACCTCGATGTTCGGTATAGGTTAATGGTTATAGAAAAATGTTTGAATGTATTGATGTCAGTATTGACAAAAATATACGATTTGATACATTTGAATGTATTCTTAATTCGATATGGCATGATGTTTGATATGCCATTTGTATGATGCAACTTATTATGGATAAAATAAAGATTAGCATGAAAAACGAAATACTTAAACTTATTAATGATTTCATATTTGATAAAATCTTTTTCATAAAAGGTCAAAAGCAACGTTCATTCGATTGGACAATATTATGCCGAAGATGACATGATGTCAGATGAGAAAATGGCATAACAAGAACTGCATCTTTGAATGGCATTAACCTTATCATTGTCACTAGTAATGTTCTTCCCTTGGTGTGAAACGTCATGATGTGTGAACTGATTTCCTGACACATGAACAAGGCAACAGTCTCCCTCATGTCGAGTCATTATGTCAAGCAGGTGTTGTGAATATTCATACATATCAACCAGAAGTCATTTTGATATCCGTGCTCATCATATGTTTAGGTGTTAATTAATAGGGGTGACAAAGGTCTTAACATGATACAGAAACGTCGAATTTCGTCCGGCCAAGACCATGAAATCAACACAAAGTCGTAAAAGAGAATGATGCATTTGTGATGCTTTGAACTGGTACATCAAGGTGAATATGGTATTTCATGAACTCCCACTAGCAGCTGTTTGGAGATTCTTAGCTGCACGATTCTGTTCATTTAAACTAATTTTAATTAATTAAACATACCTGGAAATCACTAGAGCTACTCATATACAGTTATGCAAAATATTCCTTTATTTGCGTTTCCTTCTTTCGTCAAATTTGTTTCACAAGGAGAAATCTGTTAATGCATAATATCAGTCATAATATTATTCACATGGACGAACATGGAAGTGAGATAAACGTAAACATAGTATTAAAGACAACGAAGATCGAGTTTTATTCCACTGGATGTCCCTGTTCTCTCTTACAGATACATGCACGAACTCACCATTTTAGGTCATAATAATCAAAGTAATTTTGGCAATAGAACAAATCAGATGCACATGTTGATTGGAACTCGTTTTGCATTTCACTTGTCCATTCTCTTCACATCATTTAATCTGAAATCATGTGAATTTTATTCATGTCATTTCCTATTTATGTGGGGAAACATTGACATAGTCGATCTGTTCAAAAGTTATCTCCAGTTGGCAGGAAATGAATTCATCGATTACCTTTGACTGTAAACATTGATTTCAACGAATTGAATTTTAAATTGCTTCTGATCGAATTTCTAATTTCTAATTATTCACTTTGACTCGTATTCACATTATTCGCAAATGGCAGTATCACATTCTTCTCAATTGAGAATTGAGAATTAATTTTATAAACAGTGCCATTAAAACGCAATATTGATAATGCTTTTCAGTAGTAAAATATTAACAATATTTTCAGATACAAGATGAGATTCATTTGAACTAATTTAAGATTGGAGAGAACATAAGTTGCTGTTTGAGTTACAATCGCTTTCAGCAATATTTTAGTGTGAGATCCGTACCTGTTTCCTTTCCATCATGGCAATATCCTCGACAATTCAGGATATAATTCATCAACTCATTAATTAAGTAAAGATTTATCAGAAGACAAGGCGTTTAATTTAGCTAACAACATGTTCAACGCTAGCTTTTGTTTGGCGTGGTGGTGAGAACCAATATAATCTCAGGACAGACTCATTTTCTATTGAAGCTGACGACAGGGGGTGGAATGTATCGCAATGGGCTAAAGTTACGAGCCATCTCATTCTTACATTGCACGGGGCACTACCACTACAAATCAGGTGACAGACACAACGACATAAGGTGGAAACCCAGCATATATGCGACTTAAACGCCACTTTGTCCTGTCTTGGCACTGGAATATCTGCCGAAATCAAATCCCAATTATGAACAGTTCTGTCAGTATTCTCGTACATGTACAATATCTTATTCGTCCACCTCTGTTTGGTTCACCAAATACAACTTGGTCACAATGCGATTGTCGGAATAATAAATGTTATTTCCAAGGTAATCCGGGTTCTCAAACGTCTACTTAAATCACCTTGTTGATGCTCAGCCTCAAACCGAAATGGTCGTTGTTTGGAAAACAATGTCCTGTTCCTTGAAGGTGCATTTCAAATGTTAGACAGTACTGTTATTATCAACAACATGCACCATCACTGATTTATAGATGAAAAACCTGAACAGTCTACATGCTTCTTTTGGGTTGAATTGATTTAACAAAAATGGTATGAGACCAAGTTTTGTTTAAAATTGTTTTGAAAACTGTATACAGATGTGTTGTAAGTGAAATTATTATCAACTGTTAAAATGAATGTTTCCATTAGTGTGCGCTATTTTTTTACGCTATTTTAAACCTTATACTCCTATGATGTGACATCATTTCAACATATAAATAAGGTCTACAGCAAAGTTATTTTGAGTAAGTATTACTGAAATATTTGGTAAACATATAAAACTTATCTACTTTACAAGGTTTAACAATTTCACAGCTTTTATGAAAAATAAATCTCTCACTAAAGGTTACTGTATATCCCGAAAAGCATATAGATCTCATCGTCTTAATTCCACCAGAAACTATCCCATTTAACAGTTAAAGCTAACATAACTCAACATTTTGTGTAACAGAATGCAACAAAAAAATGTGTTTATGGCTTTCAACATCTTGAGTAGGTTGCTCTTTGTATTTTATGGGAAGATTGTTGGTTGATCAAATAATATCATGACAGGGAACCAATTGAGAACACAAGATTGATGTGAAAAAGAATTCACAATAAAATGACATCAATGAAATTAAGTTTTATAAATAAAACGTCTTCATACCAAACGGTTAATAGTGGCAAGCAAAAATCGTCAACAAAACTGAGGAGCTGGTAATAAAACAGCTGCAACGGTAATTCACTATGAGAGAGCAGAGTGTTATGGTACTTAACATTATGATATATGGCAAATAATATACAGGAATAGGTTTTGTTTTGCTTAGTTCACTGGCACTATTGTTTATCGCTTACAGGTTTCTTCACAACCTGGTGATGTCAGTGACTGCTTATTGATGGACTTGTTTTTAACAAAAACGTCATTAAATGTTAATATATTTTACAATAGTAGTAGTAGCTAAGCAATAATGGTGATGGTGCATTGAAATCGTCCCAAAATGTTAAAGAAATTTCACTATTGCAAAAAGTGTGATATTTAATATGATACTCCTACACTTTAAAATACACTCTGGTACTGCGCCGAGGTAGCGTTTAATAAATCCAGTGCGTAGAGGACAAACAGTATACCTACGGATTGTGAGACCTTTGAGAACTAAGAGACGACCAAGTTCACTTCATTCAGTATTCATCAGATGTTCTCTACTCACTCATTACCAGAGTACCTAGAAGTCAAGTTTCTCTGTAGTCAGCTACTCAGTATTCTGTGTGCTAAATCAGTGCGGAAGTGTTGAAGACTATTTCTAACACCAGACATCTGACAAGAAGATATACATCTATAAGTACACTCTACAGTTGCTCTAGGCAACATGGAATATGGAGACGGTTGTTTGGTGTATTAACTATAAGAATACTTAAACTATATAGCTATAAGAATATGTTTTTTTTTATTTCTGTACTGCATTTCTTTATTAAAGATATGTTTATCTTGTTCATTGGTTCGTTTTTTCTAAAAGAGAAAGGTGTAACCAGTCTAAACATAAAGGGGATATTAGTAGTAGCTTGTTTTTTTAGTGAAATAAAGCATTTGTGAACTTTTGTTAAATCAGATATTTAAAACACCCGTCAGTGCAGGGTAATGACAGTATCCCAATGAAATTGAAGGGGATATTCCGATTCGTGTTTTAAAGGCAGAAATGTACTGCTTTCTTACTCAAATTAACTAATGAAACCATTGATTTTCTATTGCTATTTCTATCACCAGCTTGAATTGTAATTGAATGTATTTGGTTATAAATCATTCACGAGTGCAGATTTTAGAAATAGGTTTACACTTACTCGCTATACAACCTAATGTGTCACCTCATCGGTGGGAAATATATCTATGAAGATGGAATGCTGAATTTCGATTCATTTAAATATTAGTGGGTATTTATCATCGAAACATAATTATATTCTGCTCAAATCTGACAAAATAGTTATTTAAATCAGACTTGAACTCGATTGACTCTTGTTTGACCTTAGAGGCTACTGAACAAAGCAATTTCAATCGAACCAGATTATTTCACTGCATGCAAAGTTTTATGGTTTCCTAGCAACGTTATCTATTACGTATAGACACTACGAATATCATGACCACTGAGTACCCATTGTTGACAAGACTGTCCAGCTCCACTTCGCAGAGAAGCCAGATACAAGTGTAATGGTGTTGAATACCTTGGTTGTCGTACACAACTGATTGCAGTTTGATAATAGTTCAGGTAACAATTCCATTGACAGACATAACACAAATGTCGATACTGAAAGGAGACGTAAAATGTATGTGCTTCCGTGAATGTGCAACTCAATTGAAGTTGAAGAGGAAGGAATGGTGTGTTCACTGCTTCTGACTAGTTCATTCTTGTTAAGTTGTTTGTGCATTATAGAATTTGACAAAATGTTATCAACAAATAATGAACATACATTATATCAAGATTAGAATTTTTAAAAAAGTGATACAGGATCAAAAAACTCTTTATAACACCGCTATAGAAATAAGAATAGAACTAACAAGTGAACGAAGATTATTGGAATAAGACATCATCATGAAATGCTTAGTCCACCTATATACTGTAAACTGTATCACCACTGTTCTGGGGAAAATAAATATATAATTCTACTACTAATAACAAAATATGTCATTCTGTATAGCGCTTTATCAAATTACTTTATAATTTCTGAAGGCGCTGACATTATTACCCTGATGGAATTGTATTTTTGGAGCAGTCATAAGCGCTTTTACTAAACCACCCATTATTTCAGGTACCATATTGTAAAGCTGGGTTGACTGAGAGCACTGTGGGTGAAATAACTTGCCCAAGGTCACAACACAGAAAGAGACCCAGGTCACAAATTTTAGGTACCTCCAATTGGATTTGAACCCGGGTCCTTGGCGTGAGAGGCCAACAAGATAACCATTATACATATCTGCTCCAAATAGTATGGTATTACCTATTTCACTTTTCACCATCGTTCTAAGGTCGAATCCATAATTATAATTATGTAATAATATAGATGTTAATATCTCTTTCATTTGTTTTTGTTTTCATCAAAACTATTTTTTAAATAGGATTTAATCAAGTACACACACAGACACTCGTTTCCGATACTGTCAATACTGTAGAAAATCGTAATTAACTTAGAGACACCAAAACGTATGTTATGATATTGTAAAGAATATGGTAAGGACACATCAACATTGTAAATAATGGAGACATTATTTATCACCTAAGAAGAATCTTTATGAAAACTCAGCTGTGTTTTCTTCTATAAAGGACTATTCCTATACATTCTGCTCTATATATCATGTTACAGATATTGTAGAGGATACAGAAGGGTAATGAAGCAAGTATAGTGTATCATAAACGCTAGTTTTATGCTGATTCGTTGCTATTATAAGGTCACGTCAAGTCGTGGAACATTAGACCAAATAATAAACGTTATTTTGTGGGTATTCGTCTCTGTTATTAATTTGGTCACATCATCATTCATTGCAACTCTAGGTCATATCACATTTTTTTACCGACAAAAGGCATATTGACTATCGGTATCGATAACATAACATAACATAATACTCATCATGGTTTTTTTTGTTGAATCCTGAAACTTTTGGATGGAATATATGTTCCAATATTATTAGAATGTCACTAGCTATGTTTGGTACACAGGGCCTAGGTGTAACCATAAACCATGTGTTATTATCCCCCGCCACGAAGTGGAAGGGGGATATAGGTTTGGGCTCCGTCCGTCCGTCCGTCCGTGCGTCCGTCCGTGCGTCCGTCCGTGTGTCCGTCCGTGCGTCCGTCCGTCCGCTATAATGGGGACACTTTTTCTCAGAAACTATTTAAGATAGGACAACCAAATTTGGTGTGTGGCTTGTGGACATAAATACCTCGATGGAGTTCGAAAATAAGAACGATGTGATTATTTTTTCCGGAGTTATTGCCCTTGTTCCGTATTTTTGGACTCTGTTCATGGTATCTCCAAAGGGGACAGTTTTTCTCAGAAACTGTTTAAGATAGGATTTCCAAATTCGGTGTGTGGCTTGTGGACATAAATACCTCGATGGAGTTCGAAAATTAGAACCGTGTGATTATTTTTTCCGGAGTTATTGCCCTTGTTCCGTATTTTTGGACTCTGTTCATGGTATCTCCAAAGGGGACAGCTTTTCTCAGAAACTGTTTAGGATAGAGTTTTCAAATTTGGTGTGTGGCTTGTGGACATAAATACCTCGATGGAGTTCGAAAATAAGAACCGTGTGATTTTTTTCCCGGAGTTATTGCCCTTGTTCCGTATTTTTGGACTCTGTTCATGGTATCTCCAAAGGGGACAGCTTTTCTCAGAAACTGTTTAGGATAGAGTTTTCAAATTTGGTGTGTGGCTTGTGGACATAAATACCTCGATGGAGTTCGAAAATTAGAACCGTGTGATTATTTTTTCCGGAGTTATTGCCCTTGTTCCGTATTTTTGGACTCTGTTCATGGTATCTCCAAAGGGGACAGCTTTTCTCAGAAACTGTTTAGGATAGAGTTTTCAAATTTGGTGTGTGGCTTGTGGACATAAATACCTCGATGGAGTTCGAAAATAAGAACAGTGTGATTTTTTTTACCCGGAGTTATTGCCCTTGTTCCGTATTTTTGGACTCTGTTCATGGTATCTCCAAAGGGGACAGCTTTTCTCAGAAACTGTTTAGGATAGAGTTTTCAAATTTAGTGTGTGGCTTGTGGACATAAATACCTTGATGGAGTTCGAAAATAAGAACCGTGTGATTATTTTTTCCGGAGTTATTGCCCTTGTTCCGTATGTTTTGACTCGGTTCATGCTATCTCTAAAGGGGACATCTTTTCTCAGAGACTATTTAAGATAGGATTACCCAATTTGGTGGATGGCTTGAGGGCATAAGTACCTTGATGGAGTTCGAAAATGAGAAGCACACAATTAATCTTTGCGGAGTTATTGCCCTTGTCCTGTACATTTGGACTCTGTTCAAGGTATCACCAAAGGGGACAGCTTTTCTCAGAAACTATTTAAGATAGGATAACCAAATTTGGTGTGTACTTTAAGGCCATCGATACCTTGACGGAATTTGAAAAAATGAAGCATGTGATTATTTTTTCCGGAGTTATTCCCCTTGTTCCGCTTTTTCGACTCTGTTTCAAGTATCCAAGGATATAGCTTTTCTCAGACATTGTTTAACATCAAATCAGTTGTGTGGCTTGAGGATATCGTTACCTTAATGGAAAGAAAATGAGCAGCGCACAATTATTTCTTCTTGAATTATTGCCCTTGTTCTCATTTCTTGTGTCTGGCGGGGGATGTTGATGACTATGTCTTCTTGTTGTACTATATTATTGGCATTGATTTATAAACGTTTGCTTGACACTATGGCGATGGACATTACCAAATGTTACTTATGTCATTGCTGTTGTCAACCGTGTCATTGTTTTATATATATGCGATGGAGTGTCTTCATATACGTTCAACTGAGCTTGTTGACCAATTCGATTCATGTATTTTCTTTATGAAGTAAATATGTTTCACCATTTCACCACTTACTCAGAGCATTTCCTCCTATAACCGATGAAGCCATTATGCATTAGAAGCAGTATTTCTGAATTGAATAGAACACGATGAATGGCTGTGATTAATTTTTATGTTTTAGCATCAACATGAATACACAATTTATTCTATGGGCGGAGAAATTAATTGAAAAGGCAGATTCTGTTATATCTCATTCATGAAAACGTTAATTACAATTGGACATAAGTTATCGATATACCAGTAGTTAAAATCGTTTGCCATTCACTCATTTCAAAAGACAATTTACAATAGTTCACAATTCAAGTTTTAACAATTATACACAGCGTATCTAACATACTTTCGTGTATATTTCCCTTAAAATTAGTTACTCTTCAAATATTTCAATGATCTAATTTTGATGTCTCGAGTTTCCCTTTGTTTCGTAAAAAAAAGATTTAATAAACACATGTTCCACATTCCTCAACGATAAAAGCAAATTCCATGGGATTCATTGTTGTATTTTTCAACAACAATAGATATGCATTGAGTATTAATGCGTTCCTTCTGTGAAATGCTTTACTTTTATTTTGTGTAAACCTTATAATGCCTTCCTCTGATGTCATGTACATATGGTTAACTAATAAGTTGCTGGAAATGTTCTAGGATACTTCATACTCGAATAGTTTCTGCAAAACAAAATCATGTGGTAATGTTTCTCAAATCATTGATTGTTCTACCACATTGCATCTACGAGACATAATTTCGTATTAGTCATCATATATTATATATTAATACCGTGACCAGTACGCGTTTCTTCTCAATTTCGACCAGATAAATATTACTATGTTTGATGAAAGTATAATTTGTGGGATTTGTCATATACTCCATTACTGAGATAACATTCCAGGAAGGAACTTCTGAAGTTTCTGGCTGATCTTAATAATAAATCATTCAGTATTATTAATGTAATGTCGTTATGTTATTAAATGGCGCATTTAGACTGCTTGACTGATTGCATTAGTGTATTAATAAAAAAAAATTTTAACACTCTATGTTGCTTTTGTGAGAACAAGTTATTTTATCTTGTAGTCTTGATCTTTTTAGTTTTTTTGAAAATGAATGATGTCCAAAGGGATATTCACAATTCCTTAAATGGAGAGCGAGCTAGTGAGTATTTGCTTGTGTTTGTTACGTTAAATGTATTCAGCCAGCGACTGTGAAATATCGTTCTGTTCTGTTCTAGATCTAGACTTATTTAGACCTAGTGACTCGCTTAGTTCAACAGCAAACAGTCATGTACGATCTTTAGTAAAATGTTTTAACAATTGAGAAGGTTGTATGATATTGAGGTTATGCTATACAATCAAACATGTCATTGCGTTAAGTGGTAACCTTGAAAATGTGTGAAGAAAAGCACGTTCAATCAGGAACCGGAACGTTAACAAGACCTGAAAGCGTCTCAAAATGTTTCAACGATTTTCGAAGAGAGAGAACCTTGAAATTTTGATCACATGACCGTGACCAACCAACTTACGGGGGATCCGTGTAAACTTCAAAGTAAGAAATTATTAAACAATGAATGATCGTCCACGACCTCACTGAGATCCCTGCTCAAAAAGACTAGTCTTAAATTCTTTTGCTGACATCTGGTGTAGAATGTTCGTAGAAAATAATAAAGTCTTACCCTCGCGTCTTCGTATACAAAATATGTAAACAGGAATGATTTAACTGAAACTATCTTCAGGTAACCTTCTTACGTAACATAAACAAAAGCTCTGTATTGAACCCTTGTGCTTTGCAATATATAAGCATACAGTCTAAACAATTCTTCAGGTAGCCTTCTGTACGATTACGTAGACAGTAGAATATCAACAGATATTCTTTACAATAAATGACATATAGATACCCAGGGTTTTAAGATGTCCACAATCATGACATTGATGTAGAATTAAATCATGTGTGGAGAGACAATGACAACATTATACTTTTTAACTTTAAAGCTTTTGCATAATTCGTAATTTGTAAGTAACGTTTTACGTTCCGTACCTTTTGCACTCAATAAAAGTGGTTCAGCAATACAATGAGTCACATTTTTTCCATACGCTTGATCAATTAGCATCTTCGATTTCCACGGAATCTTCAAATATGAAGCATTTCTGTCAATATTGTTCCGTTTGTATGTTGATGACTACCGTTCTTCTTACTGTATGTAGAACGTGCAGGAACTGTAAGGTTAGTGTACGTAGCTATGAAGGTAACATAAACAAACTCTTTGTAGTGAACCCTGGTGTTTTGCCATATATAAGCATGCAGTCTAAACATTCCTTGTGAGACATTCACCAGTCGTTACGTATCGAATACTCCATAAGCTGGTATCCTGCTTGTCTCGTTGATAATGCATCACCAGTACCCATATGCCGTCAATCAGCACAACGTTTGTGACAACATTGCTCTTTTTTAGATTTCTCCTTTACCTTGCTTAAACATCATTGAATGAAAAATAATTCTGCTTAATGTGTGATGGTTCATGTTTATAATGCAATGTGTACAAAGGATAAAGTGACAGTAACTAAATGGTCGTTAAACCATAACTGAGTCATTAACGAAAATCATTAAGTCGTTTTCTGTTTGAATCGTTATATTCATGTAAGTCCATTGCATTGAGTACTTGCTTCTTTTAAAAAAATGAATATATACATTTGTTTATATACGTTTATTTAGAATACATTTTTTTATATATCTTGTATACTTCATAATACTTTATTACAGGTTCAAGGAATGATTATAGTCTTTGTAGTTTTGAATAACCCAAAGTTATTGTTATTCTTGTATAATCAATGTGTTCACGTCAAAGTAAGTAAGCGAACTGATGAATAATTATTTTAAAAAACCGAACACAACAACGTTTAAAAAGAAAACACAAATAAATACTGTATATGTATGGGAGCGAAACAGCATGTCTAACTTTATAAATGTCGATCACAAAGGCTATAGACAATGGATCAAACTCAGCAAGGTGTGTGGTTTCAGGAGAACCAAATAAATCCACCCATTTCCTGTGTTCAAGTTTTTGCCTGGGGTGACTTCCATGTATCTGGTCGTGCCATGTGCTTAATTCATCTACAGATTACCTAGCATAAATTGGATCACAAAGGTTTTCTTGATTTCGTTTTTATCAAATTACAAACTGAATGTTTATATATAACATATACATTGGCAACACATTGAATGTGTAAAAATTACATGTGTGTCTGTGTTTAATGTGTTTAAACATTAATAGTTTTGAGCATTCAGTGCGTATTTAACGAGTATACTGATATACGTTTGATTATAGATGGTGCCATTGTAGTGTATATACTCTCAGTGTTATAAAGTAATGTGTAATCTAAGCGTAATTTTGTTCAATGTACGTTAGTCTTAAGCTTTACATGTTTTCATAGTGTCTTGTCATTTTGCAAACCTCCTGGGCCTAGAATTTCGAAGCTCTCTTAGCACTAAGATAATCGTAAGCCAATGTAATTGTATGGCAAGTAGGGCTTCGAAAATCTACCCCCTGCTCTTTAATAATAATTTTGGTATATGGAATGTAAGATTGACATAAATCAGTAACACCGGGAAGCTTTTATTAAGGCCTTCAAGACACGTCAGGAAGTTAATCAGAAACTAATTGAATCATCCTACGCGGATATATTCAGTTAGGAATCGATACCATTAGCAGTTCAACTATTTACTAGACCCGTCCTTTCTGGAAGTATGTAAGATTACCTTTCACAACAATCTCGCACTTGGGATTGAGTTTCATCTATTTTGAAACGGACAAGAAGTGTGAAATTTGAAGAACCGGTAAAGTCAGTAAATTGAACTACTTTGCAGATTGTATGCATGCACTGTCCATACAATGTAGCATAATGCATTACTGTGATACTGTGAACTGCTCCTGTCCGTCGTTTTTCGTCTATCGTAGGCCCTATTTAATTGAATAACACCCGGTCTGGAACATATGCCAGGAGTAGGACTGTTATAAACTCACGTGCAAAAGAAACGTCCCCACATTTTGAAAACAGTATAAAATGAAATATTAATGTCGGAGAAAGTACATTTTGAATGTATTTGGTAGCCACATGTTTTGTATAGAAGTATTCACAATTTCATACATCAGATAATCCTTTTTTTTAGTTTACATCTGTTCAAATACACATGTGATGCTAAAATAGCTTTTTAAATATTTTTCGGCCCACAATATTTGGTATTTAAGTTTAAAACATTGAAAAATAGAAATTTAATTAATTAAAGATATCCTCGACATAAATAACCTTCTTTGATTTAAATTTGTTGACGCGTCGTTACTGTAGGACGTCACAAAACAAGCCACAACTGGCTTTTTGAGGCTTCTATCTCGTCTAGATTCCATAACGACCATTTCTTAAAACTTGTGTTTCTCAGAGTTATGAATAGATAATGTTTTGAAAATTCATATTGAGTATTGTTGGGTTCTGAAGACATGATGTAACGCTGTTTCAGTATTTATCGCCCGTCGATTGAAATATCTTGTATTTTGTATGGGGACGTTTCTTTTGCACGTGAGTTTAGATGCTGGGTGACAGATGGACATGTACACATGGTATTAAGACGAATAATTAATGCTTCTATAATCGACGAAAGATAATTAATTCTGCCTTATGTCCTTAATTAAGCCCCATGTTTTCAATGTTACGATTAAAGGCTTAAAATATACATTTGAGAGTAACATTTCGTGTGTGCAAAAAACTATTGGTCGCCTGCAGTTGATGATCGAGTTACTTAAATTGTTTCTCGAATCTAACAATTCATTTGATAGAATTCTTTCTACGTATTTATATAACTATATTCACTATTCGTCCAGTACTTGTAACATCAAGCTGGTGAATGTTTCTACAGTGTTGCAAGAATGTGAAGCAATGATATTCGAATGAATATGAATGAATACTCACCAAACAATTTCATATTCAAGAAAGTTTTTTTATGATTGCATTTGTATATGTTTGTTAGTCGGATGATTTATATTGAAAAATGATCAATTTATGCCAGTCTTAAATAGACGCCTGATCTCAAATAGAATCAGGGCTGAATGAGGTCTAAAAAAATAGATGATGCGGAAGAAAAACGGCGTTCCATGACTTGTAAACGCCTTATTACATAATTCAGAGATCTTTTAGTTAAAACTGTCAAATGAGATAAAACGGTAAATAGTTAAGTGTACAGTAGGATGCATTTCACCTGACTTTCGCCGTATTAAATCTGAAACACAATCTAATCGGTTTTGAAACATCAGAGCTTCATTTTGCCCAAGTCATTGAGACCAACCGGATTTTTTATCGTGTGCAGCACGTGAAGTTCGTGAATGTATGCTATTATATATGATATTTATAAAAGAGTCCGTGCATCACAACTTGAAATGTACAACGTCCATGTAGGCGCATGTTTTGTTTTGAACCTGACTGCACATGGCTATTGACATTGAGTTCATTCAAGCATTACATACATGACAACTAATCTTTGGACTTTGTGTCTTACTATGTTCATACAAGTACCGTTCCGTGGTTATATGATTATGTATCAACATGAAACGTGGTGTATGTGAAATAATAACCTCGACCTTGTTAATATCGGTGATAACCATCTCGCTCAAGTTCACTCAGTCAGCGTCGTTATATCAATCGTAAATTAAGTATCATAACACAAAGACTGTACTAAAAGAAGAGCAAAATAGCTAATTTGATAGTGGCTATTAAATCCCCCTATCAGAGGCATTCAATCGTTGTACCTGTATCTGACCTTAATTAAATGTCTCTATGATTGGTCCCTCGGTGCCTATATAAACGACAGTGAATAATTAAATCACATCTACTTAAGATGAAGTTTTGCATTCAATAAGATAATTGCACACATTATATTTACAATTACCAATCAATGGTATCATTCTTCATAGGAGAATAAGGTTATATGCAACTAGGTGTATTCCTGCAGTTTAACAGGTGTTCAAAACAAGGTTTATTATGTTGGTTTTTACTTCAAGAAGAAAGGTGGGCTAATAGACAATCAAGCCTGAAGTGTCCCTCTGTGACCACCACAACATACACTGTAGTTCTTTGGTTAAAATTTAGAAATGTTAAAAATAATTTTCATGTGTTTCATTGTGATAAGTCCAACCTATAAACGAAGCAAATATATTAACGAAATGTTTTTGGAGAATTTTGTGCGAATATTGGTTATATGAAGATTTGTTCCGGTGAACCCTAGTACCTTTGGTAATGAACAATTTTAAAAAAACAGTCTTGGTGTGATGCACTCTGCCATTTATACATAGCCTTAAAATGTCTGACACAAAACACACACATGATGGTTAACAATGACAATACATTTAGATATAACAAAAATGACGAGAATAATATTGCAATTAGAGTTACCAATGTGTTTTTCAAATTAAGTCTAACGCTGTCGCCTTTCTCTAATATTCATGACTATAAGTATATATAAGTGTCAATGAACCTTAAATATTGATTTAATTCCAATAACAATACAGTTACACCTCAGTTGACTCTTTCGCCTCACATTAAGACTATGATATATAGACGATATAGTATGGATAGTTGTTACTACCGATGGTATTACAGGGATATTAAACATGTCTACCACATCTTGAGCCATGATAACCAGGATGACCTTGACCTTTGAGTGTCAATATCTGATGTGAACCAGGGTTAAGGTTCACACTCTTCTTATTGTAACCCGGGATACATTTATCACCACATATCAGTCCAGTTTTGCCCCGCACTTGAAATGAATGAGATTAATCAAAGGTAGCTTAGTTCACCATGACATACCTCTTTGACATCAGACGGACCAAGGTCAAAACGTACCTCATCTGAGTACATAATATGTTTTCGTGAAAATCAAAAATGTTTTCCGACATTTGGACTCACCAATTTTTTGACATACTCATCTTGTAAACATGTTATTTTAGAAGGCAGTACTTTTTCTGAGCAGTTTGATGCCATGAATCATTTCTTGCAATATTGATTATAAATTAGATATATTTATCTATAATGACTGTTATTTGTAGCGGACTCGGTCAGTGTCACTGATGCCTTCTGAAATTCCTTCGAAAACAGATTGACTTTGATAATAACAGTAACGGGTATTAATAGAGCGCTGTAGCAATACACAAGATGCATGCTCAAAGCGCATACAACTATAAGAATAAATGACATAATAAAAATGATGTTGTCAAATAAATGAGTAACAGTATGAACTACATATAGATGATTAAGGGGCCCTTAGATATTAAATCAATTAAAAGGAAATCTGTGATGATACGTTTCTTGATAAATATGTTTAATATGTAGTGCTAGAGTGACACTTTCCATCAAGTAGCCTCATAAGGAATCCAGAGAAAAATGAAGATTGACATGTTCATTTACAAGTACATATAAAGCAGTTTTCAAGCCCTAGCATTTGTCCAACATCTTTGCCAATTTTTAAATAACCTGAAATAAATACGAGGTCGGATCATTTCAAAAGAACAAATATAGAAATACACAATGTTTTGAACTTCTATAATTAACACCTATCCAGTATTATGCTTTTGCTTTGATAACCTTTTCTCGTTGTCTGTCTCTTGTTAATCTCGGTTAAGCTGTGCGATCATATGACAGAGGGTTAGCTAGCTCCAGCAAATGCTCATCGATTTCATCTAGCCATGGTTGCCAGATTTATCTCTGCACTACCTCTATATAACCTCTTGTAAGTGGTTTATTTCTTGTAACGACTTTTTAAGTAAAAACCCCAAAATACCTCACCTCACCTCTGCATAAACAGCAAGAGAGTAATTTGTATAAATGCCTTCTTTTAATGTTTTTTCTTAGTGTATCTTAATACTTTTAGCTTTTGTAACATTTCACATAAATATTTTATCTGTTCACTTCTGAACACTTTGTATGAAAATATTTGAGAACTCATCTGGAATCACATACATGTACATGTGAAGTAAAATGTGATAATGTATGTATGCCGTTGCCATTGAACAGTTTCTTCATCTATACACTAGGGAGAAGATTTCATCAAATCAAAAGTCTTTAAAAACATTTAAATTGAACAGCCATTCCAACACAAAAGGACGGGGCATTACTACACGGACCACGGTATTCCAACAGAAAGGATATTTAGTCGGTAAAAGAAGACTCTGGCGAGACAATAGATTGATGTCATTGGGGGTTTATAAATACAAAAAAGGAATTTTAATGTCATTCTTAATTTCAGGTTCACAACTCGTGACTGGTTTTATGTTTGTATCATGAATACATATAATTAGAAGCAAGAACATTTATTTACATATTCATTTAAAAACCAAAATGTCTACAAATAGCAAGGCATGTACATTGATGTCTGTATTTTAATGCCCATTTAGCTAAAACGTTGCATTGCTGAAAGTAGAACAGAAGAGAAAAGGAGTCGTCGATGTGAGTTTCAACAATAACAATGACTTTGAAGGTATGCCTGTGATGATGTACAACTGCCTTCAAGTGAATGAGGAAAACAGCTGAAGAGGAAAGATGAAGGTGAAGTTCTTGTAGCTAACTCTTCACGCTAGGGGTCTCAAACACTAACACAATAATTGGAGATAATGCAACGTTAATAATTGGAAAGAATGGTGAATATTTCCATATTATCTCTTTTTCAAATGTAACTCGAAATATCTAGTTCAACAGTTCCAGCATTTCCTTTTATATTCTTGCAAAAATAACTTTGTATTTGTACCTAGCAGTTAGGAAATACATGTATGTAAACATCTAGACTTGAATAAAGCATGAAACTATTACAATATTCTTGTAAAATTAATGATCTCCTCGTCGTATATTTTGTATGAAAATGTTGCAATATGTTACCATTTAACTGTTATTGTAACTCGATGTTCAGTGGAACTTAATAATGATGGCGAGACAGCTGCAGTTTCAGTTTCTGTTGTCCTTGCTTTTAAAAATGTTTGAGTTTAGGAAGTATTTTGTTTATGAGTATGGTGTTTATAATGTATTACACGTTTCTCATTTAAAACAATTTCAGCTGCAGACTTACACTTATATCACACTGATATCAGCGTCTGTGACATTAGTTAGTCTGCATGCAAGTGTTCTTGTCTTACCTACCACTTCACCTTCTCACATAAATGTGCAGTCTCTGACACATGGGCTGTCTAGACGTTTTTATTGTTGCTGTAGAACAGTTATTATCTCTTGGAAAAGAACTAAAGAGAATGTCAAAGCATCTTGAAATATTGACGAAGAAACATGAATTTCAATTATTATTTTATATTAATTTTATATCTATTTTATAAGCATTATAGACGACAGAAATATCAGAAATGAATGGGGTAGTAAGCCAGTTCCTCTTTGATGTACGTTAGTTAGCGGAACATCAACACACTGTGTTTATGCTTAAGGGAGCTTATGGTTTAGCATTAAACATTTATAGTCAATATTGATTGATTAATACATTCTGATGAATTCCAATTGCTGAAGTCATGCAATTTAGAAAAATGTAATATTAACTCATGGGGGCGGGATAGCACAGTTGATAGAGCTTTCTGCATCAGATCAAGAGATCTGGGATTTGAATCCCGCCAGGGGCTCAGCAATTTTGTTTGATGTGGAGAACCGTTCTACATGCAGTTAGGTTTGGATCAATGCTACACTGAATTTCAGCGTAGTACCAATAGTAAGCTAGTCCCATCCGAAGCTCGCAGGTTTCACCGCAATGCCACGATGCCGTTGCAGGCTTTCTCATCCTCCTCCCCCCCCCCCCCCCCCCCCCCCAATAGTACAAGCAGCCGAGATATAAGTGAAATACTCTTGAAAGCAGCGTTAAACCCCAACTCACCTCACCTGATATTTGCTCTTACAAGTTTGTTCATTCATCTTAAGAGATTAATTTGTTACCGGTACGAGACATTATGTTTTTCTCAATACAATATTAATTTTATATATTATATAATGAGATAATACAGATATCCACAGACTAGGGGTAAGATATGGTTCGGTATCAGGAAAACCATGTAATTTTATACAGTAATGAGAACAAGAAATGGTTTATGAAGTAACATATTATATCACGTCTATCTCTATCTACCAATGGGATCTATTGCTTTCTTCATCTGGTAGTCATGTATACATTCATTAGTACCGATTAAGAAGGGTCAGCACGAACTCTGCTTGAACTTCTGACATCCATTATCAGAAAGATTTGAAGATTTTCACTCAACTCCAGGTTCGAACAAGTACTTCGATGAATTATTGTTTATAAACACATGAACTCCTCAGCAACTCTAAAGTAAACAAATTGTTTCCACTATAAATCAAGTATCAGTATAATACATGTGCAGAAACGGGAACGACATTTACATGCATAGTAATTGTATGACTTGTTAAATCCAAATTCTTCTTTTTGTCCTTTTCACTTTACTCTCCGAGGTCAAATTGATGAGTAAGGACCTCCCAGTTGATATATGGGGCATTGTTGACGTCATCATGAAGCATGGAGGAAACATCAAAGGTACTTAAATCACAGGCAGCCTGCTGTTGATTATAGTCTTTAACATAAAGTAGAGAAATCGTTTACTATCTTCAACGTTAGCAAACTTATCAGACACAATTCACAAGGTAGGTCTTTGAAGGGCATTTAGAAGTGGTATACCTAACAACATGAAGCTTTCTGGATAACAACTTCTTTAATGTGAAAATACACGACGTTTCGGAGTACATACTCACTCCTTCATCAGGTGGAATGTAAGGAAATTCATGTTCTTAATTCACAAGGTAGTTCAATAACATATATGTCTGCATATGTTTAAATGTACATCAAGACTGTTACAGTTTGAGATGTATGTATGTGGTAACAGTAAAATTTGCATATCATAATTTCAATATTATAATTTATTTCCTTTTGAATATTATTAATGCGTACAAATGTTTTGTTTCTCTGGAGTTGCAATAACCATGTTTAAATATACTAGTTGTTATGGCAATGATAGAAATCGAGTTCACCTGTAAACGGTATCATTATCATTCCCTGGACCACATCTACATGATGAGATTTAATTTAAAAGTCATTGTATTGTAATGGGCTTTTACACTGCCAAGTGACAGGTGAAGCTGGCTGCTGTATAATTAATAATTATGGACTTGTGTTATGTTTAAGATAAGGTGGTATATTTAGCCAACTTCAAGTGTTTTGGGTTCTATGGATCAGGGCCCTTATTCTCGCAACGTTCTTAGCCTTAAGAATTCTTAACTTTGATCGTAGCCCATGTGTTAAGAATGGGCTTAAGAAGTTCGTAGGCCTACGACCGTTTCAAGAATAAGGGCCCAGGACCTGTTGTTGGTAAAATAATAACAAAGAACAAGAAATAAAAGACAGATAATTTATTTACAAAAGTAGAAAAGTAAAGGTGAAATCTTCACAAACAAGACACTCACGCCCTTCCTTAAGTTTCCTATCCCATAATTAGTGAATTAAGAGCCAATTATTCTAATACCCTAATTATCCAAACTTCCCTAATTAACCTATAACCCTAACTTCTAAACCCCCTAACAAGACATGGCTGCTGAGGTCATAAACAAAACACTCCTACTTAACACTTATCAAAAAGTATCCCAGACTCTTGATTGCAAAAGTGCATGGAATATAAAAAATGTTAACTCCACTAATTCCTAAATCTTGACTCAAGAGCCCTTAAAAAGCAAAGCACATTGGGCAATGGCAAGCAGCTGCTTATATAGGCCCACAGGCAGTGAATGCATGTGCAACCCATGCCAGGCAGACACACACACAATCCTGGGTGTATTGCGGCTATGCGCCCCCAATAGCCGAGAACATGAACCCACCCTAATGGAACATATTATATGACCCGAGATAACCCCAAACTACCACCTCCCCCCTTAAACAAAGTGATTACTTAATAACTTTTATTACGTCCCAACATATAAAATACACAAACTCAGACATACAACAACATACCATTGCCCATATACATAAATGAAAAAGGCGAAAGCTTGAACTTGGGAGGATCACCTGGACGCACATGGTTCGGGGAGGACATCGAGAATGGCGTCCATCTCTTCCTGCAGATCCTCGGAAGCAACTTCACTGTCGGAGGTCGGTGGCGACGAGCAGCCTCTTAGAGCCCCGCGTTCAGCAGGCATGATCTGTACTCGTCAGGGCAGCAGAACATCTCCTGGTTCGTGGTATTGGAGGTTCAGAACATCTTCCCTCTGTAAGACTACTGGTGGAATGTATGAGTTAGCATGCTTTCGAGCTCTCCTGAGGTCAAGGAAAACATGGCTACACGAGGGGCACTTGGCAATCTTGCGGGTCGTCCTGTAGCGATCGACCCAGTGATCGAGCAACCTCCCATAGCTTGTGAAATGACGGGTAACGCATGAGGAAACAGGACATGCCATTCCCTGGTCTGGCCACAACGGCCTATCCACCTCGAGGAACATATCGAGTTCTTCATCTTCATTAAGTATTAACTCCATCAACAAATATGAAATTAACCATCAAAAGAAAATTTGGTGATCAATACCATCCAAAGAGACTACATAATTAAAATCCGTTGTTCTGTTTTTAAGAACACCGACCAAAAAGGAGGAGACTATATCATTATTCAACAAACTAGGTTCATCACAAACAACTACCTGTTCTACGGTGTTTAACATACCAATTACTTGCTGTCTAACTTACTCCCTTTATTGGTCATATTCAACAAGGATACAACAACAATGTCATCTTTACCCTGGACCAAACCTCTGGCCACAAAAAGACCCTTGCCTCGCCAGTATTTACGTGGTTCAATGACACTGTTCTGAGAAGAGATGGGATTGTCTACCTTGCACTGAACTAGCGTTTCCGAATGTCCAGGTACAGTCACAGGTTCAAGCACTCTAACCCTAGAACAACTATAAGTTTTCTGTTTGAACAATGGAAGTTCACCTTTTGATGTACCTAGAACTTTCTTCTTTACATAAATCACACCATGATATTGCTCAAGGAAATACATTGCAACAATACTGCTAAGTGAACCAAGATCTGCTACAACAAAGCTTTGCTCAAATTCTGCACAACCAATTACAGACTCCAACCTAACAGATCCATGAACCACATGGGGGTATCATTTGCTGTGTACAAGTCCTTGTTAACTCCCTTCAAACCAAGTTTACAAAAATCATCATGTGTCAAAATAGAAACTGGACCCTGTATCAACCAAGACTTTACACGTACCACCTTCAACTTTAGCATATATGCATAGAGACACTGTTCAGGTGTTAAGGTACGCAAAAAAAAAATTTCCTGGAAGTAGGTTGTGGAAAAATATCTTTCTCGATGCTACTTTGAACTGTTGAACTTTGCCTAGCTGACAGTGCTGAAATATCGGCCATATCTAGTTTTTCGTCCTCTTTCCCGACTTATCAAAACTTGCCGGTAGCCCTTATTTTTCAAGATATTGACATGCTCTCCTCAAATGACTTTTCTCAAGACAAAGAAAACAACGAGGTGGTTTCCGCCTCTGACTTTCCTTTTTGAAAGCTTCCAGCTTCTGAACGATAAACTTCCCAATAGTCTCTAGAGACAAAGGTTCCATGGCATTCCCTTGAATGATGATGCTATCCTCAGACTTCTGACCAACAATCCTAGTCTATCATAGTTCTCTGGTTTTCTTGATCGACTACCTACTACAGCTTCATTCTCTACCGCATGAGACTTTGCTTCATCCAAAATGCTAGGATGTGAGAACAAGACATGTTTTCTCATATTGAAGCTAATCAAACCATTCAAAAACTGGTTAATCAGATTCGGTTCCAAGGATATTTAGAACTCAACCTACTTTCTCAGCCAATCAGATGGTCGTATTTTCCTGACAAAATAGACTCTTAATGATTAACAACTCCACGCTAAAACGCTCTTCATGACACGTCCTGTCTGTGCCTGATTGGTCAAAAACAAATGACAACAATGTTTTACGACTTTTTATTGACATGTGCCCCACGTGACTCGAAGTAAACACGACCTCGACACTACGCTACACAGGCGGTATAAAGATACTGGCAAATGAGTTTTGAAATATTATGCATGCAGCATGCATTTGTTAGTTAGCATAATAAGAGTACACTTTGTTTCAGCATTATTAAAGTCGTTTTACAAACAAAAACCTTCAGTGTTTTAACGAACTAAAACTATATTAATTCTATTTTTTCTGAAATTTAAACACAAAGCATAATTACTAAATAGATATGTCCTTCCTTCTGCATTAAATTATGAAACAACAATGTTAATTTTAATGACTCGTACATTGCACAGTTTCATTTAGACAACGGTTTCTACACGGTTAAAAATAACCTATTTCCGAATACAATGAATAGAGGAAAATGAGCTCACCTCAACGGAAGATTATCTCTAGTTTTACCATAACAAATGTTACGATCAAATATGTTTTTCGAAAAGTGAGAGTTCATAAAAGCACGTCCATACAGCTTTGCGACATCCCGTCATATGAAACGATTACGTAGGAAATCACGGAAACAGTGACGTCATTGAACCTGTCAATCAAAAGTAGGTGGAGTTCTAAGTCAGTTAGCAACTATGAAGAGAAATCTTCGTGATTAAGAATCTTAATCACGAATATTTCTCTTCATAGGTTCTAACTTTTACGTAGGAAGCCTTTGGATAAGCAAGTAACCCTAAACGTTGAAGCTGGTACTCAAATTCTGTTATAAATTCATCACGTCCTTGTTTTCTATTTCTAAACTCTGAACAGAAGGCCAAGCTTCTACCCCTAGGATTAAACCTTTGAGTCAAGAGATTTTTATTTGCATTGTAATCATTCAACTGTCCAATTGTGAGATTACTTCATAATGTCTGGGCAGTACCCCTTAAACACATTGTCAGCTGTTGTACCTTTTCCACACTTGCCCACCTGTTCCATGCCAAATGTAGTGCTTTGTTACATTCCATATTCCATTATATTGAACAACAGTGGTACAAATATAATTTTGTTAAATTTACGAAAACCACTATATTTTTTTTTACAAATTTAGAGCATTATTTAAATTAAGAGCTATGTAAAGTATGTTGATATATTTCTAAAGTAATGTTTTATGAAAGTAAAGATGATGATACAAGCAATGTTTTTCAGTTGATATGGGTTAAATAAAGAAGGTTCTTACAGTGATAATGCTGTACCAATTGATTGGTTTCATTACTGTGTCTTTCTGACAAACGTATGTGTCTTGATTGTACAGTTTGCTAAATTAGTTTTGTTAGTATTAATATTGTTTTAACAAACTTGTATTGGCTTTATTCAGGTTATAGTTATTCCTGACATGTGATGTTCATGTATCTTTTTTATTCTTAAAAGTTATTAAACTTTCAGAATTAGGAGAAAGCTGAGAAAGTTGTGTAATGATTATATCTTATGCTTTATATAAGTACCTTTGTACATGTTCATGTTGCCATTTTCTGTTCATCTCAGTGGATCAAGACGAAGAACTTTGTACAAAATTAACCAGACAAAATAACTCGTCATCTTCTCAGCTATTTCCTTTTTAACATTGATGTGAGATGCGATGACTTAGGGTTTAACGCCGCTTTTCAAGAGTAATTCACTTATATCAAGACAGCTAGTATTATGGCAGGGAGAAAGCCAGCAACACCATGTGGCTATGTATTGCAGTGAGCAGTGGCTGGAACTAGCGAACCAAGGGTGGTACTGCACTGAATTTCAGTGTAGCATTGCCCCAAACCTAAGTGCGTGCAGAACAGTTCTGGCAGGATTCGAATCATGGATCTCTTGATCCGAAGCCGAACGCGCTAACCACTGCGATAAATGAATTAAAGCATCAAAACGCTTGAGTATGCCTGTTACTTCAGGGAGCGAGCATTCAATGAAACAGAACAATGGTTGATGACAGCCATATCGCTTGCCTTTTGGCTATGACAAAGGACCCTGAGTTGCCTAAAATGTGTATTTGTATGCACAGGAAAAGAAAGACGAACGCAACCATGTCCAATTGAAACATTTGAGTATACAAGGACTCAGGCATTTTCAAGATTGTCATTGATGATTTTATCAGTGACACAATAACAGTTCCATAAAAGACTCTTGATATATAAGTTAAATCAAGAACTGTGTTGCACGACATAGAACTTGTGCAATAGAAATGCAATTTGTTTGGTGAACCTAACAAAAATGGCTGAACAAACTGTCAATGGAACTGGAGACTTGTTGTACAACCCTTCAAGACATGTTAGAGAATAATTGAATCATCTCAGGTGGATATATTCAATTATGAATTGATGCTCTTAGCAGATCAAGTATAAAATTGCCAAGTACTATCAGGAATTTATCAGATTCCACTAGAAAGGGAAAATGCGATACTAGATATTCTGATTCTTTACGAAAATAGTGGACATGAATAGAATGAAGCCATGAGAGAATAAAAATGAGTATGTATTGCTTTACAAATTAAGTGTAGCACCATGCAGTTTTTATGAAAGTGAAACAGTGCAATTGTGAAAATACAAGCTAATATTGGCAATTAAATTAAAAATTATTTTTAAAAAAATAGATAAATGTTTCAGAATGATAATTCCTACATAGGTGTGAGTTGAAATCATATTTCTTCAGTGTCTTTATTCAAACATACAATGTTATACAACATACAACCTTTGATGTTAAAGTATGCCATGTAAAGTAGAAATAGAGAGGACAGAAATAATCCGAATTGTTTGAGTAGCATAACGCATCTTAATTGATAGATCATCATTTCCTCTGTTGACAGATATTTTGAGAGCTCTACACCAAAGTCACTTTTCTCATTTAGGTCAACTACATTAACAGATTCAACTGGATATTTGTTGTGAATGTGATAATATATATGACATAGAATATAGGACATCAATGACAACAATAAGTTCTCTTTTACAAGGTTTACATGTCCTGTCGATAATAAGTCATAAAATGTTTATTTAATGGTTCACATTTTCTCCAAGAAGTAATGTGTTATGGATCTAAAATTTAATTAATGATGTGATCGAACACATTGTCAGGATAGATCTTTTTCAAACCATTAGTTTGTTCAAGAAATGCGATATTAAATTCTATTTGTAATAGACTATTGACATGTTTGTCTATTTTCGTCTTTCCTGAGACAATTTTAAACCCGCAAGGCTAAAAGTAGAACAGAGAAGAACAGTAGAAGAGACACTGACAGTACTGATCAGTTTCTTAGCGTCAATGTTTGTTTTGGATTAAAAGGATTCGTTGTATTTACTCTACCTACAGCTCCGACGAGGCTAGCACGCTAGGTTTTAAGTGCAACTGTGCTGGTAGTTTGTTTATTGTCTTTCAGAACTTGGTAAATGACTTCAACGAACTAGTTGAAGGGTGTTTCTAAAATAGCTAACTGTCAATTTGTCCCCTGATTCACATGCCTGATACTAGTAATGTAATGTTATCACAAACCCTTTTGAGATAACTTTGAAATTCTTTATTCTCGTGATGAAGTTATATGTATTTGTCGCATTTGTCCTTTTTTCATTGAGAAACACCATGACATAACATCCTACTAACATTAGTATCTGACAACACCAGTGTCGGATGACTTCACACATTAATTTCTTTACATGTCAAAAATATGATCTAATAAGAGGTTATTACATGACAGTTTTCCTATACTTTCCTTACTTGGCTAAGAGAACATACCGGTATTCCGTTCTCCCTATTGTTTCCACTACATCTGTCAGATGATGGTGATGGTGTCTTCATTTTCTAAAATTCCTTCCATTTCAATAATTATGTTGCCAAGAGATGCCAAAACATCGTCTCCGATACTCATTATGCCAGTGTTAACATTGACAAGGGCGACAAGAGACGTAACTCTAAAATATAAACTGGGCTCGGTCTATTGACGTTTTGCGCGCTTGCGTGAATTGATTGCAAAACCTGCTTACTAGCCGGGCAATACGGCTGATATGGCTAATATGGATTTGCGGCCCGGGTGGGCAATACAGGGGAAGTCTGTAACCAGTACCGTATGTGCAAAATGGTTCATATTATTAATAGGTATATGATAAGTGTATTTAATGCATAAAGCTATGTGTCGTACACTTTATCAATTCTTGTTAATTTCCTGCTGGAAATAATGAACTCAGTTCAATACGTTGAACCACGTATAGTTCTAGTTCTCTTAAGAGGGATGTTTTTATATGTGTAAAAATGCGTTATCGTAAAATTAAGTTGAAACTTTGAAATCTGTTGTGACTTTAAATATTTCATTATCGGTTTAAGGTGACAACAATACATTGGACAGCATAATAATTTAGTTAATGCCTTATTTGACAAAAAGATAAATACATCTCTAAGCTATCTTTGTTTCTCTCACTAGTTACAGTTAACAGAAAACAAGAATGGCAACTGCACTCATCAATGTTTATTTCAGAGAAGCAAGATAGATAACCAGATAACAAATTCTTTATCGTGAACATACACTATATACATTTCAGAATGTTATTGTCATTTCAAACCTTGAATTTCACATTAATCAATAAAGATTGCAACATCTATTTTAAGATATTTCCATGATAAAAAAAATGCTTGATGAGTTACAATTCACGATTCGCATCCAGGAGTTTTAGTAATGCAACAATTTGTTCTATGCTACGACAGACTCACTGATTGTCATGGGATTGTTTACATTATCCAAAGTTGCATCCAATTCTGCGTGTCGGTAATTCGTATTTTGCAGGTGATATTTTGCATTTTTCCAAATGTATCAGTCCCAGTTGCCAAGATAATAACCAATATGCGTACATAGTGATGTTTTCAGTTTATTCTCTCACATATTTTACAAATAAACATACTGCTAATATTACTTACCACGAAGATACCAGGCATAGCTAATTATATGAACACAGAAGGCGGATACTGTTTTCTGTTTCTCTTGCCATTCTGTCAAACAAGAGAGGTACAAGTCAGGTTTTCACGAAATGTTGATAAACATCCAGCCGATATATTTACAAACATGCAGGTGATCTTAACACTTTTCATGTGTCACTGAACAGATAAAACTTGAGTCAGCATACAAAAGCACGAGGGAAACTAACGTTACATTAAGTCACCCAGCTTGTGATCAAATGCACTATGAATTAATTCACTTTCAATCGTTTTATACCAATTAAATAACTTAACCGTTTAATATAGGTATTACACACCGCTTATCATCCTTATTTAAACATGAAATTAGTTTGTCTCAATCATATCTGAAAGAAATGACTCATGAAATTGGTTAAAACCATTTCCAAATCGTCATGATTTCACGTGTAAAGTATATCTTTAACACGGAACAATATAATATTTCAATCGACGTCTTTCTATCCTAGAATCTTACTCCGAGAGGGGGGACGAGGGTGTAACATATGAGGAAAGTCTCTCATTGTTCAGCTATATTCAGTACATTCTGTTTCTGTCTTATATTAATTCAGTTTAGTTCAGAAAACCAAAGGTTTGTTGTAATTCAATACATCTGTATGCATAGACATGCAATAAAATACGGTCAAGAGTCTCTTAAATGTCTCCTCAACTGATCCTTCAGCCGGCATTGAACAATCGTGTTGGTCATTAAGTAGGGCATAGGGATGGTCGCAAGAAGAAAACAGTCTCCAGTTTCCATGGTGATATACCATGTTTCTCCCTCAAAACGATAAATTATTAACCCTAGAAACATGTATTTTCTCATTTAACTGCTGTGTTCAATGTACAATAGTTATTATGATAATGAAGACGATTTAACATGATTTAGTGTTACAAACATTAGCTAAATGATCAGAAACTTCATCTTTATTTAACACTTGAGATTTTACTGGTTTAGAAAATGTTTTACAAAAGTCTTTGAATGCAATACAAACGTATATTTTCTTATCACTTTCGGTATGAAACACGATAACACATGCACAAATGTACACTGTCATTATCACTTTCAACTAAATTATTTCTGTATTCCCGTTCTTCTGGTCATTCAGCAATCATTGAAATACATGTCATGGTAAAGGTCCGTTCAACTCCCTTATGCTAAAACACAGAAAGTGTTTATAGGATGTAGATACAAAATGGAATGTGTTATAAGCTTCGCCCCCCTTAAAAAAGAACTGATGTTCACAAAGTCGTACGATGCATTGACACTTCATTATGACATTTATGACACCATTCATTGGCTCTTTTAACAAACCATTTCGGTTTTATCAAGTCCTGTCTGATTGGTATTGATGTGAATAGAACATGAAAAAATACATTTACTATTGGACTTTGCATTCAGATAATTCAGCATAACTGGTAACGAAAGTCGAGATTGTTTAAAAAAAATGTTTACCTTTGTTATTGTTACCTGCGCGTAGTTAAAACCATTGGTGTAACCGCAAATGTGACAAGACAATATAGTCTGAACTTGGTTTACTACCAAAGTGAAACCCTTAGTCGAGAGCGTGGAGACACGTGTGCATCAAAGGCGTGCTACAATAAGACTGCACGTGTGACGGTAAATAGCCGGGAAACCGGATTCGGTTCTCACTCGGATGCACGTCCGGGCCGCACCAAAGTATTTACACCTGATAATTATCAAGGTCTTACTTAATGGACCACAAAGTTCTTGAGTAAGGCTTAGCTAGATTGGGAATGTGAAATGATATATAATGTCAGAATCAGGACTGTGGCTGTAATGTGGTTAAACATTGTTATAAATATATACATATTAACGAATTATTTGATTTATTCATTGAAGTCAGAGAAGGAAGGGAAAGGGTTGATCAAATCTAAAAGAACTGGCAATTCACCTTCAGTCAGTTTCCGACATGCTTCTTATTTTTGTGACATAATGGTATAACCTCATAAAATCATGACGATATGTGTAAATTGTTTAACTTTCTATTTCATTCTTCTTGTGGTATATATTATATAACCATCGAATACATGAAAGTAAATAAACAATCTCCCGTATTATACCAGTTTTATGAACGACTTTCGGTACAAAACGATCCAAAGGGAGATTGTTACAAGTGTAATGAAAAGTATACTTTACCACATTGCATTTAGAACAAAAACATCAAGCAAATTAAACGACATCCTCTTAATAGGTCAACAGTTAGATGGCTGTTCTAACATTTGACATTACAACTCACTTTAGTCACATCCCTTCATCTCTGAATGGAACGTTACAATGAATCTATTGAATTGTAACATGCACTAAGCGAATTGAGCACAACTAGCACCTGTCGTGAACGTCTTCAGTACACCATGTGCCCATGATTGATCACTCTGTCCCTATCTGAGGTAAATGATCACTATATATATGCCATTATTTGAGCCTCTGTTCTGTTGACCATCTTCGCTCATCACTTTGCAAAACCATCAACGAGCCTTCTTTGTCTGAGCTCCCAACTGAGGACTAAACTCCCTCTTTCCTTTAACTGTTCCTTAGAAACCTTATTTGATGACTATTTTAAAGACAAATCATTTCCGCCTTGCATTTGTTTATCATCTTACAAAATGACTTTTAAGAAAATGCAGTGATCTTGGTGACCTTGATCTGTTTAATGGTCACGACAAGCCATTGAATTTGTCAGTATTGGAAGCTTGTCAGCATTGTTTTATCAAGCTCATATCAAGTTATATCAATTTGCGACGGGGATCATTGCTTTTTTTCATGATAATATTTTGTGTTACGGAGATATGTTGATTAACAACCTATATTTGATGAAAGATAACTCATTCTGAATAAGGACGTCTGTATGCATAGATCATTTTCACCATTAAGCATAGTTTATTCACTAGGTGTCATATCCGACCGGTGCAATCTTCCTTGTGAATGATCTGACATGAACAAAGATGATGAAACTGCTACTGGTCAAATCAAACTGTTATCCAGGGACGTGTTGAGAGTATAGTAAGTAGACCACTTACATATAAATATAAACATGATGATTAAACCGTCTCTGGATGAGGACATCCAGACGCCTTTATTTGAATAGAATTTAATATCATAAGTCAGAAAGGAAAATGAATCTTGGAAGTCTCGTTTTCAACACTGTCCAGATCTATATATCAAACTGTCAACATTGCAAAAGTTACTCTCATATCTCCAAAATACATATTCAATTTGATATAATCTTGCAACATGAAAAAGGTCAACATGTGAAAAAAACAATCATTTTTTGTAAATGTTGGAAGTACATATACATCCTTGAATATCAAACGACTGTAAGTGTTATCGTCTCCTTTGTAACCTAGCAACTAATTTTCTGATACAAAATATGTAATTCAGTTTAGATTTTAAATGAAATGCAGCGATTTCAAATATAGCATTCGCTCATCACCGGGAACAGCATTTTCCAACAGTATTTCCTTGCATTATAAGGACCGAAAATAACCTTTGAACTGCCTGTATTTGAATACATAATCATGTAATAATGGTATATAAGGCTTGATGTACCTTCTCCAGGACAATGCATGTCATTATATTTAATATCATTTAAACAGTCGAAAAAACAGTGTTTATCATTAAATTACATACAACTGAGAGACTGATTTATGGGTATGACGTGATGGACAAAGAAAACTTTCTATCTCGTTGACAAACCATCCTCTTTTCAAAATGAAGAGACAAGGTCTGTCCTCTCGTTCACATCTCGTTAACCTCTCCTGCAAGACGAGATTTTCGATCACCAGTGTCTGAAGTCTTATCACAAACTGTTCTATTAGCCTATACGCTAGCTTCTTCATCATGTGGTGGAGAGGACAACAATGTCAGGGTTTTTAAAACTAAAACAGTAGCAGCACGATCTCAAAATTATAACTTTCATTATGTGTAGACTTAACTATTGACAGAAATACTGTGAAATTTAGGATTTCATACATGCAATTCTATTATTAATAATAATGAGGAGAGCTGACAATGAAGTTTACATAAAAGAAACAGGTATTTAGTTATTTAAAATTTGCCAAATGCTTACCATAACATAACTAAGCTAGATAAGGTAGCTACAGGTTTGGTTTTACTTATGTCACTTGATATCACAAAATCAAAACCGAGATATCAAACCACTGAAATCACCCCATCGTTTGTTTCGTTAGTTTCTTTCTACGTGAAGGCGGGAATATTTTGGAATGGATCTGGAAGCATGTTTCCTTACAATTTTAATTAGGGCTGCACAGTAGTAATGTCAATTAAGTGAAGGTAAGGGTTTTTTCATTGATTGTGGTATTAACTTTTATGACATAATAATATATGACAATTTTCATTTGAAACTTACAACAACATATATAAAAAATATAAAGTGTCTTGTTTTACGTCTGCAGTTAGTGTTGTTTCCTATTTCAAATGTCAAATTAACTTCCAATAGCAATGAAGAGAGAAGGAAAGCAGACCAAAGAAGCAAACTTCATTAAGTTTGATTCTGTGTTTTAGTAGCAACTGGAGAAGAAATCGTTCCAAATTCACATCCTCTAAAATCACACAAACATCTTCACATTCACTTGAGAATCATGTTGGTTGTGGCCAGAATCCACTTGTCTCAAATTAATTGCGTCTCTCTTAAAGGCGCTGTATCATGTTTGTTGCATCTTTGCAAGTTTATGCAATATAATGTTATGTTACAGGGTAAAACATCTCATTACACCACCCGTCTCCATAGAAAACGATACATATTGAAAGAAAATGGTGCGTAATTATTCGGTGTCAGAGCTAGATTTGTAGGTCTCATGTGAATTGAGAGTTCAAACACGAGATAGTTGACCAGTCAATCATAGTAACATATTCAAAACCCTACTGTGAGTGTTTAGGTATCGCTACAGTGGTCAGGTCAATTGAAATACCTTCGAGGTGTCATTTTAATCTGAACACATTAAAATGGCCGCTCGATGGGAAATGGACTCGCAAGGTTTTCTACGGATTCTGCTTATCAGGTCGTGTAATAGGTTGTTTTACCGATTTACTTAGTAATATATTGTATAAACTTTCAGAAAAAATTGGGAAAACATAATATACATAAAAACGTGCAACTGAATGTGCCTGTACAGTAAGGAGATTACAAAAGGTATATTCCTTCATATGTTGGTTTGGTAGTAACATGAAGACAGTAATTAACTAAATGTATTGATACTTTTATTCATGACTGTTTGCCGTTAATGTTGTGTTATTATTCAAATTAATATAACAGTTGCTTATTGTTTCGTATTGGTTGGATCATTTGGCTAAGTGCTGTGCTCTATTTAGGTAACGTGTACACCTCATTTCTTTTAGAGCGTCTCATTATACGATTAACATACATAAGCATACATAAGGCATCATAAGCCAAAGAAAGTTTAAGGAAGACATTGATTAATTAATTTATTGAAAAAAGTTTAAAATCTTAGCTTGACTCTGCATCTTGCCTAGTGTAGCGTCAGAAAACTGATTAGTGAACTCACCTATTTTATGATACACTATAAATCAACACATAATTGCTTCATTATCTTCCCGTATCCTGTACATCATCTTCTTCAGTGGAAATTGTGCTGAGGTATACAAACATATCCTTTAAACATGATTAATGTTACATGTTATTATTCATAAACAGTGCTTCACTTGTCACCATATTCTCATTGATATCTTATGTTGTTAAGCTGAGTTTCTTCAGTTGTGGCTCAATTAGAACATGGTCTATAAACAAGTAGACTATGTCTCCACTGCTTAACCTTACATCTGAGTTTTTATGAAGAATGCAATTATTTCATTCGTTGATTGAATATATTATATAACACATCACATCAATTTACTCGTTTGTGCAATTATTGTTAATGATACAACTAGTTTGTATCATGAGAGAAATAAAGCTCTTTCACTATTCTTATCTACTGGAACGTTACTCGTAGCTGCAGTACATCAAGGAACAAGGAGCTTGATAGCAGTAAATCAAAGAACACGGGACTGGCTATTAGTAAATCCTGGAACCTATGCCGTTCAGTACGGCCACCTAAACCAATGTCAAGAGTTTATCAGTGTCTAGGTCCATTGCTTTAAATGGTTTATCACTTCCAAATAAAATGATGGTCAAAAGAAGTATAACACTCACTTGTTTTCGATTAATTCAATATTTTAAAGTAATGAGATGCATTTGATTATGACACAATACACTAACACCTATCGGCAGTAGTTTGAATGACTTAGTTGGTGACTGTTTTATTTTTTTAAACTAAAATATCATTATTTAAAGTAGACAGGGGTAAGAAATTACACCAACATGACCCCTACCATGTTCAAAATGTTGTGAATTTGTGCGAGACGAATTATGTTTATTAATTTTTACACAAAGTATGTGTTATATGTCGATGAACAGTTGTGTTTTATCAAAATTAATTTGGGGGAATTTCAAAATTTGAATTTTAAATTTTAATAACAAAAAATTCAAACCGCGTAGAGGTATTCTTTGACTGATTTAATGTTTTGGACTAATTTCACAAACTAGTCCGTTTTTTAATACGACGTAGAAAACTCGAGATATTTTACTTTGAAAATTATTCATATGATAAATACAACTGAGCCATATACTTTCTTTTGCCCGTCAGTGTAGTTTCAATTTTACATTATTGTTTCAATAATATACTGAATGAGAGCGAAGTGCAAACAAAGGCATCGTTTACCAATGTTCGTTGAATTAAAATACCTCTTAGTTTCTCCAAGCCTCTGGCAGGTGAAGCGCACAACAGAGATGGCTATGACGTCATTCACTTTGTTGGTGGTCAGTAATCATGAGGTCTAAGAGTACAAGTTGTTACCATTATGAATGAAATATATGAAAACCTTACTATATTTAATCATATAACACACAAACAAACTTATTCATAGTTGAAACAATATATAGATAATAAAGTAATCCATTTTGATCACTGCATAGTGTACAAGTGGTCGGAAATTCAAAACATATCCAGTCTTTTGTTCTGCATCATGTATCGAAGGGTTACCGGTGTCATTCCCATTTGTGACCATGTTGTAATGCTATAGTTACACAATAAAATATTGAAATATATTAGATAAAGATATAAAATAAAACAATAAAATATATTTTATTAAAAAGGTGTTGATTGAATAAACGTTTTGCTACATGCACATCTAAAATGTTTTTCTGTCCATACAGAAATGAATTAGCTTCAAGACATTTATTGTATTAACTACGAAAGGGATGATACATTATCAGTGTGATTAATTTGGTACACGTTCACATAACTATTATCAAGATAACTCATGTATATATGCAAACGTTAAAGGGAAAAACGATTACAGCTATATAAATTAATGATAAAATAATGTCATCAAAACTGAGACGAATGAAAATATAACTAGTATTTACAACACCAGACATAAACACATTACCAGCATACCTTAATTCTTACAGTACCTATCATCATGTACACTATATTCGACAATAGTGAGGGCTAGTTGGTACGACACCGAACAATCTATTTCGTTACAAGAAATGGGATAGCATAAAAAGTTTTCATGTTTTCAAGCTGAGCCGAGTGACACATACATTCAGTAAAAGTAGAGAGACCTTCAATTGACACCATTCCTTCTCTCGTGATTAGTTATGGTTTCCAAGAGACGTGATATAAATGTTCCATTGTCAGTTAGTCTGGGTGATCATCTTTTACCATAACAGACAGATCAACGAGAACGTATCATATGTAAGAAGGAAACAGAAACATTTTATTGACAACTGTCTGGCTTACAATTTGAACTGAATGTTAAAGGAGCCATTTGACATATTGAGGAGTTTATTGTGTTGACGTGTTTTATGGAACATTGTTATCATATTGAGAACAGTATTGATGATGTATTATTATTTGTTTTATTGCAATAGTTGCTACATTTCGGTTCAGATACTAGCACCGTTATCAAGCAAGAGATGAATATCACGTGTCCAAGGTTAACATCACTTGAAGTCAATTATTGTTTATTATGGTTTGCACTTACGAACAAGGGTTTAATTATGTTTTCCAAATGATGGGGTTGATCTACATGGTGGAATAAGAATTGATAGGTTTGTTGTACATGGTTTTGTTACAACATTGTTAACGTACAGATAAGGTTTATATCAGAGACATATCTGGTTACACCATGAAATAGGTTGATGTATGAATAATTGTGTTAATGGACAACAGCCATACTGAGTAGGTCAGTTTGAGATGTATTGGGATTGTCGGTGATTGATTTAAAGGCGCTGTAACACGCCGTTCTTACTGAAATAAGGTGATGTCACGAAAAGGAAAATAAGTGTTAACAACAACTAAATAGTCATTTTCTATCATTAAACAAGAGTCATCAGAAGATCATCAGAAGATGACATGTCCTACAAGTCCCACATAATGTGTAAAACATATCTTTGACAGATACTTGTATATCTACTGCTTCAGTAAGTGGGAAATACCCATTCTGAGTTTCAGGTGTGATAAAGGGTTTTGGAGCTCTGCTCCGGAAGCAGACGTATCCCTGAACAAAGTCGAAATCCAACGCGTTTCTATGGAACGGAAACTTTTTTTTTACCGATATCTGAAATATAAAACATCACTACTTCAGTTAGTCGGTAATACACATGCACAGTTTCAGGAAGATATGATTAGGGGTTTTGGAGAAAATATCAAAGGGCACCACTTCAGTAAGTATGGTATACACATGCAAAGTTATATGATGAAGAGTTTTGGAGCTGTGCTGCGGAAACGAACCTATATCTGCGCAAAGTCCAAATCCAATGCGTTTCTATGGAAACGAAAACAATTTTTTTTAGAAATCTGAAAATATAAAGAGCAGCACTTCAGTTAGTGGGTTATACAAGTTTCAGAAAGATAACATTAACTGTTTTCGAGTTCTGCTCCAGAAACGAAATTTCAGAGGGACGGACAGGGCGACGATTATGTCACACTGTATTACATATCAGTGGGACAAAACTTATCTGAATGATGCAGTGAAACTTTAACACTCACAGGAGCTGTACTCCTATACTCAGAATAGAGGGGGCGGGGAAGCGCACGTTCGACTTCGGATCAAGAGGTCCGGGGTTCGAATTCCGCCAGGGGCAGGGACACTTTGTCTGCAGTAGAGAACTGTTCTATACGCAGTATGGTTTGGGTGCAACGCTGCACTGAATTTCCTCGCAGTACCACCCATGGTTCGCTAGTTGCAGTCGACGCTCGCTGGTTTCACCGCAAATGCATAGCCACATGGCGTTGTGGGCTTTCTCCTGCCATAAAACTAGCAAAATGCACATTGTACATATTTCGACATTAGCCACTGATGATTCACGGACTGTCCAAAGATGGTCTGTGGTCAACGGGTTTTAGCCTAGACCTTATTCACTCAATAGACCACAACATAAAACATATATATATATATATATATATATTGAAATGTACATTGATAAAGGTGGTCACTTATCAAAATAAAAGCGTCTGCCCTCATGTGTTATTTCGAAGTTACCATAACAATCAAATAATGCCAAGGAAACTACTGCAATGTCTCACGACATTACCATATTTGTCATCAATAAAATAACATTATTAACTGATTTACAAATCAAACGCGTGGTTTTCCACAGCATCAGTCATTGAAGTTAACCTTAACTAACATCTATAACATTGCATTTGAAACCCTAGGTTACTTTAGTGACTTACGATCACAATATTGCCTTTATGAAATGGGACCTTGTCGAGGAAAATATATATATATATATATATATATATATAGAAAATAGTAAACATCAGATGGTTTTGACTGGATCAATCTTCTTTAATACAATACGATGAGCTCATTTCGACCAGTATATCGGTCTTTTCAAGTCTTTCAATAAAGTGATAACCTACTGACAGTACTCAATTTGATACTGCTGCACAATAACGAATACGTTACCTTCATCTACTCAATCCCTCTTGACTGTGTGTATCAGATGAGACCTGTGGAGAAAAGACCCCTGACCATGGAACTGCATACCTGATGTGAATCTTCCTGCATTGTAGTGTACTTATAGTAACTGTGAGTGCCAGTAAGAGGTTGAGTAGGTCGGTATTTAAATAATTATGCATTGTTGATTACAAATAAGTTAATTTCATTCTCAGGATACCACACATGCAATTCTAAAACAGTAGCAAACCTGTAATTTTTCAATAGATTATTTTATTTTCAACGAGAAAAGCGAATGAGAAGTACGAGGATGCCCATCCTCGGTTACCCATAGTTTTTATATATGCTCCGTTACTCTCCACTAAATCAGGAGAGTAACGGAGCATATATAAAATCTAAGGGTAACCGAGGATGTAGGATGCCCTGACCTACAAGTTTCAACCCAGTAGCTTTATTTTCCTGTTTTAATTTCATACATGATCACCAGGTTTCGTGTTAGCGCTCACTGCAAAACGATCTTCAATGTTAAAGTACTTTGGTGTCAAATTGAAACAACAAGTATTTTTTGCGTTCGACCCCACGTGATGTTAATGCATCATTAAACTAAGAGCACGTGTAATGATGTTAAGGGTAGCTTGTTGATGTTTGTTTTTTAGATGAAGAATGCAACTACAGGTAGATCAGAACATGTTTAAAAGTTCACGGACCACCTGGTGTTAAGTTATTCACATGTATTTGCTTTTACATGTCAAGAAATCTGTTGATATACGTGGTTTGATAATTTTGAAGATGTAAGAGAATTGTTTTTCTTCATATTATATTCATTTGCGCTTTCTATTTTGAAATGGACAATATCACTTTAACATCATTTAGATGTATTGTATAAAAAACTTTATGTCGGACAATCAAAAAAGTACAGGTATCTGCAAATATTAAAACAGCATATCCGAAAGAATTTAATAAAACTGATTTCATAATGCTGTAAATCGTGCAAACATATTCTCTAAAACTATTTTGTTTTAATATGAATATGTTTTCGATTATTTAATTTTTTTAAATCAAATTGGTCTCAATAAAAACATATTACATCACTTTACAACACATGAACGTATTAATAGTTATCAAGACGCTGGCGAAATAACTAAACAGAAAGGTATAAAATCTACACTACAAGGTTATTTGATTCACCGTTTCCTCGGGTGTTTTTCAGGTGTGCTATCAGTATGGATAGGTTTAACAAGTTCTTTCCTTGAACTCACTCGAAGAAAGGATGATTCTTCCAAAAATAAAATTATACTTTTATAATGGCATAAATAACATCGATGTTTACAAATGCTCAACACATGTAACGTTTTATGTAAGGGAAGGTAGATTATTTGAGGTTTGGAAGGTTAAATGTTCTGTTTAATTTAATGTTTCCAACATCATATCCAGCAATCTGTTGGACATGACCTTTTAAAGCAATAGAAACATTTACATGATATCATTTGAAATTTTCTCATTGTACATGATAATGATATACATATTCCAATGCTTCAGTGTGACTCACAAGGAAAACGACATATTAAGGACAGTTTCATTAGTACAAACAGCTTGCCAGTGTGTCTTGTGTATTCACTGGTAAGGAAGTCAGCCAGATAATTACAGAGTTCTGGTAGACATGTTTCTAGATATATATAACATAAGAAAGAAACCATGGTTCTCTGTTTATTCAAGGTGTTAAGTAACATGTTCTCGTAATCTGGATGTTACTACTCGGCTGGTGATGCAGTGTGGAACTGTTCCAGTATACCAGTTTGCATATCCACGTCTGAAACACAGAAACACCTTACAGCAATAATGAAAATTGGTATCATTTGTAATCATTTGAAAATTATTATTTCACAAAATAACTAAAGAAGTGAACAAATAACAATGACAAAGTTGTGACATTGGATTTATCAGTATAAAAAGTTTCAATATTGGAGTTATTGGTAAGAAAGCAGTCGTATCAATCACAGAGGGGTCATACTGGAGTTATCAGGCAGGTGCGTGTTTCGATAAAACTAGTGATAATGATGCCGAAATAGTGATGTCATTCTGATTTACAGATGCAATCGAAACATAACAATATCACTATTGCATCACTCCATTAAGCAGCATCATTTGTGAAATGTTTATACTAGCTTGTTTTGTGATAGTAACGGGAAATGAAATAGATCAACTTAAATTGACATTGACATGTTGTTATTGTATTCTATATCGGTGAGTGTTGAGTTTTCTACAACATCTGCTTCTTACTTTTTTTAATAAACTTAGTGAGTTGCATTGATATGTGTATGAATATGTATTCATAGGATTATAGTTTCTTATGGAAGTCATCAACATAGTGAACATTCTATATAGTTGTAAACTGATTTGACGTAATGAATTTATCACATTAGTTCAGCAGTCTCCATGACATTTTGTATCTTTTCAGGCTAACACAAATGCACATGATTGGCACAAAACAAAGATTACCAGATGAATGGAAGAACAACCTTAACAGTTTTGGTCTTTCACCAAATGTGCGACTGCTCATGCCCAGACTCATAATGACCGAGTTTTTCTCGCACTGGCCCTATTTATCCTGTGTTATCCCAGTTTGCAGTATTTCCTCAGCTGTCCATTCATATGGTTTGAGCATACGTTTAATAGTTGATTAATGCCAATCTGACATGAAACGTGTATCTTTGAATATGGTGTTAGAAAATAATTGATAGATGGTATTCATTGAAAGCAAGTGAAGAACCAAACACTAACAACATTATTGTCAAAGCACCATCATATCACCAACGACACCATAGTGTTCGGAGACGAAAAACAAGCGAGGTCAAACCTCCCATAAAAGTCTCCTTCATATCTCGTTACAAGGTCCACATTTAGATGTCTGGATGGTCTCCGTATCTCGTTACAAGGCATACATTTATCTGTCAGGTTGGTCTGTATTGACTTTGTTAGTAGCTACCACAAGACGATCTGCAACAAAAAAACACCACAGCCAGGGGACGTGTCTGGATATTCATGGCACAGGTATAACCGTGTATATATATAGGACAAAATGTACACACAACGTTTAAACTATTTTAGATAACAAGAGCAAATCTTCTCTATTATATTGGTGACAAAAAGGCGACACCGATGTTCGATATATGTTAATGGTGATAGATCTGAAAACGTTTGAATGCATTGATGTCAGTATTGACAAAAATATATGATTTGATATATTTGAATGTATTCTGAATTCGATATGGCATGATGTTTGATATGCCATTTGTTTGATAAGACTTATCATGGATAAAATAAAGATGAGCATGTAAAACGAAATACTTGAAATTCTTAATGATTCATATTTGATACAATCTTTCCAAAAGATGTTAAAAGCAACGTTCATCACCATTGGACAATATTATGCAGAAGATGACATGATGTCAGATGAGAAAATGGCATACGAAGAACTGCATCTATGAATGGCATTAACCTTATCATGGTCACTAGTAATGTTCTTCCCTTGGTGTGAAAGGTCATGATGTGTGAACTGATTTCCTGACACAGGAACTTCATCTAGAGTCATTATGTCAAGCAGGTATTGTGAATCTTTATGTCTTTAGTTGAATGTTTAAAAAATAGAAGTTGAATGTGAACTCGTGACGAAAACAAGTATATGTTTATTCATACAACTAAAACATTTCTACAATGACTACTGACATGACTTGATCAAGAAAGAACTACGCTTTTATATTAACAGTAATTATCATATTAATAATATTACAATTTATTGCGAATATGATTCGTCCATGGCGGGCTATGCTCGATTGTACATGAGAATAATCCGCTAAATATGTACAAGGTTGGTAAAGTTTTTATGACACTTTCGAATGTAATAATTTTTCAATGACCTTTTTAAATCCCATATTAAATCACAAATTGTCAGCGAACTCCTTTTTTCCGACAGTTATTGACCAATAAGCAGTGACTGTTTTAAAACATCTATATTCTATAAACATCAATATTCCTGTAAATCACTTAAACTACTCAATCCAACCATGTACACGATTTCGAGCTTCCATATTTCATAGCTTAGTCACATCGAAGAACATTTAAGTTAAATAAAAGTTTATCAATTATTATATTACAGAGAATGAAACCGAGTTTTATCCCACTGAATGTCTCTGTTCTCTCTTACAGATACATACATGAACAAGCAAGTTAAGGTCACAGTGTTCCAAAGTTGATTTGATTACTTTTGTGCTAAAAGGTAACTTAAAAATAAAAATACACAATATCCATTTATGTTACACACAGTTCTAAAGCTTCATTGAATTGTACAGAAAAGTAATCAGTAATTTTGACTGTAGAACCACTATTCAAAATATTTGTTTAGTTGTGATCACATCCCCATGTTGATGGGAACGTGTTTTCCATTTCACTTGTCCATTATTTCACAACATTTATCATGTGTATTTTATTCATTTCATTTCCTACTTATGTGGTGAAACATTGACAAAGTCCATCCGATCAAAAGGTCATTGCAGTTGGCAAAAAACGAATTCATCAATTACCTTTGACTGCAAACATTGATTTAAACAAATTGAATTGTAAAATGCGTTTTGGTCAATATTCTAACACCTTAATTATTCGCCTCACCTCGAATACACACTTCGTAAATGACAGTATCACATGCTTCTCATTTGAAATTAAATTGTATAAACTCAAAACTCAATTAATAACATTAATAATGTAGTTCAAATTAATAAAGTACTTATATAATGTTTTTTAGTAGTAAAATATGTAACAAAATTTTCGGATTCGGCATTAGGGGCCTGAAACATTTTGACAAAGATCGCACATGACCAAGTTTTGTTTTAACATCTATGCGTTGTTTTGAAAACTATATAGAGGTGTGTTGTAAGTGTGGTGTCAAAATGAATGTTTAAATTGTTTAACTCTTGTTTGCCGTTATTTTCAACCTTACACTCCTACGATGTGACATCATTATAAACTATTGATAATATCTTCAACAAAGTTTGTTTGAGTTATTATTCCTGAAATATTTGGTAAACAAATAAGAATTATCCTCTTTATGCGCAAGGTATAACAATTTCTCAACTTTATAAAAACAAATCTCTCATTAAAGCTTATTTAAAATCACGAATTGTATACAGCTCTCATCGTCTTTTTTCCACCAAGAATCAGCCAATTTGAATTAAAAGCTAAAATTTATACATGTATTCGACTAATTAGGTCATTGGACTCTATTTAGTTTCTTCCAACAGAAGACCTTCTGTTCTATTGTAATGATTTAATATTCTGCAGTTGAAGAGCACAAAGAGTTTGTTCGTGTTGATGAGTGAATTGCATAAAATAAATAAAACGTCTACACACCAAACGGTTAAATGCCATATGTCAAGCTTGCACGTTGTCATCACAGACAAAGTGTCAATATTAGCAATACAACGTCAACAAAACAGGGGGGCGGGATAGCGCAGTGGTTAGCGCGTTCGGCTTTAGATCAAGAGGTCCGGGGTTCGAATCCCGCCAGGGGCACGGCAACTTTTTCTGCAGTAGAGAACTGTTCTACACGCAGTTTAGTTTGGGTTCAATGCTACACTGAATTTCAGCGTAGTACCACCCATGGTTCGCTAGTTCCAGCCGATGCTCGCAGGTTTCACCGCAAAGCATAGCCACATGGCGATGCGGGCTTTCTCCCTGCCATAATACTAGCGGTCGTGATATAAGTGAAATACTCTTGAAAGCGGCGTTAAACACCAACTCACTCACTCACTCACTCAACAAAACAGGGGAGTTAGTAATAAATCAGCTCCAACAGTAATTTACTAAGACGAGATCAGAACGATACGGTACTTAACATATGATATATGGCATATAACATACAGGAATAGGTTTTGTCTTGCTAAAGTTCACTGGCACTATTCGTTATCGCTTACCAGTTTCTCCACAACCTGGTGATGTTTGTGACTGCTTATTGATGAGCTTGTTTTTAACTAAAACAACATTAAATGTTTATTTTGCAATAGTTGTAGTAGTAGCTAAGCCGTCATGGTGATAAACTCAGTGCAACAGACACTTGACTGAGTGTAAATGTAGGTTTGAAACTTAGTAGTAGCAGTAGTAGAAGCTTTGCTATCATGGCGATGATAAACTGTTGGTAGGTTCGAAACCTGTATTGAATAGTCCCGAAAAGTGAAACAAATTGTACTATTGAAAATCTAAGATCTATCGGGAATATTGTTTTATTTAATATTTGTTTTATTTATTTTTGATTCTATTCAAGACCTTCTAGAACTAAGAGACGATCAAGTTCACTTCATTCAGTATTCATCAGATGTCCTCTACTCCTTCATTACCAGAGTACCTAGAAGTCAAGTTTCTCTGTAGTCAGCTACTCAGTATTCTGTGTGCTAAATCAGTGCGGAAGTGTTGAAGCCTATTTCTAACACCAGACATCTGACAAGAACATACACATCTATAAATACACTCTACAGTCGCTCCAGGCAACATGGAATATGGAGATGGTTGTTTGATGTATTAACACTTAAACTATATAGCTATAAGAATATTTCATTCCTGTACTGCATTTCTTTGTCGTAGATATGTTTATCTTGTACATGTATTTGGTTATAAATCATTCACGATTACAGATTTTAGAAATAGGTTTGCACTTACTCGTTATATAACTTAATGTGTCACCTTATTGTTGAGAAATATATTGATGAACCTGGAATGCTGAATATTGATGATTCATTTACATTTTAGTGGGTATTCATCATCGAAACATAACTATTTTCTGCTCAAATTTAACGAAATAGCTATTTATATCAAACTTGAACTCAATTGACTCTTGTTTGACCTTAGAGGAGGCTATTGAACAAAGCAATTTCAATTGAACTAACTAGATTATTACACATCATGCAAATCTTCGAAGAGTATCCTAGAACGTTACCTCTTACGTCATGGACACAATGAATACCATGACCACTGAGTACCCGTTGTTGACAAGACTGTCCAGCTCCACTTCACAGAGAAGACAGAGACAAGTGTAATGGCGTGGAATACATTGGTAGTTCTGCACAACTGCTTGCAGATTGATAACAGTTCAGGTAATAGTTCCATTGACAGACATACCACAATAACTATAATTAAAGGTGACGCCTAATTTCTGTGATTTCGTGAATGTGTTACTGATCACATCATTTTGAAGTTGTAGCGAAAAATGTTGTATTCATTTTTTTATAAAATGTTTGTGCATTTGATAGAATTCAAACATATGATCAATAATACACGTAATCCGCTATAGATCAATAAAGAATGCTTGAGAATTATTAGAATAATACCTTATTATATGCATAAGAAGCATGCAAAAGAAGCGTCACTATACAAAATACAAGATATTTCAATCGACGAGTGATATATACGACTGAAACAGAGTTCGACCATGTCTTCAGAAACCAACTAAACTAACTGACATAAACATCACCGTATCACAATCGGATGTTTGGAATTTTAGGTACTTCTTTAATAAACACGTGTCTATCGAATACATTTAAACTATTCTTTCTCCGACCGGAGTATTTCGTTTTTTAATCTCTTAAAAATGTGGGGACTTTTCTTTTGCACATCAGTAGAGTACACACACAAACACTCGTTAACAACAATGGTAAACTTCCATACATGACCACAGTTTTACAAGCACCAACAATTATTTACAATATTGCAAAAATAAGTGCAAATAACTGGGACATAATAGAATTTATGTACAATATATTAAATAATTTACACATTATTTATCACCAAAAGATAATCTTTATGAATACTCAGTTGTGTTTCCTTACAGACTAGAACTATTTTTGTACATTCTGATCCATATATCATGTAGCAGATAATTGGAGGATATAAAATCGTAAGGTAATGAAGCAAGTATAGTGTATCATAAACGCTGGTTTTATGCTGATTCGTTGTTATTATAAGGTCACGTCGTCATTTCCTGGAACATTGGAACAAAGCATACCGATTATTGTGTCCTGACTCGTTAAGTACGTCATGCCACCACGCACTGCAATACTTGATCATACTATAATTCGTAGGCATACAATGCTGGTATCGATAACAAAAGTGGTGAACATTTTATTTTGCTCTGCTTGAATTCTGAGGGGATATTTTGTTATGTCACAATCAATACCTGGTACATAAGACCTAGATGTATACAAATATACCAAACTAATATCTTTAGTAGTCCTCAGTACTCAGTAGTCCGAACATTTCACTATCCGAACGTTTATGATGAAAAACGGAAGCGTTCGGATTATCGAGGCCTGACTGTATATAAACCATGTTTGTTTTGATTTTGGTAGGTTATTTCATGTTTATTCTAGCGATAAATCAAATTTGGTATTTAAAGGAAGAGTACTGACAGACTACAGACTATTTGGACATTTGAACTTTTTATCAAAGAATATGACAGTTCAGTTATCCGGATTGTAATAAAGTGAAAATTAGTAGTGTTAAAGCTAACATCGGTCAGATACAATCTCTGGTATCAAACAATAATCATCAGTACAATTTCATTCATAAACAAAACCTACACAATCAATAAGGCTGCTGTATATCCACTTTTCAACCACTAGTGGAAGCAGCATAGAAACATTCACTGGTTTTACTGATGTGATCACTCTGAATTACAAGTAGTCTTTGAGAATTGAACAGAGCACGATGAATTGCTGTGAGTAAATGTAATCTGTTTTAACATCAACCTGCACACGGTTTAGTCTATGGACAAAGAAGTGAAATAAGTAGATTCTGTTATATCTTATTCATGAAAATGTGAATCACAACTTGACATAAGTTATCAATATACCAGTAGTTAAAATCGGATGTCAATTCATTCATTTGAATAGTGAACTTTCAGCGGTCACAATATAAGATCTAACACGTACATATAATGTATATAATGGAATTCTTTGTATATATCCCTTACAACTGTATACACGTTAAATATTTCAATGATCTAATGTTGATGCCTCAAGGAATCTGTGTTTCATAAACAAACGATTTATTAAACACATGTTCCACATTCTGTGGACAATGATTACGGCTTCATCGTGGTATTTTCAACAAATAATAGATATGCACTGAGTGTCAATACGTTCCTTCAGTGAAATGCTTTAGTTTTTCTGTGTTAACATAATAATGCCTTCCTTTGATGACATGTACTCATGGTTAACCGCTAAGTTGCTGGAAACGTTCTCGCATACTTTATACTCCAATAGTTCCTGCAAAACGAAATAGTATGTTAATGTATCTCCAAGCTTTGATAGCTCTACCATGCTGTATCTAACTGACATACTTTTCGTGAAGAAATGTTGCACAGCTTCCGAGTCATAAAATAAGATAAGAACATATATTTATCACAATCTCGACCAGGTAAGTATTACTATGTTTCATGTAAGTACTTGTGCATGCTCTTACCTGTTCAGTTACTGAAAATAAGTAGATTTGTAAAGGTGAGTTACAAATGTAGAAGATGATTATGAATATGTAGTATGATGCTTTAATAATGAAATGGAAGAATAGATACCAGTGTTTTAAGATGTCCACAATTAATACTCATGACATTGACACAGAATTAAAACATGTGTGGAGAGAATATTTTAGTGAAAACTTTTAACTTAAAACATTTTTATATATTTTTTAAAAATATAATTCGCAATTTGTAAGTGACGTGTTACCTTCCTATGGATGTATTATTTATGAATCTGTACTCAGTTCCCCTTCTGCACTCACTCAAGAAGGGGTTCATGAATATTTTGAGTCACGTTTTCCATACGCTCGATCAATTAGCACCTTTGTTTTTCCCCGGTCTCCTAAAGTGTTGCATTTCTGTCTATATTGTTCTTTGTGTATGTTGATGACTCCCAGGTAACTATCGTTCTTCTGTCTGTATGCACAACGTGCAGGAACTGTAAAGTTAGTGTACATAGCTATGAGGGTAACCTAAACAAAATTTCTGTTATGAACTCTGGTGCTTTGCAATATATAATCATACAGTCTAAGTATTCCTTGTAAGACATTCACCAGTCGTAAAATATCAAACAATCTGAGTTGTTATCCTACCTGTTTGATCGATATTGCATCATCACATGCCGCCTTTGATCAGCAACACGTTTGTGACCAACAATGTTTTTCTAGGTTTCCCTTTTTATGTAAAAGTAAAATAAATAATTTTGCTTAGCAATAGTATGACTGTCTCCTCTTGATAGTACACCTGATCAGACACGACCTGCTGAGTTCGTTGATTATCATGATGTTCATGCCAGTCTTGTCAGATTGTCGACATCCATTTCTAACGAAATGTGACTTATTATGACATTTCATCTTCCAATATTGAGTGTACATGTAAGTTTAATAACAATAGTCCATGTATATAGCGTATTTATCCATGCACAGTGCATGTTCAAAGTGCTGGCCGACATATTACCCCTGGTCAACGAGTACAGACATATTGAGTGTACATGTATGCTGGTCGCTAAATAAATGGTGTTAGAAGTAAAATGTTACACTCTTGCAATACATGATAGGGTGTATCAGTTACGTGATAAAGTTTATAGGATATACGATAAGATTATATGATAGATTGCAGGGTTTATAGGATGTGTACACTAATCATAATTGAACCTACCATTTCATCACCAGGTCAATGGTTTCGAATTGTGGCATAATGAGATACATGGAAGGGATGTAAATTTGAAAATTTGAATAAAATTTCTCATGGCGATTAAATGAGAGAAAAATCATCACAAGTACATTAATTGAGATTAACTGGACATACATTTCAATGTTTTACGCAGTTTGTCACTTACGGGATATTTTACAGAATATAACAAACAAATGTAGTTTTGGAAAGTTTTACCCCTGGACCCTTCAAAGAGCTGCCACAATTGCTATGGTTAAATATGAGGTATTAACTATACAACATCCGAAGCTGAAGCGAAAATGCGAAATGATTGGTTTCGTTTTCGCATTGATGTGATGTTTTATTTTTAGACATGTCATATTCTTTGATATTTGCATTAATAAACAATTGTTCGGGATTGAGAATATAGGGTGTACAAGATATATGATGTGTTTATAGGATACACACTACAGTTTATAAAATACTTTACCGGATACAATTTTCAGTTAATAGGGTACACTGTAGGTTTATAGGATACAAACTATGGTTTATAAACTATTTTATACGTTACAACATTGGGTTTATAATATACATAAAAGGTTTGAAGAATACACAATAGGGTTTATAGGATACACTATTTGGTAAAATACAATAGAAAAAGTGAACAGATTTATATAAAATTGTTATTCCATTCATACGTCTGTTTGAAAGGGCAGTATGGGTCTTATAACAAGACAGATGTCCATTTCATTTCTGTTTCCATTTTAGAGGAAAAGTTAATTATATTAATGTGTTTGCTGCGAATGTGTTTGTTCATGTGATTTTCAGAGGTTAGCAAGTTTGAAAATATTTATAAACGTTCATTTTGAGTCTTAAATGTGTTTCTATTTGCCACATGAAATGATTTGATTTGAAATATTATTTATTTATTTCGACAGGAGACATAAAATTATTTTTCCAGTAAAGAAACAGTAACGTTTGTCATGCACACGCCGTTATTTTAATTATTCACATATAATACGATTGTATAATATTACAAACAAATGTGAACATCTCGTGTTTTGAAAATTCCTTTTCGAATATCAATTAAGTTTTCTTACACCGGCTAACATTATGTTCCTTCTATACATAAAGAAAATTGGTTTGGTAGAGATGCTTAAATAATGAATATGTATTTTCTTTCTAAACTGAAGTATTGTGCATAACCGCCATGTGGTGTGTTCTTTAATCATTATCTCATTCAATTCAAGGTTCTCCAATGCGCCCGAATAAGCAATAACAACACTGCAGTACAACAGACATCCAGTAAGAGTCAAGCAACATTGAAACAGAGATAGGTACTGTAATAGTCACTTGATTGAAGTATTTGATAGGATGAAAAAGTCTTAATCATTGAAAAGAAAAATCAAGAGGAGATCTTAACTTCTACATATTCGAGTTTGTTAAGTTTGAAAACATAACATCGAGAAATTAGTTGGTGATTGAAAGATAAAATCGATGAGATGTATATAAATTCACACCTGAATATATCGGAAAAGATACAGCCATCAGTTGCATTGTTTATTGTTTGTTAGATTCATCAGCTTAGTACATGTTCCAAGCGTGACTATAGTCTTTGTAGGTTTTGAATAACATTAAGTTACAGTTTACTAGAAAGAAAGAAACTGTACAGCTTATCATTTCCTTTATAACTAACCTGATCACAACACACCAAGTAAGCAAGTTAATAAATAGTTAAATAAATGAACACTGTAGATGTATGTGGCGGAAACAGCGCATAAAACTGTCTAAATGTCGATCGCAAAGGCCTATAGGCAATGGAACAAATTTAGCATCACAATCTAACATATCCGCCCATTTCCTGTGTTCATGTTATTGCCTGGGGGAATCCCATGTATCTGGTTTTGTCAAGTACTAAATTCATATACAGATTACCACGTATAAATTGGATCCAAACTTTGGTATTTTTGTAGAGAGGTGTTAAAGTTATGGCCCACGTGTTAAATATCTTGTATTGAAAGACGGGCTGAATGTTTATATATCATATATTAATAATACATAGAATGTGGAATACTAACATTCGTACCTGTGTAAAGAGTCCTCCATTTAATGACCCATATGAATGGTTCTGAGAAGGCAGTGTGTATCTAATGAGGATCTGCTCCTGTAGACCTTTTTGTACTCATACTCTGGCAGCATCATTAGAAGAGGAATTATACAAATGCATTCCGGGGAGTGGTACACACCAGGAAAACAACGAACATCTGCAAGAAGCATAACAGGTACAAACAATATGCGGGGAGACTGTTTGAGTACATCTCGTGAGTGCATTACTTACTGGTTTGATTATAGAGTGTGCCAGTGTATTATATACACTCATTCTTTCACAGTAAAAACTAGAATTGTTTTTATCGAGGGGCCCATTTTCCGATCCACGTTAGTCTTAAGCCTATGTCAATATATGGTGTTTGTAGCCATCACTAACATAGCTTCGAAATCTGCTCCAAAAACTGTGAATTGATGATGCTTAATAACAATAAAAAACAATATGATCACAAAAGCTGATTCCAGTTTCAACATATTCCATGATATAACATACTATATATGACGGCAATGAATGAAAATGTATCAATGACAAAGTGTCAGTTAAATATTGGGTACTCAGTTTCAGGCGAAGTTATCATCTATAGTTTATAATGTTCCATATCTATAGAATCTCGCCCAAGTGTCTTCTGATATCAAATATATCAACACGAGTTGATAAAAGTTACAAATATCAGTTTTACTTTCATCAACGAGTGTTGATATATTTGGTATCAGAAGACACGAGGGTTAGATTCTATTTATCATCTAAAATCATTCTTTCATTGCAAAGAAAATAGTGTACATCTCTGAGCATAGATCTGCCATATGACTTGCAACGTGGTGATATCATAGCATTATGACATCATCATATAAATGATTACATAGTATTATGATGTACTTATTCGATGATGTAAAGAAGTGTGATGTCATGTAGTTGACAGTGACGGGGCATTTTGCAAAATCTACTGCCAAAAGCCTATCTCCTGGGAGACATCGCTTGAATTTACACAAGCAATATCTCAAGTGAACGCAGTTTAGGATGATACATTTCTTTCTTCAAAACTCGACCTAATCACGTCGAGATTTAACGCAAACACACGTATATAACATAAATACATAAACATAGATCAACATATCTACCAAGGTGCTTGACAGAATCGTCTGTGAAGAAGGAACATATTTAGCGATATACAGGGGTGCCATATCTGAGTCAACTTCCCAATGCAAGGCATAACTCTTGCCAGACTCCATTACTGGCTGATTTAGGCCCTGCAGTATTTCCTTAAGAAATCTGTAATTAAAAATCCAGGCCCACTATGCATTTCTGGTGCAGCGATTCATTATCTAGACACAACAAAGCGAAGGAAATACCGCAAGGGTTAAATCAGCCAGTAATGCAGACTGGCAAGAGTTATGCCTTGCGTTTGGAAGTTGTATCTGAGTGTGATAATTTCCTTGCATTATTACATGTTATTATGACTTGTGGTTGATGTGGGATACTGACATGTTTTCAAGTTTCTAGTCATTTTACAACCCCCTGCTCTTTTATGATAAGGAAATGTATATGGAATGTAAGATTGCCAGAAATCAGTTACACTGGAAAGCTATTATTTACATATCCAAGACACGTCACCAAGTTAATCAGAAACTAATTGAATCATCCCAGGGGTATATTCATTTAGGATCCGATAAAATTAGGCCAACTATAACATAGACACGTCCTTTCTGGACGAATGCAAGATTACCTTTCACAACAATCTCCCATTTGGGATTGCGTGTTACACATATCCTGATAAACTTAGAGGACAATAGATGTACGTTCTTAAGAACCGACAATGTTAGTGAATTAAAGCTTCCTGGAGAGTGTATGCACTGTCTATACAATGTAGCATGATGTATTGATCTACCACTGTGAACTGGTCATGTCTGATTTGTTATCTGTCGTATTTCCTCGAATAGTCGCAAGGAATATAATTATATGACCGTTTGATCTCGAATAGACGCCAGGTGGTAAGACGAACAATTAATGCTCCTGTTATTGAATATACATAAAAATAATTGTATTATATGACGAGCAATAAAAAACTAGGATTTATCAGTGAAATAAACTATCTATCAATCTTTTCACTGTGACCAGTGACTGACATAATTTGACGTCATAAAACAATGGTCTGAGGTAGAGAATTGGCTTAATTGACATTGCTACAATGGTGACCGGATGCTGCTCGCGGCTGCTCAACATGAAAGTAGATAAATAATTCTTCCTTTACCGGAAGTGATAAGCCACTTGTTTTCAATGTCATGCACATCTCGAATATCGCCAGGTCTTGAATTGACGCCAGGGCTGAAGGCGGTTTGTAAAAATAGACGCCGGGTCGTCCACTCGAAGAGATACGGCGTTTGATAACATGTAAACACCCTTCTACATAATTCAGATTCAGATTAGGTAAAACCTTCAAATAACATAAAACGGTAAATGATTTAGTGTACAATACCTTTAAAGTTACCAAGAATAAATGTTAAACAGTCATATTTTTTTGGAAGCACCAGTATTTCATTGAGACCACGCGTTTTCGATCGTTTGCAGCACGTGAACTTAAGTTAAAATGTAAGTTAGCTTTCATACGTGATATTCGTGAAGACCGTGCATCACAACTTGAAATGTACAACCTCCGTGCAGACGCATGTTTTGCGTGAACCTGATACATGGTCGTAACCAACTTCCAAACGCAAGGCATAACTCTTGCCAGTCTGCATCACTGGCTGATTTAAGTCTTGCAGTATTTCCCTCTCTTTGTTGTGCCAATATAGTGAATCGCTGCACCAGAAATGCATAGTTGGCCCGGATTTCTAAGCGCGGAGATCGTAAGGAAATACTGCAAGGACTAAATCAGCCAGTAATAGAGATGGGCAAGACTTATGCCTTGCATTGGGAAGTTGGGTCGTGACTGGAAAGTGGCTTTATTATGATTAAAGAATGTTTAACAATTTAATAAACGATCTCTTACAAAGTATTTACAAATCTTTATTTCGTCGCTCGATAGTTATCACAGATATCCACTCGGTCATCATATTTATTTCAACCATAAATAAAGTATTGTTGGATGAAGACTCTGGGATAAGAAGAGAAAACTAATTAATTTGATATTGCCAATTATACTCAACGGCTCCCCTATAAGGAGGCATTCAATCATTGTATCTTATTCTGACCTAAATTAACTGTCTCTGTGATTGGTCCCTTGTTGCCTAAATAGACGACAGTGAATAATTTAATCACGTCTTCATAAGATGAAGGAATGCATTAAGATAATGGCTATTAAAATTATTGACTTCATCAATATGGAAAATCGATTCTGCACACATTATAGTTACGATGACCAATCAATATGATATCATTCTCCATAGGCTTCGGATCAAGAGGTCCGGGGTTCGAATCCCGCCAGGGGCACGGCAACTTTGTCTGCTGTAGAGAACTGTTCTACACGCAGTAAGGTTTGGGTGCAATGCTACACTGAATTTCAGCGTAGTACCACCAATGGTTCGCTAGTTCCAGCCGCTGCTCGCAGGTTTCACCGCAATGCATAACCACATGGCGTTGCGGGCTTTCTCCCTGCCATAATACTAGCAGCCGCGATATAAGTGAAATACTCTTGAAAGCGGCGTTAAACCCCAACTCACTAACTCACTCATTCTCCATAAGAGAAAAGGTTATTTGGAACCTATTGTGTTCGTCGGTCTAATGGAGATGCAGGTTTCGAACCCAAGGAAAATATGTTCAAAACAAGGTTTATCAAGAAGAAAGGTGGGCTAGATTAATTAAGCCTGACTTGTCCCAACACATTTCTTAGCTTTGTCGTTATAGATAAGTTATAATTGGATACAAATTTCCATGTGCGTCATTTTGATAAGTTTACCTTATAAAAAAACAAACATATTAACGAAAATGGTTTGTTTCGAGGTACCCTAGTAACTGCGGCAATAACCAATTACAACAAACATATTGGTGTGTTGCACTCTGCCATTACCATTCCTTACAATGTTTGAATCAATACTCCACACGGCCACGGTTAACAATGACAATACACTTAGATATACTAAAATGATAAAATCGACATAGATAATATGGTAATTAGAAATATCAATGCGTTTTTCAAATTTATTTTAATGCTGTCACCTTTCTCTAATATTCATGACTGAAGTGTCAATGAACCTCATTTATTGATTTAATTCCAATTACACTAGCTACAGTTACATATCAACAAACTCAGCATTACATACAGACTAAGATATGCAGACAATATGGTATGGATAGTTGTTACTACCGATGGTATTACAAGGATATTAAACATGTCTGCCACATCTTGATCCATGATAACCAGCATGACCTTGACCTTTGAGTGTCAGTATCTGATGTGAAGCAGGGTTAAGGTTCACACTTTTCTAATTGTAACCCGGAATACATTTATCACCACATATCAGTCAAGTTTGCCCCGCAATTGAAATGAATGAGATTAATCAAATGAAGCTTAGTTCAAAGTGACACATTTATTTGCCACCAGAAGGACCCAGGGTCAGTTAAGAATACAAAAATAATAATCATGATGTGAAATAAGTGAGTAATAGTATGATCTATAGATTGAAAGCTAATTAAGAGGAACTTAGATGTTAAATCAATTAAGCAATATAAAGAAAAATGTATTGATACGGTACTTAAGAAATATTCAATGTGTTCAATGTATTATATATAAACTATTTCAAAACAAGAACTTCATTTAAAGGGGCAGTAGCACGTTTTTTGCAAAATTTATTTTTTTAAATTTCCCATTTATAATGATAGTTTATGTCACTTAAATTAACTTTACAGGGTAAAACATCGTATTACACAAACCAATTATCTGTAGGGGTACAAACTATGTTGCGTATAAAGCAAAAATTGCATGCCGGCCATTTTATTGTGAACACAATTTATTATTTTGTATTACAAAAACGATTCCCATGGCTTTACCGAAACATATACACTCATTTTAAACTTTATTTTCCGAAGAGAGAAGGATGTTTTACTATTGATGAAATTATTTTTCAAATACTTTTCATCAACTTATTTGAGCGAAAAAACGTGCTACTGCCCCTTTGAAGAGTTACCAGTAATGAAAAATAACATATACATAAAAAAATATACATTTCACTGTTTTGACACGTAAACAAATTGAATCAAGCGTTCCGCTTCAGATCAAGAGCTGTGTTTGCTTTGGAGAACTGTTCTACACGCAGTAAGGTTGGGTGCAATGCTACACTGTAGTTATACCACCGATGGTTCGCTAGATCCAGCCGATGCTCGCAGGTTAGCGAGCATGTGTTAACGCCCACCTTTGCTCTTACAAGTTTGATCATTCAGCTTAAGGGATTAATTTGTTGATACCAAACATTATGTTTGCGTTATACAACATTAATTCTATATAGTATGTAATGAGACAGATAGGGGGGGGGGGGGGGGGAGATGGTTCGGTTTCAGAAAAACACTGTAATTATATTCAGAAATGAGAACAGGAAATGGTCTATGAAGTAACATATATCAAGTCTATCTCTATTTATCAATGGGATCTATTCCTCTGTTCATCTGGTACTCAAGTGTACATTCATTAGTACTGATTAAGAAGGGTCAGCATGAACTCTACTTGAACCTCTGACAGCCATAATCAGGAAGGTACGAAGGCTGTAATATGTTTCACTCAACTCCAGGTTCGAACAAGTACTTCGATCAGGTCAGAAGGTAAACTAAACATAAACAGTTGGCTTTTTGTATATATTATTCAATATTTGTCTGTGTATATTTTCTTAATACGGCAATGTGTTACATATTCACTTTTAAAACCGATATTTTTTGTGTTTCAAATAACTGACATCATTTTGAGTTAACGAGGAACACACATAAGTGTTTTGCATTCCAGGATCATTATATTCTTCAATTAGACATGATTTATAAGTGCAGATGTTATCCAAAGCCGACGACCTGTTACTTCACAGCTCACTTCATATGTGCATAGCGAAACTAATTTAAGATGTTTCCCCAACTTAATCATAACCAAAGGCTGATTACATTATTAAAAACGTAATCGCTAAATATAGGATAATAAATCGTTACCAATGAAAATCTAGTGTCTGCTTTATATATGTGCAGGGTCTGTGAAGTCTGTGAACTATTCCAAGTTCCTTATTCCTTATTCCTTTTTTAGCAATTAACACTTGTTCTTAGTTCATTATTCAAGACTAAACACGACAATAACGTTCCTCTCTTGTGTATATAGATACTCTCACAGCAGAAAGCCCACATCGTTGCAACTGAACCGATCGCTTCACGGGCTATAAACAGCACGTACAAAAGCCGATTCAAAATGGCCTCGTTTCAATCTGTGGCTATGCACAGCAAATCAAGTTAGCTTCCACGTCAGAACATAGAGATTTGAAAAAAAATTGTTAAGTCTAAGTAAAGAGTTCTTGTGAGCTTTAATAATGATTTATATACTACCGTGAAGTGCTCCGCGAAACTCGTTATACGAGGGGCGTTCAATAAGTGTTGCAACTTCAATATAAAACCAACTCGCGTAGTCAATTTTTTACTTTTATTTTTCAATATAGTTACCCTTCACCTCAATACACTTATTGCATTTCTCTTTAAGACCTTTGATGCCGCTTTTGTAGAAGTCTTCCGTTTGCCCCCCTAACCACGCCTCTGTGGCAGCTTTGACGTCTTCGTCATCCCGGAAGTGCCTTCCACGTAGGGCGGATTTCAGGTTTCTGAACAGGAAGTAGTCACTGGGGGCTAGGTCTGGGCTGTAGGGTGGTTAAGCTGTTCGAATCCACAATCACGTATAGCGGCCTGTGCAACTCTTGACTTGTGGACTGGAGCGTTGTCATGCAAAATCAGAACACCACGTGTCAACATTCCACGGCGTTTCTGTCGAATTGTCTTTCGCAATTCTTGCATTAGGTTGGCATAATATTGACCATTCATTGTAGTTTTGGTTGGCAAGTTGTCAATTAATAATATGCCTTTTGCATCCCAAAATATTGTCACCATAACCTTGCCAGCTGATGGTTGAGTGCGAAACTTCAGGGGAGGCGGTGAACTCGGGTGCTTCCATTGCTTGGATTCCAGTTTAGTTTCCGGGTCCCAGTGGTGGATCCAGGTTTCGTCACCTGTCACCAGACGAGACAAAAACCTGGCTTCATCCGCATTAAACCGATCCAGGAGCTCCATGCAACTTTCGGTTCTTTTCTGGCGATCTTGTGCTGTGAGGTTTCTGGGTACCCATCTTGCAGATACCTTGGACATACCAAGATGGTCATGAATTATTTTTTCAACACTTCCAACTGATATCTGGAATACCAAAGACAGTTCAGAAACTTTAACACGGCGGTCAGCTAAAATTCGTCTTTCGATAGCGGCAATAACTTCCGGTCGGGTGACTTCAGATGGCCTGCCTGACCGTGGGTCATCGTCTAAGGACTCCCTGCCCCGTTTGAACTGAAGAGACCAGCGACAAACTGTTGAAAAGTTAGGAGCATCCTTACCCATCACATTATACATACGATTATGTATTTCTGTAGCTTTGCATCCCTCTTTAGTAAGGAACTTGATCACAGCGCGTTGTTCATGTTTGAGAGAATCCATGATTATGGAGACCCCTAGGTCAGCGCAGCTATTATATCTAAATAATTGTTATGTCTAGAAATTGTTTTGACATGTGTCAATGTTATGTTTTGACTATAGTAACACCTGCTATAAGCTGACACTGTTGATGTAAACACCAATGCCCCGCTTGCAACACTTATTGAACGCCCCTCGTAGGTCCATCTGAATCCGTCGCTTAGAGTGTGAAGTTCAAAATTGGCGATTTATGCAAAAAAACGTCACTGGCACCCGTTTCAGAATATAAGGTTTATATATGAATCAACATATGCTAAGTCTCTCTCTAGTGTACATCCGTGCTGTGACAAAGCTTTATTTACCATTTTTTTTAGATTTGTAGATATAATACGTCGCTTGCACCCGTTTCAAAATACATAGGTATACATTTGAATCAGAGCATGTTTGGTCAGTCTCTGTGGTGCATCTCACCTAATACAATGCTTCATCCTATGCGAATGTGCATTTTGGGCTAGTTACAGGTCAATCTGAATCCGTTGCTGAGAGTGTTATTTAGTGAGTTACTTATTTGACATTGGCGATTTATGCATATGCACTGGTACCCGTTTCAGAATATATAGCTTTATATTTGAACCAGCACGTGTTAGGTCTGTGTCTTGGTACATCTCAGATACAACAATGGTTTGTAAACGCCCGCGCACGTGCAAAGTAGGTTCGTTACGGTCAATCTGAATCCGTTGCTGAGAGTGTGAAGCTAGTTACTTATTTAAAATTGGCGATTTATGCATAGAAACGTCGCTGGCACCCGTTTCACACTACATAGCTTTATATTTAAATCAGCACGTGCTACGTATATGTCTTGGGTGCATCTCAGCTACAACCATGGTTGTAAACGCCCGCGTACATGCATTGTGTTCAAGTTGTTTACTTATTCAATATTGTATTCTTGTGCACGGAACACGTTGCTGACCACGTTTCAAATTATATAGGTTCGTCTTGAATTTGAATTAGTTGGGTTTCCCTCAGGGGTACATAGATCAATCCATCCATGCATACACACATACATACATATTTACATACATAATGTGTATATGTGTAAACTATCGGGCAAAGGAAAGTACTCACCTCAGTTGGTTTCGTTTAATTCAATATTTTTTTTAAATCAGATCATGTGCATTTGACTATGGAACGATACAGTGATTTTTATCTGCAGGAGGTTGAATTAATTAATTGGTGACTGTGGTTAAATTTTACTTAAAATATATTTGTTTAATGAAAACAGGGATAAGAAATTAAATTTACACCAACATGACCCCTACCATGTTTAAAATTGTGTAAATGAGTGCAGAATCAGGTACATTTGTTAATGTTTACAAAAAATATGTCTTATATGTTGATGAACAGTTGTGTATCATTAACAATATTTTTGGCAGAAATTTATAAATATAAGTTTTTTTTAACCCCGTTTACATGCAGACATATATATATGTAAGTATATATACACCTGGAGTATATTTTAATATGAAAGTAAAAGTATAAATACTATGCCTTTACATGAGAAAATAGAGGGGGTAAGTATGACATGTTTTATATTATATGCACTTGTCATTCATATTTAACAAATGAAACAGTCTGAAGTCTGTATCAGCAGTATAAAGAAGAAGAGCCTGCCCTCAGTTCCGAACATCCTCGGTTACCCATGGTTTTATATATGCTCCCTTACTCTCCACTGTATCACCCATGGGAAATTTCATCAGAAAAATCTGTACTCAAATTACCCGCCCTTGGCCTGCGTGAGCCAATCAAACCGCTACGCAGCTTGGACCTGCGAGCCAATGACAATTCATATCACTTCGTTGCAAAGCACGCGAGGTCATTTTGTTAGCCATCCGTCACCGCTTATCTCCCTTGACCATTTCCGTCTTATCGTATTGAGTATTTTCTTTTGTAACTGACTTCGTCAGGCCGGCCAAGGGCGGGTAATTTTAGTACAGATTTCGCTGACAGAATTTCCCATGGGTGATATAGTGGAGAGTAACGAAGCATATATAAAACCCTGGGTAACCGAGGATGAGTTCCGAAAAGCCCGAAAGCATCGTGTATCACCGTACACTGGGTGTAAAGGGGTGTACAACGATGGTATGTTCGTAGAGAGGAGTAAAATTGCTACGTTTACAGTTTATTTGGACAAAACACCGAGGACGGGTAATTATCAAGAGCACGTTTTCCTGTATGTTTACCTTGAACGTATACATAAAGACCAACATGACCAATGGGTGATTATTTTAACGTATACCATTGTATGTTAGTGTTCCTCAGTCTGGTAACGTATTTTGGACTAACGTGCTTTAACTATAATAGTTCAGGGCAAAACTATACTTTATTACAAAACACATTGGGGTACAGCGAACTTTATTTCTTGAGTAGAGCACGCTGTCGGTCCCATTGATCAAGGGACTAATCCAAATCCTTGGTATCATGAAGTTGTGTGTTGTTTTGATAAATCAAATAAATGTATATATTGGAACATGAAATACGCCTCACCACCAAACTAATTTGATTGAACAGAGTGGAGTATCTGCTGTCGGCGAAAGGCCCGGGCACCTCAAATTCTTCTGGATTGATATATATCTACACAAGAAACAAGATTAGACAGAGCTGCACTCACTGAAGGTGTGTGGTGAAGACATACACAGGGAGATGTTCTACCGTCGGCGATTTCGTCCGAACACAGACAGAGCACAACATGATGACTGGTGACTGCAACAAAGAGAAACCTGAAAGGGTTCCATAGTCGGATGAACAGGACTGTACCAACCCGACGTCTTCCGTTTCGTGGATGGTGACAAAACATAAATTAATTATAATATACCGAGAGAGAGAAAGAGATAACTGAACTGAACTGAACTGCACTTGAATTAACTGAACTGAAATGATATAAAATTGAATGAAATGTAAATATGTAAACATATATACGCATAAAATGATATTGGGTAAAACAAGTAGTAACCAGTTTGGAGCTTGCAATTAAGAATTATCTGCCCCTTGCGTTACTATTTTTATGTCAAACTTTTCGCTAAAGCTCAAAGTTCATCACAACAATCAACTCGGGACATAAAATCCGTAATTCTTTGCAACTATTTGATTATTCGTATATTAACTAACCTACAATCAATAACCCAAACTGGACATGGCGTCTGCACACATTATTTTAGTTTCTAGGGCTTTTGGTTCTGGAAAGGAAGAATAAAAGAAAAAAGAACTAGGATTGCCACGGCAATACTTAGGTCTTCAAGATTTCTGCTTGACCTTGAACTCCTTGTTGCACTCTCGGTCAACCATCAGTTTCTCCGCTTTAAAACGAGTTATAAAACATGTCTCTATCTTCAATATTTTTTTTTACAAAAATTCTGCAAAGACAATAGACCCCTACATGACCTTTCTCACGATTAAGACAAAATGGTAAATGTATTCATACTAAGTTGCAACATACAAATTATTGTGCTTTAATTTCCGCTTAAGGAGATGTAGTCATCATTTAGATTGCATAAATAATTAATGCGTTATCTTTTTTCTGAATATTCAAGAACATTCTCTAAATTGTTTAAATGTTCACCCCTTGAGAACATTTGCGATGTTCGGAGCTTCACTATCAACTTTTTGATGAAAGGGTTCAACAGAAAAGTTGTTGTTCTTGAATTTGTTATTCCATAAATCTGTAAATAAAATTTAGATACCCAAATTAGTTAAGCAGTTGTGAGCCTTTGAACTTTGCTGAAAATGGCGATTTTCGAAAAATGACAATATTCTATGACCAGTCACACGTGACCTATGACAGACACATGATTGAAATTTATTGTCTTAAATACATGACATCTCTAATTCAAAATGAGCTATTAAACATAATGGTATCGTTAGTGGTTTACGATAAACAATTCTATAAAGAAAGTAGCCCTCGAAAAGTCTCAAAATTACAAAATATTACTTTTTTGGGGAATATGTCCAAATTGTGCTAAAATTATCAACTTTTATATGATAATGATATGTTATGGAATGGTTAAGCTGGTAATTATGAAAATATAGCAATAAATAATTTTGACATAATGTATTTCACGACAGAGTTATGTCCCTTTAAACATTCTGCCAAATTTCGCCTTCATAAAAAATGACAATTTTCTAAAGCAGATTACGATTACGATTGTAGGATGAAATTCAAAATTCGGCATAGACAGTCCTCTCAGGAATTCATTTATCTTCAAAATAAGCTATCACAAATAACTGTATGTATTGCCGTGATTTAGAAGAAGATTTTTGAAGACGCGTACCTTCAAAACCGCGAAAGTTTTTTTTACAGTTTTTTTCGAAATAGCCATCTATTATTACGGCCTAATCGATGGGGAATACTGTTGCCCACATATGGGTGAAAATGTTGTGCAAATGTATTGATTATTTTTCGAGATATTGAGGTTGTAAGTTTTGACTTCAAGGGGAGATAACTCGCGAAAGAAGTCGAAAATAAAAAAGTGGCTCGACACAAATCCAGTTTATGTCACAAGCTACAAACTCTGAAAATATCATGAACATCGGTCAAGCGGTTAAGAGGGAATCCTTCGGACAAAAAAAGGTCAAATAATAATATAATAACAATTGGTCTTCCAGACGTTGTCTTGTAGACCTAAAAATTGGTTTTTAGGATATGCATGGCCCCTGTATCATGGGCTTGAGTTATCGAAACACTAACCCCAGTTACTGTATCAACATTACATTTCATCTCAATTATCGCATCAGTGTGATATTTCACCTAACTTTCTGTTCCCACATTACATTTCAGTCACTCTTTCAAGTTCACTCATCAACTTTTAGTTCCTGTGTCAACGTAACATCCCCTCTCAGTTACTGTGTCAACGTAATAATTCATCTCGGACACTTTTTCGATGTAATATGCCCACCAGTGTGTGTGTGTCAACACAGCATGTTACTGTGTCAAAGTAATATCTCACTTCAGTTACTATGTCAACGTTACATCCAACTTACGTTACTGTGTCAATATTACATTTCACCGCAGTTACTGTATCCACATTACATTTCACCTCAGTTACTGAGTCAACATTACTTTTGACCTCAGTTACTGTATCCACATTACATTTCACCTCAGTTACTGAGTCAACATTACTTTTGATCTCAGTTACTGTATCCACATTACATTTCACCTCAGTTACTGAGTCAACATTACTTTTGACCTCAGTTACTGTATCCACATTACATTTCACCGCAGTTGCTGCATCAATGGGACATTTCGACTCAGTTACTGTGTCAATTTAACATTTCACCTCAGTTACTGTATCCACATTACATTTCACCTCAGTTACTGAGTCAACATTACTTTTGACCTCAGTTACTGTATCCACATTACATTTCACCGCAGTTGCTGCATCAATGGGACATTTCGACTCAGTTACTGTGTCAATTTAACATTTCACCTCAGTTACTGTATCCACATTACATTTCACCTCAGTTACTGAGTCAACATTACTTTTGACCTCAGTTACTGTATCCACATTACATTTCACCTCAGTTACTGAGTCAACATTACTTTTGATCTCAGTTACTGTATCCACATTACATTTCACCTCAGTTACTGAGTCAACATTACTTTTGACCTCAGTTACTGTATCCACATTACATTTCACCGCAGTTGCTGCATCAATGGGATATTTCGACTCAGTTACTGTGTCAATTTAACATTTCACCTCAGTTACTGTATCCACATTACATTTCACCTCAGCTACTGAGTCAAAATTACTTTTGACCTCAGTTACTGTATCCACATTACATTTCACCGCAGTTGCTGCATCAATGGGACATTTCGACTCAGTTACTGTGTCAATTTAACATTTCACCTCAGTTACTGTATCCACATTAAATTTCACCTCAGTTACTGAGTCAACATTACTTTTGACCTCAGTTACTGTGCGCCACTGTGACATTTCGCCTCAGTTACTGAGTCAACATTACTTTTGACCTCAGTTACTGTATCCACATTACATTTCACCTCAGTTACTGAGTCAACATTACTTTTGACCTCAGTTACTGTATCCACTTTACATTTCACCGCAGTTGCTGCATCAATGGGACATTTCGACTCAGTTACTGTGTCAATTTAACATTTCACCTCAGTTACTGTATCCACATAACATTTCACCTCAGTTACTGAGTCAACATTACTTTTGACCTCAGTTACTGTATCCACATTACATTTCACCGCAGTTGCTGCATCAATGGGACATTTCGACTCAGTTACTGTGTCAATTTAACATTTCACCTCAGTTACTGTATCCACATTACATTTCACCTCAGTTACTGAGTCAACACTACTTTTGACCTCAGTTACTGTGCGCCACTGTGACATTTCGCCTCAGTTACAGTGTCAACATAACATTTATCCTCACTCTAAATTTCAATGTTAAATTTGCCACATTTACAGTCTCTGCATTCCATTTCACCTCAGTTTCTGTGTCAACGTATCATGCCCTCTCAGTTACTGTGCCCACATGTACTGTGTCAATGTTACATGTTCATCTCAGATAAACCTCAGATACACCTCAGATACACATTACATTTCACCTCAGTTACTGAGTCAAAATTACATTTCACCTCAGTTACCGCGTCCTTGTGACATTACGCCTCAGTTACTGTGTCAAAATAATATTTCCCTTCAGTCAAAGTGTCAATTTTACATTTGCCTCAATTACTGAATCCACATAACATTTCACCTCAGTTACTGTGTCAACGGTACATTTCGCCCCATTTGTTGTGTCTACATTACATTTCGGTCACTTTTCAAAGTAACACCCAATTGTAGTTTCTGTGTCACGTAACATCCCCTTTCAGTTACTATGTCAACATAACATTTCACTTCAGTTACTCCGTCAAATAACATACCACCTACGTTACTGTCTCAACATTACATTTCATCTCAGTTATGGTGTAAACATAAATTTTCGCCTCAGTTGCCGTTTTGATGTGACATTTCGCCTCAGTTACTGTATCAGCATAACGTTTCACCTCAGGTACTGTGTCAATGCTACATGTTCACCTCAGGTACTCTAGAACATTACATTTCGCCTCAGTTACTGAGTCAACATTACATTTCACCTCAGTTACCGCGTCTTTGTGACATTTCGCCACAGTTACTGTGTCAACAAAACAATTCTCCTCAGTGAAAGTATCAATCTTACATTTGCCTCAATTACTGTCTCCACATTACATTTCACCTCAGTTACTGTGTCAATGTAACAACCCCTGTCAGCTACTGTACCCAATTACATTTCACCTCAGTTACTTCGCCCATATTACATTTCACCTCAGTTACTGTATCAACGGTACATTTCGCCCCATTCGTTGTGTCTACATTACATTTCGGGCACTTTTCAAAGTAACACCCACTTATAGTTTCTGTGTCAACGTAACATCCCCTCTCAGTTACTATGTCAACATAATATTTCACTTCAGTTCCTCCGTCAAATTACATACCACCTACGTTACTGTCTCAACATTACATTTCAACTCAGTAATGGTGTAAAGATAAATTTTCGCCTCAGTTGCCGTTTTGATTTGACATTTCGCCTCAGTTACTGTGTCAGCATAACGTTTCACCTCAGGTACTTGTCAATGCTACATGTTCACCTCAGGTACTCTGTAAACATTACATTTCGCCTCAGTTACTGAGTCAACATTACATTTCACCTCAGTTACCGCTTCTTCGTGACATTTCGCTTCAGTTACAGTGTCAACATAACAATTCTGCTCAGTGAAAGTATCACTCTTACATTTGCTTCAATTACTGTCTTCACATTACATTTCACCTTAGTAAGAATGTCAACGTAACATTCCCTCTCAGCTACTGCCCCCACATTACATTTCACCTCATTTACTTTGTCAACATTATATTTCACCTCAGTTACTGTGTCAACGTAACATTCTCTCTCAGTCACTGCCCCCACATTACATTTCACCTCAGTTACTGTATCAACGGTACATTTCGCCCCATTCGTTGTGTCTACATTACATTTCGGTCACTTTTCAAAGGAACACCCACTTGTAGTTCCTGTGTCAACGTATAATGTCCTCTCAGTTACTGTGTCAACGTAATATTTCATTTCGGTCACATTTAAAACGTAACATCCGCTCTCTGTTACTAAGTCATTATAATATGTCACTTCAGTTACTCCGTTAAATTTACATACCACTTACATTTGTACGTTACTATCTCAACATTACATTTCAACTCAGTAATGGTGTAAAGATAAATTTTCGCCTCAGTTGCCGTTTTGATGTGACATTTCGCCTCAGTTACTGTATCAGCATAACGTTTCACCTCAGGTACTTGTCAATGCTACATGTTCACCTCAGGTACTCTGTAAACATTACATTTCGCCTCAGTTACTGAGTCAACATTATATTTCACCTCAGTTACCGCGTCTTTGTGACATTTCGCCTCAGTTACTGTGTCAACATTACAATTCTCCTCAGTGAAAGTATCAATCATACATTTGCCTCAATTACTGTCTCCACATTACATTTCACCTCAGTAACATTCCCTCTCAGCTACTGCCCCAACATTACATTTCACCTCATTTACTTTGTCAACATTACATTTCACCGCAGTTACTGTGTCAACGTAACATTCCCTCTCAGTTACTGCCCCCACATTACATTTCACCTCAGTTACTCTGTCAACGGTACATTTCGCCCCATTCGTTGTGTCTACATTACATTTCGGGCACTTTTCAAAGTAACACCCACTTATAGTTTCTGTGTCAACGTAACATCCCCTCTCAGTTACTATGTCAACATAATATTTCACTTCAGTTACACCGTCAAATTACATACCATCTACGTTACTGTCTCAACATTACATTTCAACTCAGTAATGGTGTAAAGATAAATTTTCGCCTCAGTTGCCGTTTTGATGTGACATTTCGCCTCAGTTACTGTGTCAGCATAACGTTTCACCTCAGGTACTTGTCAATGCTACATGTTCACCTCAGGTACTCTGTAAACATTACATTTCGCCTCAGTTACTGAGTCAACATTACATTTCACCTCAGTTACCGCTTCTTTGTGACATTTCGCTACAGTTACTGTGTCAACATAACAATTCTGCTCAGTGAAAGTATCACTCTTACATTTGCCTCAATTACTGTCTTCACATTACATTTCACCTCAGTAAGTGTGTCAACGTAACATTCCCTCTCAGTTACTGCACCCACATTACATTTCACCTCAGTTACTCTGTCAACGGTACATTTCGCCCCATTCGTTGTGTCTACATTACATTTCGGGCACTTTTCAAAGTAACACCCACTTATAGTTTCTGTGTCAAAGTAACATGTCCTTTCACTTACTGTGTCAACGTTATATTTCATTTCGGTCACGTTTTCAACGTAACATCCCCTCTCAGTTACTATGTCAACATAATATTTCACTTCAATTACTCCGTCAAATTACATACCACATACGTTACTGTCTCAACACTACATTTCATCTCAGTTATAGTGTAATCATAAATTTTCGCCTCAGTTGCCGTTTTGATGTGACATTTTGCCTCAGTTACTGTATCAGCATAACGTTTCACCTCAGGTACTGTGTCAATGCTACATTTTCACCTCAGGACTCTGTAAACATTACATTTCGCCTAAGTTACTGAGTCAACATTATATTTCACCTCAGTTACCGCGTCTTTGTGACATTTCGCCTCAGTTACTGTGTCAACAAAACAATTCTCCGCAGTTAAAGTATCAATCTTACATTTGCCTCAATTACTTTCTCCACATTACATTTCACCTCAGTTACTGTGTCAACGTAACAACCCCTGTCAGCTACTGTACCCAAATTACATTTCACCTCAGTTACTTCGCCCATATTACATTTCACCTCAGTTACTGTATCAACGGTACATTTCGCCCCATTCGTTGTGTCTACATTACATGTCGGTCACTTTTCAAAGGAGCACCCACTTGTAGTTCCTGTGTCAACGTGACATGTCCTCTCAGTTACTGTGTCAACTTAATATTTCATTTCGGTCACATTTTAAACGTAACATCCCCTCTCAGTTACTAAGTCATTATAATATGTCACTTCAGTTACTCCGTTAAATTTACATACCACTTACATTTGTACGTTACTATCTCAACATTACATTTCAACTCAGTAATGGTGTAAACATAAATTTTCGCCTCAGTTGCCGTTTTGATGTGACATTTCGCCTAAGTTACTGTATCAGCATAACGTTTCACCTCAGGTACTTGTCAATGCTACATGTTCACCTCAGGTACTTTTTAAACATTACATTTCGCTTCAGTTACTGAGTCAACATTACATTTCACCTCAGTTACCGCGTCTTTGTGACATTTCGCCTCAGTTACAGTGTCAACATAACAATTCTCCTCAGTGAAAGTATCAATCATACATTTGCCTCAATTACTGTCTCCACAATACATTTCACCTCAGTAAGTGTGTCAACGTAACATTCCCTCTCAGTTACTGCACCCACATTACATTTCACCTCAGTTACTCTGTCAACGGTACATTTCGCCCCATTCGTTGTGTCTACATTACATTTCGGGCACTTTTCAAAGTAACACCCACTTATAGTTTCTGTGTCAACGTAACATGTCCTTTCACTTACTGTGTCAACGTTATATTTCATTTCGGTCACGTTTTCAACGTAACATCCCCTCTCAGTTACTATGTCAACATAATATTTCACTTCAATTACTCCGTCAAATTACATACCACATACGTTACTGTCTCAACACTACATTTCATCTCAGTTATAGTGTAATCATAAATTTTCGCCTCAGTTGCCGTTTTGATGTGACATTTTGCCTCAGTTACTGTATCAGCATAACGTTTCACCTCAGGTACTGTGTCAATGCTACATTTTCACCTCAGGTACTCTGTAAACATTACATTTCGCCTAAGTTACTGAGTCAACATTATATTTCACCTCAGTTACCGCGTCTTTGTGACATTTCGCCTCAGTTACTGTGTCAACAAAACAATTCTCCGCAGTTAAAGTATCAATCTTACATTTGCCTCAATTACTTTCTCCACATTACATTTCACCTCAGTTACTGTGTCAACGTAACAACCCCTGTCAGCTACTGTACCCAAATTACATTTCACCTCAGTTACTTCGCCCATATTACATTTCACCTCAGTTACTGTATCAACGGTACATTTCGCCCCATTCGTTGTGTCTACATTACATGTCGGTCACTTTTCAAAGGAGCACCCACTTGTAGTTCCTGTGTCAACGTGACATGTCCTCTCAGTTACTGTGTCAACTTAATATTTCATTTCGGTCACATTTTAAACGTAACATCCCCTCTCAGTTACTAAGTCATTATAATATGTCACTTCAGTTACTCCGTTAAATTTACATACCACTTACATTTGTACGTTACTATCTCAACATTACATTTCAACTCAGTAATGGTGTAAACATAAATTTTCGCCTCAGTTGCCGTTTTGATGTGACATTTCGCCTAAGTTACTGTATCAGCATAACGTTTCACCTCAGGTACTTGTCAATGCTACATGTTCACCTCAGGTACTTTTTAAACATTACATTTCGCTTCAGTTACTGAGTCAACATTACATTTCACCTCAGTTACCGCGTCTTTGTGACATTTCGCCTCAGTTACAGTGTCAACATAACAATTCTCCTCAGTGAAAGTATCAATCATACATTTGCCTCAATTACTGTCTCCACAATACATTTCACCTCAGTAAGTGTGTCAACGTAACATTCCCTCTCAGTTACTGCACCCACATTACATTTCACCTCAGTTACTCTGTCAACGGTACATTTCGCCCCTTTCGTTGTGTCTACATTACATTTCGGGCACTTTTCAAAGTAACACCCACTTATAGTTTCTGTGTCAACGTAACATGTCCTTTCACTTACTGTGTCAACGTTATATTTCATTTCGGTCACGTTTTCAACGTAACATCCCCTCTCATTTACTATGTCAACATAATATTTCACTTCAGTTACTCCGTCAAATTACATACCACCTACGTTACTGTCTCAACACTACATTTCATCTCAGTTATAGTGTAATCATAAATTTTCGTCTCAGTTGCCGTTTTGATGTGACATTTTGCCTCAGTTACTGTATCAGCATAACGTTTCACCTCAGGTACTGTGTCAATGCTACATGTTCACCTCAGGTACTCTGTAAACATTACATTTCGCCTAAGTTACTGAGTCAACATTATATTTCACCTCAGTTACCGCGTCTTTGTGACATTTCGCCTCAGTTACTGTGTCAACAAAACAATTCTCCGCAGTTAAAGTATCAATCATACATTTGCCTCAATTACTTTCTCCACATTACATTTCACCTCAGTTACTGTGTCAACGTAACAACCCCTGTCAGCTACTGTACCCAAATTACACTTCACCTCAGTTACTTCGCCCATATTACATTTCACCTCAGTTACTGTATCAACGGTACATTTCGCCCCATTCACTGGGAAAACACAAGCTATTTATTACCTTTACAAATATTTATTATTTTGTAAATATCATCTTTAATAGATATTTAATCTTTGTAAATATCATCTTTAATCTGTATTAAATATTTGTAAATGTTTGTAAATGTTTGTAAATATTATTAAACATTTGTAAATATCATCTTTAATCTGTATTAAATATTTGTAAATATAATCTTTAATCTGTTTTAAATATTTGTATATATCATCTTTAATAATGTTGTAAAGGTTTGTAAATATCATCTCTAATCATGCTGTAAGTTTGTTGATAGCATCTTAATGTATGTAGTAATTAGTGAAGGTGACAGATACCATGGGGGATGGGTGAGTGGGGAGAGTCTGCGCGGGGGTAGGGGGAAGGATGGAGGTGCGGGTTTGGATTTTGTCTTTTTGGGTCAGGTTCTTTTTGGGTCGGGGTCGAGGTTGGTGGACTGCAGGGATTGGAGGGGAGAGGGGTGTCTGTTGGTTAGGGGTTGGAGGTTTGGGGTGACTGATGTGGACTGAATAGAGATTGAGGGTTAGAAGAGGTAGTGTATGTTGGAAGTGAGGGTGGTTAAGTTGTGAAGTAGGGTGACTGGGGTTTCGTTTTGGTTGGCGTTTGTTTGTGGGGTGGTGTAGGGTATACCATTTTTCTGTGTTGAGCTGGAAGGCGAGAGGCATGAGTGCGCGTGTGTCTGTAGGGATGGGGTTGGGCGGCAGGCGTTGCCTGTGTTGAGTTGGGGGTTATAGGCGAGTACATTTGTATGTATGTTTGAGGGGGTAAAACTGGCGAGGTGGGTGTCTGCCGAGTTGGGGATTGCGGGTGTTGACTGTGTATAACTGGAGGGTGATGGGAGGTAGCTTTGGGTTAGAGTTAGTTGTGGCGGGCGTTGCCTGTGTTGAGTTGGAAGGTTGGAGGGGAGTGCATGTGTATGTAAGTTTGCGAATGTTGACTGTATAACTGGAGGATTAGCCAGGATAGTAGTCGTTGATTGTGGGTCAATTGGGGTTGTGGTATATGGTACTTGACAGGTTTAGGAGTGCGTATTTGAACAGTGGTTGAATTTCATTGTAGATGTACATGTAGAGGCACAGTTTGTAATCTGCCCTAATTTTAGGAGTTGTGAAGAGGTCGATCTAGGGTGGGTGATAAAATGATAGGTAAAGATGGAAGCTGGGGATAGTCAGTAATGAATATAGTGAGTGACTGGGGGTTGGGAGAATGGATCGACTCGGCCTATGGTGCAGATGAGGATGTAAGATGACTAAGGCAGGTTGGATATGGGGAATTTGATGTAGGGAGAATGCCAGTCACGGGATATACTGGGAGCTGGGGATACATGTGCCTAGCGGTAGACAAAGGGGTGAGAGCTTAAATGTCTATGCTGAGAACATAGACAATGACTAAGACATAAAATGTAACACATAAATGGTTTGTTTAGCGTATAGTTGTATTCAGTGAAATTTATAGTTGATTATCGGTGTGACATGTGATTCAACAGTTATATAAGGGTCAACATACAGTAAAACATAGTCATAGTCAAGATGTATCATAGATTTAGCGATCAATGTTTGGGTTTCAAACATCATTTTTATTTCGAAGTGCTACATTGCATTCTTGTATAATTTCAAAGATTACAGACGCATGCTAGATTTATTATACAAATACGTATAAAAGCTTGATGTATAGTAAATGTGATTAGTCTTAACATAGGAAGATTAATAATTATCATTATTAACCATATAAATGGTCTTTTCATACTATTTCCCTCGTTTTATGCGTGAGTAGTTGTATAGTATATGTCATTCCAATGTCATTCTGTTCTCAAATACAAAGCTGTACTACCATATTGTAAATGTACCAAGTATCGTTAAGGATAACAGTATTTAACGAACCCTATTGGAATTGTGAACTTCATAGATTATGTAGATCCTTTTGAAGAGCGAGTTTATTGGGGCAATAAATTAATTAGGGAATAGTTGTTTGTACCGATAACAGTGATTAACGATCTGTAACGGAAATGTGAACTGCCTAGATTCTAAACATCCTTTTGGATAGCTTGTTTATTGTGGCAATAAATTAATTACAGAATTAGTGCTAGCTTCATTGCCAAATTAATTGTTGCTTATTCATATTAGTAAAGTTTGTGCAGAAATTAAAAATGTCAGTGTTTCAGTGTTGAAAATCTATATTAGCTATATAACATAAGAACCATTTGTAAAATGCATGTGTTCAAATACTTGAACTCGATATACTGTCTCAATCAAAATGTGTACTTCCTTAAGATTTAGTTTATTTCATTTTGGGAGCATATTCCTCATATAAACATTAGAATAACGACTTTGCTTTTACCAATGTGTTACTTTTCAAACATGAACTCTTTTGATGTTAAGTCATGTGTAGCCTTGTTTAGAGATATCTTAATTTTATGTTTGCATATAACATTTATAACTGTACATAAACGAATTTAAATATGTGAGCGAATACAGACAGAGTCAACAAACAGGCAAAATGATAATCAAGGGAGAGTTAAATGCGTTTAATATTCCCTCTAATTATAAAATAAGATAAGCATATAACGATGTGATTCATATGGAGCTGAGTCCAACCCAAAAACTATATTTCACATTAACAATATTTGTCTACTGCGGTTTAATTCACTTTCATTATATGTTCCTGTAAATGGTCAGGTAAATCTAGTTTCTAATTAGCATAATGTATTAACTAGTAATTGTAGGAACACCCTTGTATTTTTTCTTATTACATACGAGAAGCGTTTGCGCAAAGAAAATATGTCAATTCATAGTAATTAATTAATGTATTTGTAAAATGTTATTGTTTACTCAACAAAATTGAAATGTTTAGATGCATTGTACATGGGCCGAGGACCTATAAAATAATTGAACTTTAATATACCATATAACAGAAACAGAACACTATTTATAGACAGGCAAGTAAATAAACATTTGTTTGGTGTCATTATAATTGTGTCATTTTTTAATGATATTCTTTATCTTAGAGATTTCTTTTAATCTCTCATTTTAAACAAATGTCGGGCTGACAGAAAGATAATGTAAAAACCTAAAACTTGTTACACAATGCCATTATGTTGTTCTCTCTCTCTCTCTCTCTCTCTCTCTCTCTCTCTCTCTCTCTCTCTCTCTCTCTCTCTCTCTCTCTCTCTCTCTCTCTCTCTCTCTCTCTCTCTCTCTCTCTCTCTCTCTCTCTCTCTCTCTCTCTCTCTCTCTCCAATATAAAGACATCAGTTCAGTTTAAAAGAGTACGTCTTTTTTTAGTAAGTTTTGGCAATGGTTGAATACCAGAGCGACCACACTGCAATCAGTACCGGTAAATATATATGCAACCCACGCTAACGTTATCACTACCCTATTACTATGCACATAATGTAGAAGGCGAAGAACAAACTCATTTACTATAAAAGGGTAGGGTCACTGAACATAATTATAACATACAAACGGATATGAATAAACATACAACATGTGCTAACCCGTCAGGTTTGACCTATGAGACACTTAATTACTAACTACGTGATTAACATTAATATTATTTTAATAAATGTCCATCCGCATATCATTACAGTACAACAAGAATGATTGAATAATTTTTTATCTATAGGTATTGAGTCATGCACAGATAATAGGTAGACAACGTTAAATGTGTGATGACTATTTTGTAAAACAGTAAGATATGAAAAAGGAAATTTCATAATGTTAGATAAAGTGCCGTATGACACATACGAGCCCAAAACACTCATAAAATTACAAATAACATAAAACCATATTTTTTACAAATATGAGATAGTGTTACTACAGTTAGTAAGAACAGATTACATTTTTCAATTACTAACCATTCTCGTGTATTGCACAGGATGTTTTATGACCCTCAATTGCTATCTTTAGATGGGCTCAACAGCGTGCATGTATTCGCGACTTCGCATACATGTATATTCGGTTGTGTATTTGTGAACTCTGATGAGAGTAGTCTTTTCTTTGACCAATACGCATTCACGTATACACTGTATATGGGACAAGCATTCATTCTTCAACAAATTAAATTGTATTATCAAGATAGCTAACATAGGTTTTCTGTTTTATTGTTGTCCCGTATGTATATACTGTCTGTTTTGCAATTGTGTCGGGGTGTGATTTGTAAGTATTTTAATATTTTCAATAAAAATAATAAAATATGTCATCTTCTGTCCATCGTTCCACGTTTTCGGATCACAAATTAAAACTGGTGGAATCAATCAAACATTTACGTGTACATGACGCAAGAGTATGTCTACTGATTTTAGATATTTAGAATTATTATAAAAAAAACGGAAAATAACGATGATATGTATCGTTTGTGGAATAAAATTGAAACCGACTGAAGATGTGACAGAAATTATGAATTTGTATTTGTAAATGATAAAATGTATAAATGTATGCTTTGTTTATGAAGCATATTACATTAAAACTGAATGCGTGTGCTATGTAGTACGTTCGCAGCAAACGGCCTACTAATAGCTTTAATATATATATCATACTGATGCAAATAAACACAGCTGGCAAGTTCGTATGAAATGTCACATGCAGAACATTAAAGTTTATCATGTTTGTTTTCATATTGTTGCAGACAAATCCAAAAAGCTCACAGTTGTCATGTATACAGCTTTGATTTCTTAAAATTAGTTTAAAGATACATTTTCAATAACGAGTACGCATCCTTAAATATGTCCCGTTAACGCGCATTAGTTAGCTGATATAAGAAATATGTATTGTCAAGTGGATTGTCTTATATTTGGTTGAATCAAAATGTTGGTGACAGGTAAATATATTTGTTTATGTTTAAAGGATATGTTTATACAAATTGGTCCGAAACAATTAATTCATCAAGTTATTTAAGTCATTACATCATTTCAAATCAGGGCTTTGGCCAGACTAGTATTTAAGTTTTCTTAGCGATAAGTCACTCTTACGAAATCTATGAAAATTTAGAATCGCATTACACTCCTTAAAAATACAACATTTTAGGAAGGACTATTACATACTGGATGATCTATGATGTTCTAATGATTCTTCTGATCGTGCAATCCATAAAGGATGTATAATCTACTAATTTATAATGTATCTGAAAATACGTTGCCATGATTTGATGAAAACTCCGGGGGAAATAATTATCGAAGTAACGTCATCTCAAGCCGTCATGCTGAAACGTGAATTGTACTTTGGGCCAGATTGTTTGGGCCTTATATATTGAATAAACCTGTCTGTAGGTGCTCCTTTCACAAATAGCTAGTGCATAAATGTACACCAATAAAACATGCATTAATTTAACCGTCCGTCTGTCCTACCAGACATTTTATAAATGACATTACAAACATATCAACAGTATCGATTCAGGGTAATGAACCGAGAAGACCTTTTTACAAGTTTTAAAACAACTAGTATGAATGGATACATTGTTTACATATCACGCATACCACTACAGGGTATACACGTTTAAGTTCCAAAGATTAAATTGATAAACCAAAGCTTCGAAGGAAGAAGAATCTGTAGTAAAATGTAAATAATATAAGTGATTATAAGATACAGATATAGCATTACAGTATTAACGGACAGCTAATACACGCAAAATTTAAGATAATTGTCATTGTTCATTTAAGGTAACATAAGAACAGGATTATTTTCGGGATAACAACTTCTATAGTGTGAAAATACAGGACGTTTCGGAGTACCTACTCACTCCTTCATCAGGTGGAATGTAAGGAAATAACAAAATACTAAAGAAGTTGTTATCCAGAAAATCTACCTGTTCTTATGAATACAACATCTAAATGCTCTCAAAGACCTAAGGTAACATACATAGCGATTTTTTAATTACGAAATATTCAATGTATTACGCGTAATTTCTCGCCTGGTTTATGACCGGCAATTAAGCTAACATTGTCTGGGTGACTGGGCGACTAGCTGTGGTTGTGTATTCGGATGTATATTCGTCAACTCTGACATACACAAAGAATTGTCATTGACATAAGCAGAGGAAAATGAAATATCTAGATATATCTAGCGTAGGTATTCGAGTCTGCAATTATGACCATGTATATATAAATCGCCATCCATGAATTTATTTGAGCAGGATAATATGAAACATCACCCCATCCAAACTGTTTTAAACCGGAACACGAGACTTTGGCACATGTGTGCTTATTTTATGTTTTCATTTGATTTTATGATTTGTAGTAATACATGTTCAACTTCTATACATACCTTATAGTATCGTTGTTTACACAACTGTGGACAGTTATCTAGGTCTATATTGTTTATATATTTTATTTAATAATTTTATTTGTAGTTTAGAAAATAGTCATACCTTTCACATCTATAACATGTAATTGTCATTGCAATTTTACAATTCGACATTCAAATTTTGTTTTAACAGATAATGAAACATTCATGGGCTAGTGTACAGCAATAAATTACCTAATCAAGTCAAATTGCAAAGCTATTTGATGTTCAAGCAATGAACGTTGATACAAAGGCGCATACTGGTACCTCTTTTTCATCATAACAATTAGTTTAGATACCCATATGAAAGTGTCTATAGCGATTGATGATAGATGAATAGCTGAATATGGCTGCAGTACAAGATAACCGAATCAAGTGTAACAGTCCACCAGGAGACCCGTTAGAATACAGCGAATACACATGTTACATAACACCGACCGGAACGCATCGTTTAACAAGTTGTTCTGATAGGCATTTACACGTGACGCTTGCTCCTGCATATAGCCAGGTACTCCCCTCTGATTACAGAGTCCCTGGTTGACCGCCGTCAGTGAAGCTCAGCAAAAAGGAGATTGACAAAAAGAGTCATTGCAAAATGAAATACAGATGTATATAATGTTACAACTTGACAGCATTATCATCATGATAACCGCTGCATTAGCTTGCGACATAACAATACAAAATTTAATTTGTATTATGGCAGTATGAAACTTCCTCCAATAACAGAAACTCTTCCGCATACAATCTTAAAAATAAAGAACAGCCGGAACAACAAGTATTAGTATTTTAATTTAATATACTTAAACAACATGTGTTGAATTTCTATCATTAATCATTAACATTCAAACGTATACACTTTAATAAGAGTTAGTAGTGTGATAGTTGTAATGAGCCTATCGGCCTATGATAAATTACAATCGTGATACCATTTCATCTATTCATTAAATATAAGACTGTGAAGTGATTATGTCAAAATAATCGGATGAAACATCATGGAAATAGCTAATTTCGTAAGTGAAGGTTTTAAATAAAACTTTTGTTATAAAGAACAAGAGTAAAGGTATTAACATTTAAAGCTTTAACTTAACGTAAACCACAATCTTTGTTGGCCATTCTTGTAGATGCTATCTGTGTTTGAATTTGTCATAAAAAATAGTGCCGAGATACTTATACTCTGGGACAACTTCTATGATGGAATTGTCAATGAGAACAGGCTTATAGTTGTCTTTCTTTACTGTTTAATCTATATTTAATCTCATTGCCTTTATTTTCCGGGTATTAGAACTATAAGGTTGTCTCAGCACCATATACAAAGACGTTATTTGGCCTTATGGCAAGTGAAGTATACATTTATTTAAAATCGTAACCAAAAAATATTTAAGAATGAGAAAGTCAGCAATTAAAATGTTTTAATTATAGATTTTAATATAACATACTTCAAATTGGTAGTTAGTTTCTTTTCTCTCTGTGTTAATGAGCGTAAGCACGAACAATGACCTTGAAAGGCTTTGCAGCGTGATATCTGGGGCCGCGGCCGCGCCCGCCTTTGATGAAACTATTAAGTAATTCATTGGGACACATCGTGTGTGCAGACGGCATAATGCCGACATATGATCGCTAATTGGTTTATAACCCTCGTACTGTTTATATCAAAGACGACGATCGTTTTCAAGTGTCACAGGTATGAAACCATCCATCTAAAATTGATCTAGTCAGATACTAAACGTCACTATGGAACATTCTATACATAAAAATACAGTATGACTGCAAGTTACCCATTGCTGTGAATGTCGATGTGAACAGTTGAGAACAGCTTTGACATAACAGACATATGTTAATGTACATGATCGTATATCTCTTCTTCATCACCTTAACTTAAAGAATGCCAGTCAAAGAAATGTACATGCTCTTTGAATATTTCTTCTTTAAAATGTACACCTGGTCAATACGATCGTTTTTGCAAAGCTTTTAGTGAAAAAGAAATTGTTAGTAGTAAAGAAACCGATATTACCCCACATAACAATAACATGAATAATTAAGAGGTTAAGTGAACAATCTTTTGTGATTGATAATATGTAAATTGATGTAGGATAATTGAAAGGCAGTCCTATGATAAACACTTAGACATATTTCTAAAATCTACCAGTCATTGAACTTAATTGATTATCAAATGTGGAAGTTAAGAAGCAGTAGTGGAGCAGTAAACATACTGTAAGATAGGTTATCATCAAGTTGACACAACTTACTTTGTCAATAAAAGTTGTTTTAAGCTTGCTCTAGTTCTTAATGTAACTCATCATTTCACAGGTGTTATGCTATGTATTTTTGTGATTCAGGCCGAATGAATATAAGATTATCTTTCGGGATATGTCTGTTATACTTATGATAATTTAGATCACTACTGCTTGGGTGAACATGCCAATCTTTCATTCATTCTCTCTGTCGTTCCATCATTCAGTCAAACACTATGTATGAAGGACCTACTTTTTAAGTTATTAACTTATGGTTAGCTAATGAAATTAAGGAATGAAATAAACATTGTATCACCTTACCCTGTTCTATCAGTGATTAGTTACATTTCAAAGATAACCACATTACGCCCGGAGTATTGGTAATCCCCTGTAGGATCATGTAGTGTTTAGACATGGTTATAGTGATAATATTATACATGGTTATCTTTTCTTATGATAGCATCAGGCTGGTCGGTTATTTATTTTATCTTTGAACACACCTGTGCTCTTTTTGTACATGCAAATAGTTCCAAAATATAATATGTAAAGGTATTGAGATGTTGGATACTTAGAAATGAAACGTTACCTGTCAATGTGGTCATAAGCAAACGTATTCTTTTAAAGATGCATAATCAATTTTGCATGATACTTTATATGGTTCTAAAATGTACATATTATAGTAGGTGCTGGGTTACGTTATATCATCTTACTCGACTTTTTTTCAATCAACTATATATATATATATTTCAATGGAAACTAAGGAACAGTCACATGCACATGTAGTATCCGACATATACAGTATCTACTCGTTATCAGACCTATTAAAAGCTATAAGAGCAAATCTGTCTTCCTATCCATTTCATGAAAGTTTCCAAATATATATTTGACTTAATGGCTGCAGCATGCCAGGGCTCTATGTCCTGTTTTCGATCATGACCACGACTTTGAATAATTGTATTTTCTTTATAATTAACTGACTGACCTTAAACTGGTTATTTTCGGTTAAAGTTGATCAATCTCAATTAAATAACACAAATTTTAACATTTGACATACATGTGACCTCAACAACATGATTTAGTCGCTTTACATGATATGTAATCAAATTGGAGACCCAGTTTGAGTATATTAGCGTTAGTGACTTTGAAATACATAAAATATTCTTGCTCGAACTACATAAAAAATAAGTGAGCAAAATTGATTAATGACAAATAAATTAATACTTCAATTTATCAAGGTCTTTTTCATTAAATACATTTTTGTCATCAAAGACATTTTTGTCATCAAAGGCCATTTTTTAAAATTCAAAGTCATGCTATCATCAAAGTTTTTACCATCACAGTCGGTTTTTCAATCAAAATCATTAATTAATGAAAATAATTTTGTTTCATTAAATTCATTTTTCTCATTTAAGTCATGTTTTCATCAAAGTCATTTTGGATTATCAAAGTCATTTTGAAAATCAAAGTAATTTAAAAAAAATTAAAGTCGGGTTTTTAATCAAATTCAAATCAAAATGAAATTCATTTTCTCATTAAAATTATTGTTTTTCATCAAATTATTGTTTCATCATATTCATTTTTTAATCAAATTTATTTTTCCATCAAAGTTTTCTTTTCATCAAAAGCCTTTTTTTATTATTCAAAGTCATTTTCTTCATCAAAGTCATTTTTTTACATCAAAATATTTTTTTTTATTAAAGTCATTTTTCTTATCAAAGTAATTTTTCTTATCAAAGTCTTTTTTAATCAAATTAACTTTTTCATCAAAAGTAATTTTTCTTAATTCAAAGTCATGTTTTCATCAAAGTCAATCTTTTCATCAAAGATATTTTTTCTTCATCAAAGTCATTGTTTTTTTCCATCAAAGTCGTTTTTCTCATTAAAGTCGTCTCTTTTTTTATTCAAAGTCATGTTGTTATCAAAGTCATTTTTTTCATAAAAGATATTTTTTCTTCATCAAAGTCATTTTTTTCCATCAAAGTCGTTTTTTCTCACCAACGTCATTTTTTCATTAAAATTAGTATTTCATTATAGTCATTTTATTAATTAAATTCATTTTTTTTCATCGAACTTATTTTTTAATCGAAATTAAGTTTTTTTCGGTCATTGAAGTCATGTTTTCATCAATATAAAATTTTTTCATCAAAGATATTTGTTATTCATCAAAGTCAGTTTCTTCCATCAAAGTCGGTTTTTAATCAAAATCAGTTTTTTTCATTAAAATAATTGTTCTCATTAAAGTCTGATTTTCAATCAAAATCATTTTTCCATCAAATTCATTTTTTCTCATTCAAAGTCATTTTCTTTATCAAAGTCAGTTTTCTCACCAAAGTCATTTTTTAATCAAATACATTTTTTCAACAATTTCTTTTTTTCATCAAAAGTCATTGTTCCTTATTCAAAGTCATGTTTTCATCAAAGTAAATTTTTTTCATAAAAGATATTTTTTCTTCATCAAAGTCATATTTTTCCATCTCACCAAAGTAAGTTTTCCATTAAAATCATTTTTTTCATTAAAGTTAATTTTCTCATCAAGTCATTTTTTAAATCAAATTCATGTTTTTTTTATTCAGAGTCAAGTCTTTATCAATATCAATTTTTTTCATCAAAGATATTCTTTATTCATCAAAGTCTCTTCCATCAAAGTCGGTTTTTAATCAAAATCCTTTTTTTCATTAAATTAATTTTTCTCATTCAAGTCTGATTTTTATTCAAAATAATTTTTCCATCAAATTTATTTTTCCCATTAAAGAAGTCATGTTTTCATCAAAGTCAATTTTTTCATCAAACATATTTTTCCTTCATCAAAGTCATTTTTTCATTAAAGTTATTTTTTTCATTCAAGTCATTTTTCTCATCAAAGTTATTATTTTTCATTAAATTCTCTTTTTTTAATCAAAGTTAGCTGTTTTCATCAAAAGTCATATTTTTTTTATTCAAAGTCAAAGATGATATTTACAAAACTTTTCAACGATATTAAAGATGATATTTACAAAGCTTTACAAAGCTTTACAAAGCTTTACAAATGTTTACAAAATAATAAATATCTTGTAAATACCATCTTTAATAGATATTTATTACCTTTATTATTTTTGTAAAGAAGTATTTTAATATTTGTAAATAGCTTGTAAATACCATCTTTAATAGATATTTAATCCTTTGTAAATATCATTATTTCATGTAGTGATTCGTTGTGTCTACATTACATGTCGGTCACTTTTCAAAGGAACACCCACTTGTAGTTCCTGTGTCAACGTGACATGTCCTCTCAGTTACTGTGTCAACGTAATATTTCCTTTCGGTCACATTTTAAACGTAACATCCCCTCTCTGTTACTAAGTCATTATAATATGTCACTTCAGTTACTCCGTTAAATTTACATACCACTTACATTTGTACGTTACTATCTCAACATTACATTTCAACTCAGTAATGGTGTAAAGATAAATTTTCGCCTCAGTTGCCGTTTTGATGTGACATTTCGCCTAAGTTACTGTATCAGCATAACGTTTCACCTCAGGTACTTGTCAATGCTACATGTTCACCTCAGGTACTTTTTAAACATTACATTTCGCTTCAGTTACTGAGTCAACATTACATTTCACCTCAGTTACCGCGTCTTTGTGACATTTCGCCTCAGTTACAGTGTCAACATAACAATTCTCCTCAGTGAAAGTATCAATCATACATTTGCCTCAATTACTTTCTCCACATTACATTTCACCTCAGTTACTGTGTCAACGTAACAACCCCTGTCAGCTACTGTACCCAAATTACACTTCACCTCAGTTAGTTCGCCCATATTACATTTCACCTCAGTTACTGTATCAACGGTACATTTCGCCCCATTCGTTGTGTCTACATTACATGTCGGTCACTTTTCAAAGGAACACCCACTTGTAGTTCCTGTGTCAACGTGACATGTCCTCTCAGTTACTGTGTCAACGTAATATTTCCTTTCGGTCACATTTTAAACGTAACATCCCCTCTCTGTTACTAAGTCATTATAATATGTCACTTCAGTTACTCCGTTAAATTTACATACCACTTACATTTGTACGTTACTATCTCAACATTACATTTCAACTCAGTAATGGTGTAAAGATAAATTTTCGCCTCAGTTGCCGTTTTGATGTGACATTTCGCCTAAGTTACTGTATCAGCATAACGTTTCACCTCAGGTACTTGTCAATGCTACATGTTCACCTCAGGTACTTTTTAAACATTACATTTCGCTTCAGTTACTGAGTCAACATTACATTTCACCTCAGTTACCGCGTCTTTGTGACATTTCGCCTCAGTTACAGTGTCAACATAACAATTCTCCTCAGTGAAAGTATCAATCATACATTTGCCTCAATTACTGTCTCCACAATACATTTCACCTCAGTAAGTGTGTCAACGTAACATTCCCTCTCAGCTACTGCCCCCACATTACATTTCACCTCATTTACTTTGTCAACATTATATTTCATCTCAGTTTCTGTGTCAACGTAACATCCCCTCTCAGTTACTATGTCAACATAATATTTCACTTCAGTTACTCCGTCAAATTACATACCACCTACGTTACTGTCTCAACATTACATTTAAACTCAGTTATGGTGTAATCATAAATGTTCGCCTCAGTTGCCGTTTTGATGTGACATTTCGCCTCAGTTACTGTATCAGCATAACGTTTCACCTCAGGTACTTGTCAATGCTACATGTTCACCTCAGGTACTCTGTAAACATTACATTTCGCCTCAGTTACTTTACCCAAATTACATTTCACCTCAGTTACTTCGCCCATATTACATTTCACCTCAGTTACTGTATCAACGGTACATTTCGCCCCATTCGTTGTGTCTACATTACATTTGGGTCACTTTTCAAAGGAACACCCACTTGTAGTTCCTGTGTCAACGTATAATGTCCTCTCAGTTACTGTGTCAACGTAATATTTCATTTCGGTCACATTTTAAACGTAACATCCCCTCTCTGTTACTAAGTCATTATAATATGTCACTTCAGTTACTCCGTTAAATTTACATACCACTTACATTTGTACGTTACTATCTCAACATAACATTTCAACTCAGTAATGGTGTAAAGATAAATTTTCGCCTCAGTTGCCGTTTTGATGTGACATTTCGCCTCAGTTACTGTGTCAGCATAACGTTTCACCTCAGGTACTTGTCAATGCTACATGTTCACCTCAGGTACTCTGTAAACATTACATTTCGCCTCAGTTACTGAGTCAACATTACATTTCACCCCAGTTACCGCTTCTTTGTGACATTTCGCTTCAGTTACTGTGTCAACATAACAATTCTGACCAGTGAAAGTATCACTCTTACATTTGCCTCAATTACTGTCTCCACATTACATTTCACCTCAGTAAGTGTGTCAACGTAACATTCCCTCTCAGCTACTGCCCCCACATTACATTTAACCCCAGTTACTCTGTCAACGGTACATTTCGCCCCATTCGTTGTGTCTACATTACATTTCGGTCACTTTTCAAAGGAACACCCACTTGTAGTTCCTGTGTCAACGTATAATGTTCTCTCAGTTACTATGTCAACATAATATTTCACTTCAGTTACTCCGTTAAATTTACATACCACTTACATTTGAACGTTACTATGTCAACATTACATTTCAACTCAGTAATGGTGTAAACATAAATGTTCGCCTCAGATGCCTTTTTGATGTGACATTTCGCCTCAGTTACTGTATCAACGGTACATTTCGCCCCATTCATTGTGTCTACATTACATATCGGTCACTTTTCAAAGGAACACCCACTTGTAGTTCCTGTGCCAACGTAACATGTCTTCTCACTTACTGTGTCAACGTAATATTTCATTTCGGTCACATTTTAAACGTAACATCCCCTCTCTGTTACTAAGTCATTATAATATGTCACTTCAGTTACTCCGTTAAATTTACATACCACTTACATTTGTACGTTACTATCTCAACATTACATTTCAACTCAGTAATGGTGTAAAGATAAATTTTCGCCTCAGTTGCCGTTTTGATGTGACATTTCGCCTCAGTTACTATATCAGCATAACGTTTCACCTCAGGTACTTGTCAATGCTACATGTTCACCTCAGGTACTCTGTAAACATTACATTTCGCCTCAGTTACTGAGTCAACATTACATTTCACCTCAGTTACCGCGTCTTTGTGACATTTCGCCTCAGTTACTGTGTCAACATAACAATTCTGCTCAGTGAAAGTATCAATCATACATTTGCATCAATTACTGTCTCCACAATACATTTCACCTCAGTAAGTGTGTCAACGTAACATTCCCTCTCAGCTACTGCCCCCACATTACATTTTACCTCATTTACTTTGTCAACGGTACATTTCGCCCCATTCGTTGTGTCTACATTACATTTCGGTCACTTTTCAAAGGAACACCCACTTGTAGTTCCTGTGTCAACGTATAATGTTCTCTCAGTTACTATGTCAACATAATATTTCACTTCAGTTCCTCCGTTAAATTTACATACCACTTAAATTTGTACGTTACTATGTCAACATTACATTTCAACTCAGTAATGGTGTAAACATAAATGTTCGCCTCAGATGCCGTTTTGATGTGACATTTCGCCTCAGTTACTGTATCAACGGTACATTTTGCCCCATTCGTTGTGTCTACATTACATATCGGTCACTTTTCAAAGGAACACCCACTTGTAGTTCCTGTGCCAACGTAACATGTCTTCTCACTTACTGTGTCAACGTAATATTTCATTTCGGTCACATTTTAAACGAAACATCCCCTCTCAGTTACTAAGTCATTATAATATGTCACTTCAGTTACTCCGTTAAATCTACATACCATTTACATTTGTACGTTACTATCTCAACATTACATTTCAACTCAGTAATGGTTTAAAGATAAATTTTCGCCTCAGTTGCCGTTTTGATGTGACATTTCGCCTCAGTTACTGTGTCAGCATAACGTTTCACCTCAGGTACTTGTCAATGCTACATGTTCACCTCAGGTACTCTGTAAACATTACATTTCGCCTCAGTTACTGAGTCAACATTACATTTCACCTCAGTTACCGCGTCTTTGTGACATTTCGCCTCAGTTACTGTGTCAACATAACAATTCTGCTCAGTGAAAGTATCAATCTTACATTTGCATCAATTACTGTCTCCACAATACATTTCACCTCAGTAAGTGTGTCAACGTAACATTCCATCTCAGCTACTGCCCCCACATTACATTTCACCTCATTTACTTTGTCAACATTATATTTCACCTCAGTTTCTGTGTCAACGTAACATCCCCTCTCAGTTACTATGTCAACATAATATTTCACTTCAGTTACTCCGTCAAATTACATACCACCTACGTTACTGTCTCAACAATACATTTCATCTCAGTTATGGTGTAATCATAAATTTTCGCCTCAGTTGCCGTTTTGATGTGACATTTCGCCTCAGTTACTGTATCAGCATAACGTTTCACCTCAGGTACTTGTCAATGCTACATGTTCACCTCAGGTACTCTGTAAACATTACATTTCGCCTCAGTTACTGAGTCAACATTACATTTCACCTCAGTTACCGCGTCTTTGTGACATTTCGCCTCAGTTACTGTGTCAACAAAACAATTCTCCGCAGTTAAAGTATCATTCTTACATTTGCCTCAATTACTTTCTCCACATTACATTTCACCTCAGTTACTGTGTCAACGTAACAACCCCTGTCAGCTACTGTACCCAAATTACATTTCACCTCAGTTACTTCGCCCATATTACATTTCACCTCAGTTACTGTATCAACGGTACATTTCGCCCCATTCGTTGTGTCTACATTACATTTCGGTCACTTTTCAAAGGAACACCCACTTGTAGTTCATGTGTCAACGTATAATGTCCTCTCAGTTACTGTGTCAACGTAATATTTCATTTCGGTCACATTTTAAACGTAACATCCCCTCTCTGTTACTAAGTCATTATAATATGTCACTTCAGTTACTCCGTTAAATTTACATACCACTTACATTTGTACGTTACTATCTCAACATTACATTTCAACTCAGTAATGGTGTAAAGATAAATTTTCGCCTCAGTTGCCGTTTTGATGTGATATTTCGCCTCAGTTACTGTATCAGCATAACGTTTCACCTCAGGTACTTGTCAATGCTACATGTTCACCTCAGGTACTCTGTAAACATTACATTTCGCCTCAGTTACTGAGTCAACATTACATTTCACCTCAGTTACCGCGTCTTTGTGACATTTCGCCTCAGTTACTGTGTCAACATAACAATTCTGCTCAGTGAAAGTATCAATCATACATTTGCATCAATTACTGTCTCCACAATACATTTCACCTCAGTAAGTGTGTCAACGTAACATTCCCTCTTAGCTACTGCCCCCACATTACATTTCACCTCAGTTACTTTGTCAACGGTACATTTCGCCCCATTCGTTGTGTCTACATTACATTTCGGTCACTTTTCAAAGGAACACCCACTTGTAGTTCCTGTGTCAACGTATAATGTTCTCTCAGTTACTATGTCAACATAATATTTCACTTCAGTTCCTCCGTTAAATTTACATACCACTTAAATTTGTACGTTACTATGTCAACATTACATTTCAACTCAGTAATGGTGTAAACATAAATGTTCGCCTCAGATGCCGTTTTGATGTGACATTTCGCCTCAGTTACTGTATCAACGGTACATTTCGCCCCATTCGTTGTGTCTACATTACATATCGGTCACTTTTCAAAGGAACACCCACTTGTAGTTCCTGTGCCAACGTAACATGTCTTCTCACTTACTGTGTCAACGTAATATTTCATTTCGGTCACATTTTAAACGAAACATCCCCTCTCAGTTACTAAGTCATTATAATATGTCACTTCAGTTACTCCGTTAAATTTACATACCATTTACATTTGTACGTTACTATCTCAACATTACATTTCAACTCAGTAATGGTTTAAAGATAAATTTTCGCCTCAGTTGCCGTTTTGATGTGACATTTCGCCTCAGTTACTGTGTCAGCATAACGTTTCACCTCAGGTACTTGTCAATGCTACATGTTCACCTCAGGTACTCTGTAAACATTACATTTCGCCTCAGTTACTGAGTCAACATTACATTTCACCTCAGTTACCGCGTCTTTGTGACATTTCGCCTCAGTTACTGTGTCAACATAACAATTCTGCTCAGTGAAAGTATCAATCTTACATTTGCATCAATTACTGTCTCCACAATACATTTCACCTCAGTAAGTGTGTCAACGTAACATTCCATCTCAGCTACTGCCCCCACATTACATTTCACCTCATTTACTTTGTCAACATTATATTTCACCTCAGTTTCTGTGTCAACGTAACATCCCCTCTCAGTTACTATGTCAACATAATATTTCACTTCAGTTACTCCGTCAAATTACATACCACCTACGTTACTGTCTCAACAATACATTTCATCTCAGTTATGGTGTAATCATAAATTTTCGCCTCAGTTGCCGTTTTGATGTGACATTTCGCCTCAGTTACTGTATCAGCATAACGTTTCACCTCAGGTACTTGTCAATGCTACATGTTCACCTCAGGTACTCTGTAAACTTTACATTTCGCCTCAGTTACTGAGTCAACATTACATTTCACCTCAGTTACCGCGTCTTTGTGACATTTCGCCTCAGTTACTGTATCAACAAAACAATTCTCCGCAGTTAAAGTATCATTCTTACATTTGCCTCAATTACTTTCTCCACATTACATTTCACCTCAGTTACTGTGTCAACGTAACAACCCCTGTCAGCTACTGTACCCAAATTACATTTCACCTCAGTTACTTCGCCCATATTACATTTCACCTCAGTTACTGTATCAACGGTACATTTCGCCCCATTCGTTGTGTCTACATTACATGTCGGTCACTTTTCAAAGGAGCACCCACTTGTAGTTCCTGTGTCAACGTGACATGTCCTCTCAGTTACTGTGTCAACGTAATATTTCATTTCGGTCACATTTTAAACGTAACATCCCCTCTCTGTTACTAAGTCATTATAATATGTCACTTCAGTTACTCCGTTAAATTTACATACCACTTACATTTGTACGTTACTATCTCAACATTACATTTCAACTCAGTAATGGTGTAAAGATAAATTTTCGCCTCAGTTGCCGTTTTGATGTGACATTTCGCCTCAGTTACTGTATCAGCATAACGTTTCACCTCAGGTACTTGTCAATGCTACATGTTCACCTCAGGTACTCTGTAAACATTACATTTCGCCTCAGTTACTGAGTCAACATTACATTTCACCTCAGTTACCGCGTCTTTGTGACATTTCGCCTCAGTTACTGTGTCAACATAACAATTCTGCTCAGTGAAAGTATCAATCTTACATTTGCCTCAATTACTGTCTCAACATTACATTTCACCTCAGTGTGTCAACGTAACATTCCCTCTCAGCTACTGCCCCCACATTACATTTCACCTCATTTACTTTGTCAACAATACATTTCACCTCAGTTACTGTGTCAACGTAACATTCCCTCTCAGTTACTGCCCCAACATTACATTTCACCTCAGTTACTCTATCAACGGTACATTTCGCCCCATTCGTTGTGTCTACATTACATTTCGGTCACTTTTCAAAGGAACACCAACTTGTAGTTCCTGTGTCAACGTATAATGTCCTCTCAGTTACTGTGTCAACGTAATATTTCATTTCGGTCACATTTTAAACGTAACATCCCCTCTCTGTTACTAAGTCATTATAATATGTCACTTCAGTTACTCCGTTAAATTTACATACCACTTACATTTGTACGTTACTATCTCAACATTACATTTCAACTCAGTAATGGTGTAAAGATAAATTTTCGCCTCAGTTGCCGTTTTGATGTGACATTTCGCCTCAGTTACTGTATCAGCATAACGTTTCACCTCAGGTACTTGTCAATGCTACATGTTCACCTCAGGTACTCTGTAAACATTACATTTCGCCTCAGTTACTGAGTCAACATTACATTTCACCTCAGTTACCGCTTCTTTGTGACATTTCGCCTCAGTTACTGTGTCAACATAACAATTCTGCTCAGTGAAAGTATCAATCCTACATTTGCCTCAATTACTGTCTCCACATTACATTTCACTTCAGTTACTGTATCAAGATTACATTGAACTATGTGGAAAAAATAAATATTATGTTTTTCCGATATACAAAGCTGATTCAACAGAATCTGATTGCTTGGCAAAAAAAGAATTATTGTTTATTAATAAATATAAGCCAAGACTCAATTCTAAAATTTAATGTCATTCTCAATGTACATCTATTTCTATGCGTTGTATCTATGAATGTATCTATGCAATGTATTGTGACGTCATAATTACACTTTATGACGCATTAACCGACTCAACGTCATTCACCTGATGAGACCCGTAATGGTCGAAAGCATGCTTGTGAATCTGATTAAATCATCGTAATTTCTTCGAACATTTTTTTTTTTTTTATATATATATAGAGAGAGAGGCTCTGGCACCTGTAATCAACTCCTACAGTCCGTGCATACGTTTTTTTATCCATAAATTAGACAGTGCAGTAGCACCCATGGTTCGTTGGCTCAAGCCGATGCTCGTAGGCTTCACCGCAATGCATAGTCACCCTGTCGTTGCAGGGTTTCTCCCAACAATACCACTAGCAGCCGTGATATAAGTGAAATATTCTTGAAAGTGGCGTTAAACCCTAACTCACCTCTACTCTATAAGGTGGAACGGAAGTTGTTTTATCACATGCAAGTACGTGTCACAGACTGGCCCATCGCCAGTAGAGCTGACACTCCTCAGATTGCACGGTTCATTACAAAAGGACCCTGTTACGAAAATAAAAGTGGCAAAACATTGATTCTAGTGTGTTCCGAACTCGCCCGGGTGTTCCTCTCCTCGCGTGTGAAAGGAATACCCACGAGCGGTCTGTCCGTATCCCGGTACAAGCAATACCACTGTCGTGTTTCCTTTATAGAGCGGACATTCCAAGATTGGGAGTGGACATAATACGGTTTAGGGACAACTACATTCAAAATATGGTGATGGTATTATAATCCCATTTGCAAAGTAAAATGTAATTTACTAAACCTCGGCAATAAGGAGAACCGGACATTGGAAGCAGACACCTACCTTTGTCGATCAGTTTCGGCCGCCATCTTGGATGTCCCCGACTTACTGGGTATGTACACGCTAGTGAATCCTTTGCGACTTTGAACAGGGTCGATTGAAATAAATACGGCATGAATCGCACGTGCGACTTTTCCTCCTACATTCTGTAAACTTTAAGCTGTACATTATGCAGCTATGATTGGCACGCTTTTAACTGCTAAAGATTCGTGATTGCATGGTCTGCACGTGCAATCTAGCATGTGTCAGAACAATACCAATCAGTGTCGCTGTACATGTATATCTCATCCGCGGATACGGCTTATGCATTGTTCGCTCTGCAAAATCTTAAATTATTATCTTTGGTAAAAAGAAACTATGAGTTTTGTTTTCGTACTCTGGCTCCAAGACCATTACATTACCAAGTTGAGATGTATATTGAACAAGATGTGTACATGTATTAATCCTGTCAACGTCACGGGGAGAGATATTTATATAGGGGTAACCCTGATTATCAATCCCCCTGTCCATGTACCATCTGGAAAATAAATACCGTTTAAATCACATAGTTATGAATTAATTAAGAGCTAATCAAAAGGAATGTTTAATGCTAAGTATCAAAGTCATGTCACTGACCAACGGAAAGGCAGTTAAAGTTTTCATTAAAATCTGCCTGTGCAAGGTGAAGGTCATCCTACAAATGTATGACATAATCTGGAAGGTCACATCACAAATAAATTTGTTTACTTCCTCTTCAGGAATACTTCTCAGGGACTCCCCCTTTCCTTCTAGGAATATCAGTGTACTACTGCCCTTGGATATCCGGAAATCTTCGGAGTCTTTAAATTAAACATCAAGTATTAATCTGCTCCTCCCATTCGTATGTGTGAAAGAACCTCCGCTCCACCCAGGACCCAGTCCAGTATCACTACGTATATCTATGTCCGCCCAAATCTACCCCGCTATCTGAACTGAACTGAATTTTATTTACACTCAGGCTGCAGGCAGCGGCATATGAGGATACATTTTTACATTGTATACATACATACATACATACATACATACATACATACATACATACATACAACAATGTCACATTTCTTATCTTAATGATATACATGATCTATTATTAAACGGACATCATTATGCTCAGAATTATTAAGACTCGATGAAGCTGTTATTAAAAGTAATTCAGACCTTTTTTTCACTACCTGCATTAAGGATGGTTTCTTTAAAATCTGTTATTTTAGAGCATCTAAATGAAGCTGGTGTTTCGAAAAAAAATCAGATGTACAATTGTAATAAAATAGAATTGTAACATACACGTTTGTAAAATGCAATGAAATGTCCAGCTTATTTGTATTGATATTAAGCTGTTTTTCCTTTGTCTTAAATTTAACCATTATTGGCTTTCCCCCACTGACGATTGTTTTAGAACTTTAAAGATGTGTACACTGAGAAAATCTATCTTCATTTATCATAGCAATGCCTTAAACAGCCGAGAAAGGAGACGACTTTGCCATATCATGCGTAACCTACTACAAGATAATCTGAAGGGTGGCATACAACGCACATGTACATTGATTTATTCATTGATATGGCGATAAAACATGTTATCATTGTCCCTTTGTTTGTTAAGAAAGACAAGTTCACCGACACCAACTCAGCCATCTTTAAAGATAAGGCGCAGACAACAAGTGGGCCCTTCTGTCCCGAATATAACAAATCCAACAACATACAAAGATCAAACTTAAGCCCATCCCTCCTCCTATCTCTAACTTAACTCATTCCAAATCTCATTATCCCCTATCAACTGCATGTCTTGCTACAATTTAGAATAATGGAGACACCTGAATGAAAACATGCAACCCGAAATAAACATAAAGATCCCAAACATAAAGAATATAATATTACATTTGACATTGTTTTCTACATTCAAATGTTTTACTTAACAAGGCATGTGCATAGTTAGTCCCACTGCACTACGTGAAATACGCTCATTATTAAGCGAAAACGTTTGTGTATATTTTATGTTCATGCATAAATATTAAAAACATAAAAGTGAGTAAGGACATTCACAAGTATTCACACATTTTATGTAATTGTACTTGGTGTTTACAATGTGAGACACTGATTACCAGCGTTTATTTTGGAATTCTCATTGAAATAACGAAGTGTGTCTTGTGATATTAATGTTAATCATTTGTTTTCGACATATGGACATTGATATTAATTTATCCGAAAAGGCACAGTTACGTCATGGATTATGCCAGCCGGTTAAAAGACGGAAATTGTGTAGATTTGAAAAAAGGTACCCTGTCAACCATTTACTTAATGTATTTAAAGGGCGAGTTCTGTCGCCACATTGGATTTGTTGCATAATGTGAATCGAAAACACGCTATATTGTACCTAATTTTGCAACTTTTTAATAACTAAAGACATACACTGATAGAGTATTTACATAGTAACACATAACATGTCATAATAAACAATTTGCTGTTATGCTGTAGCGACGTTTTCCTCACTCGCAGTGCCGATGAATGGCTTCAGTTCTCATTGTTTTAATTTTCAACAAATGTGCGCTTGTGTTTATCAAGTTGGGAAATATAAAGTCATCAAACTGTTACCTTCATTAGTATCTTTCAATTTCACTGTGTTTTAAATCATGTATTAATAACATATATGTGTAAACAGGAATATCCTCCCGAATTTCGTTTCCACATACCCCGATAGAACCCTCCTTTTAAGACAGAAGTATTATCCGTTCAATAAGTTGATATCTTGCTTATTTCATGTAACGCCGATGTAGGGAATAAACAGTTGAATTTAAACTAATATCACAAATTCTAAATGTCAATCAATCATCTAATTATAACCACTTAAAGAGAGGGTTCTAGCTGTGTACTTTTTTATGGAAACAAAAATCGAGAAGACATTCCTGTTTACCATATTTGTTATTTATAGTGTACGTGCTTATTGCACAATACAGGTGAAACATTACTGAGGAGAATATTCGTATGACTTCATATTTGACAACTTGATAAAGACTACAGTACTACACAATCATTCAGAAACAAAAACAATGGAAACCTATGCATCGGCGCTACGAGTTCTGAACGTTTTGTTACGGAACAAAATAACATTGTTTATTAGCTTGATGATAAGTTATTTGTTACTCTGTAAATATGTCAACAGTACATATGTGTTATTATTTCTAAATATAGGAATTTGTGAATAATACATAAATTTAAGCTAGCGTGGCAATGAAAATGAGCTTGCATAAGGTGTAGTCTTTGATACAAAGTTATTAACCCTGGCAGGTATGACAAGTAAAAGTTCTGAAATTACACGGCCGTTGTAAGTGGGAAGTAAATCATATGTATACTGAATGTTTAACATTGTGTTGATGAAACACTTAGAATTTAAATGAGTTTGTTCACTAGGAAGTTCTCATGTATTGTATATCAAATCTTATCAGTGTTTGGTATACCTCTTTATTCCAATCACAATATAATATTGATGATCGAACGTAAATCTCCCAGAAAAGAAATCATCTACCAATTGTATTTCATCATGATAGGGGGCTCCTAGTTATTTAATGATTAGAACTTAGAAAGGTCATTTGCATTCATATGCCTATATCAAATTGAGAGACAAGTAGTATGGATGACAAGTTCTTTATTTGGCGAACACCACGTTTCAGGGCTACTTCTTGTCCCTTATTCAGGTGCATATATCAAATTGTTGATAATTAATTAATTACAGTAAGTATTGGATCAGTAAACTTCGTTTAATGAATTAAAATTCAGTTGATATTGGGTATTTAAGAAATGATTTTGATACGAATATCCAAGTCAATAATATGGTGCGGCAGTTCTCAAGAATCATTCGACAAATAAAACGTAAGACCCATTGAATGTACATTAAGTACTAGTCCGTAAAATGTTTATAAACCTTTTGAAATACATCTCCGTACTAAATTAGTATACTTGAAATTCGTTTCAACTTCAAGTTTGTCCTGGAACCAATAGATCAATGGAGCGGGAAAATAAGCTTGCGTAACTCACATTTGTTCACACTATGGACAATTATTGTTATGTATATCTCGGCGGTCTTTTGCGTGAACTCGTAAAACACAATTGCGGATGCCGCCAAAGAGCTGTATAAGAGACAGGTTTGTGTACATCAATGTTGCAACGTATTGTATAAAAAGGTATGCGCATACACATAATTCAACAATAAGGGCTGGTGTACATGGCTGGACAGTTTCCGGTCATTGGGAACCAACTGATGACACCTGATGACACCAGGGGTGATTATCAGGGGATTCAATGGTCTGCCGTGCAGCGTCTATATAACTTCCTGATACTGCGTAATTAAACACTGAAGTTTAAACTCCTTGGTTTTCATATCGTCACTCTAATTTATTTTCATTAATTATAACGTGTAAGATATAATGTACAAATGTACATTGTTTGACGTTAAAATAATTGACGATGGAATCCTTGTTTTAACTGATTGTTACTTTTATATAGATTTAAGATATGACTTATAAACAAACGTTAGTTCTATTTAGCCGTCCTTCCCGAATTGTACCCCACTACAACAAACCTGCTATCTAATGAATTACCAAAATATGAATAAATCCCTATAGCCGTAAACTCCATTCAACAGCTAAGCTTCCTTTCACCATGTTTTAGTCTCATTTGTGTACGAAATTTGAAACATGTGTTACTCAATTGTTGAAGAAAATGTACATTTGCATATTCAGTTTGTAAGTATATGTGAATCCTGTGCGAAATATTCCAGTCTGTAGGTTTGCCTGTGTTCGTGACTTTTGTAGGATACAATGTCTATATACATCTTACATTAAAAGATTATGTTTACCAGATTGCTTCTGTAAAAGCAACTCACAATGATTACATTATTCTTTGAAGATTGAAAGCGAGATAGGAACATAATTTTTAAAATATAAACCTACATGTATACAGCTGCTGAACAAAAGTTTGTTATATAACTATATTTTCATGACTTTGTAGACTTAAACCACAAATAACAAGTTCATAAATGCTTGTATTGTAGCACTATTTGGTGTCACAAGAAAGTACATTCAATAAGGAATATTTATCCCTTTTGTTTTTCCCAGTGCATTTATTTGTTTAGGCATGGATTCCTGAGCGACATCATCGCCGTTGCTTAGCGACATATCAACAATGGTATGATGTCGCCAGGACTCGTTCAAATGAAGCAGTTTTTGACGTAAAACGGATTTCAACTTCAATGGGAAAATTAAACAAGAGAGCTATTATTAGATCTTGAATAAATTATAGTTTGTTTCATTTATCCGCAAGTTGTGATTTAGTTTTATCACTAATTAGTAGAGCGTAATCAGCGTAGTGCGGGTAATTCAAATTAAAAGAAGATACGTTCACCCAACGTACGAGTGCGTGATTTGTAAACGCGCATTTGATTGGCCTATCTCATAGCTCAATAATATTGTTGCTTCCTGTCTCAGAAAACCCTTCGAGTTGTCGCAAGGGTCAGTTTCCATTTCTTAAAAGTGCATATATGGCCCAATGTGTGCAGAAGATGTGCCTGAACAGGACAAAGAAGCCGGAATCAGCTATGCACGTGTTTGGCATGGTTTGATTGTTCCGATGTGAAATACGTTTGATTCAACAAAAATTATCTCTTATTGCAAACAATGATGGGTGATACAAAGCGTACTTCGAGAACAGATGCAAACAAGCAAAAATAAGTGGTAATCGGATGAATAGCTTTTACTGCAATGGTCAGACAAACTATGATCTCTGAAGTACAAAATACGGAAATTCGTACAAAAAACCTTACAATTCACAAATCCGCTTGTAATTCTGTACTGCACATCTGCCAGTAGTGTAAAGGTTTGAGAAAATATCGAATGAAAAGTTTTTCTGTAATTGGTGGCACAAAATGTCTTTGGACAGACAGAAGGACGGACGAACAATATTTTCGGTTGTACTTATTACCCCAAGACCGCAGTCGTGGTATTACAAAAGAGAAGTTCAAATTCATGTTATCGTTATTCTTTATTCTTACAACTATGTTCTTAAAATTCGACAATTTTGGATGATTGTTGAAAAGTATATTCAATCATTGTATACAGCATGTACATAGAATATGAGACTAGAAATATATTAGCGAAATTGGGGACGACATAAAACTGTTGTTATTAAAATCTAAATTGCATGGAGGTGCCTATCAGATAGATATGGAACTGGGGACTTGTTGGTCAACCCTCCAAGACATGTCATAGGGAAGGTCAGAGAATAATTGAATCATCTCAGGCGGATATATTCAATCATGAATCGATGCCCTCAGCAGTTCAAGTTTAAAATTGCCACGTTCTATCAGGACTTGTCAAAGCTCCCCCTCACAAGACACGTTCCACTAAAAAGGAGTATGATTCCAGATATAATGATTCTTAATGAATAGTGGACATTCGTAGATTCAGTTGAGAAGAGAATGAACATTAAATATGTAATGCTTTACAAATTATATGTAACACCATGCACGTTGTACGAAAGTGAACTGTGAAAATAATAAGCTCCAGGTAATAATGACTATTAAAATGTTTTCATATAGATAAATGTTTCAGAATGATGTTACTTCTACCTAGGTTTGAGTAAAAACGACATTTCGTCAGCTTGTGTATTCAAACATTCTAAGTTGAATACAAATATCAATACAGTTGAAATAAAAATGGTTATGTTCCGAAGGCTTACCAGTTAATAAATAACCAGTATTTCACAGCTGATTCTGCCTTCTCACCACTAGCGTCAGATAAATCACACATAGACATATGTAGCACATTATGCCTACTGCTGTGTGACCAAACAGAAGCAACGTAAGATTTCCATGTGTTTCTTAACTTCATACTTAACGTTCTAGGGTAAATGTCTTGTTTATATACAAGCTATACCAATAGAGGCTGATAATCTAAACAACAACTTTGATAAGCAATGAGTACAGGTCAGTCAGTCTTCCACTCACCTTTGATATGTCCGTAAATGTACATAACAAATGATCTTAACTTTGAAGATATCGGATTTCAATTACTGATTTTAAAAAAATATAGTTCTACATATCCATCTTGAATATCAGTTATTTATGAGTGACACGGCTTAATTTGGTAAGTCCAAGAAGTAATCACTTATGGATATTAATGATGTGATCGAAAACACTTTCAGGATATGCCTTATTCAACCCATCAGTTTGTTCAAGAAAAGCCAATTTAAATTCTATTTGTGATAGAATATTGACATGTTTGTCTATTTTCGTTATTCCTGTGACTATTTTAAGCCATCGAGGCTAAAGATAGAACATCATTAAGAGAGACTGACAGTATTGATCAGTTTCTCAGCGGCAGTGTTTGTATGGGATTATAAGCATTCGTTGTATTTACCAACAGCTCCAACGAGGAAAACATGCTAAGTTTCAAGTGCAAATGTAGTGGTAGTTTGTCTTTCAGAACCTGGTAAATGACTACAACGAACTTCTTTTGAGTCTTTTGAACATAGTTATCAGTCAATTTCTTCACAAGTTTGATTCACATGCCAGATACTGGTAAGGTAATGCTATCACACACCCTTTTGAGATAGCTTTCGAATTTTTCATTCTCGTGATGAAGTTATACTACGGCAAAATATTGTGAAAACCACAATGGTATTGTAGAGGTATCAGTTTGTTTTGGACCCTGACAAGTAACTGATAACAGTGTATACATTACAACGATAAACACTGATGTACCCCCCTTCACACTAGGTAATGTAACGAATTCCGATAACAGTAATAAGGTGAACACTGAGGCATCTGATGTGTATGATTGCAGCAGCTGTGTCGATGTGCCAATTAGAACTTAATCAACCCTTTATTTTATCAACATTGTCAGATGTCTCTAACAGAAGTAGTTGCTATCGAGAGGATTTTTCCTTTTGGTTAAAAACATTTACTGTTTGTGCCGTGGCTTATATTTCTCATCATAACGTTATTTATGTGTACACTTTGAGCTACATAATGCTATAGCAATTGATCCCGAGTGTTAAGATGTCGTTATATGCACAAAAAACATGTTCTCTATTTTAAACCCTCCAGTATGAAAACCATGCCCCGATTATATTTTTTCTTCTAAAACTCTCTTTTTTAAAGATGCTTTGGATCCATATTGACAAGGTATATTGATAAAGCTGCTGGTGAAGCTAATGATACATGTGATGGTTGAGAATATTGATGTTTAACAATTCACTGTATTTCTCTATCAGCATCTAACCTAAATTAAACAACTGTATTATTGGTCTCCTGGCTTTACAGTCTGATGATTGCTGATATCATACCACTTCAAGAATTTCACTTATCCTCTTCAAATATTGAGGCCAATGAAAGGCATATCATTAATCAAATATTGAACTGTTCACAGGTTGGCGGAAAATTTGTCAAACTTAAAGGACTTTTCTATATATTTGTAACAAACAAGCTTTGACTAAGTCATTGTTTTGTACATCAATAACAGATTGGTTATTCTACCATGACAAAACCTGGAATATCATTTTCAAGATAATCATCCCTTCAGATGTCTCAAATTTTCTAGATATCAAATTTGATAGGAACTTCAGCATAAGTACACCAAATGCAAAATATTACCTGCTATTCAATTTAAAAAATTAGATATTTTGTCAAAATGGAAATCTTTTAAATCATTGATGATGTCAAGAACATTATGTATTATTCGAATCTCGGGAGACTATGTATACAACACTTTACCATTATTTTCGGTAAATTCATAAGCAATTCTGCATCTAAGTAATTGAAATAGGTAACAGTTATAAATCACAGATCAGTTTAGATATATACACTTCTTCCCGTTGCAACTGACACATGACGAAACATGTTAAGACCTAATCAAGTCAACCATTTGACAACAACAAATATAAGATAAAGATTACACTGTGTAGCTTTATATCAATACTACGAAATTATTTCTATTTAAAGTGGTGCCATTCAATGCAGTTTCTTTTTTATAAATGAGAATATTTTGTGGACAGTTTTCTTGTTTGGAAATTAAGTATCAATTCATCTAAATCCAATGGTAATGCATGCTGTCTAATTAATCCAATTTAGGTTAATGTAATGTTGTTATATGATTGTGACTGAATGACAATTTACCGTGTTTAGGGATATTCTGAAGGATTTTGATAATTATTTTAAATCATTGATTCATGAAACACAATTTAGCAATACTATTCGAAACTTTGATCACTTGATATGCAAACAATTATTTTGCGGTTATTCACAAACAATTCTGCATCTACGTCACTGACATAGGTAAAATTAGTAAATCACAGATCAGTTATATATAAACACTTCTCCCCGTTGCATGTTTATCATACTCGTTGAAACTTAATCAAGTCAACCTTTTTACAATAAAGTCAATATGATAAGGTTGCATATTTTATCTTAAGCTTTTACTATTTGAAGTGGCCTATTGACATAAACGTTTATTTCTGTTTTAATCTTCCCCTATAAATTGACATGCTTGAAATAGAACACCCCCTGGAGTCAGTAACTATTGATCACTTGATGAAGACGACAGAAGGAATTATGTGATAAGATATGTGAAGGAGGAAGAACACATATGTAACACATCTTGGTAACCTGGGGTTGCTCAAGAAAAGATGTATTTATCTTTCGCAGTGTCAGTGCAAGAGTTGTCTTCCATCTTGAATTTTATTGACATTAATTGGTTTATCCAATAACATTTGAACAATAAGTCACCTAGTCGACAAATTGCTTATTATTTTAGCAGGGTCACGATTATGGAAATACAGTGAATCTCCTGTTTTTCTTCAACAAATGTATAACCGAATGCATATATTATATGTGTACACATATATGTGGTGTATTGTACAAATTGACTTTTGCAGGTGCATGCATCGACAATTGGTAAACATTGTTATTTTCAATCTTGATTTTTGTACACATTTGTAGTACGTTCCCCTAATTTTTTTCTTCTTTGTGATAGGAACTCATGATCATGACCACAGTTGTCGAATGTAAAAAGTTATATATACAACATGCTTTACAACTCATCCATGTTATACTGTGTTGTGTCGACCTTGGGCAAGGCACTTCATCCACATTGCACTCAGTCCATCCAGCTGTACAAATGGGTACCTGGACATGGGAATGTATGGACCTATACGGTCGCGCGGAGCGCTTCATAGGCGGCACCGAAAATACAATTCATTCAGGGTAATAATTGTGTAGCGCCTTGAGCATGCATCGTGCATGGATATTTTCGCATTATAAATATACTATTATTAGTATTATTATTATTATTATTATTTTCTCGCTACGTATCTACTGTCATTTCTTGAAATTAACAGAATTTTAAACTTACCTCTGGACAGACCTGCTGTACTTCCATGTGTGAAATGTTAATTGATTTGTACATTCTAAATAGTTATCTTGAACTTATTTAGATGCATCAACATTGTCAAATTGTATCTTTCCCTTTGATTTAACGATAATGTTTTAATAAGGTTCAGATTTAAGATAATTGATTTTGATGATTGATGTTGATTAGTTTACAAAAACCCTTATGTTATCATTGATAACTCATCAAATTATCAAAATTGTATGAATTATCAGAATAGTTTCACACCAAAAGTACCAGAAGCCAATTCTTATAGGCTACAACATATAACATTCGACCCCGAAAGATGGTTCAGCTACTTATGATGAATTTGATTTTGACATATCATAACAAAAATCTAATGTTAACACCCAGCAATTTGTACAACCACATTGTTACAGGGTAAGATTTAATCACGTACTAATTGGAGAGATGGACGGCTGTAGTCTAAAAGTATAGCCTAAAACTCAGTGTAGCTAGTTAACTTTATTTCACCAATGGCAATTGAGAATCATATAGTGACTTGTGTATTATGTCAAAATTTAAGGTACTTAATTAAACAGGGCTTCTGGCATGTAACTAGGGCAACAGAGAGGTAATTAATACTAAACAGATATAATAGGCGACTTCATCAAATTCTCTATTTTTCATGTATGTAGTCAACTTCCCAATGCAAGGTATAACTCTTGACAGTCTCCATTACTGGCTGATTTAGGCCTTGGAGTATTTCCTTAAAAAATCTGTGTTTAGAAATCAAGGCCCGCTGTGCATTTCTGGTGCAGCGATTCACTATCTTGACACAACAAAGCGAGGGAAATACCGCAAGGGTTAAATCAGCCAGAAATGCAAACTGGCAAGAGTTATGCCTTGCGTTTGGAAGTTGTTATGTAGTATGTTCCATCCATATTTTTGCATAACGAATCTGTGATGATATATCTCACTTCATCTGTCCCTTTGTACAGAAAACTTTCACCATGAGACAAAAACTGTCAGTTGCTTTGTTGGATACACCAAAAGAACATCAAAAGTGCTAAATGCTCTGTCTTATGCTAAATCTTGATGGTTTGAAAAATGCATTCTCGCAGCTGTGTGTAACTGCAATCACATAACTGGAAACTCGTGTATTAAGAGTATATATAGTGTTGATGAATTTTAATTCTATCTCTAACTTGTTCAACCAAGACCATATATCTTGAACGTGTTCACCAATGACAAATTAAAGCTATCTTGAAACAGTCGAATGCCAATAAATAGCTACTAGAGGCATTACCAACTCCCAAATGGCTGCTTAGTGAGTTTATCAAACTTTTGCTGACTGTAGAAAATAAAAGCCGAGAGGAAGTAGTCCTCGTCAAGAAAAGCAAATTAAATACAGTAACATTTCAAGAGTGAAACTAAACACTCTTTAAATAACGTTCTTTTGTCGGTTTTGATGCCGATGTCAGGGTAGGAGATTTTGCCAGAAACAACACTGCGATGATGCCAACAGTTGTATATCAGTATTATAATTGGAAAGAGAAGTTTGAATCATGTTTTGAAAATTAGGGCTGAATAAAAACCAAAAACGTGTTAACGTTAAACTTTGTATGGTCGTTTTATATACATGTTTTATCTTTCACTGAAAACATATGAATCTCAGTAACATGTTACTTTAAAAGTACATACCGGTACAACCATTACAATTATTTTAAACCTGGGAAACATTGATGTCACATCGTGCTCATTTTAACAAAACTTGCCGCCCGGAAGTCATTGCTAATGTGAGCAAAAACCTAGGTAAGATGTCTCCTTGTATCTTTTATAATCATATTCTTACATTGCGTACATTTGGACAAGATGATGAATGCAATCAGCAAGGTCATAGTAGAAGGTTGAGATGAGATGCAAAACAGAGTGATTGTACCGAGTATTCATGGATCCCTCTATCCGGGCTAAGCCCCGCCCCCTTGGTTACTGTTGCTAGTTACCCCACGCTTTCGCACAAAATGGCCGCCGTGATTGACAGCCTTGTCACCAAGTCTTAGATCTTGCATTCCTGAAAGCTTTTATGTGTCCTTTTTACCAAACTTTGATCAATATCAACCAAGGGTTTGGACAAAAGGACTTAATTACTACCAACAAGGTTACATTCATGATGAACTATTACATTTCCCAACCGTATCTGTCCCCAAATGTTGGCAACGATCCTCCTCATTTGTTATCACTTGAATCATGGAATCCAAGAAACCCTCCGTTTATTGTTCATTCAAAGCGGGGTAAGCCACACAAAAAAAATTCCTTTGTGAATTGTATTATATGATGTTACGGGAATTGCTTTAGGCAGAAATTTGAGGATAATTTAGGCCAAAGGCTACCCATTGATTCGATGTTTGGGTCGTCAACCAAATTTTAAAAAAATAACCCAGATGTTTTTCTTTAATTTTCTGGTGTTATTGACGTTTACCTTATTTAGAATTAAAGGTATTCAAATTTAAGTTTAGAATTATTGAACGGTGCCAAAAGTGTTGAAAGAATCGCCGTTTTCCCAGAAGGTCCTATATGTTATTTCAGTGTAGGCCTATCATAACTAATTTTCATGATCGTGACAGTGAAAGAAAACTTACAAAATTCAACATGTCTGTTATCTATTTATCTATCAAATTTATTAATTTTGAGCATGGTTTTGGAAAACGACAAAATATTGACTAGGTATTTTTACAGTAACGTCACTTCCCCATTGCCACCATTTATTTATAAGCAGACCTATTAGGGGTTGAAAACATGGACAAAGGGCCTACCTCAGTAGTAAATTAACCGTTTAGTTAAATAATGTTGTATCCAAAATGAATTTGTTTGTACCTGTTGCGGAGTAGATCTCCTGTTTCCAAGTAAATTTTCAGTGAAATATTTTGAAAATTGAGATAATTAAAATTATCTTTGGTACACTGAAATAACATGGGACCTTATGATCTTGCAACACTTTGAATAGGATTTTGAAATTTGACCATGTCGGGTCGACTTTTGACATTTTGAGAACAAACTTGGGCCACTCTTATAAAAAAAAAGACCCTGAAGAATTGATTTATGATACTTTTGTAGTTTTTATGAGCACAGTAACTATCAAACTACAAACAACTACTAATATAAACTGAAATAATAATTATTTTGTATTATTGGTTTTCAGTTTCCAAAACTCCCAGGTGTGTGTGAAAAAACGAACGAACAACACACAAAATTGAAATCTACCCATAAACGAATAAACAAGTTGTATGTAATATTTTAAATGAAAAACATGCCTGTTAATTTCATTTATTTTTTTCATTTTTATCTTGGTCGTCATGAGCCGAAATGTCAAACACTAGGCCTACATCCTACTCACAACAGAGACCTAACATAGTTGAATCTCAGTTACATTAATATTATTCTTCCAGATCTGAAACATGACATAATTTTGTAAGGATCATTATTACTTACAATTTTCAATCTTTTATTGAGTTTTATTTGTAAATATGTTGAACAATTGAACAATGTTTATGTCCTACTCGTACAGTGGTAGGCCTATTATTTTTTAAATAAATAGACAGGCATTTTTTTCAGTAGCCTACATGACCACTGACTAAAATACATACATTAGCAGATAAATATTGCATCAGTTTTTAAAAAATATTTTCTGGCATGAGCCGGGGGATATCTACCCTGAGATATATTTCAACATTGAACGCGGCCTTGAAAAGTAAATAATTAGAACTATAGGTTATTATTGAGAGATAATATAAGTCTTGGGAGAGGTTACTTGCACTATCAACTGCGAAAACACTAAATTTAGAAAGTCAAGGATTTAATTTTTTTTTTATAGATTTAATGTGTTTTTAGTGTTTATCTGGATAGATTGCGTTGTTCACGACGATGGCCACTTGCTTTTATCCAGCGCTTGCATTTTTCTACATTTTGTCTTTGTAATACAGTTGGAAAATTTACGAGGAATGTTCCTCCCAGTCTTTCAGGATAACACTGGTCACCATTACATGTTCCCGACGCGCACCATAAATACCATTTTTGTTTTTCGACAAAACCGTAACTAAGGGCAGTCGGGAATAGCTTGTGGGAAAAACATTGCGGCCACTTGTTGTTAAGTACGGGCAGAATGAACGTTTTTTTCTGATTGGCTGATACCATACCCGGTTACTGCGCAGGGATCCGTGAATACAACAACTGAACGATGGAAGTGAAGTTCAGCACCAGCAACCAGCAACATCTCTGTTTATAGCGAGGAATGTCAGAATAATTATCATGAATATCCGTCTGTACAACCACCCAGTACACAGGAGCTGTAGAGCAGGAAGTATCTGGTCTCCACGAGATCATAAATCCATTATTGTGGTATCGATTTGAAGGAGATATCCTCACTGATTTGTCAGTTGCAATTAATTTTGAGCGATATTTGTCTCATTCATAAATGCCATTTGTAACCAACGCTGTAACTCAGTGTTTGATGTTGACAGTTCCATGTAGATTGCTACACCATGTGACTGAAACGTATACATGTTACATGGTCAGGCCAGAATACGAATCACGAATTTGTTTAATGTCAGAACCAGTTTCGATCGTGATATCATATGTATTGCCTATTTTACCAAATGCAAATATCCATATGTCTTCGCCTTCCTAATACTTGCTAATAGCAAATGTATTTCGTGTGTCTTATTAACCCTGATCAGATGTTCACGTTCTCCTTTGATAATAAGATGGTTTAACTGCGTATATTCATTCAATAAATTCGGACAAGATGATGAATGCAGCAAGGTCATATATCTCTTAAAGGTTGAGATGAGATGCAAAACAGAGTGATTGTACCGGGTATCCAACAACTGAACGATGGCTGTGAAGATCCGCACCAGGAACTAGCAACATCTCTGTTTATAGCGAGGAATGTCAGAATAATCATCATGAATATCCGTCTGTACAATCACCCAGTACACAGGAGCCGTAGAGCAGGAAGTATCTGGTCTCCATGAGATCATGAATCCTTATTGTGGTATCGATTTGAAGTATTTGATTACAATTTATTTTGAGAGCTATTTTTCTTATTCATTAATGCCATTTGTAATCAACAGTGTCTGGTGTACCTCAGTGTTTGATGTTGGCACATTGATTGGTACATTGTATGAGGTTGGAAGTGAAGTTCAGCACCAGGAACAAGAACTGAGATCATGAATCCATTATTATGGAACCGATTTGAGGGAGACAGCATCTCCTGGATTTTACAGTCATAATGCATTGGGAGGGGTATTCATGCATGGCTTTTGAAATCTACACAGTCACGTAGCTCATTGAATAATTTTTGCATGATATATGAATGAGATTCTAACGCTGTGTGGTTTACTAAAACCAATTAACTGATTGTCATAACATAGTTGACATTAAAGGACAAAGAGCATGAGCTAGGAGTATAGCAAAATAAAAAGCATCTCCCTGAGAATAATATAACATAACGTATTTGTATCACATTTGAATCGAAAAGAAAGTGCATAATGTTGACAATTTTAAACAGTTGTAATGAAGCAACAGCTTTAGGAAAGTTTGCACAACACATATCAATTGAAGGTTAACACCAAATCAACCCATCTTTCATTAACAACTGGTAGCATCCTATTTACCTGTAAATGTCAGATTATATAATGTACACTGACGGGCAAATGAAAGTTTATGGCTCAGTTGTATTTATCATATGTATAATTTTCAAAGTTTTCGACGTCGTATTCAAACACGGACTAGTTTGTGAAATTAGTCCAAACATTAGATCAGTCAAAGAATATCTCTACGCGGTTTGATTTTTTTTTAAATTTAAATTTTGAACTTCCCCCAAAAATAATTTTGATAAAACACAACTGTTCATGGACATAAACTCACGTGCAAAAGAAACGTCCCCACACAAAATACAAGATATTTCAATCGACGGGCGATAAATGCGACTGAAACAGCGTTACATCATGTCTTCAGAACCCAACAATACTTAATTTGTATTTTCAAAACATTATCTATTCATAACTCTGAGAAACACAAGTTTTTAGAAATGGTCGTTTTGGAATCCTTTAACTAGACGAGATAGAAGCCTCAAAAAGCCAGTTTTGGCTTGTTTTGTGACGTCCTACAGTAATGATGCGTCAACAAATTTAAATCAAAGAAGGTTATTTATGTCGAGGATATCTTTTATTAATTAAATTTCTACTTTTTCAATGTTTTAAACTTAAATACCAAATATTGTGGGCCAAAAACATCTTTAAAAAGCGATTTTAGCACCTCATGTGTATTTGAACAGATGTAAACATAAAAGAAGCATACTCTGATGTATGAAGTTGTGAATACTTCTATACATAACATGTGGCTATCAAATACATTCACGATCTACTTTCTCCGACATCAATATTTCATTTTATACTGTTTTCAAAATGTGGGGACGTTTCTTTTGCACGTGAGTTTATAACACATACTCTGTGTGAAAATTAATAAATGTGCTTCGTCCTGCACACATGTACAACATTTTGAACATGGTAGGGTCATGTTGGTGTAACTTTGATTTCTTGCCCCTGTCTACTTTAAATAAGGATATTTTAGTTAAAATAATAAAACAGTCACCAATTAGGTCATTCAAACTACTGCCGAAAGATGTTTTTGTATCTTGTCATAACCAAATGCATCTCATTTCTTTAAAATATTGAATTAATCGAAAATAAGTTTGCTCGTCAGTTTAAACTCTCAGTGCAAATGAGGCGTGATGCTCCATTTTTGTTTCCAACCTCTTTAACTTAATTAGAGCAATGGACTTATTTCCAGTTATCGACCAGAAACACACGGTTAAGTTGTTAATGGAATATAACAAGGTATATGTCAATACAATGATAGTGACTTTTTATTTTCAAATTATAACCTGACGTATTGCACTGTCTGTACTTTTGCGCCAATAACTCAATTAGATTAAAACCTCAGTTTGTTGGAAGAGTAAACCCACGCAGATTAGTACACAAATTGAACATACCATTTGTTTTCTCCACAGAAATGTAAATATCTTGAAGTGAATGTAAACAGCTTTTTCCTTTTGAAAATATAGCAGCTTAGCTTTTAATGCTTTTGTGTGTATATTGATGGCTATGTTATTCCTTTTCACGAAAAGTACATGACCATCAGGAGATTGGAAACTATTGATCGCTCACCGACAATTTGTTACTCTGATACATGTCATGTGAGTTATGGCTACACTGATGTTTAAGTACTGACATGTATATTTTCAATGGACATGCATGCAGTGTGTATATAGGAATACAAAAATAAGATGTTGTTAATAATTTAAGTTCTGAGTTTTAGCATGTGACAAGGCTGCTGGGGTTCTATTGTATAGATCTCTAATGGAAATTTGAACGTTACATATTGTTTCCTAATTAAGAATTACTATTATTTCAATTGGGTCACAATTTAACTACTTTTAAAGACCTGAACCCTGTCAAACAAAATATTTCTTAACAATGACCTGTTTGTTTGGGAACAAAGACTATGTCATCTTTCACTACGCTGTGAAATTCCATTGTAAAGGTGTAAGATATTCAGTATAAGAGTGACATCCAGTTGATTGCATAATACATTATTTAGCATTACAATTTTTTCAAATTTCCTATTTATAATGATAGTTTGAGTCATTTGAATTTAGTTGAGAAGGTAAAACATCTTAATTCACAAAGCAATTATGCGTAGTAGTAACAATGTTGTTGCGTATAAAGCAAAAATTGCATGGCGGCGATTTTATTGTGAACACAGTTTATTCTTTCGAATGACAAAAACGATTTCCATGGCTTTACTGAGCCATGTACACTCATTTTTATCTTGATTAAGGTTGTTTTACTACCTGTGAAATTTCAAATACATTATATCAACTTATTTGAGCGAAAAAAACGTGCTACTGCCCCTTTAATATCCAATACTAATACTTTGAGGCCACAGGCATATCGTACAAAAACGTACAAAACATTCACATGCAAACAAACAGAAAACATCTTAACAGGGATCACATCATGCATCATAAGTTAGCATTTGAAGATATTAAACAGTAACATTTCACTTCTGATACAAACATATTATACATGTACATATCACATCATAACTGAGAATTTCGAAGTAACATGCCTTGGTAGATGAAATTTGATAACTTTAGAAAAGTATTGTCATTATTTAAAAGCAAAATGAATTTTGTATTTGGATGTACAAAGTAATATTTGGGAATATTATTTGTTCTCAGGTCAGTATAAAAAGGACAAATTAAAAGAAAATGGTATTCGTCTTTCACACAATTAAGATGACACAATTTGCAAATTCTATTTTCTAATGCTATATTGTAATATCTCCCCATCTCAATTGCTAACTCGTGGGATGAGCACCTGAAACGTGAAACTGCATTTCGGAAATTCCTTATATCTAACAAACTCAAATAATATTCTCTGTATATGTGTGATTTAAACATTTTATAGTAAAAACATTTGTTTGAAAGTGACAGCGTTTTAGTCCATTGTTGTGTAAATATATCTGTCAGTCTTTGTGTAACATTATTTACAAAATTTGAATTGAGTCCACGTTTTGACTCTGCCATATATCCCCAAAACCAATAATATTTAATAACTCACGAACGTTGGATACCCAATTTGCCTTTCCTATCTTATCATACAGAATCATCATATCATAACATTGTCTAGGGTATCTATTACAAGGCATATTTAAGAGTCGTGTCCAAAAAATTTAACATTCTAGCTTTGGCAAATATAGGAACTGGGAATCTGCCACAATCTCCATACACCATATTACTGGGTGTGCTTGCCTTCACTCCCAGAAATTTCTTACAGGTTTATAAGTGTATCTTTTCAATAATATCATAATGTTTAAATCCCCATACCTCTGATCCATAAAAAATTTAGGAAGAATTTTTAAGTCAAATATTTTGAAAAATGATTTGCAATCAATATCCACAAGTTTATAAATACTTTTGAGAACACCAATTAAAACCTTTTTGGCTTGTGTGGAACAATACGTTGCATGATCTGAAAAGCATAAGCGATTTGAAAAGTATAATCCAAGATATTCATATAATTTTGTTACATAAAGCGGCTGACCTTCATAGCACCACTTTTCCGTTTTAGACAGCTTACTTCCGTTTTTGAATACTATAACTTTAGTTTTCTCCATGTTGACAGTCAATCCTGCATTTTCACAATAATGTTCTAATTCATTTATATGCCGTTGTAACCAAATGACGCTTGCAGAAAATAAAACCAGATCATCAGCAAACATTAATAAAAACCATACTGTTAAATAATGGTGTAACTGGATGCTATGAGAACCACTACTTTGAATAATCAAAGCAAATTCATTAATAAACATTGGAAACAGGAACGGGCTTAAAATACATCCCTGTCTAAGACCAGAATTGCAGGTAAAAGAATCTGAAATATCATGGTTATTTCTTATGCAAACGTTGACATTATCATAAATATTCCTGAGCAATGTATTCATCTTAGGGCTTATGCCATGTTTCTCCATCAAGTTTTACTCTCGTGTCAAAGGCTTTTTTGAAGTCAATAAACAGGGCATATAGTTTATTACCTGTTGTACTAAGACTGCAATATCGAATGCAATATAAACATATTGTCTACTGCGCTGTATCCCGCCCAAAAGCCCGATTGAGATTCGTCTATTATATCTAGTGTATCAGCCCAGAATGTTAGCCTCTTGTTGATGATATAGACTATTAATATGTGATTTCAGTTAAAATAACTCAAGTTGCATATGTAACTGTGTGTAACTATCTCATTTTAATCTATTATATTTACTTATGTTTACTTTTATAATATCATACATACTAAATAAGTTCAAATAACTTATTTAGCATGTTAACCATAAACTTCATATATCATAAAAATACCCATACTACAGTTTATTTATCACTGGTATATGTCAATGAATGCTCTTGTAATGTGTCTTCACGTGAAATGGTTATTTAATGTATGGATGTTGTGTTATTCACAATATAGTAATATTTTTGTATTTTGTGTTCCAGGGCATTCATTTCTGTATTAGGTTTCCACTCCGTTCTCAATCCGAGCTAATAAATCCATCCACTGAACCCCCACAAGTGCTTGTCGTGTCGTCTATTCATATAAACAGAGTACCGCTGTTACACATACTCATTCCAAATTGCCAAGTGATTGACACAATCTTGTTTCCAATGAACCATTATACATGTCTGATTTACATGGCCAGTAGTTATATGAACTGTAACACATTAACAACCCAAATTTGCTTTTTTGTCTGTTGTAAATACGTTTCCAAATTACGTTTCACTAATCTACAATTGTTGTCCAGTTTCCGATCAGAAATCTTTCCCCTTAATAGTGTCACTATACGGTCAGTCAGTACTTATCGATAAAGTACATGTAACACCGTTCATAACATTTGGCATATGTGACCCCCGAAACCACAATGGACATTTCTTTAAATAATAAAGAAGATATGTATTCTTGGTAATCATTTGCAGAAAGTGTTGACATATGGATTTCAAATTGACAAGAAAAAAGAGTAATTGAGCAGTAGCTTGAAGAAGAAAGATGTTTTCCTGAATAAACTTACCTTAATGTTTATTTTATGACCACAGACAGGTGAATATTTGCTGAAGCACTTGAATTTATCTTTTGAAATGTTGAGAGTACACACGTAGCTCTGAATGTGCGTCAGTAGGTTGTTAGCTTTACCTCATAAAATGAACATAAATTCTAATGAAAATATGTAAGTGTTGTTATGTTGGGGAATTTATTTGTTAAAGATAATAAAATCCCTCTGTGTTGCTCGATTCGTTTATTCATATAGACAATAGTTTCAAATAAACAAAACCAAAAAAGATTATTTCGAAGCGTCACCTACTTATCAAGATATAGCCCTACAAAGTGAATAAATTTGGCCAGCTAATTATCTCATTCTTGAAACAGTTTTCCGCGGCCCCTCAGTGTAGCATAACCGTCGTTAGCGATGTGACCTCATACACAGGAGTTGCTACAATGAAATCCTTAGGCGATTTGTCGATTTTCGTCGATGATTCGTTTAATACACAATAACAACTTTTGACATTGTAAGTTGCCGATAGAATGGGTATTTGTGCGTCTGTAGGGAGTAATTTCGGAGTTTTTGAAGGAATTGTCGACATTCAGTTGCTGGTTTTAGTTTGGTTCTTTTACAAATCGAGCGGAGCGTTGGGTTATTTTATAGGTGTCCGGAAAAAAAGTCCTCGGAAAAAAAGTACCGGAAAAAAGTCCTAAATTCAACTAGGAAAAAAAGTCCTCCGGAAAAAAGTCCTATTTTAGATTTTAGGTAACAGAGTATGACAAAATAATAAACTTTTGTTGTAATTGAGTTCATTTACTCAGAAAAAATCACATGAGACTCACATCACATATACCGGTACTCTTGATTGGTGCTTAATTAATCCCTGATTAATCCTTATTTAATATAACATGTGATTCAATAGATTGAGATAAACTCACATTTTCTAAATTCTTAATTAATCCAAAATGCCTCTTAAAGTAAAGTCTTAAAGTTAATTATCCATATTTAGATATCACAACATCCTTCTTGATACCTCAAGGACAAACAATTCATGTTTTCTTAACAATATCTTTGATGTTAATGTCTATTTAACCTGTTTTTATAGTAATAGGACTTTTTTTCCGGAGGACTTTTTTACCGGTACTTTTTTTCCAAGGACTTTTTTTTCTATAACCTTTTTATAGGCTACAATTCAATTGTAAACGTCATCATTATTTATTTTTTTGTTGTGCTTGATTTTAAGTTTCAAGAGGCCTGTATAGTTTGAGGTCTACTGAGTCAATATTTTCATGGTGACTTTTTATTCATATTAGAATAATTGCATTATAACTTAGAAATCAAACAAATTTCAACATTGTTACTGGTTTACAGTTTTTAGAGGGGGAAAATCGAGATTTATAATTTATAATCTTGTACATTTACAATTACTTACATTGAGGCAGTTATGTTATTCAGGGTAATACAACTGTGGAGAAATGTGGCGGGTGAAAATGTCCAAAGATTTTAAAGCCTACAATAATATATCTATGATAAGGAATCATGATCAAATTCAAATCGAAATGAAAAGGGCGTTTTCTTTTTCGGTACACATTTTCTTTCAGATTCTGTTCCATCAATATCATTTTATTTGAGGTAAAATCGATGAAATGTTAATGTAGAATGCTGAAAATCTAGTTTTGAATTTGATTCTATATTATTCAGAAGTTAGTCATGAAATCAACACTCACTAATTGCGCTTAACGCATTAACACCTTTGCTTTGAAGCCAGATATGGGTCACTGGACCGGTTCAATTATATAAGAGGTGGCGCGTCAAGATATTGCCAACGTCCTGTCATATGACGTAACTGGTGATATTAAACTGGTCGTTAGTTGATGATGATGATTACGGGGATTTAACGAGCGATTTTCAGCGGAGCTGTTTTCTCACTCGGGTCACAAGGACCATTTATAAAGTTCCGGAAGTTAGATTTTAATTTTCCAAAAGGCCCGAATCCTTTAAATAAGTGCCGACCGCTTGGAAGGTACTATGGTTATTTTGTGGATTTAGAATTTGATGTTATTTGTTTGGATATTGTTTGCCCTCAATTTAAGGTTAAGTATTTGGCGGAATGCCGCAAACTGGGCATTCAGTAAAAATGTGGTGAATTGTTTCTGCCTGTGGGCAGTGTGGGCATGTTGCGGGGGTGTTAGTAATTTTTATTTTATGGATATGATAGTTTAATTTTGTATGCCCCGTTTGGAGCTTAATTATTGCCCTATCAATATTTTTTTATTTTTGGAATAGATTTTTTGTTTAGTTAAGGGTTTAGAGATAATTAGTTTGGTGTGATGCGCCTGTTTAGAGTTTGCATATTGCATATGCCATGCTCGCTTTGCGTGTGATTTTGAAAGGCTTTTTGCCTCTTGTTTCGAATGAAAAAGGGGTAAAAATTTTGGAAGTTTAAGGCCCTCCTTGGCAGCCTTGTCGGCTTTTTCGTTGCCAAATATGCCGACGTGTGCTGGTACCCATAGGAGCTTTACTGCCTTGCCTTGGTAATTTAAGTTTTGGATAGAATTTAGAATTTTGGATATTAGATCAGGGCGGTTTTTTGTTGATTTGTTTTGAAGTGCCTGAAGGGCACTGAGAGAATCCGAAAGGATGAGAATTTTGCCCTGATCTTTAGTTTTTGGGTGGGATAAAGCGAGTGCTATGGCCATAAGCTCAGCAGTGTAGACCGATTGGTCGTTAGGGAGCCTATTGGAATAAGATAGTTGTTGGGGATGTTGCATGTGTATGCCTACACCTGTTGTGCGTGCATCGGGGTCATGGGACCCGTCTGTGTATATGTGACAGCAGTCGGACCAGTGTTCTTGGATGTAATTAAGAGTGGTAGTTTGCGCGAGTTTGGGGTATTGTTTAGAAGTTATTTTGCTAAGATGGAGATTTATTTTGGGGGTGGGTAGGGGGGCAATAGGGTGATGCACCGTATTTTGGAGGGGGGGGGAGGTTGATATGCTCCATCTTAGCTTGGGATGGTAGTGTTTTTATGCGGTGGGAGATTGGAGCGCGTGATGGATGTTTATTAAAAATTGCCGTTTTACGTTTAGAGGGACCACTAGTAAGTAGTTCCCTGATAAGGGGGTCCTCCGAAGATCCTGCCCAGAAGTTTAAGGTGAGTTGGTCCCTTCTCAGTTCGAGGGGAGTTTCACCAGTTAGGGCTTGGAGAGCTTCGAGTGAGGTACCCATTTGGGTGCGTGTAGCTACTCTTAGTGCCTGATATTGAATAGAATTTAGGGTTTTAATTTGGGTTGGTTGAAGAGAGTTATATATAGGTGCGCCATAGTCCAGTTTGGACCTTATGAGGGAGGAGTAGAGATGGAGAAGGGTTTGCCTATTTGCACCCCAGCCTGTGCCGGAGATTGCTCTCATGACATTAAGGTCTTTCAAGCATCTAAGTTTAAGTTCTTTGACATGAGCTTCCCATGTGAGATGCTCGTCAAAGATTAGCCCTAAAAATTTAGTTTGTTTTTTTAATTTAATTAGGTTATTTTTTATATATAAGTTAGGGGAGATAGGGCGCGAATTTTTATTTTCAAATACTACCCCTACAGTTTTTTCCGCATTTAGTTTAAAGCCCCATTTATCAGCCCAACGGCTGATTTTATTTAATGCGGTTTGAAGTAAGGAATTATTTGGATTTTTACAACGTGCCCAGAGGGCGCCGTCGTCTGCAAATTTGGAGGTGTTTATTTTTTTGTTGGTACCCTCGAAAAGGTCATCAACCATTATATTGAATAGAGTGGGGCTAATGATGCTGCCTTGTGGGGTGCCGTTTTCTAAAAGGTGGTTTTCAGATTGTTGGTTTTCGACCCCGACAGTTATTAGCCTATTGTGTAGGAAATCCTGGATATAATTAATGATGTTGCCTGAAAGGCCTTTTTTAATTAATGTTTGGGTGAGGCCTTTATGCCACACCATATCAAATGCTTTGGAAAAATCCAGGAATATTGCGAGTGTATATTGCTTGTTGGATTGAGAGAGTTTAATATCTTGCTCGAGGCGAGCAAGATTGTTTAGAGTTGAACGACCAGGAGTGAAGCCACTCTGGTCGTTATTTAATGGATTAGTTTTTAGGTGAGCTTGGAGGCGTTGTTTTACCATTGCTTCCATTACTTTACATAAATTTGAAGTAAGGGAGATGGGCCTATAGGAGTTTGGATCCCCTGGGGGTTTTATTGGGTTTAGGTATTGGTATTACTAAAGCTTCCTTCCAGTTGGAGGGAAGCTTTCCTGCTTGCCAAATGGTATTATATAAGTTTAATAGAATAGTAAGGGTGGAGGTGGGTAGCTTCTTAATTATTTGGTAGGAGGTTAGGTCGAGCCCGGGGGCTGTTCCTTTTTTCCTATTATTTAATACAAATTGAAGCTCCTCCATTGTGAATGCTTTGTTGATTGGTTTGTTATCTGTGGGGTGCTTTGTGGTGGGAGCGGATTTGTTTTTGTTTTTCAAAAACTCCGAAGAGTAATTGGTGTTGCTGCTTGCCTTAGCAAAGTGTGATGCAATTGCGTTAGCTTTATCTTTAGGATTTTTAAGATTATTTATAGGTGGGATTTTACTTCTGCATTTTCCGCCACGAATGACTCGGAGTTTATTCCAGACTTGTCTGGAATTGGCTTTGCCATTCAACTCCTCGCAGAAGTTTTCCCAGTGTTGTGTTTTTGTTTGTTTTATGAGTAAATTTACTTTATTTTTTAGTTGCCTAGCGTAAGGTAATTTTGAGAGGTTGCGCTTTGCCTTTTTAAAGGCCGCTTTACGCTGTTTGCGCGCAGATTTAATTTGGGGTTTGGAGATATTAGGGGGGGGGGGGGGGGGGGGGGGGGGGATGGAATAGCTTGTTTTGCAGCATTGATAATAGCGTTAGTGAAATTATCAGAAAAGGTTTGGGGGTCATTATTTTCAAGGACTGCTGGGTTAAGTTGGTTGCAGAGTGCATTAAATTTGTCCCAGTCAGCCTTGTTGTAATGAAATTTAGGATTTGGGGGTGAATTTGGAATATTTGAGTTATTTGTAGGAAGGAAATTATTTAGAGTAATGAATATAGAAAAGTGATCACTTCCCCACGGATCATCAGATACCTGCCACTCGGTATTTATAGCGATGTACGGGGTAGTAATCGTTAAATCGATAGCGGAAATAAGGTCCCTAAAGCTATCGTACCTAGTTGGAGAATTATTATTATGGATTACTAGGTTGTTATTTATGATCCAATCGGCAATTAGTTTGCCGTTGGCATCTAACTTATCCTTTACTCCCCAATTCGGGTGGTGGCTATTGAAATCGCCCAAGTACATGGAACGACCTTTAGAAGAATTTAGAAGGGCCTGAAGGTCCTCTGTTTGAAATGCCAAATCTGGTTTTTTGTATATATTATAAATATTAACCCTATCCTTTGGTGAATAATAGTTATGGCATGTGCCTCTAAGGAATTTAGGGTAATATTTAGTTTTTGGTAGTTTAATTGTTCCTGTATAAAAATAGCTAGGCCTCCCCTGGGGGGACCGGGATTGGTTTTGGGCCGGTCCAGCCTTACTAAATTGTAACCAGGAATTTTAAAGTTAGACCTAGGGCCGAAATGGGTTTTCTGAATGGTGATAATATGGGGGTTTAGTTGTTTAAGTTTAATTTTAGCTTTAAGCTCATGGCCGTGTGCCGAAAGGCCATTAGCATTCCATTGTATAATTTGCATGAATGGAAAAGTGAGAAGAAGTAAACATGGAATAAGAAAAATAAATTTAGTTTGTGCTGCATTATTGGTTTATGCAAAGATTACTTAGGGTGGTGGGGGAAATTATTTATTGGAATGGTTTGAGAAGTTGGTTGAATTGTTTGAAGTTTAGAGTAGTTAATTTCGTGTGGGGGGTGGTTTAGAGGGTTGCTTTGTTTGTAGGTGCGGGTTTATGTTTTTGGTACGTCGGGCAGGAAGGGTGAAGAGAAGTGTGGTCTTGTGACTTGCAATGTATGCAGATCCTGTTACAGTTCAGACTTTCATCTGAACTGTTGCAGGACCTGTCGCCACAGTTTCCAAATCTCTTTGCCCTTCTGCAGTTAGTACTCGTGTGCGTTTTGTATGAGAGGCAGTTAGTGCAATATGTCACTGGTTTGTGTATAATTTCGACAGTGCGTGAGCTGGCGCCAAAAATGATTGTTTTGGGAAGTGTGGGGGTGTCAAAAGTAAGAATAACCTTGGGCGTATTTAATTGGTTACCTGAGGGAAGCGTTTTTTGAATGCGCCGGGCCGAAAGGATTTTAGGTTGTGTTTGCATGAAATTTGCTTCCTCAATGTAAACTGCCAGATCGTCCTCGTTTTTCGAGAAACTAATAACGCCTCTTGCGCCATTTTTGAAGTTTTAAATTTTACCAAAAAAACGCTGCCTAATTGCTTGAGAAGAGAGAAATTGCAACCATTACTTTGTAGGATTGAGCCGATCCTCTCACGGCTGAGTACCTTTGAAAGGTGCTGTCCCACAGTAGTAGCTAGGATTACAAAAGTAATTAATTTAGGTGTTGTTGCGGGTGAATGCTTTGATGTACCTGACATGTGCGTTGTTGTTGCAGCTGAGTGGTGAGCTGTGGGCTCAGGTGAGTGAGTGGTGTCATGCGGTGGAGATGCGGCGCGCTTGCGTTTAGATAATGGAGGATTAAAATTTGCTGTGGGGTTGACATCCGGTTGATGTTCAGAACGATTCGCGGGAAAATTCGCGTCAAATTGTGTAGTTTGTGGTGTTGAAGTTGTAGAATTTGGAATGGAGAATGAAGAAGATTTGGCCATCGCTTTGGCCGATGTAATTAGCGCATTTAGCGTTGTAGAGTTTGCCGAATGGTTGCTTTTAGATGAATGTGTGTTTTTAGGTGTTGAAATACTCGCGTTGGGGGGAGTTTTAATTGAGTCCATTACCTTCACAGGTTGGACTATAAGATAAGAGTGGGGTATTGGAAGATGGAGATAAAACTTACAAGTTACAGTTGAGAGAGTTGAAGTCCGGGCAGGACTTCTTTAGGTCAATCCGTGGGCAGCGGTGAGGCGTGGAGAGCTCCGAGGAGAGGTGTGTCCAGCAGGCGAGCCAAGCTGGGAATGGTCGTTAGTTAAAATAAAGATACACATATAGGCGCCATTCAGTCTGGACATAGAGATCTCGAGGCAATGAAAATAAGGAACGTTATATTCAGCCAAAGCAATTTAAGAATATAATTTTCTGTTGTTTCATCGGTGATAGCAGCCGATTATTCGCTATTGTGTGTGATGCACACCGATGTACATGGATTAGCAAGCACATGGTGACAACAGATTAGTTATTTAAATCAATAAGGACATCGTAAAGTGTTATTTACATGCGAACTAGTTTGAAAATCATCACAATGTAGTGCAGCAATTGTTGATATGTATTTCTTTTAATTTGTAAGAATACAAAAGAGACGTAACACAAGTATTCACTGGAGATGTTGTAAGGCAGGATGTCCTGGAACTATTAACACCGCTAACGATCTCATAACGACCTACAGAGATATCCACAATCACCAGTCAAATCACAGCAAGATCAAAGTTGATAAGTTGAAATTTTAAAATCAGTACACCGATTTATAAAAGAAACTAAAAGATTTGTATAACCACATACCAATTCAAACAAGTGATTCTGACTGCAAGCGTCATAAATGTATCGAACCATCATTAATCAATTAAACAACACTGTTGATTATTTTGTCTAAACACTTATTATTCCAAACCATATGTTAGTTGTTTTTTTTTATTGTTGTTCTTGTCATGACAATGTTTAATATATGTATGTATGTACTTTGGAGCGGTCTTTACATAAGCTCAACTGAGCTTGTTAACCAATCCGATCCATGTATTCCATGAATAAATATGTTTAAACCATGTTGATAAGTTCCTTAGCAGCATGAAAGACCTGGCGAGGACTGATACCAAACCCCTGCCATCACTGTATCAAGAAGAGCTTGAATGTAAGTATTCTTCTTTAATTCCTACTTATTAAAGAATATTTTTCTGATTGTTAATCATAATGGCGTATGTGAACGTTACATCTTGCTGATATTCATATTTGACTCTTTTTTTATGCTTATATTCACGAAAACTTTTACATTTTCAGGTCTCTGTTCCTAAGTTGTTTATGCAGCTTCACAGGCGCCAACCTTCTACAGTGCCCACGCGAGCCTTTATAGGTCCAGAGCCAAAGAACTGCCGCCTCTGCCAAGACAACGATCAGACGTCGACATACCCAACACCTACAAAGACACGTTGTCTGGCGAAAACTTCATGCTCCATGCCGACAACCAGATGCTCATCTTTGCAACACCTACCAACCTCCAGCACCTGTCAGCGGCAGACTGCTTCTACTGCGACGGCACCTTCAGCATCAGCCCCAGCATCTACTATCAACTGTACACAGTCCACGCCATGGTCAACAACAAGATGTTCCCTTTGGTCTACGGCCTCTTACCAGATAAGAATCAGTCCACCTACCTCAGCTTCTTCAACATCCTGAAGCAAAAGGCAGAGGAAGTACACCTTCCTCTGAGACCAGTCTACGTCTTCACCGACCTTCGAAACCGCCGCCCAGAATGCCATCCAAGACGTCTTCCAGTGCCAGCTCAAAGGGTGCATGTTTCACTTTAGACAGGCGATATGGAGGAATGTTCAGCGTTGTGGCCTCCAAGCACGTTTCGGCATGAATGCCATGGACAATATCAACCTTGACGACCCTTTAATTCAGCGATTTGCTGACTATGTGACCGAGCAGTGGGTAGAGAGTCCTGGCAGGTCACTTCAACACTGATGGCCCCAGGACGACGAATCACGTTGAAGGGTGGCACTCCAGACTAGCCACACTTGGACCAAACCACCCGAATCTGTACAGGTTTATAGACTTGATAAGGAAGGAGCAGAGCCACACCGACACCACTCTCAGATGCTGCTAGGGGGGAAACAGCGCCCCAAGAAGAAGAAGTACAAGAATCTGGATCATGAGATCCAGCGTCAAAAGCAGCTCCTCCTGACTGGTGCCAAGACGCCCTTGCATCACCCAGATGCGGTGGCCCACTTTGTTGGACTCTGATATTTTTTTATGTATTATGTATTGTGACTATGAGTATATATTATGTTTATGTGCAATGTAGTAGAGTGCTATATTTTAAATATGTCAACACGGAATAATAAATGTCATAAAGTCTGTCATGGAATAATGGTCCATATGAACATGTACTAATGTATGGTTTATTTCAACATGTAATAAATGTCATAAAGTCTGTCATGTATAATGAAACATGTATAATGAAATATGTATAATGAAACATGTAATAAACTGTTATAAATAAACAATACTAGTTTTATTTCTTGATACGACCCCCGTACAGGCCTATTGTTTAGTTAATCTGATATGCTTCACTGCTTCTGTACAATAGGGTGCCTGCACTCTGAGAACCCCCCTTCAAAATGACAAAGAAAAGACAATGGCGGTAGGTTTACGCTAAAAAATATACACTCGGCATTATCGGAGACTAAACAATTTAAACACATGTTTACAACAACCAAAGTTAATCAACCACTGAACAGAATATGCCGACATTGTTTCTAATAGTTTTGATCACGTTTAGGCTGTTTTGACAAGTGAAATCAGTGAAAAATACGTGACGGCTATACGAGTGTATAATGTAAACAATAACATAAGCCAGCTACTCGTAGAGCAGGACTCCTGAGTAACACGTCACATCTCTGCTAGCAGCTGATTGTCTAATGAAACGTTTGGCGACTGTAATAATGAAGTATTTTTTAAAAACGTTTTTTCTACTATTTTGGGGTGTTTTTGTAATCCAATACTTTTGTGTCGTTATTCTTTACTGTTGTCAGAATCATTTCCGCGAAAATGTCACTGCATCAACACATCGACAAAGTCCATGTGATATATAACGTTTCCTAAACGTTTCCAAATAGCCTTAATAAATGTGAATCAATTCATTCAACTTTCTACTCATTGTACACAATCTAAACACTTTTTGAAAATAAAAATTGTTGTTTGCAGTTTCATATTTCCAGAAACTACGTGAAGTAAAACGGGTTCTAGGGATGTACAACTATTGTAACAACTTGCAAAACATCATCATTTCACTGCCCGAAACAGAGATACATTTTAAGAAGCGATGATCAACTCAAACTTGTGGAATTGAGGTTCTCTCTACAATACATTTTGACTACATCATGATAATAACATTCTATTTCTGCTATGGCAGTGTATGTTCCTATGTTACCTACAGACGAGTTAATATTCACAGTAAAGGTAAAGGAATTTATTAAGCAAGATATTTTCATTGACATTGTGTACATGTAAAACCATTATGTTAATTACAATTAATTTTGTAGAAATCACAGAAACTGAATTTGGAATACAAGTCGATAAAGCCTTAGATATATTTCAGCTCTTCACATTACAAAGTCAAGCAGATAGAAAACCTGTAACGTTTTGGAAGACCATGTCCTTTTTAACTTCGTTATTCAATTTTATGCGGAGATATGTTTATTTCACTCTATAAATGAATGTTTAATAATTATATGTTATAAACATTTTACCTATTCCTGTCTCTTCCAGATTTAGCAATAGAAGCATAGAACATCATTGTGGAGAGTCAGAGTGATCGATGACTGTTTCTACACAAACATTTGTCTATAAAAGGTAGCTGTGAGTGATTTATTGTTGCTCTCACGTAAATGAGGTATTCAGAGGAGGGGGGATAGTAAGATACACGTACACCTACTGTACATCAGGTATTAAGCTTGGCTTATAATATGTGACTTGAAACTTTTGCATGAAGTCATAATCAAGGAAAATACAGGGCCTTGAAAATAACAGGAATTGGATTCTTACGTCTGCCTTATTTCTAAGGAGTTTTTAACTTTTGCTACGACAATATTAAAACAGATTAATCATATAAACACGTGAAGACGAGCACTAGTCAGTGAATGCAGTTAGTAAAGTATCCACCCACATTCCTCATGAAGTGTGTGCAACATTCTTCTTCCTTATAGAGGAAGTAACGAGGTATTGGCAAACCAATACATCTCGTCATTAGATCCAGACGATAATTACACACGTTACAACACAGTTGGTACCACTGTCTGCTCATTTCCTACTTCATATTCGCTTATAAATTAAACTATATGCTTATAGATGTAAATCAAGATTGAACTCCTGTTACAATTTGATTTATGTAGTGACACAGAAACATTCCCAACTACAACATTCAAACTCTTTTGGAATATTTAAGGGTTCACAGGTTTTGTTTCGCTGGGAGTTGCAAAACCATTGCTCCAAATATAATATTTATTGTGACAATGTTAGAAATTGATTTCATCTGTATAAAGTATCACCATTATTCTCTGAACTACATCCTGATGATGAGATTTAATCTAAAAGACATTGTATCTCTGAATATCAATTTCACCTTCAATTTAGATAACTCCCTCGAGGCAGTGTCGTCTTCATCCAATCCACTTATAGTAGATAGGAGCTTGATTTAGTAGTAGTGTATACATACAAGGAAACGAGAGAAGCTTAGTTGCCCTTGATAAGAAGAGTCTGCAGAGAACATTTCTCTACAAACGTATTACTTCTTATTGAGATTAAGACTGTGTACAACTGCAAAGTGCAAGATATTTCCGGGTACTATTTTCAATATTAGACATGTGAGTCAATGTTGATGGTACTGACATATTCCTATTTAGATATAACAGCACATTTCGGAAATAAGACGCGTTGGTAATGTTAAAGAAGTTGAAAATAACATTGCACTGCGATTGGTATAAAATTTGTTTTATTTAGGATATAACCATGACGTATTTGCAATGAATACTTATACAAAAGTTGTGGCATATATTTTCAAACTGCAGTTACCCACTCCAAAAATGGCGACTTGTCAAAACATGGCTGATCACCAATTTTCTAATAATCCATTTCACATCTATACTAGGGTACTTTCCTACATATCATTAGTGCGCATGCCTTTCAGCAAGGAACCTGTATATGTCATGTTAACCTTTTGGGAATGGGTAAATACATCACAATCTGTGTTTGAAAACCTTAAGCTGGAGAACTGGGGAAATATTTTGTTATATGAGAAGGGTAACTCAACTATTGGAGAAGGGTAACTTCGATGTTTGTTAAAGTTCAAGAGAAAAATGAAGACGATATCAAGTGCTGTCGTCACATGTAAATACTGCATATAGGCCAAAGATACAGAAAACAAGATGTAAAACAAATATAACCATGTAAGTACTGATAAAACAGTGCTGAGTAAGTGTGCTTCCAAACTGAGTGTTTCTTATGGGATAATACTAATCCTATTACTGTACCCATGTCATCATCTGAGATTCAAGGTTTAACCTACACGTAAGTTAGTTGTGAGTGTAGAAAAGTGTTGATACACATAGAATATTTCAAGCATCTTATATCTTAGATACTTTGACACTGAACATATTATTTTGGCATTACCGTTTCCATCATTGCCACTGACAACCTCCGAGTCTAATCAGGTATGTGGGAATTGAGTTCCTGCATTCAAGCATTCTATTCTTTTAACTGATTAGTGTCTGAGTGATTGAACATAATTGAAGCTAATAGTTTGGATGTGTGTTTGTGTCGTGTTGCTAACACTTCCAGTTATTTATTTCTCGAATTCAAACCATTATCATTTCTTTTTCATATTGTTTGGGAGGCATTGTTCACTCTAACATAGTATTCAATGTGATGTGGAGATATGTTTATTTCACTCTATAAATGAACGTCTAATAATAGTCACTTATAAACATTGCTAGCTATTCCTGTATGTTCCAGATTAAGCCAGACAACTCTAAACATAGAACATAATTGTGGAGGGCCAGAGTGATCGATGGCTATTTCTACACAAAATATTTGTCTATAAAAGGTAACTGTGAGTGGTAACCAGAGGAGGGGAATAGTAAGATACACTAACAAGTAATTGTACTCACCGTCTACAGTCTATTTTTTATCAACATAGACTAGCATAGTATATTTTGCTTTAAAGACTTAATTGCATTGTATTGTGTCGTAAATAATTGATTCATTTCTTTCAATACTGTACAAATGAGTAATCATGTTTCTCTTGACGATAGATGAAATGAAATAAACCGCATTTTTGTGTTTGATTCCTTTCATGATTTATTGATAACAAGTTAAAAGCTGAATTAAAAATGATTAATTAATCGAGCACATACTTAAGATATATATACCTATATGCCTTAATATCTACCTTGGTTATTGCTACAAAATAAAAATGATCATCTTGTATGTCAGGGTTCAAAGGTTTGAAATATCTTATTGGGTCGAGTTTATAACAACTGATATAGCTTTATATACTCCTTCAAAAGTTAGGGAACACCTGATTATTTGTGTATTTTCGCGGATAAATGAATTGAATTGATAAAAACATCAGATTTAACTTATTATCATGTGCAATATCAGTTAAGGGATGTTCCAAGCATTCACTGAGACAGACCAATGCTCTGTGGCCGCCATATTGGTTGCATTTTGGCGTATGACAAAGGAACCTGATTTGCCTGATGTGTCTTTCAGATCATTAAGTCATACCTGAACATAACAAAACAAAACTGACTAATCGTATTGAGACATTTAAGAAAGCGATTTAAGGATCTGGGTATTTACAAGATTGGCATAAGTGATCAGGTTCACAAAAAACTGGTCAGAACATAGTTCGATCATTCCGATGTGAAATACAGTTGATACAAATGAACTCTTGTCGCAAATGATTATGGATGAAACAAAGCGTACTTTGGGAACAGACGCTAACAAGCAAAAAGTAAGTGTAATCAGATGAATAGCTTTTCTGCAAAGGTCGTAATTAGATCTCAGAAGTACAAAATACGGAATTTTTTAAGAGAAAAAGCATAACATTCACAAAATCGCTTAATTCCGTACTGCACATTTTCTAGAATTGCAGAAGATTGACAAAATCTAATAAATAGTTTTTCTGTATTTGATCGCTCAAGATGTCTTTGGATGGACAAAGATGTAAATCTTATATGTATCTATATCCCTCCCAACGGTTCAACATACTATAAGCATAATAATCCAAAGTGTAATATTGAACAATTAGAGAATTATCTGCTTGCGAATCTCCATGACTTTGCTGAATCTCACACTGTTATTTGTGGTGATGTGAATGCCCGTACAGGCCAACAGAACAATGTAACTACAAGTCTTGACGATGATAATATGACTCATATATTCCAAGCCAGTGTTGACGATGACGATTATCCTTTAGATGATCGTAGTTCTCATGACAATGTGATCAATAATTTTGGTAATCTATTATTAGATCTATGCTATGCTTTTAACCTATTTATTGTGAATGGTAGAGTGTATGGAGACTCGAAAGGGGAATATACATATCATGGACATCAAGGATCTAGTGTAAATGACTATTTTATTTGCTCACCAGACTTTTTTCAATTTATCAAGTTGTTTAATATTGGAGACAGAGTAGACTCTGACCATTTACCGCTAGAACTAGATTGTCAATTTCCTAATGTGAAACGCTCAAAGTGTAAAACTCATGTTGATAATTCCCCAGAAAACATTGTTTGGAACGATTCTTTTTGTGAACTGTTTGTTCATACCCTGAAAGGTAATTTGTCATCTACAATTGATCACCTATTATCAAAACTTGAGTTTGATCTAAACGGAGCTCTACACGATTTTGTTGATATTGTACTGGAGTCCGCATCTTGTGTGAAGAAAAAATCTAAGAGAAATAGGCAAAATCATAAAATCCCTTTTAATGATGAATGCAAAACCGCTAGGAGAGATGCTCGCAAGGCACTTAGAAGTTTTCGTTGTAGACGAACTGATATCAACAGAAATCATTTTTGTAAAATGAGAAATAAATACAAAGCATCATGTAGAAAATTTAAATCTAACTTGCGTAGCCAAAGATTGAACAGATTAAATGATTCTTTCAATAATCCCGCTAAGTTCTGGAAACAAATTCGTTTTTATAGAAAGAAACCAGACCCTAAAAATAATATATCCAAATGTGAATGGATGACCCATTTCAAGACAATTTATTCTAATGATGATATTTTACAGACCGACAGCTGTTTGTTCGATAATGATACCTTTTCTCCTACTGACTATGATGATGTTGATGAAATGATTTTGGAAACACAAATTTCAGAATATGAAATAAAGAGTGCTATAAGTCGTTTAAAGAGCGGGAAATCACCTGGTCCTGACAATATCATAATCGAAATGATAAAATGTTCTCACTCCGAATTAATGCCTTTCCTTTTAATATGTTTTAATACGGTATTTGAAAGTGGATCGTTTCCAGATAGCTGGTCTCGCTCAATTATTGTACCAATACATAAAAAGGGGGCTACAGATAATCCAGATAATTATAGAGGTATATCCCTAATGAGTGTAATTGGGAAAATATTTACATCTATTCTAAACAACAGAATCTCGAACTGGTCGAGTTTAAGAAACCTTATCCCTGAATGCCAAGCCGGATTTAGAAAAGATTATTCGACTTCTGACCATATTTTCACATTATATGCAATTATACAAAAATGCTTATCTCGTAGTAAACATAAACTTTATGTAGCATTTGTCGATTTTAAAAAGGCTTTTGACTCCGTTGATCGTTTTAAACTGTGGCAATGTTTAAGGAAGGCTGGTTTACAAGGGAAAATGTATTCTATTTTAAAATCAATGTATTCAAATATCAAATCATGTGTTCGTTGTGATGATGGTGTCACTGATTATTTCGATTGCCCTATTGGAGTCCGGCAAGGATGTATTTTAAGTCCAATATTGTTTTCCTTCTTTATAAGCGAATTGTATTATGATATTTCTATGTTAGGTAAACATGGTGTACAAATGTTTCCAGCTATGATTGAAATTTTTATTTTGCTCTTTGCCGATGATGTTATTCTAGTCTCAGATACAATTATCGGTCTACAAAACCAACTTAATGTTTTGGAACGATATACAAATGAATGGAAATTATCTGTTAATTTTGATAAAACAAACATTGTTATCTTTCGAAGAGGCGGCCCAGTCGCCTCTAAAGAAAAATGGTTTTTGAATGGCAAACAGTTATCTATTGTACAAAATTATACCTATCTCGGGCTTATGTTTTCCTATACAATGAATTTAAAAAAAAGTGTTTTAGATTTGAAGTCACGTGCCAAAAAGGCACTTATCAATGTTATGTAAGTATCCCAAAACTTTGGCATTTTATACCCGAAAATATTTTTTAAATTGTTTGATTCACAAATCCAACCTATTATGCTTTATGGATCCGAAATTTGGGGATTTCAACGTCATGATTGTATCGAGAAACTACATCTTCTAGCATGTAAAAGATTTTTAAATGTTGCCCAAGCAACACCGAATTGCATGATCTATGGCGAATGTGGTAGATATCCAATATATATAAACTCACAAATCAGATGTTTAAAATTTTGGTTAAGGATCCTTAGAATGCACGAGCAAAGGTTACCAAAGCTAGCATATAACACGCTTGTTCATTTAGACGATATGGGAAAGATAACATGGGCAACTCATATTAGAAACTTATTATTTACCCATGGATTTGGATTTGTGTGGCTACATCAAACAGTTGGTAATGTTTCCTTATTTCTTAAGCAATTCCGAGATCAATCTGTTAACATGTTTTATCAAGAATGGCACTCAAATCTAGACAATAGCACAAGATACCAATTGTATAGATCATTTAAAAGTTTAATTCAACCAGAGTTGTATCTTTCTGCACTGACATCTAAAAATATAAGACGCACATTTGTCAACTTTCGATTAGGCTTGTTAGATTTATCAGTAAATAAAGGCAGAAGATTTTCCATAGAAAGAAGTTTAAGAATATGTCCGTTATGTAAATCTGCTGTAGAAGATGAAATCCATTTTGCTTTTGTATGTCCACATTATGCTGATTTAAGAAAACGATATATTTCAAATCATTACCTTTTAAAGTATCCTAAAACTGCCTTTATTTCAATTTTGTCCTCGACAAATGAGAATGTAATAAGGAATTTAGCGCTCTTTGTGAAATATGCTGTTGTCCGAAGAGACAATCTAATATCTGAATTGTAAAATCTGCTGTGAATTTTCTGTATATGTGTACCTGGTAAACTTGTATCATTTGTATATGGGCCGGAGGCCTGCATTACAATAAACTTCTTTGACTTGACTTTGACAGAAAGAGGGACGGAGGAACAGAATCCTCGGTAGTACTTATTACCCAAAGACCGTAGTTTAATTTTGGATGACTGTTATATATGCAATCATTGTATACAGCATGTACATGAAACACGAGACTGTAAATCTATCAGCGGAATTGGGGAGGACATAAAACTGTTGTCATTAAAATCCAAATTGCATGGAGGTACCTTTCAATGGATATGGGGGACTTGTTGTAGCAACACAGTACACATAAAAATGGTTATGTTCCGAAGGCTGACCAGTTAATAAATAACTGTATTTACTGTATAATAGTATTTCATAGCTGATTCTGCCTTCTCACCACTAGCGTCAGATAAATCACACATAGACATATGTAGCACATTATGCCTACTGCTGTGTGACCAAAACAGAAGCAACGTGAGTTTCCATGTGTTTCTTGACTTCATACTTAACGTTCTAAGGTTAATGTCTTGTTTATATACAAACTATACCAATAGAGGCTGATAATCTAAACAACAACATTGGTAAGCAATGAGTACAGGCCAGTCAGTCTTCCACTCACCTTTGATATGTTCGTAAATGTATATAACCAATGAAGTCAACTTTGAAGATACTCGGTTTCAATTACTGATTTCTTGTTAATATTATAACATACGTTTTATATATCCATCTTGAATATTAAACATACAGTAAGTTATGTGTGCCGAGGCTTAATTTGGTATTTCCAAGAAGTAATGTCTTATGGATGTTATATCTAAATAATGATGTGATCGAAAACACTTTCAGGATATGCCTTATTCAACCCATCACGAAATGCCAAATTAAATTCTATTTGTGATAGAATACTGACATGTTTGTCTATTATCGTCTTTCCTGAAACTATTGTAAACTGGTGATGATAAAGGTAGAACATCATTAACAGAAACTGACAGTATTGATCAGTTTCTCAGCGGCAGTGTTTGTGTTGGATTAAAAGCATTCGTTGTATTTACTCTACCTCCAGTAAAGCATGCTAAGGTTCAAGTGCAAATGTACTGGCACTACACCGACCTTCTTTGGAGTCTTTTGATTATATATTTAACAGCCAGTTTGTCTCCTGATTCAGATGGCAGATACTAGTAATGTAATGTTATCGCAAACTTTCTTGAGATAGATTTCTCGCGATGAAGTTATGTTACATGTATGTTTCACGTGTCCTTTCCTCATTTGATGATTACAATGGCATAGCCTTCTACGCAAAGATATATGTTAAAAATCGAAAATTCAGTCTGAATATACATGGCAAAATATCGTGTTATACAAAACACAAGAGTATAATGTCCATAGAGGTATCAGTTTGTTTTAGACCCTGAAATTCATTTGCGAGGAACTGATAATATTGTATAAATTACAACCGAAAAAACAGTGATGTACTCCCCTTCACACTGGGCAATGTAACGAATTCTGATAACAGTAATAGGGTGAACACTGAGGCACCTGATCTGTCTGATTGTAGCACCTGTGTCGATGTTCAAATTAGAACTTGTTCAACCCTCTCTTTTATCGACATTGTTAGATGTCTCTTAACAGATGCAGTTGCAATCTAAAATATTATTTTTGCAATGATGCTGTTTTCATTTTGGTTAAAAACGTTTGGTTATAACGTTATTTATGTGCATACTTGAAATGAAATAAGGATACACGTAATTGATGACAAGTGTAAAGATCTTATTACAAATTAAATTTGATCCAAAGTTTAAAACGATGTCCATTTTATAGACTCCAAGACAGTTGGTTTATGATAGAGAGGTATTCATATTCATAAAGATTCATGTTCCAGTATGAAAACCATGTGCCTATATTTTCTTTATACCTTTATTAAACTCTTTTATTGAAAGGTGCTTCGTGTACCCATATTGACGTGGTATGCTGCTACAGGTACCGTTGCAAGTGCAGCTAATGGTACATGTACATGTGGTGATGGAGAATATGGATGTTATGAACCTTCTTTACGTTTTCCTTTGTATGTATCAGCATTATATATATGGAGCAACAACGCTACGCACATCAATCCTATCTGCTTCTCAAACAACTTGATGATAATGGTAAACATACATGGGTGTCTGATGTCCGTCACTTACTTTTCATAACTGGTTTTTCATATGTCGGGATTGCACACGATGTTGGCAACTTACAATTGTTTATAATGGAGTTCTCGCAGAGAGTTAAAGATATTTATCTCCAAGTTTGGCACGACTCGCTATGTACATCCAATTTTCTGAAACATTATTCATCTTTTAAATCATCATTGCAGCCTGAATTATATATTACAGCACTTAGTGATAAAACTTTAATACGCTCTTTTTGTAAATTACGCATCGCCTTACACTCCTTTAAAGTAAACCTTGTTAGACAAAACAAATGTGTTGATGAACACCTTGCTATTTGTACAAATTGTAATCTGGGAACAATTGAAGATGAATATCATGTGTTGTTTGTATGTGAACTATATGCAAACCTCGAAAATAATTATCTTGGTAATGTAAATCATAGACATGTGTGTGCTATTGTTACCTCATCACAAATTGAATTGATAAAAGCCGTTGCAATATATTTGAAACATGTATTTGTATTTAAAACATGATAATGAACATTTCTGTCACGTGACGTGCTTATGTGGTCATATTCAATTGTACTCTGGCCACATGGCCGAAACATTAAATAAACTGATTTGCTAACGATTTGCTAGCATTATACAGGATAACGTTTCGAGGAAGACATTTGGAAACTAGTGTTTACATTTGATCGTTTTGCTTTTGATAAGAAACCTCCATAATATAATATATTTACTAGAGCAATTTTGTCGATATATTTATTTTCATGAAGTATATAGAATTAAAAGGCATGAAATAAATGTACTTCTCTATCTGCATCTGACCTATATGAGATGTCTCTATCATTGGTCCCCTGGTGGCTTTACAATCTGATAATTGCTAGTGTATTATCACTTGTCCACTTTAATATTGGTGTCAATGCATATTGTGAGTATTCCCAACTTATTCGAAACTCGCAACGATAGCCAATGTGATTATTCTCCCAATGCTTACACGCGCAGGAACGTGGTATTAAATACGTCATTGTCAACAAATACATTTTTTAAATAATAAATCTGAAAACGATCAAAATAAGACCCGAAACGGCTAAAATTAACAATGTAGTTTTATTTCACTATTTTAGAAACGTTAATGAATTAATTTAATTAGGGCGACAAAAAGTTAAAACCAGGCGGTATAGCATCCAAATACTAATGGAATACAAAATAAATTTACGTTAAACATTACTACAAAATCTACACAATAATACCAATAGGATATTTGAAAATATTGCAGAAGATATCCCAAATGTTTTGAAACATATTTTATCTTCTACAGAATAGAGTGAGCTCCCTTAACTACATTCGGAAAGTATCCCTGCTCTCCGATAGGTCCAACAACAAGTTATATAATTCACGACTGTCAAATAATTTTTTTAATTTTAATGAATTCTGAAGGGTATGGAATGAAAAATCACAACCATGGCAACGAATCAGAATATAGATCAATACTAAATCTTCATTATGGTACAGTGGAAATAAATATATTGTGTTTGTTAAATATACAGAATTATTATAGCTCTAAATTGTCGTGACTTTATTTTTTGCAAGTTACTTAATCACACTAAAACCTCATTTTCATGGATGTAAATCAATTCATTTTAGACACATATATAGAACAAAGATTGAAAATACTGCTTTTGTTCCATGTAAATGTAAACATCTTGAAGTGAATATAAAGTGATACATCCTTATGAAAGGATCACAGCTTGTCTTTTGAGCGTTTTCTCTTTGTATATTGATGGCTATCTTTTTGCTTTTCACGAAAAGTACACAATCATTAGGAGATTGGAAACTATTGATCGCTCACAAACAATATGTTATTCTGAGATATGTCACAATGTTATCGCTACACTGGTTGTCAAGTACAAACACGTATATTTACAAAAGGCACACATGCAATGTGTTGTGTGAGTTCTCTGGAATCATGTTAAATCCTGACAACAATGCTTGAATCTAAGTAGATACATTGTATCATATTGTGTGCAACAGTCAATAAGGTGTTGTTATTTACATAGGTTTTGAGTTTTAAAACCTGACAAGGTTTCTGGTGCACAACGTGGAAGTTTGAACGCTACGTGATTTTCGTATTTAAGAATACATATTATTTCATTTAGACCACTTTGGAGCAAACCAATTTTTTAGAACATGGACACTCAATGCGATGCGAGGTGTGAGATATTCAATATTAAAGTGACATCCACTGTACATGTTTCACAATGTTGTGTTTGGCCTTAGTACGCATCAATGGACAATATGTGCTTATTTAAGTTCTAATAGTTTCACTCAATTTACAAATTCATCTCAAGTTGCCAAATAGATGATCATTACTACTTTCCTTGAGAAACATCATTATACAAGTACAACAACCTAAACTACGTGTACCATTTACATGGACAGTAGTTATATGAACCATTAAACATTATCAACCCAAATTTGTCTTTTTATCTGTTCTAGAGAAGTTTCCTAATAACGTTTGACTAATGATGCGCGCCAGCTGAGCACTGTGCTTCCAATCAGAAACCACGACTTAAATCTCTATATCATCAATATACCGAGTCGACTTTCATTATGGTAATTTTCGGCAACAGTCAGTACTTTCCGATAAAGTAAAATCACCTATAAAGTTTTTGAACTACTAATTTCTAACTACAAAGAGAATGTCGCTTTAAATATGAAACAAATCATAAATCTGTGTTATCATTTGCTTTGGTCCAATACAGAAAGTGTCGACATATGGATTTCAAGTGCACATGGAGGATAAATTATTTAGCAGTAGCTGTTCACTCGAAGAAGAAAGATACCTTCGTCAAGAAACTTGCCTTAATGTTTCATTTTATGACTACAAACAGGTGAATAATGCTGAAGTACTTGGGTTTATCTTTGAAATGTTAAGAGTACACACTGAGCAATCAACATTGGTCATTAGGTTGTAAGGTTTTCCTCATAAAATGAACATATATTCTAATCAAAATATGTAACGAGATATTTTTATACATTTAAAGGTCTCCTTTTCATGAGTGTGTACTTTTGATAAAAACAAAACAGATAATTCTTTAACAATATTTCAAACACGAGAACAAGGCTATGATAGACTAGGAATTAAGAATATAATGACATATAATTACACTAATTAAAGGTACAACCCCATAAGTATACCCCTGTGAACTCTAGGATGTTACAAGAGTTAATTAAATTCAAAATCACATATGTTTTGATGTTTTCCTTTTGGTATTTATTCATTTCACGTTTTGTTTCACATGTCTGTGATCATGAATGAAAGTATCTGTCATCATTTGTATCCTTCCAACTGTTTTAGTTTGATCTAGAGCGAAAGGCTTTGTCTTTGATTACAACAATCAAATATATCACGTTTAAATATCACCTCCTCATACGCCTCAATCTAAAATCATGGCTTTGTTAAAAGGAAGCTTCAGAGAGCGTAATAACTGTTGGATGCCATGCGCGACTTCACGTGATATTGATTGTGCATGAGATGTAGCCCGGATTTGATAGTCATTTGGATCTGTGTCATGATTACAGATATGATCGTCCATATTATCAGATTGTACTTAATCTAGTCTTTATCTGGAGTTTTCGATTGCATTTGTTTTGATTAAAAGTAAAATTAAACTTAGTATTTAATTAATTGAAGCATGATGCAGGGACATTAGTATTATATCTTATTAAAATATTGTTCATGATATTACATGTATATATAATTGGTGTTTAAAAATTGCACTTATATAAACACTTGTAGAAGAGTACTAGTCAGCAAACGTAGTACCAACCCACACTCCTCATAATGTGTAACGTGAAGTTCTTTTACATTAGAGGCAGTAACGAGGCTTGACGAGCATGCTTAACTGTTTAATGAATCGGATATACATTTTGCCAAACAAATTATGTGAAGATATGGACAGTTGAAGATTATGGGTATCAGGGTGTTACTGCAATTATCTTCGGAATCAGATCAGGAAATGGTTAATAAAGTAACATAATCGTGTTTATCTTTCTCTTAATGAATCGGATATATTTAACCTGACCTCCAGTGCTAAGGTGAACATCCAAACAAGTCAGCACAACTCTGTCTGAAGCCTCGACATTTTCCAAGTCGTCTTACTTTTTAATAAAAATATTTTTTTTAGTATTTGATTTGCAACAATGTTTTTTATATAACATTTGATAATTTTAACAAAAGTTTTGCAATTTCTTACTAGTTTCAGATAGAACCACCCAACAATTGTTAAACGGTATTTTCATTCAGAAAGCTATTTTCTCACATAGAACATGTATACATGTATGAATGAGCGAGTGAGTTGTTGCTTAACGCTGCTTCGGCAGTATTCAATGCAGAGAAACTCGTGGTTGTGGTTGATTACACTCATTCATCACAATACAACAAATAAGAAGAAATGTTCATGTGTTGTTGTCAAAGGCCATGGCAGACAAGTAATAACCAGCAGAGCATACTTTTTTAATATAGATTAGATAGGATAGTCCATCCTTCTGTATTTTACATTTAGTTATTCCGCATTGAAGGACAGCTATTGAAACGTTCACCCTTTCAACAAAAACAGTTGCCTACATAGCTTTCAGACATATTTTGTGGCATGTAGAAACTTCCTAACTCTCTAATTTAAATATGCTTCTTACACGTTGACGAGCTATGTTGTTACAGCTGATGTTGTAATTATTGATACATGCAATGAGGGAGAATGCGAATTTCTTAGTAGTTAAGTCATGAATATTCTTTCCTTTCTCCTTTGTATGCCGTCTGCAATATACAGAATCAAATTTGGAGTAAAGGAATTCAAAAAGGGTGTTTACATTAAAAACAAATGTTTTGCTTAAGGAAACTTGTACATAATAATAAAATAATGAAAATAAATCTTATAGAAAGAGATTATATTCATCATATATCCAATAAAAAGGCATTTAATCCATATGTTTCTGTTTCTGCGGCTATGAGGCTAGATTAACTTTCATTATGATTGGCCCCCTTGTGCCTACATGTATACAGTCTCATGAATGCTAATGTCATATCACACCACTTTAATGCCAATTTGCTTTTATTTCAAACATATAGGATGGGGAACAGATAACGTCATCAACATTACATTTAATATAGAACACAGATAGAAACACCTCCCGATACAAAGGAAACATACACAATGGGCACAATACTCGTTGAGACAAAATTTCAACCATTCTATTTTAAACTACATAATATATCCTTATTGAAACGTGTGATTACATTGATCATTTCAAGTCATCCCTTACATGTACTTTTTTTATATATTAACAGTACCCTAATAATGTTTATATCTGTTTTAAAACATCGCTAAAAGACAAGTAATTGATGTTTGAAAAACACATATTAGATTGAAACACAAGTAGTTGGTGATTTATGTCACTTGTTTTATACAACAGGAAGACCACGTGTCCTGAGAGTCCTGAAAGAGGTGTCTTTACCTTGTGGAGTAGACTCTATGCAAGAAATGTACATTCTTCACACAGTTGTAGTTGAAATTCATAATCACCTAGTCAGTCGACAAATTGCCAATTTATTATTTTGATCATAATAATTGAAATAAATGTGCTTATTAATTCCACTATTAAGCTTGTTAGTGACATACTAACTGCAGAACACAAGTAAAGTTTTGATATTCAGTAGTTTTGATTATTTAAATCACAACTACGTAAGAACTGATATTTTGTAGCTTAATTTTACTGATGTTTTCCTGATAGTCTAAAATTGAAGCTCACATCATGATTATTTATTGTTGTTAGGTTGATTAATTAATTTGAATGTACTTTTGACATGTTCACCAAATAAATATTAGCATCCTCCTTTATCGACTACAATATGAAAGATTGGTTCCCGAGTTGTTGAGTTCAAATATTATGTTATCTCTGAATTCTTAGACCTTAAATGAAACCCCAGCACAGTAACCTTGAATTGAACAATTGAGAATCAGACTACAACCATATCAACTAATTAATTAAAGATCTATTAACAGAGAACTCAGGATATTTCATACTTGTTATTTCAGAATGAACTTCATTACATTTAACAAGTACCTTATTAATTTTATTATTTTTCTATTATCGTTAAATAAATAATACTTGCTGAGTAATGTAAGCCATCATAATGTAATAACATGTTATAATGTGCTCAGTAGGAAGTTATTGTTTAACAGTTAAATACGATTATGTAGCCAAGCAACAAACCAAAAGGCATATATATATATATATATATATATATATATATATATATATATATATATATATATATATATATATATATATATAGATATATATACAAAGATAGTTAATTAGTTTAATGTAAGCATGTGAAATGATAAATAATTTAAAATCAACTTCATTATTGGAAAACTTTATTTCAATGTTCTGTATTGCCCATTTTACCATATTCGTACGTCTGCACCTTCCTAATACTTGCTCATTGCAAATTTACTTCGTTTGTTTTAACAATCCGGGTCAGATGTTCACTTGCTTCGTTTATAATAAGAACGTTTCATTGCATATATTCATTCAATACATTTGGACAAGATGATGAATGTAGCAAGGTCAGAAAGATTGCGATTAGATGTAAAGCACTGTGATTGTACCGAGTATCCAATATCTGTATGTTGGAAGTGAAGATCAGCACCAGGAACCAGCACCGTGTCGCTCTTTACAGCGAGGAATGTCAGAATAATTGTCATGAATATCCGTCTGAAGAATCACCCAGTACACAGGGGTCGTAGAGCAGTTGTGGTATCGATTGGAATGAGATATCCTCGCTGATTTGTCAGTTACAATTCATTTTGAGGGATATTCCTTCTTTAAACCATATAGCTGCTATTGTTTGCGCCGTCGTATTACCAACGTGAATTTCAGTTATACCACGACCAGACTCCGATTTGTATACGTAGATTCAATATCTCATCAAATGCTTGCATTAAAATAATAACATAACACACATAAACATGTTATTACATAAAAGTATGTGTACAGTTTGAACAAGCAATTGTCCAGCTTTCCACACGACAACTGGGCCTCGACAATAATATAAGAAGCTGTACTATATATTGTCAATATTGAAGGTACTGTTATCCCAAATGTTACAATGTAAGATTTGTTCAGTATTTAATTGCGATTATTTCTAATGTCATTGTATGTTCAATAACCGTATAACACCGTTTCAATCGCAGTTTTTTAAATTTATTTTTATAACACTAATTAACAGTTAAAATGGCGTACAGTTTGAAACCAAATCCATCAAATACTCAGTTAATGTTACTTATTTCAAACAACGATCAACTTGCAAGTGTTGGGAACTGCAGTGTTCATCGTCCCGCTGCACTATCTAGGCTGCGTGAGAAAGATTAAAGAAGATTATGTATTTGAACATTTCATGTAACGTTAATTAGACTGTAGTAGTTGATGTTCTTCTTTATAAACATACTAATTTCTACCTTACAAACTAGCAGAACAACGTTTTAATGCCTCCAGATGCAAATAGTTTAGCTGCAAATTTAAATTTTGGATTTAATAATGCAATGCTTTTGCCAGGAAGTGCAACGCATGGTTGGTGTTGTAGATATTGAAGAATTTTGCGTCAAATTAGTAAATTAAACTATACAGTTCTGTTTGTTAGAAATGTAAGATATCGATTTTAACCTGATTTTTCTTAAAATTAAAGATCGTAAAGTGAAATGGAAATTCCCATTTCAGCATCACAACTGAATCAAATTAACATGGAGTTATATTTTGTGCTCATTTATTTGTGTACTTTAGGGGCACACTCATTCAGAGATGGGGAAATATTGAACGATGGAAAACCTTAATATGTGAGTTATTGCTATCTCGCGTTTAATGACATCTCGTTCTGATGATAGACGAGGGAAACCCGAATCTGTATTGAAAGAAAGAAACACATTCGAGTCCTGAAGATCATTCTGACAAAAAATAGCACCAATGCTTGCATACAATGATATATCAAAGTGTGTAATATTAAATTTCGATGTGACACGCCTTCGAAAATATTTTCACATTGTCAATTATTGAATGTTTAGAATGCTATTTTGCTAGTTATTTTTTAACTTTCCAAATGATTTTGTCAACTGCATTACGTTTAATGCTCCGTTTAAATTATGATTAATTATTTTAACAGTGTGACTTAAAATGTTAAAACATGAACCAGAAGGAGGATTTAAACCAAAATCTTTTAGAAAATTTAGAACAACTATAGAGAAGGTAGTTGCTCTAATATAATAATAATTTGCTAACTAACTAGTTTTCATCGAGTAAATGGTTGTATAAAGAATACGTATTACGTTTTGAAATCATACATGCAGGAAAGGTCACTGTTAGAGTTTGGACACAATTTTCTTGCAATATTTAAAAACAAATATGTGGATATGTTGGTTTAATTTAACGGGGAAAGATTTTAATGATCGCTCGCAAATGTTGCTCTCAACTTGAAGGATAAAAGGTATGTTCTTGAAAACCAATAATGTGTTAAAATGCAATGTTATGACCAATCATAGGTAAATAAATTTGCTGAAGTGCGTGTACTTTAGTTTATGTTTTAAAGCATAACTGTAAATTCAATGTGCGTCAATTATGCTGTCACGTTCGCTCATAAAATGAACATATTTACAAACAAAATCCTTTTTATGATGCTTCAAGTTACACATGGCATTTAGATTTATAAAAATCTTTCGAATAGACTTTAGTATAGCAATATTGTGTTACAAATGTTAAACAAGATACATTATACATTTGTGGATATATGTATTTACAGATCATATTTTCAACATTTTGTAAACGTTAAAAGTGTCATTGGTGTTGATGTCCCTGCCACAATGAAGGTAACGAGGTAAATGATCACTGTCCATCTGGGTTTTCGTTACCAGACCAGAACACCCAAAAAAAAACATGAAACTTGTGTTGGGGGAACAATCATCATGTGTAGATGCGCCTTGTTGAGTTTCAATGCCTTTGTAGTTTTATGTTAACCGTTTCCATTGAAACACAACTTACAATTTCTTTTCCGGACCAGAGCCCGGTTACACAAAGCAAGTGTAGAGTTACGATCAATTGTAGCCCATTCTTTTAATGTTGGTTGAACTTGATTGTAAAGCTTCCATCAATTTTAAGTTTTTTGTAGAACGACAACAAAAGAACTTTAAAACTGTAAATCCTAGCCCTCAAAACAAATTATTATGAGGAACATCCATTAAGTGTAGATGTGTATTTCGGGATGTTCTTTGGATATTAATTTTGGTTGTTTCCATGGAAACGCAAGTGCACATTATGTTTCCGGTCCAGATCCAATATCAGGAATACCATAACTTCCTCTATTATCAAATTGTACACACGTGTTGATGTATTACCTTATTTGAAAAAATGATGAAATGAAAATCAGAACTCTGAAATATGTTTCATAGGAAAAAAGTAAACTTGTTATGTTCACCGAAACGAAGAACAACTCAAAAGATACCAAAATCTATGCATCCGTACATCTACATGGTGCGTTATATACACAAAAACGTATGCTTTTTCTGAACAACCTACATTATTTATCTTAACGACCTAGTCATTTTAGCAAACATCTTATTAAATTGAAATTGATGTTGTAATTATAGATTTACAGGAAATAAATGGCTGATTCTACAGTTCGCCCAATGTGTGTGAGGAGGCTAACCCTCATAAATGATAAATCTTCATGACTGTCGATCTAATTACAACATTATCTAGTCTTGAATCATAATTACAAAAGCAGCAGAAAATATTATATATCGGACATCTGTTGCATGTAAACTTAATGCACAGGAGCTCTCTCAGCTTAAAGCTTCGGAATTGTACAAGTACACATTAAATATATATCTGACCGAACAATAGAATGTGTCCCATTTTGTCAACAACCATAAGAGTTAGATCGGCAGTATTTCTTAGGATAGATACTTGGATTATGAAAATCAATGATTTTCTAAACAATATATCTAAAACGATCTAGGTATACACATAAAATAGATATATTTAAAACATCCTCGAATATCTTGGAACACACAGTTCAAGCCAGTGCTGTATATACATATAGCTATATCTGGAGATGTTTCTAATCTAACACTCTCCTGACACCGAGTATCTAATAATAGTTCTTGATTTACATTGATTTCTATTTCTATGTCTTCCAGAACTAATTTAGTCAGACAATTCTAAAAGTAGAACGTCACTCGTAGAAGGAATTATCGATCCCATTTTCAAATGAAAATGTTGACCATAAAATGTACATAAGTAAATGAGGCAACCAAAGAAAAAAGCTCAACCTGGGGTTCTCAGACTGTCGGCGTAAATCATGCATGATTTATTGAAGGAATTATGATAGTGTACATGTTATAATATAACTTTTAATATGTCAAGATTGTTTTAAAAGAGGAAATATTTCCCCGGCTTCTGGAACTTGTACCGAGGATATTTAAATTGAATGTTGTCATTTCCGTGTAGTTGATGTATCACATATTAGTTTATATATGTATTTCAAAACTTGTATAAACCCATAACATCATCCAGCATCAGTTTACACAGTAATTAACATATAGTGTTTTAGTAAAACTATTTACTCTCACGATTTTTGGAGTGCATTACAAGCAAAAACTAATTTTACCATTTCATACTTAAAGTCATATCTTTGAGTCTAGAATTAAGTATTATTATCTAAATTATCATTTCACTTTCTTACATCCTGTCTATTTTCCAAGCTTAATAAGCTGTCTAGACGTTTTGATTGGAGCTGCACTAGATTTGTGTTCCTCTCTAAGGTAAGGAGAACTGAAGTATTGCAAGTAAGAGTCTGCTGATACTTCTCTCTACCTCTTATCGATTTGGATCTCTACACACACTTAATGCCTTTCTGTAAGTCGAAATAACAGACTGACAAACAGACATATTTTATTTCAGTATGGAGGCCTTAGGCCCATAATACAGGCATATAGCATGGATTGAACATTGTGCGCAGCAAGTCATTGTAGCTCTATATCCTTGAGTTAATAAGTTTCTGGACATGATATAGGTATAAACCAACACTGTATATACTTTCATTATTCTTATTTTGCAACATATCGACAATGGAATGCTTTAAACATGGTGTTTTAGTAATTTTATGAAGATATTTAGCTCTAAGTTTACCATAAGTTTTACAGATAAATAATACATGAAATTCATTGTCTATATAATCTTGACCTGTATTATTACAGAAAGGTCATATTCTTTCTTTATATTCAATATCACTAAACCTGACATATTCAACAGCAATGTTAAAGTTACTACATCTGAACCTTGATATAGCAATTCTTAAAATACAGCCTTGATGTAGCTATGCTCAATGATGGTATTTAAAACAAACCATACATTTAACAACCCATTTATGTTTGAGGCAACTGGTCATTCTAAGATTAATCGGGGCACATTTCTGATACAGTCGATTTCGATTACTACAACAACTTCATCACTTATCTATGATAATAAACAAGTTCACTATCCATAGAACTTTCTTCATCACACCAGCTTCTGGAAAGCCTGACAAAACGTCTTCCCCTGAAACGTCGTAATCAGTGGGGAGTCAAGATAATTTGAAGACATCACATCAGCTATGCTATACCTCTGTTTGTGCTCTACAGTAAAGGTATATGATTTCAAACATATAACTGGACACATAACTCACGTAAACACGGAAAACCTTAACTTATTTGCCTTGCTGTGGAAGAGCAATTATACAACATTTTAGCGTGGTATACATACACATTCTTGAATAACGCTGTACTTCAGTAAACCTCTCAACAATGTTTGAGCTTTGTGGGGGGTCCATGACATAGCATTTAAATGCTTCAGTAAAATAAAGGTGTGTTTTAAAGAAAATAAATCTGGTTTAGTCCTGTAGTGAGAAGGATTGTTTTCCAGAATCGAGAGTACAATTATACAACGACTAATGAATGTACTGTTGGGGTCAGATTATTTGTCACATTGCTGCAGTATACTGCACCATGTGCAGCTTTCGTATCAGATGACTTGGAAAAGCCACAGGAACGAAACGCCCGAGTAACAGCCACTATAGTCTTGATGTCAAGGTAGTGCCGCATCATACCGATGTTCTGCCGACGCTTATTGAGTTGTGGCCCTCATGCTATATGGTTGAATCTGACATTGTCCAATGCTGAATTTCGGAAGAGAGATATTTATATATGGTTTGGAGACGCCTAGAGTTAACACTAAGCTTTCTGATTTACCCTCATGGATTGTAAGATGCTGTGACGTCATCCAGTCTTTGATACAGCTCACAGTCTTCACAGTCGAGTCATTATGAGATCTTCAATTCACTAAAATACAGCTAAGTTTAAAAACTATGCTTTCACTATTTTTCTCAATATGATGGTCTTGAACTTTTAAGTCATTGAATACAAACAGCTGTAATAAGAAATTAGTTACTGACAAATATAGCTAGTGCACGTGCTCTCGTAAGTGACACCAAACAAAGTGCTTTAGCAATAACCTCCGTGTACGTCTATGTAACGATTACAATGACAAACAGATAACATGCCACTTCGAAGCTAAACATAAACCTATTTAACATTACAAGAAAATGACGTCAAAGACGGGAAGCCATGCATTGCATGTAATGTGATAAACTATAATGAAAAATAAACTTAATTATATAAACACGTGTAGACGAGTTGCAGACAGGTAAGACAGTTAAGTATGGTAACCGCCCACTCAGTCTCTGTGTTTGTAACGTTCTCCTACATTAGAGGATGTAACGAGGCATGACGTACATGCTGGTGTATTGATTTACTCATAACGATGAATTGATTAACGTCAGAAGATCCATACATTAATTTCACAAAAATGTTATATTAACATGTTTCCCAATATATATCCATCAAATCAAATATATATTCAAATCAGTTCAATGACTATGATAGATTCGATCCATCATGTGCGCATCTCATCAACAACTTCATGAACTTTGATGCTACCAAGACAAAGATGTAGTTTATCAGAAGTCTTTATAACAATAATATATTTGGTTATATCTATAAGAAATTTCTCATCAACATTAACAAACAGATTTCTTTATAATAATTGACAACTTTTCCCGTACTGTTCTGAAAAGATCGTGATATTTGCCAGTGATTACACAAATATGGTTTCAGCTATTCAAAAAATGTTTTTCAAACATTATGTTGATAGCAATACATTATGTAAACAGATTATTGAAGAGATAATGAAGACTGTGGGTAACATATGTTTAGTTATCAGGGCAAACCTGCAATTGACGTCAGTTATGTAACCAGGAAATGGTTAATAAAGATATCACGTCTATCTTTGCCTCAACCAAACTCCACCAGAATCAACGTGTGCATTGATTATATCTGATTAACACTGGTCATCCCAAACTATATTTGAACTCTCGGCATATCCATAATCAGTCAAACATGTAAGCTGTAATACGTCTCAGTTACCTCTGACTTCGATCAAATATAGAGAGCTGTGGTTCAAGCAATCATAAGATTATAGAGCCATTACATGTTCAGGAGAAAGGCATTTTGTTAAATGAATAATGAAACAATCTAATATATTTATTCATTTTAACCATAAATATTTTCACTTTATTGTTTTATTGCCTTTGGGAATAAGAAGAACAGCTGTTCGTTTCACAAAAATGAAATAGACACTAGATGTTGTAAATTTACAAATCAAAATGATATTTAACACGAGTTACCGAACCGATGTTATCACATTTCACAGGTGTCGAATGCTTTCATTATGAGAAACGAATTACCTGTTAGGATATCAAGGCAATACACTTCTCTTGGCTCCAGTGTAAAAGAGATGAATTAATCACAGTTAAACAAAGCTTTTAGAGTGTCTCAAAATTCATCGGGAAAATTATCTGAATCAATTTTGAATGAAATGCGATTACTATAATATATATTCAGTTACGTTGACAATATGTCAACATCTTTCTTATGAAAGATTTTTTATTGCTGCATGTGGTTTTGTTTCATGTAGACTTATTATACGATACATACCAAAGCATATCAGTATGACAATGATTGAAATGGTGCTCACATGTTAATGATATCACTGTCATACTGTGGACCACATCTTGATGACGAGACTAAATGTATCTCTGAATATCAAATTCATTTACTTCCCTTGAGGCAGTGTCGTCTTCCACCTTTTCATGGACCTTTATCGAATCTTTATTTAGTAGTTGTTGATAGCTCATCTTCATGCCAACGAAAGAGAGTAAAACAAGTTATGACCCCAAAATGTTCCTTATAATTTATTTCTGTGGAATAAATAAAAACATCCTTGTTATTCTTTATCATGTCAAATGGAAGGGACTTTGTACATGGTTATTTACATGGTCCCTTTACAAAAGTGTCGACAACATAGACAAATATAATCCTGGTTTACTACAATCTTTATATTTAGAATATGTTTATGAATATCCAGACGTGTTGTAAATCTCACGTTAATACTATTCGTGTACATTCTGCTTATATATCTTGTTACAGATAATGTAGCGAATGCAGAGAGGTAATGAAGCAATTATATGTTGATTTATAGCATTATGGTTCTGTGATAAACCAAACCAATTGTTACTGAGAGCAGTACGAGTCATCTACGCTTACCACAAGATCAATATCCACCATTGATATCTCTATTTCATCAAAGAACGTACAGCTGCATTTAAGTAGTGAAACACTTCACTAAACAGTGTTACATGAAGAAAGGTTATCTCAAGGATCTGCCTGAAAACAAACCGTGAATGTATAACATGAAAAGTTTATGATTTGACGTATTCAGTCTTCCAACCTGATTTATGTGGCAATGTTAAAAATATCATAAAGGAAACGTCACAGCTCAACGGGAAGGCTGATGTTGACTTTACTCACGTTGGGTGAATATAGCAGATAGACATCATATTTCTTATTTGTGTACTCCTTATATCTACAAGCAACAAGCTGAAATTTAAAATGCGATTAAATAAGTTATTTTAATACTATTTGATAAATCCCTATTTCTCATTAATCAGATATTATCAAAATGTTTTTTGTTAGATTTAACTAATTTCTTTTTCGACCCCATAGTTAGTCCACGACCATCATTTTATACAGTCCTCTTTCAATCCTTACCTAATAATCTAGAAAACCTTAAATGAAATTGTAAGATCAAGAAATCAGTATTTGGAAAATCGTTCCATTATATTTCTGAAGGTTATTTCGTAGGCTAAATAGTACAATATTGTCGTGTACAAAACAAAAATTTGCAACTTCATCATTACTTTAAAACATTGAATGCATCTGATATAAATAGGAATGTTAAACAATCACAATTAAGGGATCGTTGAGTAATTTCATTAATATCAATTTCAAAGCTTTGCATTCATAAACGCTGTAATCAACTAAAAACTCATAATGAACCTAAACATAACAATATTGTTTTGGTATGTCATTCCAAAGTAACTCAGATAAGGATGTGTCGGATAAAACTATAGAGAAGTTTCAGTGCTCGAGTATTAATTCACTTTGATAAAGCAAGTCCTTGTGTATGCATAATTCGGATAATGTGCAAAGTTTCAGACAATGCATGTATTATTATCATCATCTTCACAACGTCACAGGCGCAACGAAAATATTTCCATATTTTCTCCTTCCGCCCTTGACCTCAACCCTCGCATTTTCAGTGCTAAGATTTTAACGTACTGCATGCTAATCGGATAAGCCAATCAGAAGACAGTTAAATTGCCTCTGTGACTGTGTCGATCGTCGCTTATTTTGGATTGGTTCCGAATGTAAACGGCGATTTAATTGGCTCTATGCTAGCAGATGGTAAGGGGCGTAACTCGTGATCACAATAGGTGTCGCTGATTCGTTTCACCACTTCTGCCTAGGTTGAAGGCAAGGTAAAAAATGGAGAGATCTCGAAACAGTTTCACCTTTCCTTTGGAAGATGTATCATCATATAATGCAACATATATTTAGGCTATACAGTTTGTTCATATGCTTCTAGGGATGAAAACTTACTGAGGTCAAGCCTTGAATTTATTTTGAACTAAAATTTGGGTATGTTGTGGCAACTAATAATTTCTTCAAAATAATATAAAAATGCTTCGATACACATAAGTGATGACAGAACTAAGACATTTGTATGATCTGAAAACAGTGGGTTAAAGTGACGACGTTGGCAAGGTAGTTTGAGTATACAAACTAGCCTTTGTACAGTTGTTGTTTAGTTGTTCTTTTTATCTGATAATGCTTAATGAGGAAATGAAAACAGAAACAATATAAGATAAATGTTCCCAATCATAAGTTCTTTAACAGATTTATAGGCCAAACATTAAAATGGTAATGTTTGGGAACAGCCAGTAATTCTAGATAAAGTGACACTATGTATAATGTGATAACAATGGATTCCCCTCTACATAACAAACAATATGAATATTTGTGATCAATTGCTTTTCTAGGATACAGAAGTAGTCCACATATGGATTTCAAGGGCACAGTTGTTCACTTCAAGAAGAAATATATTTTTGTGAAGAAACTTACCTGAATATTTAACTTCATGACCACAACAGTTGAATGTTTGTTGAAGTACTTGAGTTACACACTTAGCAATCAGAGTGCTTCATTAGGTTGTAATGTTTACCTCATAAAAAGAACATATATTCTAATGAAAATATGTCATGTGATTTTTTGTTGTTGCGGGAATTATACATTTGAAGAGTTCCTTTAATGAGTTTGTAAGTTTGATAATAAAATGTAAGACAAAAATATATAATCCTTACAAGATTCAAAATTAAGTATTTCAAACATGAGAACAAGAACAAGTTTACCTTAGACTTGAACATTGAGAATGTAATGTCATATAATAACACGTATGTATTAAGGGCACAACTAGTTCCCATAATTATATTCCTGTGGACTCATGGATGTTACAGAAGCCAGATAAATAAAATATCACATATGTTTTGATGTTTTGCTTTGAGAAATTATTTCTTTCTCGTTTATTTTCACAACGCTTTGATCATGAATGGAAGTATTGATCATCATTTATTTTCTCCCATATGTTTTAAGCTTGACCTTGAGTGATCGCCTTTGCCTTTGATTGCAACAATCAGATGTGGCCAGGAGAAATGACGTTTAAATATCGCCAGTTCAAGTTACAGTGCGCCTTGCATGTTGGTAATTGGAAGAGTCGAGGAGTGTAATTTTCTAAACTGTTGGATGACATGCACCACTTCTCGTGATATTGATTATGAATGAGATATTGATTCCCGGATTTGACAGTTATTTGGAGAGTTCCTTATCTCGTCACAAATACAAATTTGGGCACTCCATCAGATGGAGTGGCAGTTATGATTGAGTTTAAATACAATTAAACTGAATATTTGATAAATTGAAACGGGGTGAACTGAACATCCATAATATACCTTATTGAAATATTGTTTAGCATATTATGTCAAGGATGTTTAATAAAGCAGCTATGTATTCAAATTGAAAAGTTCACTTTTAACAGTAATGACGAGTACTTGATAGTTCAATAAATCTTAACCACTTGCAAAACAAATGTCAACTGCGTCAATATATCGACATAGTGCATATGCTATATGAAGTTTCGTATGGTCTTTTCAGAACATCCTTCATTATTGTCAATCTTTTTCATTACATTTTACTCACTTTAAGAAATCTTATAGAATTGAAATTGATGTTGCAGTTATATATTTCCAGACACTTCATGGCTGATTGTTCAGTTCGCCCAATGTCCACTGGCATTCAGATGAAGGTATTTTTATTATTCATACCTTGAACTTTATCATTCATATATGATCCGATGATAATGCATATATGCAAATATGGTAACTTATGTGCCATACGAGGATACATGATTTTACAGTTCTCCCAGTGTGTGTCAGGAGGTTACCTTGCATTCATTTGAAGGTAAATTTATCTTTCCTACCTGTTACCTGGGATCTGAGCTATAGTCTACCACAGGTTCACAATCTTGTATATTCACAAAATATGATATTGTAAATGAAGTTCATACATAAAGGATATTTGATAATTCAAATATACAAGATATAAATACAGTTTGACTAGAGAATGATAATTACATGCTACATCAAGCCACATGCAATTAACGTTCCCTCCACAATACAATTTGATTACGAAATTTTAGTCATGGCTATGCCTGTTTCTATGTTGCCTGCATCAAAATACAAATACAGGGGTCAGTTGATAATGATAATTCTACAAAACAAAAGAAAAAATGCCAGAAAGTGTGTATTTTGCATTTTGGAATGACGTTTTCTCACCTTACATCTTGTAAACACTTGAATATATTGCAAGATCAGACGCTACTATCATTGGAAACCATCTGCAGGATAGCTCAGGACATATCTTTATTACAAGAGTCTATTTAGTAAATAGTCTCAGGTAGAGTAATTTATGAAATAACCCTTTTTTATTGAACTTTTATGATTACATTATTTGAGAAATCGAAGAAACTGTCTTTGGAATGCAATTATAAAGCCCTAGATATAACACATAACAATGTTAAGTAGATAGCCTCACTGAGTACCTGTAACTTTGTTGGGAGGGATTTGATTTTATGTGGAATTAGGTTAAGTTCTCTCCGAAACTTAATGTCTAATAATAGTTTGTTATAAACATTGTTAGCTATTCCTGTATGTTCCAGATTTAGCCAGACAACTCTAACCATAGAACATCAATGTGGAGAGCCAGAGTGATCGATGGCTATTTCTACACAAAATATTTGTGAGTGTGAGTGAGTGAGACTGTGAGTGGTGTATTGTTACTTTCACATAAATGAGTTAACCAGAGGAGGGGGAGTAGTAAGATACACTAACGAGTATACAGTCTAATTTGTATCAACATAGACTAGCATAGTCTATTTTGCTTTAAAGACTTAACTGCATTATATTGTGTCGTTAATAATTGATTCATATCTTTCAATACTGCGTAAATGAGTAATCATTTTCCTCTTGACGATAGATGGAATGAAATTAAACGCATTAATAACTGTTGCTGTGTTTGGTTCCTCTCATGATTTATTGATAACAAGTTAAAAGCTGGATTAAAAATGAAAACATTACGAGCACATACTTAAGAAATATATACCTATATGCCTTTATATCTACCTTGACTATTGTTACAAAATAAAAATGATCATCTTGAATGTCAGGTTTCAAAGTTTGAAATATCTTATTGGGTTGAGTTTATATCAACTAGTATAGCTTTATATAATCCTTCAAACGTTTGGGAACACCTGATTATTTGTGTTTTTTCGCGGATAAATGAATTGAAGTGATACAAACATCATATTTAACTTCATATGCATGTGCAATATCAGTTAAGGGATGTTTCAATCATTCACTGAGACAGACCAATACTCTGTGGCAGTTTTATTGGTTGCGTTTTGGCGTATGACAAAGGAACCTGATTTACCTGATGTGTCTTTCAGATCATTAAGTCCAACCTGAACAGAACAGAACAAAACTGACTGGTCGTATTGAGACATTTGAGAAAGCGATTTAAGGATCTTGGTATTTACAAGATTCGCATTAGTGATCAGGTTCACAAAAAACTGGCCTGAACATAGTTCAATCATTCCGTTGTGAAATACAGTTGATACAACACAAATGAACTTTTGTCGCAAATGTTGATGGATGAAACAAAGCGTACTTTGGGAACGCACGCTAACAAGCAAAACGTAAGTGTATACAGATGAATAGCGTGAATAGTTTTTCTGTAATTGATTGCTCAAGATGTCTTTGGATGGACAGAAAGAGGGACGGAGGAACAGAATCCTCGGTAGTACTTATTACCCAAAAACCGTAGTTTAATTTTGGATGACTGTTGTAAAGTATATTCAATCATTGTATACAGCATGTACATGAAACATGAGACTGTTAATCTATCAGCGGAATTGGGGACGACATAAAACTGTTGTCATTAAAATCCAAATTGCATGGAGGTACCTATCAATGGATATGGGGGACTTGTTGTAGCAACACAGTACACATAAAATGGTTATGTTCCGAGAGGCTTACCAGTTAATAAATAACCAGTATTTCATAGTTGATTCTGCCTTCTCACCAATAGCATCAGATAAATCACACATAGACATCTGTAGCACATTGTGCCTACTGCTGTGTGACCAAAACAGAAGCAACGTGAGTTTCCATGTGTTCTTGACTTCATACTTAACGGTCTAGGGTAAATGTCTTGTTTATATACAAACTATACCAATAGAGGCATATAATCTAAACAACAACATTGATAAGCAATGAGTTATTCGGTTTCAATTACTGATTTCTTGTTAAGATTATAACATACGTTTTATATATCCATCTTGAATATTAAACATACAGTAAGTTATGTGTGCCGTGGCTTAATTTGGTATTTCGAAGAAGTAATGTCTTATGGATGTTATATTTAAATAATGATGTGATCAAAAACACTTTCAGGATATGCCTTATTCAACCCATTACGAAATGCCAAATTAAATTCTATTTGTGATTGTTTGTCTATTCTCGTCTTTCCTGAGACTGTTTTAAACCGGTGAAGCTAAAGGTAGAACATCATTAAGAGACACTGACAGTATTGATCAGTTTCTCAGCGGCAGTATTTGTGTTCGATTAAAAGAATTCGTTGTATTTACTCTACCTCCAGCTACAACGAGTAAAGCATGCTAAGTTTCAAGTTCAAATGTACTGGCACTACACCGACATACTTTGGAGTCTTTTGATTATATATTTAACAGCCAGTTTGTCTCCTGATTCAGATGGCAGATACTAGTAATGTAATGTTATCGCAAACTTCCTTGAGATAGATTTCTCGTGATGAAGTTATGTTACATTTATGTGTCACGTGTCCTTTCCTCATTTGATGATTACAATGGCATAGCCTTCTACGCAAAGACATAAGTTAAAAACCGAAAATTCAGTCTGAATATACATGGCAAAATATGTTATGAAAAACACAAGAGTATAATGTCCATAGAGGTATCAGTTTGTTTTAGACCCTGAAATTAATTTGCGAGTAACTGATAATAGTGTATAAATTACAACGATAAACAGTGATGTACTCCCCTTCACACTAGGCAATGTAACGATAATGATAACAGTCATAGGGTTAACACTGAGGCATCTGATGTGTATGATTGCAGCACCTGTGTCCATGTTCAAATTAGAACTTAATCAACCCTCTCTTTTATCGACATTGTTAGATGTCTCTTAACAGATGCAGTTGCAATCTAAAATATTATTTGTTTTTGCAATGATGCTGTTTTCATTTTGGTTAAAAACGTTTGTTTATAACGTTATTTATATGCACACTTGAAATGAAATAAGGATACACGTAATTGATGACAAGTGTAAAGATCTTATTACAAATTAAATTTGATTCAAAGTTTAAAACGATGTCCATTTTATAGACTCCAAGACAGTTGGTTTATGATAGAGAGACATTCATATTCATAGAGATTCATATTCTCTATTTCAAACCTTCCAGTATGAAAACCATGTGCCTATATTTGCTTTATACCTTTATTAAACTCTCTTATTGAAAGGTGCTTCGTGTACCCATATGGACGTGGTGTGCTGCTACAGGTACCTTTGCAAGTGCAGCTAATGGTACATTCTTTACGTTTTCCTTTGTATGTATCAGCATTATATATATGGAGCAACAACGCTACGCACATCCAATCCTATCTGCTTCTCAAACAACTTGATGATAATGGTAAACATACATGGGTGTCCGTCATACATGTCCGTCACTTACTTTTCATAACCGGTTTTTCATATGTCGGGATTGCACAAGATGTTGGCAACTTACAATTGTTTATAATGGAGTTCTCGCAGAGAGTTAAAGATATTTATCTCCAAGTTTGGCACGACTCGCTATGTACATCCAATTTTCTGAAACATTATTCATCTTTTAAATCATTATTGCAGCCTGAATTATATATTACAGCACTTAGAGATAAAAATTCCATATGCTCTTTTTGTAAATTACGCATCGCCTTACACTCCTTTAAAGTAAACCTTGTTAGACAAAACAAATGTTTTGATGAACACCTTGCTATTTGTACAAATTGTAATCTGGGAACAATTGAAGATGAATATCATGTGTTGTTTGTATGTGAACTATATGCAAACCTCAGAAATAAGTATCTGGGTAATGTAAATCATAGAAATGTGTGTGGTCTTGTTACCTCATCACAAATTGAATTGATAAAATCCGTTCCAATATATTTGAAACATGTATTTGTATTTAAAACATGATAATGAACAGTTCTGTCAAATGACGTGCTTATGTGGTCACATTCAATTGTACTCTGGCCACATGGCCGCAATATTGAATAAACTGATTTGCTGAATAAACAGGATAACGTTTCGAGGAAGAAATTTGGAAAATAGTGTTTACATTTGATCGTTTTGCTTTTGATAAGAAACCTCCATAATATAATATATTTACTAGAGCAATGTAGTCGATATATTTATTTTCATGAAGTATATAGAATTAAAAGGCATGAAATAAATGTACTTCTCTATCTGCATCTGACCTAGATGAGATGTCTCTATCATTGGTCCCCTGGTGGCTTTACAATCTGATAATTGCTAGTGTCTTACCACTTGTCCACTTTAATATTGGTGTCAATGCATATTGTGAGTATTCCCAACTTATTCGAAACTCGCAACGATAGCCAATGTGATTAGTCTCCCAATGCTTACACGCGCAGGAACGTGGTATTAAATACGTCATTGTCATCAAATACATTTTTTGAATAATAAATCTGAAAACGATCAAAATGAGACCCGAAACGGCTTATATTAACAATGTAGTTTCACAATTTTAGAAACGTTAATGAATTAATTTAATTAGGGCGACAAAAAGTTAAAACCAGGCTGTGTAGCATCCAAATACTAATGGAATACAAAATAAATTGACCGTAAACATTACTACAAAATCTACACAATAATACCAATAGGAAATTTGGAAATAGTGCAGAAGATATCCCAAATGTTTTGCAACATGTTTATCTTCTACAGAATAGAGTGAGCTCCCTTAACTACATTCGGAAAGTATCCCTGCTCTCCGAAAGGTCCAACAACAAGTTACATAATTCACGACTGTCAAATAAATCACACCATTTTCAATTTTAATGAATTCTGCAGGGCATGGAATGAAAAATCACAACCGTGTCTACGTGTCAGAATATAGATAAATACTAAATCTAAGATATGGTACAATGGGAATAAATATATTGTGTTTGTTAAATATACAGAATTATTAAAGCTCTGAATTGTGGTGACTTTATTTTTTGCAAGTTACTTAATCACACTAAAACCTTTCTTTGATGGATGTAAATCAATTCTTTTTAGACACATATATAGAACAAAGATTGAAAATACTGCTTTTGTTCCATGTAAATGTAAACATCTTGAAGTGAATATAAAGTGATCTTTCCTTTTGAAAGGATCACAGCTTGTCTTTTGAGCGTTTTCTCTTGTATATTGATGGCTATCTTTTTGCTTTTCACGAAAAGTACACAATCATTAGGAGATTGGAAACTATTGATCGCTCACAAACAATATGTTATTCTGAGATATGTCACAATGTGCGTTATCGCTACACTGGTTGTCAAGTACAAACACGTATATTTACAAAAGGCACACATGCAATGAGTTCTGGGGAATAATGTTAAATCCTGACAACAATGCTTGAATCTAAGAAGCTACATTGTATCATATTGTGTGCAACAGTCAATAAGGTGTTGTTATTTACATGGGTTTTGAGTTTTAAAACCTGACAAGGTTTCTGGTGCAGTATTTTATTACGTTTATACTGGAAGTTTGAACGCTACGTGATTTTCCTATTTAAGAATACATATTATTTCATTTAGACCTCTTTGGAGCAAACCGATTTTTTAGAACATGGACACTCAATGCGATGCGAGGTGTAAGATATTCAATATTAAAGTGACATTCACTGTACGTGTTTCACAATGTTGTGTTTGGCCTTAGTACGCATCAATGGACAATATGTGCTTATTTAAGTTCTAATAGTTTCACTCAATTTACAAATTCATCTCAAGTTGACAAATAGATGATAATTACTACTTTCCTTGAGAAAGATTATTATACATGTACAAAACCTAATATAAACTGCATGTCCCATTTACATGAACAGAAGTTATATGGACTATTAAACATTATCAACCCAAATTTGTCTTTTTATCTGTTCTAGAGAAGTTTCCTAATAACGTTTGACTAATGATGCGCGCCAGCTGAGCACTGTGCTTCCAATCAGAAATCACGACTTAAATCTCTATATCATCACTATACCGAGTCGACTATCATTTCAATGGTAATTTTTGGCAACAGTCAGTACTTCCAGATAAAGTAAAATCACCTATAACGTTTTGGAAATGTGACCCCCCTAACTACAAAGTGAATGTCGCTTTAAATAGGAAACAAATTATAAATCTGTGTTATCATTTGCTTTGGTCCAATACAGAAAGTGTCGACATATGGATTTCAAGTGCACAGGGAGGATAATTTATTTAGCAGTAGCTGTTCACTCAAAGAAGAAAGATACCTTCGTCAAGAAACTTGCCTTAATGTTTCATTTTATGACTACAAACAGGTGAATAATGCTGACGTATTTCTTTGAAATGTTAAGAGTACACACTGAGCAATCAACATTGGTCATTAGGTTGTAAGGTTTTCCTCATAAAATGAACATATATTCTAATCAAAATATGTAACGAGATATTTTCTAGCGGGAATTATACATTCAAAGGTCTCCTTTTCATGAGTGTGTACTTTTGATAAAAACAAAAAATATGGTTCTTTAACAATATTTCAAACACGAGAACAAGGCTATGATAGACTAGGAATTAAGAATATAATGACATATATTTACACTAATTAAAGGTACAACCCCATAAGTATACCCCTGTGAACTCTAGGATGTTACAAGAGTTAATTAAATTCAAAATCACATATGTTTTGATGTTTTCCTTTTGGTATTTATTCATTTCACGTTTTGTTTCACATGTCTGTGATCATGAATGAAAGTATCTGTCATCATTTGTATCCTTTCAACTGTTTTAGTTTGATCTAGAGCGAAAGGCTTTGTCTTTGATTACAACAATCAAATATATCACGTTTAAATATCACCTCCTCATACCCCTTTCGAAATCTAAAATCATGGCTTTGTTAAAAGGAAGCTTCAGAGAGCGTAATAACTGTTGGATGCCATGCGCGACTTCACGTGATATTGATTGTGCATGAGATGTAGCCCGGATTTGATAGTCATTTGGATCTGTGTCATGATTACAGATATGATCGTCCATATTATCAGATTGTACTTAATCTAGTCTTTATCTGGAGTTTTCGATTGCATTTGTTTTGATTAAAAGTAAAATTAAACTTAGTATTTAATTAATTGAAGCATGATGCAGGGACATTAGTAGTATATCTTATTAAAATATTGTTCATGATATTACATGTATATATAATTGGTGTTTTAAAATTTCACTTATATAAACACTTGTAGAAGAGTACTAGTCAGCAAACGTAGTACCAACCCACACTCCTCATAATGTGTAACGTGAAGTTCTTTTACATTAGAGGCAGTAACGAGGCTTGACGTGCATGCTTAACTGTTTAATTAATCGGATATACATTTTGCCAAACAAATTATGTGAAGATATTGACAGTTGAAGATTATGGGTATCATGGTGTTACTGCAATTATCTTCGGAATCAGATCAGGAAATGGTTAATAAAGAAACATATATCGCGTTTATCTTTATCTTTTTATCGGATATATTGAACCAGAACTCCAGTGCTAAGATGAACATCCCAACAAGTCAGCACAACTCTGTCTGAAGTTGCGACATTTTCCAAGTCGTTTTACTTTTTAATAGACATATTTTTTGAGTATTTGATTTGCCACAATGTTGTTATATAACATTTGATAATATTAACAGAAAAGTTCTTCATTCAACAAATTTGCAATTTCTTACTAGTTTCAGAAATAACCACCTAAAAATTGTTAAATGTTTTTTTCATTCAGAAAGCTATTTTCTCATAAAGAACATGTATATGAATGAGCGAGTGAGTTGTTGCTTAACGCTGCTTCGGCAGTATCGCAATGCAGAGAAACTCGTGGTTGTGGTTGATTACACACATTCATCCGAATACAACAAATAAGAAGAAATGTTCATTTGTTTATAGATTGAATATAGATTAGATAGGATAGTCCATCCTTCTGTATTTTACATTTAGTTATTCCTCATTGAAGGACAGCTATTGAAACGTTCACCCTTCAACAAAAACAGTTGCCTACATAGCTTTCAGACATATTTTGTGGCATGTAGAAACTTCCTAACTCTCTAATTAAAATATGCTTCATACACGTTGACGAGCTATGTTGCTACAGCTGCTGTTGTAATTATTGATACATGCAATGAGGGAGAATGCGAATGTTAAGTCATCAATATTCTTTGCTTTCTCCTTTGTATGCCGTCTGCAATATACATAATCAAATTTGGAGTAAAGGAATTCGAAAAAGGGTGTTTACATTAAAAAAAAATGTTTTGCTTAAGGAAACTTGTACATGATAATAACATAATGAAAATCAATCTTATAGAAAGGGATTATATTCATCCAATTCGATTTTATTTCCAATAAAAAGGCATTTAATCCATATGTTAAAGTCATCATTTACATGTACTTTTTTTATATATATTAACAGTACCCTAATAATGTTTTTATCTGTTTTAAAACATCGCTAAAAGACAAATTATTGATGTTTGGAAAAAAACATATTAGAGGGGAACAACACGTAGTTGGTGATTTTTGTCACTTGTTTTATACAACAGGAAGACCACGTGTCCTGATGGTCCTGAAAGAGGTGTCTTACCTTGTGGAGTAAACTCTATGCAAGAAATGTGTGAACAGTCTTCACACAATTGTAGTTGTAATTCATAATCACCTAGACAAATTGCCAATTCATTATTTTGATCAAAATAATTGAAATAAATGTGCTTATTAATTTCACTATTAAGCTTGCTAGTGACATACTAACTGCAGAACACAAGTAAAGTTTTGATATTCAGTAGTTTTGATTATTTAAATCTGAACTACGTAAGAACTGATATTTTGTAGCTTAATTTTACTGATGTTTTCCTGATAGTTATTTATTGTTGTTAGGTTGATTAATTAATTTGAACGTACATTTGACATTTTCACCAAATAACTATTAGCAAACTCCTTTATCGACTACAATATGAAAGATTGGTTCCCGAGTTGTTGAGTTAAAATATAATGTTATCTCTGAATTCTTAGACCTTAAATGAAAGCAAAGCACAGTAACCTTGAATTGAAAAATTTAGAATCAGACTACAACCATATCAACTAATTAATTAAAGATCTATTAACAGGGAACTCAGGATATTTCATACTTGTTATTTGAGAATTAACTTCATTACATTTAACAAGTACCTTATTATTTTGTTTATTGTTCTATTGTCGTTAAATAAATAATACTTGCTGAGTAATGTAAGCCATCATAATGTAATAACATGTTATAATGTGCTCAGTAGGAAGTTATTGTTTAACAGTTAAAATACGATTATGTAGCCAAGCAACAATTGATATCTCGGATGACAAAGCTAGTTAATTGTGTTTAGTGTAACCATGTGAAATGATAAATAATTTAAAATCAAACTTTATTTCAATGTTCTGTATTGCCCATTTTACCATATGAAAATATTTGTACATCTGCACCTTCCCGATACTTGCTCACTGCAAATTTACTTTGTTTGTTTTAACAATCCGGGTCAGATGTTCACTTGCTTCTTTTATAACAAGAATGTTTCATTGCATATATTCATTCAATACAATATGATGAATGTAGCAAGGTCAGAAAGATTGCGATTAGATGTAAAGCAATGTAATTGTTCCGAGTATCCAATATCTGTATGTTGGAAGTGAAGATCAGCACCAGGAACCAGCACTGTGTCGCTCTTTACAGCGAGGAATGTCAGAATAATTGTCATGAATATCCGTCTGAAGAATCACCCAGTACACAGGGGTCGTAGAGCAGTTGTGGTATCGATTGGAATGAGATATCCTCGCTGATTTGTCAGTTACAATTCATTTTGAGGGATATTCCTTCTTTAAACCATATAGCTGCTATTGTTTGCGCCGTCGTATTACCAACGTGAATTTCAGTTATACCGGGGGTACCACGACCAGACTCCGATTTGTTTACGTAGTTTCAATATCTCATCAAATGCTTGCATTAACATAATAACACGCATAAACATGTTATTACATAAAATTATGTGTACAGTTTGAACAATCAATTATCGCCAGGTCTGACCGTACCAACAGCTTTCCACACGACCACTGGGCCTCGACAAAAATATAAGAAGCTGTACTATTGTCAATATTGAAGGTACTGTTATCCCAAATGTAACAATGTAAGATGTGTTCAGTATTTAACTGCAATTATTTCTAATGTCAGTGTATGTTCAATAACCGTATAACACCGTTTCAATCGCAGTTTTTAGAATTAGTTTTTATAACACTTATTAACAGTTAAAATGGCGTACAGTTTGAAACCAAATCCATCAAATACTCAGTTAATGTTACTTATTGCAAACAACAATCAACTTGCAAGTCTTGGGACCTGCAGTGTTCATCTTCCCGCTGCACTATCTAGGCTGCGTGAGATAGATTAAAGAAGATTATGTATTTGTAAATTTCATGAAACGTTACCTACACTGTAGTAGTTGATGTTCTTCTTTATAAACATGATAATTCTTACCTTACAAACTAGCAAAACAACGTTTTAATGCCTCCAAATGCAACTAGTTTAGCTGCAAATATCCATGTCTGAACATTTCACATAACTTTCTCAGATTACAAAAGCGCCACATGCAGATTGAGATAATGATCTGAAACGCGAATTTCATGAGCTCTGTGCTTTTGTTGTCATGTCAATGTCGTGTATGACATAGGATTCATATGTGTGTGTTGTCAAAAACAATATAGCTCTCGGGAAATATGAAATTTATAGATATTCATTTTTCGGAAGAGCGAAAGCCAACTGTAGTTTAAAAGGATATCTGTGGATGGTTGATAACCATCGCGAGAAAACTATTTGATTGGCTGGATCACACATCACATCAGGAAGGTTTGAGGGGGTTAGAACCCAGGGTATGAAAGTGTAGCGGAGGTATACATGTAGTTGTACCCTATTACTTAAGAGCTAGGTAATTTGAATACAGAACAACGTTCACCGCATGGATTAAATAATGCAATGAGTTTGCATGGAAGCGCAACGCATGGTTGATGTTGTAGATATTGAAGAATTTTGCGTCAAATTAGTAAATTAAACTATACACTTCTGTTAGTGAGAAATGTAAAATATCGATTTTAACCTGATTTTTCTTAAAATTGAAGATCGTAAAGTGAAATGAAAATTCCCATTTCAGCATCGCAATTGAATCAAATTAACATGGAGTTATATTTTGTGCTCATTTATTTGTGTACTTTAGGGGCACACTCATTCAGAGATGGTGAAATATTGAACGATGGAAAACCTTAATATGTGAGTTATTGCTATCTGGCGTTTAATGACATCTCGTTCTGATGATAGACGAGGGAAACCCGAATCTGTATTGAAAGAAAGAAACACATTCGAGTCCTGAAGATCATTCTGACAGAAAATAGCACCAATGCTTGCATACAATGATATATCAAAGTGTGTAATATTAAATTTCGATGTGACACGGCTTCGAAAATCTTTTCATATTGTTAATTATTGAATGTTGATAATGTTGTATTGCTAGTTATTTTTTAACTATCCAAATCATTTTGTCAACTGCATTACGTTTAATGCTCCATTGAAATTATGATTAATTATTTTAACAGTGTGACTTAAATTGTTTAAACATGAACCAGAAGGATTTAAACTTAAATCTTTTAGAAAATTTAGAACAACTATAGAGAAGGTAGTTGCTCTAAAATAATAATAATTTGCTAACTAACTAGTTTTCATCGAGTAAATGGTTGTATAAAGAATACGTATTACGTTGTGAAACACGCAGGAAAGGTCACTGTTAGAGTTTGGACACACTTTTCTTGCAATATTTAAAAACAAATATGTGGATATGTTGGTTTAATTTAACGGGAAAGATTTTAATGATCGCTCGCAAATGTTGCTCTCAACTTGATGGATAAGGTATCTTCTTGAAAACCAATAATGTGTTAAAATGCAATGTTATGACCAATCATAGGTAAATAAATTTGCTGAAGTGCGTGTACTTTAGTTTATGTTTTAAAGTATAACTGTAAATTCAATGTGCGTCAATTATGCTGTCACGTTCGCTCATAAAATGAACATATTTACAAACAAAAACGCCTTTTTGTTGCAGAAATAGGATTGTAACTACGATGATGAAGCAAATATAAGGGTGTTCCTGTATATGAGAAATAAGATTGCTCATGCTTCCTTTGATGATTTTGTAACTTCGATAATGAAACAAATAACAAAAGTTATACGAGGCAGTTATATTTATAAACAATATTTCGAATAGACTTAAGAATAGTAATTTTGTGTTACAAATGTTAAACAAGATAATTGCTACATTTCTAGATACATGTATCTACAGATCATCTTTTCAACCTCTTCGATAAATTATTCCTTTCAGATGTTACTTCACTGAGTTGATGAATGAAACTATGGAAGTGTCAATGGTGTTCATGTTTATATCCTTGCCACAACGAAGGTAACGAGGGGTTATATAAATTGTCTCATTATTGAAACTTGTGTTTGGGAACAATCATCATATGTAGATACGCCTTGTTGAGTTTCATGTCTTTGGAGTTTTATGTTAGCCGTTTCCATGGAAACACAACTTACAACTTCTTTTCCGGACCAGAGCCCGGTTACACAAAGCAAGTGTAGAGTTACGATCAATTGTAGCCCATTCTTTAAATGTTGGTTGAACTTGATTGTAAATTTACCATCAATGGTTAGTGTTTTGTAGAACGACAACAAAAGAACTTTAAAACTGTAAATCCTAGCCCTCAACACAAATTATTATGAGGAACATCCATTAAGTGTAGATGTATATTTCGGGATGTTCTTTGGATATTAATTTTGGTTGTTTCCATGGACACGCAAGTGCACATTATGTTTCTGCTCCAGATCCAATATTAGGAATACCATAATTTCCTCTATCATCAAATTGTACACACTTGTTGATGTATTACCTTATTTGAAAAATGATGAAATGAAAATCACAACTCTGATATATGTTTCATAGGTAAAAAGTTAAGCTGTTAAGTTCACCGAAACGAAGAACAACTGAAAGTTGGAAACACTCAAGATAACACAAGCTATGCATCCGTACATCTACATGGTGCGTTATATACACGACAAAGTCATTTTAGCAAACATTTACACTTCTTATAAAATTGAAATTGATGTTGTAATTATAGATTTACAGGAAATAAATGGCTGAATCTACAGTTAGCCCAATGTTTGTGACGAGGCTAACCCTCATAAATGATAAATCCTCATGACTGTCGATCTAATTACATCATTATCTAGTCTTGAATCATTATTACAAAAGCAGCAGAAAATATTACATATCGGACATCTGTTGCATGTAGACTTAATGCACAGGTGCTCTCTCAGCTTAAAGCTTCTGAATGCGTGAATTGTACAAGTACACATTAAATATATATTTGACCGAACAATAGAATATGTCCCATTTTGGCAACAACCATAAGAGTTAGATCGGCAGTATTTCTTAGGATAGATACTTGGATTATGAAAATCATTTTGGTAAATACAATGTATATATCACTATATTTAATAACGATATGATAAGTAGATGCAGGGACTTTATTTGGATATCAGAAACAGCTGGTGTTGAAAAAACGCTATCAAATATATTTATTTTTTACTCAATACCTTTGTAATTCACACATTTGAAGTATTTTACATGAAAACAATCATTTTATTACAATGTTATAGTACCAGATTAAAATGTAGAGGTGAAGCTAAACGAACTGATTTTCTAAACAATATATAAAAAAACTATCTTGGTATGCACATACAAATATATATATTTTAAACATACTCGAACATCTTGGAACACACAGTTCAAGCCATTGAGGTATATAAACATAGCTATATCTGGAGACACTCTCCCGACACCAAGTATCTAATAGTAATTCTTGATTTACATTGATTTCTATTTCTATGTCTTCCAGAACTAATTTAGTCAGACAATTCTAAAAGTAGAACGTCCCTACAGAATAGGAATTATCGATCCCATTTTCAAATGAAAATGTTGCCCATAAAAAGTACATAAGTAAATGAGGAAACCAAAGAATTAAAGCTCAACCTTGGGTTCTCAGACTGTCGGCGTAAAACATGATTTATTGAAGAAATTATGACTGTGTACTTGTTACGAATATAACTTTTAGCATGTCAAGATTGTTTTAAAAGAGGAAATATTTCCCCGGCTTCTGGAACTTGTAACAAGGATATTTAAATTGAATGTTTTCATTTCCGTGAAGTTGATGTTTCACATATTAGTTTATATATGTATTTAAAAACTTGTATAAACCCATAACATCATCCAGCATCAGTTTACAAAGTCAACGTTGTAAGTTGGTAATTGACATATAGTGTTTTAGTTAAACTATTTACTCTCACGATTTATGGAGTGCATTGCAAGCAAAAACTAATTTTACCATTTATACTGAAAGTCATATCTTTGAGTCTAGAATTAAGTATTATTATCTAAATTATCATTTCACTTTCTTACATCCTGTCTATTAACAAAGCTTAATAAGCTGTCTAGACGTTTTGATAGGAGCTGCACTAGGTTTGTGTTCCTCTCTAAGGTAAGGAGAAGTGAAGTATTGCAAGTAAGAGTCTACTGATACTTCTCTCTACCTCTTATCGATTTGGATCTCTACAGACATATCATGCCTTTCCTTAAGTCGACATAACAGACAGACAGACAGATTTTATTTCAGTATGGAGGCCTTAGGCCCATAATACAGGCATATAGCATGGATTGAACAGTGTGCGCAGCAAGTCATAGTAGCTCTAAATTCTGGAGTTAATAAGTTTCTGGACACGACATAGGTATAAACCAACACTGTAAATAATTTCATTATTCTTATTTTGCAACAGATCGACAATGGAATGCTTTTAATATGGTGTTTTAGTCATTTATGAAGATATTTAGCTCTATGTTTATCTTAAGTTTTACAGATAAATAATACATGAAATTCATTTTCTATATAAACTTGACCTGTAATACTACAGAAAGGACATATTATTTCTTTATATTCAATATCACTATACCTGCCACATTCAACAACAATGTTAAAGTATTTAAAACAAAGCATACACTTAACAACCCATTTATGTTTGAGGCAACTGGTCATTCTAAGGTTAATCAGGGCACATTTCTGATACAGTCGATTTCGATTACTACAACAACGTCATCACATGCTTGATACTTATCTGCACCGAAACATTGAATCTATGATAATAAACAAGTTCACTTTCCATAGAACTTGCTTCATCACACCAGCTTCTGAAATGCCTGACAAAACGTCTTCTTCTGAAACGTCGTAATCAGTGGGAAGTCAAGATAATTTGAAGACATCACATGCGCTATGCTATACCTCTGTATGTGCTCTACAGTAAAAATATATGATTTCCAAAATATAACTTCAGTAAACCTCTCAACCTCTGAGCTCTGCGCTGGGTCCATGACATAGCATTTAAAAGCTTCAGTAAAATAAACGTCTTTAGGTGTGTTTTAAAGCAAATGAATCTGGTTTAGTCCTGTGGTGAGAAGGATAGTTTTCCAGAATCGAGAGTACAATTATATAATGAATAATGAATGTACTGTTGGGGTCAGATTATTTGTCACATTTGCTAAAGTATATTGCACCATGTGCAGCTTTCGTATAAGATGACGTGGAAAAGCCACAGAAACGAAACGCCCGAGTAACAGCCACTATAGTCTTGATGTCAAGGTAGTGCCGCACCATATCGATGTTCTGCAGATGCTATTTGAGTTGTGGCCCTCATGCTATATGGTTGAATCTGACATTGTCCAATGCTGAATTTCGGAAGAGAGATATTTATATATGATTTGGAGACGCCTAGAGTGAACACTAGGCATTCTGATTTACCCTCATGGATTGTAAGATGCTGTGGCGTCATCCAGTGTTTGATACAGCTCACAGTCTTCACAGGCAGGTCATTATGAGATCTTCACTTCACTACAGCTAAGTTTAAAAACTATGCTTTCACTATTTTTCTCAATATGATGGTCTTAAACTTTTAAGTCATTGAATACAAACAGCTGTAATAAGAAATTAGTTACTGACAAATATAGCTAGTGCACGTGCTCTCGTAAGTAACACCAAACAAAGTGCTTTAGCAATAACCTCCGTGTACGTCTATGTAACGATTACAATGACAAACAGATAACATGCCACTTCGAAGCTAAACATATACCTATTTAACATTACAAGAAAATGACGCCAAAGACGAGAAGTCAAGCATTGCATGTAATGTGATAAACTATAATGAAAAATAAACTTAATTATATAAACACGTGTAGACGACATGCAGACAGGTAAGAGAGTTAAGTATGGTAACCGCCCACTCAGTCTCTGTGTTTGTAACGTTCTCCTACATTAGAGGATGTAACGAGGCATGACGTACATGCTGGTGTATTGATTTACTAATAACGATGAATTGATTAACGTCAGAAGATCCATACATTAATTTCACAAAGATGTTATTTTAACATGTTTCCCAATATATATCCATCAAATCAAAATATACATTCAAATCAGTTTAATGACTATGATAGATTCGATCAATCATGTGCGCATCTCATCAACAACTTCATGAACTTTGATGCTTCCAAGACAAAGATGTAGTTTATCAGAAGTCTATATAACAATAATATATTAGGTTATATCTGTAAGAAATCTCTCATCAACATTAACAAACAGATTTCTATCTAATAATTGACAACTTTTCCTGTACTGTTCTGAAAAGATCGTGATATTTGCCAGTGATTACACAAATATGGTTCCAGCTATTCAAAATATGTTTTTCAAACATTATGTTGATAGCGATACATTATGTTAACAGATTATTGAAGAGATAATGAAGACTGTGGGTAACAGATGTTTAGTTATCAGGGCAAACCTGCAATTGACGTCAGTTATGTAACCAGGAAATGGTTAATGAAGATATCACGTCTATCTTTGCCTCAACCAAACTCCACCAGAATCAACGTGTACATTGATTATATCTGATTAACACTGCTCATCCCAAACTATATTTGAACTCTCGGCAAATCCATAATCAGTCAAACATGTAAGCTGTAATACGTCTCAGTTACCTCTGACTTCGATCAAGTAAAGAGAGCTGTGGTTCAAGCAATCATAAAATTATAGAGCCACATGTTCAGGAGAAAGACATTTTGTTAAATGAATAATGAAACAATCTAATATATTTATTCAATTCAACCATAAATGTTTTAACTTTATTGCTTTATTGCCTTTGGGAATAAGATGAACAGCTGTTCGTTTCACAAAAATGTAATAAACACTAGATGTTGTAAATTTACAAATCAACATGATATTTAACACGAGTAACCGAACCCATGTTATCACATTTCCCAGGTGTCGAATGCTTTCATTATGAGAAACGAATTACCTGTTAGGATATCAAGTCAATACACTTCTCTTGCCTTCATAGTAAAAGAGATGAATTAATCACACTTAAACAAAGCTTTAAGAGTGTCTCAAAATTAATCGGGAAAATTTTGAATGAAATGCGATTACTATAATATATATTCAGTTACGTTGACAATATGACAACATCTTTCTTATGAAAGATTATTTATTGCTGCATGTGGTTTTGTTTCATGTAGACTTATTATACGATACATACCAAAGCATATCAGTATGACAATGATTGAAATGGTGCTCACATGTTAATGATATCACTGTCATACTGTGGACCACATCTTGATGACGAGACTAAATGTATCTCTGATATCAAATTAATTTACTTCCCTTGAGGCAGTGTCGTCTTCCACCTTTTCATGGACCTTTATCGAATCTTTATTTAGTAGTTGTTGATAGCTCATCTTCATGCCAACGAAAGAGAGTAAAACAAGTTATGACCCCAAAATGTTCCTTATAATTTATTTCTGTGGAATAAATAAAAACATCCTTGTTATTCTTTATCATGTCAAATGGAAGGGACTTTGTACATGGTTATTTACATGGTCCCTTTACAAAAGTGTCGACAACATAGACAAATATAATCCTGGTTTACTACAATCTTTTTATTTAGAATATGTTTATGATTATCCAGACGTGTTGTAAATCTCACGTTGATACTATTCGTGTATATTCTGCCCATATATCTAGTTACAGATAATGTAGCGAATGCAGAGAGGTAATGAAGCAATTATATGTTGATTTATAGCATTATGGTTCTGTGATAAACCAAACCAATTGTTACTGAGAGCAGTACGAGTCATCTACGCTTATCACAAGATCAATATCCACCATTGATATCTCTATTTCATCAAAGAACGTACAGCTGCATTTAAGTAGTGAAACACTTCACTAAACAGTGTTACATGAAGAAAGGTTATCTCAAGGATCTGCCTGAAAACAAACCGTGAAAGTATAACATGAAATGTTGATGATTTGACCTATTCAGTCTTCCAACCTGATTTATGTGGCAATGTTAAAAACATCATAAAGGAAACGTCACAGCTCAACGGGAAGGCTGTTGTTGACTTTACTCACGTTGGGTGAATATAGCAGATAGACATCATATTTCAAATTAAATTTTCTTATGTGTGTACTCCTTATATCTACAAGCTACAAGCTGAAATTTAAAATGCGATTAAATAAGTTATTTTAATAATATTTGATAAATCCCCATTTCTCATTAATCAGATATTATCAAAATGTTTTTTGTTAGATTTAATTAATTTCTTTTTCGACCCCATAGTTAGTCCACGACCATCATTTTATACAGTCCTCTTTCAATCCTTACCTAATAATCTAGAAAAACTGAAATGAAATTGTAACATCAAGAAATCCATTATATTTCTGAAGGCTATTTCGTAGGCTAAATAGTACAATATAGTCGTGTACAACACACAAATTTGCAACTTCATCTTTACTTTAAAACATTAAATGCATCTGATATAAATAAGAATGTTAAACAATCACAATTAAGGGATCGTTGAGTAATTTCATTAATATCAATTTCAAAGCTTTGCATTCATAAACGCTGTAATCAACTAAACAATCATAATGAACCTAAACATAACAATATTGTTTTGGCATGTCATTCCAAAGCAGATAATTCCAGGATGCCTAATTCATGTTGCCAGTTTTATTTGGAAGCTACATCACCGAATGGCGAAGTAACTCAGACATGGATGTGTCAGATAAAACTATAGAGAAGTTTCAGTGCTCGAGTATTATTTCACTTTGATAAAGCAAGTCCTTGTGTATGCATAATTCGGATAATGTGCACAGTTTCAGACAATGCATGTATTATTATCATCATCTTCACAACGTCACAAGCGCAACGAAAATATTTCCATATCTTCTCCTTCCTCCCTTGACCTCAACCCTCGCATTTTCAGTGCTAAGATTTTAACGTACTGCATGCTAATCGGATAAGCCAATCAGAAGACAGTTAAATTGCCTCTGTGACTGTGTCGATCGTAGCTTATTTTGGATTGGTTCCGAATGTAAACGGCGATTTAATTGGCTCTATGCTAGCAGATGGTAAGGGGCGTAACTCGTGATCACAATAGGTGTCGCTGATTCGTTTCACCACTTCTGCCTAGGTTGAAGGCAAGGTAAAAATGGAGAGATCTCGAAACATTTTCACCTTGCCTTTGGAAGATGTATTATCATATAATGCAACATATATTTAGGCTATACAGTTTGTTCATATGCTTCTAGGGATGAAAACTTACTGAGGTCAAGCCTTGAATTTATTTTGAAATAAAATTTGGGTATGTTGTGGCAACTAATAATTTCTTCAAAATAATATAAAAATGCTTCGATACACATAAGTGATGACAGAACTAAGACATTTGTATGATCTGAAAACAGTGGGTTAAAGTGACGACGTTGGCAAGGGAGTTTGAGTATACAAACTAGCCTTTGTACAGTTGTTGTTTAGTTGTTCTTTTTATCTGATAATGCTTAATGAGGAAATGAAAACAGAAACAATATAAGATAAATGTTCCCAATCATAAGTTCTTTAACATATTTATAGGCCAAACATTAAAATGGTAATGTTTGGGAACAGCCAGTACTTCTAGATAAAGTGACACTATGTATAATGTGATAACAATGGATGCCCCTCTACATAACAAACAATATGAATATTTGTGATCAATTGCAATTCTAGGATACAGAAGTAGTCCACATATGGATTTCAAGTGCACAGTTGTTCACTTCAAGAAGAAATATATTTTTGTGAAGAAACTTACCTGAATATTTAACTTCATGACCACAACAGTTGCATGTTTGTTGAAGTACTTGAGTTACACACTTAGCAATCAGAGTGCTTCATTAGGTTGTTATGCATGTTTACCTCATAAAAAGAACATATATTCTAATGAAAATATATCATGTGATTTTTTGTTGTTGCGGGAATTATACATTTAGAGAGTTCCTTTAATGAGTTTGTAAGTTTGATAATAAAATGTAAGACAAAAAGATACAATCCTTACAAGATTCAAAATTAAGTATTTCAAACATGAGGACAAGAAAAAGTCTACCTTAGACTTGAAATTTGAAAATGTAATGTCATATAATAAAGCGTATGTATTAAGGGCACAACTAGTTCCCATAATTATATCCCTGTGGACTCATGGATGTTACAAAAGCCAGATAAATATAATATCACATATGTTTTGATGTTTTGCTTTGAGAAATTATTTCTTTCACGTTTAATTTCACAACGCTTTGATCATGAATGGAAGTATTGATCATCATTTATTTTCTCCCAACTGTTTTAAGTTTGACCTTGAGTGATCGCCTTTGTCTTTGATTGCAACAATCAGATGTGGCCAGGAGAAATGACGTTTAAATATCGCCAGTTCAAGTTACAGTGCGCCTTGCATGTTGGTAATTGGAAGAGTCGAGGAGCGTAATTTTCTAAATTGTTGGATGACATGCATCACTTCTCGTGATATTGATTATGAATGAGATATTGATTCCCGGATTTGACAGTTATTTGGACAGTTCCTTATCTCGTCACAAATACAAATTTGGCCGCTCCATCAGATGGTACGAGTGGCAGTTATGATTGAGTTTAGATACAATTAAACTGAATATTTGATAAATTGAAACGGGGTGAACTGAACATCCATAATATACCTTATTGAAATATTGTTTAGCATATTATATCAATGATGTTTAATAAAGCAGCTATGTATTCAAATTGAAAAGTTCACTTTTAACAGTAATGACAAGTACTTGATAGTTCAATAAATCTTAACCACTTGCAAAAAAAATGTCAACTGCGTCAATACATAGACATAGTGCATATGAAATATGAAGTTTCGTACGGTCTTTTCAGAACATCCTTCATTATTGCAAATCTTTTTCATTACATTTTAGGCACTTTAAAAAATCTATGAAAATTGATGTTGATGTTATATATTTCCAGAAACTACTCGCCCAGTGTCCACTGGCATTCAGATGAAGGTATTTTTATTATTCATACCTAGAACTTTATCATTCATATATGATCCGATGATAATGCATATATGCAAATATGGTAACTTATGTGCCATACGAGGATACATGATTCTACAGTTCTCCCAGTGTGTGTCAGGAGGTTACCCTGCATTCATTTGAAGGTAAATTTATCTTTCCTACCTGTTACCTGGGATCTGAGCTATAGTCTACCACAGGTTCACAATCTTGTATATTCACAAAATATGATATTGTAAATGAAGTTCATACATAAAGGATATTTGATAATTCAAATATACAAGATATAAATACAGTTTGACTAGAGAATGATAAGTACGTGCTATCTTCATCACGGGTATGCCCATTACTATGTTGCCTACATCCAGCCACATGCAATTAACGTTCTCTCCACAACACAATTTGAATACGAAATTTTCGTCATGGCTATGCCTGTTTCTATGTTGCCTGCATCAACATACAGATACAGGGGTCAGTTGATAATGATAATTCTACATAACAAAAGAAAGAATGCCAGAAAGTGTATATGTTGCATTTTGGAATGATGTTTTCTCAACTTACATCTTGTAAACACTTGAATACATTGCAAGATGATAAGAACAGTTTTTATCAGGCGTTGCTATCATAGGAAACCATCTGCAGGATAGCTAAGGACATATCTTTATTACCAGAGTCTTATTATTACATTATTTGAGAAATCGAAGAAACTGACCTTTGGAATGCAATTCCATGTCTATTTATAAAGCCCTAGATATAACACATAACAATCTTAAGTAGATAGCCTCACTGAGTACATGTAACTTTGTTGGGAGGGATTTGATTTTATGTGGAATTAGGTTAAGTTCTCTCTGAAACTTTACGTCTAATAATAGTTTGTTATAAACATTGTTATCTATTCCTGTCTCTTCCCGATTTAGCCAGACAACTCTAAACATAGAACATCATTGTGGAGAGCCAGAGTGATCGATCACTGATTACACACAACATTTGTCTACAAAAAATATCGGTGAGTTATAGCTGACTTCACATCGATGAGGAAAGCAGAGGAGAGAGAATAGGAAACTACACGTGCATGCAGTGTTAACAAAATATCAAGCTGGCATTAGTTACACTAGTAACATAAAGAAGAAAAATATTTATGGATGATCAACTTCTTTATTAACAATAGCGACGTTTCGGTATAGATCCTTGTACCGTTATCAAGCATATGGGAGAGATGATAAAAAACAGAGGTTATATACATGAAACATTTTGGTATGATAATGGGATAACAAAGACAACAAGATGAGATAAGAATAAGATGAAAGGTGTAACAAGCAGGTAGTGATAACATGGATACCAGTGGAAGGTAAGTTAATTAAGACAAGGGGAAGGCTACTGTGGTCCTCAACACGCCCGACTTTGAGACCATGGTCAACAAAATCCTGGACGACACCACCACATACCAGAAAATCAAGAAAGACCCGACCCAGAAGCTCCAGAGACAACACAAAGCCCACCTGAAACAACTCCGAGACAACTATGAGATCAGCCACGAACTCCATCAAAAACTCTGTGTCTCTCATCCCCAAGCCCCATATGCACGTGCCACCGTTAAGATTCACAAGGACCCACCTAAATCCAGACTCTAAGTATGTTCCCGGGACACAGTGTTCTAAAACACTGCCCAACACCTCACCAAAATGCTGGCCCCGCTTGGCAAAACTGCTGACTCATATATATCAGACTCTGCTGAATTCTGTCAAAAACTTAAATGTGTTACTACCCCAGGACAAATTGTTAGCTATGATGTTGTGGATCTGTTTAATAGTGTTCCCATTAATGAAACCCTGCACATCCTCCGCCATCGCATTGACAACCTTGATACCCCTCTCGACACTAACCTCACTACTGACTCCATCGTTCAGCTCATCTCTAACTCCATCACCTCCACCTACTTCACCTGGGGTGATGACCTCTATGAGCAAATCCATGGTCTACCCATGGGATCCCCTCTCTCTCCCATCCTCTCTGAAATCTATATGACCTCCTTTGAACAGCATGCCCTCAGCACCTCACTAATCCAACCAACCTGCTGGTTCAGGAAGGTTGACGACACCTTTGTCATACTCCCTTCAAATAACGACCCCACTGCCCTCCTCCAACACCTCAACCAACAGCACCCTCGTATCCAATTCACCTTCGAAACTGAAACCGACTCACAACTTCCATTCCTTGACGTCCTAGTTACTCGCACACCTAACAATACCATCCAAACCTCTGTTTACCGCAAACCCACGCACACTGACCAGTACATCCACTTTGACTCAAACCACCCACTCAGAACTAAAACCGGCATCATCTCCACCCTAACCCGCCGTGCTTTCAATCTATCCTCTGACACCCCTGACTCTGAACTAAATCACCTCCGGCATGTCTTCACCCAACTCAACTTGTTGACCGTGTCATCAACCGCACTAAAAATCCAGCACCTTAACCTACTACTACCAAGCCTACCCCTGCCCCCATTCGCATCCCACTACCATACATTGGCAAAACTTCACACCACATCAGCCGCCTACTCAAGCAGCAAGTAGGCATAGACACATACTTCTCCACGGCCACCCCACTCAAAACCATCATTAGGGCTTATGGTAGGAAACACTCCACAGCTAAACAACAACCTAAAGGCGTAGTTTACAACATCAGCTGCAACTGTGGCAGCAACTACATTGGGGAAACATCCAGACCACTCAACATACGCATCAAAGAACACAAAACATCCACAATCAAGGCAGACAACAAATCAGCCATTTCGGAACACATCACCAAATTTCCACAACACAACATCAAATGGGACGCTGTCAAAACACTCACAAACAACAAACATGATTACACTCACCGCCGTTTATCTGAAGCTTTACAAATTTTGAGACATAACCCCTCTTTGAATAGAGATCAAGGCTATTTCATCCCATCAGCTTACAACCACTTAATCCACAAATAATTAATCCACTCTACTCACTCTGGCTTCCATCATTATCCCCCACTGATTGCTCACCCTCACTGCTGCATTGTATCCCCATCCCAACTTAATTAACTTACCTTCCACTGGTATCCATGTTATCACTACCTGCTTGTTACACCTTTCATCTTATTCTTATCTCATCTTGTTGTCTTTGTTATCCCATTATCATACCAAAATGTTTCATGTATATAACCTCTGTTTTTTATCATCTCTCCCATATGCTTGATAACGGTATAAGGATCTATACCGAAACGTCGCTATTGTTAATAAAGAAGTTGATCATCCATAAATATTTTTCTTTTTCATCACACCAACTTCTAGAATGCCTCTCAAACAGTTTACTAGTAACATAGTTCAATGTTATCATATACACATGTATGACTTATAACTAAATTACAGGAAGTGGATGTATAGTTCGTAAAGAAAAGCTTCATTCTTTTGATGTCAAATTAAATTTTAACACTTTCATTACTCTTTAAGATCCTCCAGTAGGATTTTGATAATTCAGATTTAGATGAATACAATACTTGTAAATGATTTTTATTGCGTACTAAAGTAATGGTACTCACTGAACACATCCCATTTTTCTAATCTAGCATAGTTTGTTTGTTTGAACGTTATAATTGCATCATGATGTTCATATTACCTTGCAAGGATCAAAACCTTCATCTATTACAGGTTAAAGATCCATAAGTACACGTAAGTATGTATAAACATGTGAAGACGAGTACTAGTCAGCAAATGCTCACACAGCTCATATTCTGTGTTTGTAATGTTCTCCTACATTGGAGGCAGTAACGAGGCATGACGTAAAAATGTTACAAAAAGTCAGTACCACCTTTTGCATATCTTTATTTAATGTTAATTTTTACACTCTGCAGTGTCTGATTCTTCTATTATTGATACGATATTTGTTAACGGTAAAGATCAAAATGACTTTCTGAAACATTGTTTCTAATATTGTGTCAATATTAATAAAAAATCATTTGCATGTAATGTACTATGGCACTTTATCTTGTACGATTCTGAAAAGGTTGTGATTTTTGCTAATTGTTCTAAAACCATTTAAACGTTTATATGATTCACTTTTCAAAATTACAACTTAACGAATAATGTAAAGATATCTTAATAAGTTACAAACAGATGACAATTATCAGAAGATTGGCTAGCCTCATACTGTGTTCAATACGTTCTACTAATACACTTACCTGAATTAATTGTCAAGGCCATTGTAGTATTCGATACGCCAGAATTCCTTATTTTGATCGCATTAACAAATGATTTCTCCGTTCTACAATTTCACATGTTCTAACTAGTTTCACTTATAACAGCCTAACAATAGTCAAATAGTATCTTCATTCGGAAGGTTATTTTCTCATATACTATATGAAAGGTAAACAGTAAAAAAACTCTTCTGGTAGAGAGTTACATATCAACATATCAACCACAGGTTACCTAACACAGGTAAACATCTGCTTAACGAACATAAAGTCATCTACCTGGTCGCAATATAACTCACCTGACCACATATTCATCATCTCACTTTATCTTTGAATGTCAATTTCACTTTCAGTTAACTGAACCTCAAATGAGGCCGTGTCGACTTCTAACATATGCTTCGACTGCATTCTCAACTTAATCCATGTATAACAATTCGACACTATCAACTAAAATTATGTTATATAATATGTACTTTCATTGTTTATGATAAGCACATAATTAACTTTCATTGAAAATGCTAACTATCAGAAATTGGATCATAAGTAAAGAGAGAGACCATTTTACAGAGAAACTCGTGTTACTACTTGATTACATCCACTCATCAGGACATACAACAAACAAGATGAAAGCTGTTCATTTGTTGTTGTTGTCAAAGATCGTGGTACACCAGTGACAACCAGCAGAGCATAGTACTTGAATACAGTTCAGATAGATAATCCACCCTTCTGTATTTTACATTTAGTCATTCGAATTGAAGAAAACTAATGAAACTTCAACGCTTACAACAAAAAATACATCAGACATGATGTGTTGTGATATGCATACTAATTTTCCTTTGTAACTCTCATTACGTTTTTAAAGGTGCTTTGTGTACCATACTGATGAGGTAGACTGCTACAGTTGCTTGTGCAGCTAATGATACTGCTTTACGTTCTCCTGTGTATGCTGCCTGCATTATACATAATACCTTTTGGAGTAAGGGAATTCAGAAAATATTGCATACATTTGATGATTTTGCTTAAGGCAACATCTACATAAGAATAACATTATTAGAGCAACGGAATGAATAGAATGAAATTATATTCATCATCTATCCAATTACAAAGCACTAAATCAATATATGTTTTGTTTCTACCGCTATCCTGGATTAACTGTCACTGTGAATAGTCCCCCTGGTTCCCATACAATCTCTCGAATGCTAATGTCATATCACATCGAGAAGTGCTTTAAAGTTCACTTATCCAGTTCATATGGTTGGGTCATGGAATGCATCACGTCTAATGTCGAATTGCTCGTCTGTTCAAAAATCTAGTTTGGAAAACAGGTAACGTCATCAACATATACAGACATAAATAGAGACATGGATGGATATTTGAAAAAATCCTTTCTGGTACAGATAAAATATGAATAAAGGGTAATACACTAAATGAAGTGAACTAAAATGAAGTCAACTATTTCATAATGAACTACATAAAATATCCTTTTCAATATGTGATTACATTGCTTTTTTTATAGTTTGTCCCTATATGTATAACATTTCTGCAAAACTATTTATACCAAGAGTCAAACACAAAATATTTTTGACGGATAAAGTCAAATTTACAAGTCTGTGATGAGGATATATCTCGTAAAGAGATATAAAAAGTTTCATTTACGCAAGTATTATACATGTTTGGTAATATTTCTTTTTTACTTTTAACATATTACTTATCTACCACCGTTACATAAGTAATACAAGAAAATAAATAACAAATACGTAATGTTATAATAAGACAACACAGTAGGAAGTTATTGTTTATGAGTTAGAATATGACTGTGTAGCCACGCCACGCGAAATAATTTGAAATCAACTTTAATATTGGGAACATTGATGATTTCAATGTTATGTTTTGCCTATTTTACCAAATGCAAATATCCATTTTTCATCCAAAACTGGGTTTCACAGGAGATATCGCCTGTATGAGATCAAACGATATCTCCTAGGAGATATCGTTTTGACAGTAGATTTTAAACAATGCCCTGATGGCGTCAGCTACATGACATCACACTGATTTTTCATCATCAAGCAATGACATCACAATGCTATGACGTCGTAATCATGATGACGTCACAATGCTATGAAATCACAGCACTGGAGACATGTTCATTTACCGTTAAAAACTAATGAAGAATGCTTTTGGATGATAAATAGAATCTCACCCTCGTGTCTTCTGATATCAAATATATCAACACTCGTTGATAAAAGTGATTTTTATCAACTCGTGTTGATATATTTGATATCAGAAGATACTTGGGTGAGATTCTCTATATATCTTTGCCTTCTTAATACTTGCTAATCGCAAATTTATGATGATGAATGCAGCAAGGTCATATAACTCTTAAAGGTTGAGATGAGATGCAAAACAGTGTGATTGTACCGCTTTTCCAATAACTGAACGATGGAAGTGAAGTTCAGCACCAGGAACCAGCAACATCTCTGTTTACAGCGAGGAATGTCAGAATAATCATCATGAATATCCATCTGTAGAATCACCCAGTACATAGGAGTCGTAGAGCAGGAAGTGTCTAGTCTCCACGAGATCATAAATCCAACATTGGGGTATTGATTTTAAGGAGATATCCTCACTGATTTCTCAGTAACAATGAAGTTTGAGCGATATTCGTCTCATTCATAAATGCCATTTGTAACCAACAGTGTATGGCATAACTCAATGTTTGTTGTTAACATTTTCATTTATATTGCTACACCATGTCAATGAAACACATACACGTTACATGTTGAGGCTAAAATAAAGGCACGGATTATCTGAATGTTAGAGCCAGTTTTGTTCATGATATTATACTTGGCAACGACGGACAAACAGAATGAATGTATATTTATTATATACAAAACAAAATGTAATTATCTCTTAATCTCACATAGCGAGATAACTCCAGTCACCTTCGTTTTCTTTTCATTTCAGTTGTAAATCCTGAAAGATAATATGCGTGTCCAATAGGAAGGTAGATTTGTGTATCTAAATAAATACGTATACACAATTTGTGACAGTTCGGGTGATATATTTACCATAAGAGAGGTGACAAACAGTAGCACATGTCATTGTTTGCATCAGATCGACCCATCCTTCAATCGCAACTGGTGGTTGTATGTGATAGATTTTCTTATTCCAATCGTCCATTTCAAATCATTCGCCTGTCTCCTGTTTAGTACTTTCTTACGGCTAGGGAATTTGAATAACGAACAGTAATTACAACGTTAAGGCATGGTTAAGATCTAAAAGGGACTGTAACAGGCTGTACGCTAATGCAAGTATTTCGCAAGGAACTGCAGTGCATGGTTGATGAAGTAGATGTTGTTGAACAATTTTACGTCAGAAGAGAAAATTAAACTATAAACCTCTGTCTGTATGAAATTCAAATTATTGATTTTAATCTGATTTCTTTTAAAATTAAACATCGTAAAGTGAAATGAAAATTTCCATTTTAGCATCGCAGCTGAAACAATTTGACATTGAGTAATATTTTGTGCTCATTTATTTGTGTAATTTAGGTCTTCACTCATTCAGAGATGGGGAAGTATAAATCAATGGAAAATCTTAATATGTGATTGATTGCTATCTCGTTATAATGACAACTCTGATGAATTCTGATGAAAGATGCTTGAAACCTTAATGCGTATGGAAAGAAAGTTATTCACGTTCAATCATTCTGCCAACAAAAAAAATGCATGCATACAATAATCTATCAAAGTGTAGTATTAGATTCCATGACACGGCTTCAAACATTATTTCATATCGTGAATTATTGAATGATGATGATGTTGTATCGCTGAGTATTGTTCCAAATCTGATCATTGAGTCGACTGCATTACAAATCACTTTTAATTCTCCATGTGAGTATCATTGTTTGTAAGATATTAAGTAAATAAATATGTATATTAAATGGTTAAAGATTGTACTGACATGAACATTTAAGCTCCAAAACATAGTTTTTGTATTAAAAACAACTATAAAGAAAGCAGTTTCTCTAAAACAATAATTATTGAACTTATACATGCAGGTCAGAGTCAACATGCTCTCATAAACAGAAACAGACACAGACTTTGGTTACCGTTTTCTTGCAAGTTTACACAAAATGTGTAGATATGTAGGGAACGATTTTAATGACCGTTCGCAAATGTTGCTGTTCACTTCAAGTATGAAAGGTATTTTCTTGAATATAAAAGTGTTAATATTTCACTTTATAATCATGAAAAGTTTATTTGCTGAAGTGTGTGTGGGTTTTTCTTCGTTACTAGAACAGAACTAAATGAAAATTTATTTCTATGTTAACGAAACTTAGTACTTAACAATCATCATGTGTTGATGTGCCTTTTGTGGTTTCAATGTTTTTGACATTTTATTTTTAGCAATTTCGATGGAACTACAACTTATTATACTTTTCCGGACCGAACTTTTAAACTGTAAAGGTGAGCTTAACAAAACTTGGTATGTGGAACAATCATCAAATTGAGTTACGTCTTTCTTGCAATTTCTTTGGATTTTTCTTTTTTGGATTGTTTCCATTGAAACGCAAGTGAACGTTTTGTTTCTGGTCCAGATCATAAAAAAGCCATGGGTTCTGTAGCTCATTAGAATTTATATTGAGTAATGACTGAATGATGAACCCAGGCTGCAGTATGTCTAAAAAGCAACAAAACGATATTTCACTCTCCAGTTTTGTTGTGTATATTAATAGTAATGTAATTAATAGTAATATATATATATATATATATATATATATATATATATATATATGTATATATATATATATATATATATATATATATATATATATATATAAATATAAATATATATATATAGAAAAACAGTTTAAAACATCTTCCAACTCCCAGGTCTCATATAGAAAAAATAAAATGTTCGAAGAAATTACGATGATTTAATCAGATTCACAAGCATGCTTTCGACCATTACGGGTCTCATCAGGTGAATGACGTTGAGTCGGTTGATGCATCATAAAGTGTAATTATGACGTCACATTACATTGCATAGATACATTCATAGATACAATGCATAGAAATAGATGTACATTGAGAATGACATTACATTTTAGAATTGAGTCTTGGCTTATATTTATTAATAAACAATAATTCTTTTCTGCCAAGCAATCAGATTCTGTTGAATCAACTTTGTATATCGGAAAAACAGAATATTTATTTTTTCCACATAGTTCAAGATGTGCACTAAGAGGGATAGTACGATCGTGTTTTTGTTTAATTTGAGAACGATCAAGATTCATTCTTCTTTTTAATTTCAATTCTGTTTTCCCGATGTATATTTCTTGACATCCATGACAAACAATCATATAAACAACATTTTTTGAATCACATGTCATATTTCTTTTTACAAAAAATATTTTATTTGGTGGGATACTAACCGATGTGCCTTCAATCAAAATGTTACATGTCGCGCATCGTTTATCACCACATTTTCTAACCTGGGGGGTATCCGTATTAGAATCATATCTAGACATGATTCTAACAAGATTAACAAGAAATGTAGCTCATCTTCGACAGCATTTAAATTACAAACTTGACATATTCTGTTATTTATTGCAATGCCTGCATATCTGCCAGTTTCAACAAACAATTCATGGGATGAACAACGAAAACGAGCTAAGGCAGTACGAAACTTTTGTACATCAACTTTTGAAAGATAACTTTCAAGACATATTTCATATTTCCACTGTCTATAATATAGACATTTAGTTGATAGTGACATGGATTCTGACCAGGTTTGCAAGTATATATCCTTCATTCTTTGTGTAAATGAACTAATAAACTGTGGTTGTAAATCTACACTTTTGCTGTGCCAAATATGCCCATATCCTGTTTTGTTGAGTGTCTCTATAATATCGGTCACCCGATTACTTTTACCATTATTATCATACAGTTTCATCATATCAAAACATTTCTTGGGATATCTGTGGCAGGGCATATCCAATAACCGTATCCAATATTTAATAGCCTTAATAGACGAATAAATGAACAATGGAAATCTGCCTAATTCTCCGTAGACCATCGTGTTACATGTGCTTGTTTTAACACCAAGGAACTTTTTACATGCATATAAATGTATCTTTTCAATGTTATCATTCTGTTTTAATCCCCATATTTCAGATCCATACAAAAGTATTGGGCTTATCTTCATATCAAATATTTTGAAAAAGGTGTTAAACGACATATCACCTAGAGATCGCATGTTTTTGTAGATACCTATAAGAATTTTCAATGCTTGTGTTGATGCCTGTTTCGTGTGGTGAGACAAAGATAGGTGATTAGAAAAGTATACCCCTAGATACTTGTATGCACTGGTAGTTTGAAGGAGTTCTCCTTTATAAAACCATTTCTCGAGTTTTGAAAGTTTTCCCCCATTCTTAAAAACAATAATTTTGTTTTTTCTCTGTTGACACACAATTTGAATTGCTCAGAAAACTTGTCTAATTCATCTATTTGTTTCTGTAAGCCGCTAATGGAACAGTACAATGTCATCTACAAAAAGTAATAGAAATAATTGCACTGTATCCGGGTGAAGTTGGATCCCATTCTTACACGTGTTACATATTTGCTGTGCTAATTCATTAATGAAAAAACTAAACAGGAAGGGGCTTAAAATACAGCCTTGTCTAACGCCAAGTTGACTAATAAATGGTTCAGATATGTCTTGATTATTTCTAACACGTATCTTGACATGTTGATATATACTTTTGAGCATGTTATTCATTTTACTACTAATTCCGTGCGTTTGCAGAACATCCCAAAGTTTATTTCTCTCTACAGAGTCAAAAGCTTTTGCAAAGTCTACAAATAACGCATAAAACTTCCCCCCTTTTGAACTCAGATATCTTTGTATGAGGCTGTGTAGAATAAAGATATTGTCTCTTGTTGTGTATTTTTCCCGTAAGCCCGCTTGTCCTTCATATATTTTGTCCAAAACGTCCGCCCAAGTCACTAACAGTTTGTTGATAATATGAGTAAATAATTTGCCAAATATACTTAGCACTGTAATTCCACGGTCACCTTGTTTATATATTGGGACAAGAATTCGAACTGACCAGGATTCTGGGAAGTCCCCAGTATTAAGTATAACGTTGAATAATAATTCAAGATATGGAAGTAGAAGATCTGATGAATGTTTAAAGAATTCTGGTAAGATATTGTCTATCCCAGGAGATTTGTCACACTTGAGATGTTGTATACTATTCAGGATTTCAGCCCTATTTATTGGAGCATCCAGTATGTCACTGATAATATCTGAAGTTGGCATAGATTGTGGACTTTTAAGTCTAGTTGGATCCGGGCTGTTATTGCAAGTTGAAAATAGTGATTGAAAGTACTTATACCATTCATCAATTTCAATGTTATTGTTTTGTTTATATATATATATATATATATATATATATATATATATATATATATATATATATATATATATATATATATATATATATAATTGCTAAAATATAACTATACATTCATATTCTTTCTAAAAACTAGTGGTCGTGAAAGTTGAAATACAAACCCGCTCCGCTTTCTCCTCAATATAGTTAGTACACCAGACACTAACACCAAACAAAGTGTTCTAGCAGTAACCTACTTCTATGTAATGAACACATACTACAAACAGATAAAATGCCACTTCGAAGCTGGAAATATGTCTATTTTACCTTACATGTCATAAAAAATGCGAAAACCATGAATTGAATTTGATGTCATATGACAATAATGTAGAAAAAAGTTGATTATATAAACACATGAAGACAAGTCCTAGACAGGGATGGTAGCTAAGTATAGAAACCGCCCACTCATGCTCTGTGTTTATAATGTTCTCCTACATTAGAGACATTAACGAGGCATGACGTACACACTGATGTATTGATTTCCCCATAATAATGAATTGATTCACGACAGAATATCTATACATTAATTTCACAAAAATGTTATATTAACATTGTTTCCCTATATATCCATCATATTCAAGTATATTCAAAGTTGCAACGTTACAAGACAGTCATATCCATCGTGTGCCTTTCTCGTTAACAACTTCATGTACTATGATGCTACCAAGACAAAGATGCAGTTTACCATAAGTCTATTTAATAATAACATATATCCTTATCTAATAAGAAAGGTCTGATGAAGCAAAAACATTCAGATTTCTATATTCTAAATGACACCTCATTTCTTACAGATCTGAAAAACATCGTTATATTTGCCAATATGATTATTAAACATGTTGCCAGCTATTCAAAAGAAAGTTTTTAAACATTATGTTAATAGGGCTATATTATGTAAATTGATTATTGAAGCGATAATGAAGACTGTGTGTAACAGATGGCTTTGTTATAAGGGTAAACCTGCAATTACGTGAGTAACTAAACCCGGAAATGGTTAATGAAGATATCACGTCTATCTTTGTCTAAACCAATCCCCACCAGTAACAACGTGTTCATTGATTTAATCTGATTAACACTGGTCATCCCAAAATATATCTGAACTCTCGACATATCCATAATCAGTCAATTACATGTATGTATGCTGTAATATGTCTCGAATTTTCTCCGACTTCGATCAAGTTATGTTTCAAACAATCATAGCATTACAAAGTCATTACATCTTCAGGAGAAAGATATTTTCCTAAATGAATACTTGTAATAAAAACAACATTTATCCTTTTACAATCGAATATATTTATTCATTCTAACCTAATCTATAGATATCAGACTACACATGCATATATAAGATATCCCTCAGTGCAAACAAGACATGATTCTCAATTTGAGTTTCCAATCTCTGTAATTTGATAAGAGTGGGCGAATTATTTCAAACTGTCGACCTGAAACATGCGGTTCAGTTGTTTGATTGTTTAAAACAAGGTGTATGTAAAAACAATGATTGTGAAGTGCCTTACATGGCTCTTTTGATTTTTGAATTATAATCTGACTTATTGCAGTGTCTGTATTTGGAAATATATCATAATAACTTGTTTCTAATGAAAATAGAGCAATACATGTGCTGAAACTGCAAGTCTAATTTACATGGCCAGTACTTAAATTAATAACCAAAGTTGGTCTTTTTGTCTGATGTAAATAGGTTTCAAAATTTAGTTTGTCAAATTGACCAGCGCCGTCCGTGATGCATTGTCTAGTTTTGGTCATCATTCACTACTTTCTCCTTAATAAAGTCACTACACTGAGTAGACCATCATTAAAATGGTAAAATTTGCAAAAGTCAGCATTTCTCGATAAAGTACTAGTGAAACCATTGATAACTTGACCCCTAACACCACAATGGATGTTCCTTTAAATAACAAACAAAATATTGATCTTTGTACTCAATTGCATTTCTGGAATACAGAAGTAGTCGAAATATGGATTTCAAGTGTACATGGAAGAGAAGTAATTGAACGTTTTAACAGCAGTTGTTCACTTCAAGAAGAAATATATCTTTTCGAAGAAACTTACTTGAATATTTCATTTTATGTCCACAACAGTTGAATATTTGTTGAAGTACTTGGTTTGAGAGTACACACTCAGCCATAACATGACATATACATTTAAAGATGTTTTGGGGTGAGTTTGTAACTTTGATAATAAATGTAAAACAAAAAAGGTAATTCTTTAAAACTATTTCATTAGAAGAGTTCTTTTTAAGAGTTAGTTTGATAATAAAATATAAAGCAAAACATATAATCCTTACAATATTCCAAATATGAGAACCCGGCTACGTTAGACGTGAAATTTGAGAATATAATGTCATATAATTACACACATTAAAGGTACAATTAACCCTGTAATTATACCCTGTGGACTCTAGATGTTACAGGAGCCGGCTTAATTCAATCATACATATGTTTTGATGTTTTGCTTTGAGTAATTATTTCTTTCACGTTTTATTTCACAACGCTCTGATCATGAATGGAAGTACTGATTATCATTTATTTTCTCCCAACTGTTTTAATTTTGACCTAGAGCGATCGTCTTTGCCTTTGCTTGCAACTATCAGATGTGGCCAGGAGAAATTATGTTTAAATATCATCAGGTCATATTTCAGTGCGCCTTTTGTTTTGTTAAAGAAGAGTGTAACGTTCTTAACTGTTGGATGGCATGCACCACTTCTCGTGATATTGATTATGAATGAATTATTGCAAATACAAATATGACCGCCCCTATCAGACGGTACGAGTTTTTTTGTGGCGGTTCTGATTGAGTTCAGAATGAAATTAAACTGATTAATTGAAAAATGGTGAACTGAAAATCATTAGTATAGTTTTTGCAAATTGTTTATCATATTATGTGTTAATGTTTAATAAAGCAGCTATGTATTGAAATTGAACATTAACAGTAATGAAGAGTAATTGATAGTTCATTAAATCTGAATCACTTGATTTCACTGCAACAGCATATCGACATAGTGCATACAAAAAATAAAGAATCCTGTGTTTTTTTCCGAATAGCCTTCATTAGTGTCAATCCTTTTCAATCAACTTTCTACTTTTTACATTTTCTTGCACATATGCAACATATGTAGATCATGTAGATTCCAACATCCCTATCAAGCAGCTGATGAGGAAGGTGTTGTAAATTCTTTGAATGTCAACATTCCAATAATGAACAGTCAGAAACTGACGGAGATATACATACAATATAATTTTGTAAATGAAGTTCAAACATAGAGGATATTTGTTAATGCAAATATACATTATATAGATATAGATATATGTGTTCAACTGTCGATGTTCTAAATTCGGTGAGTCATCTGTGGAAAGACCTCCAATGAAAAAATGATGATCAACTGAAACATTGAATTAGGGTTCCCTCAACATTACAGTTTGACTACAAAATGATAATGACATGATATTTTCGTCACGGCTATGTTTGTTACTATGTTGTCTGCTTCAAGCCCTGCAATCTAAATACAGATACAGGGTTAGTTGGTATTGATCAAATGAACGAATGCCCGGAAGTGTATATAAAAGGCTGATTTTGCATTTTCAGAAGAGGTTTATTCAAATTACATCTACACTTGAATACATTGCAAGATGATAACAACAGTTTTTATCAGTCGCTGCTACCATAGGAAACCATCTGCAGGACATATCGTTATTACTAGAGTCTATTTAGCACCTGAGTAAATAGTCTCAGGTAGAGTAATTTATTTTTTATCAAACTATTTTGATTAAATTATTTTAGAAATCGAAGAAACTGACTTTGGAATGCAATTCCATGTCTATTTATAAAGCCCTAGATATAGTTCACCTCTTCACATAACAATCTTAAGTAGACAGCATCACCGAGTACCTGTAACTTTGTTGGGAGACATTTTATTTAATGTGGAATTAGGTTAAGTTCTCTTTGAAACTTAACGTCTAATAATAGTTTGTTACAAACATTGTTATCTATTCCAGTCTCTTCCCGATTTGGCCAGACAACTCTAAACATAGAACATCATTGTGGAGAGCCAGAGTGATTGATCACTGATTACACACCACATTTGTCTACAAAAAGTATATAGGAGTTATAGCTGACTTCACATGGATGAGGAAATCAGGGGAGAGAGAATAGGAAACTACACGTACATGCAGTGTAAACCGAGTATCAAGCTGGTAGTAGTTACAGTAGTAACATAGTTCAATGTTATCATATACACATGTATGACTTATAACTAAATAACAGGAAGTGGATGTGTTGTTCGTAAAACAAAGCTTTATTCTTTTCATGTTGTTGATTTCAAACTTTAACTTCAAATTAAATTTTAACACTTTCATTACTCTTTAACATCCTCCAGTATGATTTTGTTAATTCAGATTTGGACAAATACCATATTTGTAAATGATGATCATGTTTTTGGGTATTAAACTAACTAGCATAGTTTGTTTGTTTGAACATTATAATTGCATCATGATAGTTATATTACCCTGCAAGGATCAAAACCTTCATCTATTACAGGTTAAATATACATAAGTACACGTACGTATGTATAAACATGTGAAGACGAGTACTAGTCAGCAAATGCTCACACACCTCATATTCTGTGTTGGTAACGTTCTCCTACATTGGAGGCAGTAACGAGGCATGACGTACCTGCTAAGTTGTAAACAAATACATCACGTCATTAGATCCACACGCTAGTTACACAAAGCAAATACCAGCTTACCTTGATCAACGTTTTCATAAAGTCATTGTATATATGTTAGAAGTTTAAGATTTGCTAGCATGTGTTTTCCTGCGTTTGGGAAGTCATATATTTGTACATGTAAAATGTGTTATTTTGGGTAATGAATTTGATATAAAGAATAACCTGCAACTTCGAGCATCTATTGTGAGAAATGTAAGAAATGGAACACTCATGAAAACGTTACAAAAAGTCAGTACCACCTTTTGCATATCTTTATTTAATGTTAATTTTTACACTCTTGAGTGTCTGATTCTTCTATTATTGATACAATATTAGTTAACGGTAAAGATCAAAAATATGTTCTTAAACATTGTTTCTAATATTGTGTCAATATTAATTAAATTAGTTGCATGTAATGTAATATGGCACATTATCTTGTACTATTCTGAAAAGGTTGTGATTTTTGCTAGTTGTTCTAAAAACATATAAACGTTTACATGATTCACTTTTCAAAATTACAACTTTACGGATCATGTAAAGATATCTTAATAAGTTACAAACAGATGACAATTATCGATAACAGATTATTTTGTCTTAATGAATCGAATTCACGTAGAGGAAGACTGGCTAGCCTCAAACTGTGTTCAATACGTTCTACTAATATACTTTCAACCATACTGTCCCCTTTAACATGGGGCCTTTGGGGAAAAAATAATTAAGTAAAACATGAAAGAGGGTGCTCTGTAGGTCGATTAAACCTAATTTTACAATAGATTGCGCATCAATAAAGCGATTACAACAGATTTAAAAATTAATTGTCCAGGCCATTGTAGTATTCGATGCGCCAGAATTCCTTATTTTGATCGCATTAACAAATGATTTCTCCGTTCTACAATTTCACATGTTCTAACTAGTTTCACTAATAACAACCTAATAATAGTCAAATAGTATCTTCATTCGGAAGGTTATTTTCTCATATACTATATGAAAGGTAAACAGTAAAAACTCTTCTAGTAGAGGGTATCAACATATCAACCACATGTTACCTAAAACAGGTAAAGATCTGCTTAAGGAACACAAAGTCATCTACCTGGTCGCAATATAACTCACCTGACCACATATTCATCATCTCGCTATATCTTGGAATGTCAATTTCACTTTCAGTTAACTGAACCTCAAATGAGGCCTTGTCGACTTCTAACATATGCTTCGACTGCATTCTCAACTTAATCCATGTATTACAATACGTATCAACTAAAATTATTTTATATTATATGTATGGTCGAGTGCCCCAAGTTCGTTAGTACCCTAAGTTCGTGACGTCATTTACACATGTGCGCGCTCCATTATGACAAGCGCAAAATATCTGAAATGCCCGGACTATTGTTTCAAAACTCAAACAAAATTTATTGGTACAACTTTCAGTAGCATTTAACAAATTTAACATTTACATTGGCAATTTTCTATCAAATGTCCTCAAAATCACTGTTTACACTACCTCCAAAATGTCTTGATTCTCAAAAGTCGATAATTTTTTTTCAGAGTTATGTATGAATTTCATTTCATGTCGTCTGCTTTCCTAAAGTAGGTCATGTGGCAGTGTGCCAACAATCAAATACTGATTGTCACACTACTTATTTTATTAAGCCTGAGAAGTCGTCTGTTTGATTATCAACAAAATCATAGAGATGTTAAAAAATAATAATTTCAAAATAAGTTACTTGAGAGAAATATTTATCATTATTTAATTTCATATGCATTTATTTAGCCATTGGTTATTTCATCACATGATGTTGTCAGTCAATCAATGTATAAAGTTGTTTGAAAATAAAATATTCTCAAAATAAATATCAAGCAAATTTGTCATAATTTTTCTTGAAAATAAATACATTTATTTTATTCTGACCTCTACAGTAACAAAATATATTAAATTGTATAAAGAATGCCTTCAATTCCGAAAGAAAAATATCTCAGGTCAACAGATGACCATACTTGACTAACTACATATAATTAGTCTTGAAGAAAACAGCATCAAATCAAAGGTCACGAACTTGTATCCCAAGGCCACTACTTCATAAAATGTTATAATTTTGCTGTAAATTTTCAAACTAGGCTGACATGCATTTATTGAAGAGAAATTATTGATAGATGCTTAGGGCCACGAACTTCCGGCACTCGAGGATACTTTTATTGTTTATAATTAGCACACAATTAACTTTCATTGAGAATGCAAACTATCAGAGTTAAGAGAGACCATTTTACAGAGAAACTCGTGTTACTACTTGATACCACCCACTCATCAGGAGATACAACAAACAAGATGGACGCTGTTCAGTTGTTGTTGTTGTTGTCAAAGATCGTGGTATTCCAGTGACAACCAGCTAAGCATAGTACTTGAATACAGTTCAGATAGGATAATCCACCCTTCTGTATTTTACATTTAGTCATTCGAATTGAAGAAAAGTAATGAAACATTAACGCTTACAACAAAAAATACATCAGACATGATGTGTTGTGATATGCAGACTAATTTTCCTTTGTAACTCTCATTACGTTTTTAAAGGTGCTTTGTGTACCCATCCTGATGAGGTAGACTGCTACAGTTGCTTGTGCAGCTAATGATACATGTAATGATGGAGAATATGGATGTCTTAGTTACTCAGGTCATGAATCTTCTTTACTTTCTCCTGTGTATGCTGCCTGCATTATACAGAATCAGGTAACACCATCAACATTACATTAAATACAGACATGGATGGATATTTGAAAATTCCTTTCTGAAACAGATAAAACATGAATAAAGGGTAATACACTATGAGGCACAATGAAGTCAACCATTCCATAATAAACTACATAAAATACCCTTTTCAATATGTGATGACATTGGGGTTTTTTTTATAGTTTTTAATAATAATAATAATGGATAGTTTTTATATAGCGCACAAATCTCCGCGTTGTGGACTCAGGGTGCTTCTAAACATTATTACCCTGGTCTAACCTAAGCTGCTGCAAAGCGATTAAAGGTCACCTCCTCCACATCTTACATCAAGTACCCACTTACTGCTGGGCGAACAGAGGCACACGTTGAATAAAGTCACTTACCCACTTTTTCCCTATATATATAACATTTCTGCGAATCAATTTCTACCGAGAGTGAAACACAAAATATTGTTGATGGATAAAGTCGAGATGTTTGTGATGAGAATATATCTAGTTAAGAGATATAAAATATTTCATTCATGCGATTATTATACATACAGTATTATACGAGTATTATACACTGTTACATAAATAATACTTGCTGATGTAAGCAATCGTAATGTAATAATAAGTCATGATGGGCACAATAGGAAGTTATTGTTTATGAGTTAGAATACAATTGTGTAGCCACTCGACAAATCAAATACTATAACTGCTATTGATTTTAATGCTCCCGCTGCTGAGAGCTTATAAATTTAGTTATGTCTCTGTAATATCTGGGAATGCAAAAAAAGATAATTGCGTTTAATGAAAGCATGTGAAATGAGAAAAAAATTGAAATCAACTGTAATATTGGAAAATTTGATGGTTTCAATGTTATGTATTGCCTATTTTACCAAATGCAAATATTTGCCTTCTTAATACTTGCTAATAGCAGATTTATTTCATGTGTCTTATCAATCCTGATCAGATGTTCACTTGCTCCTTTGATAATAAGATGGTTTAACTGTGTATATTCATTCAATGAATTCGGACAAGATGATGAATGCAGCAAGGTCATATAACTCTTAAAGGTTGAGATGAGATGTAAAACTGTGATTGTACCGCGTTTCCAATAACTGAACGATGGAAGTGAAGTTCAGCACCAGGAACCAGCAACATCTATGTTTACAGCGAGGAATGTCAGAATAATTATCATGCATATCCGTCTGTAGAATCACCCAGTACATAGGAGTCGTAGAGCAGGAAGTGTCTGGTCTCCATGAGATCATGAATCCATTATTGTGCTATCGATTTGAAGGAGAAATCCTCACTGATTTGTCAGTTGCAATTAATTTTGAGCAATATTCGTCTCATTCATAAATTTCATTTGTAACCAACGGTGTCTGCTGGAACTCAGTGTTTGATGTTGACATTTCCATGTAGATTGCTACATTATGTGACTGAAACATATACACGTTACATGTTGAGGCTAAAATAGAAGCACGGATTATCTGAATGTTAGAGCCAGTTTTGTTAGTGATATTATACTTGGCAACGACGGACGAACAGCATGAATGTATATTTATTATTTACAAAACAAACTGTATTTATCTTTCAATCTCACAGAGCGAGATAACTCCAAACATCTTGTTTTTCTTTTCATTCCAGTTGTAAAACCTGGAGGAAAATATGAATTTTCAGTAAGAAGGTAGATTTGTGTATCTAAGTGAATACGCATATGACAAGTCGTGACAGTTTGGGTGATATAGTAACCGTGGGGAGAGGTGGCACATGTCTGTGTTTGTTTGCATCAGATTGACCTATCCTTCAATCGCAACTCGTGGTAGTGAGTGATAGATTGTTTCATTCCAATCGTCCATTTCAAAGCATCTGTCTCCTGTTTATTCCTTTCTTAAGGGCAAGGGAATTTTAATATAGAACAGTAATAACAATGTCCAGAACAAGGCATGGTTAAGATCTTAAATGGACTGTAACAGGTGTACCCTAATGCAGTTATTTACAGGGATGTGCAGTGCATGGTTGACGAAGTAGATGTTGTTGAACAATTTGGGATGAGAAGAGTAAATTAAACTAAAAGCCTCGGTTTGTTTGAAATGTTGAAGATATTGATATTAACCTGATTGCTTTTAGAATTAAGGATCATCAAGTGACAGAAACAATTCCCTTTTCAGCATCGCAGCTGAAACACTTTAACATAGAGTGATATTTTGTCTGATTTAGATGTTCACTCATTCAGTGATTGGGAAATATCGATCGATGGAAAATCTTAATATGTGAGTTATTGCTATCCAGCTTTTAATGACACCTCGTTCCGATGAATGACGCTAGGAACATTAATTGTATAAAAGAAAGTAATTACACATTCAGTTGTTCCGAAGATCATTCTGACCAAAAAAAATGCTTGCATACAATGATCTATAAAAGTCTGTGATATTTGATTCCGTGATATGGCTTTAAAATTAGTTCATGAATTATTGAATGATGATAATGTTGTATCGCTAAGTATTGTTTTTACTTTCTGATCATTGAATCGACTGCATTACAATCACTTTCAATGTTCCATTTGAGTATCATTGTTTGTAACAGTGTGTGTTACATGATTAAATGTACTCGCAGGAAGATTTAAGCTCCAAACAACAACAAATAAACTATAAATAACTAAAAAGTAAGTAGTTTCTCTAAAAGAATAATAATTTGCTAACTTACTTAGTTTCGTCGAATAAATGGTTAAATAAAGTTCAAGTATAACGTTTTGAAATTATACATGCCCTCATAAACAGAACCATACAAAGAGCTTGGTTACAGTTTTCTTGCAAGATTACAAAAACGTATAGATATGTACGGACAGTTTTTAATGACCTTCCCAAATGTTGCTGTTCACTTCAAGAATGAAACGGATTTTATTGAATACAAAAGTGTTATAAAATATTTCATTTTAAGACCACAAAAAGGTTCATATGTGCTGAAGTGTGTGTGTGGGTTTCTGTTAGCTGAACTGAACTAAAAACCAAAGGGCTTACATTAACGAAACTTCGTATGGGGAACAATCATCATGTGTAGATGAGGTTTCAATGTCTTTGGAATTTTACTTTCGGCCATTTCGTTTGAAACACAAGTCATTATATTTTTCCGGACTAGAACTTTTAAACTGTAAGGCTGAGCTCAATAAAACTTAAGATGCGTCTTTCTTGATCTTGCAGCTTAGATGAATTAATTTGGAAAATGATATGTGTGTATCAGGATGTTTATTAACACCATGATACGGTCATGCAGATGCAGATGTTGATGTAAATAGTTTACTTAATCCCTTTTTAATTCACACATTTTAAGTAGTTTACACGGATATTGCTATGTTCATTACAAAGTTAAAGCATTAGATTATGTCAATAAGATAGATTACTGGAAGATTGAAACAAAACAAACTGATTTCATCTGAAAGGAAACCCAACAACTATCAGAACAACAGAATTCTTGGAGCACCCAAATCTAAACATTAAAGGGGCAGTAGCACGTTTTTTGCAACATTTATTTTTTCAAATTTCTCATTTATAGTGATAGTTTATGTCATCTAAAATAACTTTAGAGGGTAAAACATCTTATTACACAAACCAATTATCTGTAGTGGTAAAAACTATGTTGCTTTTAAAACAAAAATTGCATGGCGGCCATTTTATTGTGAACACAATTTATTATTTTGTATTACAAAAACGATACTCATGGCTTTACCGAAACATGTACACTCATTTTGAACTTTATTTTCCGAAGAGAGAAGGATGTTTTACTATTGGTGAAATTATTTTTCAAATACATTTCATCAACTTATTTGAGCGAAAAAACGTGCTACTGTCCCTTTAAGGTGTACACGTTTACTTGTAACGATGTCGGGAGATATCCCACAATCTAACATTGATTCCATTTGAAACGATTTGTCCATTGTACCCAAAACTACTAATAAATCCTATTTCAGTACAGCAATCAAAATTCATTCAAGAAAGGTATATTTCTCTTTGATTACGAAAATAAACCCTTATGTATAAACCAGTGCATATGTTTATATAGGTGTATATTTAAACCATTTTATAATACTGATAGACATATATTAAGTCGAGAATTAAGTATCATTATCTAAATTATCATTTCACTTTCTTACATCCTGTCTGTTATCCAAGCTTAGTATGCTGTCTAGACGTTTTGATTGCAGCTGCACTAGATTTGTTAGCCTCCCTATGGTAAGGAGACCTGAAGTATTGTATAAGTACGAGTCTACTGATATTCTCATCCATTTGGATCTCTTCATATACATTCATATCATGCCTTTCTCCAGGTCGACATGTACAGCTGCTGAACAAAAGTTTGTTACATTCACAACACTCGTAACATTTGTTTCATTATTTTCCACAAAACTAATAAACTTTTGTGTTTTCTTCTCATAATAAGGTAGTCAAATCATTGTAAATACAAATGAAGTTAGGAAATTGTTGATATTATGCATATATAAAGTTAGATTCTGGTTGCAAATATGAATACTGCAGGTATCATCAGTTCTTCGCAGTGAATTCATTCTTGTTTTGCATATCAACTTTAAAATGTTTTGAAACATAACTATTTGCATATTTATTCAACACATAAATTGCTTTTGAATAAAGTATGTACATTATTTAATCCAATGTGAAGTTTTAAAAATTTACACATGTTCTGAAAAATGTTTCAAAATTTGTCGCCCGTTATCTCCAATAATGTTTATTACAAATAAATAATTTATCTGCTTTCATTGGCATATTTGTCTCAGACAACTGGTAATATAACAACATCATGCAGTAAATATATTAAAGTGATGAAATACGACTTTTAGTGAAATAACCTGGATTGCCACCGTCAGGCATACCGGAATGGAATGGATACCATTCAAAAGTAATGACCGAAATATACATGTGCAGGGTAAAAAATCATCGTGTGTAGAAGTTGATTTAAAAAGTTTATGCTACAGAACATGTTATTCTTGCAGGAATATATTGCAGACAACGAAACACAACTAATGGAAAAGTGAGATTTACACGAAATCAGTGTATGAGAACAGAGTGTCAACTCTTAACATTCTGAGGGGTATTGTGCAGAAAAGGGTTGATTTGTTGATCAACCACATGACTATCTCCGGGCATGTTCAACAATGTGGCTTTAAATGCTAGGTCTCCGTGCAGAAAACTCATTTTGAATGACTGGAAAGAAAACTAAGAAGAAAATGGAGAACAGCACGCAGATTTTAATGGGGGCCAAATTTGAACAATGTTCCTTTCGCTGACAAATCTGTTTTCAAATGTTTTGGTAATATTCGTAAGATGTAAGTAAGGTGTTGTCAAAGTAAGAGATACAGAAGTTATTGCCCAGAGGTGACTGTAAAACACCAACCCCCAAGTCCATTTGTGGGGATATTGTCAGAAAATTGCTGCTGGAATATTAAACGGTTGTTGGTATTCTGTAATTCCCAGAAATATCAGAATTGGATCATTATCGACTTAAAATATAATAAGAATGTCTTGTATTTCTGATTAAAACATCAGATTTCTGCAAAATAAAATCCATTCCTCAATTTTCTAAGAGTGGTCATTCATTTTGGACTGTTCTGAACATACCATAATTGGAATACCCTTGGCATTCCCAAAACATTAACCCTATTTGGACTCTCTGGGACATTATAATTAACGCAACTGCTAAGGGATTGCCCACTTCAGGCCAGGAGCTTTGAAAGTTGGTAAATAAATATTGGTATTTTGTCTAAAAAGATACCTGTCGCAGTTTCCAGGAATTCATGTCTAAACCAATACAGGTACTGAGAAAAACAAAAAAATATTAATATTCCTGAGTGGATGTACTTTCTTTTGATACCAAATAGTGCTACAATACAACCATTTATAAACTTGTCTCAAACGTCATGTTAACATAGCAAGGTAACAAACCTTTGTTCAGCAGCTTTGTATGGCATGCAACTTGTACATTGCCAATCTCAAAGCAAACAAAATATGGTTGTGACCTCTGGAGGAAATGTGTTCAGGAAATGAGGTCAAGACCTAACGCAATATGTTCTATAGTTGTCAGATGACACTGATGGTTTGATCGGAAGGAACGTGTGGGGTTGAACAGATCACAGCACTAAATGTGCCGTGGGACCACAGCATGGAGACATTAGAACACAAGAAACAGTGTGTTGTACTTATCCGGTTCTTCACGGGGAGCCAGTAGTGTAATTAATGAATAAATTGATATGGTCGGATTTCTGTAAATGAGATGTGCTGCAGTATAATGTACCTTGTGCAGCTTTCGTATCAGATGACTTGGAAGACCTACAATAAGTGCATTACAGTATTTAAGACGAAACATCTGAGTAACAGTAACTACATATATATATATATATATATATATATATATATAGTCTTCATGTCCAGGTAGCGCCGAATCATATAGATGTTGCGAATATGATATAATATGCCTTTATGCAGATCATATTGAAGTGTGGCAGGGTGCAAAGTTGTGAGCGTCATATTTTATGGTTGAATCTGACATTGACATTGACATTTCTAGTGAACTCTACTGAGGCAATTTTGGATTGCTATAATAATAAAAAAAGCAAAGTCATTTTGGTCACATGTCCAGTATTTTAGTAAACGGTCTTTGCAGTTATCTACCAACATCGGCAGTGATAAATGGATTGATTATTTTCGATCTGTACTGAACATCAGTGACAATATTATAGATTACATTCTCAAAGGAGTATATGGTTTCCCATGCTGACTGTTCCGTTATTTGTGATGACTGTACTAATGATGATTACAACAATATTCCCAATCCGATATGACCCCCAATGAAATTGAAACAGCACTTCTTAACCTAAAGTTAAAGAAATCTTCTGGTCCAGATGGAATTGGACCGGAAATGCTCAGATACAATTCACAAATATTTACCACGTACCTAATTATTCAATTGTATCTTTAAACCTGCAATTTTCCTGAACAATGGTCGAAGAATAAAATATTCCCCTTACACAAAAAATGTAACATTAATGATGTTAATAACTACAGAGGTATTTCCCTTTTAGATATACTCGGGAAAGTTTTTACGTGTCTTCTCTATAGTCGATTAACAATTTGTATTGAGGAATTTGATAAGTATCCAGAATCACAGTGTGGTTTCGGGGAGGGTTACTCAACAGTTGATAATATGTTTACCTTACAAAGTCTTATCCAGAAATATTTATCTAAATCCAAAGGTCGTTTTTATTGTTTATTTGTTGATTTTAGAAAAGCGTTTGATTCCATAAACAGAGATCTACTGTGGCATGTTATTGCATCAAATAGTATCCATGGTTATATGTTGAACATTATTATGGATATGTACTCTAAAACAAAAGTCTGTGTAAAGTCTTCACAAAGCACTATATCAGAATATTTTGAGAGTTTCAGTGGTGTGAGACAAGGTTGTATTTTAAGCCCTTTGCTATTTTTAGTGTTTATTAACCAAATACATACAGTTACGGAGCAATGTTGTGATGTTGACTCTGATTTTGTAGAACTGATTTTGTAGAACTGTTCATGTTGTTATATGCCGATGATTTATGCTTATTTTCAGATTCTGTTATAAGTTTACAAAAGAGAATTAATATACTTTTGCAGTTTTGCAAGAATTTGGGTCTGACGGTTAATCTTGATAAGACCGAAATTCTTGTCTTTCGAAACGGAGGGAAATTAAGAGCTTACGAATATTGGTACATGGACGGTATTAAACTAAATGTATCAACATATTACAATTATCTTGGTTTGACATTTTCAACCATAATCTTGGTCTAAATGTGTACAAAACTTAGTTTTGAAAGCAAATAGAGAAATGGCATCAACCAAACTAATTTCTTCAAAATTGAAAAATATCTCCATGTGTGTTATTTAAGATGTTCGATGTACAGCTGAAGCCTATCATATTGTATGGATCTGAAATTTGGGGAATTCACAAATGGGAAGCTATTGAAAGATTTCATCTTCAATTTTGTAAATATGTTCTTGGTGTGAGTTATAAGTGTTCAAATGCTGTAGTGCTTGCTGAATGGAGAGAAAAAAACTATGTACATATTGACACCCTTCAAAGAGTAATTAAATTTTGGTTTAAAATATTAGAATCACAAGAAACGAGGTATCCAAAACAGTGTTATAAAATGATGTATAAGCTTGAAGCAGTAGGTCGGCACACCTGGGCTTCGGATGTAAAGAAGATATTGTTCATGTATGGATTTCGTTTTGTATGGGAAGCTCAGGGTGTCGGCAACAAAATAATTTTGTTTTAAGAATTAATGATTGTTATATACAAAGCATATTTGCAGATATTTATGGCAGTTCATCTTTAGACATATTCTAATGTTAAACACACTTTCTGTATACAACCATACCCACTTCATGTTAAATCGAAAGAATCACGACGAAGTATAACTTTGATCAGAATAGGTGCACTGTCTATTAGAACAAATACTGGAAGAAGAGAAGGAATACCTAGATGTTATATATTTTGTAAGCTTTGTGAAGATACTGAATTGAATATGAACTGCACTTTTCATTCAAATGTCCAATTTTTAAAGAATTAAGACGGAAATATATCCCACATTTATCTGATCATGTTGATATTTATTACCTGCAAAATAGTTTACAACGTCAAAACTTATGAAATTATTTTATCATATTCATATTTCATAAGAGATGCACTTGCCCTACGCTCGAAGGTTTTATTATCAATTTGACTCACAATGTAAACTTTATTCATTCTTCTCTCTTATGTTTGTCTGTTTTTGTATATAATGTGTTTTTGTATGTGGGCCTAAGGCTTTTTACTGAAATAAACGAAATTGAAATTGAAAATTGAATGTCGGAGGAGAGATATTGGTTTGGATACGCTTACAGTGGAACACTAAACGTTCTTATTTATCCTCATGCTGTGTAAGGTGTTTGGACGTCATTAAATGTTTGATACAGCTCAAACCCTTCAGACATGAGTCATTGTCAGATATCAATTCAGTAAAAATACAGATAAGTTTAAAAACTATCCTTTCATATTTTTTCTCAAAACTTGTTCTCGTGATTGTTCAACTTATTAAATACAAACCGCTGTAATAGGATATTATTTATTCAAATTGCTAGTTCTCTGAAAACTATCACCGAACAAACTGTTTGAGCAATAACATACGTCTTTGTAATGAATGCATATTTAAAAGAGATAACATGCCATGTCGAAGCTGGAAATATATTCATTTCACATTCAATGAAAATGAAGTCAAAGTTAGGAAAACTATGAATTGAATTTGATGTGATATGACAATATAGAAAATCGTATGAACACGTGTAGAGTACTACTAGACAGTTAACACAGTTAAGTATAGTATCCGCCCACTTATGCTCTGTGTTTGTAACGTTCTCCTACATTAGAGGCATGACGTACAATCTGAAGTATTGATTTACCCATAATGATGAATTGAAGATCCACACAATAATTTCAAAATGTTTTTTCCATCAGGGTAAACCTGCAATTATCGTCAGTTATGAAACCAGGAAATGGATAATAAAGGTATTACGTCTATCATGCTTTCGAGTGTGGATATGTGCGCTTTATAAATATGCACTATTATTATTATTAGTAGTAGTAGTAGTAGCAGTAGTAGTAGTAGTAGTAGAGTAGTAGTAGTAGTAGTAGTAGTAGTAGTAGTAGTAGTAGTAGTAGTAGTAGTAGTAGTAGTAGTAGTAGTAGTATTATATTTGCCTCAACCAATCTCCACCAGAAACAAGGTGTACATTGATTATATCTGATTGACCATGCTCGTCCTTAATCTCGACATATCCATAATCAGACAATTATGTAAGTTGTAATATGCCTCAGGTATCTCTGACTTCGATCAAGTATCAATTATAACATTACAAAGCCATTACATGTTCTGAACAAGGATAAACAAAAATGCATCTATCTTTTTACAATGAAATACATTTATTCATTTTGACCAAATCTGGTTAACATATTAGATGCCTTTCCTTTTTTGGCTTTTGAAATAACAAAACAGCTGTTCGTCTCACATGAGATGTACAAAACACTAGATTCTGGAAATTTACAAATCAACATGATATTTAACACAAGTTACCGAGTTACCGAACCAATGTTAACACATTTCACAGGTGTGTAAATAACGATCTACACGTCACATCACATCTACTGGGCAGAATACCTGAAAGCTGCAACAATAAAGTTGTCCAATAAAGGAGAGTACTTATAACCCGCATGCTAATTATTTTACTTTTCTGGATATTAGGACACAAGAAAGAATACATGTGTTGAATGGTTTTATTATGAGAATCAAATTACTTGTTAAGAAGTCTGACATTTCTTTTTGCCTTCAGTCTAAAAAATATGACTTAAGCACAGACAAACTTTCCTTTCAGAGTGTATCAACATTCACCGCAAAAGGATCTAAAACAATGTCGATACATGCAGGATTATCCAGTAACGTGAACAAGTAATAATAGTTTTCTTATATAAATGAAATATGATGTGTTTGTTTCGTGTAGGGTCATTATACGATTTATAAACATATCGTATCATTATGACAATGATTGAAATCGTGTTCGCCTGTCCTGTCTTGTTCTGGACCACACCATGATGGCGAGATATAGGCTAAAAGTATCTCTGAATATCAATTCAAGTTTAGCTCATTTGAGGGAGTGTCGTCTTCAACCTATAAACAAACCTTTATCGAATCCTCTTTAAGCAGTTGTTGATGAACTCCCTATTCTCGACTTAAGTTCCTTTAAGAATCCTTTTGTTGATGGATCGTCCCCAAAACATCGATAAAGAAAAGGAAAGTAAGAACAGGTATGATCCTAATAATGTTGTACATAGTTTTGAACAAAATACAACGTCTTTGTTATTCGTTATAGTTTCAAATGCAATGGACGTCTTACACGATGAATTAGATGGTCACTTTACAATAGTGTTGGTAATGTAGACAAATACAATACTGATTAACTACAATGTTAATATTTAGAATATCTTCATGAACATCCAGATGTGTTGTTAATCACGTGTTTAAACTATTCGTGTACAGATAATGTAGCGAATGCAGAGAGGTAATGAAGCCATTATGTGTTGATTTATAGCATTAACGTTCTGAGATAAACCAAGCCAGTTGTTACTGAGAGCAGCACGAGTCATCTACGTGTACATCACATGATCAATATCCACCATTGATATCTCTATTTCATCAAAGAATGTACAGCTGCATTTAAATAATGAACAACTTCCCTAAACAGTGTTGCATGAAGATAAGTAATCTCAACGATCTACATGAAAACAAATCGTTAAAATGTAACATTAAACGTTAATGAGTTGACATATTCAGTCTTCCTGATGTATGTGGCAATGTTAAAATCATCATGAACCAAAAAGGAAACATCAAAGCTAAACACACCACGGGCAGTCTGCTGTTGCCTCGACTTTACTGAAATGAATGCAACAAATAGACAACACACTTCAAATTAAATTATATCATGTATTGTAGTTTCCCTTCATAAATGTCATATAATATTTGATAATTTGTATTAACAAAACATGCTCAAGCACGCTGTTTGGTTAGATTGAATTATGTGCGTACCTCAACCACATGGCTAGTTCACGACTGTATATAAAATAAGAGGCTTTAATACAGGCCTCATTCAATCCTAACCTAATAATCTAGACAAACCTTAATATAGTCACTATACAGAGAGATGACCATAATTAAAATGGTATTTTTTGGCAACAGTTAGTACTTCTCGGGAAAGTGAAACCATTTATAACATTTGGTATATGTGGCCCCAAACTACACAATAAACTTCCCTTTAAATAACAAACAAAATATGGATCTTTGTAATCAATTGCATTGCAAGAAAACAGAAGTAGTCGACATATGGATTTCAAGTGTACATGGAAGAGAAGTAATTGAGCGTTTTAACAGCAGGAAAATATATATTTATAAGAAACTTATCTTATCAACAACAGTTGAATATTTGTTGAAGAACTTGGGTTTATCTTTTGAAATGTTAAGAGTACACACTTAGCCATCAACGTGGGTCATTAGGTTGTTAATGATGAAAATATGTAACGTGCTGTTTTGTTTTTGAAATTATACATTTGAAGAGTTAGTAACTTTGATAATAAAAATGTAAAAACAAATTTAACAATATTTCAAACATGAAAACAGCGCTATGTTAGACTTGAAATTGAAAATATATAGATGCTATCTGTCTTTTCGTGACTAATACCATGTTTATCTCACAAGTGAGGTAGAAAGTTTATATTTTCACGAGATGAGACAAACATGGTATTTGTCAAGAATTGACAGATATTCTATTTATTATATGATGTTATCCATGTAATTACGTCCAAAAAGGGTCGATTTCACGCCGATCAGACGCTACGAACAGCTTGTCACCACAGTAACACTGTGACGTCATAAGACAATTCGCTTTGTCAGACCATTGTTTTATGATGTCAAATTATATCAGTCACTGGTCGCAGATAAAAAAAGTTATTTTCACTGTAGCTTGATAGATAGTTTATTTCACTGATAAATCCCTGTATTTCATCCAAGGTAGAACTGATCCTATAATTATATCCCTGTAAACATCAGGATGATGTGAGATGTTACAAGAGCATATGTTTTGATGTTTTCCTTTGAGTAATTATTTTTTTCACGTTTCATTTTTGTCATGAATGTATCGATCATCATTTATTTCCTACCAACTGTTTTTAAGTGATCGCCTTTGCCTTTGATTGCAACAATCAGATGTGGCCAGGAGAAATGACATTAAATATCACCAGCTCATGTTCTGTCTTGTTAATATGAAGCATAGAAGAGTGTGATTTCCCAAACCGTTGGATGGCATGCACCACTTCTCGTTATATTGATAATGAATTACATGTTTCCCGGATTAAACAGTCATTTGAAGAGTTATTGATCTCGTCGCAAATACAAATATGGCCGTCCCATCAAATGGTACGAGTCGTATTATGGCGGTTCCCATTGAGTTCAGAAAAAACATTAAAACGAGTATTTCATTTATTGAAACATGATGAACTGAAAATCAGTAGTATACCTTATAGCAATATTGTTAATCATATTATGTGTAAATGATGATAAAGCAACTATGTATTTTAGTTGAAAAGTTCACCATTAACAGAAATGAAGAGTACTTGCTACTTCATTAAATATGAATCACTTGAAAATAAACATTTCACTGCATCAATACATCGACAAAGTGTATGTGATAGATTATAATAATAAAGTTTCTTTCATGATTATCAGTCATTTTAATTCAATGTTCAACTTATTTTACGGAATCTAGACACTTCTTATAGAAATGAAATTGTTGTTGCAGTCATATATTTCCAGAAACTACATGACTGATTTACAGTTCGCCCAATGTCCACTGGCATCCAGTTGAACTTACTTTTATTATTCATACCTGGTAACTTATTATTCGCACCTAATCCCATGATAGTATAACAAATTATTGTAACTTCTGTGCCATTCGAGGATACATGATTTTACAGTTCTCCCAATGTGTGAAGAGGTCCACCTGCTTTCAGTTGAAGCTACGTGTATTATTCTTACCTGTTAAGTAAGATCCGAGATGTAGTCTACCACAGGATGGAATTATTGTCACATCTTACGAAGCATCATCATTTTAGTGCCCAACAGGAGAATTCATATGAACAGATTATGTGAATAATCCATTTCTGTTGCACATGTAACACGTGTAAATCATGTACATCCTAACAACATTATCAAGACGCTGATGAGGAAGGTGTTTGATTCTTTGATAGTCAGAATTGCATCTAAAAAATGCAAAGTAGGAAATACCTAAAATATACTATTGTAAATGAAGTTCATACATAAAGGATATTTGATGATGCAAAATATAAACATATCTGTTAAACTGCTGATGTCCTTAAACCCGGTGAACCGTCTGTGAAAAGACGGCTTCTGTTGGTATTGATCATTCTACATACATAAAGGATATTTGATAATGCAAATATACAAGATATAAATACAGTTTGACTAGAGAATGATAAGTACGTGCTATCTTCATCACGGGTATGCCCATTACTATGTTGCTACATCAAGCCACATGCAATTAACGTTCCCTCCACAATACAATTTGATTACGAAATTTTCGCTATGGCTATGCCTGTTTCTATGTTGCCTGCATCAACATGCAGATACAGGGGTCAGTTGATATTGATCATTCTACAAAGCAAAAGAAAGAATGCCCGGAAATGTATATAAAAGGCTGCTTTTGCATTTTGGAAAGATGTTTTCTCTTGTAAACACTTGAATACATTGCAAGATGATAAGAACAGTTCTTATCAGGCGTTGCTACCATAGGAAACCATCTGCAGGATAGCTTAGGACATATCTTTATTACTAGAATCTATTTAGCACCTGAGTAAATAGTCTCAGGAAGAGTCATTTATGAAATAACTCTTTTTTATCGAACTTTTTGGATTAAATTATTTGAGCCAGAAATCAAGGAAACAATGCAATTCCATATCTATTTATAAAGCCCTAGATATAGTTCACCTCTTAAGATAACAAAGATAAGTAAATAGCCTCACCGAGTACCTGTTACTTTGTTGGGAGACTTGATGTGGAAATAAGTTTTCTCTTAAACTTCACGTCTAATAATAGTTTGTTACAAACATTGTTATCTATTCCTGTCTCTTCCCGTTTTGGCCAGACAACTCTAAACATAGAACATTATTGTGGAGTGCCAGAGTGATCGATCACTGATTACACACAATATTTGTCTACAAAAAGTATATACGAGTTATAGCTGATTTCACCTGAAAGAGGAAAGCAGAGGAGAGGGAATAGGAAACCACACGTACATGCAGTGTAAACCACGTATCAAGCTTGTAATAGTTACAGTAATAACATAGTTCAATGTTATCATATACACATGTATGACTTATAACTAAATAACAGGAAGTGGATGTGTTGTTCGTAAAAAAAAACTTTATTCTTTCCATGTTGTTGATTTCTCACTTTAACTTCAAATTCAATTGTAACAATTTCATTAATCTTTAACATCCTCCAGTAGGATTTTGTTGATTCAGATTTAGATAAATACCAGATTTGTAAATGATGGTCATGTTCTTTGGTATTAAACTAACGGTACTCACTGCACACATCATGCTTTACTAGTCTAGCATATTTTGTTTTGCTCTAAGTGTAATTGCATCATGAGGTAAATAACTGAATTATTTTTTTGTGATGGTTATACATGTAGTACACTTCAAGGATCCAAAACAATTCATATATTACAGGTTGACGATACAAAAGTACAAGTTAATAACAGTGATTGGTATGTTTGAGTGTTATTATTTCACATCCTGAAATACTGTCTTCTTACTTTGGTTTCTAGACGATTTAAATTTACAATAATAGAACCGATGAAGTGCATAAACATGGGAAGACGAGTACTAGTCAGCAAACACAATTATGTATACTACCCACTATGACACATATGTGTCATAACACCTTCAAGTAATTTGATTAGCTAACGATAATCTTTGACACTGCCTGGACTACTTTATACATTCATAAACCAAACGTGAACTCATTCATTAAATTACAAGTATTTTACGACAACACTTATAATTGATATTTATCTCATTGTTCAGTTAATTCATGAACTCGTATTCACCGCAATGATTGATTTTATTGAATAATTACCAAATACTCCATGACTAGAGCAGAAAGCACAAAGTTTAGAATGCAGCAATAGTTTTTGCTCTCAATCTTACCGTTGAGAATTACATTGCACCAGACGCTAAGTATCTCGGTGAAAATAACGTGTTCGTAGGCAAACATAACCGAAATGAAAGGCATTACAACGGCGAAGTTCATCAAAAACCTACATTTAATGAGGTTGTTTAGCTTGTTTACACATTCCGACAACGAGAAACATGCGAATGGCGGCCGCCATGACATGACGTCATTCAAAGGACGGATAACTCTCATCTCATGTCATCGAGCAGGGAGATGTTATATAGGTACGCTTCCTTCAGCATGACTAGTGCAACTGGTTTCACCGTACCGAACATCGCGGATTACAGAATGGTTTGATTTTAAAAGCGTGAATATTAAACGTCGCAATATTATGAACTTAAAGATGCTGTGACAAGGTTGATATTACTCCGCTGTTCCGTTCCTTTATAGGGGCAACAGAAATATATATTTAAAACACAATAAATCGTATGAAATACATGTTGGTAATAAATAGGATACATAACTCGTTCCCCTTTCATATCAAGTTTATGTCCCTCGTGATATAATTTTGGTTTGTCAAAGCAAAATTAATTCACTCGGGACATAAACTTGATATGAAAGGGGAAACTCGTTAGATATCCTATAAATTGGTAAACAAATACATCACGTCATTAAATCAACATTTTAGTTACACAAAGCAAATATGTTACCTTGATCAACGTTTTCATTCAGTCATTGTAATGGTAGACGTTTAAAATTTTAGAGTTAGTGGCTAGCATGTGATTCCTGTGTTTGGGAAGTGATATAATTTGTACATGCCAAACGTCATATTTGTGTAATGGATTGTATAGACGATGAAACTGCAACTGTCAAGAGTCTATTGTGAGAAGTGTGTAAAATGGAACAGACATGACGTGACAAATGTTACCAAAAGTCAGTACCACCTTTTGCATATTTAATGTTACTTTTTTCACGCTACCAATACAAAGATTCAGTGTCCCGTTCTTTTATCAAATTATAAAATCTTTGTTTACAGTAAAGATCAAAATGTATTTTTGATATATTGTTTCGAAAATATGTCAATATTGATTGAATCAGTTGCATGTATAGAGATTATTACCCGAGGAAGTGTGTAATATGATTTTTACGAAACGAGTGTGAATTTTTTTATTTCCCGAGCGAGAGCGAGGGTTATACATACATTATCACGTGTTTCGTAAAAGTTATATGACACACGTTCGAGTGTAATAATTTCTTTATTACCAATTTTACTCAATTTGATTCACGTAAAAATAGTCAGAAAAGGACCCACTTTTCTTGCGACGACAAGCCACAGTGACGTCACGAACAATCGTTTTATGACGTCACAGGCGACAAAATACGGGAAGTCGCGGTGAAACAATGGTTGCTAGGCAAACGTGATATGTGCACATGTGCTCATATCAATAATATCAACTCGGTTATTTTCAGCCATATGGGTAATAAAACATATTATGGCACCTTAACTAGTACCATTCTGAAAAGGTAAAGCATGCTTTCGTTATCAGGTTTATACTGCAATTATTTTCAGTAATCAAATCAGGAAATGGTTAATGAAGTAACATGTATGGTGTTTATCTTTGTCTAAATGAATCAATTGTATTGAACCAGTACAAAGGTGAAGACTGACTAGATTCGTACTGTATTCAATACGTTTTACTTATTCTCAAAAACTGGATTAAATGTCCAGGCAATCCATTGAACCTTTTAAATAAGAATGTTTTTTGTAGTATCTGATGCACCATAATTCCTTTTATGAAACAAATTCTTTCTATATAAACGAACCTAATGTCAGCTACTTGGTCTCAATTAAAGTCTCTTATCCACATATTCAGCATATCCCTATATCTTGGAATGTTCAGTTAACTGAACCTCAAATGAGGCTGTGTCGACTTCAAACATATGCTCCGACTGCATTCTCCATCTTAATCCATGTACTACATTACGACACTATCAATTACAATTATGTTGTACTTCATGTTTACTTTCATTGTTTATAATTAACACATACTAACTTTCATTGTAAATGCAAACTATCAGAAATTCAATACTTTGTTAAAATAGTGACCTTTGTACAGAGAAACCCGTGTTTGTGGTTGATTACACCCACTCATCAGAAGATACAAACAACGACGGAAGCAATGTTCTGTTGTTGTTGTTAAAGGTTGTAGTACACCAGTAAAAGCCAACAGAGCAAAGTTCTTGAATAGTTCAGATAGGATAATCCAACCTTCTGTATTTTACATTTAGTAATTCGAATTGAAGAAAATCTAATGGAATTTTAACGCTTTCAACAAAAAATACATCAGACATGATGTGTTGTGATATGCAGTGTTTCCCTAAATATAACATTTCTGCGAAACTATTTACACCGAGAGTCAAACAGAAAATATTTATGCCGGATAAAGTTGAATTTCAATGTCTGTGATGACGATATATCTCGTAAAGAGATATAAAAAGTTTCCTTCATGAGAGTATTATACTCAATATTTTATATCTGTTCAAACACACACTGGAACTGGAACTGCTATTCAAAGGAGGTTCTGAAAATAATGTTTTGTATGACAGTGACATTTGGTGAAATAAGTAAATGATGTCAGCATAATGTACCTCCTTGGATTTTAAATCAATGATGAACCGTAGCTGTAGTATGTAAAACAAGCCAGAAAAGGATGTTTCACTCTCCATGTTTGTGTGTATATCAATATTGTCCTTATAATGTTTATTTATGTCTTTAATTGCTTAAAAAGAATAGTGATTGCTGTTTGAAAAAAGAGATATGCAATTACCTTGTGGGGGTACACGCAATACAAAACATGCGTGTACACTCTTGACATAGCTGTTGACATTCATAATCACCTAGTCAGTCAATAGATTGCTAATTTAGTGATTTTAGTACATTGATCATCATAATTGGAATAAATATGCTTATCAATTCCAATGCTATTTTTTAACTTAATTTTATAGATGGAGTTGGAGCTCATGTCATTTATTTAGTTATTTAGTTATTTTTTGTTGTCAGGTTGATTAGATAATTTTAATGTAAATTTGAACTGCAAATAAATTAACTTTGTAAAGCGTAAAAGTGTAGTTATTTAGTTGTGTCGATTGGGTCCCTCATCTGGCACTTATCTCGGAAATGTTAACATTTTCAGTATTGTATAATGTATTTGTTCTGAATGCTTAAGTAATATATGTCTATTCAGAACACTTATCTTCAAACACTTAGCATTAAATACATATAGGATGTATGTCTTTTCTTAACTAATATCATGTTTATCTCATCGAGTGAGGTAGAAAGATTATATTTTCACGAGTTGCGCAGACACGAATGACAATATATAACTTTTCTACCTCACGAGATGAGATTAATATAGTATTTGTCAAGAATTGACGGATATTCTATTTATTATATGATGCTATCCTTGTAATTACGTCCGAAAAGAGTCGTTTCCACGTCGAGCGGCCCCTAGGAACAGCCCGTCACCACAGTAACACTGTGCGTCAGACCATTGTTTTATGATGTCAAATTATATCAGTCACTGGTCGCAGTGAAAATATAAGTTATTTTCACTGTAGCTTGATAGACAGTTTATTTCACTGCTCGTTATATAATAAATGAAGTTATTGTTTAAGATTAAATTAAAGATATAAACATATTTAAGATAAAAACACTCTCGGGATATTTTCATCAAATAAATAGCAGCAATATGTTCGACTGCATCATGAAACTGATGAAACCTCAGCACAATAAAACCATTGCAAATAATTAAACTGAGATCATTTGACAAGGAACTCAAGAGACTTCACCCTAATTTGGTATTTTCCATTTCAGAATGAACTGCATTACTTTTAACATATTCCTTACCAGCTGTACAGCTTATCTACTATCAATACATAATTAGGACTTGCTGACGTAAGCAATCGTAATGTCATGACATGTCATGATAGGCACAGTAGGAAGTTATTGTTTATGAGTTAAAATACGATTGTGTAGCCAAGCGACAAACCAAATACCATAACTGCTTTAAAATATTGATTGAAATGCTCCCGCTGCTTAGGGTTCATATATTTAATTATGTCTCTGTAACATCTGGGATGGCAAAGGAAGTTAATGGTGCTTTATGAAAGTATGTGAAATGAGAATAATTGTCTTTATCATCTTTAATTCTGGTAAGCTTGAGGTATTAAATGTTCTGTATTCCAATTTTACCAAATGAAATTACAAATACGTCTTTGTAATACAAAAACATTTGCTAGGTAGCTATTTTTGTCTTATGTTTGATAAATCCGGTTCAGATGTCCACTTGCTTCTTTTGTGATAAGATTGTTTCATTGCATACATTTGAACACGGTGATGAAAGCAGCAAGGTCACAAAACTCTTACAGATTGAGATGATATGCGAAAGAGTGTAATTGTACCTGATATCAAATAACTGTAGGATGGAAGTTCAGCATCAGGAACCAGCACCATGTCTCTGTTTACAGCGAGGAATGTCAGAATAATCATCATGAATATCCATTTGTAGAATCACCCAGTACACAGGAGCCGTAGAGCAGGAAGTGCCTGGTCTCCATGAGATCATGAATCCATTATTGTGGTATCGATTTGAAAGAGATAATTTCCATGAGTTGTCAGTTACAATTTATTTTGAGGGATATTCGTCTCATTCATAAATGTCATTTGTAAACAACAGTTTTTCGGCATAACTCAATGCTTGATGTTGACATTTTCATTTATATTGCTACACCGTGTGACTGAAACATATACATGTTACATGTTGAGGCTAAAATAGAAGCACGAATTATCTGAATGTCAGAACCAGTTTTGTTAGTGATATTATACTTGGCTACGATGGACAAACAGAATGAATGTATGTTTATTATTTACAAAACAAAATGTATGTATCTCTTAATCTCACAGAGCGAGATAGCTCCAGTCACGTTCGTTTTCTTTTGATTTAAATTATAAATCCTGAAAGATAATATGAGTTTCCAATAGTGAGGTAGATTTGTGATCTAAATAAATACGTATACACAATTTGTGACAGTTCGGGTGATATATTGACCATAAGAGAGGTGACAAACATAAGTGCATGTCTCTCTTTGTTTGCATCAGATCGACCCATCCTTCAATGGAAACTGGTGGTTGTATGTGATAGATTTTCTTATTCCAATCGTCCATTTCAAAGCATCCATCTGTCTCCTTTTTATTCCTTTCTTAAGGGCTAGGGAATTTGAATATAGAACGAACAGTAATTACAACGTCCACAACAAGGCATGGTTAAGATCTAAAATGGACTGTAAAAGGTGCACACTAGTGCAATTATTTTACAGGGGGTGCAGTGAATGGTTGAAGAAGTAGATTATGTTGAACAAATTGGCGTGAGAAGAGTAACTTAAACTTTTACCGTCTGTTTGTTTGAAATGTTGAAGATATTGATTTTAACCTGATTGTTTTTAAAATTAGGGATCATAAAGGGAAATAAAAATTCGATTTTTCAGCATCGCATCGTCTTTTCTTATGGGCTGGGGAATTTAAATAAAGAACACTAATTACGACGTCAACCACATGGCATTGTTAAGATCGTAAATGGACTATAACAAGGTGTACGTTTATGCAGTTATTTTACAAGGATGTGTAGTGCATGGTTGATGAGTAAATGTTGAATAATGTTATATGTCAGAAGAGTAAATTAAACTTTAACCCTTTATTTGTTTAAAATGTTGAAGATATTGATTTAATGCTTTTAAAATTAAGGATCGTGAAAATGAAGTGAAATGAAAATTCCCATTTCAGCATCGCAGCTGAAACACTTTAACATAGAGTGATATTTTGTCTGATTTAGATGTTCACTCATTCAGTGATTGGGAAATATCGTTTGATGGAAAATCTTAATATGTGATTTATTGCAGTCCAGCTTTTAATAACACCTCGCTCTGATGAAAGATGCTAGGAACCTTAATGGTATCAAAGAAGGTTATTACACATTCAAGTTCTGAAGATCATTCTGACAACAACAATCATTCTTGCATACAATTAGCTATCAAAGTGTGTAATATTTGATTCCATGACACGGCTTCAAACATTATTTCATGTAACGAATTATTGAATGATGATAATGTTGTATAGCTAAGTTATGTTTTAACTTTCCAAATGTGATCCTTGAGTCGACTGCATTACAGTCACTTTTAATGCTCCATGTGAGTATCATTGTTTGTAACAGTGTATAGTAAATGGTTAGACATTGTACTGGCAGGAAGATTTAAGCTCAAAACAACAAGTAAAAATTGAGAACAACTATAAAGTAAGAATTTTCTCTAAAAGAATAACAATTTACTAACCAACTTGTTTCCGTCGAATAAATAGTTAAATAAAGTACAAGGTAAACGTTTTGAAATTAAACATGTAGGAAGAGTCAACATGCTCTCATAAACAGAACCAGACACAGACTTTGCAAAAAAAGCTTGCATACAATGATCTATAAAAGTCTGTGATATTTGATTCTGTGATATGGCCCTAAAATTATTTCATGAATTATTGAATGGTGATAATGTTGTATCGCTAAGTATTGTTTTCACTTTCTGATCATTTAGTCGACTGCATTACAATCATTTTCAATCTTCCATTTGAGTATCATTGTTTGTAAAAGTGTGTGTTAAATTATTAAATGTATTCGCAGGAAGATTTAAGCTCCAAACAACAACAAATAAACTATAAATAACTAAAAAGTAAGTAGTTTCTCTAAAAGAATAATAATTTGCTAACTATAAATAAAATGGTTAAATACAGTTCAAGTATAACGTTTTGAAATTATACATGCCGGAAGAGTCAACATGCTCTGATAAACAGAACCAGACAAAGAGTTTGGTTACAGTTTTCTTGCAAGATTACAAACACGTGTCGATATGTAGGGACTGATTTAAATGACCTTCGCAAATGCTGCTGTTCACTTCAAGAATGAAAGATATGTTCTTGAATACACAAGTGTTTATACTTCATTTTATGACCACAAAAAGGTTAATATGTGCTGAGGTGTGTGTGGGTTTTTGTTACTAACTATCACACCATAAGGCTTACATTAACGAAACTTGGTATGGGGAACAATCGTCATGTGTATTTTGTGGTTTCAATGTCTTGGAATTTTATTTTTAGTGGTTTTGTTTGAAACACAAGTCATTATATTTTTCCAGAACAGAGCTTTTAAACTGTAAAGCTGAGCTCAATAAAGTTTAAATGCGTCTTTCGTAAACTTGCAGCTTCTTTGAATTTTAAAGGGGCAGTAGCACTTTTTTTAATTTCTCATTTTTAATAATAGATTATGTCATTTATATTTCCTTAAGAGGATAAAACATCTTATAAGAGAAACCAGTTGTCACGTAATGGTAATAACAGTGTTGCAATTCCGCAAAAATTGCATGGCGGCCATTTTATTGTGAACACATTTTATTATTTCGAATGACAAAAACAATTTCCATGGTTTTACAGAACCATGTTCAATCATTTTTTTACCTTGATTTTCGGAGAAGGGTGTTTTACTATTGTTGACATAATTTTTCAAATACATTTCATCGACTTATTCCAGCGAAAAAACGTGCTACTGCCCCTTTAATGTTGGTTGTTACCATGGATTGGTAAGTGAACGTTTTGTTTTTGGTCCAGATAATAAAAATTTTCCTTTATCCGAGTTTATTTGTCTGTTTCTTGCAAATGTAATTTACTAGTTTGCTTCCAGATCAAAACATGAAAAACATTTGGCTGAGTTGGCTTGTGCAGCATGCATAGATTACCAATGATTTGCTGAACTTACATGTATAAACATTTTCAACAAAACATACAAATGATTAAGGATTTATTAAAGACTAAAGCTTCAGAATCTTTGTTCAATATATATCAGACCTGTTCCCACTTGGCAGTGGAAATAGTTGATTCCGTCCAGTTGATCAACATTGATTGCATTTGATAGAATATATATGGTTAAAACACTCGTTGAAGGCATAACCAAGAACAGATATATCATTACCTGAATCCAGTCGCCAGAAAAATGAGCAAACAAATATCTACTTTATATATAAGCCTTTCATATTCCATCATGTCTTCTTATCAGGAACCTTATAAAGCAGTGATTGTCTGGATTGGTGGATGCTATTAATCACGTCCTTCATTATTCATTATAAATGAGATATCGTTTCTCTGACTTGACAGTTGTTTGGAAAGTTCTCAATCAGTGTCACTAATATTATAACCTCCTTTATTTTCAGTATTTCAGTAATGCATTTAGGTACTTGAAACATGATGAAGTGAATATCAATTCCATATTGTGCTGAAATATGTTCATAAGTGACTATTTTCAAGATGTAAACTTACAGAAATGACCTGATAGCCGGAAACACAAGAAAACAAAATCAATGCAACCGTACATCGACATGTTGCGTCGTATACACAATTACCTATGCTATTTTATAACCTTCATTATCTATCTTAATTACCTAGTCACTTTAGCAAATCTTTATACTTCTGTTTAAACTGAAATTGATGTTGTATTTACATAGATTTACAGGAAATACTTGGCTGATTCTGCAGTTCACCCAATGTGTGTGTCGAGGGTAACACTCATTAACGATTCACCCCCATGAATGTAACTCTATTTACATCATTCTCTAGTCATGTTTAAAACTTCCCAAAAAGCAGTAGGGAATGTGCCTACATCGGACATGTGAATGTATATTTGATAGCACAAGATAATTCTTTTTTATTGTTTTTGTCAACCACCATAATAAAGATTTCTAGTATTTCTTAAATTACTTAGATTGGATGGATTCATTTGGTAAATGATATGTCTGTATCACGATGTTTATTAGCGCCATGACAAGTACATGCAGATGCAGATGTAGATGTTAATTGTTTACTCGATTCCTTTTTTTTAATTCACACATGTAAAGTATTTTACATATTGTCATGTTAATTACAAAGTTGTAGCCTTAGAGTATGTAAATAAGATAGATTACTAGAAGATTGAAACAACACAAACAGATGTCATTTGAAAAAAAGCCTTAGCTGTGTTCCACACATACCAATAGCAGAATCAAACACAAATCAAGTCATTAAAGTGTACACCTTTACATGAAATCGGATGTCGGGAGATGTTCCACAATCTAATATAGAATTTGATTCCATTTCAAAAGATGTGTCCATTGCACGCCAAAACTACTAATAAATTCAATTTCATTGCAACAATCAAAATTCATTAAAGATAGGTATGTTTCGCTTTTACATCTCTTTGTATAAACCATTTCATATGTTTATATAGGTGTATATTTAAACCTTTCAATAATACTGATAGACATACCTTGAGTCTAGAAATAAGTAATACGATTGAAATTATCCTTTCACGTTTTTACATCATGTATGTTATCCAAGCTATATAAGTTGTCTAGACGTTGGAGCTGCACTAGATTTGTAATCCTCTTTAAGGTAACGAGAACTGAATCGTTGTATAAGTAGGAGTCTTCTGATGTTATATATTCTACATATTACATGCCATGCCGTTCTGCTGGTCGACATGTATAACCCAGATGTTTCTTTGATTGGTGAAGGTTTTTTTAAAATTCATTGACTAAACAACCCGTTTTTTGTTGGAAGCAACTTGTCACGCTCTGGTCCTAAAATACAGTCCATTTCGATGATAACAACATCTTCCTTTAAAAAGGTATGATAAGTGGGAATTTAAATTTGAAGACGTCACATCCACTATGCTTTACTGCTGTGCGTGCTCTACAGGAAAATTGAAACTGGACGCGTAACTTTGTGTACACAGAAAAGCTTGTATAAACTGCCTTGCTTTGGAAGAGCAACTTTTTAACAACTGTAAACATGGGTGGCATACATACACAAATGTATACAGCGCCAACTTTAAAGCAAAACAATATTTGTCCCAGAAATTAAGGTCCAGAATTTAACGCAATATGTTTATCCTAAACAGGGGAGTTGTCAGATTACAATGGTGATTTGAACGGAAGCAACGTGCTGGGTGGAACACATCACAACACTAAATGTACTGTTTGACAACAGCAGTGAAGCGTTTGAACACAAGAAACAGCATGTTTTACTTATCCGGTACTTCATGGGAGGTAAGTGAAGTGATTAACGAATAGATTAATATGGTCGGATTTCTGTGAATGAGATTTGCTGCAGTATAATCTACGTTGTGCAGCTTCGTATGAGATGACTAAGGAGACCAACAATAAGAGTATAACAGTATTTCAAGGTAGCGACGAATCATACAGATGTTGTGAATATGATAATAAGCCTATCTGCGGATATTATTGGCAGGGTACCAAGTTGTGACCGTCGTGTTTTATGTTTGAATCTGACATTTACCAATGCTGAATTTCGGGAGGGAGATATGTGTTTGGATACGCTCACAGTGAAACACAAAATGTTCTATTTTACCCTCATGCCCTGTGAGGTAATGAGACGTCATCCAGTGTTTGATACAGTCATTGTCAAATATGAGATTAGTTTAAAATCTATATGCTTTCATAATTCTGTTTCGAAACTGATGGCTGTGATTGTTTAACTTAGTGAATACAAACCTCTGTAATAAGAGATTATTTACTCAAATAACTCTAACCTACATCTTTGTAATGAATATATTTTAAAAACAGATACCATGCCATCGAAGCTGGAAATATATCCATTTAACATTATGTTAAAATGACGTCAAAGATGGTAAAAAACGTGAATTAAATATCGCCGCTTTCAAGAATATTTAACCGTTATATAGCATTATAGCAGGAAGACAGCACGCAACATCATGTGGCTATGCATTGCGGTGAAACCTCCGAGCATCGGCTTGAACTAGTGAACCATGTGTGGTACTGCAATGAAATTCATTGTATCATTGCACCCAAACCAGTGCTCTACTGCAGAAAGAGTTGCCGTGCCCCTGGCAGGATTCGAACCCCAGACCTCTTGATCTGAAGCTGAACGCGCTAACCACTGTGCTATCCCGTCCCCGAAATATAAACTTAATGATATAAACACGTGTAGACGAATAATAGACAGTGAACACAGTTCAGTTCAGTATAGTATCTACCCACACTCCTCAGTATCTGTGTATTAATTTACCCATCACGATGAATTGATTCATGTCAGAAGCTCTAGGCATTAATTTCATAAAAATGTTACATTTACATTCCGAATATAGTCATCATATTCAAATATATTAAAATCAGTTCAAAACCTCAACGTTACAAAACAGTCAGATCCACCATGTGTTCATCTCCTCAACAACTTCATGTACCTCGATCCTACCAAGTCAAACTCTATCTAACAATAACATATATCCTTATCTTAATTGGAAAGGTCTGATGAAGCATAAAAATCAGATTTCTATATTCTTAACGACACCTTATTTCTTACCAATCTGAAAAAGATCGTGATATTTTCCAGTGATTAGGTAATCATGTTGCAAGCTATTCAAACGTTATGTTGATAGCGATACATTATGTAAACATATTATTGAAGAGATAATGAATGGGGTGGGTAACAGATGGTTCAGTTATCAGGACAAACCTGCAATGAACGTCAGTTATATAACCAGGAAATGGTTAATGAAGATATCACATCTATCTTTGTCTCAACTAATCTCCACAAGTACCAATCGCGTGCATTGGTTATAGCCCATCGGATTAACACTGGTCATCCCAAACTACATTTGAACTCTCGGCAAATCCATAATCAGTCAAACATGTAAGCTGTAATACGTCTCAGTTACCTCCGACTTCGATCAAGTATAGAAAGCTTTGGTTCAAGCAATCATTGCATTACAGAGTCATTACATGTCCTGGAGAAAGACAATTATCAAAAGAAAGATGAAAAAAAAAAACATATTTTTTTACAATCAAATATATTCATTCATTTTAACCATAACAGTTTTTACATATAAAACTGTATCAAATACCTTTGCCTTTTTGGCTTTTGAAATAACAAGAACATCTGTTCGCCTCACAGGAGATGTAATAAACACTAGATTGTGTAAATGTACAGATCAACATGATATTTAACACACGTTACCGAACCGATGTTATCATCTTTCACATGTGTGTAAATAACGAGCCAAATCACATCTACTGGGAATAATACCTGAAAGCTGCAACACCTGTCCAATAAAGGAGAGTACTTATCACCTTCATGTTAATCACTTTACTTGTCTCGATTTTAGGACACAAGAAAGAATAACGTTTGTAAACAGGTGTCGAATTAATGCTTTCATTATGGGAATCGAATTACTTGTTAAGAACCCAAAGCCAGACATTTCTTTTAGTCTTCCATCTAAAAGTGATGAATTAATCACAGACAAACTTTGCTTTCAAAGTGTTTCAACATTCAGCGCCAAAAGGATCTAAAACAATGTAGACATACATATAGGATTGCAATGCGATTACCATTGTATTTGTCTAGTATTGTCAACAAGGAAACAACAAGTAGTAGTTGTTAATGACTCGTCCTCACAACAATAAAGAAGAGAAAAGTAAAAACAAAGTATGACTCGAAAATGCCTCTATATATTGTTTATTGAATGAATAAAAACGCACTTATCATTTGTTATCGTGTCAAATGCAAGGGACGTCTAACATGATGAATCACATGAGTCACTTTACAATTGTGATGGTAACGGAGACATAAAATACTGATGTACTACAGCCTTTATATTTAGAATACATTTATGAATATCCAGATGTGGTGTAAATCACATGTTAACACTATTCGTGTACATTCTGCCCATATATCTTGTTACAGATAATGTAGCGAATGCAGAGAAGTAATGAAGCCATTATATGTTGGTTTATAGCATTATGGTTCTGTGATAAACCAAGTCAGTTGTTACTGAGAGCAGCACGAGTCATCTACGCTTATCAAATGATCAATATCCACCATTGACATCAGTAGTTCATCAAAGAACGTACAGCATCATTTAAGTAGTAAACAACTTAACTAGACAGTGTTACATGAAGATAAGTAATCTCAACGATGTGTACGACAACAAATCTTAACATTAAAAGTTCATTGTTTGGCTTATTCAATCTTTCAGAGTGATTCATGTAGCAATGTTAAAAACATCACGGACCAGGAAACATCAAAGCTAACCACACTACGGGAAGCATGTTGTTGCTCCGACTCTTGTGGAATTAATATAGCAGATAGACATCATATTTCAAATTGAATTCTCTCATGTATCGCATATACTCTTCATATCTACCAGCAACAGCCTGACTTCTACAGTGCGGTAACATTAGTTGTATAAAAATGTTGCTTTTGTTAGATTCAATTGTTTTCTGATATCTATCGTATAATAAGTCCACTACTATGTGGCATGGAGGCGTTTGAAGCTTATGAATATTGTGACAATAATATTTTCCTAAAAACAATATTACAATGTATTATCATTCGATAACACTTATTAGAGATGCCAGACCCAAAGCAGTTTTATCTAAAAAAGGAATAATTAACAACCAGTGGAAAATATAACAGGGGTTGAATTGACAGCTTTTGCTCACCATTAAGCAAGGCAGTTTGAGCATACAGTAGAAGACTGATATAACGAACTCTAAGGGACCGAAAAATTCAGTTGGCGTTAAATACTGTTCGCTATTCGCGTTTGGCATATTATATAGGCCTTTTGACGAGACTTATAAAATTTGTTGGTTACATCCGTTTGTTTGCTATATCCGTGTTCGCTATATCCGTGTTCTACTGTACCATCAATGCCCTTTTTACCTCATTTCCACATTAGCTGTTCGTTTCATATGATGTGCCTCATAGAGAATTGGAATTAGAAACAAAATATTGTTATCAGGATTCCATAACTGTTTGTTGTTTAATAGGTAGCCATTTTTGTGTGTCCTAACATTGTGAAGTCTCATCACCTGAGGACAAACAATGTAAGATTGTTCAAATTCACCATCATAGCGTCTACATGTTAGTGATACATTTAATCGTATATTATAAACATTCAAACTTAACAATGATATCAACTACAATAACTTTACCAGGAATTATTTTGAATGAATTTAGCGTTTGGTTCCTCGCAATGTTTGAGTTACATTGTAATTGTATCATAGATATGCATTGCGGTGAAACGTAAGAGCATCGGCTGGAACTAGCGAACCATAGGTGGTACTGCGCTGAACTTCAGTGAAGCATAGCACCAAAAAGAAAAGATCTCTTTAGGAGAAAATTTAACCAAGCACCTGGCGGGATTCGAACCCACTTAACTACTGCCCTATCTCGCCCTCACCCTTTAACATTAACTCTCAAAATAAAAAGAGGATGAAATTATATGATAAAGAGGTTAACATACTCGTATCATTTGTGATGGTACATATCTGCATTAAGAAAGACAAGCTCGCAAGATTTATTCCGAACGTAGGATGTTTACCATCCAAACACACTCACATGATAGCCAGTATTTCTCTATTTCTTGCAGAATGATCTATTTCGAGTTGATGTTCATATATACAAGGAACGTGTATTTATATATATAAGAACACATCCAATTTTTCATAATAACATAAAGCTCGCGTTACTCCCTGATCTTGCAGGATGCTACGGAAGCAGGTGCACATTCCTCTTCAGTGTAGTGCTGCCCTCATATCAGCATCCATTGCATGCCTCGTTACTGCAGCACGTTAACCAGGGAAATGAGATCATCGTCTATGAAGATATCAGCCGCATCCATTATCATCATTTCCCTCTACCTTTTTGTACTCGCCTGCGGAGTGACACAGCGTAGCTGAAGTATGATGCATTAGTGCATGATGCATGAAATAGACAGAAAATATATCATAAATTTACGCAGGGTACTCATTTTGCATTGTATTATTAAACTAAAATTTGACGAAATTGATAATAAAAAGTTGAAATTCAGAATTTCATAAAATCATATAGATGAAGAATAAAATAAAAATAGAAGTATTTGCGAAATTATATGGACTATTGATGGAGGAAGGCGGTCCTAATCTACTCTCTAAGATCGAAATTGTCTACCTTATCTGACATATAATTCGATTAGAAATGCACCTAATTAAAAAGATTAAACATCCCATTCAAAGAATCAAGCTCTGTATAAAGTGATTTCTTGCCGTCACCGTTAATTAGATTAAAGGCGCTGTAGCAAATATGACATTTATTATTAAAGTTTATACAATATATCGGTACGTATAAATGGGTAAAAAAAACATCTCATTACAAGACACGATAAGCCCTGTCCATAGAAAATGTTTATCCGTATTCGAAGGAAATGGTGCGACGTATAAAGCGACAGTGGTGTGGAACTCTTCAGTGTGAGAGGTAGATGTATAAATCTAATGCGAATTTGAGAGTTCACTCAGCAAGATAGTTGACCATTCCATCATTGTACCATATTTAAAACTCTACTCTGAGTGTATAGGTATCGCTACATCAGTCAGATCACTTGAACTACCTTCGAGCGGCCATTTTAATGTGAATACATTGAAATGACCGCTCGATGGGAATGGGCTTGCATACCTTAACCGAACCATGTAATTCGTTTTAGAACTCGAGTATAATTAACCATTGGTAACACTTATTTATATTGTGTATTGTGTAGTTCAGTAAGAGAAACGTGCTACATCTCATGATGCCAAGCCCTACTATAATATTACTACTTTCAGGTTTCTCATCCAACAAGAACGAGTATGATTGGTGTTTAGCAAGTTGTATAAATGACCTTGGAAAATAATTTCCCTCTCTAAAGTTTCACTTAAGTTATTATTATCACAAGCTGGTGTCTATTAACACGTTGTCAAACACAGTTTGCTAATTGACTCATTTTAAATTATTGTTTGAATTAGAGTTGAAACACATCATCTTTTGTAGAGAATGAGTAAGAACTGCATAATTCCATACAAAACAATATCTGGAAGTTATAAAATAGTCGATAACAAAGCTATTGAAATAAAACTGTTTTAGTTATCAGCGTATTACTGTGACTTCATACATGCGATTCATATTAAGTTGGTGGTAATTGTCTTACAAACACCAAACTATTCTCCTGATGTGTGACTTGTTAGCTGACATTACGATCTCTTCTAATGGTAATGAGTAGAGTCGACCTCACTAGGTGTGTGCCCTTCTCTTGAACTCCGATCTCGCTCACTGATTACTTCATCATCTACCTTTAACCATTTACCATAATGAAGTTATCTTAATTATCAAGCAACATACCCTCGAGAAAGATAGGTGTTTTCTTGAACATAAACATATTGTCCAGGTAATGAAAACGTACAAACAAGATGCGGAGAGGTTAACATCAAAGGACCGTACGTTTCCGTTCATATTAAAGAAACAGTAGAGAATGTATATATCTGAAGACCAATATTATAGACAAACAACTTCTTTAGTCTATGCAGGCATTGTTCCGACAACGATTATGTGTCAAAACGTATCCTAATTTATTTAGAATAAAGAAGTTGTTTTGGTCACAAACATTTTTCATCACCTTTAAATATTGGAATGACAATAAAAAATGAATAAAATATTATGGAAACGATATTTCGGTTCTTCCGTTTTTATTTTTATATTGATACTCATGAAAACAACATTCTCAACAATATGTTTCAAATTGATGGACATGCACCGATGAGCATGAATGGACAACGTGAAATAGGCCCTCGAATTTCGTCTCCACAACTTGTCCGACGCGTTCGGCTCCGAATGACATAAATTGATATCTAATCACACAAAGTTAAAAACACAGGTGGTTTAATTCCTAAATGTAGACTGGTCGATGGTGAGTACCAGCCATGCCCACATTTATTTCTCCTTTGTCAACGAAACTGTATCCGTAACAATTGAACAATGGCCTTAGACTATGATGAACCTTATTCAACTATCCCTTCGATATATTTCATATGGCTTATCATATATATGACAAAACATAAAACAAGGGTATGCAGCTGTAAAACTGAGATTTTCATGTTTTAAATATATGCATGTTAGTAAACATGTATTAATGCACATAAAAACAAGACTACGGATTTAAAGAAAAATATTTTGATTAATATATATTCTGTAGTATATTCATATTCATAGCAGATTCTATGTATAGGAGCGTCAGTACATTGTCGCTATCCACGAGTGTATCTAAAGCAAAGATTACGATTCCCTGTCGTTATCAATATTCATTATATTTTCAATATTTCACTTTCCCTACTACGTGTCCGTCACAATTAATGTGTTTTCCTTCCAATGACATTCAGTTATAAGCACAACGACTTACATTTCTATGATAACGCATACCTGAATTGTGTGTCTTATTTCAAGGTTAGTCTGAATAAAAAAAATAGCCTAAGAAACAAAATACCTTTTTAGAATATAACTCTGTTTCACACTTGGGCGATATAAAAGCAACATAAAACCGAAGCCTGCTCCAACCATTAAGAAGATCATATAAATAAGTGATCCTGACATTAGAACTAACAGAAGATGTGTATCGATTCTATCTCATAGTTAACCTGTAGCATGAATTAACTCACTGGTAAACAGACTACACGCTGACACGCCATCTATCGATTTGTTTGGTCATAGTTTTCTCAACCGGAAACAGATCAAAGAAGCAGGTTTTATAGCTTGACTGAATTCTAAAGCAATCAATTGAGATGATATCGTACGTTTTCCTTCTATCAGCAGTACAATGTGGAAATATAGCCTCAAATACCAACTTGCAAGTGCATATATGTATGACAAATCGTTCAATTCTAAGATGCGGAGCTTTATGCATGAGATATGCTATGCCTGTGAAGGCATTTAGAAACGGAATACACAAGAACAGCAATATTTCTTGGATAACAACGTTTTTGTTGTGAATATACACGATACAAACATTTGTAATCCAGGGAATCTTGTTTTTCTTAGATACTATACACGTTGAACAGGTTATTTGTGACCAACAATTGTTGTTTGTTCTACCTGTTATCTGGTGACTAGACCATTAACTCACCGTTTATGTGATAGATAGTAAGTGTCACTCTGAACACCCGTGGATGACAGATTACTCATTGTGACATGTACTTATGTTCTATATATCCTTGTAACAGGTAGTTACAGGTACGTTCTAAACGTTTATATTGTGACCAGTGTGAAGGTGTCTTCTTAACAAGGTCAAATCATTCAAACTATTCTACTCGAAGACAAAAAAAGCTGAACCAAGCATTCATGTATATATGTGTAAATATACACCGGCACACGGTGAATGAATATGTCTGCTTTTGTCTCTACGGTCGTGGGGAAAGTGTACAGCTATGATGAAGCAATATCACCCTCGTTAATCATTCCACACTCAATAACGACCCACGGGTTTATGGTCTCCCTTCTTTCCGCATGACTCAATCTATACAGACAGCCTCCACGGGAGGACGTAAATCATGTTTTCTGTTGCTTGTCAAACATGAAGAACTATATAAAGCACTAAGTATCAGTACACGCGTCCAGGGGCAAGGTGGAAAGCTCTTCCAATTGACCTTTCGGATCACGCAGCTGCTAGGAGCTACAGGTAGCGATTGATACACCAGTTCGGATTCAAAGGGCGTATATATGCCTAATCACAAAGCGGTATGTCTTTGCTCCGCAAATGTCGTCCAGATTGACGATTATATGCCGCTTCAAGCAATAGAGATAGCGTCCAATCTGTAAGCACCGTTGGTAAGGACTATCAAGATGGTATTTCTCCTACGCGAATGCCGCTGGGAACACCGTGATTAAACGCATCTGAGCTAGTGGCGTTAGTCTCTCATTCAGGGCAATTTGATCGAATCTTTGGCATTTAATGCGATTCATTTACTCAGATTTAGTTAATTTGATATTCCGTGTGCCAAATTAGTGAACGTTTGATATTTTCAACCGGTTAACATTGAAATTCTAATTAGCTATAGATGATTTGCATGATTCTAATTGAAAATGGAACGAGTATCTATCAACAATTGACAAAAACAAAAACGATGGAAAAATAGTAGATTGCTGATTGTCTATTAAGGGTTTTCTCATAAGGATAATCATACGAATGACATCACTTTATGAAATACATTTTGAAAAAAAATCATATCGTTTCTTTTGGACTCTAATATATATTGTTATCACCGTGATGCAATTAAACACAAAATATAAGGCAAATTGCATGTAAACATTATGATAATCTTAAACATATTTTCTCCGCGAGTAGATGCTTGGAATACAAATAAGCACAAGGTTCACTAACAACAGATATATTCTAATCTTAAAGAGATTAGAGGATATTGTCATGTTAACGTCGTAAGCTCCCTATCGAGTTCTATTGTCAGGTTGGGCACATGCTGGTTTATCGATGTCCAGTTTTTACGTGTTTATGACACGGCCGGATATTGCAACAGAGAACAATAATACCAATAGCATTTTATTGATTCAGATAGCCATAAACACGCTTTATTGCTAGACTGTATTATGTTAAATATTTCATGGTCTTAACCTACGATATGTTTTATCGAAAACGAGTTTATATAATCATAGGATAGCATATTGCTCAGCAGGAACGAGCCCACATGCGGATACTACAATTGTTAAACTAGATATCAAACGTGAAAGTATGTTTTTCTTTACAAAAATACCCGAAGTAAGTCAATAAATAAGGATATTGTGTACAATAACTTTTCATACCAATGAAGGAAATCATAATTGTATATAATAAGATATAATTGTTTCATGTTCATGAGTTGTACATGTACTCGATATCGACTTCATGGACACGGAAATACTGCACTGGGCAATGGGCAACTATAAAACAAGATGTGTTGCTCCTTAAATTATCCTAACGATAAGACAAAACGAATTTGCTGGCTCTGGGTCGTGTCCATCACAATGAGACAAAATATTGCTCTGGGTCGTGTCCTTTAGCAATTATGATATAAACAGAAAGGCGTTTTGCTCGAGGCAATGTCCTTAAAGTGACACTGCGTCGAGGATAAAAATGAGATCACTTTTTTCTACCTATGCTGATTAACGTGTCTGCTAACAAGTTACACTCAGCTTCACTGTCACCACGCAGTCGTTTTTATTACTAATTACTTCAATTATCTGAAATTTGGGATCTGTGACTTTTTACCAGACACGTTAATCAGCATAAGTAGATAAATCTGATTTCATATTTATCCTCAACGCGGTGTCCCTTTAACTTCACTATAACACAGAACCGATTTTTATGCAGAAATAAAAAAACACATGTACCATTTATTACTGGATAATATACACGTGTATTTCGAATCTTGTTATTTAATCAAGAGACACATAGCCTGTTTTACTTGACTGTATATGTCTATATTAAATATATTCCATGGAATCACGTTATCGGGTGTGCAGTTTAACACCTGCGTAGAGATTTAACACGAATCCCGTGATTTACTCTGCAACAGGTGGTCTCTCAAACAACTGTACTATTACACACGTTTTAATCGGTCTGAGTTATCTTTATCGTAATTATTCAAACATATTACGAGATAAAAGTTACATGGTGGCTGTTCATGCAAATGCGGCTTATGCAAATTACTTTGTCCTTTTAATTTTACAATGATAAGACCACGTGTTTCAAAATTCCCAAAATAATCCTACTTTAAACAGCAGTATATCATATGGACTACAAATTTAAAAAGTATACCCGTTAGCTTTGTAGCTCATCAAGATTTGCATGATTATTAAAGTTTGAACATCTATAAGGAGATTTCCATAAATCCAATACCATATTTTCAAACCCTTAAGGAATAAACTGCCAGGTTGTGGACATCGAACGACATAAGCCCATCTGGTCTTGTAGGCCTGATGAGCTGAACATTTAAACTGTTCGTAGCATAAAGCACAATATGTTCGTCTATGCCTATGTAACTATATCGCTATACGTTTATCAAATGGATTATATCTCTTAAGAGAAGCATCATAATGTCATGACTGTAATAAAGAGATTCTCGTGAAACAGTTCTTCTGAAGGTCTTTAAAGGGTATTCTAATCATCTAATGGGATGACGCTTGCCGACTTGTCATATAATTATTGATGCTCATTAAAATCAAATTCCACCAAGACTATCAGCTTCCCGGGAAAGGTTCCATATCTCGTTACTGTCAACACGTCTCTCAGCGTTACTCACACATTGACAGCGGAGAAGTACACGTGATGGCACATTATAATATCGTTACTGTCACATGAGAATTACACGTGATGGCACATGTACATGCTAATTACGTGCACTGTCACATAAGAATTTTCACGTGATGGTACATTTATGTACTTGTATATGAGACTTATTTGTAATGTTGAATAAGCATTAATTGTACGGTTACATACTATTTATTTGTAATGTTACATGAGAATAAATTGTATTGTTACACGAACATTAATTGTAATGTTACATGACAATAAATTGTAATGTTACATGAACATTAATTGTAATGTTACATGACAATAACTTGTAATGAGCATTAACTACGACGCAGTTGTCCCCTCATAGAAAGCTTCAGTCGTCGACGTTTACTTAAATACTAAGGGTTGTTACCGAGGCTTCCGTAACGAGTTATCATATATTTGAACACGTTAACCACTCTCATTAGAATATAGGACTCGTTTATTGTAGCAATTTCAATATAATCATTGTGCGTATGATAATCACTTTTTATTGTACATAATCAAAAACAGTTTCTTCACTTTTCAATGAACAGCCATTGACAAGTTGTTATGTGAAGCATATGGAACATGAATGGGAAGGTTGTATGTTAATGGTTATATACAAATTGATGTAAAGGCCTTTAGATATATTGATAATGACTCATATGATATCACAGTGGTTCTTCAAACACTTTTGTCTGGGTGTGGCAAGCAAACGTTCTCAAGCAAATGACGTTAAATGAAATCTATTTAGCTAAGAGGTTCACAAAAGCTAACAGGGTGGCGTTCCCTGTTCGACAGTAATGACATCAATGGTTTGACTTGATATTATTTTGGAACGATTGTGTTTGATTGAAGCGTTCACTGGATGATAGTTACAGGTTAAGCGTTACTTCTACCATATTGGCCGCAGTAGTTACACTTCATTCACCTCGAACCGCCCAAGTCACTTTTTTATCGCTCTGAACAAGAGTTAACTCGTTACCTGTGAATATCGTCTGCTTTCATTGTTGTCTGCTTCAATGAGTCTCGTTATTATCCGGTAACATTAATAATAGAAACCACATTCCAGACCCTTGCTTACAGGTCCTCTTACAATCATATGCTTTACATCCAATAGAATGAACTAGGAATCCTTTCAAATGAAGAATGTTGAATGTCGCCTAGCCGCGAAATGAGATAGAATCTCTTGGTCCGTTACGGCGGACGACGTCCGTTTTGGCACTGAGGGAGTGGGGCTGGAAAGTCTGCGTGACCGTCCAGACTTCCTCCCGTCCGTCCCCGCTCCCCTCCTAGTCCTCCGGGAGGGTCGGATACCCGTCTCCACATCCGCAGCCATCCTAATGGCTAGTTTCCGTGCCTGACGGTCCAGGTAGGAAGCATGCCAGTAATAAGACACACAGAAAAACACAAGAATGAACACTGCCACTACAGGACTGGCTATGACAAGAGCTAGGGGAAATTCCTTAGGAGGTCTGGTGTCTGTATACGTGTGTGGTATGTCCACCTTGTGCACTAGACTGGAGACGTTGGGCGAGGCGGGTAGCTGGGTGACATCCGTGTAGTTGACGGGTGCTAGGGGTAGATCTGTCGTGTTGAGCGGTCCGGTGGGGCTGGACATAGAGGACGGGGAAAACATGCCAATCAGCTCCCTCCAGAAGACGAGGAGAAAAAATATCTCTACTGGAAGCCAAACAGGTGTGATCCAGGTGGATTTCGCGTCCAAACATTCAGCTAGAGGCGAGTGTAGTGCACGACCATGTTCATAAAGCACACACACATTGTGGAGATGGGCACACCCAGCCCATGGTTTAACAAGCATACGTGCAACCCGCCAGCATCCAGGCACATTTCCCCTATCATACACCAAATCGTAATCACTGATAGGAACCTTCTGCCAATACGCCCAGACGTTAATCAGAACATCGATAGCTCTTAGCACTGTTTTACCGGCTTAACACTCCCAAGTGTATAATAGCATGCAGGTTAACGAATGGTGTTGCAGAGATCACATTAGTATCCATCCACAAGGAAATCTGGCGTTTGTACAATCCGCAGAGAAAGGAGCTTTAATGAGACAAACGTAGAACCGCTCGCCTTTGACTTCCCTGAGCCAGTAATACACATAAAAGCCGTGACAATAAAGCTGTGACCGACTGACTGCCATTCAACGAGTTTGTTGTGGCGAAGTAGTAATTCATGATATGCTTTGGCATTAAAATCCCAGCTTGTAAGAAATGGCTTTGCTTCCTATGAAATGTCACCCGAGTAATGGTCCCGATTGTACCCCTTCATGCTGCGCCATACAGCACCAGCAGACGATAAGCCTGCTTCAGTGGAGAGGAAGTTATCGTCTGCAGAAGAGCGCCAAGAGAACAGCCGTGCGTTGCGAGCACTCAGATGTGTTGTATTCAACTGGCGATCAGCGCTGCGGCCGCTCTGTATGTTAGCGCGCAGTCGATACCCTGCCTCCTGGAGCAGGGCAGGTGCGCGAGACCTGTTGACAGGTTCGGAGGGAGCGGGCCCGTGCTGTGGAACCAGAGGATTATCTGCTGGAAATCAGCGGTGGCTATCTGTAACACGGGAAGACGTTGTGTCATCGATAAACACCTTCAGGGCAAGTAATTAACCAGGACCAGCTTCCGTGACAAACAGATTAACTCCCTTCTCTGTTTGGACTTGGTCATTAACGTGAAGGCCATCTGCTCACGTATTCTGTTATGCTCGATTTGAAATGTTACTGACACACAACAGATTACTGGTGATATTCTTAAATCTTTGAATGTTATATTATGTTTAACAAAAATAATTTCAACATGTTGATTGAGACCAATTTGGGATCGCAGTACACCCGTATAGGTTTTATACATAAATCTCCACAATACGATGAGGTGAGGTGAGTTGGATAACGCCGCTTCCAAGCGTACACTGTATTTCACTTATATTGCGGCTGCTAGTATTATGGCAAGGAGAAAGCCCGCAACACCATGTGGCTATGTATTACTGTGAAACCTGCGAGCAACAGCTGGAACTACCGAACCATGGGTGGTACAATGCTGAATGTCAGCTTAGCTTTGCAACCAAAACTTACTGCGTGTAGAACTGTTCTCTACCACAGACAAAGTTTACCGTGCCCTTGCGAGATTCGAACCTCGGACCTCTTGATCAGAAGCCGAACGCGCTAACCAATGCGCTACCCCGCCCCCACAGTAGAATTAATTTTAAATATACATATATAACTGCATGTAATGCAAACATGACATGTAAGCCGAGATGGAATCAAACAAAGCGTTTTTCTGTTTGGTAAATGCTTTCTAGCGTGATAACAGTATTATCAAAGGACCCAAAGCGTTGTCGCTAACAGAAAACGTCTACAGTTGACCAATTGACATAGTTAATGTACCTACACTGTAAAAATGGTGTTTAGGATGTAAACATAATACTAAGCGCATATCTTGTCCTGTTTTTTTTACACGTTTAGACCCTTAAACACGTTTAGCTACATGAATGTGTTTAGGAATGTATCCTTTAAAATAGGTTGGGTGCTTTCTAGATTTTTTTCCAACATAACATTTTCACAACAAGTTTTTTGTAGTTTACTCCCTTTAAAACATCTGTATTAAATCCAAGGATTTGGAAGGTATTTGAGATTCAGGAAAGTCGTTTGTAAACTGCATTTTATTTCATTTAGCATCCTTCACCTGTAACATGAATGAAGAAACTTTTAGTTTACCGTCGTAATGCAACATGACAAAAAAATAACACATTTTATGAACTTATCGTGTCTTCTGTTTTAGTTTTATGAAGGAAGTAAAGTGAAACATGTCATAGAGTAACTCATTTGGGTATATACAAATGGTTGTACAAAATTAACTGACATCAAATCCAGGGATAAAATCAGTTAAAAAAAATTTAATGTATTTTAGTGGGACTTCAACGTTTTGTAATAACTGATTCTGTCAGTTCTTGTTTCCTACAAAAAGTGCAAAAATTAGTATAAAAAAGTCAGAATAAAATTGCAGATACAAGCAAATCTTTTACCAATTTGAAGCATATTTATACAATAGTTGGTCTTTATAATGAAATGTAGTTGTCTATATATTACTTAAATACAGTTCATTTGTGAAAGTCCTTAAATAGAGGAATTTAGTTTAATATTTACTCACCACAACTGAGTGAATGCTTACAGTTTCTCCTATTTCTCCATCACAGCATCTTTCTTGTCAAGGCAGAATGTCATCAGGAAAACTTCTTCTCCAACTGCATAACATAGATACATCTAAATATACTGGTCTGGTCCTAAATGAGCTATATGAGCATCAACCAAGTATTTAATGAACACATTGGCATATCCTTCTTTCAGAACTTATTGCGGGATAGCGCAGTGGTTAGCGCGTTCGGCTTCGGATCAAGAGGTCCGGGGTTCGAATCCCGCCAGGGGCACGGCAACTTTGTCTGCAGTAGAGAACTGTTCTACACGCAGTAAGGTTTGGGTGCAATGCTACACTGAATTTCAGTGCAGTACCACCCATGGTTCGCTAGTTCCAGCCGTTGCTCGCAGGTTTCACCGCAGTGCATAGCCACATGGCATTGCGGGCTTTCTCCCTGCCATAATACTAGCAGCCGCGATATAAGTGAAATACTCTTGAAAGCGGCGTTAAACACCAACTCACCTCACCTCAGAACTTATTTAGTAAATACAATTGTTAAACGACTATACCCTTATTACACATCTTAATTCAAGTAATTCAACACAACCAGTTACACTAATCAAACCTCACTACACTGGAATGTGATAGTAACATGTGGTTTATGGACACTACTTTATTTTAGATCTATAAACATTATCACAACCCTCACAACAAATATTAATTAAATATTTATGTTACTGTTGGTGCTAAGATATAATATACGTACGTTAAATGACTTGTTACAAACTCCTTTGACAAATGAAAACAACATAGAAAGCAATCGGACGACGTTGTGAAATCTCAAATGAACCTACCTCAAAGTCTTGGTTGGAACCATAATTGTGTCGTTCAGGGAACATAGAGACATATATTCGCAGTAGCATCAACTTTTGGCTTCATGTGCACTTCGAATGACCAGAAACGTGTGCATCAACAATGTGTAAATAGACAAGAGGATGCTGGCGAAATATGGCGGCCACAGGGATACACATCTGTTCTTAATAAACTCTCCCGCCCAAACTGACCGATGAAATCCGACCCATTGGGGAAATTCTCAAACATGTTTAGGAAAGTGTTTAGCCACTGGTGCAATGTCTGTCTAAACACGTTTAGAAATGTGTTTAAAAGCTATTCATGTTTTAATAACAGATGTAATATCGTTCTTGTGTTTCGCTATTAAGCACTATCCTAAACATGTATAGCATTAAACATGTAACGGTGGTGTTTAATTGCTAAACGCAGTTTACAGTGTAACTACCATCTAAGAACGAAAAGAAACTATACAAAAAGGCAAGATGTTTTAATATACACGAGTGATATATACGACCCACAGGAACTCGATATCGTAAATAAAATGTAGGTAAAACGTAGGTAAAAAACCTACCCCCTATATAACATAGAGTAGTCTATGTTATATAGGGGGTCGGGTTTTTGTTTTATCTACGTTTTACCTACATTTTACTTACGATACTCTATGTTATATAGGGGGTAGGTTTTTTTTATTATTTACGTTTTACCTACATTTTACTAACGATATCAAGTTCCTGTGATACGACCGTTACGCTAGTTAAGTCATGTCCTCTTATTTTCAGCCAACTAAACTTTCTTTTATTTTTGGAAACTTTATATTTTCTTGTTTTTCTGAAAATCTTGCCCTTAACAAAGCGAGATAAGATAGTCAAATACAACTTTTTGACTTTATTATGCAATGATACGTCAAAGAATTTAAGTCCACGAAGGTCCATCATGGCAACAACATATTTTAAGAGTTATCGTCATAATATGAACAGTATGTTTACTGGCATGTACAATCTTGAAAACGTTATACACCCAGGAGCAAAAGAAACCATTCAAACAAAAATGAAAGATATGTTAATCGACGATATGATAACGACTGAAATAAGTAACACCATGTCTTTTAATGTGAACTGATTTAATTTGTACTTTGTGAAAATTGTTGTTGTTTCTGAAAAACACGGCTTTTAAAACATCATCGTTTTGTTATAACCTAAACAAGACGAAATACATGTAGGGGAGTGAAATATGATGTTTTATGACATCTTATTGCACGGATGCGTCGTCGGTTTAAAGTCCATGATGATGAATGAAACATTTTGCCGACAACATCTTTAACATAATATCCATTTTTCAGAAATTTTCACCTTGAAAACCAAACATTATTTCCAAAATCGCCTTTGAAATGACAATGTGTGTTTGAACAGATATGACGTATTAAGTATTATTCTCTCATGAATGAAATTTCGTATGTCTCTGTACAAGTTATATCCTCATCACAGAGATTCACACTCGATTTCATCCAACGGAAATACTTTGTGTTGAACACTTGGTATAGTTTCCTTTGTACCTCAGTGTATATAAGAATTTCATAAAAGATTTAAAGCGATGTTACTGATTCAAACATGTAGCATGTTTGATATTGAGGACTGAAATAGTTGAGTACTAGTTATAGTTTGACAAAGAAAATATCACTTGGTGATAACAATTAAGCAGAAATCTTCCAAACAAGTCACGTCATGTTGACTTCTATTGTGTGCGAGTGACAATTTGCAGTGACCCGATGTCAGTATCGTTCATTATGGGAAAGGTCTACGTAAAAGAATCAATTATTATGTATTGTAATTACATAAACGTGTAGCATATGGTTGACGATAACAACCCGTAACTATCATGGATCAAGCTTGGGTTGATTGCTTACCTTTCTATTCATGAAGGAAAAGCAAGTCATTTGGACAACTTATTTATTGCAATAAATGCGTTCTGTGAATAGCTGCTAAGATCTTCACCGAGCACGCGATGAAACCGATAGCTACACCGAAAATGGCATTCATTGCAAAGAGGCATTGGACTATCCACATCTTTTTCTGATTTCCTTTCATCTCTACAAATTATATGCCACTTAAAGATTACATATAATGATTGATTGAATGGTGAAAACCCTATCGCGAGGTCGTATATAACGTAACAATGATGACTAAGACTCAAATGATATAGAAGTTGGAACGTTTAAATAAATGCCCAAACGTCGTCAAGGTTGTTCGACATACTATGGAGTGGAATCGTGTATTTATTACCAAGTTCTTCAATGTTATAATCGCGTAAACCGCTCTTGACGGTCACCTGAAGTGAGACCATGATCCATTGTTCCGGGACGCAAAGACGAAAAGTAACGGGACTCGTGCAACAATATGGTTCCTAGGCAAAAGCTGTCGTTCGTCCATCGAATCGAAAATGACTTTGGTTATGTCTTCTGCTTGTGTGTTCGAAGATGGGTGCTTAGGCCAATCGTGGCATGGGAGATACGTCCACAAGTAGAGCACTATCTTGGCTTGGCAAATGCTATTTATGCACCAGTTAATAGTATATGTTCATGTCACTAGTTTTGTGTTATCACGAGGACAACCCAGCATGGTTTCGTTACTTTCGTTACTGACCTACATTTGTATAGAAGGAGGGAACTTTTTTAGATGGCATTTTAAACTTAACTTGTTCTATCTGCTTAAGTCACAAGATGTCTGAAATGTTTTATTGTTTAGCGTTCTTTTGATAAACAGAATGTTGTTTTTGTTGTGATTGATTCTTAAGTAACCAATTTAATAAACCCATTTAAGCAAATCTTTAAAGATCATCACCTGGAGTTGAAATAAGCATGTATTCTGATGATAATCTTGGCATAAGGCTACATCAAACAATTTAAATGTTTCTCTGGCGTCGCCGCATCACCCTTTTTGTGCGCATGACAACATTTTATTGTCATTTGAAAAACTAAATTAAGAATTTGCCGCACCACTTTTGGTAAACCCCCAAATCCCATTTGTCCAACAAATATATGAATCTGCAGGAACGGATGTGCTTCCATTGTGTATGCTTCTACCACTACGAAGCTTTATTTTGATGGAAAAATAAAATGTACTCCTCTCGCATCATCATTTTGTCCAGCATAAAAAAAAAGTCCTACCGCCCTCGTCACTTTAGAAAAAAATGTGCCTGAGAAACATTTACCTTTGTTCATGCAGCCTAATCGATCTGTTATATTAAATGGGTTAAATCTAAATCCATGTAACCATATACAGTTCTTTCATTCTGCGTTCATACTACCAGATTGAAAGCTGAGAATTCCACCTTGAGTATATATTGATAACAGACAACACTCTCTCGATATAACACTGTTGTGTATCCGCGATGACAACACCTACTCAAAATCTCCCTGGTTACACTTCTAATCAGCCCGGACTTGTTGACGCTGCTTTAAGGAGAGTCGATTTATTTTCGCTGTGTGTTAATCCATGTCATATTATTCTCAAAATTACTTTATAGTTGTTAATTCTGGATCCAGCTCCTCTGTGTATTTGCCGTTGTCTTGTTCCATAATAAGCCTATCTTGTTTAGTGGGGTTGACTACAGAGTGTGTGGGCAGTCATCACTTCCATGGTAAGTATTACTGGTGCATAGATATCACTCTGTGTATACTTACGTGTTATAGCCGCCGCTTGGAAAGAGTATGGGATCAGTACGTCCAAAAGAAAAACACTTTGTTTGTCCAAATATGTGTTATCAGTGTTGATGAAGTAGTTATTACCTGTGAGTTTAACACTTGTGAAAGTAAAGTAAAGTAATTATCGTATAAGGATTTACCAGGGTATCACTTGATATATCATAACGACTAAAATATGTGTTCCATGTGTTTAGTGTAGACCTGTGGTAACCTGCCTTAACTTCTACAAGTACATGTAATTTGGTATAAAGATTTACCAGGGTATCATTGATACATGACACATGATCCTCTGAAGTTTAAAGCAGATACATGTTTACTCATTGATTCATTGGAATTTTATTGAAATATTACCTATAACGTGAACAATGGTTACATTTACGTATAACAGCATTACATTAAACGTTTGTATAATATGTTCGTCTTCACCAAACTTGTCCTGGTCGCCTTATGTAATTACATAGTAATAATCCGAAAGATTAAACATCTAGAAATAATACTTCTCCCATTACCTCCATCTTGCAGTCAATGCATTGGTATCTATTTGTATCTCACAACAGATTCATGCATTACTGATAACAGTTTCCTATAGTTACTCTGCACGGATGAGATCGTTGCTGTTTAACAGTCACGGGAGGAGGTCGTTGCTGTTTAAGAGTCACGGGAGGAGGTCGTTGCTATTTAACAGCCATTGTAGGAGGGCTTTGCTGTTAAACAGTCATAGGAGGAAGGCGTTGCTGTTTAACAGTCACGGGAGGAGGTCGTTGCTATTTAACAGTCACGGGAGGAGGGCGTTGCTGTTAACAGTCACGGGAGGAGGTCTTTGCTGTTAAACAGTCACGGGAGGAGGTCGTTGCTGTTAAACAGTCACGGGAGGAGGGCGTTGCTGTTAAACAGTCACGGGAGGTGGTCATTGCAGTGCACGGGAGGAGAGTGTTTGTCTCTGACCAAGATAGAATATTAAATACAAAGATATAGAAGAACATGACTAAGCACAAGTGAAATTATAATATGATCTCAAAAGAATAGCATTGATATCAAAATGCAACTGTCAAGGTTGTGTTGTACCTACAGACGAATGCGGGCATTGCTTATCACAAGCAAGAGGTGTTCCTTGTGTCTTTATCTAACCATGAGCTTCCAAAGAGGGAACAAGAGAATAGAACATATTTAATTAACGATCATTTGTCACTCAGCATAGCAGTATTACGTTTGAAAGATCGATTGCTGCAGTCAGATATATATTATGCATTGACCATTTACTTTAGGTGGTATAATAGTTTCCGGAGACATCTATTCCACATTAAAGAGTCACCATATGTACTCAAGTGCCAATTAACATCCAAATACACTAAATTTTCCTTACTAAAGTGCAATATTCATGTGAATTAATTTTCAGAATAACCAACACCAGCAATACTGTGAATCCCACGTATGAATGCTCTCATGAACAAATCACTCACCCGCTCTCATTAGTTGATGACAGCGCCATGTAATAGTCAGATGTGAGGACTGGCGTGATCAGCTTCTTTCAGTATCAATTATTTATTGAAGTCATGGTCTGATTCCCGAAGGTTATTAAAATACCGTTCGGGATCCTAAAAAAACATGGTATGATGCACTGCGGCTCGCAAATCATTGCCTGTTCAGTAATATGTGAAAACTTCGAAGGGTTTCGTTACTAAATGATTTGACAATTGATTTATGCCTTTCCCGAACTGTTACAGGACATTTTTTACTTCAGGTATTGGTGTCACCAGTGATTCTTTCTTAGCTCAGTAAGTGAATTGAAATTGTTTATCTATGTTGATTCGGTTTATGCCGTTATTAGTTCTGATTCTCTAGGGAGTTTACGTTTCGATTTAAACCAAATAGAGTTATTTTTTTTAAATCCGATTTTTAGGTCGTCAGCCCTCACAGGCCTGATGGGATATGTCATCAGCAGTCACATTTCATATGCCAGTGAGTGAGTGAGTTATTGTTTAACGCCGCTTCGGCAGTATTGCAGCCATTAGCGGCGAGTCATATGCCAGAACCCCTGCACTCCCAAAGCTGAACTTTTGTTTGGAGGTATATTGCAGTATTGGAATCAAAGTTTGTTCATTTGGACTTCATCCCCATCAAATATGGGCCTGACAGGTATTTTAGGGAAACTTTAAACGACTTCTCTGAAACTCATTCTCTATGTTAGTCTTAGATAATGGAGCAGTGTTTCACAACATGCTTTAGGCATGGAGGGGAGAAATTGCATGGGGTTATGTCTTGCTTATATTATTTGGAAAACACCCCCACCTCTCCCTCTGAATTTCGCAAGGAAGTTATGGTCCTGAACCCTACCCATTGATATTTCCTAAGTTCAACTTTTATCATAAAATATTTTACATATAAAATATTCTATTAAAAGTTAACGTTCATAAACATCACTTCACCATTGGCCTCATCTATTCAGCTGCATCTCGAACGTTTCTTCACCTACATGTGTGTTTAAATTTGAAATTTTGATTTTGTTTGCACATTAATTGCGTAACTACGACTGCACAGACAAATGCTACTCCATTGTCCGTGTGTACAATTCACAACTCATGTGATCAGTGGTGCAGGTTTTAGAACTGTGGACAAGGGTTGAAAATCAGTTGATAGAAGCACTACAAGAATATCAAGTACTGCCAACATCCAGTATTACTTTATATATAATTGGAACGACACTCGTTCAGCCTTCCTTTTAAGTACGTTCCCGTAACGATTCCTGGACACAGCAGACCATTCAAGTGATATAACCTTTGATTGAGTAGGTGAGATATACAGCTTCAAGTACAAGCCAGTAAACCAATTGCTTTTCCATTCAAGAAATTACTTGCCTTGTGACCAGCTTACCAGAAGAGTGTGTCCGTAAATTCAATTTGCAGAATCAGATCACTTGAACGGTCTTCCTTCAACCCAAAAGGTTAAAGCAGGAGAATTAGACACTGCGCATTTATTCTAATACCACGTTAATAATGAATATACCATTAGGCAACACGAAGTATCGTGTTACAAATTTCACTTTAAATACAGTAGTTATTAATACTCCTTTATGTTGCATGAACAATCACGTATTCCGTTCATTCTTTATAACCTGTGTATTTTTGGATGACATTATAACCGAAATAAATACTTTTTAAAATACGTTCGTTGTTATAAACAAAATGTTCTATTAACATTTTAAATTGAATGTTATTACACCATCATAGAATGGAACAATGCGTGAATTAATGTATAGAGAATGTTAAATAAGGATACGAGTACAAGTGAACGCGATAAGATTAAACTAGTACCATTAACAATTTTCATTAAAATGGTATCACACGGCGCTTCAGTAACTTGTTTTCATTCACCATCAATATGATAATGAGTATAGTTACATTGTAATTTTGTTATTGTGTATCACTGCTGCAACTTACTTAATCTCCGATTGCGGGAAGCGCATTGTGACGTCATACCTTAACCGTTCTCATGTTATGAATTCTGCATCACATGTTATTTACCATGTTTAATAACATAGTTGAATAATAAATAAGTAATCAAACAAGAATCTACCTCTAGAGTGCTAGTTTCAATCTAACAAATTCTCTAATATCTATTAACATTATGTTTATGAAATGAGATAAGCAACAGTTACTATTTCCCGATACAACTCGGAAACTATGGTAGTAACTGACTTACATCTCACTTATTCCGAGTGAAATAACATGAATTTTAAAATAATGTAAAATACCATAACCTTTGTGTGACCCCTTCTCTAGTGTATGAATGAAATGCGTAGTACTACGGATGTTCCGCCTGACCGATTTTAACGTGATTCTCGCGTGTAAAATTAGACGCACGAAATAAATGTTCAAAGATCGTGCAGGTTCGTGCAATTTACGAACATACGGGTAATTTGCGACGAAACTTCACAGTTTGTCAATTTCTAAATTGATTTGGAAGAATGACGTCGTCTTGTTAACGTGGCTCTGCGACAATGGAGAGTCATGGTGACTTCTAAATATGATTAAAATCGGTTGGATTTTCAATATTTATGTAACTTGAACATACTTATGAATTGTTTATTTTGTATATTTCCTTAATTGTATATTATTTTCTATGCTTCAATATACTATATTTATCATTTCTAACTTTCTAAACGCCTGTTGTGAATTTGTGGTAGAACATATATCAGTCATGTTTATATTTTAGGTCTATTCTTTCTAGTTCATTTTTTGACAGAAGTCAATAAATTGATTCAAGTATTTTACTCCCAACCGTATTAAGGATAACATCAACTAAATTCGTTTTATACGCCTTGATCTTAGTGAATCAAACGTTTAGCTCAATCGTTATGCCATTGGCGTTGATAAACTGTAACTTATTTTGTTTACAAGTGGTTTTGAAAGTGTCCGTGTATCACATATCAGGACTGTTTGGACGAAACAGTCCTGATATCGATAATGAACAGGACATTTTATGAATGGTTGCTACGGGCAACGAGGTCTAAGTGGGATGTAATGAGAATGACGCTCTATCACATACTGTATGCATGAATCTTCCAATATATTTGGCAGCATGCAAAGTAGCGAAACATTACCACATTGGCATTCCGTCACCTTGTCAATGTCCTGCTGAAGCCAATCACTATTTGTTCCATTATGAATGTAGACTATTAAACATATTGTTTTTTTAGTCAGATATTAAGACTCCCCGTGTTGTATAAACTAAGAAAAAACTGTATTGTCATCAAAATGTAATCACCTAATGATGTCCTTTCTTGACAGAGAACAATTAGATCAATAAGGACTATTCGTCAACTCTCATTTTTCTTGGGAAATGAAGTCAACAAGAATTCAACTAAAGATTTCCTTTCAATCCCTTGTCAGTTGTGTTCTGCTTTTGGTCTGATTATTTCATTCCATCATGTCGGATATTCTCAAAAGTGACTACATTAATGTATATGTAATATACTGTGAAGATACTCTGTTTTGACTTTCAATTATGTTGGTCAGACGAGCATAAAACTGATGTTAGGAAAATTAAATAACACTGAAAACTGACACTAATACTGATATCACAACTATAAGACTGGAACACATAAGAAGGAAATTTATAGAGTTAGTTACACATGGTACTGACTTACAAAAGTGTGGTATGTTTGTCATCAGCGACTCTACAACCACTTCAAAAACAGTATTATTTTTCAACAGCAAAGAAAAGCTGTTACAATTCAGCTAATCGTAGTCTTATTTAAATCAGCATTGCTCGAGTAGGGGTTGACGAGACAACCTACTGTTACGAATTACAAAAATACAAATGTATTCATAAAAATAAATTTCATATTTGTATCTAAAATTACACAACCAATCGCCCAGCGATTTATGAGGGACAGTAAAAACTATTTCAAGAATCAAGAATATAATAAACATCTTCGCTTATATAAAATATCTTTACTGGTTTTGGTCGTATAAAACATACATTTTTGTAACATTTGCATTTGATAAAACATAGTAAAATTTCTCACAGTAAGTTAAAATACTAAAATTGGGACAGAGAGTCATGCATACATTTTACCGTTTCACTCTCTCACTTTCATACAATTGACTAGTGTGTGGAGTTCATCCTCAGTTTCGTGAATGCAATTAAAACTGACCAAGTACAATACACTCTCATCGTTAGATGCTAAAAGAGCAAGTGTTCCTCGGGTTGATATAGTATGGTAGTAATTTACCTATAGGTGACAAGTAAACGCAACTGGTTAAACCAATTACTCAAGGTAAATTTCCAATTTGGTTCTTTCTTTACTTGATTTAGTTAATTTGTAACTAGATTGAGCGCGGGTTCACTAAAAGTAGTTTCCTCAATCAGAGAGTCAATTAGGTTCTATTGGAGAAGCTGTAACAAGGAGGTTGGAACGGTTATAGAGAATGACATTCTCTTCCCATAGAGGTTACACCCTTCAGATTTCCTATCCTAACCCTTGTTCTACATGACTTGATATCAAGGCTCCAGTAAAATCCCCCAGCGGGGAAAAGGGAACCTCATATTATATCCCTGCTTTTTAACAAATGAAAAGACTTCTTTCAGCTGCCAAATGATTTTACAACGGCGTCGCTGATTGCACAACTAGATTCAATTTCAACCAATCACGACACGCAATCTGTTGGTACGGTCAGTGCTGGCGATAGTTGCCATACTCTGGGGTGTGAGTTCGAATCCTGACTGGGATGTACTATTGAAGGTAGTGTTATCACAAATGCAACCTTGTTTTATTTGTTCACAACTAAATGGCATGTATTTCTAATGTATTATATTGTTATTAATGTTCGATCCTACCATTTAATTCTTGACATATGATTCGCTTGATAATGTTCCAAACTTTTATTTATCTATTGATTTCTTGTGTGAACACTATACAACATTGACACTCATTTAACGTTTGGTAATATTTGATCTGCATTTCATATGATAAAATCTATTTCAGCCTAGAAGATAGCAGATGCAATATTTTCAATTAACAAATAAACTACGCAACTAACATAATCTAATATTCAGAACATATATGCATACACCGTGAATGTGATACATTGATTAGGATCTCATAATGATATAGTGTAAAGGTAATTGAAAATAAATACCATGTATTAATAACAAGGCCAGTCCTGACCTCTGAATACGTAATTGACGTAATTAACCATGACATTATAATCAAATCAGCTTTATCAGTGCTATGCGTGTTATATCCTTCAAAGAAATATTTTTAGCAAATATCTGGATTGATTGAAGGTTGGTCGTTATTGTATTATGTTCACAAAACAAAGAACTGTGCTTAAGTAAATAATTATTTATATCAATGTACAAAGGGAAAAGGTCATTCAATTGTGTTTCAACCAAAACTTCATTAACATTAACGTTTTGATGTGCGAAGTGCCATTGTCCTTCATTGCTTCTCTAGCTTTCACATTAGCCTATTCATCATGAACATCCATTCAGGAAAATAGTATTCGTTAAAAGACATTAGGAGAATGCTCAACTTCATTTAAACAGTTTAATACGAATGTATTTATGAATTACATGAACGATACAACATGTAATCCATGAAATATCTGATGATAATTTTCCAACCAAAAAACATTTGTGAGATATCTTGAGTCTACTTTTATACCCGTCAGATCTCTCACTTCACTGGTACTTGACCTACGTATAAGGAGGAAATTATTGCCGCTCTCAAAGCTACACATTCGTCTGGTGAGATAGCTCTACAACTATGAGAACATTTTCAATAATGATGCGAAAATGTTTCTTCAATCTGGACAGTCCACATAATGATAAAACCCGATGATTGACGAGGAGCAATCAATAACACTTTATTATATGAGGGTAAGTGTAATTGTGTTTTCACTATTGAAATCCTTTTGATGAGGTCCAGGAATGCAAGACGTTGGTAGGTAAATGCAAGCGGTTAAATCAATTATACTAAATGAGTCTCAAGTAAGTTCCTGTTTGATTTGATTTGTTAATGGTTAGATGACGATGCCACCCTTGAATGAAACTTCAATCAAGTAGATATTGTTATTAGGGACAGCAGTGAAATGTATTGATGTCTTAGGATAATAATGGCCCTTATTTATCGGCATGGTTATTTCTCATTTAAATTATTTCAGTTTTCATGTGTTTTATAGTTTGGAACGAAACGTAACTTATACTAACACATGTTTTAAACTGTTTAAGGCTGCTTACTTTTGAAAGGCGCTGTAGCTCGTTTATTGCAAAATTTGTTATTATTAAAAACCTGATAAACCGTATCCACAGAAAACGGTTATCCCTAGTGGAACAAAATTGTTAAAGCGATGATATATAAACTCTTCAGTGAGAGAGGTAGATTTGTATGTCTGTCATGGTGCCATAATTAAAGTTTTCAGCTTTCACTTCAGAGCCCATTAAAATGACCGCTCGATGGGAATTGGACTGCACGGCTAACTGAACCATGTACATTCATTTTAGAACTCGTTTTAATGATGCAGAAGTATTATCTAGCCATTGGCAACACTTATTAACCTTTTCCTTAGATCACTTTATTTCAATAAGCAGAACGTTCTACGGCGCCTTTAAAGAGAATGATATGATGTATCAGCCAAAAAGTATTTAAAGGACATTTAGTGTTTTTCATACTATTCTGTTTTGTTTTGATACGTGCCAAACTACCATTAGTGCTGATTTCAGTTCAAATGTTTCACTCAAGTTGCATATTCATTGACGATGTAATAACAATCGAACGTTTCACTGTATCTACACTAAGCAATATCGACTGTGTGAACCAATATTGGATGATAATATCCATCAAAGTGTATCTGTATATTTTATCATCAGGAACTAAAGCTTAAAAAAATAATAAAGCACGGTATAAAATGTTCATCAGTACACGAATCATTCAAATACTGAATGAGGTTTTTGTTATGTTTTTTGTTGAGTTCAACATAGATTGAAATGAAAGACACATCATTATCAAAACAGAAATAATGATCAAACACCAAATGCACTTCACACAAAAATGTTAGTGGCAAATTAATCACTCGACTATCCTTCAAGATCTGACGAATTATAGGCCCCATAGGCAAACTGAAATGTCCAAAGTTTCTCTTGTGTGCAGAAATCTCAGTAAGAATAACTTCAGCGTCTTTGGATCAATGAGCTCGTATATTGGTATCTATCTGTGTATCTTATGTATTCAGCTTCATATATTACCGATTACAGTTTTCTCTTTAACACTGCACAGGATGAGGTCGTTGTTGTTTAACAGCGATCAGGAGGAGATCGTTGCTGTTTAACAATGAGCGAGAGGAGATCGTTGCTGTTTTATAATGAATGGGAGGAGAGTGTTGCTGTTTAACAATGTACAGAAGGAGATTGTTGCTGTTTAACAATGAGCGAGAGGAGATTAGTGTTGTTTAACAATTCACGTGAGGAGATCGTTGTTGTTCAACAGTGCACGTGAGGAGACCATTCCTCTTTTACAGTGCACTTGGTGAGATCGTTCCTGTTTGACAATGAACAAGATAGACTTGTATACAAATGAAGATATAGAAGAACATGACTGAGCACAAGTGAAATTATAATATGATCTCAATAGAATAGCATTTATATAATTAAACAAAATGCAACTGTCAAGGTTGTGTTGTACCTACATATGAATGCGGACATTGCTTATCACAAGCAAGAGGTGTTCCTTGTGTCTAATTAAACATGAGCTTCCAAAGGGCGAACAAGAGAATAGAACATATTTACTGAACGAGCATTTGTCACTCAGCATAGCAGTATTGCGTTTGAAAGATCGATTGCTGCAGTATTATGCATTAACCATTTAGTCTGGTTTGTATAACAGTTTCCGGAGACATCTATTCCACATTAAACAGTCACCATTTGTCCGCATGTGCAAATTTACATCAAAAACCACTAAATGATTTTCTTTACTAAAGTGTAATATTCATATGAATTATTGTTCAGAATAAACCAACACCAGCAATACTGTGAATCCCACGTATGAATGCTCTCATGAACAAATCACTCGCCTGCTCTCATTAGTTGATGACAGCGCCATGTAATGATTAGATGTGAGAGCAGGACTGACGTGAACAGTTTCTTTTCAATCAATTATTTATTGAAGTCATGGTCTGATTCCCGACGGGTGATTAAAATACCGTTATAGACCCTAAAAAACATGGCATGGTGCACTGTGGCTCGCCAATAATTACCTGTTCAGTAATGTGTGAAACTTTCGAAGGGTTTTGCTTCTAAATCCTTTGACAATTACTGATTTGTGCCTTTCCTGAAATGTCTCTTGATATTGTCAATATATCTTGATTCGAGTTTAGCCGTTAATAGTTCTGATTCTCTATGGAGTTTAGGTGTCGATTTAAACCAGTTATTTTTTGTAATCCAATCTTTAGGTCGCCAGGCCTGAAAGGCCAGATGGGTTATGGCACGCGCCGACGTCTGGTGTCCGTCCGGCGTCCGTAAACGTTAATGCATGGAGTTATATTTTGCTCATATTGTTTGGAAAACTTTTAATAATAAATGACTTAAGAGAAAGTGAGCGTGTGAGTTTCAACTTCCTTAAAAAGATGTGTTATGGCTCGCGCCATCGTCCGGCGTTTCACATTTTCGACTTCTCCCAAAGCTGAAATTTAGTGGGCAGGTAACTTGCACCTAAGGACTCAAATTCTTTTCATTTTGACCTAACCCCCATCACATATTAACGTGAAAGCAATGGAAATCAGCAGTGCATGTTACATAATGATCAGGTGCAGGTGGTCAGTCAGCCTCAGGCACGACACGCTCTCAGTCGTGTGGATTGGATATTTTCTACAATACCTTGCCAATAGTAGTTTAGTCATCTTAATGATTACATTCCATAACTGGAGCTTACATATTTGCATGGGGAAAAGTGTTTGTGTGGTGGTCCCTTCAAGATTTCACGAACAGTACTCAACCCGGAAGTGCATGTCGTAAGTATTTGAATTTGAATTCAGCACATTGGAAAGTACTTATAAACGAAAAATCAGAAAAATCTTGAAACTTTTGTTTCTGGGTAGACTATACCCTTAAGACATTGTTGCAATGTAACACTGTCTCTTACTCTATATCCACCACCTCCCTCTGAATTTCTCACGAAACATGTTATTACCAATATTACCTGCATTCAACTTATGATAAAATATATTACACAAAATATTCTATTAAAAGTGTACTTTCATAAAAAGCACTTCACAATTTGCCTCATCTATTCAGCTGATTCCCAAAAGTCTGTTCACTTACGTGTGTATTGACGTGGAAATATCATCTACTTTGACTTTCTTTGTACGTTAATTGCATAACTACAACTGCATAGACACATGCTCATCCTTTTTCCTTGTATACAATATTCATTCTCAAAGCATGTGATCAGTGGTGCAGATTTTCGAACTGTGTACAAGGGTTCACAACCAGTCCATAGAAGCACTACAAGAATATCAGGTACTGCCCACCAACCAGTATTACTTAAATTAGAACTACGCACGTCCAGCCTTCCTTGTAAGTACGTTCCCGTAACGATTGCTGGACACAGTAAACCATTCAAGTGATATAACCTTTGATTGAGTAGGTGAGATATACAGTTTCAAGTACAAGCCAGTAAACCAATTGCTTTTCCATTCAAGAAGTTACTTGCCTTGTGACTAGCTTACCAGCTGAGTATGTCTGTAAAATTCAATTTGCTGAATCAGATCACTTGATCGGTCTTACTTCAAACAAAAAGGTTATTCAGGAGATTTAGACTCATTCATTATAATACCCACATTAATAATGAATGCTATTTGGCAACACGAAGTGTTATTTTAATACAAAATTCACTTTAAAAACAATAATTAATAATTAATAATACGATTTTTGGTAGTTGTCAGGGGATATAGAAATGACCTCTGTCCGTCCGTCTGTGCGTCCGGGTTTTGTTTCCAAACCTAGCTCAATGAAACGAGGTATGCGGAACAGACATCATGTGTAGAGGTACCTTTTGGGAATACAACTTCTTTGGAAATTTACTTCTGCCCGTTTCCATCGAAACATACCTTAACAGTTTGTTTCCGGACCAGATCCCAAACACTATAAGGCCAGCCTCAATGAAACTTGGTATTTTGAACAGTCATCATGTGTAGATGTGCCTTTTGGGGTTTTCAACTTTATTGGATTTTTTAAGCCTTTTCCATGGAAGCATTACTTGACATTTTGTTTCCAGACGAGAACGCAAAAACTGTAAGACCTAGCTTAATGAACCTTAGTGTGTGGAACAATCATGTGTAGATAGAAACGTTTTGGAGATTTCAACTACTTTGGAATTATATTTTAGCCATTTCAATGGGAAAACATTTTCATCTTGATTCTAGACCAAAACTCAAAATGCGTTTTACAATTTTGCTTCCAGAACAGTTATTGAAAATTGTTAAGCAGAGATTAATACATATTGTGAAGTATATATTATTGTGAACTAGCATGAATTAATTACTTATTGGTGATTTAGGATTTATTAAAGAATAAAGCTCCATACTCATTGTTCAATATATTTTCCCACTTGGCGGGGGATATAGTAGACTCTATTTGCTTGTTTATTTTTATTCCTCACCAACATTAGTAAAGTTACAATGAAAAGTTATCATTGTGTAACACTGCTGCAACTTTATTATAACATTATTGTAATGAAGGCAGTCAAACAAGACAAAAATACTAGTTCAAATCTAACAAATTCTCAAAGGCTGATATCTTTATCCATATGTTTATGAAATGAGATAATTAGCTCTATCACATACCTTACAGTATACATGAATCCTCTAATATCTTTAACAGCTTAAACAGTTTCCTTCCATGAAGAATATAGAATATTAAATATATTGGTTTCCTTAGTCAGATGTTCTAGTAATACACTCATGTATTTCAGAGAAAGTGCTTTCAGGGAGTTACAAACAGTAGTCTTATACTTTGCACGTTGGTGGCATAATTGAACGCCATGTCGTAAGTGTTTATAAAATAAACAGTTATCTGACATCCACATTCAGCACCCACCCAAAAGTAGGAAAATATTAAAACTCCCCGTGTTGAATCAACAGAAAAAAAATGTATTGACATCAAACGCAATCACATAACGACGTCCTTTCTTGACAGAAAACATTTAGATCAATAAGGACACTTCATCAACTCTCATTTTTCTTGTGAAATGAGGTCAACAAGAATTGTACTAAAGAATTCCTTTTCCTTTTCATCTGTTCATCCCTTGTCAGTCCCGTTATGCTTTTTGTCTGACTATTTCATTCCTCCATGTAGGGGATTCTCGAAAGTGACTTCATTAATGTTTTTATATATAATATATTGTGAAGATACTCATTTCAGACAAATGATTTTAAGTTGTGATCGTCAGGTTTTAAATTTATGTTATGAGAATTAAAGAATACTGGAAAACTTATACTAATACTGATATACAATTATAAGACTGGAAAACAAAATAATGATATAGGACACACTGTGAAGATACTCGTTTCTGACAAAATTATTAAAACTTTGCCCTTCAGACAAAGTTTAAATTGTTAGGAGAGTCAAAGAATACTGGAAAACTAATACTGACATACAATTATAAGACTTGGAAACATAAACATTTTTTATTTAATTTTCTTTGAAAGTTTATTTTATTATTAGGTTTGAACATTCATCATTAACAAACATACAGAGCTAAAGTTATAGATGGTACTGAATCACACTGGTGTTGATATGTTTGTCATCAGCGAGCCTACTATCACTTCAAAAACAGGATTATATTTTAGCAAGAAAAGTTAGCGATAAGATTAATCAGACAATAGGATACCTGAATATGACAACTGAAAACAGCAATAACCAAACAAATTAGCTGAATTTAGTCGTACTTAAATCAGCTTCGCTAGAGTAATGGTTGACAAGACGAGCTAGTGAAAAAAGGTTTATTCATATTTGACTACATAAAAGTTATAAATGCATCCATACAAATAAATATCCTATACATATGAATAAGTACACAACCATCTCCCAGCGATTTATGAGAAACAGTAAAAAGTATTTAAAAGTATTAAAGGGTCAGAAGCACGTTTTTTTTCAAATTTTATTTTTTTCAAATTTCTTATTTATAATGATAGTTTATGTCATTTATATTTACTTAAGAGGATAAAACATCTTATTACACAAATCACTTATCCGTAGTGGTAATAACGGCGTTGCGTATAAAGCAAAAATTGCATGGCGGCCATTTTATTATTTTGAATGACAAAAACGATTCCCATGACTTTACAGAACCATGTACACTCATTTCTTAACTTGACTTTCCGAAGAGAGAAGGGTGTTTTACTATTGGTGACATTATTTTTCAAATACATTTCAACGACTTATTTCAGCAAAAAAAACGTGCTACTGTCCCTTTAAAAACATATGTACAATGAAAATACATCAAGAATATAATAAACATCTTCGCTTGAATAAAATATATTTGCATCTCTGAGACATAACATTGGGATTTGATAGTAAAATTTCTCACAATCTGTTAAAATACTAAAATTGTGACAGACAGTCATGTATAGATTTAAAAATTGCTCTCTCTCAAATTCATACAACGGGCATTTGAATAGTGTGTGGAGTTCATCCTCAGTTTCTCGAATACAATTACAACTGTCCGAGTGACAAGTTAACGCAACTGGTTAAACCAATTACTCAAGGTAGGTTCCAATTTGGTTCTTTCTTTACTTGATTTAGTTAATTTGTAACTGGATTGAGCGCGGGATCACTAAAATGGGTTTCCTCAATCAGAGAGTCAATTAGGTTCTATTTGAGAAGCTATAGTAAAGAAATTGGAACGGATATAGAAACTCGCAGTTGTTATATGACATGTAGGTTTCTGAATAATCACCTTTGACAACAATAAACTCTGTACCTAATATATAGTAATGCAAAAGACGTTATATAAGATTTAAGTAAAAGGAAGATGTGTCTAACACAATTCAATTCTAACAGAAGTATTTTTCATCTGCAATTTCAGGATTCGCATCTCACTATTTCATTTAACTGATTGTCACTTTCGTATTCAGAGATGATGTTTTGTAACACTCGTATGACCACTGTGTCAGGACAAAGGATTGAACGCGTAGAAGACTTCTTGTTGTAAAAATCAATAATTTTATTAAAAGTTATCTGGAAGCACAGTGTTTCTCTCAGCGTATTCTCAAAATTGTTCGTTATGAAACCAATATTCTTATTCTACATCACACCCTGGTTACAACATACCTTTAATGTACATGGGCTATAGTTCGTTCACCCCTTATAATCACATTTCCTGACGTTTGAAATCTTAATGTTGTACAATATGATATTGTTATAAATGTTCGGTTCTATCAAAAGGACGCCACATTCATTTCTTGCCATTTGGTTTATGTTTTACAAACTTTTTTTTGTCAACACTATATAACATTGGTACTCATTTAACGCTTGTTAATATATGATCTGTACAGCATATGATAAATTCTATTTCATCCTAGATTATAGCAGAGGCAAGACTTTCAATTAAGAAATAGAAGACTCGTTGTCGTGCTTTATCGTTGAATAAAACATAGCAGGGAGCAAAAAACACGAAGGGTGCAGCCCTGAGTGTGTTATGCTCTCTGCTATGTTTTATTGTATGTTTCTTTTTGGTATATTTTATTTAACAAATAAACTATGCAACTAACATAATCTAATATTCAGAACGTGATACATTAGGAAGACATACTGATGTAGTGTAAAGGTAATTGAAAGGAAACACCATGTATTAATTACAAGGCCAATGCTGACCTCTGGATACGTAATTTACGTAATTAATTATTATAACGATGACATTATAATCAAATCAGCACGAACAGTACTATGTGCGTTGTATCCTTCACAAACATAATTCTTTTGCGTATAAACATATATCTTTTGATTGATTTTGAAAATGTGGTCGTTATTGTATTATGTATTATGAATGTAAATCAGTTTTCATATCAATGTACAAAGGGGAAATTTCATGAAATATTGTTTCAACCAAAACTTCTCAGATACTTTCAATTAAATCCAAAACGTTTTCATTAAATTCATTAACTGTTTGTACAATTGTCCTTCATTCCTTATCTAGGTTTCAGATTAGCCTCACCAAGGTTCAATGCGGGAATATAAAGGCACGAACATCCATTCAGGAAAATGGTACTCGTTACAAGACATTATGATAATGCTCAACTTCACCATTTAGAAGAAACATTCAAACAGTTTGATAAGTTGTTATAAGTTTGATAAGTATTTATGAATGACATGACATGATAATCCTTTTGTTGCTGCTGATAGTTTCCAACAAAAAACATTTGTCGAGATATCTTGAGTCTACTTTTATACCCGTCAGATCTCTAGCTTAACCGGTACTTGACCTATGTATAAGGAGGAAATGACTGCCGCTCTTAAAGCTACACATTCGTCTGGAGAGCTGGCTTTAGAACTATGAGAACATTTTCAATAACGTTTCGAAAATGTTTCTTCAATCTGGACATTCCACAGAATAATAAAACCCGATGATTGATGAGGGACAATCAATAACACTTTATTATATGAGGGTAAGCGTAATTGCTTTTCCACTTTTGAAATCTCTTTGATGAGGTCCAGGAATGCAAGACGTTGGTAGGTAAATGCAAGCGGTTAAATCAATTACACTAAATGAGTCTCAAGTAAGTTCCTGTTTGATTTGATTTGTTAATGGTTAGATGACGATGCTGCCCTTGAATGAAACGTTTAAAGTACCATCACTCTTGAACTCAAATTAGGTAGATACTGTTATTACGGGGCAGCAGTGGAATGTAATGATATCTAAGGTAAATAACCATCCTTATTAATCGCCGTGTTTATTTTCTCATTCAAATTATTTATTCAGTGTTCATGTCTGTTTAAGTTTGCGATGAAGCGTACCTTATTCTAAAGCATGATTTAAGCTGATTATGTCTGCTTGTTTGTGCAAATTTTGTTTCTGAAATATTCCATTTATTATTAAAGTTTATACAATATATTGTAATGATATGTTTGGACGATTAAACACAACCCGATAAACCGTATCCATAGAAAATAGTTATCCGTACTGGAAGAAAATTGTTCCACGTATAAAGCGACAGTGGTGTGGAACTCTACAGTGTGAGAGGTAGATTTGTAGGTCTGATGCGAATTTGAGAGTTCAGACAGCAAGATGAATGACCATTCCATCATGGTGCCATAATTAAAATTTCAATTGGAGTGTTTACGCTTCGCTACATCAGTCAGATCACTTGTGTTCACATTAAAATGGCCACTCGAATGGAATGGACTCGCAAACCAAACAATGTACATTCGTTTTAGAACTCTCTTTATTGATTAAGGAGTATTATCTAGCCATTGATAACACTTTTTTTACCTTTTCGTGAGATCACGTTATTTCAGGAAGCATGCACTACAGCACATGGATGAAATGATGTATCAGCCAAGAAGTATTCAAAGGACATTTATTGTTTTCATTATATTCTGTTTTGCTTTGATACGAGCCACAATACCATTTGTGCTAATTCAGTTCAAATGATTTCACCTTGCACATTCGTCGACAATCAGATAGATAGCATCAAGACAAAGCATCCTCATCAAACATCCATTACGTCATTGTCAGCTGTGAGGTAATTCATTGATGTCATAACAATACAACGTTTCACAGTATTTACAATAAGCAATGTCGACAGTTTTGACCAATATTGGATGGTGATATATCCATACAACTATATCTGTTTATTCTACACTGCCGGCCAAAAGAAACGCCTACTTGATTTTCCTTAAAATGAATGATGCAATCATTTCTTAAATATAATTAATGGTGGTCTCCACGTTATCCTGTAGCAATACCGGTAACTAATATTAAAGTCCATTAAAATCGTTGAAAACTGTGATTCGAGTCAATAATATTTATGAAATCCACGCCCAATGAAGACGGCTATTTTCGGTTAATTCACTTGCGCACCGTAACCACGTACATCTGTAGCATCATCGCCACTTTAATGCGAATGCGTGTCTGTATTGTTGCTCGTGGTTGTATGAAAATATTTTTAAAATATTTTTCTGACCAAGCACTGATCGAAAACTAAAAATTATTGTTTTCTAATTTCAACAATCGCCATTCTTTCGTGACATGAACTTCTGAAATTCAAATATATTATGCAGAAATGGTGCAACTTCATTATGCTATAATATTGCTAAGCTGTTCATTATAGTTTTTACGATATCTGATAAGATGTCAAGTAAGCGTTTCTTTTGGCCGACAGTGTATCGTTATGGAATTAAAGCTACATTAAACATAATAAAGTCTGGTATGAAATGTTCATAAGCAAATGAACCATTCAAGTACTAAATGGGGTTTTTGTTTGTTTTCTTTGATTTCAGCATGCGATACAGTAGATTGAACGACAATGATCAGACGCCACACGCGCTTCACACACAAAAATGTTAGTGACAAATTAATCAGTCGACTATCCTTCAAGATCTGACGAATTATAGGCCCCATCGGCAAACTGAAATGTCAAAAGCCTCTCTTGTGTGCATAAATATCAGTAAAAATATCTTCAGTGCCTTTGGATAATGGAAGTAACGAACATGATGAAAATAGTATTTGTTTGTCACTCCTGGGGCCACTTTGACCAATCCTTGATATTGTGTGTCTCCAGTTGATTATGAACATACAATTTATATATAATGTATAATATTAAGGTTGAACAAGGAGACATATTCAATTAGAGATCCAAGCACCGATTTTGATTTAGGGGTTATCAAATCGTAAAGATAAACTTATAACCGGAACATGTTGTAGTGAACAATTATACAAATTGTGATTACTGTCTGTATATTGATTCAACCTTGTATTACAGCGCTAAAAAGCAAAATAATCTTATTCAAGAGGTTTCAATAAGTGTAGAAAACAAACAAAGTTTTTCTTGATAAAATTCGTTCATTCCCATGTCCAGTAGAATTTGAATTCGCACCTAAACTGTGTGTTCATGTTGAATGCACTTTCCGTGCCTACCATATGTTACATACACCTACGTGTAAAACCCTAAATAGCATATGCTATACATGATCACTGATAAAACAAATATTATGTCATACATTGTAACAAATGGATTGGCATATAACCAAAAGAGAAAATAAATATTTTTATATTCAATTAATAATTACTTATATGCATTATATTTATACCTTGGTTATAAAGTTCATATAATTTCCCTTCAAAACCAGAATAACGCACTTTGATCTATCTATCACACTCGTAACAAGTTTGTAGATTAGCACTTTACTTATAGGTGATCAAAGAAATTTTAATGCGATTTATTCTATGAAAAAAACAGGGTAATTAATGTTTCTTTTAAGATGTTTGTATATTAAATATGAACTTTAAAACTTATATATATAATGTGCATATTTAAACGCACACAGCAAACGCATTGCATGATTTATTGAAGTATATATTGATTTTCTGCCAACTGCAGCATGTTCGTCTACAAACAGGTGTTGCCAGATGAAGATAAAACTGTCTTTATTGACGATTAGCAGGGTTTGTTAGTCGACCTGACACCTCTATCTATAACACGACCAACATTCTGTTGCCAAATAACGATTTTCCTGTTACTTTAGTTACAAGGTTCAAGTTTATATTCCGGAGGGGACAATGTTGTTGTGTTTACAAATTGAAGAAATGATATACTTGATGTTATAGGTAAAATTATGTATTGTTAACAAATATATGTACTATCTATGTACCAGTTATATGTACTTTGCATGTATCCGCGGTATTTTGCAGGCATGGGATCCACACGATGCAAACGCACATGTACAATGCACCACTGCACTTTCTATACCCATTTCAGGAGATTTTGTATTGTTACCGACCTCGACCTCGTTGGTAACTTTTTTATACATTGGCTCAACACTACATCAAACCACATACAGAAATTAAATGTAATAAACTTCAAGGTTCGTTTGTTTGACATATTAAGGTAAAATAGGCGTTTTCCGTGTCAGGAAAGGGAGTCGATATCAAGCAGCTTACACCAGAGCATGAACTAGTCGTGATGCACGTGCAACACGTTGAAATGTACAAGTCTGTAACACGAGACAAAACAGTCACAACAGTATCAATGCCACCAGTTTACTACAACTCAATGTCCTTATGTTTTAAACATTTTGCATTTCAGTTACAAGATGTTTAAAAATATAATCAGTACACAAACTTTTAAACATTTTGATCAAATATATTCAACTCTAATCAATTGGTCATGAACATATTCCTCTTTGGTCATCTGGTTTCAGTGGTGTAATGGTAAGTTAACTCGCCCAGAAACCATCGGGTTGCAGGTTCCAACATTTCGTCGAAAGAATTTTTGGATTTGCTTCTGAAATGGACCTAACTCGGCAAGTGTCCAAAAGAAAACACACTGGTTGTGACTGTATTCATAATATTAATATTATCATTGTTTTTGTCGTTTTGACAATGGTACCGAGATCTGTTAACAATTACATTGTCATAGACAGGTTACATTGTCAGTTCTGTTTCCTATATTACTAGAGATATTATTAAGATATCGAGCTGCATTTACCAGCCACCAATGAATAAATATATAGAGGATATCTGTCTTTTCTTAACTAATATCATGTTTATCTCCTCGAGTGAGGTAGAAAGGTTATATGTTCACGAGTGGCGCAGCAACGAGTGACAATATATAACTTTTCTACCTCACGAGATGAGATAAATATGGTATTTGTCAAGCATTGACGGATATTCTATTTATCATATGATATTATCCATGTAATTACGTCCGAAAAGGGTGGTTTTCACGCCAAGTGGCCGCAAGGAACAGTCCGTCACCACAGTAACACTGACGTCATAAGCCGAGCGAGACCATTGTTTTATGATGTCAAATTATATCAGTCACCGTTCGCAGTGAAGATATAAGTTATTTTCACTGTAGCTTGATAGACAGTGTATTTCACTGATAAATTCCAGTATTTCACTGCTCGTCATAAAATAATATGTTTTATCAAATCATTTGATATAAATACGATATAAATACAGTGAAGGGAGGGCTATCAATTCTAGCATAATCTTGTTCGTTATGATTTAACATTCAGAAAATATTCGGTGAGAGAACTTATTAAGATGGCGCCATGGCGCTCTGGATAACCGAGTTATTTTGGTTGAACACGCATAGGAAAATAATGTATAAACAAGAGGATGTAGATGATTGGTTAGATATACCCTAAAAGAGCACTTGAAATTATATCATCTTTAATCTACTGTATAAACTCATATCGACTTTGCATAACATTTTGTTGAAGCAACTAAGTTTTTCATAATGTATCAGTACCATTAAATATCTTAGGCTTCAATATTGGATAGCTTTAAAAAATTAATCAGCATTTGTTTATAACATTGGACAACTTTCCATGAATGCTATGCAGTCTAGGATGAAAGACATTTCGATTATATCTGTTCTTCAATACCATCACGGTCCATGTTTGCACAGTCTGAAGACAATCTTGTTATCATCACATCACGACACAGAACGGAGGAATAAACTTCGCATGCGTTATAGAGGTGAGGTGAGGTGAGATGATTTGGGTTAACGCCGCTTTCAAGAGTATTTCACTTATATCGCGGCTGCTAGTGTTATGGCAGGGAGAAAGCCCGCAACGCTATGGCTATGCATTGCGGTGAAACCTGCAGGCATCGGCTGGAACTAGCGAACCATGGGTGGTACCACTCTGACATACAATGTAGCATTGCACCCAAGGAAAGGGTATCCTAGGTTGGATAACTTGTTCCCAATCCGTTTCATCATGAATAAAATATTACCTTACCCAAACCTTACTGCGTGTAGAACAGTTCTCTACTGCAGACAAAGTTGCCATTGCCAAACCCCGGACCTCTTGATCAGAAGCCGAACGCGCTAACCACTGCGCTAATCCCCCCCCCCCCCCCCCCCCCCCCCCCCCCCCTTTTTCCCACTTGAGTAATTTATAAAGACAAGACAAGACAAGAATTTATCTTGGACAAGATGTGTTGTCAAACTGTTTGAAATTAACTTGAGCCATATCCCCTCCGGAGGACCCTCAAGCGTCGCCCCCTCTGACCCACTAACTCAGAACAAATACGTTTCAGTTCGCAGAGCATCGGCGCACATACTTTGAAAACATACATGTTCACCAAAGCATGGCTGCTAACACTAATCATTCTGGAGAGGTAACTCCATTTAACTTCTTATAAATGCAATGGGAATTTTCATTACATCAGTTTATTCTATATTATTTTCTTTTTTTTAAACTTTAATTTCTTTAGTCTGATTATATATAGTATATTGCATATGTTATTGCCTATCACGTCTATAATGTTTATACATGTTTTAGGTTACTACAGCAATCACGTTGTTTTCGAACGACCTCGAACAAGATTAAGTACAACGCCGTACTGGCCATCGTTCTGCCCCTGTACTACATTACAGGCGCCCCAGGGGAGACAACTCAGAGAATGTCACACATGCTTCAACCTCCCCCAGCGACCTCTCAAAAATGTAATTAATTACGCATTATATACTTTCTACCCAATAATTATGTCACTCTTTAAAACTTCTGATTGCCAAAGTTAGTGTGGAAACAAAAATATAATAACTTAAGACATATTCACACTTTCGCAACATTTTTCAGATGTATGTCACCATTAAACGTTATGTCGCGATAACAATTCAAACTCCAATTGACCTCAGATAAAATGCTTTACTTTCACACCTATATTTTCTATTTAGAGTGATCAAATTGAAGCTCCAGCTTCTGAAATTGGGGGGGGGGGGGGGAAAGCCCAGTGGTTAGCGCGTTCGGCTTCGGCAACTTTGTCTGCAGTTGCTAGAGAACTGTTCTACACGTAGTAAGGTTCGGGTGCAGTGCAGTACCACCCACCCACCAACCCAGTACCACCCAGCCGATGCTCGCAGCTTTCACCGCAATACATGGCATTGCGGGCTTTCTCTCTGCCATAATACTAGCAGCCGCGATATAAGTGAAATACTCTTGAAAGCGGCGTTAAACCCCGGCTCACCTCACCTCTGAAATTGCAAGTCTGTGAACCAGTTTTATGACCATGATACAACCAGACCAACTGTAAACTGTACGTTTATCGGGATATACATGTAATGTGTACTCCACATGACCAACATACATTGTACATGCATATGATTGTACGAAAGCATTTGACTGCTCTTAAAAGATAAGAATAAGAATGAAAAACAAATGTTTCCTGTCCCATATACTATTGTGTCAACTTATTCAATATTTTTGCGTAATATTAAATGTATGACTTATATATAAGGTATCACTGTCTTAAAACTATCATAATATCATTTGACTCTATGGTCACTTTCAAACAATAGTGTAATTGCTTTAAATGAGTCAAAAGTGATACGGATGACGTATGGAAGCTTAACCATATGCGTATAAACTAGTATCACATTCTCAAACAGTAAGCGTATAGAAAGATTGTTGTGTGGTCGATTGGCCGTCCATTATCCTATCAACTATGGTGAATAGACTATATGTAATTCCTATACACTATGTCAATATTGGCCACAGGTGTTTTTTGACATGTCACAAATATTCATGAATGCTTTGCAGTTCAGTATCAAAGGCAAGTACACCCCTCTGTTTCTCGATATCATCACAGCTCATGTTTGCACAGTCTGGAAACAAACGTGTTATTATCAAATCACGACGCAAAAGGATGCAATAAATCTCATCTCACGTCTTAGCCTATTGGAAAAGCAATGAATAGACTTACAGGAAGTTCACGCTGTGATGTATTGGGGTTCGGAAAAAAAGAATATTTGTCATGCATGAGACAAATATTTGTAGAACCGTTTGTATCCCCAGGTCTGTTGACTGTCCGTTTGCTTTCCTCTGTAACTAATAGGCTTAAAGTTGTGGATGCGTATACTAGGTACATCCATTGTATTGCTGGGGGTCAAATATGCCAAATGGTCTTATTTTAAGTACCAACTGTTACCGAAAACTACCATTTTGTTGATAGTCGACTTAGTATATTGACGATATGAAGGTAAAAGTATTGATCTCTGTTCGATAACCGGACAATGCACCGCGCACCAATGAGTCAAACGTAATTTTGGAATCTCATTTAAACCAGACAAAATAAAAATTTTGGGTTGATAATGTTCAATAGGGCTGTGTATGTAAATAAGACGTGCACTTTCGGTTTCTGCACGTGCATAATGATGTTAATCGATTTTAATTGGAAACTAGTAATTATATTATGTTTGGCGATTGGGGATGATTATGCAAGCTGGGTGAACTTATTTGTATTGTAAACAGCACATATAGTGTGTTGGAAAGTATTAAAACTAAATACACTTTTATGAAAAACAATGGATGCACCTTTAAACGTTGATTTGTTTTATATTTAGAAGTTTTCTTCCAAATTTTAAACTTCTCATTCAAGGAATGTATTGAATGTACATTGAAGTAGAAATAAACTTCAGTTTGCGGTCACTCTCAACAGCACGTATTTCAGTTAGTGCTCACTACACATGAACCTAGTACATTAACACATTTAACCATCCGTTCAATAAAGGGTCAGTAAAATGGTTTGATAGAATACTTCTCCTTTAACCTTTCTTTGCCATGTAAAAGTTGAAGGACTGTATTTATGTTTCTATGTCAGCTTTTCCTTTAATTAAAAAGTGTGAATGTGTACGCCATGAGCATGTTATGCGATAAATGATTAGAAGCATCAAACCTTATTTAAATGGAACGTTCAGAGTTTTCAAGTAATTAGATTTTGTATCTGGTATTTCATCAAATCAATATTTGAATACGTCTAGTAGATCAATAACATCGTGCCCCAGTTGTTTCACAGTTGGAATTCTATTTCTGTTCTGCAATGACTTGTAATACAGAAATCTGATACATGTATCTAGATTTGCTGGATATGTAGTATCACGGCAGCCCTACGGTCGGCTTATTTGATAGTCCATTGACGTCATAGATAGAAAATAGATGGCATGTTTATTCGGGTCCTCTATTGTTTCATTGTAAATGACTGATTGTACAACATGATGGTTATTTTAGATCTTATATATTATATTAAAGGGGCAGTAGCACGTTATTTCGCTAAAACAAGTTGATGAGGTGAGGTGAGGTGAGGTGAGGTGAGTTAGTGTTTAACGCCGCTTTCAAGAGTATTTCACTTATATCGCGACTGCTAGTATTATGGCAGGGAGAAAGCCCGCAACGCCATGTGGCTATGCATTGCGGTGAAACCTGCGAGCATCGGCTGGAACTAGCGAACCATGGGTACAAGTTGATGAAAAGGATTTGAAAAATAATTACACCAATAGTAAAACATCCTTCTCTCTTCGGAAAATCAAGTTAAAAATGAGTGTACATGTACATGGTTCGGTAAAGCCATTAGAATTGTTTTTGTAATTCGAAAAAAAATTGCTTTATACGCAACGCTGTTATTATTACCCTCTAAAGTAAATATAAATGACAAACTGAAAGTTGAAATATTTTTTTTCAAAAACGTACTAGAGCCCATTTAAAGTGAATGGTCTTCGTGGTTTAGGATAAATTGAATTGTTATTGAGTTTATCATCATAAACTAAAAGGCAAAAGAAACTTAATCCAATATTAAATAGTCAAACACAAATTACTGGTGCCTAATACAGCAGGTTCTGAATGTCTATGATGAGGGTATATTTTGTTAAGAAGTACACCCAATTTCATTCATCAAGGTATGCTATGTGGACATAATTTACCTTCTAGCACTGTAATAACACGTGACGCATCGTTACTGTAACAAAAAAGCTATATTTCACTCTCCAATCTCGCCTAGCTAGATTCTAAAACGACGTCTTTTTACAAGGCGTGCTTTCAGAAAAATAAACAGGTAATGATTAAACATGACAAACTTAGTTTAACCCTCAAAGGCAAAAGGCGAGCCTTGAGGTCCATCAGAGTGTTCTCATTGTACTCAAAAGCCGCAGTTTATTATTGGAAGAATTTTGATTTCGTTCTATCAAATCCTCAAACACATTAATATCTTTCAATTCTTCAAAAGCATTGGAACAAAAAATATATGTGTTAATTATATAAGAATTATATTATTATATATACATCTTATATAATTGTTAATTATATAAGAAATAGTTTGTTATTACACAAGGCAGGCCTCGGAAGCCCAGTCATGTTTTATTGTCTGCCAATGGACTTTGAAAACTATTCTTGTGTCAACGGTGCTTATACGTTATAGTAGTTCACCATGAAGAAGGGTAGATCTAGTAGTAATGATATGCTCCTGTTTAACGGTGACAGCGCTCTCACACACTTCAATGATGCAAACCATTCAGTCTGCATGTGTAGATCATGTATCTGCGTTATTGTCTATCCTTGTAGCCTTCAGTCTTGTATTAAATGTTGTGATGTCAACTACTGTAAGGTTCAGATTCAGGAGCGTTGATAACGTCTCAAGGTAAGAGCAGAACGGTAGTCGTAATCCTGGAAAATACAATGGAACAACTCCAATGGTCAGTCAACACACGCTCAAGGTCCTAGTTCGTGTTTCAAATGTGGATATATGCACACGCCCAGAATATGTGTAGCACTTTGTAAACGCTGTAACAACTGTGGTAAAGTCAATCATGTTGCCTACATGTGTCGGTCTAAACCTGTGACAAGATCCAAAGTACACAGTGTTGGGTTTCACGTTGATCATGTTGAGGGTGAATTGTTCATTGATACTGTTGGTAATTCTAACATCTCATTAAAAGATTGGATAGTGCTAATATCGATAAAAAAAACGGTTCTCTCATTGACGCTAGATGCAGGATCTCAAGCAAACACACCTATGGCTTTGCTTAACCGGCGAATCACTTGATTGGAAACCGGAGTACGCATTAGGCATGCTCCGAATGCTCCGGTTTGAAAATACCGTCGAAGGCGGCGTATAATGGCGGAAAATGTTATCCGTGCGATATTCAATAACTATTTTTTCATGAATTTGCTTTTAACAATTAGATAGTTGACTCATTTATTTTAAAATATAACTTGTTTAAAACAATGCATTACACGTTAATAAAATATTAACATAGTTTTAAAATCATTTTAAAACAATATTTATTATATAAATGACATGTTTATTGAAGCTAGTTTGAGGGACGATGATGTATTCCTGTCTGTACGCCGATACACTTGTTTCAACTTCAGCCTGGTCCAGGAACGGCATACGCCGGAGGTGAGTTGGGGTTTAACGCCGCTTTCAAGAGTAACTAGAAAGTGTTTTTACCCGTAAAAACAGATGTCTCCCCCTTCCTCAAATGCTCCAAACCTCTTAACAATACTATCATAAAGCACCATTAATGTTCTCTGTATAATTCAACTTGAATAAATAACCTATCAACTCCACATTAATAAACAAATATAAATTATCTCTAACCCCCAAAAGGCACATCTGCATGGTATGGAGAGGCAGCATACCAAGTTTGGTGATGATTGGTCACATAGTTTTAGAGATCTGCTCCGGAAACGAACACTACCCTTGAAATAGAGCAAGTCCAAATCGTTGCCATGGAAATACAATTTTTTTTTAATTTTTTTTTAAATCTCTAAGCCCAAAAGGCACATCTACACGATATGGAGAGACAGTACACCAAGTTTGGTGATGATTGGTCACATAGTTTTAGAGATCTGCTCCGGAAACGAAATGGGAACGCCAACGCCAACGCCAACGCCGACGGGAACTCAGCTAAAACCAATATGTCTCCCGACCCTTCGGGGGGAGACATAATTCACTTATATCGCGGCTGCTAGTTGTATGGCAGGGAGAAAGCCCGCAACGCCATGTGGCTATGCTTTGCGGTACTACGCTGAAATTCAGTGTAGCATTGCACCCAAACCTTACTGCGTGTAGAACAGTTCTCTTCTGCAGACACAGTTGCCGTGCCCCTGGCGGGATTCTAACCCTTGATCAAAAGCCGAACGCGCTAACTGATCAACAATCTATTGCTGAACGTTTGATGGTTGTCCTTATCCAGAGAAATGTGGATTGGCACGTGGGTTGCAAGAGCATATGTCTACTTTTCTTTTCTAAACACTGCGAGTCATCTAACCCAGGGAATAGGAGATGTGTATCTGCCCTACTGCAAAACAGCAAGTCACAACAGGTCTAGCTGCTCCTCCGTAACACGAATCATCTGCAATGATTGTTCTGAGTCTTGTGTTCATTCTGACTGAACGCTGCATGGTTGCAAGTTTGATAATGGTTGACGTGTTAATTGAATCATGCCCTCTCTCCATTTGAGTACATTGAATAATAAATTTATCCTGATATACATGTTTTCATTCTCTCTTCTAAATGAGAAACAGGACAGCGTCAATAACAGCCTTAATTGCTTTATGAACGTTTTACATATCAGACAGACAGACAGACAGACAGACATATTTTATTACAGTATAAGGCCTCGGGCCCAAAATACAGTATTGAATTCGATTGATAATATTATTGCATGCATTAAATTGATTTTATAGTTCATGGGTTTTCACGACGTGCTTGGAACACTTTGTAGAGGAACACAGCGATGGCTTGGATTGTCTCTTTTTCAGCGGATTGCATGAGTTGACTGAATTTAAGTAATGTTGGATTTTCATAGAAATATTTCTTTATATACATTTTTCGAAAGTCATTATACTTAGTACAGCACAGGAGAACATGGTATTCGTCTTCGATGAACTTTGCATTTTCAGTAGAGCATTTTTCACAGATTCTTTGGCTGCGGGGTATATTTTTATGACGTCCGGATTCAATCAATAGGTTAAAGTTGTTACAACGAAATTTAGCGATGTATTTAATAAGATGAGGTTGGATGTCACATGTTAGATACTTTTCAACATCAAGGAGGGATTTAAAGAGCTTATAGTTGCAACATTTAGTGTTGTCATGTAATGATGAATGCCAATCTTGAACCAGATTATCTTTAAGTCGCTGTTTGAATTGAGATACAAATCGATCGATGTTTCCTACTTCATGTTGAATCCATACATGTCCAAATCCCAGTTTGTAGAGAACATTCCTTATCTCCGTGGCCCATGTATGCCTTCCTGTATATCGGTATACATGTACATCCTTTCTGGGTTTTCCATTGTATAGTTGGACATGTTTCAGTCAAGGAGGAACAGATTTTCTGCAATATCATAACAGAAAGGTAGTGAAGGACAATCAAACATTTCTAAATGCATGGAATTTGTTGAAATCAAATAATAACATTTCAGGGGCGAAACTATGCTAAAATACAAACACCAAATAATTAGAACATTAGACATGCCCTTTGAGCTCAAACTCAAAACTACAGAAAAACGAACTAACACGTAAACACTAACATTATTTAAATTTTAAAGGAATATTCATTCTTGGACAAAATAGATAACGAAAACAATTTTGTCCTGATCAAAAGAGAATATTGGCAACTGACATTCAAACTATCATTTGACTCGGTGATTACTTTCAAACAATAATGTTTATTTGTGTTTTAAAGGCGCTGTAGCACGTTTTTCCACTCAAATAAGTCGATGAAATGTATTTGAAAAATAATGTCACCAGTAGTAAAACACCCTTCTCTCTTCAGAAAGTCAAGTTACAAATGAGTGTACATGGTTCCGTAAAACCACGGAAATCGTTTTTGTCATTCGAAATAATAAAATGTGTTCACAATAAAATGGCCGCCATGCAATTTTTGCTTCTCAACACCGTTATTTCCACTACGGATAATTGGTTTGTGTAATAAGATGTTTTACCCTCTTTTGTAAATATAAATGACATAAACTATCATTATAAATGGGAAATTTGAAAAAAACTGATATTTGCAAAAAACTTGCTACAGCGCCTTTAATATCATTGATTTTGATGCATTAAGGATGAAGTATAGAAGCTCACCACTAGATCTTTATAAACTAGTATCACATTCTAAAGCTTTACGCGTAGATAGATTACATTGTAGGATCGTCCATAAACCTTTCGTTGTTCTGTCAATTGTTATGATTTAGACTTTATGGAACTTAACTGCCCAATCCATGTCAATATCAGTGACTGCTGATTGATGATATGTGACAAATATTCAGCAAGACAACAGTTGAGGACAACTTAATTTTGAGTGTTTGAAATATCGATTGGAACGCATTTATTTGATGGCCTTATAGAAACTAGCTATAGACTGTATATCAAATTACTGTTTATAAAAATGGTACGTTATTAGTATTTCTCCCCGGCATATAGTCGTTGTCTCCGTCTCTCTGTGTGTGTGTGTCCGTCCGTCCGTCCGTCTGTCCGCGATCACATCGTTTCCGGATCAGTACTCTAAAACTACTAGACCAATCCTCACCAAATTTGGTATACTGCCTCCCAATATCATGTAGATGTACCTTTTGAGGGTTTTAACTTTTTCAAAAATGTATTTGTTGTTTCCATGGTAACAAGTTGGACTTTGTTTATTTGAAGTGTAGGGTTGTTTCCGGAGCAGATCTCTAAAACTACCTGACAAATCCTCACCAAATCTTGTATACTGCCACTTCATATCATGTAGATTTGCCTTTTGGGGATTGAACTTTTTTTTAAATATTTTTTTCTGTTTCCATGTTACCATATTGTACATTTGTCTTTTAGAAAGGTAATAAGTTGAAGTGAATTGGGGGAAGGAGGAGACATCTGTTTTAATGAGCAAAAACACTTTGTTTAATTATATACTGCTAAAACTGATTATTCAAATTATGTGGGGCCTGATGGCTCTTGTGCTTGAAAAGTTATTACCCGCCAACATCAGTTGAGTTCTATTGTGTACATCCCGTATTGATTATGTTGCCTTTCATTTGTGTTCCTGTGGAGTTGGAACTAGTTTTTATTGAATGCAGCAATGTTCTTGCTTACAGAAAAATGTTAAAGTCGATTTTAACCACATTGCGTGTTGTATTTACTTTGGTAAACATGCCATGGGAACATTTATACTGATCAATGTTGTCGTCAGTGTAATTGCAATTATTGGCATTTTAAACAACACAAAAATTCTTAACAAGAAAATACAATCAATTTAATAACAAAGCGCATGACTAGTGTACTGCTTAATAATGGATATGGCAGATGATCAGGACATCCGGATACAGAGCGATATAAAGGTCTTCAAGACACAGTCATAGAATGTTTATCATTGTTATATTTTTAAAATTCATTATTGATGCCGAATTGTGTAGCAAGGATTCCGAAGAAAAAGCTTGACCTATTAACGTGAAATTTCACCTCAATAAATGAGAGATAATTTAAAACCAAAACTATGTGCAGAAGACAACAATAGTTTGATGATATTATACAATTATAGACTTGTAATGAGGTCAATACCTGTTTTTATGGACCCGAGGAAACAATATTGACCAAGGACGAAATCTCGATATCTCAAATTACAATAACAAGTACGTTTACCATTATCTCCTGTGCAAGCAACAACATTCGCTATAGATTGGTATAATGAGAGTAAAGGCATCCGCTTACATTTGTGAAAAAATTCAGTGTGATGATGTACTATTTCCGATAAGGGCAAAGCATAAATCTTGAAGACCTAAGTCTTGAAGCGGAAGTCCCAGTCCACATGAAGACCAAATTAACTATCTATCGGAAACTTAACTCTTTCATATCTGTTACACCAATCTAATCTTTAGATTAAGATTTAATTGGACTCCGCAGCTGCTAACACAATACAAATGAAATGGTATCCAATTCCAAACAGGATATTGATTCAAATATTATCATATCATGCCACATAGAGTTTTAATATCACGAATCACGTTCCTTTTTAAAACCAAATTGCATTATATAAATTATGTACACAAGTATGTGCTTGCAACAGAAGAAAACGTTGTTTTTAGATGTTAAGCACAAATCTAAACGTATTTAGATACTAAACGTATTCATACCTTAAGGTTTTTAAACGTGTTCAGAGGTATCAACGCGTATAATACAAGACAAGATACGCGTTTATTTATTATGTTTAGTTCCTTAACATCATTTTGTGGAAATAAACTTGATTTAATTTCATAAACTCTCTTTTGATAACTTGAGTACAAACAATTTATATTTTAATATTAAAGATTTGTGCTGTGATTGTGCGATTCTGTTCAGATATTAGTTTCATATACACTATGAACGTCACCCTAGACGGATGATATTCACTTTCGTAAAATTATAGGTGGAACTTCCGATATCAAATTATCACCTCGTTCTGGTATTTGCAAATAAGTCATAGCATTAAAACAAATACAATCATTACATGGCATGAAATAACACCTTCTTTGTAATTTGTCTCTCTGTGGTCTACGGTAATATGTTGCTGTTGATTTTTTGTGTTTCCTTTATTGTAATGAGTTAAGTTTTATTATCAAAAGACTTGAGTAATGATTCATGATTAGAATCGTCTACCTTCGTCTGCCATATTCGAGATCTTTCACCATTGTCTCCAGTGACCTCATAATTTAAATGGTTTGATCGTGACACTTAAATATTTATCAATATTTACGGAAAAGATTTTGGTTTCCCCGGCCAGAGTGAAATCAAATCAAACTTCGATTGCAAACGAGGTCCAATATGAAAACCATGAAATCATATTACAATACTAAGTTTGTCCTTATCGCGATAGATCATAGCGACTAGACAACCAAAGAATAATGTATATACCATTCACCTTCCCTAGAAGAGAGTCGTCCTGACATTGTGGGGACAAATTGTGAGGTGAGGTGAGTTGGGGTTTAACGCCGCTTTCAAGAGCATTTCACTTATATCACGGCTGCTAGTATTACGGCATGTGGTTATGCATTGCGGTGAAACCTGCGAGCATCGGCTTGAACTAGCGAACCATGGGTGGTACTGCACTGAAATTCAGTGAAGCATTGCACCCAAACCTTACTGCGTGTAGAACAGTTCTCTACTGCAGACAAAGTTGCCGTGCCCCTGGCGGGATTCGAACCCCGGACCTCTTGATCCGAAGCCGAACGCGCTAACCACTGCGCTATCCCACCCCTGGACACATTGTGATCCTTTGACTCGGGACAAGTGACGTTTCATGATCAATATAAATGATTATGATCTTAAATTAAAAAAAGCAAGACCCTAACAAGTATGTACTGGAGATCGAGAGAGGGGGGTATCGCCACACCCCTGCCCAGCAGAGACTGTGCTGCCACTGTAACCTCCAGCTGTCGGAAGATGAGGAACACTTCCTCCTCACGTGTCCGCTCTACCACCCACACAGGGAGATGTTATTCAAATCTCATGGCCTCAATATGAAAGATTCACCACACTAGGGAAGTTGAACCTGATGACACTTCTGTTTCAACCTAGTTATGAAATCAGGTTGATAACATTTCAATTATATATTCCATGTATGATATTAGATGTGATATACCACCAACCAATACATAATCATTCATCATAATTATTGTTTCGATATTCGCAATTCTATTATGTTAATATTGTTTTGTCAGTTTTAGCTTTGTACTCTGCCTAAATGATGTGTTTGTGCAATAAATAATTTGGAAATCTTGAGTTTTGAATGATCCCGGTCTTCAGGTCAATCACAATGATCAATAGCAGGCCGTGGTACTATAATCGTAACGTCTACAGTTTGAGATAAAGAGTCGAATATGATGTTGATATGCATTCAAAGATTTATGATTATACGTAATATTTCTCCAGGTGTATATGTAAAATATTTTAAAACATCACAATTTAGAAGATTGACAATTTATAGCGGTCATGCTTGGTTTCGATCTCTGGAACCTATGCTCTTACAAAGAGTTACGAAGGATTACATTACGCAATTGAATTTTTTGTCAGCATGAACCCCGTGTTTTACATGAGACGGATAGCGCACGCAACTCACGTGCACGGAATGCGTAGCAGGCATGGAGCACGTGCAATTTGCGGTCGTGGCAACTACTCGAATGGCAACTGTCCTAATGTTATATGTTTTGTTTGGAAAATAATTTCGGAATTTGTATTATTAAAGCTATTACTTAAGACTATCTTTTAAAACGATCCTTGAAAATAGTATTTGAAATCGTGTAACTATCTGATAAAATCATTTGGTCTGTTTCATTTTCATAGAGGAGTGTGGGTATTATTCAAATGCGAAGTTTGTCATTTTTCATTCAGTTTATATGCCGGTAGTGTGCCTACGATGCTTTTTAATATGTCTATCATTACATATGTTGTATGCTTTGAGCCCGCGGTCTATCTACCCGACATGTACATGTATCTTCCTGTATCTATCTTGTACCAAAGGATGATTTGGTAATGATAAGTGTATAGGCGAAGTCATCAAAAGTCTTTGATTGAATATGTTATATCTTCACCTATGTGTCTACCATTATTTTGTGAATGTCATCAAAATCTTATTTTTACCTTTTTATTCAGATGTTCACTGTCCTCTTCACCTTCCAATTAGAGCTCCTATGAGTCCTCAAGAAAATAAAAGTCACACAGTAAACCCATCCCACAGCGAAAATAGTAAAAGCAAACCAAAACGGTATGATCCATCCAGGTCAGACGTGTTCCGTAACAATATAAATCAAGAATTGCACCACTTGAACACAAATGACAGTAAGGCTGACCCACTTACAGTCGACCACGTCACAAGCGACATTATCAAGCGTGCTGGTGAATGATGCACGCGATAATTTTGGTGTACGGTGTGTTCGCTCGAATGTTGAGAATAGTTTACTAAAAAAAGATAAAACCTCCTGGCTTAATACAGAACGTGAAACTATGAGGCAAAAGTTCAATTTAAGTCAAAATTAGATTTACTTAATCAATCAGCAGACACAAAAGAAGAATCGATGGACATAGTAAATAACATCAGAAGAACACTACTGACAAAAGGTAGGATAGATGATATTCCCCAAAAGAATACTTGAAGCTACTAAATGAACATATGATAAAGAGGACTTTATTCCAAATATTGAATCCTTTATTTACTTCTATAAAACGATAATAACACTGGCAATGACTGCATAAGACTGCAATGATGCTAAACTTGATTATGCATTTGAAAATGTATGATAATGATGTCCTGAATGAAGATGAATTTAACATACCATTACATATCCTAAACGAACTAACGCCTCGGCTGTAGATCTAAGTGTATAATAATAATTGACAAAATGTAGACAGCAATTCTGACTCCTATTCTATCATTACTTATTAACCTGCTCCTGACTCCAGGACATATTCCAGAAGCTAACAACTAATACTATTTTTCGTTGAGGGGTAGTAAAATTGAAAAGGTTGATACATAGAGAATATCAAACAAGGGTTTTCTGATATCAAATATATCAACACGAGTTGATAAAAGTAACAAATATCCGAGGCTTGCCGAGGATATTTTTACTTTATCAACGAGTGTTTATATATTTGGTATCAGAAGACGCGAGGTTGAGATTTTCTTTATCATCCAAAATCATTCTTATTATATTTCATTAAAAATAGTGTACATCTCTGAGGTTAGCTCTCGCAATTGACTTCCAATGCGGTGAAGTCATAGTATTGTGACATCATCATGTTTATGACTTCATATCATTGTGATGTCATTACTCGACGATGTTGTCTATAAAACACACTTATATATTTCCTATGCACAGCAAAAATGTCACGCAGAACAATATTTTGACCATTAACTTAGTAGTTCATAACACTGTTCCTACCATCTTCCCACGGCAAGATGAAAATGTATCGCGATCTCTCCATTTTTTACCTTGCCTTCAACCTAGCCAGAGGTGGTGAAACGAATCAGCGACACCTGTCGTGATCACGAGTTACGTCCCTTACCATCCGCTAACATACAGCCAATGACATCGCCGTTTACATTCGGAACCAATTAAAAAAAAGCGACGATCGACACAGTCACAGATGCAATACAACTGTCTTCTGATTGGCTTATCCGATTAGCCTGCAGTACGTTAAAATCTTAGCACTGAAAATGCGAGGGTTGAGGTCAAGGGCGGAAGTAGAAGATATGGAAATCTTTTCGTTACGCCTGTGACGTTGTGAAGATGTGTTCCTACTGGCAAATTGCTTTTCTTTGAATGAAAATGTCCTGCATGCAAAGCATGCAAGCTTTAGTAAGGCTTGATTGAAATAGGTGCATTTTAAGCAACACACTATTTCAAAACTAAAAGCTGGTTTGAATGTAAGAAAACTTGAAAAACTGAATTACTCCTGACTTAAATTATTTTAAGTTACGAAGTCGTGAAATAGAAGTAAACGTATGAAATTATGACTATTATTTTGATGAATTAGAAATACTTGCCATTTAGATAGTGAGGAAACATAACATGGTTATATTTGGGATAACACTACCTTCAATAGTACAAATTCTTGTACTTTTTCGGGCCGAGTCCTAATGCGGGATTCGAACCCACGCCCTCAGAGTAAGGCAACTATCGCCAGCATTGACTGTACCAACAGCTTACCACACGACCATTTCGCCTCGCCTCGGCCCGAAAAAGTACACAAAGTTCTATTGAAGGTAGTGTTATCCCAAATATAACCATGTTATTATTTTGATGGTAAATAATTTTGCCAAAACCAACCCTTCTATATGATGAAACAACATGATAAACTTACGTTTCAAAATGTCAAATACAACTATCTTGTTACCAAGTTGACTTTCGTACACCAAAGCATATTTTATAATACATAATAAGTACACATTTTTAGAGACTAAAAACCCAATATCATAAGGTTTTAGAATAAGTTTCCGATTTGTTCAATCTGTTATCTATCCATTAGCTTAAAGGAGGTTACTATAGTGACAACTAGTATTATTTGTTCATTATGCAACTTGTATTTTTATTTCAAAATTTTGTTTGTTTGATAGTGATTATATTATAATTAACATTAATCAACTTTAAGCAATGCGACAATCCATAAACAATATTGGTTCAATAACCATAATGAGCATTTATGAAATCAAGATATGTTTTATTATTGACACATACCACAATGAATTTAGATAACTATATCAATAATAATAAGTATATGTTGCCAGCGGATAGCCAATATATAATTAATCAAACACAACATTATCATTAAATTTCATTTAAATGAGCGATAGCTATTCATTGCTAATTCAATTCACAATTTAACCTTTTTCACTTAAAAGAGAGTATAGAGCAAATAACAGATTAATAAAAACGAAAACAAAAAATAATTCATACAAATATAATGCAATAATTTAATTATCATATGCCTTTAAGTAGCAACAACAATCATTTGAATTCCTAATGTGGGCTTCTATGCACATCGAAAAATGACAAGTGGTAATGCGCAGAAACCGAGGAATTATATTTCCCTAAATACTCGCTGCCATCAGTGAGACGTCAGAATGGGAAAGCTCCTAGACGACGCCTGCAACAATCAATTGCTGTCACGCTCTAAAATGACAGAATGATAGAAATATTGTATCAAAGAGTCAGATGTCAGTTATATGATGATATACGTTCATGACAAACATTCAAGAATAAGAACAAGTGCCATCTGGCCATAAAGACACTCTAACATAACTTAATAATGGTTTCTGGATGGCTACTGTACAAAACGTTCAGAGATGGTTTAATTTAGTTGTACAGTTAGCTTTTAATGATAGTTGATACGACCATCATCAAACTGTTTGCATGAAGGATATTAAGCTATGCGTTCGACTTAACAATTAACAACTATTGTGATTCCGTTTTACATGTATGTCACTGATGTTTAAACCACAATATGTCTATCTGCTAATTAAACATGAACACATTAGTTTTACCATAAGATAATTTTGAAAAGCTAACTACTATTGCTTATTGATTGAGGAGGTTCGTTACCAGTGTTTCTGAGCAGCCCCAGTTGTCATATTCAGATAGGCTTCGTAGCAACATAGCCTTGTAGCCTTAGTGTACACTTTCAGTAACAGTGTTCGTCATGCACATAAGAAACTGTCTAGAAATATGACAATAACATTATTGTATTATAATTGTAAACAGTAGTATTTGTTTTATGATAATGAGATATATTTTCTTTGCTCTATAATCTATGTTAATGGGAAAAGATTGTGCATATTGAGTAATAGTTATCTCCCTTGCCACTGACATTTCTCAAGGGTTTTTTAAAATTATTATTCAAGTTAGCCTTGATACATATGATTTTTTGGGGTGAAATAAAACAGTGATTCTTCCCAGCAAATTTTGAGATTAATTGACATAAATACTAATGTTTAACAGAAAACAATTTTTAAAAATTGTAACATTTAAATTTTAGGTAAAAATCTTCAAAATAACGCTTAAATTGCATGTTCGTCTTGCATAAATTTGAAATCATAAACCTTTTATTAAAATAAGGCCATAATAATGAAATGTTTTATTATGATGGTAGTGTGAAATGATAGCAAAATTTTATATTTTTTTGCCCACCCTCACCTACATTGGGAGCTCATATATCAAGAAAGAGCACGGTGAGCCCTATTTTTTTTATAACAGAAATGGATTTAGCATATGTTTGTCATATGTATAGTGAATCATTAACACTTTCTTGAGATGTTTTAAGTTGGTAAGGAACCTCCTTAATATATGAAATATCATGTTACAAAATGTTCATATTTATTTATTTTAAATGGTAACTTTTTAAATGTAGGATGCACAGAACTTCAACACAAGAAAAGAACTAATAGTTTTATAACTTTTTTACAATCCCCTTCTCATCAATGATGAGTTTTATCAAAACAAATATGAAGCATAATATGTTTTAACTTAAAAGATGTCATACGTATATATCTATGCCTTATGTAAACGCATACTCTTGAAAAGATAAATGTGTTGATAAAAGAAGGCAAGAGCATGTGGTTCGAGCTTATCCATGACGTCATTAGGTCTTCAAGACATAGTCTGGTTTATGCATGATATCTTAAGGGGTGATAGTCTCTGACTTCCTATCCTAAATTTCTACCTGGATCATGGAGTGTCTCCTCTTCAAACTGACACTTCAAACCTCAATATCTCGAACACAAATGAGGACATTTTCCTAAAACAGTTTACTGTCGACAAACTTCCAATTAACATATCAGAATCAAGCTGACTGATTTAGTTCAGGTTCGTTTGGCAATGATTTCAAAGTCTATTAAACATAACAAGACGCAAAAACATATTTCATTGTCGATCGCGTTTCAAATTTAATTAATTGAGTTATTACTTATTTAAACATTTTATTTTGTAATCTCGTGCTAAATATATCCATAATGAAACTGTTTTTCTTACAAAAACAATATGGGAAAATTAGATAAGATTACATGGCTTTGAAATTGAAGGCCTTTAGACATTTAATTGCCTCATTCAGTTCATAAAAATACTTTCCAAATAACTATAATCAAACGAAAGAAATCATACATATTTTACAAGATTTACGATAACCATTATTCCACAAATAATGACATTTCAGAAATAATGGTTAAATATCATGTTCATTTTCCGGGATAAGCCGGCGTTCGCTGATAAAATCACAGTTATAAACACGGATAATGTGACAGCTCTGACAACCTCCGTGATCCATAATGGATTAGGTCACACTTCCTGTTAATGTATAGTATCAAAGTCCCTCTTTCTTTGTTGTAAGATACATATCATTGTTATTAGGCCTTAAGTGTTATTGTCAATAATCAGATATTGGTTACATCAAATGTGTTATTACGTTCAACAACAATCTTTTCTGATATCATGTTTCACGTATGTAAAATGCTTTGTTATGAACATGTATGTTTAAGGAGTTTGAATTACAACATAGCTGATATGATGATTAACTTGTTAGTGTTTCAACAAATATAAAGTTGAAAATATAGAAAGGTGACCATCAACTTGGCTTCAAGGGATACAGAATATAGATTTATTCATCAGTGAACAAATGAAAGATCAGATTATATTAATACAATCGATAAGAAATCTAAACTTCAAAACTATATTTAATTAAACATAGATTTGAATGAACATCAAGCAACAACTTGCTGTTGCTTAGATTTGTATGTATCATTGCCGTTCTCTCTTTTGTTCGACATTTAAATCTGTATCAACACAGACACATATAATTGGTGTTGCGTGGTGTATATGCGTATACGTGTATGATCAAATGGTCATAACATGCAGTCTCCTTATGTCATAGTACATATAAATGTAGAGTAGGAAATCGTATTCATTCTCTACTAATATGTCTCAAGATTTTTCGTTATCCATCTTTGTTTTCTACGTAATAGATAGAGGACGAGTAGCAGTACATTATCGGGATATAAATGTACGGATTTGAGAGGATTGGGCGAGGCGTGAAAAAATGTCTTAAGATGAATATATTTCAAATGAATTGTCAATAAATTTGGGAAACATTCTCTCGGTCACAACATGCAAAACATTGACATTTCTCATTTTCATATGCAAATGTTAGGGACATTGACGTCATCATCGGTACTGTGAGCACTGAATTTCTTAAATTGTCCGAGGTGCATGAGGCGTACATTTTATATAAAACTTACGATGTGTGCTAAAGCATAAGCGTCGTGCTTGAATCACGAGCATGCACGATATGCACGTTTTTATTCAGAAAGATTGAACACTAATACATTTCATTGCCTATAAAGACCGAGTGGTTTTTAGAATGAATCAGTTCACACAATGGCTTCATCATGGATAGTCCAAGGACAAGTATTCAGAAAGGTAACTTTACTTTTTTACTCCTTACCTTTTAAATTCTTTATGTCAAAAATTCAATACTAATTTTCATTAAATTGGTTTATTTAATAACAGTTTTTGTTTTTGTATTTCAACTATTTTTACATTCATGTTAAGCTGTTTTTTAAAGCTTTATTTATAAATTTATGAGTTGGTAATATGCTAATGTACATCATATTTATATTGCATATAACTTATTTCAGGTTACTGCAGCAACGGAATTGTGCTCAAACTGTCTATGGGAAGGGATTTAGCATGTAACGTCGTTTCGACGAACGCTGAGTTACAATACAAGGTTTCGACAAGACAACCCTGCAGCATCTATCCTCTTACACCCCAAAAAGGTAGACAATTTTATGTCACTTTCTTCTCATTTTTATGTCGTTCTTTATAACTTCTGAATATTATATTTTATATATCGTGGGGGGAAAACAACCTATTATATTTTCAAACAGTGGTAACATTAGTTGATCCGTGTCACTGTTTCTCTTACTTTCGAGGTATACATTTAATACACTTGAAAACTTTTAATTGACCTCACAATATTTGCTTTATTTACATGCTTATGTTCTTCTTTTAGGAATCTCAAGCTCCTGAACATAGAAGACCAAGCGACCTTTTCCTTTCGGAAAGAGAACACAGCAATTCAATTGTCATTGTAATACGTGTTTAATTGTGTATTATCCACATAAATAAAACAATCAGTTGGCATTGTTTGTTTTTAATAAAAGTATGTGAACCAGATTTATGAGCATGATACCCGAACGCAACCAGACAAGTGTACATCTATCGGGATATAATTGTACTCCACGTGACCACAATACAATCAAATGATTGGACAAATGCATTTGACTGTGCTCTAAGTTGTGGTTTCTATCAATAAATCCAACCAACGGAACCTAGTGTATTCTTGTCACTCCCTGCCGATGATGTGGCATACCAAAGAGTACCAGTAGAAAACAACGGCAAATCAATTGTATCAACCCCCTCTATACAAGATGCAATATACGGCTCAATTTTTCAAAATATAAAATCATAATAAGTTTTCAGGAAGGGAGGGTGACTGGAAAATTATGAAAAATCGTTTTATGAAGGAAGTGAAATTGAAACTGTCTCTTACTACTAATATTTAGGAGTTGTCTTTACCCCAAAACTAATATGGTACAAAACTACAACTTGCGATCGACTAACAAAGCAAGCGGAAAAGGTCTGTCTTCTTATTTACAGTAGCAGTACTTACCAGGTTGATTGTCCATAGACAGGGCTATCAAAATGTTTGATACCATGGTACTTCCTAAACTTACATATGGAGAAGAAATCTGTGGAATAGAACTTCATGGAAGAATAAAGGAAGTGTACTGACCACCTCCCTGATACATATTTATCTCTGACAAAAACACGTAATGCTGCCGTTTTAGAAACAGACCGCCAACTAATTCACATTAATGTCATCGTTAAATTGTTTAAAATATTGGAGTAAATGGATTGGGTGAGGCATAACTGACATCATGGTTAAGTCACATTACATTATTCTCTTTAAATATGGACTGGATATGCATGGGTAATTCAGGATTCAGATTTTAAACAGCGTTTGCAGGATTGTGGCTCTCGGATGTTTTCTTACATATTGATATTCTTCAGAAACCAAAGTTAAAAACTTACTCTACTTGTCAGAAAAATGAATCATTTGAACTCTGTGTAAATGATATACAAAGTAATCCATTTAAACTGACATTCGTAGCAACAATAAGTCACCTCATTGAAGACGAAGAAGAAAGAACATGCTTTTACTGAAATTGAATACCACGTTGTAATGATTTGTAATGGATATTTACAATTGAAAATGAAGTATTTAGATAGTTATCATTATGAAAATATTTTAAGTGTGTTAATCCTATAACAACACACAGTAAATATACAATGTCAATTAATCGAAGTCCATAAATAAACTTCATAAATAAACATATTTCACAAAACTACTTCTATTTTTTTTCAAAACGTCAAATCAAACTTAAACACAGAACATAATATCATACAACTTGGCAAACTTGATAAAAAAAAATGTAATCTATGATATAATACTATATCAATTAGACATGGGTATATGTAAAAACTTTGTGAACGACTATATCCAAATATATCCAAATATATCCAAATATATCTCTTCTCAAGTAATTTTTTGAGGTTTCTGTCCACACAATGATTTATCATCCAAAACTTTTCCACAGGAGATATTGCTTGTGTGAGATCATAAATATATTACCGCTTGTAGTTTTACTGCACCGGTTACAACCGCAAATCCTGAAAAACGTGCCGTGGCGTGAATATCTTTTCTAGGTTACTACACACAACTTAATTTTGAACATTTTATGTATGTCCAATCTGTATTTATAAATCCCTGTACTAACTGAGAATAAGATAATGTCAGAATTTCCCCAAAAGTCACTCCATTAATTCAACACATGCTCTGCATTGTATTTACTGTTATAGAGGAAATATACCCTCGAAAACAGAAACACACACTGGTGAAATGCCATATTTATACTGTTTTCATCCAAATAACAACTATTGTTTGCTTTTGGGCTCTCTTGGATGTGAGTAAACTCATATATATACTACTTTAATTTCCAGTCACTAAAATGCATTTATTATGAAACATTAACCCTTAAAACGCCATATTCCCCAAAACATTTGACACGCTAGAGAATCACTTGTAAGTGTTTTTAACGCTTGTGTAACAGAAACAATCAATATTCTAAGATTTTCGAGAAATTCTGAACCATCGTACAAGGAGACCTGCAAGTCACATTTGTATGTTGTATGTCACATTAATGTTAATAAGACATTATTTTGCGACTTTGACATCAAATTGAACCGTCATAAAACTAATATGTCATGTCATCTCTCGGCAACGGTATCATCGTCGTCCATGTGTTCGCCAGTAGAGTAACGAGAAAATGTGAAATTGGCAAAAAACACTAACCATTGGTTGAGTACTAAAACGTGTGTACTGTTGTTGACTCTTGACGATGAATTGGAGTCTAAATATTTTGCAATGTACACTGTTACGTGCTTGAATAGTCATATTTACCTAATGTCCAGAAAAGCTGTCAGAACCAAAAAAATATATTGACATCAAAAACGTTACCATGAAGCGGTGATCACCAGTAGCATTTTGCATAAAGATGCGTTTTTCGGTTTTACTGTAAGGATATCATACAAGTTTGATGTCCGGGAGGCAGAGAGCTCAACAGAACTGGGCTTACCTTTTGAACACTCTGTCACCAAGTGTCTTTTAGAACCCCTGGCTGCATATATTGTAAGAAGAGCCAAACGAAGAGACTTGTCAAGCGGATTTAATTGCATGTCATATACCAGGGTATGACAGTAGTTGAGGAGAGATGTAACCATGCCATTAACAAAGGGCTCTGTGACGTTGTGTTAAAATAAATATATTTGTTATCTAGAGTAGCCACACGTGCAGACCGATTTTGGATGCTGGTCCATTATGTATATTTCGTCCGTGGTTACTCGAAGATTCCGGACCTTGCTACTTGGTGAAAATTCATTGCTGCCGATTTTCAGATTTGGAAATGACGTCATTGACTTGTCTATAGGAGAATATCAACGTATGACTTCTGTTTCCTCAATGTTCAATTGAAGGAAATTAGCTTTCATTAAAAGTTTGATGTAATTTCAATACAGGTTATGGTTACGTTTAATTACGTCAATGGTGCAGTAGACCATTGACGTTCATAATGTGAAAGTTGGTGGCAGTGCACTTCATGTTCACACTGTTACCATTATTCAAGAAAATGTTTATTCTAAAATTGTAAACTTGTGTTTTCCGTTCTTGCGAGAGTGTGCAGGTGGCTCACTGTCCTGACATACCCTTGTGGTGAGCGAATTTTAAAAGAGAGCGTTAAACCTTGCACTGATATGTTTTCAGAGACTGTTTACAACACAGATAAACAGGATGCTGAAACATAATGAACCGTCAGGAGCCAACCTTAACATATGAGTTCTGGACCCAATCAGATTAAAACTATTAATCTAAATAGAGGTAAATGGTGGCGTGAAAGGATTCTACCGTAAAATGCCTCATTTTGTAAGTTCACAGGTAGTGAACCTTGCAATTTACATCACATGATAATCAACCAACCAGCATTCGTCAATTCGTGTTAACTTCAAAGTGAAAAATGGGTTGATTTATAAACAGGACAAACGCAATCAGCTTACTTCTGAATCAATTATTTATTGAAGTCGTTGTCTTAGTCCCGGAAGTGATTAAAACATATTCTGGATATTACAAAATAAACTCGAAACTGTTGAAAGTACTTTCCATTTCACGAGCATAATTCTATCTTTGACATTTGTTTACAATATTAAGTTATTATTCATCTGAAATATCACTTTTTGATGTCTGCCTAGGGTAGCAATTAAAATCTAATTAAATGAGTTTTCTGACTATTCGTTTTAGGTGCTATGGTAATATAAGCTATTCATATAATTTGATTTGTCATATTTTGAACTATTCAAGAGCTTGAGCTAAAACTTATAAACACTTCCATGGTAGGATTATGAAATTAATGTGTTACAGACTTCAAAATATCTTTAATCATTTATGTATATCCTGCTTATAAAAAGGTACAACTCACAATAAACTTCACCTTCATTCCGTACTTTTGTATATACTTTTTTGAATTAACTCTCAGTTGAGTCGATAGACAAACACTTGAACTGTGTACAAGGGTTGAAAATTAGTTGATAGAAGCACTACAAGAACATCAAGAGGTGCCAACATCCGCTATTACACTCGTCCAGCCTTTCTTTTATGTACGTTCCCATAACCATTGCTGGACACATTCAAGTGATATAACTTTTGATTGAGTAGGTGAGATATACAGCTTCAAGTACCAACCAGTAAACCAATTGCTTTTCCATTCAAGAAATTACTTGCCTTGTGACTAGCTTACCAGAAGAGTGTGTCTGTAAATTCAATTTGCTGATTCAGATCACTTGAAGTGTATAGCAAGATTTGTTTAAAGACACTGCACATTCATCCTCATGTCCACATTCACACATTGACTTGGACAATGTATAGGATACACGAATTAGTATCATACAAAGTTTCCTTGAAATAAAATGGTTATATGGATACGGAGAAATGTCAATGATCCCTGTTGCGTTGAGATAGTATGTGTTACATGTGGTTACTGTGTTAAAATACATATAAAACAATTGTATTAACTTTAAGTGGAATAACCATTATCTTATAAACAATATTCAAAGTTTCTTGTTTTCATAAAACATTATTCTAGTAACTCAATGTACAGTTACATGAATATAACACATCTGGAACGTTTGTATTTACGCGATTGCTGTATATATCTCATCGTATGAAGTAACGTTTATATTTACACGATTTGTGTTATATTCCTTTAATGCGAAGCAATATGTGACACCGAGTGATACAAACATTTTTGTCTTTTAAATATGATATCTACTCCATGAAATGGCTAATACATGGAAAATGTTATTTTTCCAAAACAATGCAGAGGTTCGTAAATGATAGGAGTATTCAGATAATCAATGTTAAACGGTCACGCTGCTTCATAGCATCCACGATGATATCATATACATTGTAAGTGTAAGTGAAAGTGACGTACATAGTTCCAAACATATTTAATACCCGTCAGAACTCTAACCGTCCAACAAAATCTCGAAAATGTGTCTTCAATCTGAACAATTCATCGAGAGACATAACCTACTAATTAACGAGGGGCAATTAATACCACTTTATTTTATGAGGGTAAGTGTAATTGCTTTTCCACTTATGAAATCCCTGTGGTGATGTTCAGGAATGCAAGACGTTGGTAGATAAATGCAAGCGGTTAAATCAATTACAGTTAATGAGTCTCAAGTAAGTTCCTGGTTGGTTTGATTTGTTAATGGTTATATGACGATGCCCCCTTGAGTGAAACGACCATCACTCTTGAACTTCAATCAAGTAGACTGTTTCTGTCGCATTACGCGGTCAGTAGTGGAATGTCATTGAGAATGATAACATCCTATCGGTAGACTTCATTTTCTAAGTAAAATGCATTTGGAGACTAAGATCTGACAAATGTGATGTTCTGAAGATGAATACAAAACAGTTCCTTATAAAGCAATATGATACTCAAGTTTAATCAGTCAAGATCTTTTGACTCAGCGTGTGAAAATAAACGATTAAGTTTCTTTTTCCCACATCAAATAGAAGCGTAATTAATATCTTCACATTTAATCCAATTAGTATTCATGAAAAGTGAAACGATTAAATGATAATGTCAACAATGTGTACAACTACCACTTTTTACGTTTCAGAAAACGTAATATTTAAGCAATGTTTCTCAAACAATATGATATGATTTTATCCTGCATAATATCAATGGAATGGCATATAATCAACAGATTAACGAAACAAGTTTTACATCATTCTTTAATGCGAACAAAAAAATAATCAATTCATTTCAATAAATGATATTTATTCTGATTATTTCACATGCTACAAATATTGATTTAACACGCAAACATCATGAAAACGAATACATTTTTCTCTAAAGGTTATACCAATATAAAGTTCATAAGTGATGCATCTTTATCAACGAGCATGTGCCGCCTTAGCTGGATTAGACTTGTGTTTGATGATTGGCAAACTTTGTTGTCGACGTGTCACCTCTAGTAATAGTGATACATACACTCTATTGCACAGTAACGATCTTTTTTTTACTTCAGTTATTACATGTATGAAGTACCTTTAAGACAATCATTAGATTATCCAAACATGCGAATAGTCTATTATTGCTGATATTTATATTAGTGGACATTTTCACATTCAATATTGTTGAATTGTCAACATCCGAAAATGGAATATTTGATTATTATATCAAAGTGGATAAGTGAACATCACTACAGCGCGGTTGAAGTACAATGTACATGTACAGTACAATGGAATTTAACAATCCATAGTTTATCATATTTTCAGTAAGGTCATCAATTAAGCTGATGTCATTCACAGCTGAACTTCTTTGGTTCTATAAGGGAATGGTGTATAAACAGCAGGATGTGTCTGGTTTGTAATATTTATCAGGAAAGAGTATTTTTCTAGTAATTAACGAACTTACGACTGTCTGAAACCATTTTCGATGCCTGAAGACAAATGTTCAATTGTACAATAAAGAGACAAGCGGGGGCAACATTGGATACTACAAAAACCTCCTCACTCTGTATAATGCTAAGTAGGAAATGGAACCGATATCTCACCTAGTTTTGATGGGCTTGTTGTTTTCTCAAAAACATGACAAGTTAATGTTTCGTTCGCATGGTTTCTGGAGACATGATAAAACTATGTTTCAGTCGTATTTATCACTCGTGGATTGAAAATATCTGATCTTTTTGTACTTCTCCTTTCTACCAATGGATGTACACTTTTGCCTAAGAGCTGTCTTAGTTATTAAAATGATCGGGTACATTGTTATATATATTCTCTTTAGGATTGTTAAGTGAATTTAATTAATTTGGTTTGTTAAAGGTATTACATTTGGCATGATGGACGAAACTTTAAACAAATTGTATATTTTAAATGGCATTTCGCATATATTAACAACATCTGGAAAACCCTAATTGACATTGATGTGCGAAAAGTAGTATATGCAAGCAGTCAACTCCACTAAAATACATAGTCATCAAAATATAAATTTTAACCAAGAGATCGTCACGATGCCAATCCTATTCTAAATTTAGAGTGCAAATGGCAACTTAGTTCAATGTCAGAAAATCTTTGAAAATATTTAGAAAACAGATTTAACAAATAGAGATATAGAATAATGCATGAAATTAAAATAATACAAAACGATGAAAATACCTGTTTTTGCCAGACATAATGCTCATCAAAACTTAGCCCACAAAGAAAAGTGATGTTAACTTTGTTGGAAGTGCTATTTGATTAGAAGTAGATTAATTACTTCTTACAAAATTTATGATGCGTTATTGGGGGTTTTGTATCTGATTTCTTTGATATAACGCTTAATTTGATTAATGTTTTGTGGCTTACTTCATATAAACAGCATTGGTAAAGACTTGTATAGATCATTGCTATTGTGTCCAATGTGCTTTTAGAATTCTATTTCTGTGCTACAACGATTTTAAAATCGAATCCTGATACATACAATCCAAAGATGCTGCATTTAAATTACACTTACAGCCGTGATGTTGGATTATTCTAAAGTTTATTGACGTCGCAGAAACAGATATATATGACACATAGATTCTGTTTTAGCTATTGTACTACTGTGCACATCGGATGTTATAAGATGTCTTATTTAGATAATTATTCAAACATTATTTGATAACTCATCGTTAAAATGGTTTGGGATCAATTGAAATTTTAACGTTTGTTTCATATTTATCTACCAAATCTAAAGCCGATATGAGTCTGTTTAATTGATCAATACCTATCAAAACCTAACAACAAATTCGAGAAATTGACTGTTTAAAGAAATAAATGGAATAAAATGAAAGATATGCAAGAACAAGCTCACTGTAGTTTTACACCAATACGATATGGAGTTTATTCAAATTAAAAGTCTTTATGGCAATAGAAATACAATTATCAAACAAAAGATATAATTTACCTTAAAGAAGAAAGGAAAGACTGAGAAGGAGGTCCATATTGACCCAGCATGATAAGAATAAATAACACGAGTTGATGTTTGGCAGACAATGTTAATGAAAGCACATCTGACGAACAACTTTTTATGACAATCTATAGACGAATTGCCTTTATTGACAAGAGGTTGGGAATGACTAGAATTGCGTCGTGTCCAAATAAACTATCATAAACTATTCTTATATTTATGCGACCCTGTAACTAACAACAAACAAAATTTTGTTATAGGTGCATTGTTATTGCTATTTTATGTAAGTCAATTGTGGATAAATTGCACGACTATACGGTCTCAGTTTGTGTAATATCTTGATTTATAGATATAAACGATTGTTCTGTTTCAAAGCGACAGCGAGAGTTATACACTTGTTTCAATAGAAAAGACTATAAGGAACATTTTCTAGTGTGTTAATTTATATACTGTCCATTGTAATTCACTTGAATCAGGTAAAAAAAATGGCTAATTTATCATGCGAGGCTTGCAACAGTGACGTCACGAACAATTGCAAAGAAAACAGGAATAATAAATAAAGTAGTTGGCAAACAATGATATGTGCATATGTGCTTGTGTGAAATATATACCATTGGTTATGCTTTACCATATGAGTAATAGACATAACTTCTTCATGCCTGACAAAAAGTAACCGAAAATAAATAACAACTGAAATCCATTGTTTATTAAGATCAACTGGTGACATTATTTACTTCAATATATACGAGTAAGTGATGACATTCAACATATGTAAAGGGTAAAGTAAAAAAAACACAGAGCCATTTTTAATCCAATATGTTTCATTGGTACTCCCTGATGATACCAATGAAACATGTTTCTGGGGTTATTTTTACTTTTGAATATTTGCGACTGTATACTTGTCAAACTTTTTTAAATGTTGTCTATATATATATATATATATATATATATATATATAATATATATATATATATATATATATATATATATATATATATATATATATATATATATATATATATATATATATATATATATATATGAACTATTTTCAAAGTATTATTATGCCTATATGTTTTAAAATATATTTGAATGTAATGTCGCATATTAATATTAATCATTTGCATTTGCAGTGTGCAGTATCTATTGTTTTGGTGTAATATTATTTCCAGGCTGTAAAACCATTTTGGTAATAACACCAATGCTGTTGTGAAATTCCCAAATTAAAAGGAAGTCGATATCTGATTCCTTTGCCATTCTGTCGATTCCATGCATGCCAAGGGAATAGTTATAATAATCAATATCGCTGAAACAGGCTTTGTAAACAAAGGAAATCAATTGAGTACATGTGTAATATCACTGTGATTCTGGTGCTTAACATAGGTAGATACATTGCATGTATATATATGAATACCAAAGCTACTATCTGCTAGAGGCATTCGGTCATATTTGTGCCAGCAAAAACATAAATATACACACTAACCTATCAAGTAAATGAACAGATCATACTACGATGCACTACAGGTGCATTGCAAAATATGTATTCGGTATAGCCATACATTGTATCATACTACATTGAATATAACGGACCAATGAAAATGCCAGCATTAACTGGCCTGAAGTAAATTAACTTTTGTTTCAAAAGACCTTCATAAATTTATTCAAGTGATTACAAGATAAAAACATTGATATGTTCGTAACTTCATAAATATATAAAGCCAATATATATATAAGGCTCGAGAATTACCCAAATAATATAACTGGGTTAAGTTAATATGTAGTCCCCGTCACTCGTTAGTTGTTGTCGTTAAATCCCAAATTATCAAAACAGTGGAACCTTTCAGAAAACTAAACTAAGAATCAAAATAGCTGAATTTTTTTGGACGTAGCTTTAAGTCTGATAACCTGCACAACCAATTGCTGGCAGCTGGATGCACATTGTTTATAATCATCTAGATAACTGGTTTCCTACACAGTCTCTGCTAATATCATATGAATGTGCAAACAATACTTATGTAAATATCCAACCAGCTTCTAGCCTGAACGATGAAAAAAATTCCTCAAACAGTTTACACATGCTGTCTTTACTGGTTTTGTTTGAGATGTAAAACAGTATGCAATGTGTTCGTTATTTTCCTGAATATTACATTACATGAATAATCTGATTTGAACCACAATAACGAACGGCCAAAAGCAAATTCTCAATGCTTAAAAATAACTTTTTATCTAAAACATATATGTGTATATCTGTATAGATCTATGTATTCATATGTGGTTTAATGGTTTGTATACAATAAATAAAAGATATTTTGTGTTTTCAGTGTGATATCACTTATCTCTCATCGAGTGACAGGGTAAAACCGATATTTTCGCGAGTGGCGCAGCCAATAGTGAAAATATTGTCTTTTACCCGTCACGAGATGAGATATGAGTGATATTGCACTGAAAACACAAAATATTATGTTTATTATATGCTTCTGTGGTCGGAAATATGGTGTTAACGTCCAAAACTGCTTCAACTGAGCGAGCTCTGGCGACGTAATACCATTGTTGCTATGTCACTTAGCAACGACAATGACGTCGCGTTGATTGTAAACGTGACGTCATACCACTGTACAGATGACGTCATCCCCTCTATGATATTTCACTGTGTTGAGAAAGTGATATGAAACTGTAAGGATGAGAACACATTTTCTCAAACAGAAAACTCAGTTTTACATCACTTAGCATATAATAAAGAGCTTTACTACATAATGTCCTTCCAGGTGTTTCTAACTGTGCATTTTCTTTAAGTAGACAAGTATGATAAAGCTTTTATTTTTGGTGTTTCATGATACGCAGTGCATACATCAATGACTCGTTCTGATGTGCGTCACTGGAAATAATAGCTCATCATAATAAAACCACCTGTTCATTGTGATTTACTTAAATAAGTAATTGTTTGGGCAAATCAAAAGGAATACACTTTATTGGTGACCTTTTTTATGAAAAAGGTCGCTTTCTAGATTTTATTGAATTCAGAGAGAAATATGCTATATTATGGTTTGACACAAACGACAAAAGCATATATCAAATCATTTACAACTATAGAAATAAAAAAGAAGTTAGAACTACCAATCTTTCATCTCAATCCATGACAACTTTGTAAAGAAAACAAAGGATCAAATTACCATTTCTTTTCTGAGGGAGAAAAATGCACAACAACTCAACACATCAATAAGTGGGATAGGCGTGCTGCAATGTGACTTTTCTGCTGAAACATTGACCAAATATAACACCATATATTTTAGATGCACCACCCATACAAACCTGCAATGGTTCCAATACAAAATACACATATCCTACCAACCAATACCCGTTTACATAAATGGGATATTATAAAACAGTGCAGCAATTATTTTGTGAATGGGATCATGTGCGACCGTTTAAGACCAAATTGGAAGGTTGGCTTAGAGAAAAAGCACAAATAACAATCAATCTTAATAAAAAAAAACATGCTTATAGGTTTGTCCGAGAGATACAATGACCTAGTTAATACAATCAATACATTCAAAAAGTATATTTTCGACCATAAACAAAACAACTGCCAACCTTCCAATCAGTAACAACTAAAGTCCATGACTATTATAAAGTTACCAAATTTGCAGCTGAAATGTCAAAAAGAGTAGATGTGCTCTATAAATTCTAGTCCTCATGTCATCTTCTGTTTATATGAATGTACTTGTCTAATTGTAACTGTAAACAATGTTCAAATAGAAAAAAATTTAAAATGTTTTGGCAATTTCTGAGTGTAGAACCAAAATAAAAGATAGTGTTTGTGGTTTTTACTTATTCTTGTACATATTTTATATAATTAATTTTATTCATTTGAAAGAATAATCAGACAGTCATGTACGAAGTAAGAAAATAACAACAACAGCTCAATGTCAACATTGCATTTACAGCTTCTCATCATCAAGTCTCTGACATTTCCCTACAGCCAGGAGACAACCCCAGGGAAAAGGACTGTATCAGCGATGACACTATGCCATTTGTCTTCAGTTGAACGCCTCATTAGAGCTGCATGGTGTAAGTGAGAGGGTGTTGATGTACAGAGATTCACAAACAAGCAGATACATGTCTGGAAGGTAATCCCATCACATGTTGAGTTGGGGACTGATGAAGCAGTGTCTGCGAACTGATAGATTGCAAATAATCTTCATCAAAGTACACACTCGTTTTCCGGCCAGTGGTCACAATATACAGTTTAAAATCATAATGGTCTTGCACCTAGTGTGTGAATATGCTCACAACGCAAGTAAACTACTTCTGAAACCATACACATGTGATAACATGAAAAAGTTACAAGATGGACAATTGCTTAACCTTCATTGTAAAAGGAAAGAATATAAACTTATTGTAAACTTTGTAAAATATTGATTATGACTGCATTTATGGTGGAAAATAATGATTTGAATTTTTATTGTCGGTGGATTGTGAAGGTTCTAAATTTCACTCCGATATATAGAGAGCAGCGTGACGGAATTTCTCCTCTCATGTCATTATACAGTGTACACCCGGACAAACATGATATTCGGTGATAATACAGCATTTTATTCTGATTTATTCAAAATGTTTTTTTGCACAGGGCTTTTCAGGAAAATGTGATTATACAGACACAAAACCATAGTTTTGACACTTGCCACACTTAACGTTTTGACAATATCACATTTATCCAAGTCAAATGTTGGTATGCTGTCGGGATCTTTTGTTACATGGTTTGGCGTCCGAAGTTCATTACTGTAATCAACATGTTCTCTGACCACTCATACTAAACATCACACTGTCTTACAATTTAATCTTACAGGTTCTAGGAAAATCAGGTTTTGTCAAATTTGCTGAGGATATATAAGATATAATGGCTTCATAATAACACAGCACTACCAGTGAAAAATGTGTATGTGTATAACAATGTCTGCCAGACAGCAGGAAATGTTCATAAAAAAGCATAGAAGCTGGAACTGAAATAAAACAATATCTGACATGGATATCTCCAAACTGATAGCAAAAATAAATTTGCAGTTCGTTGAAGGCTCATGATGCACTAAACATGTACACGGGGTGACTGTATAAAATGGAACACCAAGACATTTAATAGAATCGTCTTCAGATACACAACAATGCATTCTGCAAGTACGTGAATGACACTTCCTCGGCCACTTCATCTATATGCAGTGCAAACACTGTGAGAATCTAGGTCCTACAATCTGTTCGACACTAACACTGCAACATGTCCTCCTAGTTTATAAACAATCTGGTCAGTGTTGTCTTATTAATAAGGCATTTCATCGATGAGTTTATGAAAGAGGGGGGCCAGTGGATCCTATGCCTGGCACGAAGTAACATGCCTCTAGTATTGAAAGGAGTTAGTTATTGTTGAATACATGTTGGACAATATTTTTGTTTTACACTACAAACCCCCTTGAAACATACTACTTAGGGATATATTTTTGTGAAAATAAGATTTGAAAATCTGACAAGCGATTCTTTAGTATGCAAAATAGAAACATAATATAATATTCAAAACAAAATACTTGACAGAGAGAATTTGTTCTGAAGGTAAGGAAATATACGTTTTGTCTATATCAAAAACCAATAGCCTCCATTTCGATGTTCTCTAATCCCTTCTGCTACTCTTTATGTTTAGAAGAAAAATCAGATTCCCATAACAAGTCTATGCAGCAAAGCTTATTGTTTATATCAAAGGTTAGTCATGACGCAAAACCAGTAACATGAGAAATGAACATACTACTGTTACTTTGGTGAGCGTGGGAGTTTAAATAAATATATCTTACTGTACAGCTGTATGACATTTATAGCAAAGGTTGTCAACAAATAAAGTGAATAATTGTCAGATTTCTATTATTATAAAATAAATTTACAATTTTCTAATTTCAATTTGAATTAGGGTAGTGTAAAATCAACGCTTATTTACATTTTAGGAAGTGTAAAAATTCATGAAATACTAGAATTTAACGAGCGCAAACGTTGACATATTTACAAATAGATACATGTTTAATTCATAAATTTATGTTTTATGAAGAAGAAAGCAGAACAAATTTAAAAAACAGGTTATTTTGGGGAATGTTTTACATCTATTATGTCAGCATTAGAACATTTTACTTCAGTTTTATATCACAGGTTCATCTGATCCAATTAATGTTATGTCAGGCATATATGGCTTGTGTAATTTTAAGGAAGAAACCATTGTTCAGTATGAACTTTTTTGTCACATACCTTATCCCTCCCAACTATAGTAAGAAATGTTAGAACAATACTTATTTATTTAAGCTAAACCCAATAGTAACAATAAGATTTTATGCTTATATTATGGCAGCCTGTCCTGTCCCGTACCAATAGCAACATTACTTTCATTGTGACGTTAAAAGGTTTAAGCATGTTGACGTCATCAATCTGCATTACATAATATGCTGAAAAAAATTAATGTAGGTTCAATATGCTTTCAAAATTTAGTAAATGGTCATGTCCAAAAAAAATGTATTTTGAAAAAAAAAATTGTTTCACCATCAGCGTATATTATTATCACAATTTTCAGTTTGTTCATTCATTTCAAGGAAATATAAATTTGATATTTTGATGAAGAACTTCTGAATCCATCACAGACAACCCATAATCTTCAATGACGGAGAAGACCACAATTCCAAAAGATCTCTAGCAACAGTATTGTCTCTCTTTAGCAAATACGTTATATAATAACAACCTCTTAGGAGGTCATACCATAAAGTACAGATACATTGTTTAAGCTGACTTGGTTGTGTTAAACATGTTTTAGATGTCAATAATAGAGAAACGCTGAACAACTTAGTGCTTGGTTACTTGTGTCTTTCTTAATTCTGTTACCAAAGTAGTATTGATTTAACAGAGAAAATATATGTTCTTTTCTTTATCTAATTACAAATTGGTTGGTTCTTTTAGTGGATAAACATTCGGGTCATGAAAGTTTGATAATCAATATAAACAATTAATTGCCTGTTTTACTTCATACAATACTCCCCAGAGCAATACTATCAAAAGACATACAATAATCATTAAAGCCCCACACTCGTAATAAGGAGAATTCAGTAAATAACATGCTGATTTCCCATGATAATAGCAGTTAGAGAAACGGTTAATATAATAGCTCTGACAACCTTCGTGATCCATAATGGATTAGGCCACACTTCTTGTTAATACATATCATCAAAGTCCCTCTTTCTTTGTTGTAAGATACAAATCACTGTTATTAGGCTTCAGCTTTTCCATTACTGTCAGTGATCAAGTGAGATGAGACAGAAAATGTTATTTTACAAAAACAGCCTTTGCTCCAAATGTAACATTTTGTTACACAAGACTTCCATTCCTTAAATACTGAATATTGAGAATACTAAACGATGTCCTGTTTAATAACATATTTATCAAACGAGTGAGTGTTTGGTATTAAACGAGCAAAAGCGAGTTAAATACCAATACCATCTCACGAGTTTCATAAATATGTTATTAAACAGGACATCGTTTAGTATTTTATTTATTAATCACCCAGCATTAACAAAATAATGCGCAAACGAAAGGCCGGTTGGAGTGCATTATGCCAGCATAACTAGGTCAGGCGTATGAATACATTATAATGAGGCTGCTGTCATTCCGTTTTACGTTAACACTGAACAACGATCTAAAACAATTGAAGATCAACACGATTTTACGAACCAAACATCATATTTAATGAAAAAACAACAACTTGACATAACTTTTTGAATCACAAATTTCAATTCTCGGGATTATTTTTTAAGTGCGTAGTATCATAGCTTTCAAGTTGTGCACCGCCTCAAAGAAGCGTGGCTGTTCGTGTGGCATGAACGTTTGAAACAGTTTGAAAAGTTTTAAGAAGAATGAAAGTTAACATGGATCACTGAGTTGTTTATTGGTCCTGCAAAGATAGGACCAAGAGACTGCATTTGAGAACGGCTAACATTTAGAGTGTTTGTGTTTGTACTTTGCTGCAAATTTGAAACACTTGCTCGATTTGGACCAATGTCAACAACAGTGCACTCCCGTGACCCCGCATCAGCTGGACGGTTGATCAAGTCGCTGATTTGACGATGTTGATTGTCAGAGATGTGAGAATAATTGTTTATACTCTGCAATTTCTTGTGACCACTAATTTGTATAATTATTTATTATTTAGATATCAATGCTGCGATAGTCTTTTAAAAGGATATTGTAAAAGTAAAAATGTCTGAAATAATGCTGTACTTCGAGATGTTGTGATTGACAGCTGACATTGTTTTGGTCACGTTACTTTGGTCAAGTGCAAGTAGTTCCGGCAGCAAGCGATGTTATTACACTAAGTGTAATAACACGGTAGATGTATTACACTGCGGTATCTTCAATGGGTGATTAATAAAAAAAACTTTACTATACATATGGGGAAAGTGTCTAATTACACTGATGATGATGTGATGAAAAAAAAAGAAAAAAGGGTTTACCCAATAATATATAAAATGGATGACATGCAGGAGAATCTGTGGCATTCTTACATGATAAAACCATGTATTAGAGCCCTAGAATTAGCAGACAAAACAACGCATTTGGATTAAATAAACGTCATTTGTTATTATAAAAAGAAGAATGTTGATACCTTTGAGTTTAAATGTATAGTTAATTTAAGTACGGATATGCTGATATTCGGGATTGCATAGGACGCTGTAGAATATTAGAACAGTTTAGTGATATATTGAAGTGGCAACGATAGATTATCGATCCACAATGCCAGTTTTGAAGTGATGAGTGACCGATAGAGATGAAATGGGGTTTCTTTATCTCCACTCTATTTATTGTTGACCTTTAAAAGTGTATAATGCTTTTGAGGATTTAACTTTTGAGATTTCAAATTTGTCAAATAAATGAATACTTACTGTATTTATACTATCCTGGATAATCATTTAAAGAAAAAGAATAGACATAAAATAAACATAATATTTAGTGATTTCCATAAATTGCAGCGTCCTTACAACTTGTAAACACATTGATATTTAAGACAAAATATCAACTTGCGAAGGTACAATCACAATGTCAAATGTGGGATTGTCTGTAATGTGTACGTGTTCGTACCTATTTGTTTAAATGTTGTCCAAACGTTCTTATATCCATTAAATTCAAATTGCCAAACAAATTATGCAGGCCTCTCATTACAATTCTCTTTTCATATGAATCGAACCCCTTAACCTCAAGGATGACGATTTCATATTTAGCTCATGAAAAACAAAACAGAATGCTAGAATGCTTGGATGCTTTTCGGAATAGTAACAGATAATTTATCTAAAAATTGAAGACGCCTTCTTAGTGCAATACAATGTTGATCGATATTGATGTTGGCATATTAATGGTTCGTGATAGTGTCCTCGGTAACAGATGCTATTGACTAAGTGTCTCTTCTCAAATCATTATTTCAGAGTTCATATTACGCAATAACATATTTTCACTAGTGATCTGTTGACTCAACTGCAGATCAAGGTTCTTTTTTCACATCACATTGAAAAATTATTATCGTCACATTTTATCCACTTAATATACATGAACACTGCAACGACTAAACGATAATGTCAACATTGTGTACCATAACTTAAGTTCCAGAAACTTAATATGTTTGCAAAGCAAATCAAACAATGTAATGACATTTTGTCCTGCTGGACCAATGAAATGACAAATACTTCATAGACAATATCAACGAATTAAGTTATACATTGTTCTGATTATTTATATTTCTTAAATGCCAACATCATGATCAATCATCCAATTCTTTCCGATAAAATTCAGTCCGAGCATTCAACATGCTACATATATCTATTAAGATATTGAAGAATGCATTGATGTTGTGTCACGTGTGGAACATCTAAGTCAACGAGTATAATCACAGTTCGATTAAATGTACGTTTATGGATGATGGGTACAACCACGACCTGCTTCCTGTTAACTCCAGTTACAAATTTAACTATTGATATTTAATTATCAAGTTCCTTAATTTTAAAGCCTTAATTTTTTTTTTATATAAACATGCAAATATTCTTTTATTGGTGATAATCTTATTTGTGTATATATTCACATTCGTTACTTCCAAAGACCAGTTGAATTGTCAACATCCGAAATTGGATTATTTTATTATCGAAATTATGTTTTAGTTAATCCGTGAGCATGTAGATCACAACAGTGCAGTCGACGTACATGGACATGGTAAATTTACAGTCCATAGTTTATAATCTCTTCAGTAATGGAATAAATCCACTTTAGGATTGTTAAGTGGAGTTTAACTTGGTTTGTAAAAGTTATTGCATTTAGCACGAATGGACGAAACTTATTACAATTATTAAATTATTAAGCGCCATTTTGCATTTATTAACAACAACTATCTGGAAAACACCAATTGACAAAAACGGATATGTGCAAAAGGTATGATAATATATTCATCAACTTCACTAAAATTCAATAGATGATATATCGTCACAATGCCAATCCTATTCTTAAATTAAAGTGCCAACAAATATTTGTTTAGCAAAGGGCAACTTGGTCTTGTGTCTGTTTTGAAGGATTGACTTAATTTCAGATATCAGCTTTATCTTTGAATATATTTCGAAAAAATGATTACTCAAATGTCTGAATTTAGATATTGAAAAGCACAATTAATATATATGTATATATATATATATATCACAAAAAATAGAAAATAGCTGTATTTTCCAGAAATACATGTATACTAATCCAAACTTCGCCCACAGAGAATAGTGATATTAATCGAAACTGGAGACTGGAAATAACAATTTCATTAGAAGTATGTTAACTTTGGTGGGAGTGCTATTTCATTAGAAGTAGATTAAATACTTACAAAATTTATTATGTTGGGGTTTATTGTTGGGTTTTATCTGAATTTCGTTGATATAAACACTTTAGTTGATGAATTTTTGGGGGCTAACAGTAATTCACTTGTTTTTGTATCTTTAATTCCCCCATATCAAGATTGTTTGGAAAGACAAGTATAGATCATTATTATTGTGTCCAAGTTGCTTTTAGAAGTCTATTTCTGTGCTGTAATGATTTGAAATTTGATTCCTGAAACATACAATTCATATATGCCACAGTTAAATAACCGTTACAGCCATAGTGTTGGATTATTCTTTCAATTCATTGACGTCACAGTGACATAAAATAGACGACATATACATTCTGCTTCAGCTATTGTATTATTGTGTAATTCTGATAACAAAAGATTATGCTTATTGTAGAACACATACTTTATAACTCATCGTTAGGATCATTTGAAATATTATGTCTTACCTATTTATCAACCAAATCTAAATCCGATATGTGTTTTTTTAATTTGTCAATACATTTATTATTTGCTAGTCAAAACGAATAAATAGTTTGTGCAGAACGTTTCAAATTTGCTGCATTTTAGGTCTCTTATAACAGTAAATCCATGTATTTCTCTGTCTTATTAGAGATTTATGAGAGGGTTATCGATTCCCAGTTTGACTAGAGTTGAAGTTTAGCCAAAAGAATCGTGTTAGTAACATATATTTGATCTCATTATTGTAATATTCATCCAAAACAGGTTCTGAAACGTCCTCTGCTATTTGACAAGCTTCAGGGCCATGCTTTGTTATATTGGTTTTCTTTGGTTTTGTATATTTTATTGTATGATATTGTGTAGTATAATGGCCCTTGGGGTATGCTTTTAGTTTATAAAAACAACTGTCGGGATTTGGAATACATAATATCCCAAATTATTAAAATAGTGGAACATTTCAGAAAAAATAAACGAAGAATCGAAAAAAAACTGAGGTGATGAATTTATTTTGGACGTACGTGGGGTTGTAAATCTGATTACCTGTAGAACCATATGCTGGCAACTGGATGCACATAAGTTGTTTTATAAACAGTCTCTGATAATGTCATATGAATGTGTACAATATCCTAATGTAAATATCCGACCAGATTCTAGCCTAAACCATCAACAACTATCCTCAAACAGTTTACACATGCACAGGACTTTACCAGTTTTGTTTGAGATATAAAAACGTATGCGATGTGTTTATTTTTCTGAAAATTACACGCATGAAATAAATCAATTCACTTGAATGATCTGATTTGAATCACCATAACGTACGAACGAATGTAAATTCCCAATGCTTGAAAATAACCTTTAAATTTAAAACATATTGGTTGTGATTATCAGGGAGGGGACGAAGCACACTTTTCGTATTTTGTATGTATGCTTGAGTCTGTTAGCTTACTGTCCTTATTCTATGAATGTTACACAATGTGTCTTATGATCAAGTATGCAGTGATTGATATGAATTTGATTGATATGATTTAATGTTTTGTAAAAATAAATTATAATGTGTTTTACTATATAATGTCCTTCCTGGTCTTTCTAAATGTACGTTTTTTTCTAAGTACGCATGTGTGATTAAGCTTTTAAAATTTATTGATTATGAATTCAAATTTTAATAGTGAATGAAGGTTTAATTTATTTTTTAATTTTAGGTGATTCAATATAGGTTTTAATATTCACTCCGATGTGAAGACAGCAGCTTGACGGGAGTATTCCTCTCATGTCATTCTCAGACCCAGACAAACCGGTGATACGTAACTCAGCATTTTAGTCTGATTTGTTCAAAATATTAAAGTTCTTTTTCCCAGGGCTTTTCAAGAAAATGGGTATACAAACACACCAGAACCATACTCTGACAATTACCACATTTAAGTTGTTTATGATATCACATTTATTCAAGGTTCTATCAGGGTACTCTTTGTGGAAACGAATTTCGAGAGGATATTCCCGTTTACACATACATGCTATAAGTACACGATTAAAACACATTCAACTTGAAAGATATGAATGAAGTTAATATCATGACGACTTGACATTTCACAACTTGATAAAGACAAACAGACATTTATTTTAAAATATAAACAATGAGATCTGAAGCCATTCATTGGCGCTGCGAGTAGGGAAAAATCGGCCCAACAGCATACTTTTTTAAACTGGATCAACTCGAATGACATACACAGCATATTTTAAGTTATTCATTTCAAGATGCAAACAATTTATAACCAATATAGAACTTGGAGCAAGAAGTGTATATTCAAATGTTAATTACTTTTGACACATAACGGTTCAAAACAATATTCAAAATAAACGAATAATCCCTGTGTAGAAAAAACTAAACCTACATTGAGCACAGGCGTGTTCTGAATGTGACGGAAGGAAGTTTTGACCACATCTGTGACACTGAGACACATGACAACTTACAACCGGCATTGAATAAACACCAATTAGCCCCGCTCGGGTGTTTTGCTAAACCACCATATTATACTCATTATACTTGATGAAAACAATGTTAATTTGTTTATTTCATGTTTTCTCGATACTAGGTCGACTGAATAAAAAGTATGATTAATTAAAACCACCCAATTTGATATAAGAAGCGTGTCAGAATACATATCGAAATGTTTAGCATAACTGGCTTACTTTAAGGTTTGTCTCAGAACACAATGTATATATTCCAAATATTTATATCCATTTATAATGTACGTACTAAAGATGATCTTGTGACTTTGTGTTTTGTATTGGATACAACGACTGTCAACATTAATAACTTTTATTTTGAAATAAAATTTCACACACTTTATTCATTTAGCAAATTAATTTATCCTTAAATCAGCATTGTGGCCAAATATACCGTACACTAATCATAATCAAAACTTTAGTCATTTCATATTCACATTCAGGTGGAAGGCCGAAATGATACAATGATACAACTAACTGAAGAAGCGTCAGGAACTATTTTAAAAACTGTGACAGATCATGTTACCAAGTTATTAACAATTACCATAGTTGGCAATCAGAATAACATGGTGGTTAACATTTACGACACGATGCTTCTCTGATGACAGAACCAGCTTCTACTTTGTTTCGTGTGTATTCATATGACAATTAGTTTATAAAGCATCATTTGTTGGATCTAAACATATATTGGGAAATATTTAAGATGAAAACAAGTAACAACAAGATGTCGCTAATATTGAGAATCACTTGCATAAATGGATAAAACTTGGAACTGATTGAAAAAAGGATACTTCTAGTTTACATTCAAATGATCGCAATGCAATTTTTGCCTTATACGCAACACCGTTATTACCACTACGGATAATTGGTTTGTGTAATAAGATGTTTTACCCTCTTAAGTAAATATAAATCACATGAACTATCATTATAAATGGGAAAAAATAAAATGAGCAAAAAACATGTTACATAGCTTTGATTGCTGAAGGACATAACTTGAGTCATTTCATATTCAAATGCAGGTGGAATCCCGAAATTATATAATGATATAACAAAATGTAGTAGTATAATCCATCAACAGTCACGAAAGTGTCAGGAACTATTTACAAATCATGTTACCCAGTTCTTTAGATTGTCACAGTTGACGATCAGAATAGCAGGGTGGTTAACATTTATGACACAAAGTTTAATATCTTATGACAGAAATAGCTTCTGCATATGGTGCATGTATATTCATAGAACAGTTAGTTTAAAATGCATCCTTTTCTGCAAATTGATTGAAACATATATTTGGAAAGTTGTTGTCTAAACCTGAAACACTTTACCTCTTTAACATAGGGGAACTCCTTTGTCGAACGTATAACTCTCGTTGTGTTACCGTTTCCTTCAGTGTATGAATAATTATTTAAAGTCCAACTGAAAAAGATTGATACGTTAATCTTCTAATCTAAAAATATACACAAAATAATAAGGATCAGAATAAACAAGAACTTGTCGTTTATTTTTGTCTCATTGACGTCAGGGATGATCTGACACTGAGACTACAATGGAGATTAATGGCCAGCGACTCTAGATTTCATCTATTAGATTTCTATATAACACGCCGTTGCAGGATAGATGTAGAATATTAAAGCATTAAAATGTATTAAGTTACAGACCCTGCATTCAACTCACAGTCAGGTTTATATATAAAACAATGAATTATATATAATTGGCTTCGCTAAACTAATGTGTTACAGAATATACCACTTCAACCTCAGCTCCTGCTCAGGGTTAATAATCACCCGTAGATCAAATTTGGAATGAAAATGTAATTTTAGCATGTCTCAATATAAACTGGATCTTCTTATACTAATTCGTGTCCCATTTTCTAAAAACTTAAAAAGACAAGATGGAAATGGGAGTATAGTCGTCAGTCCGTCCTTCAAAACAGACAGCAATAATATTCAATTTATACAGCACATCAATTCGTCTACATTGCATGCTCAATGCGCTGGTCAACGAATACAGAACAGTCAATGGGGAGAATACAACTGGAAGCCTGTTGAAGCATTGAAGGTTCTTATTCAGAATACCATCGGTTTATACCATATCATCGTACCAGGTTCCCAGTCAACTACTCAATGTGAATCCATTGGTCATTTTGAGCAGTGAGTTAACCATTCAAACTCTTAGATTATCTAGCCATGAAACCTGTCACCCAAACATGAGGTAGTCTGTGAGTTGAGGCATCAAGGGTTGGTAGGTTTGCCTCCTTACGTTCCAAATTCATGGGACATGCTCATACACATCATAACAGAAACAATATATAGTGCTGCCAAATTTATTCATTTAACCAATTATCTCTTCTGTTCACAATACCATGTAGAAATCTTTATTTTAAAAATCTACAAGCGTTGTATCTTGTTATATCTTTGTAAAATGTAGAAAAAGTATAATCGGCAGTCTACGGATTTTTCTGTGCAATATGGAAATCATTCCACCTGATGAAGGAGTGAGTATGTACTCCGAAAAGTCGTGTATTTTCACATTAAAGAAGTTGTTATCCAGAAAATCTTCCTCTTCTTATGTATACCACTTCTAAATTCCCTTCAAAGACCTGATCATCATATTAGATATGATCTTGTATTTTCGGATGTTAATTCAATCGAAAATAAAAGTTAGTAAATTATCAGTGAACATTACTAGAACTAATATGTAGATATCCAGTGAAATACCCTGTTCATAAAATGCGTGACGCATAAAATATAAATACCATATATAATTCATGAGTTTCATTAAAATGATATTCCATGGCACAAGTTATGTTTTTTCATTATTTATCTACTTTGTCATGTACAATGTAAATGTATCAATGTGTATAACTGCTGCCACTTGCATGTACATGTAGTCGAATTGTGTCATATGCAATAGATCATTACGACCAAGGCACATTCATTGTGACAACTAGTCATTATAGTAGGTGTTAAACAAAAAGAAATATATAGAAATTAACGGTTTAAAAAGGCCTTTGATCTGTTAGTTTCACGAAAAAAACGACTTTTGATCTTTCTCATATATTGACACCATGCATATACATGTAGTCTGATTGGGTCATATACAATATATCATTACGACCAAAGCACTTTCATAGTGACATCATACCTTACTCAATTTGAGGTAACATTATTCAGCACTACAACGTTTTCTGCTGTTATCTTCCATTTCAAATCTGACAAAAGTAATATTGCAATCTTTACAAGCTTTGATATTTAGTAACAATTTATCCAATGGGCTGCTAAATTCCCTTTGATGTTTTTGTAATGATATATCGTGTATCAAGAAAAGTGTGGTTGTATCTATGACGTCACTAATTTATCCGCCACAGTTATCTCAAACTCTCTGATAGGATGACCGTGAAGTGGCAGGGCGGTCCAAGGGCGGAGCTACACACACCTGACTGACGACCTTGAGTAAATACAAAAACAGCCGCTCAGTAAAACGTTGCCAATTGGATTCAATAGATACATGATGACACAAGTGGTGTATACACAATATCACTCTGCCCCCTCTTGAGACGATAGCTCGATGATAATTTGTATATCAAATGTCATATATATAAGTTACCTACAAGTTACCATTATTGTACACACCCCAGACATATTTGATAGCCATTAGAAGAGGGTTAGTATTATTGCTTTTTCACTTTTAAGTGAGTTAGTGAGTGAGTGAGTGCCGCTTCAACAGTTTCGAAGCAATTAACGGCGATTCCATTTTTATTATACCCCCGCTACGAAGTAAGCGGGGCATATAGCGGTCATTCCGTCCGTCCGCCCGTCCGTCCTACCGTCCGGTCAATTTGATCAAAAACTGTCAAAGGTACATCAACCAAACTTTGTACAGTTGTTAACCGTGTTCTTACGATCGCGCACAGACAATTTTCAATTTAACAGATTTAAATTGTGTGTCGTTTCCATGGACTTAGTTTTATTGTGTTCAATGGGGTTTTCAAGTTTTCATGGATACTATTCAATCTAGGTGAATGAAATTTAATATGGAGGTAGTCCAGATGATACTCTTCATCGAGTTCGAAGACCAGTTCCGAAATATTATTTTGTATGGAGTTATGGCCCTTGAATCCGAAATTGAACTTAGTACCAAAAGATCTGTGATGCTCCAATGGGGACAAGTTTTCTCGGAAACTATTACATCTAGGTGAATGAAATTTAATATGGAGGTAGTCCAGATGATACTTTTCATCGAGTTCGAAGACCAGTTCCGAAATATTATTTTTTATGGAGTTATGGCCCTTGAATCCGAAATTGAACTTAGTACCAAAAGATCTGTGATGCTCCAATGGGGACAAGTTTTCTCTGCAGCTATTACATCTAGGTGAATGAAATTTTACATGTAGGTAGTCCAAATGATACTCTTCATAGAGTTCACAGTCCAGTTCCGAAATAGTTTTAAGGAGATATGAAGCCCTTGAATCTGTAATTGAACTTGATACAAATTACCGGTGTGATGCTCTAATGGGAAAATTAAGTTACCTGAAAAATATTACATCTGGGTGAATGAATTTTTGTAATAACAAAGCCAGTTCCTAAAATTATTTTGGTCAATATTATGATGCTTGAAGCTGTTTTGTAAACATAGTAACCCTCACATCTATAATTCTCAAAGGAGGGATAGCGGATGGCGGGGGTATGTGAGCCATGCTCATTTTTTTCTTGTTATCCCTGTGATGATGTTTAGGAATGCAAGACATTGGTAGGTAATGCAAGCGGATAGCTGAATTACACTAAATGAGTCTCAACTTCCTGGTTGATTTGATTTGGTATTGGTCAGATGACGATGCTCTCCTTGAGTGAAACGTTTAAAGTACCATCAGTCTTGAACTCCAATCAAGAAGACACATATTGTTGTATTACGTGGTCAGTAGTGGAATGTCTTGAAATTGAGAATGATAACAGCCTATTTGTAGACTACATTTTCTAAGCACAATACATTTGGAGACTAATATCTGACAACTGTGATGTTATGAAGTTGAATAAAAAGTTTTAACAGTTCCTTATAAAGCAATATGATACTCAAAGTGAATCATCAAAGCTGATATTATAAACACTCTGTTGCACAATTACGATTTTTTTTGTTAGTTCAATGACACATTTAACTATTGTTATTACATGTATCAACCACCATTATAGGCAAGCATTTACATTCTCCAAAATTAAACGTGCGAGTATTTTATTATTGGTGTTAATGTTATTTGTATAGATAGAAAATTATTTCGATGTCTGAAGACCAATTTTTAATTATGCAATCAAGACACAAGCGGGGGCAGTATTGGATACCACAAAACTTCCCCGTGCTCTAACATGCTAAATAACATTAAAATAAACATTTATCAAATAAAGGTTCACAAGTTGAGTGGATAGTACAAGAATAAATATTTATTTGTGTTTGTCATGCATGAAACAAATTTGTTTAATACGTCATCAACGAGTCTGTATTTGTCTCAATGTTACATGTGTATTAATTTGAGTTGACTTCTTTAATACATAAACTTTTTAGAATGCAGCTTTTAGTTGTTTAAACTCTTTATATTACATTATTATATCCTAAACCTGATATTGAATCAATAGATAAATCATTTCACCCATATGTACACTAAGCAAAGGAAACGATATCTCACCTAGTTTTGATGCCTTGTTGTTTTTTTCAGAAACAGGACCAAATTATGTTTCAAAAAGTAAAATTTCAGTTCCGCTTGTTTCTGGAGACATGATATAACCAAGTTGTATTTGTATTTATCACTCATGGATTAAAAATATGTTGTCTTTTTTTGTACTTTTACTCTTTAGGATTGTGGAGTGAAGTAAATCTAGTTTGTAAAAAGTATTGCATTTGGCACGGAGTGACGAAACTTATTACAATTATTAAATTGTAAGCAGCATTTTGCATTTATTAACAACAACTATCTGGAAAACACGACTTTACAAAAAAATGTATGTGCAAAAATATTGTAAATAATTTTTTTAAAATACAGCAATTCGGTCTTCAACATCACTAAAATACGATAGAGATCATATTCATCTAAGTATAATTTTCAACTAATACAATGTCAATGCTATTTTTAAAATAAGAGTGCAAAAACTAGTTTTTATTGCAAAGGGCAACATGGTCTTGTGACTGTTTTGAAGGTTCGACTAAATGTCCAATATCAGCTTTAATGTTAAACATATTTCGAAAAAAGATTTAACAAATGTCTGTATTTAGATATTGAAAAGTGCATTTAATAATATAAAAAAAACACCAACAAGATGATAATACCTGTAAGTTCCGGACATATGGTAATCCAAACCTAGCCCACAAAGTAAAGTGATAGTAAATCGAAACGGGAAATTGGAAATGCCAACCTCATTAGAAGTATATTAACTTGGTGGGAGTGCTATTTCATTAGAAATACATTAATTACTTTTTACAAAACTGATTTTGCGTTATTGTGGGGTTTGTATTTGCATTTCTTTGATGTAAATGCTTCATTTGATTAATGTTTGGTGGCTTCAGTAATTACAATCGTTTTCGTATTTTAACTCATTCATATCAACGTCCTTTGTAAAGACTAGTATAGATCATTGTCATTGTGTCAAATTTGTTTTTAGAATTCTATTTCCGTGCTTAAACGATTGCACAAGATGTTGCTTATGTAGAATTTAGACATTATTTGATAACTCATCATTAGGATCAATTGAAATCTTAAACCTAATCATCAACCAAATCTATAGCCGTTATGAGTATGTTTTTATTGATCAATTCATTTATCATTTGCTAACCAAAACCTAACAGCAATTCGAGAAATGACTGTTTAAAGAAAATTATGGAGTAAAATGAAAGAAATGAAAGAACAAGCTAAATGCAGTTAAACACCAATACGATATGCAGTATATTCCCATGAAAATTGTTTATGGCCATAACAAATACAATAATCAAACAATAAATATCAATATTACCCATATGGGAAGACGGACACAGGGTAGTATTTTTCCTGTAAGTCACATGGGAGTTACACCTTTTTCTGGCTTTTGATTGGCTGTTACAGAAAAATAAGAATTTCATTGGTTGCCGGAACTACTTCATTCATCTTTCTTACTTTTCCCGACTAGTAACTTTAGAAACTGTCTTCTGCACTTAAACATGTTTTATTTGTTTCCCGCAGTTGAAATTAGCGTTTTCGTACATGTGCCGACGCATCAAATGTCGGAGGAAGCAGTTAAATTGTCCGAAAGTTAAAGAAACTAGCGATTACTGCTTGACTGTATAACCACGGAAAGCTTCAAGAGCGACGGCGATCGTTCGAATGTAATGACGTCATAGGCGCGAGCGGTTATGACGTCACAGTGTCGATTGTAACGTCACAGGGCTTTTCGGTTTGAGCCGACTTGTTTTTGAGCTTCGCACACCTCTTGTTATGGATGTTGCAATAACTTATTTGTATAATCATGGATTGATAGTAATTGGCAGGAATACAAAACTTTCAACTAAAGCCATATCTTTCTTTTATTGTGAAAGACATTTTCGCAGGGGACATTTTAATTGTGCGGAGTAAACAAGGATAGGTACGTAAGAAGTGAATCCACGTCACACGCGTATGGATATGGAGATTCATCTCCTTCTCGGGTCCTTTTAGAGAAGCTATTGGCTTTTAATATTCGCGTTTTTACTTTAATTTGTCATATGGGTAATATAAACAATAACCAACTCGTGACGGGGAATGGCAGGTTATCTTTCCCTCGTTATATCAATTGTGTGTAATTCTCTCGCCAAGGCTCGAGAATTACTCAAATGATATAACTCGGGAAAGATAATCTGTCATTCCCCGTCACTCGTTATTTATTGTCTAATTGTTCCCAAAGAAGAAAGGAGAGACAAAGTAGGAGGTCCATATTGACCCAGTGGGATAATAATAAATAACACGAGTTGATACTTGACAGGCAACGTTAATTAAAACCAACGTTTTATGAAAATCTTTTGGCAAAATTATCCTGATAGACAAGAGGTTTTGAATGAAAAGAATCGTCCCATGTCCAATACAAACTATCATAAACTATTGTCATATTTATGCGACTCTGTAACTAACTACAAAATATTGCTATGTTATGCACAAAATCAATTGTGGGTAAATTGCATGACAATTCACTGTCAGATTTTGTAACATCCTGATGTATAGAGAGTTTTGTACTTGTTTCAATAAAAAAAAATATTAAGCACATTTTCTAGTGTATTAATTTATATACTGCCCATTGTAATTCATTTGAATCGTGTAAACAAAATGGCTCATTTATGATGCGATTCCTTACAACAGTGACGTCACAAACAATCAAACAGACAGTAGTTATGCTTCAACATATAGTTAATTGATATTAATTCTCTATAATAAACAACAACAAAAGCCCTTTGTTTATGGCGATCAACTGTAGAATATACATTCTTTGTCGGGAGGATATTTTCTTCAATATAAACAAGTAATTGTTGACATGCAACATATGTAAAGTGTTAAATAAACAAGTGAACTATATTCAAAGGTTTCTTATGTCTATAGGTTTTAAAACATATTGAATGGAATGTTGCATATTGATAGTATCAATGTGCATTCGCAGTGTACACTATCTATTGATATTGTGTCATTTCATTTCCAGGCTGTAAAACGATTTTGATGATTACAATAAAACTGTTGATTGGACACATTTGAATAAAAAGAAAGTCGATTTCTGATCCTTCCTTCCTTTCCCTTTTTTAAACCAAGCAAAAGGAATAGTTTCGATGATCAATATAGCTGATACGGGCGTTTTGAACAAAACAAATCAGTTGAACATGAAACGAAGGACAAGTGTAATGGTACAGAATGAAAATATCAGAAGATCCATGATTTCACATACGAAACAGTGTGATTCTGGTAGTTAACATAGTACAATGTACTGTATGATATTGTGCAGGATAAAGCATTCCCCTTAAAGACTCAGTCACAACCCACTGTGCATTTTTGTCGTCCATACATATTTTGGGGAGGCCACCGCCGCTAATTTTTTTTCTGAAAAATATCAAACCAGATTCTAGTCTAGAATGATAAACAGTTTTCCTCAAATAGTTTACACATGCTGGTTTAGTTTAAGATGTGAAACAAAATGCAATTTAATCTTTAGTATCTGAAAATTACATGCACGAACTAAATCAACTACTAGAATGATCTGATTTGAACCAAAATAACATAGGAACGAAGGCAAATTCTCAATATTTGAGAAAAACAAACACCTTTTAAATGAAAAGAAATGTGTGGGGATTATCAGGGAGGGATGCACAACCCTCGTTTTGTTTCATAAGACATGTATACTTGAATCTGTTAGCTTTCTGTCTGATGTATTTAGTCACATATATTTAGTTACATAACGTGTGTTATCATAAAGCATGTAAATATCAATATATTTATGTATGGTTGAATGGGTTGTATAATATAAATAAACTATAATGTGCTTTACTGTATAATGTCCTTCCTGGCTGTACGTTTTCGTAAAGTACACATATATGGTTAAGCTTGATTCTATTCTAAGTTTATAATATACACATTGCATATATCGATGATAATTCCACCTGCTCATTGTGGTTAACTAAAATAAGTAATAAGTACTCGTTAGTTTGTTTTTGCCAATTTTTGAATGCAGATCTAGATTCAACATAATGTTATTGTATGTGTTATTGTTTGTGGTTACTACTTATTGTTATAATATTGATTGCAGAGTATCATTTATTTTATCCATTTAAAAGAATAACCAGACACTCATGTATGAAGTGAGAAAGTAACAACAACAGCATGCCTCATGATGTCAGATACTTTATGTCAACATTGTATTTACAGCTTCTCATCATCAAGTCTCTGACATTTCCCTGCAACCAGGAGAGAGATATCCCCGGGGAATGTGGCCTGCATCAGCGATGACACTGTGTGCTTTGTCTTCAGATGAATGCCTCATTAGAGGTGTATGGTGTACGTGAGAGGGTGTTGATATTCAAAGATTCACAAGCAAGCAGATACGTGTCTGGAAGGTCTCCCCATCACACTTAGAGTTGAAACCTAATGAAGCAGTGTCTGTGGACTTAGATCGCAAATAATCTTCATCAAAGAGCACACACGTTTTTTGGCAACTGGTCGAGTTCACAATGGTGTATTAATATGCTCACAACGCAAGTAAATTACACCTGAAACCATACAAATGTGTGATAAAATGAACAAGTTTCAATATGGACAATTGTTTGCCCCTTATTGTAAGCAAAGGATGTATACTTTGTAAAATATTGATTGTGAATCTTTGGTGGTAAATAATGGTTTTTTATATGTTATTGTTGTTGGTTAATAACCGCTTTAATGTTCACTCCGATGTAGAGAAAACAGCATGACGGAATGGTTCCTCTGTTATCATTATATAGTGGACACCCAGGCAGGCATAATATTCTTTGATAAATCAGCGTTTTATTCTAATTCATTTAAAAAATTTAAGATCTTTTTGCCCAGGGCTTTTCACGAAAATGTGATAATAAACGCACCAACACCATACTTATGACACTCACCACACTTAACTCGTTTACGATATCACATTTTCTGCAGGTTATAAAAGTTTATAAAAGTTTTAAATATTGGTATACTGTCGGGATATTTTGTCATGGTGTTACCCTGTTTCGAGTGTGTATCACTGCAATAAAAATGTTCTCTGACCATTCATACTTATCATCACGCTGTCTTACAATTTAATCTTATAGGTTCTAGGAAAGTCGAGTTTTGTCAACTTTGTTCATAGTATATAGTGGATTCATAAAAATACGGGAATAACAGTGTAAAATATGTATCTGTTCTGATTTATTTTAAATAAGAAAGTTCCTTTTGCCCAGTGCTTTTCAAGAAAATGTTATCTAACAGATTCTATGAAAGTCGAATTGTATTACCCTTGTTTTGCATGTAATGGCTTCATTATAATACAGGAATATCAGTGTAAAATACATGTATTGCGAAATTGACGCTCATCTCCAGATACAATTACTTCTTTCATACAACAATGCATTATGCAAGGGCGTGACCCATACATTTTTTGGAAAACATCCTCATGTCATCAAACATGTGGTAAGTTTTGTAGCATCCACAAGGCATTTCCTCAATGAGTTTGTGAGCATGTGGGGCCAGTGGATCCTCTTCCTGATACGAAATAATATGCCTTTAGTATTAAAAGGAGTAAGTTATTGTTCATCACCGCTTGGACGATATATCTCAGTCATTTGTGGTGAACAAAATTCGAGGGACATTCTTGTTTTACATTGCAACACAGTAAACTTGAAGCATTACTGAGGGTAAAGTTTGGTGAATTTAGATTCAAATTTGACAAACTATTCTTTAGTATTAGCATGTAGAAACGTAATATAATATTCAAAACATAATATTTGACAGATAGGTCGGTTTTGAAAGTAAACAAATATATGTTTTGTCTATCTCAAAAACAAATAGCCCGATTTCGATGTTCTCTATTCCCTCTGCTACAGCCTGGAAGGATGTCTTGTGTTGTTTAGTTTTAGAAGAAAATGCTGATTCCCATAACAATTATACGAAGCAAAGCTTTCTGTTCAAAGTAAAAGGTTATACATGACACACACCCAGTAACATGAGAAATGAACATAAGACTGTCGATGAGCGTGGGAGGTTTAATGAATACCTCTTGCTATATGGCATTTGCTGAAGAATTGCTGAAACCATCATAGATAACCCATTATCTTCAATGACAGAAGACACACATTCCCCAAAATCACTAGCAACAACATTGTCTCTCTTTAGTTTATACGTTACATAATAACTACCTGTTATGTGGGTTAAAGTTTAGGTCATAGCTTATAGTACAGATTGGTTGTTTAAGCTGCCTTGATTGTGATAAACATGTTTCAGATGGAAATATTAGAGAGATTTTGTGAACAACGAAGTGCTTGGTAACTTGTGTCTTCCTAAATTCTGTTACCAAAGTTATATTGATTTAACCGACAAAATATTTGTTCTTTTCTCTATCTAATTACAGAGTTGTTGATTACTTTAGTGGATAAGCATTTAGGTCATGAAGGTTTATATTCAATATAAAGAATTAATTGCCTTTTTACTTTTACTTTTTAAATCCCAATATGGATAATATCAATAGTCAGAAATACTCATTAAAACCCCCGTAATAAGGAGAGTTTCATTAATAATGACATAATGATGGTTAAACACCATGCCTTATTTTCCAAGTTAATAGCAGTCACAAATATGGTTAATATAATAGATCGGACAACATTCGTGATCCGTAATGGATGAGGCCACATTTCTTGTTAATACATATCATCAAAGTCCCTCTTTCTTTGTTGTGAGATACGAATCACTGTTATTAGGCTTTAACTTTTCCATTAGTGTCAGTGATCAGATGAGATGAGACAGAAAATGTTATTTTTCATTAACAGACGACTCTACAAATGTAACATTTTGTTACACAAAACTGGATTCCATACAGATGGAGAGACGTCTAATTACACTGAATGAAGTTACCATTTCTGGAGTGATGATGACATGAGGTGGAAAGGGTAACGATAAAAGCATATCATACGGATAGACCTGAAGGGTAATTTAACAATATAAAGCCATGTGGTATACTCCTGCACGAAGACAAAACAACGTTTTTGGATTACATGAATAAGAACGGTGATACCTTACAACGTACTTTAACGTACAATATTTGTTTAAAGACTTCTCTAGAATAAGATTTGATGAAATTTGTAATTCAACCATTGTATATTGAGTATTTCTCTATTTCATGTGGCGCTCCATGTCATTATTATCATGCTTCAATATGGAATGTATAATGGGCCGCTGGCCCCCATACAGAAATAAACACACACTTACAAAGTACTATACATGATACTTAGTACGGAACACTGATAATAATTAATGTTTCAAACAAGGCTAGTTATTCTTATGAATTGTAACTGTTCCAAACAAATTTTGTTTCCACTTTTGTCAAAATTTTAACAGAATTACTATGTGATCATGGATACTCCCAGACACATTGTCCGTATGTCACTGGCTTACTGTATGTTTCCATACTGAATGTATGATGTGTTAACCTTCTATTGATATAAATGTTTCTGTCTATGTCAATGTGGCAATATTGAAGTCATTAGATCCACGCTAGAATTTTCAGCAAGAAAGTTTTTTTAAATTATGTTCAAGAAACACACTGTTGATCACGAGAATTCAAATGTTTCTGTTGATATCTACCAGCCTAACGCAAACTATGACATTACTTTGATTTCTTGTCGTAATTAAAGGTGGATGTCGATAATTCGAACCTAAAACATGTTGAGGGATATCGAGAAGTAGAATTGATATCAGTTTTAAGTTATAAAATAGCTGGTATTCTGGGTTGAATGCGCAGCTCTAGTGAAGATAAGAAGATTATACGAATTTAGTGATTTATTGAAGTGCCAGCAATAAAGTAAGGATCCATACTCAAGTTTTGGAGGGATGAGTGATCGATAGAGATGAAGAGCGGTTTCTTCATCTCCACTCTATTATTTGATATGACCTTTATAGGGGTAAAATGCTTTAACAGCATTTTGTTGCTAAGATTTCGATGTGTCCAATAAATGAACGTTTATTGTCAGAAATGAAAAAGGAGAAGACAATTGGCCTCAGGAAGGACCTTGATTGGGGTTTTCTCCAGAACTACTTCTGAAACTTTGAGGGATTTTCTTTCGAATAATACGTTAATGAACATAGGGTGTTTTCGCTTTTGAAAATATGAAGCAGTTTTCCAATGATCATTTATTAATTTTATTGAGACAGAGCAGCAATTGCTACTCTATTGATGGCATAAATCTTCAATTCTGCAGGAAACTCAGAACTGCCATCTACCAAACTGTAAACCATTTGTATGGTAAGTCTTCAATGATTCCAATGCTAAATTAAAGAATATAGTTCATTGTAATGTCAATAAAATTACATCACATACAATGACAATGTCAATTTCTCTTTTCAAATCAATATTTAAGTGTTCAGATCACACAATAGTATATTATTACAGACCCTGTTACAAACATAAACTCAGTTTATGTATTTCTGTGGCTAGCTCAGCCGTTCTATATAAAATATTTGATCTTGTGGGTTAATTTACACGTTATTTGTGAAGCAGAATGGTGTCGTGGTTAGCATGCTGGCCTCTCACGCCAAAAGCCTGGGTTCGAATCCTAGTCGATTTGTGACCTGGGTCTCATACTGTGTTGTGTCCCTAGGAAAGACATTTTTCAAATATTGCACAAGTTCACCCAGCTGTTGAAATGGGTACCTGAAGGCGGGAATTTCATATCGATAGGGTCATGCTGACACTGAAAGTACATTCCTTTGGGATAATAATACAAACTGTGCGCTTTGAGCATGCTCGACCAGGGGAAAGCATCTGTTGATAGGTGCTATTATTATCTTATCTTCAATTTGTATTTCTCAATCCCTGACAAGAAGAATACGAGTTTATGCTTGTTGCTATAGATGACTTCATTGTCATGTCCAACCGTTGTCTTTGGCTTATTTGGAAAGGAGGATTTTGCAGTTGTATAAGTTGTTTACGGACTATTTAGACGAAAGGAAATGAGGACGTTGTAATACGCAGCAGAACCTGCAGAAGCCATTGTTTACATTACTAGAGCATATCAAAGGAAATTTAGACAATTACATTATTTACGGAGTATTTAAAAAAACATTTATTACATGTTCCTCAATTCTACCTTGATTTAATTGTTGCTGTATACTATGAAAACATTTTCCTTTGACAGAAACAAAATCAGAACTAAGCTGACTTTGCTGGAATAATGTCTGTGTATAACTTTTAAGTAGAAGTATATTAGCATTAGATTTGATAACTTGTCTACTGGGATATGTGAATATATTAACTTCAGCCAAATGTTTTCCAAATGAATGTTGAGCATAACAAACCATGTTATCAAACATGGTGGTATCAACACAAGGGGAATATTGCTCATATACAATCCCTTTAACACTTGAAGTTATAATTGATGAAAATGTAATTGAAGTTCCATCAAAGAGTGTAGAGATTAAGATGTAAACGATATTTGATGAAAACATTATTGATACCAAATTATATTGGTTCAAATGGTTCTCCTTGATATCCTCTTATATGATTATGATTAAGAAGTCCTTTAGTATTTTTCAAAGCAAGTTTGCTCTTTCTGACGTTGCTGAAGATTCATCTATCTGCCTTTTCATTATCAGAACATGATAATATCAACACACCTCGAAAATGGAGCGTGGCAATTCCTATTCACTATAATATTGCATGATGTTAAACCAAAACTCCATTATTATTGTGCCATGTATTGTCTTTACAACCCCAAATGAAAGATAGTGCGATGACCAATTTGAAAAGCAAACTTTAAAAAAATAAAGTACTGTTATAGGATGCATTAAGAAAATGCATTTTTAATGGGTTTTTTTCGGTTTCAATAAGTAAGGGCCAGTATGCAAAACATAACTTTGATGGCTTATGGACATTAATTTCATATTCACATTCAGATGGAAACCCGAAATGATACAATGATACAACAAACAAATTTGAAATTATAAAATGTGTTCAAATTCAAATGATCGCCATGCAATTTTTGCTTTACATGCAACACCGTTATTACCATTACTGATAATTGGTTTGTGAAATAAGATGTTTTACCCTCTGAAGTAAACATAAATCACATGAACTATCATTAAATAATAAAAAATATTTTTTTTAAACTTTTAACATAGCTGTGATTGCTTATGGACATAACTTGAGTCATTTCATATTCACATTCAGGTGGAATCCAGAAATTATATAATGATACAACAAAATGAAGTACTACAATCCATCAACAGTCACGAAATTGTCAGGAACTATTTACAAATCATGTTACCCAGTTCTTTACATTGTCACAGTTGATACCTCTCGTTGTGTTACTATATGTTTCAGTCTATGAATAAAACTGAAAAAGATTAATAGGTTAATCTTGTGTTCTAAAATATACACAAACTAATCCAGGATCAGAATAAGCAAGAACTTGTCGTTTATTTTTGTCTCATTGACGTCAGGGATGATCTGACACTGAGACTTCAATGGCGATTTATGGCCAGCAACTCTAGATTTCATGTTTTATATTTCTATATAACACGCCATTGCAGGATAGAAATATAATATTAAATAATTAAAATGTATTAAGTTACAGACGCTGCATTCAACTCAAAGTCAGGTTTGTAAATAAAACAATGACTTATATATGTTTGGCTTCGCTAAAATAATGTATTTCACAAGATATTGACATCTCAAACCTAAACTCCTGCTCTGGGTAAATAATCACCCATAGGTCAAATTTGGAAATTGAAATGTAATTTTAGCATGACTCAATTTAAGCTGAATCTCCTTATACTAATTCTTATCCCGTTTTCTAAATACTGGAAAAGACAAGATGGAAAATTAAATTACACTTGTGACGTCATCCTATTGTTCTTTCACTCCATTATTTTCCAGTAATGGAGAGTTGCACATCACATCATATTTTTTAAGTAGAAATTTAATTTCTTTAACTTTTTAAAGCAATTTTGATAAAAGAGCGATACTTTGAGTGTAATTTAAGTAGGGTAATATCCTCGTAACTCTCCATTCCTTAAAAATAATGGGCCTCGGCCCCTCCGGGGCCTCGGCTCCATTATTTTTAAGGAATGGAGAGTTACTCGGACATTACCCTCTACGGAAGGATCGTCTTCAGCCCGTCCTTCAAAACAGACAGCAGTAATATTCCACTTATACAGAACATTTATTTGTCTACATTGCAAGCAAAATGCACCGGTCAACGAATACAGAACATTCAATGGGGAGAATACAACTGAAAGCATTGTTGAAGGTTCTGATTCAGAATACCATCGTTTGTTTAGCATATCATTGTACCAGGTTCCCAGTCAACTACTCAATGAGCAGAGGCTTATGTCAAAGTCACTTACTCAATGTGAATCCATTGGTGATTTTGAGCAGTGAGTTAACCATTCACACTCATAGATTATCCAGCCATGAAAATTAAGTGTTGGTAGGTTTGCCTCGTGACATTCTCATTCATATATGATTTATGATTTTTACATTAAATGGTGAATATACATTCTTTTGCGTGAGGGGGGAGATTAACTTCAATATACACGAGTAATTGTTGACTTGCAACATACGTAAAGTTTGAAATATATATGTGAAAGATATTCAAAATATTCTTATGTTTATATGTTTTAAAAGATATTTGAATGAAATGTCGCATATTGATATTTTTAATGTGCATTCGCAGTGTACAGTATCTATTGATATTGTGTAATTTCATTTCCAGGCTGTAAAACCATTTTGTTGATTACAACAATTCTGTTGATTGGGCATTTTTAAATTAAAAGGCAGTCGATATCTGATCCAATTGCACATTCCTTGCATTCCATTCATTTAAAGGGAATAATTACAATGATCAATATCTCTGATACTGGCGTTTTAATCAAAACAAGTCAATTGAATATGAAACAAAGTGTACTGGTAGAGAATGAAAACATCAGGAGATCCATGATTCCATATATACGAAGCAGTGTGTTTCTGGTATTTAACATAATCAGATAAATTACATGTATATATGGAAACCAAAGATACTATCTACTAGATTCATTCGGTCATATTTTTATAGCAAAACAATATCAACACTAACGAATCAAGTAAACGAATACATCATAATACGATGCACTAAAAAATATATTACAAAATAGGTTTCAATATGGCCATACATTTTATCATACAACGTTTAATACAGCAAACCAATGAAAATGTCAGCATTACCTATTTACCTATTTTATATTTCATCTCCAAATATATTTTCAAAAGGAGAAATACATGATGAGATGTATGACAGAGTTGTACTGAAGAAGCTTGTAGCAGGAAATCAGAACAAGGCCAGTTTCGAGAGACTTTACCTTCGTCACATATTGCAGAAGTTATTATTACGACCAGTTTATTACTTTAAACTGTTGACTGAACTTCAATTGTGTTAAGTAATGGTTAACACCCTCATCCTTTGGCGTTCTATAAAAGAGAGGCCTTTGTCCTAGGGAAGCCGCAGGCAAAGTTCTCTCTTTGCTAGAACGCCCGAGGATGAGGGTGTTATCTATTGTATATACCGAAAAAATAACAAACAAACACACTAACGTGAGTGCAGTTGTATATATTTTACTGCAGGTGGTCCGATGTAAAATAAAGAGCACATAAAATATCACGGAAGCATCTCTGACAGCAGAACGCTGACGAACAACCAACATTTTTCAGTCACCAATCCTTAGTGGTCTAGTGGTAGAGCCTTGGGCTACAAAGCCAAGGGTTGCGTGTTCGATTCCCACATTGTCTGCTATGAGAATTTTGAACTTGTCCGTCGAGGGCCTTATTCTGGATAATACCCTCTTGGAAGGTTATCTTTCTGTTCAAGGCCCTCCCAGCAGGGTTTTATCCAGTATAAGCCCTTCTCAATTGGCATTGTAAGGCCCTAGTTCATTTATTAGGGAAGTTCTCCCGGAAAAACAACTGAATTCAAAGACTGTTAAAAGGGCATTGAGGTATACAAATGTATTTAGTTGATAGCTAATTGATGGATTATTTGAAAAGGAATTACATTGTATCTGTCGGGGTATGATGTACCACTCCTCGACTCAGATAGGCTTTTCTGATAATTTACATAATAATTTAAAGGACGTCGTAGCTCACTAATGGTTCATGGCTCAGATGATCTGAGAATCTTTAATCAGTGTATGTTGTTTTATTAACTGATTCAAATGTCGCCAACAATATCATATCTCATCATACATATACCCATTATACATATATCCACGATTTCCAAACCGGAATACATAATAATCATGATCAGTTACTGGATTTAGATTTGCAGTTGGTAGTTTTAATTTGATTATCATGTGTGTGGTCCCGTTGTCCTAATACTACATTATAGAGGCGTTTAGATACCGGAACTGAAAAGTAAAAATTACGTTTCTCCAGGGCAATGCTTGGTAATATTGGTTTCTTTCGATTTGTATATTGTACAGTATTGTGTAGGATAATGGCCCTTGGAGAACGAACTGTAGTGGCGATTGTCGTTTTATACCAAATCATCAAAATAGTTTAATCTTTCAGAAAACTAAATGAACAATCAAAATAAAACTGAAGTGATGAATTTATTATGGACGTAGTTTTAAATCTGATTACCTGCTGAACTAAATGCTGGCAGCTGGATGCACATTTTTGTTTATAATCATCTGGATAGCTGGTTTTCTAAACAGTCTATAATAACATCATGTTAATGTGCTCAATGTTCTTACGTAAATATCCAACCAGATTCTAGTCTGAACGATCAACAGTTTACACATGCAGAGGACATAATGTTGTCATCACTGATTTTGTTTAAGATGTGAAACAATATACAAAGCAATCTCTTTTTTCTGAAATTACATGCACGAACTAAATTAGTTACTGGAATGGCCTGATTTGAACCACAATAACGAATGAAGGCAAGTTCTGAATGCCTGAAAATAATAATACTAATAATTATTATCAGGGAGGGAACGACTCACAATACTTTTTTCATAAAAGATGTAAGCTTGAGTGTGTTAGCTTTCTCTCTAATGTGTTCATTCAATCTTACACAACGTGTTTGATGATCAAGTATGCGGTTATTGATATGTTTATATGTGGTTTAATGGTTTGTATAAAAATTAGCTATAATGTGCTTTCCTATAATGTCCTTCCTAGTGTTCTTGAATGTAAGTTTTCTTAAAATATACATATATGGTAAAGCTTGTTTCTATTTTGGTGTTTATATGATACGCATTGCATATATAAGTGATACCTTCTCATGTGCATCACAGGAAATAATAGATCGTCATCATAATTCCACCTGTTCGTTGTGGTTAAATAAAATAAGCAATAAGTGCTAGTTAGTTTGCTTTTGGCAATTAACTGAATGTAGAATCACAATAAAGCTTAGTGTTTGTGGTTAGAACTTATCATACATACAATATACAGTTACAAACTATCATTGATTTCATTCATTTAAAAGAATAATCAGACACTCATGCACGAAGTAAGAAAGTAACAACAACAGCATGCCTGACAATGTCAGATACTTAATGTCAACATTGTATTTACAGCTTCTCATCATCAAGTCTCTGACATTTCCCTCCAGCCAGGAGAGAGACATCCCCGGGGAATGTGGACTGCATCAGTGATGACACTGTGTCATTTGTCTTCTCATTAGAGATGTATGGTGTAAGTGAGAGGGTGTTGATGTACAGAGACTCACAAACAAGCAGATACATGTCTGAAAGGTCATCCCATCACACGTTGAGTTGGGGACAAAGGAAGCAGTGTCTTCATCAAAGGGCACACACGTTTTATGGCCAATGATCAGTAAACAGTTCAAGTGTTGTGTTTATTATTAAAATTATTAATATCCTTACAACCCAAGTAAGTTATATCTGTACATGTACATATGTAATAAAATGAAAAAGTTACATATGGACTTTCGCTTGTCCCTCATTGTAAAAGCAAAGAATTTTTTTGTAAAATATTAATTTTGAATTCCTCTTTGGTGGTAAATAATGGTTTACATTTTTTATTGTTGGTGATTAATAAAGGTTTTAATTTTCACTGAGATGTAGAGAGATCAGGATGGCGGAATTGTTCCTCTCTTCTCATTATATAGTGGGTGCATATCAAAACCATACTCATGACACTGACTACATTAAAATCGTTGACAATATCACATTTACTCAAGATATATGTCTATAAAAATTGGAATTATATATATTTAAATATGGTAAATATTGGTATGCTGTAGGGATCTGTTATGGTGTTACCCGGTTTATCACTGCATTGGCAATGTTCTCTGACCATTCAACGTTCTCACCACCTTGTCTTACAATTTAATCTTACAGGTTCTATGGAGGTCGAGTTAATTTTTTGTTGTTGATGATATAGTATATAGTGGCAACATAATTAAAAAGGGAATACAAGAGAAAAAATGTGTATGTGTATAATAATCATAAATGCCTGTCAGAGAATGTTTATCAAAATGGGCAGAAGCTGTTGCTGAAAAAAAAAATATCCGGCATGGGTATCTTCATTTGCTTTTCACTCTGTTAGCAGAAAATAACTTGCAGGTCATTGAAGTAGGTTCTCAAAAGATGAACATGGCGTGACTTTATGAAGAGACGATATATCATAAAATGTCCAAATGATTCCTTTTGTGAAATACAATTAAGATAAGGGCTTATGTTTTCAAAATTTGACACTCGTCTCCAGATACAATATGCTACTTTTATACAACAATGCATTATGCAAGTACATGAACTGAAACTTCATCGATATGCTGTGCAAACACTCTGAGAATTCATCGATGTCATGTAGCCAATAGCTGTTGGACACCAACATTGCAACATTGAAAATTTCCTGATGTCCTCCTAGTCTATAAAACTTAAATACTGTTTCTGGAATCATCGATAATTTCATTCTGTACCAGTTCCTTTATTTAAAACGCCCGTATCAGCGATATAGATCATAAAAACTATCCCCTTTTGTTTTTAAATATGGAAACAATGTGCAATGGGATTAGAAATAGACTTTCTTTTTATTTAAAATATCCAACCAACAGCATTGTCGTCATCAGCAAAACGGTTTTACAGCCTCGTAATGAAATTAAACACAATCAATAGATACTCACAACGAATGTACAATAATAGTATTAATATGCGATCTTCCATTCAAATAGCTTGTTAAACATTTAAACATAAGAATACTTTGGATATAGTCCACATATACCTTTTACACTTAAGGTATGTTGCAAGTCAACAATTACTCGTATATATTGAAGTAATCTCCCTCCTTACGTCAAAGAATGTATATTCACCAGTTGATGGTCGTAAACAAAGTACTTCTTTTGTTGTTTATTTTCTGATACTTTTTGTCAGGCATGGAGAAGTTATATTGTTGAAGCATAACCAATGTAATATATTTCATACTAGCACATTTGCACTTATCACTGTTTGCAAGCCATTGTATTTCAAAGATATCTTTTGATTTTGTTCTATTGTTCGTGACGTCACTGCTGCATGACAACGAAGTAGACCATTTTGTTTAAACGATTCAAAGAAATTAGAACCGGCATTCCACTCGAAAAATTTATCTTTTGAATTTAACCAATTTGGTGGAAAACTTTCACTGTAAGTCGGGTACAATGTGTTAGTTTCTAAAGATCACGAGGTTACAGAAACTGGATCTGAATCGTCCTGCTATAAGTCTACAATTGACTTACATAAAACAGCAATAGCAATGCACTGACAACAACTATTATTATATACGTTAATTATAGAGTCATCTAGATAAGGAATTATTTTATGACATTGTATACTCGACATAAAACAGTTTTTCTCATTCCCAATTTCTAATCTGTAAAGGTAATTTCACCAACAGATATGCCATAAATCGTGTTATTTATACTTATATTGCTGTGTTACTATGGACCTCCATCTAGGTTTTCCCTTTCTTCTGTGGGGAAAATGATGTATATCATTTGATTATTGCATTGTTTATAGCCTGAAACAGAACATAACTTATCATGTTGGTGTTTAATTACAGTAAGGTTGTTGTAGTATTTCTGACAAGATTTATTAATTTTTTTACGAATTTATATTCTCTCGAATTTGCTGTTGTTCTCCATGAGTATCTTTGAACGTTAACACACACATCAACACACACAATATCAGAATTTCAATTGATCCTAACCCACGATAACAATGAATTATCAAATAAAGTATGTGTTAATAAACAATATCCTGTATATTCAGACGTGCACAACATTTAAAACAGAATGAATATGTAGTCTATCTTTTGTCTCAGTGACGTTGATGAACTTCATGAATTTGAAATAGCACTCCCACCAAAGTTAATATACCGCTATGGAAATTGGTATTTCCAGTCTCCAGTTTCGACCTAGTAATTCTATTCTTTGTGGGATGAATTTGCATTAGCATGTGTCTAGAAAATAAAGCTATATTCAACTTCTTGGTGATATTTATATTGAATGCACTTTTGAGTATCTAAATTCAGACGTTGGTAAATCATTTATCTAAATATGTTCAAAGATAAAGCTGATATTGGACATTTAGTCCGTCCTTCAAATCATACACTTGTACTTACATGTACTTCTTCTTTTTAGAATAGGTGATTTGAAACGAAAGACATTTTAACACATGAAGACTGTTTAATTTCATTTAAGTAAATATTTCTTATGATTAATTTAATTATCTTGTGTAGGCTTAAATTTAGGCTAACTTAGGGAATTATTTCAGGATTTTTTACTATTAGTATTCAGAGCCAAGTTTTTTGCGCTGCGCGCATCATTATGTTTCTAGTTTATTGGAAAGCGCATTTCCGGTTTCGGTTCGGAAACACATGCTGTCCCGAGAGTTGCACTTGCAGAGTCAAATATCAAAATGCTAGGGTTTGGGAGATTCACTCTTCAGGTAACTTTTGTTCTATGTTTTAATAACATTAAGTATTTACATTTTCTGTCTAAATTCACATGTTAATCTTTATAAAGAGTAATATTTCACTATTTTCAAAGTGCCACTGGCAAGTTCATGCTTGGGCGAGTCTATTATTCTTAAGGGTAGTGCAACATTTTTCCGTAATGCAATTTTCATGTTTGTGAATATCTTTTCATAAAGTTATTGTAATTTGTGCATATTTCTCCTTTTTAAGAGTATATTTCATGCCAAAATTTGTATTTGCATTGAGAATTTTATATATTTTCAACATGAGATATTTTCCACCCCTTTGAGTAAAATGGACCAGTCCATTAGATTCAGCACTGTTAATTTTACAAGTAAACTTATATTTCTTTATTTAGGGATTATTCTTCTGTAATTTAGAAAATATCAATTCAATTTATTTCAATTATATGATAGGCATTCTTTGCTGAGTTCAGACTTTTTGTAAAGCTGTAAGGTATACTTCTCTGTGGGATATTTTACTAGTGCTTCAGTCATTATAAACAGTGTTTGCATAGGGCATGCAAGAGTAACTTCCCTTGAAGAGTCATATCACTATAATATTTCAAGGCAAGCTAATCATTGTTTGTTTATTTATCTATATCAGATTTATGTCAATCTGTGTCATATTTATTTATTGTTATTTTTGTATTTCACAGAACGCTGAAATTAAACAGTGTTAGAAGAACTCCCAACTCTAGTTGTTCTTGACCCAATACGAACCAATAGGATTCGCATTGTGGAGATTTCTCACATCTATCGTATTTTAGTGCAGTTGATGAACGCATAGCTCTAACCGCCTGCACATTTTATAGTACTATTGTCAATTCATGTTTTCGAGACAGTCGTTCTACTACACTTGACAATCCTAAAGACACAACTATTTACCCGATTGTTCTGTCATTTAATAACTAAGACCATTCCTAGGCGACAGTGTACATCCCTGGGAAAGAAGCACAACAAGACTAGATAGTTTCTGTCCATGAGTGATAAATAGACTGAAACTAACTAACTAACATTTTACTTTTTAAAACATTATTTATATGTATGTGAGGATACTCATTGACTAAGATGTTTCACATGTGACACAACATCAATGCATTCTTCAGTTTCGTAATAGATAAATGTTGTCATTGGAGCACAGTGGTGTAGGGGTTAGCATGTATGCCTCTGACACCAACGGCCCGGGTTCGAATCCCGGTGGAGACACTAAACATTTGAGACCTGATTCTTATTGTGTTGTATCCTTGGGCAAGGCACGTCATCCACATTGCACTCAGTTCACCAAGTTGTATAAATGGGTACCTGGACATGGGAATGTAGGCGGCACCAAAAGTCATACAGGGTAATTATTGTGTAGCGCCTTGAGCATGCATTGTGCATGGATATGTGCGCATTATAAATATACTATTATTATAACTATTATTATATGTACGTAGCTGCAGTAGAGAACTGTTCTACACACAGTAAATTTTGGGTGCAATGCTACACTGAATTTCAGTGCAGTACCACCCATGGTTCGCTAGTTCCAGCCGATGCTCGCAGGTTTCACCGCAATGCATAGCCACATGGCGTTGCGGGCTTTCTCCCTGCCATAATACTAGCAGCCGCGATATAAGTGAAATACTCTCGAAAGCGGCGTTAAACCCCAAGTCACCACGTAGCATGTGGAATGATGGGACTACATTTCACTAGAATGAATTGGATCACCTTTATGTTCGCATTTCAGAAATGTGAATAACCAGAACAATGTAAAACGTGATTCGTTTATATTGTCTATGAAGCCATGTCATTCCATTGGTATTGTGCAGGATAAACATAATTAGTTTGTTGAATATGCATTGCAAACATATTACGTTTCTCTAACTTAACTTATGGTACACAATGTTAACATTACGTTTAATTGTTTCAGTCTTCATGAATGTTAAGTGGATAAAATGTGAAGATAATAATTTAGCTTCTGTGTAATGTGGGAAAAGATCCTTGATCGTTTGTTCTCACTGCAGTTGAGGCAACAGATCACTTGTGAAAATATATTGCTTAATATGAACACTGACATAATGATTTGAGAAGAGACACTTCCACATTAGAATCTCTTACCTGTGAAGCTACAACGAGTCACTAATATGCCAATATCAATATCGATTAACGATGTATTGCACTCAGCTTATCTGCTACTATTCTTAACAGCATCCAAGCAATCAAGCAGTCCGTTTGTCATGAGTTAAATATAAAATCTTCATTCTTGAGGTTAGGGGGTTCGATTCCTGATGTGCGCGTTATGAAAGACAATAAGAATAAGAGGACTGCATCATTTGTTTGGCAATTAGCTGTTAATGGATATAACAAACTTTGGACGATATTTAAAAATACACTTACAAATTGCAATCCGACATATGTGACAGTACGTGTTTGACATTTTGTTTAAAATACCAATGCGTTTACAATGGACAATGAAATGTTAAAAGTTTAATCCTCATAAGCCTTATACACTTTTCAAAATTAACCGACAGACGCCATTTCTTGCAAAACTTCGAAAGTATATCAATTCTCTTGTGTAAACTTGTAACAGAATCTGAAAACAAGCATAAATCATCGGCATATAACAACAGGAATAGTTCTACAAAATCCGAGTCAACAAAAGTACCCCTATCACCACATTGCTCTATTGCTGTATGTATTTGGTTAATAAACAGTGAAAATAACAAAGTGCTGAAAATACAACCTTGACACTATCATTATAAATGGGAAATTTGAAAAAATAAAATTAGCAAAAAACATGCTACAGCCCCTTTAACATATCTTTGATTAGTTAAGGACATAACTTGAGTCATTTCATATTCAAATTTAGGTGGAATCCCGAAATAACATAATGATATAATACAATGAAGTAGTATAATCCATCAACAGTCACGAAATTGTCAGGAACTATTTACAAATCATGTTACCCAGTTCTTTACTTTGTCACAGTTGACGATCAGAATAGCAGGGGGGTTAACATTTATGACACAATGCTTAATATCTTATGACAGAAATAGCTTCTGCATATGTTGCATGTATATTCATAGAACAGTTAGTTTAAAATGCATCATTTTCTGCAAATTGAATGTAAACATATATTTGAAAAGTTGTTGTCTAAAGCTGAAACACTTTACCCCTTCAACAAAGGAACTTTTAAGTAGAATTAGCTTAGCATTAGATTTGATAACTTGTCTACTGGGATATGTGAATACATTAACTTCAGCCAAATGTTTTCCAAATGAATGTTGAGCATAACAAACCATGTTATCAAACATGGTGGTATCAACACAAGGGGAATATTGCTCATATTAAAAACACTTGAAGTTATAATTGATGAAAATGTAATTGAAGTTCCATCAAAGAGTGTAGAGATTAAGATGTAAACGATATTTGATGAAAACATTATTGATACAAATTATATTTGTTCAAATGGTTCTCCTTGATATCCTCTTATATGATTATGATTAAGAAATCCTTTAGTATTTGTCAAAGCAAGTTTGCTCTTTCTGACGTTGCTGAAGATTCATCTATCTGCCTTTTCATTATCAGAACATGATAATATCAACACACCTAGAAAATGGAGCGTGGCATTTCCTATTCACTATAATATTACATGATGTTAAACCAAAACTCCATTATTATTGTGCCATGTATTGTCTTTACAACCCCAAATGAAAGATAGTGCGATGACCAATTTGAAAAGCAAACTTAAAAAAATTTAAAGTACTGTTAATGGATGCATTAAGAAAATGCATTTTAATGGTTTTTTTCGGTTTCCATAAGTAAGGGCCAGTATGCAAAACATAACTTTGATGGCTTATGGACATTAATTTCATATTCACATTCAGATGTAAACCCGAAATGATACAATGATACAACAAACAAATTCGAAATTATAAAAGGTGTTCAAATTCAAATGATCGCCATGCAATTTTTGCTTTATATGCAACACCGTTATTACCACTACGGATAATTGGTTTGTGTAATAAGATGTTTTACCCTCTGAAGTAAACATAAATCACATGAACTATCATTAGATAAAAAAAAATATTTTAAAAAACCGTTAACATAGCTGTGATTGCTTATGGACATAACTTGAGCCATTTCATATTCACATTCAGGTGGAATCCAGAAATTATATAATGATACAACAAAATGAAGAAGTACTACAATCCATCAACAGTCACGAAATTGTCAGGAACTATTTACAAATCATGTTACCAAGTTCTTTACATTGTCACAGTTGATACCTCTCGTTGTGTTACCATATGTTTCAGTCTATGAATGAAACTGAAAACGATTGATAGGTTAATCTTGTGTTCCAAAATATACACAAAATAATCCAGGATCAGAATAAGCAAGAACTTGTCGTTTATTTTTGTCTCATTGACGTCAGGGATGATCTGACACTGAGACTACAATGGGGATTTATGGCCAGTAACTCTAGATTTTATCTATTTTATTTCTATATAACACGCCATTGCAGGATAGAAATATAATATTAAATAATTAAAATGTATTAAGTTACAGACCCTGCATTCAACTCAAAGTCAGGTTTATAAATAAAACAATGAATTATATATGTTTGGCTTCGCTAAAATATTTCACAAGATATTGACATCTCAAACCTAAATTCCTGCTCTGGGTAAATAATCGCCCATAGGTCAAATTTGGAAATTGAAATGTAATTTTAGCATGTCTCAATTTAAGCTGAATCTCCTTATACTAATTATTGTCCCGTTTTCTAAATACTGGAAAAGACAAGATCGAAAAGGAAGGATCGTGTTCAGTCCGTCCAACAAAACAGACAGCAATAATATTCCACTTATACAGCACATCTATTCTTCTACATTGCATGCAAAATGCACAGGTCAACGAATATAGAACAGTCAATGGGGAGAATACAACTGAAAGCATTGTTGAAGCATTGTTGAAGGTTCTGATTCAGAATACCATCGGTTTATACCATATCATTGTACCAGGTTCCCAGTCAACTACTCAATGAGCAGAGGCTCATGTCGAAGTCACTTACTCAATGTGAATCCATTGGTGATTTTGAGCAGTGAGTTAACCATTCACACTCATAGATTATCCAGCCATGAAAATGAAGGGTTGGTAGGTTTGCCTCCTGACATTCCCAGTTCACGTGACATTCTCATTCATATATGATTTTCTCTACAAAAAGTATCAGAAAATAAACAACAACAGAAACCCATTGATTTTGACATCAAATGGTGAATATACATTCTTTGGCGTGAGGAGGGAGATTAACTTCAATATACACGAGTAATTGTTGACTTGCAGCATCCGTAAAGTTTGAAATATATATGTGAAAGATATTCAAAAATATTCTTATCACATGAGAAACATAAGGGATTTCATGAAGTATCCTGACCAGGATACTCCGAATTTCAGGACCAGTTTACAATAGGATATTCGGAGTATCCAAAAATATCCTGCTCAGGATACTCCGGGTTTCATGATTCAGGATACTTCAGGATACTTCAGGAAACTATATTAAACTATCGGAAATTGTTAGAAATTTTAAAATATTACATATAACACTACAAATTATAACACAGACATACGCGGTTTACCCCTGTCATACAGTTTTGGCATTAGTTGTTTCTGTCAGACGACATTAAATTCATGTAGACGCTTTTTTTGGAGAAAATTATACATTGCATGTGTAAAATCACGTTTGAAGCTTGGTCATTGTTGCTTCGCTATGATATGGGATGCAGAAAACTCGTACCCAAAACGAACTCGTCCCCACCGGGAATTCGTACCCACGGATAACTCGTACCCCAAAAAATCGGAGAACTCGTACCCACTTATTTTTTTTATATATATGTAGGAGAGGCAAGACAATAATATTGCCTTTGTATGATGTTTATTGCATAGTTTCTTAACATAACATAATAACACAATATACAACCATAGTTTCGTACTACAGATAGATACACACTTTCGTAATATAAATTACTTTCGTATTTCGTATTCGTATTGTACATACATCGTCATCCTTTATTTAAAACATTTGAACAATTTACAGAATAAATACAGAAATACTTTCGTATTTTAAATGCATCCCCATTGATATGTCCTTGTTATGTCGAATTACATCAAAAATATATATATACCATCCCATTTTCTTGAAAAACAACAAAGGGATGCTCACGTATCTATGTAACAATCTAAAAATGAAAATGTTATTGTTAAATTGTCATTATATGTAAAGCGTGCCAAAAGAGACTTTCTTATAAAAAGAAATGTATACCCTGTAAATATACAACACTGTAACTCTTCTGTATATGGGCCGGAGGTGCATGAATGGGACCAGTGAATAGAAGGGATAACAGATTAACAATACAATTGCTACTCAATTTAGATAATTGCCTAGTCATTGTTCATGGATTCGTAGAAGTTGCATATATATAGTATATCCATAATCCGTAATTTCAATTTAATATAATACATTAGTTGTACTTATATTATTAATACATCTTATACCAAAAATAAAATTTGGGTACGAGTTCTCCGGCGGATTTGGGTACGAGTTCTCTGATTTTTTATGGGTACGAGTTCGTTTTGGGTACGAGTTTTCCTACAGCCCTATGATATGTATCAATATCAAATGCATTAGTTGCCTGCATTAAAGTTCTTTATACAGGTTCTTTTATAATTGTTGTCTAGATCGTGATAGATTTATGAAAAACCTAAAACTCACCTTTTGTAAAAGCGTATCTGAAAGAACAATATGAATATCCATATCAAATGCAGGTATTACACGACACATGTGTATCCACCATTGATGCAACTCTTAGGTGTTTACACGTGTAGTATCTCGGGATAAGTGGTAAATATCTTGCCCAATTGATTATCCCGGATTTCAGCTCAAATCTCATTGGTGTTTCACTTAACTGATCTCATTGGATAACTCAAAACAGTATATCATCAATTAGCTGTGACGCGATTCAATTGACAGGCAATTAGTCACCTGCCCATAAGCCACCCGTATGTGTTTTTACAGGTGACAAGTTCACACCTGCTTAGCTAGTATTGTCTGAGTAGCTTAATTGACACTAACAAAGAAGTCTGCATTTCATAGACGGTCTTCACAGGACATGAACACAATGTTATATAACAAACAAGATTCACCAAGACGAGGGATTAACGAGGGATTGTGGTCAATATGGGTACCAACTTGAGGCAAAGCTCATGTCTCTTGATAGATGTTGAAATAAACTGATTCAAATTTTATATGGTTTTAACAATATTTATTCATGTACTCAGGGGAATCAACAAACAGGGTTTACCCTATTCAAATGTTTCACCCCAATAAAACAGGATAATTATATCATAAATACTATCATACATACATTAATGTAGAAAAACATAACATCATTTTAAAAGACATTTCATGAGAAACTTTGCCATGAGAATAAACTTATGAACAGCCTGAATTACGGATTATTTATGTATTAATATGATTTGACAAGGTCTTGTTACCAAATAGTTCAGTATTCAGGTCGTAACCATTTCAATAAAAGAAGCTTAAATGGCGGATATTTGTATAATTTGGACACATTTATAGATAATGAGGTGCATTAATATCTATATAATGTACCATATCCAGACTGTAACTCCAGACTATCTGAGCGATCTTGGCCAAGACGGGTATTTGAACAAAGTAATTATAATCTAAGAAACCGTTCTTCCATTTAAGCAATTAACTGTATAACTCAGAGGTATTCTCAGTCTTTCTTGCCAAATACCATTATGCTGTGGAATTCTTTACCAGACTAAGTCATCAACGATCCCACCCTTTATCAATTCAAAACTGTTAAATGTTAAACCAAACAGAAACTCAGAATTCTTGTTAATTTAGGGACTAGATTATATCAAATCATCCATTGTCGCCTTAAGGTCGGTTGTAGTTATTGAAACGCCTACTTTTATAATAGACATATATCGGAAACGTCCAGATGTTCATGTGGTCACAACAACGAAGACTTAGTTCGGCATCTATTTACTTGCTGAAGCTATTACCATTTGAGATCAAATATGTATTTTTACAATCAAGGCTATGACATAACAACAGTATTATAAGGTAACAGCTCCTTGAAGGACACAGCTAACAATAATATTTAGAACGCATTACATCAGTTTATCAGTTAAAGCAACCGGTTTCTTTGAAAGTATCTTGTAGTTAATGATTAAATTCTGCGCCGCGGCCCACTTCATTATAAGGCACACCTAACAACATAACAATATTCATGTGTGATGTTATAGAAATGTTAATTTTCATTTTTCTGTCTCATAAAATACATATATGAGCCGGAGCGGAGCGACTTGTTAGCCAATAATTGTTTCATGTTATGAAATAATATACGTTTAAATATGGTTTAAACATATTTATTTCATTCATGAAATGTATTGGTAAACACGCTTTTAAAGTTTATCTGAGAATACAGGAAATTATGTGTCATGGTGATTTTACAATATATCATAAATTTTCAAAAGTCAACAACAATACTTTTAACACATGTTTTGAGCGACAGCCTTTATATTAACTTGCGTTGTTAAGAAACACTCAAACCAGTCTTCGAGGTCAAAGGTTACAAATGTTGTTTGTTGTTATAGTAAATTGGTGTACTCGGTTAAGCTAAAAGTAAAGTTAGCTGATCAGGTGAGGAGCAAGAAGATAATCCTGTTTTAATTATGTTATTACAAATAACGAGTTTACTTTAGTTTTACTTTACTTAATTTATCCTTAAAAGTACTATCAATGTTGTTTTCATGACTTTTTCAATGACAAGATTTTCAAAATAATTCAAGTCAATACCATATCCTTATTGTTGCTTTATATAAAAACTGTTACTTTGTTTTCATACATTCATTGAAATAACCATTTTGACATGTTCGCCGATCCTATTTTCATGTTTATGAAATGAAATATGTTTAAACCATAATGATATGCATCTTCATCCGCAGATTTGATATTACTTTTAGCCTTACAGAAAATCAACCAAGAGCAAAGAAATAAATATATGTTTTGTTTAAACATATTTTTATTTCCATGAAATGAAATCTGGATTGGCAAACAAGCAAACACTTATGTGAATGCCGGTCCCGTACATATAAGCAGTTACATATAAAACGTGACGTACTAATGGACACAATACAAAAACAAAATACAACACAAAACAGAGAATCAATACTCATGTAAATTCCAAACATCTCTTTGGATGATGTCATGAAACTATATATGTACAGATTTTAACAGTTCTAAATTAACATGTTCTGATGAGCTAGAATTGCCAAATATAATTGAAGAGAATTTAACCCTTTGGAAAAGAAATGTGCATTTAACCTTATATCACTGAATATAGGACAGATAAGGAAAAAGTGATTGTTGTCATTTCTGCAGTTACGTGCAGAGTTTCAGTTTCCTGAAGTATCCTGTGCTCAGGAAATTCCCTGTAAACTGATCATGATACCTCATTAAACCCTTAGGGTATCCTGAGCAGGATACCTCATTAAACCCTTAGGGTTTCATGAGGTATACTGTATCAGGATACCCCCAATTTTCTAGCAGTGTATGTTTATATGTTTTAAAAGATATTTGAATGAAATGTCGCATATTGATAGTTTTAATGTGCATTCGCAGTGTACAGTATCTATTGATAGTGTGTAATTTCATTTCCAGGCTGTAAAACCATTTTGTTGATTACAACAATTCTGTTGATTGGGCATTTTTAAATGAAAAGGCAGTCGATATCTGATCCAATTGCACATTTCTTGCATTCCATTCATTTAAAGGGAATAATTACAATGATCAATATCTCTGATACGGGCGTTTTAATCAAAACAAGTCAATTGAATATGATCAAAGTGTACTGGTAGAGAATGAAAACATCAGGAGATCCATGATTCCATATACGAAGCAGTGTGTTTCTGGTATTTAACATAATCAGATAAATTACATGTATATATGGAAACCAAAGATACTATCTACTAGATTCATTCGGTCATATTTTTATAGCAAAACAAGTAATATCCACACTAAAGAATCAAGTAAATGAACACATCATAATACGTTGCACTAAAAATATATTACAAAATAGGTATTCAATATGGCCATACATTTTATCATACAACGTTTAGTACAGCAAACCAATGAAAATGTCAGCATTACCTGGTCTTCATTAATGTATTCAAGTGATTACAAGATAAACATATATTGATATTTTCATAAATACATAAAACCAATACATATTACTGGTATTTCATTAATGTAAAAGGCCTTATAATTATGATAAAGCTTACTACGATAAACTACCATACTGACTATCGAGTAAAATGATCCTCTTCGAAATAACAAATAGTACCACAATTATAGTAATAGTTTCTAACATGTAAGATAACATTAGGGTCATTAGCTATACTTTTATTAATTATCAATTATTAATTGTTAATTAATTGAAAAACACATTATCCTCAGTAGTAAGAATATGTTATTGCATTTTTCATCTCCAAATATATTTTCAAAAGGAGAAATACATGATGAGATGTATGACATAGTTGTACTGATGAAGCTTGTAGCAGGAAATCAGAACAAGGCCAGTTTCGAGAGACTTTACCTTCGTCACATATTGCAGGAGTTATTATTACGAGCAGTTTATTACTTTAAACTGTTGACTGAACTTCAATTGTGTTAAGTAATGGATAACAACCTCATCCTTGGGCGTTCTAGAAAAGAGAGGCCTTTGCCCTAGGTAAGCCGTAGGCAAAGTCCTCTCTTTGCTAGAACGCCCGAGGATGAGGGTGTTATCTATTGTATATACCGAAAAAATAACAAACAAACACACTAAGGTGAGTGCAGCTGTCTAAATGTTTTACTGCAGGTGGTCCGAAGTAAAATAAAGCGCACATAAAATATCATGGAAGCATCTCTGACAGCAGAATGCTGACGAACATCCAACACTTCTCAGTCAGCAATCCTTAGTGGTCTAGTGGAAGAGCCTTGGGCTACAAAGCGAAGGGTTGCGTGTTCGATTCCCACATTGTCTGCTATGAGAATTTTGAACTTGGCAATCTTGTGGCCTGTTTGGACTTAGAATCACTTTGGTGCTACGAATTGTCCGTCGAGGGCCTTATTCTGGATAATACCCTCTTGGAAGGTTATCATTCTGTTCAAGGCCCTCCCAGCAGGGTATTATCCAGTATAAGCCCATCTCAATTGGAATTGTAAGGCCCTAGTTCATTTCGTAGGGAAGTTCTCCCGGAAAAACAACTGAATTCAAAGACTGTTAAAAGGGCATTGAGGTATACAAATGTATTTAGTTGATAGCTAATTGATGGATTATTTGAAAAGGAATTACATTGTATCTGTCGGGGTATGATGTACCACTCCTCGACCCAGATAGGCTTTTCTGATAGCTTTACATAATAATTTAAAGGAGGTCGTAGCTCACTAATGTATCAACATGCTTCATGGCTCAGATGATCTGAGAATCTTTAATCAGTGTATGTTGTTTTATTAACTGATTCACATGTCGCCAACAATATCATATACCATTTTTAAACATCTCATCATACATATACCCATTATACATATATCCATGATTTCCAAACCGTCATACATAATAATCATGATCAGTTACTACTACTGGATTTGGTGTTGCAGTTGGTAGTTTTAATTTGATTATCATGTGTGTGTGGTCCCGTTGTTCTAATACTACATTATAGAGGCGTTTAGATATCGTAATTTTTCGGAACTGAAATGTATAAATTACATTTCTCCAAGGCCATGCTTGGTTATAATGGTTTCTTTCGTTTTGTATATTGTACAGTATTGTGTAGGATAATGGCCGTTGGAGAACGAACTGTAGTGGCGATTGTCGTTATATCCAAAATCATCAAAATAGTTTAATCTTTCAGAAAACTAAATGAAGAATCAAAATAAAACTGAAGTGATGAATTTATTATGGACGTAGTTTTAAATCTGATTACCTGCTGAACTAAATGCTGGCAGCTGGATGCACATTGTTTATAATCATCTGGATAGCTGGTTTTCTAAACAGTCTATAATAACATCATGTCAATGTGCTCAATGTTCTTACGTAAATATCCAACCAGATTCTAGTCTGAACGATAAGCAGTTTTCCTCAAACAATATACAAAGCAATCTCTTTTTTTTTCTGAAATTACATGCACGAACGAAATTATTTACTGAAATGGCCTGATTTGAACCACAATAACGAACGAAGGCAAGTTCTGAATGCCTGAAAATAATAATAATAATTATTATTATTATTATCAGGGAGGGAACGACTCACAATACTTTTTTCATAAAAGATGTAAGCTTGAGTGTGTTAGCTTTCTCTCTAATGTGTTCATTCCATCTTACACAACGTGTTTGATGATCAAGTATGCGGTTATTGATATGTTTATATATGGTTTAATGGTTTGTATAAAAATTATCTATAATGTGCTTTCCTATAATATCCTTCCTAGTGTTCTTGAATGTAAGTTTTCTTAAAATATACATACATGGTAAAGCTTGTTTCTATTTTGGTGTTTATATGATACGCATTGCATATATAATTGACAACTTCTCACGTGCATCACAGAAAATAATAGATCGTCATCATAATTCCACCTGTTCGTTGTGGTTAAATAAAATAAGCAATAAGTGCTAGTTAGTTTGCTTTTGGCAATTAACTGAATGTAGAATCACAATAAATCTTAGTGTTTGTGGTTAGTACTTATTGTACATACATTATACAGTTACAAAGTATCATTGACACTCATGCACGAAGTAAGAAAGTAACAACAGCATGTCTGACAATGTCAGATACTTAATGTCAACACTGTATTTACAGCTTCTCATCATCAAGTCTCTGACATGTCCCTGCAGCCAGGAGAGAGACATCCCCGGGGAATGTGGACTGCATCAGTGATGACACTGTGTCCTTTGTCTTCAGATGAACGCCTCATTAGAGGTGTATGGTGGAAGTGAGAGGGTGTTGATGTACAGAGACTCACAAACAAGCAGATACATGTCTGAAAGGTCATCCCATCACACGTTGAGTTGGGGACAAAGGAAGCAGTGTCTTCATCAAAGGGCACACGCGTTTTATGGCCAATGATCAGTAAACAGTTCAAGTGTTGTGTCTATTATTAAAATTATTAATATCCTTACAACCCAAGTAAGTTACATCTGAAACCCTACACATGTGTAATAAAATGAAAAAGTTACAATATGGACAATTGCTTGTCCCTCATTGTAAAAGCAAAGAAAATCTTTGTAAATAATTAATTTTGAATTCCTCTTTGGTGGTAAATGATGGTTTAAATATTTTATTGTTGGTGATTAATAAAGGTTTTCATTTTCACTGAGATGTAGAGAGATCAGGATGGCGGAATTGTTCCTCTCTTCTCATTATATAGTGGGTGCATATCAAAACCATACTCATGACACTGACTACATTAAAATCGTTGACAATATCACATTTACTCAAGATATATGTCTATAAAAATTGGAATTATATATATTTATATATGGTAAATATTGGTATGCTGTAGGGATCTGTTGTGGTGTTACCCGGTTTATCACTGCATTGACAATGTTCTCTGACCATTCAACGTTCTCACCACCTTGTCTTACAGTTTAATCTTACAGGTTCTAGGGAGGTCGAGTTAATTTTTTGTTGTTGATGATATAATATATAGTGGCAACATAATTAAAAAGGGAATACAAGAGAAAAATATGTATGTGTATAATAATCATAAATGCCTGTCAAACATTAGAGAATGTTTATCAAAATGGGCAGAAGCTGTTGCTGGAAAAAAATATCCGGCATGGGTATCTTCATTTGCTTTTCAATCTGTTAGCAGAACTAAACTTGCAGGTCATTGAAGTAGGTTCTCAAAAAATGAACATGGCGTGACTTAAAAAGAGACGATATATCATAAAATGTCCAAATGATTCCTTTTGTGAAATACAATTCAGATAAGGGCATATGTTTTCAAAATTTGACACTCGTCTCCAGATACAATATGCTTCTTTTATACAACAATGCATTATGCAAGTACATGAACTGAAACTTCATCGATATGCTGTGCAAACACTCTGAGAATTCATCGATGTCATGTAGCCAATAGCTGTTGGACACCAACATTGCAACATTGAACATTTCCTGATGTCCTCCTAGTCCATAAAACTTATGGTCAGTTTTGTAGCATCCATAATGCATTTCATGTGTGTGAGAGCATGGGGATCAGTGGATACTCGTCCTGGCACAAAGTAACATGGTTCTAGTATTACAAGGTGTTAGTTACTGTTCAACACCAGTTGGACAATATCACAGCTATTTGTGGTGAACGAAATTCGAGGGGACATTCCTGTTTTACATTACATCACGGTCCACTTAAAACAGTACTGAGGGTAATATTTTGGTGAATTTAGGTTTCACAATATGACAAACGATTCTTTTTCTAGAAAAAGAAACATAATATAATATTCAAAACAAAATATTTGACAAATAGCTTGATTTTGAAAGTAAACAGCTATATGTTATGTCTATATCAAAAGCCAAAATCCCCCATACCGATGTTCTGTAATCCCTTCTGCTACAGCCTGGCTGTGCTATTTATTTTTAGAAGAAAAAGCAGATTCCCATAGCAATTATATGAAGCAAAGCTTATTGTTCTTATCAAAGTTAAAGGTTATTAATGACGCACGGCCAGTAACATGAAGAATGAACATAAGACTGGTGGTGAGCGTGGGAGTTTAAATGTATATCTCTTGCTGTATGACATTTAGAAAAGTCTCTCAACAAAAAAGTTAATAATTTTCAGGTTTCTATTATTATATGTTTTAAATATAAGTCTACATTTATTTTATTAGTACAGATACATTCTTTCAACTAGCTTGATTGTGATAAAGATGTTTCAGGGGAAAGTATTAGAGAGACTCTGTGAACAACTAAGTGCTTGGTTACTTGTGTCTTTCTAAATTCTGTTACCAAAGTAGTATTGAATTAACGGACAAAATGTGTGTTCGTTTCTTCATCTAATTTCAGATTAGTTGGTTCTTTTAGTGGATAAACATTCAGGTCATGACAGTTTGATATTCAATATAAATAATTAATTGCCTTTATACTTCATTAAAAACTCCTCAAAGGAATAATATCAAAAGACATGAAATAATCAATAAAATCCCGAACTCGCAATAAGAATAATTTCATAAATAATGACATTTCAGAAATAATGATGGTTAAATAACATGCTGATTTTCCGGGATAATAGCCGTTAGAGAAACGGTTAATATAATAGCTCTGACAACCTTCGTGATTCATAATGGATAAGGCGACATTTCTTGTTAATACATAGCATCAAAGTCCCTCTTTCTTTGTTGTAAGATACAAATCACAGTTATTAGGCTTCAACTATTCCATTACTGTCAGTGATTAAGTGAGATGAGACAGAAAATATTCTTTTACGAAAACAGCCTCCTCCCCAAATGCGCACAAACTTCAATACAGATGGAGAAACTGTCTAATTACACTGAATGAAGTTTTACCATTTCTAGAGAATTTGGCACCAACGTACCTTCAAGAACTTAATCCTGTTTCAAATCCTGGCATCAAAAATTAACTATAATCTTCGTAATTCTAATGATATTTCACTCCCTTCTCAAGACTAAAATTTTCGTATGAACCCAATTTCAGTCAACAATAAGAACGTGCAACGAATTCCCTGTGGAAATGAGGAATTATGGGTCATTGAAATCTTTTAAATCTAATATTATCATTAAACATTAAGCTACAACTATTTTGATTTTGGACAAAGAAACAATAATATCATTCTTACAAAATTACGTAACATGTGTAGTCCGTTAAATTATGATCTCTTTGGTATTGTCGATATCCAAAGTTGTTCCTGTGGAAATGTTTTTGAAAATTCCTACCACTATCTATTGAAGTGTAAATTATATACTGCACAAAGAACTGCAATGATATCCAATTTACGCAGAATCACCACTTTAAACATACATGAAAATCAGAACATATTTAAACTCGTTCAAACCTACATTTGTCAATCTAAAAGGTTTTCTTATATAATAAATTATTGTTACTGTTCCTCTGTTTCCCCTTATATATATATGTGTGTGTGTGTGTGTGTAAATACTTAGGAGAGGGTGTTTTAAGTTGTATAACTGGTATCCAATCCTTTTCTTATGAATAAAATATGTTTGAAACGAAATGGTTAAAGTTTATTGTTCGCACATGGGAACATTGAGAGGAAGATCACAAAAGTTATTTAAAATGGGCAAATTTGACTAAAAGAATAAAAACATGACAATATATCGGTCTAATGATTCATTTCAAGGTTATTTGGGTCAGTATGGGTGGCTTTTTGGTTCCTTACTGGCTTTTTTTTTCTCCACCTTGTGGGTGACATGACTTTGGTTTCTGGAACTTCGATGCAGCAATTTCTGCTAATCTTATGTGCCGACCAAAAAGGAAAAATAATATTATTGCAGATATTGTCATTGCCTAATTGATTAAATGTAACATTCTGTTATTGATATTTATATAAAGCAAAATACTTACAGTTGACATGACATCTACTAGTTGTCATAGCGTCCAGTATATTTGCCAAGGAGGCTGTTTGCCTGTATATTTCCAAATATAATAAACATAACGAGTAAATATTTGATTTAAAAAATTCAAATGCTGAGCGCAAAGTGTCCATTCCTCATTTCGATAACTTTGAAAGAAAATAAAGATGCAAATATGGTGTTTTAATTTAGACATTGTAAAAGTTATATTTTTTAACCATTTAGAAATGTAAGACAGAGTATACATTATACACATTGACCCTGACATTGACGTAAACATATTGATTAACTCAAATGTTGATGAAATACATGGTTGAACTATCCTTTGGTGCAAAAACTGATGCATGTTTGAACTTTATTATGACGCACACTTATAAATTCAAATGCATCGATTTGCCTATGTATTCAGTTTACGCAGTCGCACTGTCACATATGTGTTAACTTAATACATTTTAATGCTTTAATATTCTACTTCTATCCTGCAATGGGGTGTTATGTAGAACTATAATACATGGAATCTAGAGTTGCTGGCCATAAATCGCCATTGTAGTCTCAGTGTCAGATCATCCCTGACGTCAATGAGACAAAAATAAACGACAAGTTCTTGTTTATTCTAATCCTGGATTATTTTGTGTATATTTTAGAGCAGAAGATTAACCTATCTATCTTTTTCAGTTTTATTCATAGACTGAAAGATATGGTAACACAACGAGAGGTATAAGTTCATTGCATAAGAGTTCCCCTTTGTTGAACGGGTAAAGTAAACTTTCCAAATATATGTTTACATTCAATTTGCAGAAAATGATGCATTTTAAACTCACTGTTCTATGAATACACATGCAACATATGCAGAAGCTATTTCTGTCATAAGATATTAAGCACTGTGTCATTAATGTTAACAACCCTGCTATTTTGATTGTCAACTGTAACAATCTAAAGAACTGAGCAACATGATTTGTAAATAGTTCCTGACACTTTCGTGACTGTCGATGGATTATACTACTTTGTTATATCATTATGTTATTTCGGGATTCCACCTGAATTTGAATATGAAATGACTCAAGTTATGTCCTTAACTAATCAAAGATATGTTAAAGGGGCTGTAGCATGTTTTTTGCTAATTTTATTTTTTCAAATTTCCCATTTATAATGATAGTGCCAAGGTTGTATTTTAAGCACTTTGTTTTTTTCACTGTTTATTAACCAAATACAAACAGTTATGGAGCAATGTGGTGATAGGGGTACTTTTGTTGACTCGGATTTTGGAGAACTATTCCTGTCGTTATATGCCGATGATTTATGCTTGTTTTTAGATTCTGTTACACGTTTACACAAGACAATTGATATACTTTCGAAGTTTTGCAAGAAATGGCATCTGTCGGTTAATTTTGAAAAGTGTATAAGGCTTATGAGGATTAAACTTTTAACATTTCATTGTCCATTGTAAACGCATTGGTATTTTAAACAAAATGTCAAACACGTACTGTCACATATGTCGGATTGCAATTTGTAAGTGTATTTTTAAATATCTTCCAAAGTTTGTTATATCCATTAACAGCTAATTGCCAAACAAATGATGCAGTCCTCTTATTTTTATTGTCTTTCATAACACGCACATCAGGAATCGAACCCCCTAACCTCAAGAATGAAGATTTTATATTTAACTCATGACAAACGGACTGCTTGATTGCTTGGATGCTGTTAAGAATATTAACAGATAAGTTGTTAAAACACTGAAGACACCTTCTGAGTGCAATACATCGTTAATCGATCTTGATGTTGGCATATAAGTGACTCGTGATAGCATCACCGGTAAGAGATTCTAATGTGATGTGTCTATTCTCAAATCATTATGTCAGTGTTCATATTTAGCAATATATTTTCACAAGTGATCTGTTGACTCAACTGCAGTGAGAACAAACGATCAAGAATCTTTTTCCGCATTACACAGAAGCTAAATTATTATCTTCACATTTTATCCACTTAACATTCATGAAGACTGAAACAATTAAACGATAATGTTAACATTGTGTACCATAAGTTAAGTTAGAGAAACGTAATATGTTTCCAATGCATATTCAACAAACTAATTATGGTTATCCTGCACAATACCAATGGAATGACATGGCTTCATAGACAATATCAACGAATCACGTTTTACATTGTTCTGGTTATTCACATTTCTGAAATGCGAGCATAAAGGTGATCCGATTCATTCTAGTGAAATTTGGTCCCATCATTCCACATGCTACATATAATAATAATAATAATAATAATAATAATAATAATATATTTATAATGCGCACATATCCATGCACAATGCATGCTCAAGGCGCTTACACAATTATTACCCTGGAGGAATCGTACTTTCGGTGCCACCTACATTCCTATGTCCAGGTACCCATTTATACAGCTGGGTGAACTGGTTGCAATGTGGATGAAGTGCCTTGCCCAAGAACATAACATAGTATAAGATCCAGGTCTCAAATGTTTGGTGCCTCCACCGGTATTCGAACCCGGGCCGTTGGCGTGAGAGGCATACATGCTAACCCCTACACCTCTTTGCTCCAATGACAACATATATATATATCAATTAAGAAACTGAAGAATTCATTGATGTTGTGTCACATGTGAAACTTCTAAGTCAATGAATATCATCACATACATATAAATAATGTTTTAAAAAGTAAAATGTTAGTTCGGCTGGCTTCTGGGGACATGATATAACTATGTTTCAGTCTATTTATCACTCATGGACACAAACTATCTAGTCTTGTTGTACTTCTTTCCCATAGATGTACACTGTCGCCTAGGAATGGTCTTTGTTATTAAATGACAGAACAATCGGGTAAATAGTTGTGTCTTTAGGATTGTCAAGTGTAGTAGAACGACTGTCTCGAAAACATGAATTGACAATAGTACTATAAAATGTGCAGGTGGTTAGAGCTATGCGTTCATCAACTGCACTAAAATACGATAGATGTGAGAAATCTCCACAATGCCAATCCTATTCTAAAAAGAAGAAGTACATGTAAGTACAAGTGTATGATTCGAAGGACGGGCTAAATGTCCAATATCAGCTTTATCTTTGAACATATTTAGATAAATGATTTACCAATGTCTGAATTTAGATACTCAAAAGTGCATTCAATATAAATATCACCGAGAAGTTGAATATAGCTGTATTTTCTAGACACATGCTATTGCAAATTCATCCCACAAAGAATAGAATTACCAGGTCGAAACTGGAGACTGGAAATACCAATTTCATTAGCGGTATATTAACTTTGGTGGGAGTGCTATTTCATATTCATGAAGTTCATCAACGTCACTGAGACAAAAGATAGACTACATATTCATTCTGTTTTAAATGTTGTGCACGTCTGAATATACAGGATATTGTTTATTAACACATACTTTATTTGATAATTCATTGTTATCGTGGGTTAAGATCAATTGAAATGTTGATATTGTGAGTGTTGATGTGTAAATGTTAACGTTCAAAGATACTCATGGAGAACAACAGCAAATTCGAGAGAATATAAATTCGTAAAAAAATTAGTAAATTTTGTCAGAAATACTACTACAACCTTACTGTAATTAAACACCAACATGATAAGTTATGTTCTGTTTCAGGCTATAAACAATGCAATAATCAAATGATTTACATCATTTTCCCCACAGAAGAAAGGGAAAACCTAGACGGAGGTCCATAGTAACACAGCAATATAAGTATAAATAACACGATTTATGGCATATCTGTTGGTGAAATTACCTATACAGATTAGAAATTGAGAATGAGAAAAATTGTTTTATGTCGAGTATATATATATATAACAATAGTTGTTGTCAGTGTATTGCTATTGCTGTTTTATGTAAGTCAATTGTAGACTAATTCCAGGACGATTCAGATCCAGTTTCTGTAACCTCGTGATCTTTAGAAACTAACACACTGTACCCGACTGACAGTGAAAGTTTTCCACCAAATTGGTTAAATTCAAAAGATACATTTTTCGAATGGAATACCCGTTCTAATTTCTTTGAATCGTTTAAACAAAATGGTCTACTTCGTTGGTATGCAGCAGTGACGTCACGAACAATAGAACAAAAACAAAAGATTTATTTGAAATACAATGGCTGGCAAACAGTGATAAGTGCAGATGTGCTGGTATGAAATATATTACATTGGTTATGCTTCAACAATATAACTTCTCCATGCCTGACAAAAAGTATCAGAAAATAAACAACAAAAGAAGTACTTTGTTTACGACCATCAACTGGTGAATATACATTCTTTGACATAAGGAGGGAGATTACCCTAATATATACGAGTAATTGTTGACTTGCAACATACCTTAAGTGTAAAAGGTATATGTGGGCTATATCCAAAGTATTCTTATGTTTAAATGTTTAACAAGCTATTTGAATGGAAGATCGCATATTAATACTATTACTGTACATTCGTTGTGAGTATCTATTGATTGTGTTTAATTTCATTACGAGGCTGTAAAACCGTTTTGCTGATGACGACAATGCTGTTGGTTGGATATTTTAAATAAAAAGAAAGTCTATTTCTAATCCCATTGCACATTGTTTCCATATTTAAAAACATGCAAAGGGGATAGTTTTTATGATCTATATCGCTGATACGGGCGTTTTAAATAAAGGAACTGGTACAGAATGAAATTATCGATGATTCCAGAAACGAGACAATAAGATTTTGATAGTTTACATCATTATGTAAAATACACCTCCACATGAATACCAAAGCTAGTTTCTATTAGAGGCATTTGGTCATATTTCGTGCTAGGAAAAATGCAATATTCACACTAACATATCAAGCACATGGGCCGATCAGAACACAGTGCACTACAAACACTATACCAAACAACATATGTACTCAATATTGTCATACATTATATATAGCACGTCTCATATAACGGACAAATTGTCATTTGTATTCGCAACAAAGATGGAGAAATAAAAGCAAATGAAAATATCGGCATTGTCTGGCCTGAAATAACTTTTTAACTGAGTTACTTTTTATGGGCCCCCATTATTTTAACAAGGTGATTAAACGATACAAATATTGACATTTTTCACAAATATGTTAAACCATTATACATAACCATTATTTCATTTATATCAATAACCATATTTTTTTATTATAATGAAATATGATACTGACGACACTATATAGTAATGTAATCTACCTCGAAATAACAGTTAGTGTCAAAGTTATAGTAATAGTTATAGTTTAACGTGGGTTATTTCACATCATGTTGAAATTTATCATTCAAGCATATAGAGTTTCCTTCTGAGAATGAGATATACATGAACGTAATTAGGAACTTGTTCCAGTCAATAAACACACTCAAAATTATACAGTTTACAGTGTTAAGTTATGTACAGACACAGTTATCCCGCCTGAACGAAAATGATTGGTAGTGTATAAATACGTTTCTCTGGACACAATAGAAGTAAAATTCTGTTTAAACTGTAAAATAGTTTGTGATAAATTGTGATAATATCCTTAGTAAACATCTGGTGTTAAATATCTTATCTCAAAATATACTCTTCAAAACGAAAAATACATGTGAGATGTATGCTGGTGTTGTGCCGACCTATGATAAAGTAATGTTTGCAGCTAGGACTGGTTGCAGCAGAAACTCATATCAAGGTCACCACCAGGATACTTTGTCTTCATCTTAATACGAGCGTTTCCATATTTGAAAATGTTCATTGATTTTCAGTTTTGTAAGATAAATTTGGTAGATACATGTAGTTATTTGTTTGAGAGAGATGATTTCTTAAACACCAATAAGCAATACACATTTACTACATTTAGTCTTGTACCTGGTAGTTTGAAAAGAGGACGTTGATTACTGCAGAGGCTTTTCAATACTGAAGAGAGAAATGGCATTTCTCATTTACGAAACATATTTTCCCCTCCAAATATACTACAGTTTAGTTTGCTTATATCAGTAAAGCCATCAGTTTCTCCGTCCCTTTAGTCCTATTAGAGAGGGTAATCAATTCCCATAGTTAAATCCACTAGAAAAGTGCCTGTTAAATATATTTGATCTCAAAGCTGCAGTTTTCACCAAAAACAGGGTCTGAAAGTCCTCCACGTCATGCTTCTTTTGTTATTATAGTTTGTGTACATTATATTGTACGATATTGTGAATGGTAATGGCTTTGGAGAATGCTTTTCATTGATAGAATCAACTGTAAGGACGAGTTGAAATACATTGACTTGATATCGAAATTATCAAAATAGTGTAACCTTTCTGAAAACTAAACCCTGAGGAGAGATACGAAATAGAACTGAGCTGATGAATTTGTTTTGGACGTAGTTTTAAATCTGAATACCTCCAGAACTCCTACTGTAAATGCTGGCAGTTCAATTTACATTGTTTATAACCATCTGGATTACTGGTTTTCCAAACGGTCTCTGATCATAGCATATGAATGTGCACAATATCCTTATGTAAATATCCAACCAGATTCTAGTCTGAATAATAAACAGTTTTCCCCAGTTTACACATGCGGAGGACACATGTTGTCTTTACTGGTTTTGTTTCAGATGTAAAAGAATATGCAATGTAATGTTTTGTTTCCTGAAAATGACATTCACGAACTAAAGCCATTTATAGAAATGATCTGATTTGAACCACAACAACATACAAAAGAAGGCAAATTCTCAATATTTGAAAAACACTTTTAAATGGAAACATATTTGTGGTGATTATCAGGGAGGGAACGAAGCGCAGTGCTCTTTTTCTTTCAATAGAGATGTATACTAGAGCCTGTTAGCTTTCTGTCTGATGTGTTTATTCTATGTTACATCCCACTTAGACCTCGATGTCCGTGGCGACCATTCATAAAAGTGTCCTGTTCATTATCGATATGCAGTGATTGTTTATATGTGATTTAATGGTTTGTATAATACAAACTATAATGTGCTTTAATATGTACTATCATTCCTTGTGTTCTTGACTTACGTTTCTTAAAGTACACATGTGTGGTTAAGCTTGATTCTTTTTTTTTTTTGGTGTTTATAAGACACCCATTGCACATATGAATGACTCGTTCTAATGTGTATCCCTGGAAATAACAGCTCATCATCATAATTCAACCTGTTCATTGTGGTTAACTAAAATAACAAATAACTGCTAGTTGTAGAATGTAGAATAAAAAACGTCGGTGTTTTAATGGTTTGTATGAAATAAACTATAATGTGCTTTACTATATTTTCCTTCCTGGAGTTTCTGACTGTCCGTTTTCTTAAAGTTCACGTGTATGGTTAAGCTTGATTCTATGTTGGTGTTTATAAGACACGATTGCACATGTCAATGATTCGTTCTAATGTGTAATACTGGAAATAACAACTCATCATCATAATTCCACCTGTTCATTGTAGTTAACTAATATAAGTAATTTTTTGGCAATTTACTGAGTGTAGAATCTAAATGAATGCTAGTTTTTGTTGTTTATACTTATTGTTGTACATAGTTATAAATTTGCACACTATCATTGAGTTTATTCATTTAAAAGAATAATCAGACACTCATGCAAGAAGTTAAAAAGTAACAACAACAGCATGCCTGACAATGTCAGATACTTAATGTCAACATTGTATTTACAGCTTCTCATCATCAAGTCTGACATTTCTCTACAGCCAGGAGATATCCCCGGGGAATGTGGACTGCATCAGTGATGACACTGTGTCCTTTGTCTTCAGATGAACGCCTCATTAGAGGTGTATGGTGGAAGTGAGAGGGTACAGAGAGTTACAAACAAGCAGATACAAGTCTGGAAGGTCATTCCATCACACATATATTTCATGATACAGGTATCAATGTATATTATTATCCCTATATTATTAGCATATCTATCAGTTTATTCATTCATTTAAAGGTAATTATAAAACATTATAGATAGAAATTTTGAAATTTTGATGAAAAATTACTGAATCCAACATAGACAATGACAGACAATACCAGAATTCCCAAATATCTCTAGCAACAGTATCTCTCTTAAGCTAATACATTATATAATAACAACCTGTTAGGATCTTAAAGTTTAGGCCATAGCATATAGTACAGATATGTTGTTAAAGCTGGCTTGATAATGAGAAACATGTTTCAGATGAAAGTATTAGAGACACTCTTGTGAACAACTCTGTACTTAGTTACTTGTGTTTTTCTAAATTCTGTTAACAAAGTAGTATTGATATAATGCACAAAATATATGTTCTTCATCTAATTACAGATTGGTTATCCAGTAAAGGAACCAACTAATCAGGTCACGTATACCTCCTTGAATAAAAGTTTCAAACAACTAATTGCCTTTTTGTCCCCCGCCGCAACGTGGAACAGGGGACTATGTATTCAGCGGCGTCCGTACGTCCGTCCGTACGTCCGTACGTCCGTCCGTCACATTTCTTGTTTACGCGATATCTTATGAAGCGTTGCATCCAAAGTCTTCAAATTTCATGTCTGCCTACATTGTGGGAAGACGCAGACACCAGTCAATTTTGGTGACCTTGGTCTTATTTTCAAGGTCACCACGACACTTTGACCACTTTTTGAACTCTTGTTTACGCGATATCTCATGAAGCGTTACATCCAAAGTCTTCAAATTTGGTTTCTGCCTACATTGTGAGAAGACGCAGACACCAGTCACTTTTGGTGACCTTGGCCTTATTTTCAAGGTCACCACGACACTTTGACCACTCTTTGAACTCTTGTTAAGGCGATATCTCATGAAACATTGCATCCAAAGTCTTCAAATTAGTTTTCAGCCTACATTGGGGAAAGACACAGACACCAGTTTATTTTGGTGACCTTGACCCTATTTTCAAGGTCACCGCAACACTTTGAGCTCTTTTCTTACTCTTGTTATCACCATTTATTATGACCGGTTGGACCAAATGTTTTCAAATTTGGTGTCAGTCTACATTGGAGGATGACGCAGACGCCAGTCGATTTGGTGACCTTGACCTTATTTTCAAGGTCACTACAACACTTTGACCACTTTTAGAACTCTTATTAACACGATATATCATGAACCAAAGTAGCTCCAATGATGTGTCTTACTAACTCAATGTCACCGGCGGGGGACATTGCCATGTTAGTGGCAAACACTTGTTGATTTTATAAAATACCCTTCAAAGGAATAATATCAAAAGACATAAAATAATCAATAAAATCCCACACTCGCAATAAGAATAATTTTATAAATAATGACATTTCAGAAATAATGATCGTTAAATATCATGCTAATTTTCCGGGATAATAGCAGTTAGAGACACGGTTAATTTAATAGCTCTGACAACATTCGTGATTCATAATGGATTAGACCACATCTAATACATAACACCAAAGTCCCTCTTTCTTTGTTGTAAGATACAAATCACTGTTATTAGGCTTTAACTATTCCATTAGTGTCAATGATCAGGTGAGATGAGACAGAAAATGTTATTATTCGAAAACAGCGTTCTCTCCAAATGTAACGTTTTGTTGCACAAGATTTCCATACAGATGGAGAAACTGTCTAATTACATTGAACAAGTTTTACCATTTCTAGAGTATGTTTCGATGATATGGCAAAAAAGGGTGACAATAATAGTATGTATCAAATGGAGAGACCTGAAGAAGAATCTCCTGTATTACAGTTGTGGTATTCTAACATGATAAAGCCATGCATTAGAACCCTGCACGAAGACAAACAACGTGTTTGGATTGAATACATAACATTTATGATTATAAAGTGAAGAATATTGATACCTTTAAACGTATGATTAATTCAATAATCAGTACGAAACTGCTGGTATTCGGGATTGCATAGGCACCTGTAGACTTAAGAGGATGAGAACAGTTTAGTGATACATTGAAGTTCCAGCCATAGATTATCGATCTATAATCATGTTTTCGAGGGATGAGTGATCGATAGAGATGAAGAGGGGTTCTTCATCTCCACCCTATATATTATTTGATACGACCTTTAAAATAATGCTTAATGTAGAATGGTTGTGAGGAAGATTTCAGTATGTCAAATAAATGAATACTTACTGTCTATATAAAATACTGGAAAGAGAATGGACATAGCAGACCCATAATATTTACCGGTAGTTATTTCCATAAATTGCACCGTCCATACAACTTTTAAACACATTGATATCTATAACAAAATGTCAACTTGTCAACGTACGGTCAGATATGTCGGATATTTATCTTTTATACACTATATGCTAATTGACAAACATATGATGCAGCCCTCTCATTTAATGTATTTTGTTAAGACGCAGTCGGGAATTGATTCCTATATTTTACGTAATAATGAAATAAAGTGCTCTCACAAATACATAAATAAGTGTTTGTAATGGCTAAATAATACTCCTTAATCAATAAAAAGAATGTATATGGTTCATTAAGCAATGCCAGTCCATTTCCCATTGAGTGGCCATTGTTTTATGTGATCATATTAAAATGGCCACTCAAAGGAAGTTCAAGTGATCTGACTGTTGTAGTGATTCCGGAAGAGAGTTTTAAATATGGCAGAATAATGGACACAAAATCACAATGAGTTGAGTTCCACACAACTGGTGCTTTATAGGTCGCACAGTTTCATTGACTACGGATAGCCTTTTCTATGGATATGACTTAACGGATGGTGAAATAAGATATTTTACCCATTAACATACAAATGTATTGTATAAACTTTAATAATAAATAGCAAATATGAAAAAAAGACAATGCAAAAAAACATGCTTCACCCCCTTTAACCTCAAGGGTGAAGCTTTTACATTCATCATGAAAAACAAAACAGACTGCTTAAATGCTTTGGTGCTTTTCAGAATAGTAACAGATAAGTTATCTGAATACGGAAGACACCTTCTTAGTGCACTACATTTATGATTGATATTGATATTGGCATATTAATGGATCGTGATTGCGTCCCTGGTAAGAGATTCTAATGTCGAAGTGCTTCTTCTCAAATCATTATTTCAGTGTTCAGATTACGCAATATATCTTCACAGACCTTGTTACAAACACAAACTCAGTTTATGAAATGCATTGGCGAGCTGAGGTTTTCTATATAAATACATTTGATCTTGCGTGTAAATTAACAAAAATAGGTTTACACTTTATCTTTGGAGCATAGTGCTGTTGTTGTTTGCTTGCTGGCCTCTCACGCCAAAGGCCCGGATTCGAATATTGGTGGCATGCGCTATACAAATATGCTATTATGATTTTCTAAGCTTCAAATATTATTTTTTTCCAATCCCTGACCTCAATGGAAATACGATTTATGCTCCCTGTTTTAGATGGTTTCCATTGCCCTGTCAAACCTTTGCGTTTGGTTTATTTTTAAATGATGCAGGTTATTTACAGACTGCCTTATTTAAAGCCTGCATCGTTTACGTCAATAACTAACACAGTTTACACAGACGGGAGAGTAATATTTTGTACATTTTCTCAATCATTTATTCAAAAGGCTTTTTACGGTAGATAATATGTGTACTTTTTAATTTGTAATAAAATCAGCCAAGATACATGCACAACTAGTTTTATAATAGCAGCTGGGTCTGTTTCGAGCATATCAAAGGAAATTTGGACGATTACATTTTTCTGGAGTATTTCATAAACATTCATTACATTTTGCTCCATTCTACCTTGACTTAATTGTTGATGTATACTGTGAAAACATTTCCCTTTGACAGAAACAAAATCACAACTTAACTAACTTTGCTGGAATAATGTCATGGCATATCGGTGCACTTCTTTATAGTTGAATTCACTTAATCTTATTGGATATAACCTTGTCTAGTGGCATACATCAATCGAACATTTTCCAAATGAGTGTCGAGAATGACAAACCACATGGAGGTACATGTATGCACACATGGGGCATATTGGTCATATAGGAGATATCAATTTTAATTTTAACTGAAGTTCCGACATTGGGTGAAGAGATTAAGATAATTGGTGAATCTATGAATGTGGAGAAACATTTTTTCATACCATAATTTAATTGTATCGGTTCAAATGACTTTACTTCGTTAATATGATTATGATAAAGAAGAAGTGTTTCAAATATGAACAATCACAATCAGTGTTTGTAACTATAAGTAAACTTACCTCTTGATTATGATGCCTCTCATTCTGTCACCTGTGACATATCACAGAGAAAAAAACTCCAAAAATTAAAAAATAAACGAATAGTATTTATTTATTTAATTAATTACCGTCACGAGTTATCTCCCTTCCTCCTTCTTGCGAGATCTCGTCTGTTTTCGTGACTTCCATCCACCATTTTTGAGTCCATAATTTGTTCTCCCGTCTTTCTGTCAACATACAGTGGGGAGGATTAGTAATAATGGGTGGGAATAAATTGTACAATCAAGAGGTAAGTTTACTTATAATTACAAACAATAATTGTGATTGTTCATAATTATGTCGTAAACAGACCTCTTGATTGTGATGCCTGAATCCAACATAAAGGATGGCGGGACAGACAGAAAGTACTCTAGAAGGATATCGATAACTCAAATGATCAGTGTATTCTACCCATCAACAATACATGACTTAGTCATTAATCCAATTGAAATAGTGATTTTACCATTAAAGAAAATGACTTTCGATAAGAAACACTTAAGGATGATTTTACATATTTAGTTCTTAAAGTTCAGCAGCTTTACCACAGAAATATCATTCCATAATATAATACCACCACCAAGCAACTCAAGGGGGAGAGTGCGAGGGATACCAAATAACATAAAAGAAACACAATTGGATATTAACAGGAGTAACAATTTCCTCCAATTCCAGTCTCCTTTAGATAGAATCTCCATTATTTGACCTTATTTCCGGTACTATGACGTCACTTCCGGTACTATGACGTCACTTCCGGTACCGTGACGTCACTTCTGGATCAAATTGAGGAAGTTGACACTCCATTGTTAGTTAAATTGTGCTTCACTTGGGCAAGCATACCTGACTTGCAATCTGAAAAGTGCAAATGAACCTATTATTCCTTCCACCATTGAAAGTATACTGAGGAATATCACCATTTTCCCTGTGTTTGACTCGCTGAACCATTGGATTTCTGAGATGCTCGATGGATTGGAATGTGCAAGTAAGCATCCTTGAGGTCCATACTTATGAATTTGGTTCCCGGCTGAATCAACTTCCGCACATTCGTCAGGGATTCCATGGAAAACTTTGGCGGCTTCTCTAGGAACTGCTTGTTTAAGATTTTCAAATCTATAATCATTCGCATTTCCCCTGTGTCCTTCTTGGGCACCAGAAACACAGGGGAGAAAAACCTGGGGACACATCGTGATTAGGAATCTCTATCACAGCTTCCTTCAACAGTAATTTTTATATCGCTGCTGATGCAGCCTCTAGCTTGCTTCCTACCAGAGTGAATCTTTTGCCAAAGGGATGAACAGTCAAAGAAAGAATGTGTTTGAACTGGAAGTGGTAATCGTATGTTATTACTGACCGAATCCACTGATCCTCCGTGATATGATGCCAATTTTTACAAATCTTTTCAATCGACCCCCCACGGGGAGGGAAACGTTGGTTGTACAAAATCGAATTCCAAACTCAGGTCCGTGGACATTTCCAAGTCGTAAGGATCTAGAATTGCAGAAGGCTGTATTCCTAAGTCAACACCTCCTGTTGGGAGGTCTTGAAGCCCGAAAGGAATTAGTACCTCTTCCTCTTCGTCCCTGATTGGTATTGCCTGCTTGAAATCTTTTCGAGACATTATTCCTGTTAGGCAAATCTGAGGAAGCTCTGTCGAAAGCCGAACGTTGGAAGGAAGGAGGAGGGGGGAGGGCGAGAGGGTGGAGCTCCTCTTCTATCTCTATTACTTCCTCTAGGGCGACCCTGAGCAATGAGAGCAGCAGCTAACTGTTGGTTTAATTTCTTGGAGTTCAAGGCATCTTGAGAAGCAAAAGCCTGCTGGCATTGGCCATTGAAAAGAGTAGACGACTCAACAGGTTGGTGAAGAAGTTCCTCTTTAGTTTTCGCTGGTAGATTCCTAACGCCAGACAACAGATGAGCACGTTCCAAACAAGTTATTTACCCCAACACATTAACTTGAGCTTGAGCAATATCAGCCGCACCTTGATATACCGAATCCAGAAAGGACTGATCTAAAGCCACTTCATGAGCTTGCATAGCTACCATAGTGTCTTGCTTAACATTCTCATAATCTTCAAACATGAGAGAAAGAAGATGACCTACACTTGCTGCAAACCAATTCATGTATGATAAAACGTCGATTGTGAACCTAGTCGCTGAGTCCAGATTTCTAACTTTCTGAGAAAGGAGAACTTTGGCAGAAGCTGACTTGTTTGATCTAGTATCCAAGTTGACAAAATCTTTGTCTAATTCCGGAGAAGAGGCAGGGATAAGGCGATCATGAATAACGTAGGCCTGTTATGCTGGCAGCTTGAAAACTGAACCGTCCTTGCTCTTATTTGTCATTTCTCTATGAGCATCCAGAGCAGTCTTGATAACTGTGGAGTGCGGGAAGGAGCGTTTAAGGCAAACGAGAGGGAGGGAGGGAACCTGACGCTCATAATTCATCCGGTAGCTCTTCTCGTCCAGGAGTCCTCCTTGACTGGAGCAGCGGGTTGTGTTGAAGGCCTTAATTTGTGTATTAATTAAATTTTCTCAGGAAAATTCCATTCAGGGATGAAGTCAGGAGCTTCCTTATTCATTGAGGGAAGAGTGACAAGGCCTTCTTTTACAATAAGTTGTGCATCAGATATTGGATAAATACTTTCAAGATTTACATCTGCTGTAAGCGGGATAGTGGGAGGAATGTTCACATCGATAAAGTTATCATGTATCTCGTTAGCAGACAAGGGGACTTAGGAACCCGATTGACTTGACCAATTCCCGATGCCTCGGCGGGAAGAGCAGTCTGAAGACCGTTTGCTTGAGTCACGAGAGTGAGAGGAAGAAAAAGATTTCTTCACCTCTTTAATCTTGGCCAAACTTTTATCTTCTGAGATGTTTATAGCTTTGGAGAAAGAAGCACTAATTTCCTCTTTAAATCCTTTCAGTAGGGAGGTCAAAGTATTCATATCTAATGTTTGAGAAGAATCAATTTGAACATTGCCAGATTTTTTAAGACAGGAGGTGTCAGAAGAGGTAGATAACTTCCGTTTCCTACTCCTAAACTGAGTACGAGTATCGTTCATAATCTTCCATTCAACCATGCGGCAAAGTAAATGTTTATCCAGTAGACAAGCGTAAAAGGGGTCACAAACACTACAAAGTGAATGAGGATCCAAATCAGTCATTAAGCCTTGACATGTCACGCACTCATGATGATACCTGAATCGAATAGAAAATTCAAAATTAAATTCAAAGTTAATACACAAAAAAACGATGAAAAATACGCGAAAATGCGATGGATTGTCTCCAAATTTCGGTAAAACTAACCAGAAGTGAAGCTGAAACCTTCCAAGAAGATAGCACACTTGAATTTTCCCCAAAAACGTTCATCTCAAACGACACACAGGTTGACAGAGACAAATTTATGAACTCAAAAATGGTGGACGGAAGTCACGAGGACAGACAAGATTTCGCGAGAGGGAGGAAGGGAGACGGGACTGGGGATATCGCTAACGGTACTTAATTAAATAAATAAATACTTTTCGTTTATTTTTTATTTTTGGGGTTTTTTTTCAGAATGAGAGGCATCACAATCAAGAGGTATGTTTACGTTCAAAGCAAGTTTGGTTTTCTGTCGCTGAAGATTTATCTATCTGTCTTCTCATTATCAGAAAATGATAATATCAATATAAACTAGGACATGGAGCGTAGCATTTTCCATTTCAGTCCAATTGCTACACTATGCCTTAATTGTCCCCCGCCGCAACGCGCAACGGGGGACTATTTATTATATACCCATGTAAACTTAAGATAGTAATACAGGGGTGCAATACGGTTCCCGTGGTCGATTTCCGTATTGCACGGTGAATTCCGTATTGCACGGCTGACGGTTCTACTTTCTTTAAACTTCGGCACTTCTCGGAATTTTCCGTACTTTTCAATGTTTACCCAATTAAATCTCCTGAATTTATGTTTTGATAATACTGCTAGTATTTGTTCAGTTGATTAAAGTATCAGCATGGATTTGGCCTAATATTAACAGCACAAGCAGGGACAATGTTGCTCAAATTATCATTAACAAGGCAGAAAAGCGTAAAGTAGAAGGGGAATCGAAAGCATTGCCGAAAGAATCGCTAGCGATAACCATGGTTACGTCATTCGAAAGAAGCACGACGCACGGAAGCCTGAATGTTGTTTCTTATTTTCAGTTCTTTGTAATTAAATGATAATAAAGCAAATTTGATGGTTTAATGATGTTACCACACTGAAGAAAATTTCACTTACAGCTCTTTTGGGCTGACAAATGAGAAAATAAAGATATTATTAAGATATCAAATCGTGAGTCGTGCTAGTCAAGCAACCGCCCGTGTATCAATACGCAGCACGTCGTCCCAGAAATGTATGCAACTTTATTTGTTTACCAATTTGCTAATAAAAAGGGGTATATAATAAATATAGAACATCATACTTGTGCATTTGGATCGTTTGTATTGAACTCGAAGCTGTCATGGAAGCGGAGGAACAACTCGTTCTTCGAATACAAACGATCCAAATGCACAAGTATGATGTTCTATATATGTATTCAGCGGCGTCCGTACGTCTGTACGTATGACGTCTGTACGTCACATTTCTTGTTTACGCGATATCTTATGAAGCTTTGCATCCAAACTCTTCAAATTTGATGTCTGCCTACATTGTTGGAAGACGCAGACACCAGTCAATTTTGGTGACCTTGGCCTTATTTTCAAGGTCACCACGACACTTGACCACTTTTTGAACTCTTGTTATCACCATTTATTATGACCGGTTGGACCCAATGTTTTTAAATTAGGTGTCAGCCTACATTGGGCGAAGACGCAGACACCAGTCGATTTGGTGACGTTGACCTTTTTTCAAGGTCACTGCAACACTTTGACTACTTTTCAAACTCTTGCTTACGCGATATATCATGACCGGTTGGACCAAATGTTTTTAAATTTGGTGTCAGTCTACATTGGAGGATGACGCAGACACCAGTCGATTTGGTGACCTTGACCTTATTTTCAAAGTCACCTCTACACTTTGACCACTTTTTAAACTTTTGTTACTCTTGTTGCGATATATCATGAACCCAAGCACCCAAAGTCTTAAATTTGCTGATCATCATGTCACTTTTTACCAGTAATGCAATATATAAAGTAGCTCCAATAATGTTTTTTACTAACTCAATGTCTCCGGCGGGGGACATTGCCATGTTAGTGGCAAACACTTGTTTGTGATGTGATGTGAAACCCAAACTTCGTGATTTTGTTTTGCCATTCATAGCCTTTACAACCCCAACTAAAATGTATTGCGATAACCAATATGAAAAACAAACTCCAAGTTGTGAAAATGCATTAAAAATACAGTACATGGTTGTAATACCAAATGTTCATGCATCCATTGCAGAAAGATAAGCGTTGCTTATGATCAAAACTTGACTCCTTATAGGAGTTTCCAGGCCGAAACCAAAAATGATAACATGATACACTTAACTGGAGCAATGGTATAATCCATCAACAGTCACGGAATTGTCAGGAACTATTTACAAAACTGTGACAGATCATTTAGCCCAGTTATTAACATTGTCATAGTTGACGGTGAGTATGAAAGGGTGGTTAACATTTATGAAACATTGGTTATCTTTTGACAGAAACTAACTTATGAATAAGTAGCTTCTGCAGATTAACTTTCAGTGTATAAACAAGTTATTTAAGGTTCATCAAACTGAAACAATGGGACGTTAATCCTGCTCTTTTCTTAAAATATACACACAAAAATCCAGGATCAGAATAAGGATGAACTTGTCAGTGTTTTCTGACGTCAAGGATTATCTGACACTGAAACTACAATGGCGATTTATGGCAAGTAAATCTAGATTTCATGTATTAATTTTATGTATAACACGTCACTGCAGGATAGAAATAGAATACCAAAGCATTAAAGTATGTCAATTTACAGACCATTCAATCAACTCAAAGTTAGGATTGTAAAGAAACACTGTAAACGTTTTCCAACGATTGACTTCAGAAGGTATTGACACTTCAAACATCAGCTGTCGACCTGGTTAAGCAATGCTTCGAATGTTTCAAGATCAACTTAATCTCCGTATACTATTTCTAGTCCTACTTTCTAAGTACGGAAAAAAACAAGGTGGAGATAGAAGGATCATGTTCAGCCCGTCCTTCAAAACAGACAATAGTAAATGTCCATTTATACAGCACAGTTATTTGCACTCTCAATGTGGTGGTCAACAAATACAGAACATTCAAAGGGAACAATACAATCGTTAGCCTGTTCAAGTGTTGAAGGTTTCGATCCAGACAATCATCGGTTTATACCATATATTATCATTGTACCAAGTTCCCAGTCAACTACTGGGTGGGCAGAGGCTCACTTCGAAGTCACTTACTCATGTGAACCATTTAGTCATGCTGGGCAGGGAATGAACCATTGACAGTCTTAGATTATAATGTCATAATGTCAATAAGCAGGGGTCAGAGGTTATATTCCTGGTCGCGCTATACCACAAGCCTTTAAAATAGGAAGGTGGTTAATAACACCTGTTCTTCATGCGCAAAGTGAAATTTTCGGGATTTTCGGGTATGAAATCGGAAGCAATGAAACGTAATTTTCATACATACACTAGAAGATGACAGGGATATCATGACTACTTGTACTTTTAGTTGTTCACTTATTCATTGAAGAAATACACCCTTTTCAATGGAACATTTAAATAGATGAGAAGTGGCCCACTTTTCAAACATATACTGCGATTTAGTTTCAAGGGAAAATTATAATTTACAGGGAAAATAAGAACAAACATGTTGCAGATTAAGTTACACTTTTGTTATCAACAAAAGCTAAATGAATTATTTTGGCCAAGAATAATTCCATCGAAGAATTAAAGAACAATAAACCCTTTTTACAAAAGAAATGAAAACTTATTTCTGCCAATTGTCGAAATGAGTATAGTACTAAGTGCTAATTACACAAATGTAAATAATAAAAATTTATTGAATTTGACAGATTACATTACAACGATAGGACGCATCTAATTAAGACAAATATTATTACGTGGTTAAGAACCTGATGAATACTAATATCAAGGATAAAGGAGAAATAAAGATCTATACAGACGTAATGGGTAGAACAAACTGCAGCATCTTTGAAGAGCAACATCAGCTCATTTCGATGGACGGGAGTGAGATTCTCAAAAGAAAAGACATGAATTAGCTTCTGCTCATCATTTATCTCAATATACTTTAACACAATTCATATTTTTTTAAATTTTAAATTATATATTTATCTCTCTTCAAAACAAACAACCTTTTTCGAAATTGATTGTTACATTTCTCGAAATTATAATTTACAGGAAATATAAGAACAAACATGTAACATATTATCTTATACTTTTATTGTAAATGAAAGCGAAAGGAATTTTGTTGGCCAAGCATAAGTCCATATGAGAATTAAAAAAAACTTAATAACATTTATACAAATAAAATGAAAACATAATTCCGCCATTTGTCGAAAGTAGTATAATACAAAGTACTTTTTGAATAAAAAGTTATTGAATTTGACAGAATACATTAAATGATAGAATGAAAATTATTAAGACAAAACTCATTACATGGTTAAGAACCTGATGAATACTAATATCAAGAATAAAGGAGAAATAAAGATCTATACAGACCTAATGGGTAGAAGAAACTGCAGCATCATTGAAGAGCAACATCAGCTCATTTCGATGGACGGGAGCGAGATTCTCAAAAGAAAAGACATGAATTAGTTTCTGCTCATCATTTATCTCAATATACTTTAACACAATTCATATTTTTCAGTTTTACATGATATATTTATCTCTCTTCAAAACAAACAACCTTTTTCGAAATTGATTGTTACATTTCTCGAAATTATAATTTACAGAAAATATAAGAACAAACATGTAACATATTATCTTATACTTTTGTTGTAAAGAAAAGCGAAAGGAATTGTGTTGGCCAAGCATAATTCCATATGAGAATAAAACACCTTAAAAACATTTATACAAAAGAAATGAAAACATAATTCCGCCATTTGTCGAAAGTAGGATAGAACCAAGTACTTTTTGAATAAAAAGTTATTGAATTTGACAGAATACATTAAATGATAGAATGAAAAGTATTAAGACAAAACTCATTACATGGTTAAGTACCTGATGAATACTAATATCAAGGATAAAGGAGAAATAAAGATCTATACAGACCTAACGGGTAGAACAAACTGAAGCATTTTGAAGAACAACTTCAGTTCATTTCGATGGACGGGAGCGAGATTCCCACAAGAAAAGACATGAATTAGTTTCTGCTCATCATTTATCTCAATATACTTTAACACAATTCATATTTTTCAATTTTACATAATATATTTATCTTTCTTCAAAACAAACAACCTTACTCGAATCTTACTTTTACATTTCTCGAAATTATAATTTACAGGAAATATAAGAACAAACATGTTACATATTATTTTATACTTTTGTTGTAAAGAAAAACGAAAGGAATTTTGTTGGCCAAGCATAATTCTATATGAGAATAAAAAAACTTAAAAACATTTATACAAAAGAAATGAAAACATAATTCCGCCATTTGTCGAAAGTAGGATAGTACCAAGTACTTTTTGAATAAAAAGTTAATGACTTTGACAGAATACATTAAATGATAGAATGAAAATTATTAAGACAAAACTCATTACATGGTTAAGAACCTGATGAATACTTATATCAATGATAAAGGAGAAATAAAGATCTATACAGACCTAATGGGTAGAAGAAACTGCAGCATCATTGAAGAGCAACATCAGCTCATTTCGATGGACGGGAGCGAGATTCTCAAAAGAAAAGACATGAATTAGTTTCTGCTCATCATTTATCTCAATATACTTTAACACAATTCATATTTTTCAGTTTTACATAATATATTTATCTCTCTTCAAAACAAACAACCTTTTTCGAAATTGATTGTTACATTTCTCGAAATTATAATTTACAGAAAATATAAGAACAAACATGTAACATATTATCTTATACTTTTGTTGTAAAGAAAAGCGAAAGGAATTGTGTTGGCCAAGCATAATTCCATATGAGAATAAAACACCTTAAAAACATTTATACAAAAGAAATGAAAACATAATTCCGCCATTTGTCGAAAGTAGGATAGAACCAAGTACTTTTTGAATAAAAAGTTATTGAATTTGACAGAATACATTAAATGATAGAATGAAAAGTATTAAGACAAAACTCATTACATGGTTAAGTACCTGATGAATACTAATATCAAGGATAAAGGAGAAATAAAGATCTATACAGACCTAACGGGTAGAACAAACTGAAGCATTTTGAAGAACAACTTCAGTTCATTTCGATGGACGGGAGCGAGATTCCCACAAGAAAAGACATGAATTAGTTTCTGCTCATCATTTATCTCAATATACTTTAACACAATTCATATTTTTCAATTTTACATAATATATTTATCTTTCTTCAAAACAAACAACCTTACTCGAATCTTACTTTTACATTTCTCGAAATTATAATTTACAGGAAATATAAGAACAAACATGTTACATATTATTTTATACTTTTGTTGTAAAGAAAAACGAAAGGAATTTTGTTGGCCAAGCATAATTCTATATGAGAATAAAAAAAACTTAAAAACATTTATACAAAAGAAATGAAAACATAATTCCGCCATTTGTCGAAAGTAGGATAGTACCAAGTACTTTTTGAATAAAAAGTTAATGACTTTGACAGAATACATTAAATGATAGAATGAAAATTATTAAGACAAAACTCATTACATGGTTAAGAACCTGATGAATACTTATATCAATGATAAAGGAGAAATAAAGATCTATACAGACCTAATGGGTAGAAGAAACTGCAGCATCTTTGAAGAGCAACATCAGTTCATTTCGATGGACGGGGGCGAGATTCTCAAAAGAAAAGACATGAATTAGTTTCTGCTCATCATTTATCTCAATATACTTTAACTCAATTCATATTTTTCAATTTTACATAATATATTTATCCCTCTTCAAAACAAACAACCTTACACGAATATTATTATTACATTTCTCAAAATTTTAATTTACAGGAAATATAAGAACAAACATGTTACATATTATCTTATACTTTTGTTGTAAAGAAAAACGAAAGGAATTTTGTTGGCCAAGCATAATTCCATATCACAATTAAAAAAAACTAAAAAACATTTATACAAAAGAAATGAAAACATAATTCCGCCATTTGTCGAAAGTAGGATAGTACCAAGTACTTTTTGAATAAAAAGTTATTGAATTTGACAGAATACATTAAATGATAGAATGAAAATTATTAAGACAAAACTCATTACATGGTTAAGAACCTGATGAATACTTATATCAATGATAAAGGAGAAATAAAGATCTATACAGGCCTAATGGGTAGAACAAACTGCAGCATCTTTGAACAGCAACATCAGCTCATTTCGATGGACGAGAGCGAGATTCTCAAAAGAAAAGACATGAATTAGTTTCTGCTCATCATTTATCTCAATAAACTTTAACACAATACATATTTTTTTTAATTTTAAATTATATATTTATCTCTCTTCAAAACAAACAACCTTTTTCGAAATTGATTGTTACATTTCTCGAAATTATAATTTACAGGAAATATAAGAACAAACATGTAACATATTATCTTATACATTTGTTGTAAAGAAAAGCGAAAGGAATTTTGTTGGCCAAGCATAATTCCATATGAGAATTAAAAAAAAATTTAAAAAACATTTATACAAAAGAAATGAAAACATAATTCCGCCATTTGTCGAAAGTAGGATAGTACCAAGTACTTTTTGAATAAAAAGTTAATGACTTTGACAGAATACATTAAATGATAGAATGAAAATTATTAAGACAAAACTCATTACATGGTTAAGAACCTGATGAATACTTATATCAATGATAAAGGAGAAATAAAGATCTATACAGACCTAATGGGTAGAAGAAACTGCAGCATCTTTGAAGAGCAACATCAGTTCATTTCGATGGACGGGGGCGAGATTCTCAAAAGAAAAGACATGAATTAGTTTCTGCTCATCATTTATCTCAATATACTTTAACTCAATTCATATTTTTCAATTTTACATAATATATTTATCCCTCTTCAAAACAAACAACCTTACACGAATATTATTATTACATTTCTCAAAATTTTAATTTACAGGAAATATAAGAACAAACATGTTACATATTATCTTATACTTTTGTTGTAAAGAAAAACGAAAGGAATTTTGTTGGCCAAGCATAATTCCATATCACAATTAAAAAAAACTAAAAAACATTTATACAAAAGAAATGAAAACATAATTCCGCCATTTGTCGAAAGTAGGATAGTACCAAGTACTTTTTGAATAAAAAGTTATTGAATTTGACAGAATACATTAAATGATAGAATGAAAATTATTAAGACAAAACTCATTACATGGTTAAGAACCTGATGAATACTTATATCAATGATAAAGGAGAAATAAAGATCTATACAGGCCTAATGGGTAGAACAAACTGCAGCATCTTTGAACAGCAACATCAGCTCATTTCGATGGACGAGAGCGAGATTCTCAAAAGAAAAGACATGAATTAGTTTCTGCTCATCATTTATCTCAATAAACTTTAACACAATACATATTTTTTTAAATTTTAAATTATATATTTATCTCTCTTCAAAACAAACAACCTTTTTCGAAATTGATTGTTACATTTCTCGAAATTATAATTTACAGGAAATATAAGAACAAACATGTAACATATTATCTTATACATTTGTTGTAAAGAAAAGCGAAAGGAATTTTGTTGGCCAAGCATAATTCCATATGAGAATTAAAAAAAATTTTAAAAAACATTTATACAAAAGAAATGAAAACATAATTCCGCCATTTGTCGAAAGTAGGATAGTACCAAGTACTTTTTGAATAAAAAGTTATTGAATTTGACAGAATACATTAAATGATAGAATGAAAATTATTAACACAAAACTCATTACATGGTTAAGAACCTGATGAATACTTATATCAATGATAAAGGAGAAATAAAGATCTATACAGACCTAATGGGTAGAAAAAACTGCAGCATCTTTGAAGAGCAACATCAGCTCATTTCGATGGACGGGAGCGAGATTCTCAAAAGAAAAGACATGAATTAGTTTCTGCTCATCATTTATCTCAATATACACAATTCATATTTTTCAATTTTACATAATATATTTATCTCTCTTCAAAACAAACAACCTTACTCGAAAATTATTGTTACATTTCTCAAAATTTTAATTTTCAGGAAATAAAATAACAAACATGTCAAATTTTGTCTTATACTTTTGTTATGAGAAAAAATCGAAAGGACTTTTGTTGGCCAAGCATAATTCCATATGAGAATAAACAAACTAAAAAACATTTACACAAAAGAAATGAAACCATAATTCCGCCATTTGTCGAAAGTAGGATAGAACCAAGTACTTTTTGAATAAAAAGTTATTGAATATGCAAAATACATTAAATGATAGAATGAAAATTATTAAGACAAAACTCATTACATGGTTAAGAACCTGATGAATACTTATATCAATGATAAAGGAGAAATAAAGATCTATTACAGACCTAATGGGTAGAACAAACTGTAGCATCTTTGAAGAGCAACATCAGCTCATTTCGATGGACGGGAGCGGGATTCTCAAAAGAAAAGACATGAATTAGTTTCTGCTCATCATTTATCTCAATATACACAATTCATATTTTTCAATTTTACATAATATATTTATCTCTCTTCAAAACAAACAACCTTACTCGAAAATTATTGTTACATTTCTCAAAATTTTAATTTACAGGAAATATAAGAACAAACATGTAACATTTTATCTTATACTTTTGTTGTAAAGAAAAGCGAAAGGACTTTTGTTGGCCAAGCATAAGTCCATATGAGAATGAAAAAAAACTTAATAACATTTATACAAATAAAATGAAAACATAATTCCGCCATTTGTCGAAAGTAGGATAGAACCAAGTACTTTTTGAATAAAAAGTTATTGAATTTGAAAAATACATTAAATGATAGAATGAAAATTATTAAGACAAAACTCATTACATGGTTAAGAACCTGATGAATACTTATATCAATGATAAAGGAGAAATAAAGATCTATTACAGACCTAATGGGTAGAACAAACTGTAGCATCTTTGAAGAGCAACATCAGCTCATTTCGATGGACGGGAGCGGGATTCTCAAAAGAAAAGACATGAATTAGTTTCTGCTCATCATTTATCTCAATATACACAATTCATATTTTTCAATTTTACATAATATATTTATCTCTCTTCAAAACAAACAACCTTACTCGAAAATTATTGTTACATTTCTCAAAATTTTAATTTACAGGAAATATAAGAACAAACATGTAACATTTTATCTTATACTTTTGTTGTAAAGAAAAGCGAAAGGACTTTTGTTGGCCAAGCATAAGTCCATATGAGAATTAAAAAAAACTTAATAACATTTATACAAATAAAATGAAAACATAATTCCGCCATTTGTCGAAAGTAGGATAGAACCAAGTACTTTTTGAATAAAAAATTATTGAATTTGCAAAATACATTAAATGATAGAATGAAAATTACTAAGACAAAACTCATTACATGGTTAAGAACCTGATGAATACTAATGTCAAGAATAAAGGAGAATTAAAGATCTATACAGACCTAATGGGTAGAACAAACTGCAGCATCTTTGAAGAGCAACATCATCTCATTTCGATGGACGGGAGCGAGATTCTCAGAAGAAAAGACATGAATTAGTTTCTGCTCATCATTTATCTCAATATACTTTAACACAATTCATATTTTTAAATTGTACATAATATATTTATCTCTCTTCAAAACAAACAACCTTACTCGAATCTTATTTTTCATTTCTCGAAATTATAATTTACAGGAAATATAAGAACAAACATGTTACATATTATCTTATACTTTTGTTGTAAAGAAAAGCGAAAGGAATTTTGTTGGCCAAGCATAATTCCATATGACAATTAAAAAAAACTAAAAAATATTTATACAAAAGAAATGAAAACATAATTCCGCCATTTGTCGAAAGTAGGATAGTACCAAGTACCTTTTGAATAAAAAGTTATTGAATTTGACAGAATACATTAAATGATAGAATGAAAATTATTTAGACAAAACTCATTACATGGTTAAGAACCCATATGTATACTAATATCAATGATAAAGGAGAATTAATGATCTATACAGACCTAATGGGTAGAACAAACTGCAGCATCTTTGAACAGCAACATCAGCTCATTTCGATGGACGGAAGCGATATTCTCAAAAGAAAAGACATGAATTAGTTTCTGCTCATCATTTATCTCAATATACTTTAACACAATTCAAATTTTTCAATTTTACATAATATATTTATCTCTCTTCGAAACAAACAACCCTACTCGAATCTTATTTTTACATTTCTCGAAATTTTAATTTACAGGAAATATAAGAACAAACATGTTACATATTATCTTATACTGTTCTTGTAAAGAAAAACGAAAGGAATTTTGGTGGCCAAGCATAATTCCATATGACAATTAAAAAAAACTAAAAAACATTTATACAAAAGAAATGAAAACATAATTCCGCCATTTGTCGAAAGTAGGATAGTACCAAGTACTTTTGAATAAAAAGTTATTGAATTTGACAGAATACATTAAATGATAGAATGAAAATTATTTAGACAAAACTCATTACATGGTTAAGAACCCATATGTATACTAATATCAATGATAAAGGAGAATTAATGATCTATACAGACCTAATGGGTAGAACAAACTGCAGCATCTTTGAACAGCAACATCAGCTCATTTCGATGGACGGAAGCGATATTCTCAAAAGAAAAGACATGAATTAGTTTCTGCTCATCATTTATCTCAATATACTTTAACACAATTCAAATTTTTCAATTTTACATAATATATTTATCTCTCTTCAAAACAAACAACCCTACTCGAATCTTATTTTTACATTTCTCGAAATTTTAATTTACAGGAAATATAAGAACAAACATGTTACATATTATCTTATACTTTTGTTGTAGAGAAAAACGAAAGGAATTTTGTTGGCCAAGCATAATTCCATTTGACAATTAAAAAAAACTAAAAAACATTTATACAAAAGAAATGAAAACATAATTCCGCCATTTGTCGAAAGAAGGATAGAACCAAGTACTTTTTGAATAAAAAGTTGTTGAATTTGAAAGAATAAATTGAATGATAGAATGAAAATTATTAAGACAAAACTCATTACATGGTTAATAACCTGATGAATACTAATGTCAAGGATAAAGGAGAATTGAAGATCTATACAGACCTAATGGGTAGAACAAACTGCAGCATCTTTGAAGAGCAACATCAGCTCATTTCGATGGACGGGAGCGAGATTCTCAAAAGAAAAGACATGAATTAGTTTCTGCTCATCATTTATCTCAATATACTTTAACACAATTCATATTTTTAAATTTAACATAATATATTTATCTCTTTTCAAAACAAACAACCTTACTCGAATCTTATTTTTCATTTCTCGAAATTATAATTTACAGGAAATATAAGAACAAACATGTAACATATTATCTTATACTTTTGTTGTAAAGAAAAACGAAAGGAATTTTGTTGGCCAAGCATAATTCCATATCACAATTAAAAAAAACTAAAAAATATTTATACAAAAGAAATGAAAACATAATTCCGCCATTTGTCGAAAGAAGGATAGTACCAAGTACTTTTTGAATAAAAAGTTATTGAATTTGACAGAATACATTAAATGATAGAATGAAAATTATTTAGACAAAACTCATTACATCGTTAAGAACCTGGACCCCGTTTCACAAAAAATCGTAAATCTACGTCTAAGTGTAATATTTACGTGTAACTAAAATTTACGTTTACGAGTAGCAAACGTCCGTTTCACAAAACCACACGTAGTTTCAATACTAAACTACGTTTATCGTAGTTTACGTGTGGAACTCTCCTGTTCGAAAAGACGAAAAAGTCCTTGCAACGTTTATTTCCGCTTCACCCGATAGAGATGACAAACCCGTCAAAGATGCCCAACGCTACAGTCGGATCAGCGAGAGATTTTATCAAAATGACGAGGAAAGTTGTGCAACTTCATCAAATTCACCAACAGGCACATACTTGGCTCCAGCTAACCCGATAACAGCGTGGAACCGGTTGCAACTCGGCTGTGCAAAAAAAAATACAGGTGCGTGTTCAATGTTGGTTCACGAATTAGAATACCGTAGTCAACATAATTTCCTTAGATATGAGGAATCATCTTGGCTACATTCTCATAATTTATGTGTAATTTTCGGGGTTTTTTTTATCTAACGAATGACAACAATTTGACCAATACATGTCTGTTTTATTATCATATCTAATGTACCCATATAGGGAAATATCTGATTTAATTTAAATTATGTACTTCAAGCTGAAATTATTTCAAATCAACATGCTAGGTTTTACATTGATCCAACCAGAACTGATGTCATGAACATTATTTTTGCTGCCGATACATTAACATGTCTGTAAAATGTAAATTATGTTAAGGTAATAATGTACATAGCACATGTATTCTCAAAACACCCATGGTGTGTATGTTTCTTTAGATATATAACCTATTTTCAACAGCTGCTTGGCATAGAGATATGAATGACCAACAATAACATTTGTTGATATTACAACACTTCAATGAAGTATAATTTTCATGGCTAGAAATTAACACTAGTCCCTTGGACTGAGGCTATTAAATATTACCCTGGGCTAACAAAGTTAGATACTGTTAGCCGAGTGGACCTGTAAAGTATCTGAGTGTTTGTGGAATACACAATATTACTTGGGATACCTAGCATATGTTAATTATAGACCCTGCAGCCTACCAACTCAATTAATTCATACCGTTTATAAATCTATATTCCTCATGTATACCCCTGGTTTTTTAATCAATAGATTCATGAAATTGCAATTCTACTACTTAGATTATAAATGAAAACCTATAAAGATAATGACATGGAGGAAAATTGCAAAGATAATATGTGCTTACAATTAATATATAAGGAAGATGAACTAATTATTTTTCCTGTTGGACACTGGTGTAATTCAGTGTGTATACAATATGGCTCGATTTATTGCTATGTTTTTCAATGTGCAATCTCATTTCCGTGTAACTTTAATATATACCAAATTTAAATAAAATAAAAAATTATGCTAAAAAATAAAATCATAAAATAATAAGAGGTATCAGTACAATGCCTTGATTTTTTTTAAATGATGAATTCATGACCACAAATTTTTAGTTATGTATTATAGCAGTGAGTATTGATTATACAAATCAAATGCATCATATTTCTTTCAATTAAAATAGAACGCAAGCAGTGCAACTTGACTTTGGTTGGTGCAACTAGGTCTAAAGCTCAAGATGCACCTGGTGCAATTTGGTTAACATTTCTTAAAATTGATCCCTGATATTACAGTGAATAATGAGAATTTAAGTCCTATCTCTAATGTATAATTATAGAATACAGTGTTGTTCCTAGAGGGGGTTTTGGGCACATTTGCCTACTTTTTTTGCTAGCTGTCCCTTAAGATTTGGAGAAGTAGGATACTTTTATCATTGCAAAGGGTACCACTTGTTCAGAAATGTCCTAAATGACCCCCTCAGGAGATCACCTAGGGACAACACTGGCATACAATACATCAATTGTTGATTGTGATATATTTGAAGGATGTTAAACATAATAATTATCTTTTCCAGATGTGAATGTGGACCATATGAACAGTTGAAATTTTCATCCATGCCTCCTGCAAATTTGCCCTCATTGTTTCAATAAGGTAAACAAATCAATATATATTTAATGAATATATAAATTAAAAGCAATTTCTAATTTCCAATTCTATACAGTTTTATTATATAATCTGAAATGAAATACTCAGTTCTATCAATGAAATAAACCCTCTATCAGGCTACAGTGGTGACAACCTTTATCACCACTCTAGAATGGTCAGAGTAGACTTATCGGAGCGTATACTCTGGATTATCGAGAATGTCTACTGAGTGGTCATAAACTTTATCGACATTTGTGTGATGTCATCGGTACAGTGGTATGACGTCATAGTGTCAGCTTGCGAAGGTTGTATGCTTACTATTGAAATCTCTCACCTTCAACATACAACACAGAAATAGTGATATAATAAAAAGAATATCTTTTTCCTTAACAAATACCATGTTTATCTCATCTCGTGAGGTAGAAAAGTCAATATCTACTTTTTAGCTCATCAGGCCTGAAAGGCCCGATGGGCTTATGGCATGGCATGGTGTCCGGCGTCCGTCCATCCGTCCATAAACTTTTCGCTTTTTCAACTTCTTCTCCAGAACCAATGACTCCACAGAGCTGAAATTTTATGTGCAGACTCCTTGGCCCATGGGGATTCTAAATTGTACATTTCGTGACCCTATGACCCCAAATGGTGTCACAGAGTTCACATCCTGAAAAAACCTATTTTCATCCTCTTCTCCAGTTCCAAAACGTCTAGAGAGCTGAAAAGTTGTGTGCAGACTCCTTTGTCAATGGGGATTCTAAATTGTAGATTTCGTGACCCCATGACCTCAATATAGGTCACGGGTCATGACCCAAAAACCTATTTTCATCTTTATCTCAAATATGTAAAAATCTAGAAAGGTGAAATTGTAATTGTAGGATTGGTGACCCTGTGACTCCAAATGTGGGTCACAGGGGTCATGATCTAAAAAAAACTATTTTTTGCTTGTTAACAATGTATTACTTGAGATAACTTAGATATTCAACCTAAGATAATAAATCAATGAAATCCGTATGAACTACAGAGCCCATGGCTCTATTTTTTACCCCTCTCAATGAGAAAACACATAGTATTTGTCAAGAAAAGACATATGTTCTCTATATCATTTATAATTACTGTAATGATGAATATTATTTGATAATCTGTTATCTTTTGTGTAGCTCAGTGATTTATTTACATAGATTATTGATATCTGCAGAACCAGTGACTAGAGAGCTGAAATTTTATACGCAGACTCCTTGGCTTCTAAATTCTAAAAATTATGGGTCACAGGGGCCATGGCCTAAAAAAAACTATTTTCATCTCCTTCTGTAGACTAAGGAGCAAGTAATTAATGGACAGAACCAGAATGCCAGGTTTCTTATCAGAGTTTGAACTTCAATTTTTTGTGATATGTGTTTATATGCTTCTGTCATCAAATTTATGCCCAGCTGATTCTGAAACTATTCAGCCTTACATTGTTGATGTCAAAATATATATTCTTGTTTTTGTTTCAGATTTTCTATGAGAAGTATGTACAGGTGATCAAGTACAGTTTTCAATGAGACAACTGGAGAAGGAAGGAGATGGTGGTTTTGATCCATCCTACATCATAGACCCATGTGCCTAAGAGACTTTCATGGAGACAAACAAATAGACTTTAGTATGGCCTTTAGTCATGTCAGTCCCTAAACATGCTCAGTTCCCCTGATATATTTTTAATCAGTGAGACATTATCAATATGTTTTGAACTCATTGAGCTAATATGATCTATGTAATCTTATTACAAACAATATAATTATACACTTAAAAACACAAATCCAGCTAAAAATAAACAGTCTAACAATTAATGTATCATTATTATCATAATATTACTTTTTAGCTCATATTGTTCTTTGTTGAGAATGTGATATTAGGGTCAATTCTGGCCCACTCAATCTAGTCAAATTTCCAATTCATAGAAATATCAGATGAATAAGATGATTTATTTAGGTAATGGGTGATTGTCTTAACATGTTGACTCAATTTTGGAAAATAAAATAAAAGCTGACCTCTCTGATTTTTGTTTTCAATATGATGTAGTTTATCAAACCCCCACCTACAAAGTAGTGGGAGGTATAAAGCGCTAGGCCTGTCCATCCGTCTGTCAGCCTGTGTCTGTCCGTCCGAGAATGCTGGAGCAACAGTATTCGTAAGACACTTTTGATATTTTACAGATTATATTTTAATAATATGGAGTATTGAGTATTGGGCCTTTTGAAGAAATTTATTATGCGTGGTTAAATTTGCCAACTATGCCAGTCTGCAGTCTTTTTCATGGAAACACATCAATAACACATCATACATAATACATCATTAATATCAGGAAATTATTGTGAGATCATCTTGTATATTTAAACTTTAATGAAATTTTTTCAATAATCATTGTAAAACTTTACAGGTATATTTGAAATCAACTTAGCTCAACTAAATTTGCAGGTAAAACTTTTTTAAATTCATAATAATTTGTGTTTGCATTGGAGAGATCAGTTTCTGTTAGTGGACTCATGGCATAGGTGTTCTTTTTTTAAACAATTTATCAACTGCCTAAATTTGCATATATTTTGGTAAATTATTTTAAATATTTTCTACATATTTTTTTCATCAATACTTACAAGACCCTTTTCAAATCCATATAGTGAAGACATTATATGAATAACTTGTGCCTTATGAAGAATTTTTTTAGTTTTTACCTAATTTGCATTTGTAAATTATCTGCATTGGATATATTGAACACTTTTTTTTATTATGTCCCCCGAAAAATGTCTGTCCTCCGTCCGTCATTCCGTTATTCCGTCATTCCGTCATTCCGTTATTCCGTTATTCCGAATTGCTTTCTTTTCCGGGCCATATCTAAAAAAAACGTTCAACATTTTTTCACGAAACTTGGTATGTGGTTAGACCTAGTGGTGGAGTGGTGCCTTTTGCTATTTTGGTTATTCTGAATTTTTGTTTGTTTCTGGTTTCCATGGAAATAATTTGAACTTGGTGCAAATTGGGGGTAGGGACCTTTTCCGACCTCTATCTCCAAAACCGTTCAATATTTGTTCACCAAACTTGGTAATTGCTTAGACCTAGTGATAGAGTGGTGCCTTTTGCTACTTTGGCTATTCTTAATTTTTTATTTCTCGTTATTAATGCAGTATTGAACTTAGTGCTTAGCATAAGTGAAAAATAAGGGTAATATGACTAGGTTGGATTGAAAATTGGAGCGGGGGACATCACAGTGCATCACATGCACATATTTCTAGTTAGACCTTTGATATTCATAAACTGTATCCACTTGATGACCTAGTTCTGACTTTAGAAGGTTTAATCAGTTTATACTTAATTGTCAAATTTCATCTGTATTTTATATCTCCATCATATCATATGAGACACCTTTGATATTCATAGAATGTTTATACTGGGTGTTTTTTTCTGACTTTTGAAGAGAATGTTTGGTTTTGAACTTTCTTGCGTGCTGCTATCACACAATAAGTGCAAGGGAAAGTTACTTCTCATAGTTTTGGGAGCGGACAGCACATAACAGCAGTCCAGAGTTCGAATCCTGTCAAGATCTTGGCAAAATTGTCTGCTATTTAGAGAACTTTTCTTCAAGTAATAAGGATTGGTGCAGAATCAAGTATGCCAGTCTCTGCAGTCTTTTTCATGGAAACACATCAATAACACATAATACATATTACATCATTTAGATCAGGAAATTATTGTGAGATCATCTTGTATATTTAAACTTCAATGAAATTTGTTCAATAATCATTGTTAAACTTTGCAAATATATTTGAAATAAACTTAGCTCAACTATTGAAATTGCATTTAGCTCATTCCATGTAAACAAAAAGACTAGTTTTTCAGCCCGAGGCTAGTAGAAATAAGCTTGGGCTAAACAAATTTGGATACTGCTTGCCCTATGAATCACTTTGGAATACTCATAACAAGAGACAAGCTTCTTATCAACAATGACAGTAAATTTCTACCCCTGAAAAGAGGTATAACACACATCTAAATGCTAAATATTCATACAACAATATATATGTGTTGAATACATTACTGCAATTCAATAGATAAACAATGGATAAATAAACATTTAAATGCAGCTGTTCAGCTGCTCACATGTTCACAATTTTAATGCTTTCGGGGGATAAGCTTGTGGATATTATTTAAGCTAAATTTAATCAATAATATCTAATTCTTCGCAAATCCAGTGAAGAATACTTTTGGCAAAAGTCATTAAAATTTTGGCCACATTGAACTGATTTTGGTTTTCGGCATGATTTTGCACAGGGCTCAAATTCGCGTGGCACTTGAATTAAAGGGACGTAACTCTATAATTTCATCATAATCAACTATTTGAAAGCTAAATACAATATGGATTTGTAATAATTATAACGATATGTGTATTATATTTGTTAAGAATGACTTTCATGCGACTTGAATATATTATGTAGCCAATTTAACTTGAAAATATTTATTAAAAACCTCAAACAGTCACGGGAAGCAAACTGAGATGTCACCGGTTGCTCATACGAAGTTTTGATCGCAAACAAAACAAAATCTTCTGTTTTACAGGTGCTTTGAAATCCACATCATAAGCAATAAATGTTACACATAAGTACCTACGAGTGGAAAAGGGCACTCTTAGATTTACGTGTGATATCGCTACTAGTTTACACCTGCACTTCTTTGTGAAACGCAGCCAAAACGTAGATTTACGTTTACGTGTGAAAATCACTCGTAAACTAAGTTACGATTTTTTGTGAAACTGGATCCAGATGTATACTAATATCAATGATAAAGGAGAATTAAAGATCTATACAGACCTAATGGGTAGAACAAACTGCAGCATCTTTGAACAGCAACATCAGCTCATTTCGATGGACGGAAGCGATATTCTCAAAAGAAAAGACATGAATTAGTTTCTGCTCATCATTTATCTCAATATACTTTAACACAATTCATATTTTTCATTTTTACATAATATATTTATATCTCTTCAAAACAAAAAATCTTACTCGAAACTTATTTTTCACATTTTTCGAAATTATAATTTACAGGAAATATAAGAACAAACATATAACACATTATCTTATACTTTTGTTGTAAAGAAAAACAAAAGCATTTTTTTTGGCCAATCATAATTCCAAATGACAATTAAAAAAACTAAAAAACATTTATACAAAAGAAATGAAAACATTATTCCGCCATTTGTCGAAAGTAGGATAGTACCAAGTACTTTTTGAATAAAAAGTTATTGAATTTGAAAGAATAAATTGAATGATAGAATGAAAATTATTAAGACAAAACTCATTACATGGTTAAGAACCTGATGAATACTAATATCAAGAATAAAGGAGAATTAAAGATCTATACAGACCTAATGGGTAGAACAAACTGCAGCATCTTTGAAGAGCAACATCAGCTCATTTCGATGGACGGGAGCGAGATTCTCACAAGAAAAGACATGAATTAGTTTCTGCTCATCATTTATCTCAATATACTTTAACTCAATTCATATTTTTCATTTTACATAATATATTTTTCTCTCTTCAAAACAAACAACCTTACTCGAATCTTATTTTTCACATTTTTCGAAATTATAATTTACAGGAAATATAAGAACAAACATGTAACATATTATCTTATACTTTTGTTGTAAAGAAAAACGAAAGGAATTTTGTTTGCCAAGCATAATTTAATATGATAATTAAAAAAACTAAAAAATATATATACAAAAGAAATGAAAACATAATTCCGCCATTTGTCGAAAGTAGGATAGTACCAAGTACTTTTTGAATAAAAAGTTATTGAACTTGACAGAATACATTAAATGATAGAATGAAAATTATTAAGACAAAACTCATTACATGGTTAAGAACCTGATGAATACTAATATCAATGATAAAAAAGAAATAAAGATCTATACAGACCTAATGGGTAGAGCAAACTGCAGCATCTTTGAAGAGCAACATCAGCTCATTTCGATGGACGGGAGCGAGATTCTCAAAAGAAAAGACATGAATTAGTTTCTGCTCATCATTTATCTCAATATACTTTAACACAATTCATATTTTTAAATTTTACATAATATATTTATCTCTCTTCAAAACAAACAACCTTACTCGAATCTTATTATTACATTTCTCAAAATTTTAATTTACAGGAAATATAAGAACAAACATGTAACATATTATCTTATACTTTTGTTGTAAAGAAAAGCGAAAGAAATTTTGTTTGCCAAGCATAATTCCATATGAGAATAAAAAAAACTATTAAAAAATGTATACAAAAGAAATGAAAACATGATTCCGCCATTTGTCGAAAGTAGGATAGTACCAAGTACTTTTTGAATAAAAAGTTATTGAATTTGACAGAATACACTAAATGATAGAATGAAAATTATTAAGACAAAACTCATTACATGGTTAAGAACCTGATGAATACTAATATCACTGATAAAGGAAAAATAAAGATCTATACAGACCTAATGGGTAGAACAAACTGCAGCATCTTTGAAGAGCAAAATCAGCTCATTTCGATGGACGGGAGCGAGATTCTCAAAAGAAAAGACATGAATTAGTTTCTGCTCATCATTTATCTCAATATACTTTAACACAATTCATATTTTTCAATTTTACATAATATATCTATCTATCTTCAAAACAAACAACCTCACTCGAATCTTATTTTTACATTTCACGAAATTATAATTTACAGGAAATATAAGAACAAACATGTAACATTTTATCTTATACTTTTGTTGTACAGAAAAGCGAAAGGAATTGTGTTGGCCAAGCATAATTCCATATGAGAATAAAAGACACTTTAAAACATTTATACAAAATAAATGAAAACATAATTCCGCCATTTGTCGAAAGTAGGATAGTACCAAGTACTTTTTGAATAAAAAGTTATTGAACTTGACAGAATACATTAAATGATAGAATGAAAATTATTAAGACAAAACTCATTACATGGTTAAGAACCTGATGAATACTAATATCAATGATAAAAAAGAAATAAAGATCTATACAGACCTAATGGGTAGAGCAAACTGCAGCATCTTTGAAGAGCAACATCAGCTCATTTCGATGGACGGGAGCGAGATTCTCAAAAGAAAAGACATGAATTAGTTTCTGCTCATCATTTATCTCAATAAACTTTAACACAATTCATATTTTTCAATTTTACATAATATATTTATCTCTCTTCAAAACAAACAACCTTACTCGAATGTTATTATTACATTTCTCAAAATTTTAATTTACAGGAAATATAATAACAAACATGTAACATATTATCTTATACTTTTGTTGTACAGAAAAGCGAAAGGAATTTTGTTTGCCAAGCATAATTCCATATGAGAATAAAAAAAACTATTTAAAAAATGTATACAAAAGAAATGAAAACATGATTCCGCCATTTGTCGAAAGTAGGATAGTACCAAGTACTTTTTGAATAAAAAGTTATTGAATTTGACAGAATACACTAAATGATAGAATGAAAATTATTAAGACAAAACTCATTACATGGTTAAGAACCTGATGAATACTAATATCACTGATAAAGGAAAAATAAAGATCTATACAGACCTAATGGGTAGAACAAACTGCAGCATCTTTGAAGAGCAAAATCAGCTCATTTCGATGGACGGGAGCGAGATTCTCAAAAGAAAAGACATGAATTAATTTCTGCTCATCATTTATCTCAATATACTTTAACACAATTCATATTTTTCAATTTTACATAATATATCTATCTATCTTCAAAACAAACAACCTCACTCGAATCTTATTTTTACATTTCACGAAATTATAATTTACAGGAAATATAAGAACAAACATGTAACATTTTATCTTATACTTTTGTTGTACAGAAAAGCGAAAGGAATTGTGTTGGCCAAGCATAATTCCATATGAGAATAAAAGACACTTAAAAACATTTATACAAAAGAAATGAAAACATAATTCCGCCATTTGTCGAAAGTAGGATAGAACCAAGTACTTTTTGAAGAAAAAGTTATTGAATTTGACAGAATACATTAAATGATAGAATGAAAATTATTAAGACAAAACTCATTACATGGTTAAGAACCTGATGAATACTAATATCAAGAATAAAGGAGAATTAAAGATCTATACAGACCTAATGGGTAGAACAAACTGCAGCATCTTTGAACAGCAACATCAGCTCATTTCGATGGACGGGAGCGAGATTCTCACAAAAAAAAGACATGAATTAGTTTCTGCTCATCATTTATCTCAATATACTTTAACACAATTAATATTTTTCAAATTTACATAATATATTTATATCTCTTCAAAACTAAAAATCTTACTCGAAACTTATTTTTAATTTCTCGAAATTATAATTTACAGGAAATATAATAACAAACATATAACACATTATCTTATACTTTTGTTGTAAAGAAAAACAAAAGGAATTTTTTTGGCCAAGCATAATTCCAAATGACAATTAAAAAAACTAAAAAAACATTTATACAAAAGAAATGAAAACATTATTCCGCCATTTGTCGAAAGTAGGATAGTACCAAGTACTTTTTGAATAAAAAGTTATTGAATTTGAAAGAATAAATTGAATGATAGAATGAAAATTATTAAGACAAAACTCATTACATGGTTAAGAACCTGATGAATACTAATATCAAGAATAAAGGAGAATTAAAGATCTATACAGACCTAATGGGTAGAACAAACTGCAGCATCTTTGAAGAGCAACATCAGCTCATTTCGATGGACGGGAGCGAGATTCTCACAAGAAAAGACATGAATTAGTTTCTGCTCATCATTTATCTCAATATACTTTAACTCAATTCATATTTTTCATTTTACATAATATATTTTTCTCTCTTCAAAACAAACAACCTTACTCGAATCTTATTTTTCACATTTTTCGAAATTATAATTTACAGGAAATATAAGAACAAACATGTAACATTTTATCTTATACTTTTGTTGTAAAGAAAAGCGAAAGGAATTGTGTTGGCCAAGCATAATTCCATATGAGATTAAAAGACACTTTAAAACATTTATACAAAAGAAATGAAAACATAATTCCGCCATTTGTCGAAAGTAGGATAGAACCAAGTACTTTTTGAATAAAAAGTTATTGAATTTGACAGAATACATTAAATGATAGAATGAAAATTATTAAGACAAAACTCATTACATGGTTAAGAACCTGATGAATACTAATATCAAGAATAAAGGAGAATTAAAGATCTATACAGACCTAATAGGTAGAACAAACTGCAGCATCTTTGAAGAGCAACATCAGCTCATTTCGATGGACGGGAGCGAGATTCTCACAAGAAAAGACATGAATTAGTTTCTGCTCATCATTTATCTCAATATACTTTAACACAATTCATATTTTTAAATTTTACATAATATATTTATCTCTCTTCAAAACAAACAACCTTACTCGAAACTTATTTTTACATTTCTCGAAATTATAATTTACAGGAAATATAAGAACAAACATGTTACATATTATCTTATACTTTTGTTGTAAAGAAAAACGAAAGGAAGTTTGTTTGCAAAGCATAATTTAATATGACAATTAAAAAAACTAAAAAATATTTATACAAAAGAAATGAAAACATAATTCCGCCATTTGTCGAAAGTAGGATAGTACCAAGTACTTTTTGAATAAAAAGTTATTGAACTTGACAGAATACATTAAATGATAGAATGAAAATTATTAAGACAAAACTCATTACATGGTTAAGAACCTGATGAATACTAATATCAAGAATAAAGGAGAATTAAAGATCTATACAGACCTAATAGGTAGAACAAACTGCAGCATCTTTGAAGAGCAACATCAGCTCATTTCGATGGACGGGAGCGAGATTCTCACAAGAAAAGACATGAATTAGTTTCTGCTCATCATTTATCTCAATATACTTTAACACAATTCATATTTTTAAATTTTACATAATATATTTATCTCTCTTCAAAACAAACAACCTTACTCGAAACTTATTTTTACATTTCTCGAAATTATAATTTACAGGAAATATAAGAACAAACATGTTACATATTATCTTATACTTTTGTTGTAAAGAAAAACGAAAGGAAGTTTGTTTGCAAAGCATAATTTAATATGACAATTAAAAAAACTAAAAAATATTTATACAAAAGAAATGAAAACATAATTCCGCCATTTGTCGAAAGTAGGATAGTACCAAGTACTTTTTGAATAAAAAGTTATTGAACTTGACAGAATACATTAAATGATAGAATGAAAATTATTAAGACAAAACTCATTACATGGTTAAGAACCTGATGAATACTAATATCAATGATAAAAAAGAAATAAAGATCTATACAGACCTAATGGGTAGAGCAAACTGCAGCATCTTTGAAGAGCAACATCAGCTCATTTCGATGGACGGGAGCGAGATTCTCAAAAGAAAAGACATGAATTAGTTTCTGCTCATCATTTATCTCAATATACTTTAACACAATTCATATTTTTAAATTTTACATAATATATTTATCTCTCTTCAAAACAAACAACCTCACTCGAATCTTATTTTTACATTTCACGAAATTATAATTTACAGGAAATATAAGAACAAACATGTAACATTTTATCTTATACTTTTGTTGTACAGAAAAGCGAAAGGAATTGTGTTGGCCAAGCATAATTCCATATGAGAATAAAAGACACTTTAAAACATTTATACAAAAGAAATGAAAACATAATTCCGACATTTGTCGAAAGTAGGATAGTACCAAGTACTTTTTGAATAAAAAGTTATTGAATTTGACAGAATACACTAAATGATAGAATGGAAATTATTAATACAAAACTCATTACATGGTTAAGAACCTGATGAATACTAATATCACTGATAAAGGAAAAATAAAGATCTATACAGACCTAATGGGTAGAACAAACTGCAGCATCTTTGAAGAGCAAAATCAGCTCATTTCGATGGACGGGAGCGAGATTCTCAAAAGAAAAGACATGAATTAGTTTCTGCTCATCATTTATCTCAATATACTTTAACACAATTCATATTTTTCAATTTTACATAATATATCTATCTATCTTCAAAACAAACAACCTCACTCGAATCTTATTTTTACATTTCACGAAATTATAATTTACAGGAAATATAAGAACAAACATGTAACATTTTATCTTATACTTTTGTTGTAAAGAAAAGCGAAAGGAATTGTGTTGGCCAAGCATAATTCCATATGAGAATAAAAGACACTTTAAAACATTTATACAAAAGAAATGAAAACATAATTCCGCCATTTGTCGAAAGTAGGATAGAACCAAGTACTTTTTGAATAAAAAGTTATTGAATTTGACAGAATACATTAAATGATAGAATGAAAATTATTAAGACAAAACTCATTACATGGTTAAGAACCTGATGAATACTAATATCAAGAATAAAGGAGAATTAAAGATCTATACAGACCTAATAGGTAGAACAAACTGCAGCATCTTTGAAGAGCAACATCAGCTCATTTCGATGGACGGGAGCGAGATTCTCACAAGAAAAGACATGAATTAGTTTCTGCTCATCATTTATCTCAATATACTTTAACACAATACATATTTTTTTTAATTTTAAATTATATATTTATCTCTCTTCAAAACAAACAACCTTACTCGAAACTTATTTTTACATTTCTCGAAATTATAATTTACAGGAAATATAATAACAAACATATAACACATTATCTTATACTTTTGTTGTAAAGAAAAACGAAAGGAATTTTGTTGGACAAGCATAATTCCATATGAGAATAAAAAAAACTTTAAAACATTTATACAAAAGAAATGAAAACATAATTCCGCCATTTGTCGAAAGTAGGATAGTACCAAGTACTTTTTGAATAAAAAGTTAATGACTTGGACAGAATACATTAAATGATAGAATGAAAATTATTAAGACAAAACTCATTACATGGTTAAGAACCTGATGAATACTAATATCAAGAATAAAGGAGAATTAAAGATCTATACAGACCTAATGGGTAGAACAAACTGCAGCATCTTTGAAGAGCAACGTCAGCTCATTTCGATGGACGGGAGCGAGATTCTCAAAAGAAAAGACATGAATTAGTTTCTGCTCATCATTTATCTCAATATACTTTAACACAATTCATATTTTTCAATTTTACATAATATATTTATCTCTCTTCAAAACAAACAACCTTACTCGAATCTTATTTTTTACATTTTTCGAAATTATAATTTACAGGAAATATAAGAACAAACATGTTACATATTATCTTATACTTTTGTTGTAAAGAAAAACGAAAGGAATTTTGTTTGCCAAGCATAATTCCATATGACAATTAAAAAAAATAAAAAACATTTATACAAAAGAAATGAAAACATAATTCCGCCATTTGTCGAAAGTAGGATAGTACCAAGTACTTTTTGAATAAAAAGTTATTGAATTTGAACGAATACATTAAAAGATAAAATGAAAATTATTAAGGCAAAACTCATTACATGGTTAAAAACCTGATGAATACTAATATCAAGAATAAAGGAGAATTAAAGATCTATACAGACCTAATGGGTAGAACAAACTGCAGCATATTTAAGAGCAACATCAGCTCATTTCGATGGACGGGAGCGAGATTCTCAAAAGAAAAGACATGAATTAGTTTCTGCTCATCATTTATCTCAATATACTTTAACACAATTCATATTTTTCAATTTTACATAATATATCTATCTATCTTCAAAACAAACAACCTCACTCGAATCTTATTTTTACATTTCACGAAATTATAATTTACAGGAAATATAAGAACAAACATGTAACATTTTATCTTATACTTTTGTTGTACAGAAAAGCGAAAGGAATTTTGTTGGCCAAGCATAATTCCATATGAGAATAAAAGACACTTAAAAACATTTATACAAAAGAAATGAAAACATAATTCCGCCTTTTGCCGAAAGTAGGATAGAACCAAGTACTTTTTGAATAAAAAGTTATTGAATTTGACAGAATACATTAAATGATAGAATGAAAATTATTAAGACAAAACCCATTACATGGTTAAGAACCTGATGAATACTAATATCAAGAATAAAGGGGAATTAAAGATCTATACAGACCTAATGGGTAGAACAAACTGCAGCATCTTTGAAGAGCAACATCAGCTCATTTCGATGGACGGGAGCGAGATTCTCACACAAAAAGACATGAATTAGTTTCTGCTCATCATTTATCTCAATATACTTTAACACAATTCATATTTTTAAATTTTACATAATATATTTATCTCTCTTCAAAACAAACAACCTTACTCGAAACTTATTTTTACATTTCTCGAAATTATAATTTACAGGAAATATAAGAACAAACATGTTACATATTATCTTATACTTTTGTTGTAAAGAAAAACGAAAGGAAGTTTGTTTGCAAAGCATAATTTAATATGACAATTAAAAAAACTAAAAAATATTTATACAAAAGAAATGAAAACATAATTCCGCCATTTGTCGAAAGTAGGATAGTACCAAGTACTTTTTGAATAAAAAGTTATTGAACTTGACAGAATACATTAAATGATAGAATGAAAATTATTAAGACAAAACTCATTACATGGTTAAGAACCTGATGAATACTAATATCAAGAATAAAGGAGAATTAAAGATCTATACAGACCTAATAGGTAGAACAAACTGCAGCATCTTTGAAGAGCAACATCAGCTCATTTCGATGGACGGGAGCGAGATTCTCACAAGAAAAGACATGAATTAGTTTCTGCTCATCATTTATCTCAATATACTTTAACACAATTCATATTTTTAAATTTTACATAATATATTTATCTCTCTTCAAAACAAACAACCTTACTCGAAACTTATTTTTACATTTCTCGAAATTATAATTTACAGGAAATATAAGAACAAACATGTTACATATTATCTTATACTTTTGTTGTAAAGAAAAACGAAAGGAAGTTTGTTTGCAAAGCATAATTTAATATGACAATTAAAAAAACTAAAAAATATTTATACAAAAGAAATGAAAACATAATTCCGCCATTTGTCGAAAGTAGGATAGTACCAAGTACTTTTTGAATAAAAAGTTATTGAACTTGACAGAATACATTAAATGATAGAATGAAAATTATTAAGACAAAACTCATTACATGGTTAAGAACCTGATGAATACTAATATCAATGATAAAAAAGAAATAAAGATCTATACAGACCTAATGGGTAGAGCAAACTGCAGCATCTTTGAAGAGCAACATCAGCTCATTTCGATGGACGGGAGCGAGATTCTCAAAAGAAAAGACATGAATTAGTTTCTGCTCATCATTTATCTCAATATACTTTAACACAATTCATATTTTTAAATTTTACATAATATATTTATCTCTCTTCAAAACAAACAACCTCACTCGAATCTTATTTTTACATTTCACGAAATTATAATTTACAGGAAATATAAGAACAAACATGTAACATTTTATCTTATACTTTTGTTGTACAGAAAAGCGAAAGGAATTGTGTTGGCCAAGCATAATTCCATATGAGAATAAAAGACACTTTAAAACATTTATACAAAAGAAATGAAAACATAATTCCGACATTTGTCGAAAGTAGGATAGTACCAAGTACTTTTTGAATAAAAAGTTATTGAATTTGACAGAATACACTAAATGATAGAATGGAAATTATTAATACAAAACTCATTACATGGTTAAGAACCTGATGAATACTAATATCACTGATAAAGGAAAAATAAAGATCTATACAGACCTAATGGGTAGAACAAACTGCAGCATCTTTGAAGAGCAAAATCAGCTCATTTCGATGGACGGGAGCGAGATTCTCAAAAGAAAAGACATGAATTAGTTTCTGCTCATCATTTATCTCAATATACTTTAACACAATTCATATTTTTCAATTTTACATAATATATCTATCTATCTTCAAAACAAACAACCTCACTCGAATCTTATTTTTACATTTCACGAAATTATAATTTACAGGAAATATAAGAACAAACATGTAACATTTTATCTTATACTTTTGTTGTAAAGAAAAGCGAAAGGAATTGTGTTGGCCAAGCATAATTCCATATGAGAATAAAAGACACTTTAAAACATTTATACAAAAGAAATGAAAACATAATTCCGCCATTTGTCGAAAGTAGGATAGAACCAAGTACTTTTTGAATAAAAAGTTATTGAATTTGACAGAATACATTAAATGATAGAATGAAAATTATTAAGACAAAACTCATTACATGGTTAAGAACCTGATGAATACTAATATCAAGAATAAAGGAGAATTAAAGATCTATACAGACCTAATAGGTAGAACAAACTGCAGCATCTTTGAAGAGCAACATCAGCTCATTTCGATGGACGGGAGCGAGATTCTCACAAGAAAAGACATGAATTAGTTTCTGCTCATCATTTATCTCAATATACTTTAACACAATACATATTTTTTTTAATTTTAAATTATATATTTATCTCTCTTCAAAACAAACAACCTTACTCGAAACTTATTTTTACATTTCTCGAAATTATAATTTACAGGAAATATAATAACAAACATATAACACATTATCTTATACTTTTGTTGTAAAGAAAAACGAAAGGAATTTTGTTGGACAAGCATAATTCCATATGAGAATAAAAAAAACTTTAAAACATTTATACAAAAGAAATGAAAACATAATTCCGCCATTTGTCGAAAGTAGGATAGTACCAAGTACTTTTTGAATAAAAAGTTAATGACTTGGACAGAATACATTAAATGATAGAATGAAAATTATTAAGACAAAACTCATTACATGGTTAAGAACCTGATGAATACTAATATCAAGAATAAAGGAGAATTAAAGATCTATACAGACCTAATGGGTAGAACAAACTGCAGCATCTTTGAAGAGCAACGTCAGCTCATTTCGATGGACGGGAGCGAGATTCTCAAAAGAAAAGACATGAATTAGTTTCTGCTCATCATTTATCTCAATATACTTTAACACAATTCATATTTTTCAATTTTACATAATATATTTATCTCTCTTCAAAACAAACAACCTTACTCGAATCTTATTTTTTACATTTTTCGAAATTATAATTTACAGGAAATATAAGAACAAACATGTTACATATTATCTTATACTTTTGTTGTAAAGAAAAACGAAAGGAATTTTGTTTGCCAAGCATAATTCCATATGACAATTAAAAAAAATAAAAAACATTTATACAAAAGAAATGAAAACATAATTCCGCCATTTGTCGAAAGTAGGATAGTACCAAGTACTTTTTGAATAAAAAGTTATTGAATTTGAACGAATACATTAAAAGATAAAATGAAAATTATTAAGGCAAAACTCATTACATGGTTAAAAACCTGATGAATACTAATATCAAGAATAAAGGAGAATTAAAGATCTATACAGACCTAATGGGTAGAACAAACTGCAGCATATTTAAGAGCAACATCAGCTCATTTCGATGGACGGGAGCGAGATTCTCAAAAGAAAAGACATGAATTAGTTTCTGCTCATCATTTATCTCAATATACTTTAACACAATTCATATTTTTCAATTTTACATAATATATCTATCTATCTTCAAAACAAACAACCTCACTCGAATCTTATTTTTACATTTCACGAAATTATAATTTACAGGAAATATAAGAACAAACATGTAACATTTTATCTTATACTTTTGTTGTACAGAAAAGCGAAAGGAATTTTGTTGGCCAAGCATAATTCCATATGAGAATAAAAGACACTTAAAAACATTTATACAAAAGAAATGAAAACATAATTCCGCCTTTTGCCGAAAGTAGGATAGAACCAAGTACTTTTTGAATAAAAAGTTATTGAATTTGACAGAATACATTAAATGATAGAATGAAAATTATTAAGACAAAACCCATTACATGGTTAAGAACCTGATGAATACTAATATCAAGAATAAAGGGGAATTAAAGATCTATACAGACCTAATGGGTAGAACAAACTGCAGCATCTTTGAAGAGCAACATCAGCTCATTTCGATGGACGGGAGCGAGATTCTCACACAAAAAGACATGAATTAGTTTCTGCTCATCATTTATCTCAATATACTTTAACACAATTCATATTTTTCAATTTTACATAATATATTTATATCTCTTCAAAACAAAAAATCTTACTCGAATCTTATTTTTACATTTCTCGAAATTATAATTTACAGGAAATATAAGAACAAACATGTAACATATTATCTTATACTTTTGTTGTAAAGAAAAGCGAAAGGAATTTTGTTGGCCAAGCATAATTCCATATGACAATTAAAAAAACTTAAAAACATTTATACAAAAGAAATGAAAACATAATTCCGCCATTTGTCGAAAGTAGGATAGAACCAAGTACTTTTAAATAAAAAAAAGTTATTGAATTTGAAAGAATAAATTGAATGATAGAATGAAAATTATTAAGACAAAACTTATTACATGGTTAAGAACCTGATGAATACTAATATCAATGATAAAAAAGAAATAAAGATCTATACAGACCTAATGGGTAGAACAAACTGCAGCATCTTTGAAGAGCAACATCAGCTCATTGCGATGGACGGGAGCGAGATTCTCAAAAGAAAAGACATGAATTAGTTTCTGCTCATCATTTATCTCAATATACTTTAACACAATACATATTTTTTTTTAATTTTAAGTTATATGTTTATCTCTCTTCAAAACAAACAACCTTACTCGAAACTTATTTTTACATTTCTCGAAATTATAATTTACAGGAAATATAAGAACAAACATGTTACATATTATCTTATACTGTTGTTGTAAAGAAAAACGAAAGGAATTTTGTTGGCCAAGCATAATTCCATATGACAATTGAAAAAACTAAAAAACATTTATACAAAAGAAATGAAAACATTATTCCGCCATTTGTCGAAAGTAGGATAGTACCAAGTACTTTTTGAATAAAAAGTTATTGAATTTGACAGAATACATTAAATGATAGAATGAAAATTATTGAGACAAAACTCATTACATGGTTAAGAACCTGATGAATACTAATATCAAGAATAAAGGAGAATTAAAGATCTATACAGACCTACTGGGTAGAACAAACTGCAGCATATTTAAAAGCAACATCAGCTCATTTCGATGGACGGGAGCGAGATTCTCAAAAGAAAAGACATGAATTAGTTTCTGCTCATCATTTATCTCAATATACTTTAACACAATTCATATTTTTCAATTTTACATAATATATCTATCTATCTTCAAAACAAACAACCTCACTCGAATCTTATTTTTACATTTCACGAAATTATAATTTACAGGAAATATAAGAACAAACATGTAACATTTTATCTTATACTTTTGTTGTACAGAAAAGCGAAAGGAATTGTGTTGGCCAAGCATAATTCCATATGAGAATAAAAGACACTTAAAAAAATTTATACAAAAGAAATGAAAACATAATTCCGCCATTTGTCGAAAGTAGGATAGAACCAAGTACTTTTTGAAGAACAAGTTATTGAATTTGACAGAATACATTAAATGATAGAATGAAAATTATTAAGACAAAACTCATTACATGGTTAAGAACCTGATGAATACTAATATCAAGAATAAAGGAGAATTAAAGATCTATACAGACCTAATGGGTAGAACAAACTGCAGCATCTTTGAAGAGCAACATCAGCTCATTTCGATGGACGGGAGCGAGATTCTCACAAAAAAAAGACATGAATTAGTTTCTGCTCATCATTTATCTCAATATACTTTAACACAATTCATATTTTTCAATTTTACATAATATATTTATATCTCTTCAAAACAAAAATCTTACTCGAATCTTATTTTCACATTTCTCGAAATTATAATTTACAGGAAATATAAGAACAAACATGTAACATATTATCTTATACTTTTGTTGTAAAGAAAAGCGAAAGGAATTTTGTTGGCCAAGCATAATTCCATATGACAATTAAAAAAACTTAAAAACATTTATACAAAAGAAATGAAAACATAATTCCGCCATTTGTCGAAAGTAGGATAGAACCAAGTACTTTTGAATAAAAAAAGTTATTGAATTTGAAAGAATAAATTGAATGATAGAATGAAAATTATTAAGACAAAACTCATTACATGGTTAAGAACCTGATGAATACTAATATCAAGAATAAAGGAGAATTAAAGATCTATACAGACCTACTGGGTAGAACAAACTGCAGCATATTTAAAAGCAACATCAGCTCATTTCGATGGACGGGAGCGAGATTCTCAAAAGAAAAGACATGAATTAGTTTCTGCTCATCATTTATCTCAATATACTTTAACACAATTCATATTTTTCAATTTTACATAATATATCTATCTATCTTCAAAACAAACAACCTCACTCGAATCTTATTTTTACATTTCACGAAATTATAATTTACAGGAAATATAAGAACAAACATGTAACATTTTATCTTATACTTTTGTTGTACAGAAAAGCGAAAGGAATTGTGTTGGCCAAGCATAATTCCATATGAGAATAAAAGACACTTAAAAAAATTTATACAAAAGAAATGAAAACATAATTCCGCCATTTGTCGAAAGTAGGATAGAACCAAGTACTTTTTGAAGAACAAGTTATTGAATTTGACAGAATACATTAAATGATAGAATGAAAATTATTAAGACAAAACTCATTACATGGTTAAGAACCTGATGAATACTAATATCAAGAATAAAGGAGAATTAAAGATCTATACAGACCTAATGGGTAGAACAAACTGCAGCATCTTTGAAGAGCAACATCAGCTCATTTCGATGGACGGGAGCGAGATTCTCACAAAAAAAAGACATGAATTAGTTTCTGCTCATCATTTATCTCAATATACTTTAACACAATTCATATTTTTCAATTTTACATAATATATTTATATCTCTTCAAAACAAAAATCTTACTCGAATCTTATTTTCACATTTCTCGAAATTATAATTTACAGGAAATATAAGAACAAACATGTAACATATTATCTTATACTTTTGTTGTAAAGAAAAGCGAAAGGAATTTTGTTGGCCAAGCATAATTCCATATGACAATTAAAAAAACTTAAAAACATTTATACAAAAGAAATGAAAACATAATTCCGCCATTTGTCGAAAGTAGGATAGAACCAAGTACTTTTGAATAAAAAAATTTATTGAATTTGAAAGAATAAATTGAATGATAGAATGAAAATTATTAAGACAAAACTCATTACATGGTTAAGAACCTGATGAATACTAATATCAAGAATAAAGGAGAATTAAAGATCTATACAGACCTAATGGGTAGAACAAACTGCAGCATCTTTGAAGAGCAACATCAGCTCATTTCGATGGACGGGAGCGAGATTCTCACAAGAAAAGACATGAATTAGTTTCTGCTCATCATTTATCTCAATATACTTTAACGTAATTCATATTTTTCATTTTACATTATATATTTTTCTCTCTTCAAAACAAACAACCTTACTCGAATCTTATTTTTCACATTTTTCGAAATTATAATTTACAGGAAATATAAGAACAAACATGTTACATATTATCTTATACTTTTGTTGTAAAGAAAAGCGAAAGGAATTTTGTTGGCCAAGCATAATTCCATATGACAATTAAAAAAACTTAAAAACATTTATACAAAAGAAATGAAAACATAATTCCGCCATTTGTCGAAAGTAGGATAGAACCAAGTACTTTTGAATAAAAAAAGTTATTGAATTTGAAAGAATAAATTGAATGATAGAATGAAAATTATTAAGACAAAACTCATTACATGGTTAAGAACCTGATGAATACTAATATCAAGAATAAAGGAGAATTAAAGATCTATACAGACCTAATGGGTAGAACAAACTGCAGCATCTTTGAAGAGCAACATCAGCTCATTTCGATGGACGGGAGCGAGATTCTCACAAGAAAAGACATGAATTAGTTTCTGCTCATCATTTATCTCAATATACTTTAACGTAATTCATATTTTTCATTTTACATAATATATTTTTCTCTCTTCAAAACAAACAACCTTACTCGAATCTTATTTTTCACATTTTTCGAAATTATAATTTACAGGAAATATAAGAACAAACATGTTACATATTATCTTATACTTTTGTTGTAAAGAAAAACGAAAGGAATTTTGTTTGCCAAGCATAATTCCATATGACAATTAAAAAAAATAAAAAACATTTATACAAAAGAAATGAAAACATAATTCCGCCATTTGTCGAAAGTAGGATAGTACCAAGTACTTTTTGAATAAAAAGTTATTGAATTTGAACGAATAAATTAAAAGATAAAATGAAAATTATTAAGGCAAAACTCATTACATGGTTAAGAACCTGATGAATACTAATATCAAGAATAAAGGAGAATTAAAGATCTATACAGACCTAATGGGTAGAACAAACTGCAGCATATTTAAGAGCAACATCAGCTCATTTCGATGGACGGGAGCGAGATTCTCAAAAGAAAAGACATGAATTAGTTTCTGCTCATCATTTATCTCAATATACTTTAACACAATTCATATTTTTCAATTTTACATAATATATCTATCTATCTTCAAAACAAACAACCTCACTCGAATCATATTTTTACATTTCACGAAATTATAATTTACAGGAAATATAAGAACAAATATGTAACATTTTATCTTATACTTTTGTTGTACAGAAAAGCGAAAGGAATTGTGTTGGCCAAGCAAAATTCCATATGACAATTAAAAAAACTTAAAAACATTTATACAAAAGAAATGAAAACATAATTCCGCCATTTGTCGAAAATAGGATAGAACCAAGTACTTTTTGAAGAAAAAGTTATTGAATTTGACAGAATACATTAAATGATAGTATGAAAATTATTAAGACAAACCTCATTACATGGTTAAGAACCTGATGAATACTAATATCAAGAATAAAGGAGAATTAAAGATCTATACAGACCTAATGGGTAGAACAAACTGCAGCATATTTGAAGAGCAACATCAGCTCATTTCGATGGACGGGAGCGAGATTCTCAAAAGAAAAGACATGAATTAGTTTCTGCTCATCATTTATCTCAATATACTTGAACGTAATTCATATTTTTCATTTTACATAATATATTTTTCTCTCTTCAAAACAAACAACCTTACTCGAATCTTATTTGTCACATTTTTCGAAATTATAATTTACAGGAAATATAAGAACAAACATGTTACATATTATCTTATACTTTTGTTGTAAAGAAAAGCGAAAGGAATTTTGTTGGCCAAGCATAATTCCATATGACAATTAAAAAAAACTTAAAAACATTTATACAAAAGAAATGAAAACAGAATTCCGCCATTTGTCGAAAGTAGGATAGTACCAAGTACTTTTTGAATAAAAAGTTATTGAATTTGACAGAATACATTAAATGATAGAATGAAAATTATTAAGACAAAACTCATTACATGGTTAAGAACCTGATGAATACTAATGTCAAGGATAAAGGAGAAATAAAGATCTATACAGACCTAAAGGGTAGAACAAACTGCAGCATCTTTGAAGAGCAACATCAGCTCATTTCGATGGACGGGAGCGAGATTCTCAAAATAAAAGACATGAATTAGTTTCTGCTCATCATTTATCTCAACATACTTTAACACAATTCATATTTTTCAATTTTACATAATATATATTTATCTCTCTTCAAAACAAACAACCTTACTCGAAACTTATGTTTACATTTCTCAAAATTTTAATTTACAGGAAATATAAGAACAAACATGTAACATTTTATCTTATACTTTTGTTGTAAAGAAAAGCGAAAGGAATTGTGTTGGCCAAGCATAATTCCATATGAGAATAAAAGAAACTTAAAAACATTTATACAAAAGAAATGAAAACATAATTCCGCCATTTGTCGAAAGTAGGATAGTACCAAGTACTTTTTGAATAAAAAGTTATTGAATTTGACAGAATACATTAAATGATAGAAGAAAATTATTAAGACAAAAGTCATTACATGGTTAAGAACCTGATGAATACTAATATCACTGATAAAGGAAAAATAAAGATCTATACAGACCTAATGGGTAGAACAAACTGCAGCATCTTTGAAGAGCAAAATCAGCTCATTTCGTTGGACCGGAGCGAGATTCTCAAAAGAAAAGACATGAATTAGTTTCTGCTCATCATTTATCTCAATATACTTTAACACGATTCATATTTTTCAATTTTACATAATATATTTATCTCTCTTCAAAACACACAACCTTACTCGAATCTTACTTTTACATTAAATTTCTCGAAATTATAATTTACAGGAAATATATGAACAAACATGTTACATATTATCTTATACTTTTGTTGTAAAGAAAAACGAAAGGAATTTTGTTGGCCAAGCATAATTCCATAGGAGAATTTTAAAAAAACTAAAAAAACATTTACACCAAAGAAATGAAAACATAATTCCACCATTTGTCGAAAGTAGGATAGAGCAAGTACTTTTTGAATAAAAAGTTTTTGAATTTGACAGAATACATTAAATGATAGAATGAAAATTATCAAGACAAAACTCATTACATGGTTAAAAACCTGATGAATACTAATATCAAGAATAAAGGAGAATTAAAGATCTATACAGACCGAATGGGTAGAACAAACTGCAGCATCTTTGAAGAGCAACATCAGCTTATTTCGATGGACGGGAGCGAGATTCTCAAAAGAAAAGACATGAATTAGTTTCTGCTCATCATTTATCTCAATATACTTTAACACAATTCGAACCAACCTGCAGAGGTTGCAGATTCTTTGAAGAGGATCCTCCTTTTGGTACATATAGCATAAAAATCCTATTTTTTGAGTTATGACAGTTAGAATTTAATATTTTTAATAAAATAACCGTAAAAATAATAAATTACTAAAAAATAAACATTTGGACCACCCTAAGTTGGCCCCTACCCTGGCGGTTGCTAGTGACAGTGACAGTGACAGGCAGACAGAATAAGGGGAGGCAGGTGGCCCTACCCCAAGGAGGATCCTCTTCAAAGAATCTGCAACCTCTGCAGGTTGGTTCGATTCTTTTTCAGAAGGGATCCTCCTTGGGGTACATATAGCATAAAACAGACTCCCAAAGAAGAGTCATGGGAGTGGAATTCTGTCTGCTAGACTGTAAAAAATAAAGGAAAAGGAGCAACTAACCTGAACATCCTAAGGCCGACTCCAAGGAATGGGACGTGCCAGTGGATCAGGGAAATACTATCCAAAATGCCTTTAAAACAGGCATAATTTAGCATTGAGTCAAATGCACCCCCCCCCCCTTTTTTGGAAAAGGACTATGGGAGGAGTACAAAAATGGCATAAACACCCCTACTAAAACCCCTGAGAAGCAGCCCCCTGTCTCCTATGCAGGGTTTTGATTCTCTTTTTCGGGAGTGCACTTCGTGATGTTAGTACCAACAACAGTGACAAAGTTAAAAACAACCTCGGAAAGCTCATTCAGCTAGAGGAGTTATGACTCTGCCCACTGGAGAGAACTGTCTGACCGAACCGAGCACGCTCTCTGGAGTGCTTATCCAGCTGATAATGCCGAATGAACGTGCTCGGACGGCTCCAGATAGCTGCGGAGCAGAACTCTTCGATGGGCAGGGCCACAGCGAACGCTTTTGACGTCGCTACTGCCCTAACCGAATGAGCCTTCAGACCTTCAGGCGGGCTCATGCCCTTATGGATGTAAGCCAGAACAATGGCCGACACAATCCACCTCGATATCGTCTGTTTGGAGGCCGGAGCCCCTGGGCTGGCTCCGCCATAACAACAGAAAAGCTGCTTATCCCGTCTGACTGTGGCAGTACGGGAAAGATATTTCTTAAGAGTTCTGCGTACGTCCAGAATATGGGGGCGAGAACTTACTGAACCCGAGGCTGCCGGCTGGTGTAGCGCAGGCAGCTCAATAGGAGCAGTAATGTGAAAATAATGATCGACCTTCGGGCGATAGGAGTCCGGCAGTCTAATGCTGACTCTGTATCTGTGAAAGACAGTCAACTCGGGATCGGAGGACATCGCATGGATGTCGCCTACCCGCCTGCCGGACGTGACCGCCACAAGGAAGGCCGTCTTCCAAGTTAGTAACTGCAGAGAAAGGCTTGCCAGGTCCCCAAACTTGGGTCCTGACAGCCAATCTAGTACTATGGATAGGTCCCATGAAGGGCTGATCCGCCTCACAGGAGGTCGGATTCTGTCCACACCTGCTAAGAAGCGCTGGACCAGGGGATGGGCACCTAGGAGGGCACCATCCACCGGTATGTGAAAAGCAGAGATGGCTGTGGAATATCCCCTGACTGTCGATGCGGCCAAGCCAGCATCTAGTCTGGATTGAAGGAATTCCAGAACCGCCACTAGAGACGTAGAAAAGGGATCTGGCAGCCCTCTACCTCTACACCAGCGCGCATAACAAGCCAATCTATCCTCGTACTGAACATTTGTCGAATCCCTCCTCAAAGCCAGTATTGTGTCTGCAACTCGTGCAGGAATACCGTCCTCTTGGAGGCGATTCCGGATAGAGGCCAAGCCACCCATTGAACCTCTGGTTTGGGGTGTGGCTTGCCCTCCTGAGCCAGCAGTCCTGGTCGACACGGTAACAGCACAGGTGGCAAAACCAGAAACCTGAGTACCAGTGGAAACCAGGACTGCGCTATCCACAGTGGCGTGAGCAGCACCAGCAGACGAGCTGGCTGAACCGCTAGCTGTGACAGGACCTTGGATATCAGAGTCACTGGTGGGAAGGCCGACAGTACTCTGCCGGTCAATTCTAGCGCGAATGCGTCCGCAGCCACCACCCTTGGGTCTGGCAGCCGGGAGCAATACACTGGGGTCTGATTGTTCATCTCTGACGCAAACAGATCCACCTGGAATGACCCGAACAACCAGGAGATAGTTGCGAATATCTCCGGGTCGAGCATCCATTCGTGTGGGGCAAGGATTCTGCGCGATAGCGCGTCCGCCCTCACATTGTCCACCCCCGGAAGATAAACCGTGCACTGTGCACGAGGGCACTGGCGTCACCAGAGAGATACCCCTGGCGAAGTTCTCTGAACTGGTCCACCATAAAAGATGCGGCGAGAGCCACCCCGGAGTCTCGAGCTGCTTCTCGTAACTCTCGGAATGAGACCACAGACTGGCTAGGGCCTGCTGAACTGGTCTCATCCGAAGTCGAGCTCTGTAAACCACGTCCACTGTTGCCGCCATGAACCCCAGTAGCTGGAGCCATCTGCGAGCAGTGTGACTGTGGGACTCTAGGAACAAAAGCGTGGCCCTCTGAACCTTCAGAACTCGGTCTGGAGCGAGAGATACCGTCTTCAGATCCGTCTGGAACCTGGCCCCGAGGAAGATCTGATCCTGAGAGGGCTTCAGGTCCGATTTCTTCAGGTTGATTATCCAGCCCAGGGATACCAACAAGTTGATTATCGCCATGGTGACCGCATGGTTCAGAGCCTGAGAGAGCGCCCTGACCAACCAATCGACCAGGTACGGGTGACAAAATCGACCTCGTGCCCTGGCGACTTGAGCGGGAATCAACATGAGTTTCGTGAACACCCTTTGCGCCGTAGAGATGCCGAAGGGTAGAACCGTGAACTGATAGCACGTCCCGTCGAATGCAAACCTCAGATATTTCTTGAACTCTGGGTGCATTGGGACGTGGAGATATGCGTCCTTGAGGTCTATTGAGGAAAGCCACTCGTTTGCCTCTACGGACGCTATGACCGACCTCAATGTCTCCATCTTGAACGATGGAACCTCGGTCTGAACCCCCCGTCTTTCTTGGTAACAATGAAGTAGGTGGAATAATATCCACTCTGCTCCTGACCTGGGGGGACCACCTCTATGGCCGACTTCTGGAGCAAAGCTCGCAGCTCGGACCTGAGGATTTCGGCTTTCTCCGGCACAGAGGGGACCGGTGTGTACTGTATCCCGGAGAAAACCGGTGGCTCGACCTTCCACCGAGGCAGGTGTCCGTCCCTGAGCGTGGACAGGACCCAGGGGTTGTTGGTTACCTTGGACCAAGCCGGAAGGAACCTCGACAGACGCCCACCTACTGGGATGTTTGGCTGCAGGCAGTGAACCCCAGTCTCCGGGAGACACCTCGGGCACCGGAGGGGTTAGGAACCCTGATTGGGTTTCCGGCCCCCCCGAAAAGGCTTGTTGGAAAGCTTTCCCCCACGTGCCTGCTTGCCGCCCCTTGGTTTCTGGCCCTGGTAGTGAAGCGGTTTGATCCACTCCGGAGCCTCTCCCGCCCACGGAGTCTGCGAAACCTTGGGGAAAGGACGCTTGCTCTTTTTGGTAGGTGGCGGTTTTGTAAGGAGCTCAGTGTCCTTGCAAACCGTCGCCACCTCCACAGCGTCCTTCAGCACCTGCTGTGCCCCCGGGAAGAGGGAGTCCCCCAAACGGAAAGGCAGAGCCAGGAGCTGGGCATGAGTGTCCTGACCCGCCGACACAGTCGACAGCCAGAGACGCCTCATACCCATAACGGCGACCATCATCTGGCTAGATGCGCTACGCAGAGTGTCACGAGCCAAATGGGTCCCGACCCCCACCGATTGTGAAAGGAGAACCACCGAGTCGGACTCGGGGTCTCCCAACCTCCCTACTATCTCCGACTGAAGCGCCGAGAGATAGGCCCCATGCACGGACACTCGCACTTGCTGCGCCGCGTTGCGGAAAGAGTCCTCGAAGGACCTAAACGCCGAGCGCAAGTGTGAGGCCTGCTGGGTGAAGGGAGGTACACGGCGGGTCCCAGATCCAGCAAGGGAGGTGAGGGCAAGCACATACTCACCGACCCCCGGGACATCGAACAATCCCTCCTCACCGATCTGGTACCTCTTCACCAGGTCCGGGCAATCAACCCGTACCTTGGTGCCGACCAGTTGAGGAGTAATGCTCTCAGCCTCGAGGGAAGGGAGCAGGCTAAGCGGAGAAAGTATCCCCCGGAAGGCGAAATCCACTAGAGATCGGGGCCGGGGGCAGTATCACCACCTGAGGCAGAGCAATAGTGATTCTATCGTGCATCTGCCTCAGTGCGAAAGTCGGTGTTAGGGGGACATCCCTAGCGTCCACCACATCATCCGCATCGACATCGACCTCCATGAGGTCGTCGATGTCTTCCCATCCCCCCCATCCAAGACGTCGGAGACCTCCAAAGAGGGATCGACGAATGAATCGATGGGAGAGGAAGAGCTGATGCGATCGATGGACGTCAGCACAGGACGTGACCACCCCCGAACCCGGTCCCGTGGACCCAGGCTCGGAGCCCGGATCCGTGGCTTGGGTCTCCTGGCGACGAGAGGCTTCAGGGTTGCTCGGCGTAGCCGACGGCACCCTGGCGCTTCCCACCCTGGATTGGCAAATGCTCCGAGCGAGCTCGGTAACCTGGAGCTTGGGGGTTGACGGCATAGCAAGGTCGGAGCCTTGGTTGCCGCCACCCCCGGCGCCACCGGAGCCACTAGGGACTCCGGGCTGCGCTGGTGCATCCGGGTCTGCCAACCTCGGGGCCTGGAACTCCTTACGGAGCCCCGAGACGGCCTCTGCCAGCATTCCCTTCATTTGCTCATGTAATAATGCAGAAAATTGATTCAAATCAAAAGGTGCAGAAGGGAAGGGAACCTGTATTTCTAAGACAGGGGGCTGCAACTCAGTCTCCTCCTCTGATTCTCTAACGAGTGTATGAGGAGGAGGGGAGAGAGCCTTATCTGAGGGACGGGCCTTACCAGAGCCCTTACCCTTGCCCGACTTCCTCTTAACTTTAGAGGGGGGATCGACTGCTGCAACATCGGTACCCTCCTTTATCAACTTGAAGAAGTACTGGAAGTCCTGGTGTCTGGACTTCCTGGTCTTGGGGGTGAGAGTCAAGGCAGACATTACATCTGCTGTTGTCATGCCCATCCTCTGCTAGACACTTGAGACACTTGTCGTGTTTGTCAGCAGGAGGTAGTTAAACGCTACACCCCGAACACTGAGTGAAGGACTGAAAATCCAACAGTCAGAGTGTGAGGCCAATGGGGGTTGGGGTATGAAAGTGCATATGTAAACATAACAAATGCAAAAAAAACCGGCAGAGGTAGTTATATTAGTCCTGCATAGTGATAATAATAAATGCAAGCCATTGATACGTACCTGATGCCTGAATGAAAAACATGTAAACAAACATGGCTGACATGAAAAAACGACTAAGTGCCAATCCCGATCGGAAAGCTAAACTGACCAGAAAGAGATGGAAACTGCCGTGCATCCTACATAAACCTATCGTACACCAACATAAACGACCCAAAAACACTTTCGAACTCTGAGGAAAGAGAAACGAAAAATACAAAAGGGCCGCCATGATGGTCGTTTTTTCCCGCCACGTAGTCAAACTGACCACGTAGACAAGGTAAAAAACGTAATTACGAGGTAAAGAATGCGACAATCAATGGAGAAACTTTGCCGAGACAATATAAGAAAAGGTTACCACTGCTACAGTATTGAGATCTTGATCCATTTTCTTATAATCTGCGACAAAGAACTGATATAGCTAACACGTCTTGACTCTTCAAATAACAGATTTATATATTATATTTTTCAATTTTACATAATATATTTATCTCTCTTCAAAACAAACAACCTTACTCGAATCTTATTTTTACATTTCTCGAAATTATAATTTACAGGAAATATAAGAATAAACATGTATCATATTATCTTATACTTTTGTTGTAAAGAAAAGCGAAAGGAATTTTGTTGGCCAAGCATAATTCCATTAAGAATAAAAAAAACTTAAAAACATTTATACAAAAGAAATGAAAACATAATTCTGCCATTTGTCGAAAGTAGGATAGTACCAAGTACTTTTTGAATAAAAAGTTATTGAATTTGACAGAATACATTAAATGATAGAATGAAAATTATTAAGACAAAACTCATTACATGGTTAAGAACCTGATGAATACTAATATCAATGATAAAGGAGAAATAAAGATCTATACAGACCTAATGGGTAGAACAAACTGCAGCATCTTTGAAGAGCAACATCAGCTCATTTCGATGGAGGGGAGCGAGATTTCAAAAGAAAAGACATGAATTAGTTTCTGCTCATTATTTATCTCAATATACTTTAACACAATTCATATTTTTCAATTTTACATGATATATTTATCTCTCTTCAAAACAAACAACCTTACTCGAATCTTCAGCACCTGCTGTGCCACCGGGAAGAGGGAGTCCCCCAAACGGAAAGGCAGAGCCAGGAGCCAGGCATGAGTGTCCTGACCCGCCGACATAGTCGACAGCCAGAGACGCCTCATGCCCATAACGGCGACCATCATCTGGCTAGATGCGCTACGCAGAGTGTCACGAGCCAAATGGGTCCCAACCCCCACCGATTGTGAAAGGAGAACCACCGAGTCGGACTCGGGATCTCCCAACCTCCCTACTATCTCCGACTGAAGCGCCGAGAGATAGGCCCCATGCACGGACACTCGCACTTGCTGCGCCGCGTTGCGGAAAGAGTCCTCGAAGGACCTAAACGCCGAGCGCAAGTGTGAGGCCTGCTGGGTGAAGGGAGGTACACGGCGGGTCCCAGATCCAGCAAGGGAGGTGAGGGCAAGCACATACTCACCGACCCCCGGGACATCGAACAATCCCTCCTCACCGATCTGGTACCTCTTCACCAGGTCCGGGCAATCAACCCGTACCTTGGTGCCGACCAGTTGAGGAGTAATGCTCTCAGCCTCGAGGGAAGGGAGCAGGCTAAGCGGAGAAAGTATCCCCCGGAAGTCGAAATCCACTAGAGATCGGGGCCGGGGGCGGTATCACCACCTTAGGCAGAGCAATAGCGATTCTATCGTGCATCTGCCTCAGTGCGAAAGTCGGTGTTAGGGGGACATCCCTAGCGTCCACCACATCATCCGCATCGACATCGACCTCCATGAGGTCGTCGATGTCTTCCCCATCCCCCCCATCCAAGACGTCGGAGACCTCCAAAGAGGGATCGACGAATGAATCGATGGGAGAGGAAGACCTGATGCGATCGATGGACGTCAGCACAGTCTGCCCCACGACTTTCGTGACCACCCCCGAACCCGGTCCCGTGGACCCAGGCTCGGAGCCCGGATCCGTGGCTTGGGTCTCCTGGCGACGAGAGGCTTCAGGGTTGCTCGGCGTAGCCGACGGCACCCTGGCGCTTCCCACCCTGGATTGGCTCCGAAGGCTCCGAGCGAGCTCGGTAACCTGGAGCTTGGGGGTTGACGGCATAGCAAGGTCGGAGCCTTGGTTGCCGCCACCCCCGGCGCCACCGGAGCCACTAGGGACTCCGGGCTGCGCTGGTGCATCCGGGTCTGCCAACCTCGGGGCCTGGAACTCCTTACGGAGCCCCGAGACCGCCTCAGCCAGCATTCCCTTCATTTGCTCATGTAATAATGCAGAAAATTGATTCAAATCAAAAGGTGCAGAAGGGAAGGGAACCTGTATTTCTAAGACAGGGGGCAGCAACTCAGTCTCCTCCTCTGATTCTCTAACGAGTGTATGAGGAGGAGGGGAGAGAGCCTTATCTGAGGGACGGGCCTTACCAGAGCCCTTACCCTTGATCGACTTCCTCTTAACTTTAGAGGGGGGATCGACTGCTGCAACATCGGTACCCTCCTTTATCAACTTGAAGAAGTACTGGAAGTCCTGGTGTCTGGACTTCCTGGTCTTGGGGGTGAAGTCAAGGCAGACATTACATCTGCTGTTGTCATGCCCATCCTCTGCTAGACACTTGAGACACTTGTCGTGTTTGTCAGCAGGAGGTAGTTTAACGCTACACCCCGAACACTGAGTGAAGGACTGAAAATCCAACAGTCAGAGTTTGATGCCAAATGCAAAAAAACCCGGCAGAGGTAGTTATATTAGTCCTGCATAGTGATAATAATAAATGCAAGCCATTGATACGTACCTGATGCCTGAATGAAAAACATGTAAACAAACATGGCTGACATGAAAAAACGACTAAGTGCCAATCCCGATCGGAAAGCTAAACTGACCAGAAAGAGATGGAAACTGCCGTGCATCCTACATAAACCTATCGTACACCAACATAAACGACCCAAAAACACTTTCGAACTCTGAGGAAAGAGAAACGAAAAATACAAAAGGGCCGCCATGATGGTCGTTTTTTCCCGCCACGTAGTCAAACTGACCACGTAGACAAGGTAAAAAACGTAATTACGAGGTAAAGAATGCGACAGTCAATGGAGAAACTTTGCCGAGACAATATAAGAAAAGGTTACCACTGCTACAGTATTGAGATCTTGATCCATTTTCTTATAATCTGCGACAAAGAACTGATATAGCTAACACGTCTTGACTCTTCAAATAACAGATTTATATATTATATTTTTCAATTTTACATAATATATTTATCTCTCTTCAAAACAAACAACCTTACTCGAATCTTATTTTTACATTTCTCGAAATTATAATTTACAGGAAATATAAGAATAAACATGTAACATATTATCTTATACTTTTGTTGTAAAGAAAAGCGAAAGGAATTTTGTTGGCCAAGCATAATTCCATTAAGAATAAAAAAAACTTAAAAACATTTATACAAAAGAAATGAAAACATAATTCCGCCATTTGTCGAAAGTAGGATAGTACCAAGTACTTTTTGAATAAAAAGTTATTGAATTTGACAGAATACATTAAATGATAGAATGAAAATTATTAAGACAAAACTCATTACATGGTTAAGAACCTGATGAATACTAATATCAAGGATAAAGTAGAATTAAAGATCTATACACACCTAATGGGTAGAACAAACTGCAGCATCTTTGAAGAGCATCATCAGCTCATTTCGATGGACGGGAGCGGGATTCTCAAAAGAAAAGACATGGATTAGTTTTTGCTCATTATTTATCTCAATATACTTTAACACAATTCATATTTTTCAATTTTACATAATATGTTTATCTCTCTTCAAAACAAACAACCTTACTCGAAACTTATGTTTACATTTCTCAAAATTTTAATTTACAGGAAATATGAGAATAAACATGTAACATTTTATCTTATACCTTTGTTGTAAAGAAAAGCGAAAGGAATTACGTTGGCCAAGCATAATTCCATATGAGAATAAAAAGAAACTTAAAAACATTTATACAAAAGAAATGAAAACATAATTCCGCCATTTGTCGAAAGTACGATAGTACCAAGCACTTTTTGAATGAAAAGTTATTGAATTTAACAGAATACATTAAATGATACAATGAATATTATTAAGACAAAATTCATTACATGGTTAAGAACCTGATGAATACTAATATCAATGATAAAGGAGAAATAAAGATATATACAGACCTAATGGGTAGAACAAACTGCAGCATCTTTGAAGAGCAACATCAGCTCATTTCGATGGACGGGAGCGGGATTCTCAAAAGAAAAGACATGAATTAGTTTCTGCTCATCATTTATCTCAATATACTTTAACACAATTCATATTTTTCAATTTTACATAATATATTTATCTCTCTTCAAAACAAACAACCTTACTCGAATCTTATTTTCACATTTCTCGAAATTATAATTTACAGGAAATATAAGAACAAACATGTTACAAATTATCTTATACTTTTGTTGTAAAGAAAAACGAAAGGAATTTTGTTGGCCAAGCATAATTCCATATGACAATTAAAAAAAACTAAAAAACATTTATACAAAAGAAATGAAGACATAATTCCGCCATTTGTCGAAAGTAGGATAGTACCAAGTACTTTTTGAATAAAAAGTTATTGAATTTGACAGAATAAATTGAATGATAGAATGAACATTATTAAGACAAAACTCATTACATGGTTAAGAACCTGATGAATACTAATGTCAAGGATAAAGGAGAATTAAAGATTTATACACACCTAATGGGTAGAACAAACTGCAGTATCTTTGAAGAGCAACATCAGCTCATTTCGATGGACGGGAGCGGGATTCTCAAAAGAAAAGACAAGAATTAGTTTCTGCTCAATATTTATCTTAATATACTTTAACACAATTCATATTTTTCAGTTTTACATAATATATTTATCTCTCTTCAAAACAAACAACCTTACTCGAAACTCATGTTTACATTTCTCAAAATTTTAATTTACAGGAAATATAAGAACAAACATGTAACATTTTATCTTATACTTTTGTTGTAAAGAAAAGCGAAAGGAATTGTGTTGGCCAAGCATAATTTCATATGAGAATAAAAGACACTTAAAAACATTTATACAAAAGAAATGAAAACATAATTCCGCCATTTGTCGAAAGGAGGATAGGACCAAGTACTTTTTGAATGAAAAGTTATTGAATTTGACAGAATACATTAAATGATAGAATGAAAATTATTAAGACAAAACTCATTACATGGTTAAGAACCTGATGAATACTAATATCAATGATAAAGGAAAAAATAAAGATATATACAGACCTAATGGGTAGAACAAACTGCAGCATCTTTGAAGAGCAACATCAGCTCATTTCGATGGACGGGAGCGAGATTCTCCAAAGAAAAGACATGAATTAGTTTCTGCTCATCAATTATCTCAATATACTTTAACACAATTCATATTTTTCAATTTTACATAATATATTTTTCTCTCTTCAAAACAAACAACCTTACTCGAATCTTATTTTTACATTTCTCGAAATTATAATTTACAGGAAATATAAGAACAAACATGTTACATATTATCTTATACTTTTGTTGTAAAGAAAGACGAAAGGAATTTTGTTGGAAAAGCATAATTCCATATGACAATTAAAAAAACTAAAAAACATTTATACAAAAGAAATGAAAACATAATTCCGCCATTTGTCGAAAGTAGGATAGTACCAAGTACTTTTTGAATAAAAAGTTATTGAATTTGACAGAATAAATTGAATGATAGAATGAACATTATTAAGACAAAACTCATTACATGGTTAAGAACCTGATGAATACTAATGTCAAGGATAAAGGAGAATTAAAGATCTATACACACCTAATGGGTAGAACAAACTGCAGCATCTTTGAAGAGCAACATCAGCTCATTTCGATGGACGGGAGCCGGATTCTCAAAAGAAAAGACATGGATTAGTTTCTGCTCATTATTTATCTCAATATACTTTAACACAATTCATATTTTTCAATTTTACATAATATATTTATCTCTCTTCAAAACAAACAAAATTACTCGAAACTTATGTTTACATTTCTCAAAATTTTAATTTACAGGAAATATAAGAACAAACATGTTACATATTATCTTATACTTTTGTTGTAAAAAAAACGAAAGGAACTTTGTTGGCCAAGCATAATTCTATATGAGAATAAAAAAACTTAAAAACATTTATACAAAAGAAATGAAAACATAATTCCGCCATTTGTCGAAAGTAGGATAGTACCAAGTACTTTTTGAATGAAAAGTTATTGAATTTGACAGAATACATTAAATGATAGAATGAAAATTATTAAGACAAAACTCATTACATGGTTAATAACCTGATGAATACTAATATCAATGATAAAGGAGAAATAAAGATATATACAGACCTAATGGGTAGAACAAACTGCAGCATCTTTGAAGAGCAACATCAGCTCATTTCGATGGACGGGAGCGGGATTCTCAAAAGAAAAGACATGAATTAGTTTCTTCTCATCATTTATCTCAATATACTTTAACACAATTCATATTTTTCAATTTTACATAATATATTTATCTCTCTTCAAAACAAACAACCTTACTCGAATCTTATTTTTACATTTCTCGAAATTATAATTTACAGGAAATATAAGAACAAACATGTTTCATATTATCTTATACTTTTGTTGTAAAGAAAGACGAAAGGAATTTTGTTGGCCAAGCATAATTCCATATGACAATTAAAAAAACTAAAAAACATTTATACAAAAGAAATGAAAACATAATTCCGCCATTTGTCGAAAGTAGGATAGTACCAAGTACTTTTTGAATAAAAAGTTATTGAATTTGACAGAATAAATTGAATGATAGAATGAACATTATTAAGACAAAACTCATTACATGGTTAAGAACCTGATGAATACTAATGTCAAGGATAAAGGAGAATTAAATATTTATACACACCTAATGGGTAGAACAAACTGCAGCATCTTTGGAGAGCAACATCAGCTCATTTCGATGGACGGGAGCGGGATTCTCAAAAGAAAAGACCTGAATTAGTTTCTGCTCAATATTTATCTTAATATACTTTAACACAATTCATATTTTTCAGTTTTACATAATATGTTTATCTCTCTTCAAAACAAACAACCTTACTCGAAACTTATGTTTACATTTCTCAAAATTTTAATTTACAGGAAATATAAGAACAAACATGTAACATTTTATCTTATACTTTTGTTGTAAAGAAAAGCGAAAGGAATTGTGTTGGACAAGCATAATTCCATATGAGAATAAAAGACACTTAAAAACATTTATACAAAAGAAATGAAAACATAATTCCGCCATTTGTCGAAAGTAGGATAGTACCAAGTACTTTTTGAATGAAAAGTTATTGAATTTGACAGAATACATTAAATGATAGAATGAAAATTATTAAGACAAAACTCATTACATGGTTAGGAACCTGATGAATACTAATATCAATGATAAAGAAGAATTGAAGATCTATACAGACCTAATGGGTAGAACAAACTGCAGCATCTTTGAAGAGCAACATCAGCTCATTTCGATGGACGGGAGCGAGATTCTCAAAAGAAAAGACATGAATTAGTTTCTTCTCATCATTTATCTCAATATACTTTAACACAATTCATATTTTTCAATTTTACATAATATATTTATCTCTCTTCAAAACAAACAACCTTACTCGAATCTTATTTTCACATTTCTCGAAATTATAATTTACAGGAAATATAAGAACAAACATGTTACAAATTATCTTATACTTTTGTTGTAAAGAAAAACGAAAGGAATTTTGTTGGCCAAGCATAATTCCATATGACAATTAAAAAAAACTAAAAAACATTTATACAAAAGAAATGAAGACATAATTCCGCCATTTGTCGAAAGTAGGATAGTACCAAGTACTTTTTGAATAAAAAGTTATTGAATTTGACAGAATAAATTGAATGATAGAATGAACATTATTAAGACAAAACTCATTACATGGTTAAGAACCTGATGAATACTAATGTCAAGGATAAAGGAGAATTAAAGATTTATACACACCTAATGGGTAGAACAAACTGCAGTATCTTTGAAGAGCAACATCAGCTCATTTCGATGGACGGGAGCGGGATTCTCAAAAGAAAAGACAAGAATTAGTTTCTGCTCAATATTTATCTTAATATACTTTAACACAATTCATATTTTTCAGTTTTACATAATATATTTATCTCTCTTCAAAACAAACAACCTTACTCGAAACTCATGTTTACATTTCTCAAAATTTTAATTTACAGGAAATATAAGAACAAACATGTAACATTTTATCTTATACTTTTGTTGTAAAGAAAAGCGAAAGGAATTGTGTTGGCCAAGCATAATTTCATATGAGAATAAAAGACACTTAAAAACATTTATACAAAAGAAATGAAAACATAATTCCGCCATTTGTCGAAAGGAGGATAGGACCAAGTACTTTTTGAATGAAAAGTTATTGAATTTGACAGAATACATTAAATGATAGAATGAAAATTATTAAGACAAAACTCATTACATGGTTAAGAACCTGATGAATACTAATATCAATGATAAAGGAAAAAATAAAGATATATACAGACCTAATGGGTAGAACAAACTGCAGCATCTTTGAAGAGCAACATCAGCTCATTTCGATGGACGGGAGCGAGATTCTCCAAAGAAAAGACATGAATTAGTTTCTGCTCATCAATTATCTCAATATACTTTAACACAATTCATATTTTTCAATTTTACATAATATATTTTTCTCTCTTCAAAACAAACAACCTTACTCGAATCTTATTTTTACATTTCTCGAAATTATAATTTACAGGAAATATAAGAACAAACATGTTACATATTATCTTATACTTTTGTTGTAAAGAAAGACGAAAGGAATTTTGTTGGAAAAGCATAATTCCATATGACAATTAAAAAAACTAAAAAACATTTATACAAAAGAAATGAAAACATAATTCCGCCATTTGTCGAAAGTAGGATAGTACCAAGTACTTTTTGAATAAAAAGTTATTGAATTTGACAGAATAAATTGAATGATAGAATGAACATTATTAAGACAAAACTCATTACATGGTTAAGAACCTGATGAATACTAATGTCAAGGATAAAGGAGAATTAAAGATCTATACACACCTAATGGGTAGAACAAACTGCAGCATCTTTGAAGAGCAACATCAGCTCATTTCGATGGACGGGAGCGGGATTCTCAAAAGAAAAGACATGGATTAGTTTCTGCTCATTATTTATCTCAATATACTTTAACACAATTCATATTTTTCAATTTTACATAATATATTTATCTCTCTTCAAAACAAACAAAATTACTCGAAACTTATGTTTACATTTCTCAAAATTTTAATTTACAGGAAATATAAGAACAAACATGTTACATATTATCTTATACTTTTGTTGTAAAAAAAACGAAAGGAACTTTGTTGGCCAAGCATAATTCTATATGAGAATAAAAAAACTTAAAAACATTTATACAAAAGAAATGAAAACATAATTCCGCCATTTGTCGAAAGTAGGATAGTACCAAGTACTTTTTGAATGAAAAGTTATTGAATTTGACAGAATACATTAAATGATAGAATGAAAATTATTAAGACAAAACTCATTACATGGTTAATAACCTGATGAATACTAATATCAATGATAAAGGAGAAATAAAGATATATACACACCTAATGGGTAGAACAAACTGCAGCATCTTTGAAGAGCAACATCAGCTCATTTCGATGGACGGGAGCGGGATTCTCAAAAGAAAAGACATGAATTAGTTTCTTCTCATCATTTATCTCAATATACTTTAACACAATTCATATTTTTCAATTTTACATAATATATTTATCTCTCTTCAAAACAAACAACCTTACTCGAATCTTATTTTTACATTTCTCGAAATTATAATTTACAGGAAATATAAGAACAAACATGTTACATATTATCTTATACTTTTGTTGTAAAGAAAGACGAAAGGAATTTTGTTGGCCAAGCATAATTCCATATGACAATTAAAAAAACTAAAAAACATTTATACAAAAGAAATGAAAACATAATTCCGCCATTTGTCGAAAGTAGGATAGTACCAAGTACTTTTTGAATAAAAAGTTATTGAATTTGACAGAATAAATTGAATGATAGAATGAACATTATTAAGACAAAACTCATTACATGGTTAAGAACCTGATGAATACTAATGTCAAGGATAAAGGAGAATTAAAGATTTATACACACCTAATGGGTAGAACAAACTGCAGTATCTTTGAAGAGCAACATCAGCTCATTTCGATGGACGGGAGCGGGATTCTCAAAAGAAAAGACAAGAATTAGTTTCTGCTCAATATTTATCTTAATATACTTTAACACAATTCATATTTTTCAGTTTTACATAATATATTTATCTCTCTTCAAAACAAACAACCTTACTCGAAACTCATGTTTACATTTCTCAAAATTTTAATTTACAGGAAATATAAGAACAAACATGTAACATTTTATCTTATACTTTTGTTGTAAAGAAAAGCGAAAGGAATTGTGTTGGCCAAGCATAATTTCATATGAGAATAAAAGACACTTAAAAACATTTATACAAAAGAAATGAAAACATAATTCCGCCATTTGTCGAAAGGAGGATAGGACCAAGTACTTTTTGAATGAAAAGTTATTGAATTTGACAGAATACATTAAATGATAGAATGAAAATTATTAAGACAAAACTCATTACATGGTTAAGAACCTGATGAATACTAATATCAATGATAAAGGAAAAAATAAAGATATATACAGACCTAATGGGTAGAACAAACTGCAGCATCTTTGAAGAGCAACATCAGCTCATTTCGATGGACGGGAGCGAGATTCTCCAAAGAAAAGACATGAATTAGTTTCTGCTCATCAATTATCTCAATATACTTTAACACAATTCATATTTTTCAATTTTACATAATATATTTTTCTCTCTTCAAAACAAACAACCTTACTCGAATCTTATTTTTACATTTCTCGAAATTATAATTTACAGGAAATATAAGAACAAACATGTTACATATTATCTTATACTTTTGTTGTAAAGAAAGACGAAAGGAATTTTGTTGGAAAAGCATAATTCCATATGACAATTAAAAAAACTAAAAAACATTTATACAAAAGAAATGAAAACATAATTCCGCCATTTGTCGAAAGTAGGATAGTACCAAGTACTTTTTGAATAAAAAGTTATTGAATTTGACAGAATAAATTGAATGATAGAATGAACATTATTAAGACAAAACTCATTACATGGTTAAGAACCTGATGAATACTAATGTCAAGGATAAAGGAGAATTAAAGATCTATACACACCTAATGGGTAGAACAAACTGCAGCATCTTTGAAGAGCAACATCAGCTCATTTCGATGGACGGGAGCCGGATTCTCAAAAGAAAAGACATGGATTAGTTTCTGCTCATTATTTATCTCAATATACTTTAACACAATTCATATTTTTCAATTTTACATAATATATTTATCTCTCTTCAAAACAAACAAAATTACTCGAAACTTATGTTTACATTTCTCAAAATTTTAATTTACAGGAAATATAAGAACAAACATGTTACATATTATCTTATACTTTTGTTGTAAAAAAAACGAAAGGAACTTTGTTGGCCAAGCATAATTCTATATGAGAATAAAAAAACTTAAAAACATTTATACAAAAGAAATGAAAACATAATTCCGCCATTTGTCGAAAGTAGGATAGTACCAAGTACTTTTTGAATGAAAAGTTATTGAATTTGACAGAATACATTAAATGATAGAATGAAAATTATTAAGACAAAACTCATTACATGGTTAATAACCTGATGAATACTAATATCAATGATAAAGGAGAAATAAAGATATATACAGACCTAATGGGTAGAACAAACTGCAGCATCTTTGAAGAGCAACATCAGCTCATTTCGATGGACGGGAGCGGGATTCTCAAAAGAAAAGACATGAATTAGTTTCTTCTCATCATTTATCTCAATATACTTTAACACAATTCATATTTTTCAATTTTACATAATATATTTATCTCTCTTCAAAACAAACAACCTTACTCGAATCTTATTTTTACATTTCTCGAAATTATAATTTACAGGAAATATAAGAACAAACATGTTACATATTATCTTATACTTTTGTTGTAAAGAAAGACGAAAGGAATTTTGTTGGCCAAGCATAATTCCATATGACAATTAAAAAAACTAAAAAACATTTATACAAAAGAAATGAAAACATAATTCCGCCATTTGTCGAAAGTAGGATAGTACCAAGTACTTTTTGAATAAAAAGTTATTGAATTTGACAGAATAAATTGAATGATAGAATGAACATTATTAAGACAAAACTCATTACATGGTTAAGAACCTGATGAATACTAATGTCAAGGATAAAGGAGAATTAAATATTTATACACACCTAATGGGTAGAACAAACTGCAGCATCTTTGGAGAGCAACATCAGCTCATTTCGATGGACGGGAGCGGGATTCTCAAAAGAAAAGACCTGAATTAGTTTCTGCTCAATATTTATCTTAATATACTTTAACACAATTCATATTTTTCAGTTTTACATAATATGTTTATCTCTCTTCAAAACAAACAACCTTACTCGAAACTTATGTTTACATTTCTCAAAATTTTAATTTACAGGAAATATAAGAACAAACATGTAACATTTTATCTTATACTTTTGTTGTAAAGAAAAGCGAAAGGAATTGTGTTGGACAAGCATAATTCCATATGAGAATAAAAGACACTTAAAAACATTTATACAAAAGAAATGAAAACATAATTCCGCCATTTGTCGAAAGTAGGATAGTACCAAGTACTTTTTGAATGAAAAGTTATTGAATTTGACAGAATACATTAAATGATAGAATGAAAATTATTAAGACAAAACTCATTACATGGTTAGGAACCTGATGAATACTAATATCAATGATAAAGAAGAATTAAAGATCTATACAGACCTAATGGGTAGAACAAACTGCAGCATCTTTGAAGAGCAACATCAGCTCATTTCGATGGACGGGAGCGAGATTCTCAAAAGAAAAGACATGAATTAGTTTCTTCTCATCATTTATCTCAATATACTTTAACACAATTCATATTTTTCAATTTTACATAATATATTTATCTCTCTTCAAAACAAACAACCTTACTCGAATCTTATTTTTACATTTCTCGAAGTTATAATTTACAGGAAATATAAGAACAAACATGTTACATATTATCTTATACTTTTGTTGTAAAGAAAAACGAAAGGAATTTTGTTGGCCAAGCATAATTCCATATGACAATTAAAAAAAACTAAAAAACATTTATACAAAAGAAATGAAAACATAATTCCGCCATTTATGGAAAGTAAGATAGTACCAAGTACTTTTTGAATGAAAAGTTATTGAATTTGACAGAATACATTAAATGATAGAATGAAAATTATTAAGACAAAACTCATTACATGGTTAAGAACCTGATGAATACTAATGTCAAGGATAAAGGAGAATTAAATATGTATACACACCTAATGGGTAGAACAAACTGCAGCATCTTTGGAGAGCAACATCAGCTCATTTCGATGGACGGGAGCGGGATTCTCATAAGAAAAGACCTGAATTAGTTTCTGCTCAATATTTATCTTAATATACTTTAACACAATTCATATTTTTCAGTTTTACATAATATATTTATCTCTCTTCAAAACAAACAACCTTACTCGAAACTTATGTTTACATTTCTCAAAATTTTAATTTACAGGAAATATAAGAACAAACATGTAACATTTTATCTTATACTTTTGTTGTAAAGAAAAGCGAAAGGAATTGTGTTGGACAAGCATAAATCCATATGAGAATAAAAGACACTTAAAAACATTTATACAAAAGAAATGAAAACATAATTCCGCCATTTGTCGAAAGTAGGATAGTACCAAGTACTTTTTGAATGAAAAGTTATTGAATTTGACAGAATACATTAAATGATAGAATGAAAATTATTAAGACAAAACTCATTACATGGTTAAGAACCTGATGAATACTAATATCAATGATAAAGGAGAAATAAAGATATATACAGACCTAATGGGTAGAACAAACTGCAGCATCTTTGAAGAGCAACATCAGCTCATTTCGATGGACGGGAGCTGGATTCTCAAAAGAAAAGACATGAATTAGTTTCTGCTCATCATTTATCTCAATATACTTTAACACAATTCATATTTTTCAATTTTACATAATATATTTATCTCTCTTCAAAACAAACAACCTTACTCGAATCTTATTTTTACATTTCTCGAAATTATAATTTACAGGAAATATAAGAACAAACATGTTACATATTATCTTATACTTTTGTTGTAAAAAAAACGAAAGGAATTTTGTTGGCCAAGCATAATTCCATATGACAATTAAAAAAACTAAAAAACATTTATGCAAAAGAAATGAAAACATAATTCCGCCATTTGTCGAAAGTAGGATAGTACCAAGTACTTTTTTGAATAAAAAGTTATTGAATTTGACAGAATAAATTGAATGATAGAATGAACATTATTAAGACAAAACTCATTACATGGTTAAGAACCTGATGAATACTAATGTCAAGGATAAAGGAGAATTAAAGATTTATACACACCTAATGGGTAGAACAAACTGCAGCATCTTTGAAGAGCAACATCAGCTCATTTCGATGGACGGGAGCGGGATTCTCAAAAGAAAAGACATGAATTAGTTTCTGCTCAATATTTATCTTAATACACTTTAACACAATTCATATTTTTCAGTTTTACATAATATATTTATCTCTCTTCAAAACAAACAACCTTACTCGAAACTTATGTTTACATTTCTCAAAATTTTAATTTACAGGAAATATAAGAACAAACATGTAACATTTTATCTTATACTTTTGTTGTAAAGAAAAGCGAAAGGAATTGTGTTGGACAAGCATAATTCCATATGAGAATAAAAGACACTTAAAAACAATTATACAAAAGAAATGAAAACATAATTCCGCCATTTGTCGAAAGTAGGATAGTACCAAGTACTTTTTGAATGAAAAGTTATTGAATTTGACAGAATACATTAAATGATAGAATGAAAAGTATTAAGACAAAACTCATTACATGGTTAAGAACCTGATGAATACTAATATCAATGATAAAGGAGAAATAAAGATATATACAGACCTAATGGGTAGAACAAACTGCAGCATCTTTGAAGAGCAACATCAGCTCATTTCGATGGACGGGAGCGGGATTCTCAAAAGAAAAGACGTGAATTAGTTTCTGCTCATCATTTATCTCAATATACTTTAACACAATTCATATTTTTCAATTTTACATAATATATTTATCTCTCTTTAAAACAAACAACCTTACTCGAATCTTATTTTTACATTTCTCGAAATTATAATTTACAGGAAATATAAGAACAAACATGTTACATATTATCTTATGTTTTTGTTGTAAAGAAAGACGAAAGGAATTTTGTTGGCCAAGCATAATTCCATATGACAATTAAAAAAACTAAAAAACATTTATGCAAAAGAAATGAAAACATAATTCCGCCATTTGTCGAAAGTAGGATAGTACCAAGTACTTTTTTGAATAAAAAGTTATTGAATTTGACAGAATAAATTGAATGATAGAATGAACATTATTAAGACAAAACTCATTACATGGTTAAGAACCTGATGAATACTAATGTCAAGGATAAAGGAGAATTAAAGATTTATACACACCTAATGGGTAGAACAAACTGCAGCATCTTTGAAGAGCAACATCAGCTCATTTCGATGGACGGGAGCGGGATTCTCAAAAGAAAAGACATGAATTAGTTTCTGCTCAATATTTATCTTAATACACTTTAACACAATTCATATTTTTCAGTTTTACATAAAATATTTATCTCTCTTCAAAACAAACAACCTTACTCGAAACTTATGTTTACATTTCTCAAAATTTTAATTTACAGGAAATATAAGAACAAACATGTAACATTTTATCTTATACTTTTGTTGTAAAGAAAAGCGAAAGGAATTGTGTTGGACAAGCATAATTCCATATGAGAATAAAAGACACTTAAAAACAATTATACAAAAGAAATGAAAACATAATTCCGCCATTTGTCGAAAGTAGGATAGTACCAAGTACTTTTTGAATGAAAAGTTATTGAATTTGACAGAATACATTAAATGATAGAATGAAAAGTATTAAGACAAAACTCATTACATGGTTAAGAACCTGATGAATACTAATATCAATGATAAAGGAGAAATAAAGATATATACAGACCTAATGGGTAGAACAAACTGCAGCATCTTTGAAGAGCAACATCAGCTCATTTCGATGGACGGGAGCGGGATTCTCAAAAGAAAAGACGTGAATTAGTTTCTGCTCATCATTTATCTCAATATACTTTAACACAATTCATATTTTTCAATTTTACATAATATATTTATCTCTCTTCAAAACAAACAACCTTACTCGAATCTTATTTTTACATTTCTCGAAATTATAATTTACAGGAAATATAAGAACAAACATGTTACATATTATCTTATACTTTTGTTGTAAAGAAAGACGAAAGGAATTTTGTTGGCCAAGCATAATTCCATATGACAATTAAAAAAACTAAAAAACATTTATACAAAAGAAATGAAAACATAATTCCGCCATTTGTCGAAAGTAGGATAGTACCAAGTACTTTTTGAATAAAAAGTTATTGAATTTGACAGAATAAATTGAATGATAGAATGAACATTATTAAGACAAAACTCATTACATGGTTAAGAACCTGATGAATACTAATGTCAAGGATAAAGGAGAATTAAATATTTATACACACCTAATGGGTAGAACAAACTGCAGCATCTTTGGAGAGCAACATCCGCTCATTTCGATGGACGGGAGCGGGATTCTCAAAAGAAAAGACCTGAATTAGTTTCTGCTCAATATTTATCTTAATATACTTTAACACAATTCATATTTTTCAGTTTTACATAATATGTTTATCTCTCTTCAAAACAAACAACCTTACTCGAAACTTATGTTTACATTTCTCAAAATTTTAATTTACAGGAAATATAAGAACAAACATGTAACATTTTATCTTATACTTTTGTTGTAAAGAAAAGCGAAAGGAATTGTGTTGGACAAGCATAAATCCATATGACAATTAAAAAAAACTAAAAAACATTTATACAAAAGAAATCAAAACATAATTCCGCCATTTGTCGAAAGTAGGATAGTACCAAGTACTTTTTGAATAAAAAGTTATTGAATTTGACAGAATAAATTGAATGATAGAATGAACATTATTAAGACAAAACTCATTACATGGTTAAGAACCTGATGAATACTAATGTCAAGGATAAAGGAGAATTAAAGATCTATACACACCTAATGGGTAGAACAAACTGCAGAATCTTTGAAGAGCAACATCAGCTCATTTCGATGGACGGGAGCCGGATTCTCAAAAGAAAAGACATGGATTAGTTTCTGCTCATTATTTATCTCAATATACTTTAACACTATTCATATTTTTCAATTTTACATAATATATTTATCTCTCTTCAAAACAAACAAAATTACTCGAAACTTATGTTTACATTTCTCAAAATTTTAATTTACAGGAAATATAAGAACAAACATGTTACATATTATCTTATACTTTTATTGTAAAAAAAAAGAAAGGAATTTTGTTGGCCAAGCATAATTCTATATGAGAATAAAAAAACTTAAAAACATTTATACAAAAGAAATGAAAACATAATTCCGCCATTTGTCGAAAGTAGGATAGAACCAAGTACTTTTTGAATGAAAAGTTATTGAATTTGAAAGAATACATTAAATGATAGAATGAAAATTATTAAGACAAAACTCATTACATGGTTAGGAACCTGATGAATACTAATATCAATGATAAAGAAGAATTAAAGATCTATACAGACCTAATGGGTAGAACAAACTGCAGCATCTTTGAAGAGCAACATCAGCTCATTTCGATGGACAGGAGCGGGATTCTCAAAAGAAAAGACATGAATTAGTTTCTGCTCATCATTTATCTCAATATACTTTAACACAATTCATATTTTTCAATTTTACATAATATATTTATCTCTCTTCAAAACAAACAAACTTACTAGAAACTTATGTTTACATTTCTCAAAATTTAAATTTACAGGAAATATAAGAACAAACATGTTACATATTATCTTATACTTTTGTTGTAAAAAAAACGAAAGGAATTTTGTTGGCCAAGCATAATTCTATATGAGAATAAAAAAACTTAAAAACATTTATACAAAAGAAATGAAAACATAATTCCGCCATTTGTCGAAAGTAGGATAGTACCAAGTACTTTTTGAATGAAAAGTTATTGAATTTGACAGAATACATTAAATGATAGAATGAAAATTATTAAGACAAAACTCATTACATGGTTAGGAACCTGATGAATACTAATATCAATGATAAAGAAGAATTAAAGATCTATACAGACCTAATGGGTAGAACAAACTGCAGCATCTTTGAAGAGCAACATCAGCTCATTTCGATGGACGGGAGCGAGATTCTCAAAAGAAAAGACATGAATTAGTTTCTGCTCATCATTTATCTCAATATACTTTAACACAATTCATATTTTTCAATTGTACATAATATATTTATCTCTCTTCAAAACAAACAACCTTACTCGAATCTTATTTTTACATTTCTCGAAGTAATAATTTACAGGAAATATAAGAACAAACATGTTACATATTATCTTATACTTTTGTTGTAAAGAAAAACGAAAGGAATTTTGTTGGCCAAGCATAATTCCATATGACACTTAAAAAAAACTAAAAAACATTTATACAAAAGAAATGAAAACATAATTCCGCCATTTATGGAAAGTAAGATAGTACCAAGTACTTTTTGAATGAAAAGTTATTGAATTTGACAGAATACATTAAATGATAGAATGAAAATTATTAAGACAAAACTCATTACATGGTTAAGAACCTGATGAATACTAATGTCAAGGATAAAGGAGAATTAAAGATCTATACACACCTAATGGGTAGAACAAACTGCAGCATTTTTGAAGAGCAACATCAGCTCATTTCGATGGACGGGAGCCGGATTCTCAAAAGAAAAGACATGGATTAGTTTCTGCTCATTATTTATCTCAATATACTTTAACACAATTCATATTTTTCAATTTTACATAATATATTTATCTCTCTTCAAAACAAACAAACTTACTCGAAACTTATGTTTACATTTCTCAAAATTTTAATTTACAGGAAATATAAGAACAAACATGTTACATATTATCTTATACTTTTGTTGTAAAAAAAACGAAAGGAATTTTGTTGGCCAAGCATAATTCTATATGAGAATAAAAAAACTTAAAAACATTTATACAAAAGAAATGAAAACATAATTCCGCCATTTGTCGAAAGTAGGATAGTACCAAGTACTTTTTGAATGAAAAGTTATTGAATTTGACAGAATACATTAAATGATAGAATGAAAATTATTAAGACAAAACTCATTACATGGTTAGGAACCTGATGAATACTAATATCAATGATAAAGAAGAATTAAAGATCTATACAGACCTAATGGGTAGAACAAACTGCACATCTTTGAAGAGCAACATCAGCTCATTTCGATGGACGGGAGCGAGATTCTCAAAAGAAAAGACATGAATTAGTTTCTGCTCATCATTTATCTCAATATACTTTAACACAATACATATTTTTTTAAATTTTAAATTATATATTTATCTCTCTTCAAAACAAACAACCTTTTTCGAAATTGATTGTTACATTTCTCGAAATTATAATTTACAGGAAATATAAGAACAAACATGTAACATTTTATCTTATACTTTTGTTGTAAAGAAAAGCGAAAGGAATTGTGTTGGCCAAGCATAATTCCATATGAGAATAAAAGAAACTTAAAAACATTTATACAAAAGAAATGAAAACATAATTCCGCCATTTGTCGAAAGTAGGATAGTAGCAAGTACTTTTTGAATGAAAAGTGTTTCAATTTGACAGAAAAAATTGAATGATAGAATGAACATTATTAAGACAAAACTCATTACATGGTTAAGAACCTGATGAATACTAATATCAATGATAAAGGAGAAATAAAGATCTATACAGGCCTAATGGGTAGAACAAACTGCAGCCTCTTTGAAGAGCAACATCAGCTCATTGCGATGGACGGGAGCGAGATTCTCAAAAGAAAAGACATGAATTAGTTTCTGCTCATCATTTATCTCAATATACTTTAACACAATTCATATTTTTCAATTTTACATAATATATTTATCTCTCTTCAAAAGAAACAACCTTATTTGAATCTTATTTTTACATTTCTCGAAATTATAATTTTCAGGAAATATAAGAACAAACATGTTACTTATTATCTTATACTTTTGTTGTAAAGAAAAACGAAAGGAATTCTGTTGGCCAAGCATAATTCCATATGACAATTAAAAAAAACTAAAATCATTTATACAAAAGAAATCAAAACATAATTCCGCCATTTGTCGAAAGTAGGATAGTACCAAGTACTTTTTGAATAAAAAGTTATTGAATTTGACAGAATAAATTGAATGATAGAATGAACATTATTAAGAAAAAACTCATTACATGGTTAAGAACCTGATGAATACTAATATCAATGATAAAGGAGAAATACAGATATATACACACCTAATGGGTATAACAAACTGCAGCATCTTTGAAGAGCAACATCAGCTCATTTCGATGGACGGGATCGGGATTCTCAAAAGAAAAGACGTGGATTAGTTTCTGCTCATTATTTATCTCAATATACTTTAACACAATACATATTTTTTAAAATTTTAGATTATATATTTATCTCTCTTCAAAACAAACAACCTTTTTCGAAATTGATTGTTACATTTCTCGAAATTATAATTTACAGGAAATATAAGAACAAACATGTCACATTTTATCTTATACTTTTGTTGTAAAGAAAAGCGAAAGGAATTGTGTTGGCCAAGCATAATTCCATATGAGAATAAAAGAAACTTAAAAACATTTATACAAAAGAAATGAAAACATAATTCCGCCATTTGTCGAAAGTAGGATAGTACCAAGTACTTTTTGAATGAAAAGTTATTGAATTTGACAGAATACTTTGAATGATAGAATGAACATTATTAAGACAAAACTCATTACATGGTTAAGAAACTGAAGAATACTAATGTCAAGGATAAAGGAGAATTAAAGATCTATACAGACCTAATGGGTAGAACAAACTGCAGCATCTTTGAAGAGCAACATCAGCTCATTTCGATGGACGGGAGCGGGATTCTCAAAAGAAAGGACATGGATTAGTTTTTGCTCATTATTTATCTCAATATATTTTAACACAATTCATATTTTTCAATTTTACATAATATATTTATCTCTCTTCAAAACAAACAACCTTACTCGAAACTTATGTTTGCATTTCTCAAAATTTTAATTTACAGGAAATATAAGAATAAACATGTAACATTTTATCTTATACTTTTGTTGTAAAGAAAAGCGAAAGGAATTGTGTTGGTCAAGCATAATTCCATATGAGAATAAAAGACACTTAAAAACATTTATACAAAAGAAATGAAAACATAATTCCGACATTTGTCGAAAGTAGGATAGTACCAAGTACTTTTTGAATGAAAAGTTATTGAATTTGAAAGAATACATTAAATGATAGAATGAAAATTATTAAGACAAAACTCATTACATGGTTAGGAACCTGATGAATACTAATATCAATGATAAAGAAGAATTAAAGATCTATACAGACCTAATGTGTAGAACAAACTGCAGCATCTTTGAAGAGCAACATCAGCTCATTTCGATGGACGGGAGCGAGATTCTCAAAAGAAAAGACATGAATTAGTTTCTGCTCATCATTTATCTCAATATACTTTAACACAATACATATTTTTTTAAATTTTAAATTATATATTTATCTCTCTTCAAAACAAACAACCTTTTTCGAAATTGATTGTTACATTTCTCGAAATTATAATTTACAGGAAATATAAGAACAAACATGTTACATATTATCTTATACTGTTGTTGTAAAGAAAAACGAAAGGAATTTTGTTGGCCAAGCATAATTCCATATTAGAATAAAACAAAAACTAAAAACATTTATACAAAAGAAATGAAAACATAATTCCGCCATTTGTCGAAAGTAGGATAGTACCAAGTACTTTTTGAATGAAAAGTTATTGAATTTGAAAGAATACATTAAATGATAGAATGAAAATTATTAAGACAAAACTCATTACATGGTTAGGAACCTGATGAATACTAATATCAATGATAAAGAAGAATTAAAGATCTATACAGACCTAATGGGTAGAACAAACTGCAGCATCTTTGAAGAGCAACATCAGCTCATTTCGATGGACGGGAGCGAGATTCTCAAAAGAAAAGACATGAATTAGTTTCTGCTCATCATTTATCTCAATATACTTTAACACAATACATATTTTTTTAAATTTTAAATTATATATTTATCTCTCTTCAAAACAAACAACCTTTTTCGAAATTGATTGTTACATTTCTCGAAATTATAATTTACAGGAAATATAAGAACAAACATGTTACATATTATCTTATACTGTTGTTGTAAAGAAAAACGAAAGGAATTTTGTTGGCCAAGCATAATTCCATATGACAATTGAAAAAAACTAAAAAACATTTATACAAAAGAAATGAAAACATAATTCCGCCATTTGTCGAAAGTAGGATAGTACCAAGTACTTTTTGAATAAAAAGTTATTGAATTTGACAGAATACATTAAATGAGAGAATGAAAATTATTAAGACAAAACTCATTACATGGTTAAGAACCTGATGAATAATAATATAAATAATAAAGGAGAAATAAAGATCTATACAGGCCTAATGGGTAGAACAAACTGCAGCATCTTTGAAGAGCAACATCAGCTCATTTCGATGGACGGGAGCGAGATTCTCAAAAGAAAAGACATGAATTAGTTTCTGCTCATCATTTATCTCAATATACTTTAACACAATACATATTTTTTTAAATTTTAAATTATATATTTATCTCTCTTCAAAACAAACAACCTTTTTCGAAATTGATTGTTACATTTCTCGAAATTATAATTTACAGGAAATATAAGAACTAACATGTAACATTTTATCTTATACTTTTGTTGTAAAGAAAAGCGAAAGGAATTGTGTTGGCCAAGCATAATTCCATATGAGAATAAAAGAAACTTAAAAACATTTATACAAAAGAAATGAAAACATAATTCCGCCATTTGTCGAAAGTAGGATAGTAGCAAGTACTTTTTGAATGAAAAGTGTTTCAATTTGACAGAAAAAAATTGAATGATAGAATGAACATTATTAAGACAAAACTCATTACATGGTTAAGAACCTGAAGAATACTAATGTCAAGGATAAGGGAGAATTAAAGATCTATACACACCTATTGGGTAGAACAAACTGCAGCATCTTTGAAGAGCAACATCAGCTCATTTCGATGGACGGGAGCGGGATTCTCAAAAGAAAAGACATGGATTAGTTTTTGCTCATTATTTATCTCAATATACTTTAACACAATTCATATTTTTCAATTTTACATGATATATTTATCTCTCTTCAAAACAAACAACCTTACTCGAAACTTATGTTTGCATTTCTCAAAATTTTAAATTACAGGAAATATAAGAATAAACATGTAACATATTATCTTATACTTTTGTTGTAAAGAAAAGCGAAAGGAATTGTGTTGGTCAAGCATAATTCCATATGAGAATAAAAGACACTTAAAAACATTTATACAAAAGAAATGAAAACATAATTCCGACATTTGTCGAAAGTAGGATAGTACCAAGTACTTTTTGAATGAAAAGTTATTGAATTTGAAAGAATACATTAAATGATAGAATGAAAATTATTAAGACAAAACTCATTACATGGTTAGGAACCTGATGAATACTAATATCAATGATAAAGAAGAATTAAAGATCTATACAGACCTAATGGGTAGAACAAACTGCAGCATCTTTGAAGAGCAACATCAGCTCATTTCGATGGACGGGAGCGAGATTCTCAAAAGAAAAGACATGAATTAGTTTCTGCTCATCATTTATCTCAATATACTTTAACACAATACATATTTTTTTAAATTTTAAATTATATATTTATCTCTCTTCAAAACAAACAACCTTTTTCGAAATTGATTGTTACATTTCTCGAAATTATAATTTACAGGAAATATAAGAACAAACATGTTACATATTATCTTATACTGTTGTTGTAAAGAAAAACGAAAGGAATTTTGTTGGCCAAGCATAATTCCATATTAGAATAAAACAAAAACTAAAAAACATTTATACAAAAGAAATGAAAACATAATTCCGACATTTGTCGAAAGTAGGATAGTACCAAGTACTTTTTGAATGAAAAGTTATTGAATTTGAAAGAATACATTAAATGATAGAATGAAAATTATTAAGACAAAACTCATTACATGGTTAGGAACCTGATGAATACTAATATCAATGATAAAGAAGAATTAAAGATCTATACAGACCTAATGGGTAGAACAAACTGCAGCATCTTTGAAGAGCAACATCAGCTCATTTCGATGGACGGGAGCGAGATTCTCAAAAGAAAAGACATGAATTAGTTTCTGCTCATCATTTATCTCAATATACTTTAACACAATACATATTTTTTTAAATTTTAAATTATATATTTATCTCTCTTCAAAACAAACAACCTTTTTCGAAATTGATTGTTACATTTCTCGAAATTATAATTTACAGGAAATATAAGAACAAACATGTTACATATTATCTTATACTGTTGTTGTAAAGAAAAACGAAAGGAATTTTGTTGGCCAAGCATAATTCCATATGACAATTGAAAAAAACTAAAAAACATTTATACAAAAGAAATGAAAACATAATTCCGCCATTTGTCGAAAGTAGGATAGTACCAAGTACTTTTTGAATAAAAAGTTATTGAATTTGACAGAATACATTAAATGAGAGAATGAAAATTATTAAGACAAAACTCATTACATGGTTAAGAACCTGATGAATAATAATATAAATAATAAAGGAGAAATAAAGATCTATACAGGCCTAATGGGTAGAACAAACTGCAGCATCTTTGAAGAGCAACATCAGCTCATTTCGATGGAGGGGAGCGAGATTCTCAAAAGAAAAGACATGAATTAGTTTCTGCTCATCATTTATCTCAATATACTTTAACACAATACATATTTTTTTAAATTTTAAATTATATATTTATCTCTCTTCAAAACAAACAACCTTTTTCGAAATTGATTGTTACATTTCTCGAAATTATAATTTACAGGAAATATAAGAACTAACATGTAACATTTTATCTTATACTTTTGTTGTAAAGAAAAGCGAAAGGAATTGTGTTGGCCAAGCATAATTCCATATGAGAATAAAAGAAACTTAAAAACATTTATACAAAAGAAATGAAAACATAATTCCGCCATTTGTCGAAAGTAGGATAGTAGCAAGTACTTTTTGAATGAAAAGTGTTTCAATTTGACAGAAAAAATTGAATGATAGAATGAACATTATTAAGACAAAACTCATTACATGGTTAAGAACCTGAAGAATACTAATGTCAAGGATAAGGGAGAATTAAAGATCTATACACACTTATTGGGTAGAACAAACTGCAGCATCTTTGAAGAGCAACATCAGCTCATTTCGATGGACGGGAGCGGGATTCTCAAAAGAAAAGACATGGATTAGTTTTTGCTCATTATTTATCTCAATATACTTTAACACAATTCATATGTTTCAATTTTACATGATATATTTATCTCTCTTCAAAACAAACAACCTTACTCGAAACTTATGTTTGCATTTCTCAAAATTTTAAATTACAGGAAATATAAGAATAAACATGTAACATATTATCTTATACTTTTGTTGTAAAGAAAAGCGAAAGGAATTGTGTTGGTCAAGCATAATTCAATATGAGAATAAAAGACACTTAAAAACATTTATACAAAAGAAATGAAAACATAATTCCGACATTTGTCGAAAGAAGGATAGTACCAAGTACTTTTTGAATGAAAAGTTATTGAATTTGACAGAATACATTAAATGATAGAATGAAAATTATTAAGACAAAACTCATTACATGGTTAAGAACCTGATGAATACTAATATCAATGATAAAGGAGAAATAAAGATCTATACAGACCTAATGGGTAGAACAAACTGCAGCATCCTTGAAGAGCAACATCAGCTCATTTCGATGGACGGGAGCGAGATTCTCAAAAGAAAAGACATGAATTAGTTTCTGCTCATTATTTATCTCAATATACTTTAACATAATTCATATTTTTCAATTTTACATAATATATTTATCTCTCTTCAAAACAAACAACCTTACTCGAATCTTATTTTTACATTTCTCGAAATTATAATTTACAGGAAATATAAGAACAAACATGTAACATTTTATCTTATACTTTTGTTGTAAAGAAAAGCGAAAGGAATTGTGTTGGCCAAGCATAATTCCATATGAGAATAAAAGAAACTTAAAAAGATTTATACAAAAGAAATCAAAACATAATTCCGCCATTTGTCGAAAGTAGGATAGTACCAAGTACTTTTTGAATAAAAACTTATTGAATTTGACAGAATAAATTGAATGATAGAATGAACATTATTAAGACAAAACTCATTACATGGTTAAGAACCTGAAGAATACTAATGTCAAGGATAAGGGAGAATTAAAGATCTATACACACCTATTGGGTAGAACAAACTGCAGCATCTTTGAAGAGCAACATCAGCTCATTTCGATGGACGGGAGCGGGATTCTCAAAAGAAAAGACATGGATTAGTTTTTGCTCATTATTTATCTCAATATACTTTAACACAATTCATATTTTTCAATTTTACATGATATATTTATCTCTCTTCAAAACAAACAACCTTACTCGAAACTTATGTTTGCATTTCTCAAAATTTTAAATTACAGGAAATATAAGAATAAACATGTAACATATTATCTTATACTTTTGTTGTAAAGAAAAGCGAAAGGAATTGTGTTGGTCAAGCATAATTCCATATGAGAATAAAAGACACTTAAAAACATTTATACAAAAGAAATGAAAACATAATTCCGACATTTGTCGAAAGAAGGATAGTACCAAGTACTTTTTGAATGAAAAGTTATTGAATTTGACAGAATACATTAAATGATAGAATGAAAATTATTAAGACAAAACTCATTACATGGTTAAGAACCTGATGAATACTAATATCAATGATAAAGGAGAAATAAAGATCTATACAGACCTAATGGGTAGAACAAACTGCAGCATCCTTGAAGAGCAACATCAGCTCATTTCGATGGACGGGAGCGAGATTCTCAAAAGAAAAGACATGAATTAGTTTCTGCTCATTATTTATCTCAATATACTTTAACATAATTCATATTTTTCAATTTTACATAATATATTTATCTCTCTTCAAAACAAACAACCTTACTCGAAACTTATGTTTGCATTTCTCAAAATTTTAAATTACAGGAAATATAAGAATAAACATGTAACATATTATCTTATACTTTTGTTGTAAAGAAAAGCGAAAGGAATTGTGTTGGTCAAGCATAATTCCATATGAGAATAAAAGACACTTAAAAACATTTATACAAAAGAAATGAAAACATAATTCCGACATTTGTCGAAAGAAGGATAGTACCAAGTACTTTTTGAATGAAAAGTTATTGAATTTGACAGAATACATTAAATGATAGAATGAAAATTATTAAGACAAAACTCATTACATGGTTAAGAACCTGATGAATACTAATATCAATGATAAAGGAGAAATAAAGATCTATACAGACCTAATGGGTAGAACAAACTGCAGCATCCTTGAAGAGCAACATCAGCTCATTTCGATGGAAGGGAGCGAGATTCTCAAAAGAAAAGACATGAATTAGTTTCTGCTCATTATTTATCTCAATATACTTTAACATAATTCATATTTTTCAATTTTACATAATATATTTATCTCTCTTCAAAACAAACAACCTTACTCGAATCTTATTTTTACATTTCTCGAAATTATAATTTACAGGAAATATAAGAACAAACATGTTACATATTATCTTATACTTTTGTTGTAAAGAAAAACGAAAGGAATTTTGTTGGCCAAGCATAATTCCATATGACAATTAAAAAAAACTAAAAAACATTTATACAAAAGAAATCAAAACATAATTCCGCCATTTGTCGAAAGTAGGATAGTACCAAGTACTTTTTGAATAAAAACTTATTGAATTTGACAGAATAAATTGAATGATAGAATGAACATTATTAAGACAAAACTCATTACATGGTTAAGAACCTGAAGAATACTAATGTCAAGGATAAAGGAGAATTAAAGATCTATACACACCTATTGGGTGGAACAAACTGCAGCATCTTTGAAGAGCAACATCAGCTCATTTCGATGGACGGGAGCGGGATTTTAAAAGAAAAGACATGGATTAGTTTTTGCTCATTATTTATCTCAATATACTTTAACACAATTCATATTTTTCAATTTTACATAATATATTTATCTCTCTTCAAAACAAACAACCTTTTTCGAAATTGATTGTTACATTTCTCGAAATTATAATTTACAGGAAATATAAGAATAAACATGTAACATTTTATCTTATACTTTTGTTGTAAAGAAAAGCGAAAGGAATTGTGTTGGTCAAGCATAATTCCATATGAGAATAAAAGACACTTAAAAACATTTATACAAAAGAAATGAAAACATAATTCCGCCATTTGTCGAGAGAAGGATAGTACCAAGTACTTTTTGAATAAAAAGTTATTGAATTTGACAGAATACATTAAATGATAGAATGAAAATTATTAAGACAAAACTCATTACATGGTTAAGAACCTGATGAATAATAATATCAATGATAAAGGAGAAATAAAGATATATACAGACCTAATGGGTAGAACAAACTGCAGCATCTTTGAAGAGCAACATCAGCTCATTGCGATGGACGGGAGCGAGATTCTCAAAAGAAAAGACATGAATTAGTTTCTGCTCATCATTTATCTCAATATACTTTAACACAATACATATTTTTTTGAATTTTAAATTATATATTTATCTCTCTTCAAAACAAACAACCTTTTTCGAAATTGATTGTTACATTTCTCGAAATTATAATTTACAGGAAATATAAGAACAAACATGAAACATTTTATCTTATACTTTTGTTGTAAAGAAAAGCGAAAGGAATTGTGTTGGCCAAGCATAATTCCATATGAGAATAAAAGAAACTTCAAAACATTAATACAAAAGAAATGAAAACATATTTCCGCCATTTGTCGAAAGTAGGATAGTACCAAGTACTTTTTGAATGAAAAGTTATTGAATTTGACAGAATACATTGAATGATAGAATGAACATTATTAAGACAAAACTCATTACATGGTTAAGAACCTGAAGAATACTAATGTCAAGGATAAAGGAGAATTAAAGATCTATACACACCTAATGGGTAGAACAAACTGCAGCATCCTTGAAGAGCAACATCAGCTCATTTCGATGGACGGGAGCGAGATTCTCAAAAGAAAAGACATGAATCAGTTTCTGCTCATCATTTATCTCAATATACTTTAACACAATTCATATTTTTCAATTTTACATAATATATTTATCTCTCTTCAAAACAAACAACCTTACTCGAATCTTATTTTTACATTTCTCGAAATTATAATTTACAGGAAATATAAGAACAAACATGTTACATATTATCTTATACTTTTGTTGTAAAGAAAAGCGAAATGAATTTTGTTGGCCAAGCATAATTCCATATTAGAATTAAAAAAAACTAAAAAACATGTTTACAAAGGAAATGAAAACATAATTCCGCCATTTGTCGAAAGTAGGATAGTACCAAGTACTTTTTGAATAAAAAGTTATTGAATTTGACAGAATACATTAAATGAGAGAATGAAAATTATTAAGACAAAACTCATTACATGGTTAAGAACCTGATGAATACTAATATCAATGATAAAGGAGAAATAAAGATCTTTACAGGCCTAATGGGTAGAACAAACTGCAGCATCTTTGAAGAGCAACATCAGCTCATTGCGATGGACGGGAGCGAGATTCTCAAAAGAAAAGACATGAATTAGTTTCTGCTCATCATTTATCTCAATATACTTTAACACAATACATATTTTTTTTAAATTTTAAATTATATATTTATCTCTCTACAAAACAAACAACCTTTTTCGAAATTGATTGTTACATTTCTCGAAATTATAATTTACAGAAAATATAAGAACAAACATGTAACATATTATCTTATACTTTTGTTGTAAAGAAAAGCGAAAGGAATTGTGTTGGCCAAGCATAATTCCATATTAGAATTAAAAAAAACTAAAAAACATTTTTACAAAGGAAATGAAAACATAATTCCGCCATTTGTCGAAAGTAGGATAGTACCAAGTACTTTTTGAATAAAAAGTTATTGAATTTCACAGAATACATTAAATGAGAGAATGAAAATTATTAAGACAAAACTCATTACATGGTTAAGAACCTGATGAATACTAATATCAATGATAAAGGAGAAATAAAGATATATACAGAACTAATGGGTAGAACAAACTGCAGCATCTTTGAAGAGCAACATCAGCTCATTTTGATGGACGGGAGCGAGATTCTCAAAAGAAAAGACATGAATTAGTTTCTGCTCATCATTTATCTCAATATACTTTAACACAATACATATTTTTTTAAATTTTAAATTATATATTTATCTCTCTTCAAAACATACAACCTTTTTCGAAATTGATTGTTACATTTCTCGAAATTATAATTTACAGGAAATATAAGAACAAACATGTAACATATTATCTTATACTTTTGTTGTAGAAAAAAGCGAAAGGAATTTTTTTTGCCATGCATAATTCTATATGAGAATTAAAAAAACTTAAAAACAATTATACAAAAGAAATGAAAACATAATTCTGCCATTTCTCGAAAGTAGTATAGTACCAAGTACTTTTTGAATAAAAAGTTATTGAATTTGACAGAATACATTAAATGATAGAATGAAAATTATTAAGACAAAACTCATTACATGGTTAAAAACCTGATGAATACTAAAGTCAAGGATAAATGAGAAATAAAGATATATACAGAACTAATGGGTAGAACAAACTGCAGCATCTTTGAAGAGCAACATCAGCTCATTTCGATGGACGGGAGCGAGATTCTCAAAAGAAAAGACATGAATTAGTTTCTGCTCATCATTTATCTCAATATACTTTAACACAATTCATATTTTTCAATTTTACATAATATATTTATCTCTCTTCAAAACAAACAACCTTACTCGAATCTTAGTTTTACATTTCTCGAAATTATAATTTACAGGAAATATAAGAACAAACATGTTACATATTATCTTATACTATTGTTGTAAAGAAAAGCGAAAGGAATTTTGTTGGCCAAGCATAATTCCTTATGACAATTAAAAAAAACTAAAACAACATTTATACAAAAGAAATGAAAACATAATTCCGCCATTTCTCGAAAGTAGGATAGTACCAAGTACTTTTTGAATAAAAAGTTATTGAATTTGACAGAATACATTAAATGAGAGAATGAAAATTATTAAGACAAAACTCATTACATGGTTAAGAACCTGATGAAAACTAATATCAATGATAAAGGAGAAATAAAGATCTATACAGGCCTAATGGGTAGAACAAACTGCAGCATCTTTGAAGAGCAACATCAGCTCATTGCGATGGACGGGAGCGATATTCTCAAAAGAAAAGACATGAATTAGTTTCTGCTCATCATTTATCTCAATATACTTTAACACAATACATATTTCTTTTAATTTTAAGTTATATATTTATCTCTCTTCATAACAAACTACCTTACTCGAAACTTATTTTTACATTTCTCGAAATTATAGTTTACAGGAAATATAAGAACAAACATGTTACATATTATCTTATACTTTTGTTGTAAAGAAAAGCGAAAGAAATTTTGTTGGCCAAGCATAATTCCATATGACAATTAAAAAAAACTTAAAAACATTTATACAAAAGAAATGAAAACATAATTCCGCCATTTGTCGAATGTAGGATAGAACCAAGTACTTTTTGAATAAAAAGTTATTGAATTTGACAGAATACATTAAATGAGAGAATGAAAAGTATTAAGACAAAACTCATTACATGGTTAAGAACCTGATGAATACTAATATCAATGATAAAGGAGAAATAAAGATATATACAGACCTAATGGGTAGAACAAACTGCAGCATCTTTGAAGAGCAACATCAGCTCATTTTGATGGACGGGAGCGAGATTCTCAAAAGAAAAGACATGAATTAGTTTCTGCTCATCATTTATCTCAATATACTTTAACACAATACATATTTTTTTAAATTTTAAATTATATATTTATCTCTCTTCAAAACATACAACCTTTTTCGAAATTGATTGTTACATTTCTCGAAATTATAATTTACAGGAAATATAAGAACAAATATGTAACATATTATCTTATACTTTTGTTGTAGAAAAAAGCGAAAGGAATTTTTTTTGCCGTGCATAATTCTATATGAGAATTAAAAAAACTTAAAAACATTTATACAAAAGAAATGAAAACATAATTCTGCCATTTGTCGAAAGTAGTATAGTACCAAGTACTTTTTGAATAAAAAGTTATTGAATTTGACAGAATACATTAAATGATAGAATGAAAATTATTAAGACAAAACTCATTACATGGTTAAAAACCTGATGAATACTAAAGTCAAGGATAAATGAGAAATAAAGATATATACAGAACTAATGGGTAGAACAAACTGCAGCATCTTTGAAGAGCAACATCAGCTCATTTCGATGGACGGGAGCGAGATTCTCAAAAGAAAAGACATGAATTAGTTTCTGCTCATCATTTATCTCAATATACTTTAACACAATTCATATTTTTCAATTTTACATAATATATTTATCTCTCTTCAAAACAAACAACCTTACTCGAATCTTAGTTTTACATTTCTCGAAATTATAATTTACAGGAAATATAAGAACAAACATGTTACATATTATCTTATACTATTGTTGTAAAGAAAAGCGAAAGGAATTTTGTTGGCCAAGCATAATTCCTTATGACAATTAAAAAAAACTAAAACAACATTTATACAAAAGAAATGAAAACATAATTCCGCCATTTCTCGAAAGTAGGATAGTACCAAGTACTTTTTGAATAAAAAGTTATTGAATTTGACAGAATACATTAAATGAGAGAATGAAAATTATTAAGAAAAAACTCATTACATGGTTAAGAACCTGATGAATACTAACATCAATGATAAAGGAGAAATAAAGATATATACAGGCCTAATGGGTAGAACAAACTGCAGCATCTTTGAAGAGCAACATCAGCTCATTGCGATGGACGGGAGCGAGATTCTCAAAAGAAAAGACATGAATTACTTTCTGCTCATCATTTATCTCAATATACTTTAACACAATTCATATTTTTCAATTTTACATAATATATTTATCTCTCTTCAAAACAAACAACCTTTTTCGAAATTGTTTGTTACATTTCTCGAACTTATAATTTACAGGAAATATAAGAACAAACATGTAACATATTATCTTATACTGTTGTTGTAAAGAAAAACGAAAGGAATTTTGTTGGCAAAGCATAATTCCATATGACAATTAAAAAAAACTAAAAAACATTTATACAAAAGAAATGAAAACATAATTCCGCCATTTCTCGAAAGTAGGATAGTACCAAGTACTTTTTGAATAAAAAGTTATTGAATTTGACAGAATACATTAAATGAGAGAATGAAAATTATTAAGAAAAAACTCATTACATGGTTAAGAACCTGATGAATACTAACATCAATGATAAAGGAGAAATAAAGATATATACAGGCCTAATGGGTAGAACAAACTGCAGCATCTTTGAAGAGCAACATCAGCTCATTGCGATGGACGGGAGCGAGATTCTCAAAAGAAAAGACATGAATTACTTTCTGCTCATCATTTATCTCAATATACTTTAACACAATTCATATTTTTCAATTTTACATAATATATTTATCTCTCTTCAAAACAAACAACCTTTTTCGAAATTGTTTGTTACATTTCTCGAACTTATAATTTACAGGAAATATAAGAACAAACATGTAACATATTATCTTATACTGTTGTTGTAAAGAAAAACGAAAGGAATTTTGTTGGCAAAGCATAATTCCATATGACAATTAAAAAAAACTAAAAAACATTTATACAAAAGAAATGAAAACATAATTCCGCCATTTTTCGAAAGTAGGATAGTACCAAGTACTTTTTGAATAAAAAGTTATTGAATTTGACAGAATACATTAAATGAGAGAATGAAAATTATTAAGACAAAACTCATTACATGGTTAAGAACCTGATGAATACTAATATCAATGATAAAGGAGAAATAAAGATCTATACAGGCCTAATGGGTAGAACAAACTGCAGCATCATTGAAGAGCAACATCAGCTCATTGCGATGGACGGGAGCGAGATTCTCAAAAGAAAAGACATGAATTAGTTTCTGCTCATCATTTATCTCAATATACTTTAACACAATTCATATTTTTCAATTGTACATAATATATTTGTCTCTCTTCAAAACAAACAACCTTACTCGAATCTTATTTTTACATTTCTCGAAATTATAATTTACAGGAAATATAAGAACAAACATGTTACATATTATCTTATACTGTTGTTGTAAAGAAAAGCGAAAGGAATTTTGTTGGCCAAGCATAATTCCATATTAGAATTAAAAAAAGCTAAAAAAAACATTTATTCAAAAGAAATGAAAACATTATTCCGCCATTTGTCGAAAGTAGGATGGTACCAAGTACTTTTTGAGTAAAAAGTTATTGAATTTGACAGAATACATTAAATGAGAGAATGAAAATTATTAAGACAAAACTCATTACATGGTTAAGAATCTGATGAATACTAATATCAATGATAAAGGAGAAATAAAGATCTATACAGGCCTAATGGGTAGAACAAACTGCAGCATCTTTGAAGAGCAACATCAGCTCATTGCGATGGACGGGAGCGAGATTCTCAAAAGAAAAGACATGAATTACTTTCTGGTCATCATTTATCTCAATATACTTTAACACAATTCATATTTTTCAATTTCACATAATATATTTATCTCTCTTCAAAACAAACAACCTTTTTCGAAATTGTTTGTTACATTTCTCGAACTTATAATTTACAGGAAATATAAGAACAAACATGTAACATATTATCTTATACTGTTGTTGTAAAGAAAAACGAAAGGAATTTTGTCGGCCAAGCATAATTCCATATGACAATTAAAAAAAACTAAAAAACATTTATACAAAAGAAATGAAAACATAATTCCGCCATTTTTCGAAAGTAGGATAGAACCAAGTACTTTTTGAATAAAAAGTTATTGAATTTGACAGAATACATTAAATGAGAGAATGAAAATTATTAAGACAAAACTCATTACATGGTTAAGAACCTGATGAATACTAATATCAATGATAAAGGAGAAATAAAGATCTATACAGGCCTAATGGGTAGAACAAACTGCAGCATCATTGAAGAGCAACATCAGCTCATTGCGATGGACGGGAGCGAGATTCTCAAAAGAAAAGACATGAATTAGTTTCTGCTCATCATTTATCTCAATATACTTTAACACAATACATATTTCTTTTAATTTTAGGGTTATATATGTATCTCTCTTCATAACAAACAACCTTACTCGAAACTTATTTTTACATTTCTCGAAATTATAATTTACAGGAAATATAAGAACAAACATGTAACATATTATCTTATACTTTTGTTGTAAACAAAAGCGAAAGGAATTCTGTTGGCCAAGCATAATTCCATATGACAACTAAAAAAAACTTAAAAACATTTATACAAAAGAAATGAAAACATAACTCCGCCATTTATCGAAAGTAGGATAGAACCAAGTACTTTTTGAATAAAAAGTTATTGAATTTGACAGAATACATTAAATGAGAGAATGAAAATTATTAAGACAAAACTCATTACATGGTTACGAACCTTATGAATACTAACATCAATGATACAGGAGAAATAAAGATCTATACCGGCCTAATGGGTAGAACAAACTGCAGCATCTTTGAAGAGCAACATCAGCTCATTGCGATGGACGGGAGCGAGAATCTCAAAAGAAAAGACATGAATAAGTTTCTACTCATCATTTATCTCAATATACTTTAACACAATTCATATTTCTTTTAATTTTAAGTTATATATTTATCGCTCTTCATAACAAACAACCTTACTCGAAACTTATTTTTACATTTCTCGAAATTATAATTTACAGGAAATATAAGAACAAACATGTAACATATTATCTTATACTTTTGTTGTAAAGAAAAGCGAAAGGAATTGTGTTGGCCAAGCATAATTCCATATGACAATTGAAAAAAACTTAAAAACATTTATGCAAAAGAAATGAAAACATAATTCCGCCATTTGTCGAAAGTAGGATAGAACCAAGTACTTTTTGAATAAAAAGTTATTGAATTTGACAGAATACATTAAATGAGAGAATGAAAATTATTAAGACAAAACTCATTACATGGTTAAGAACCTGATGAATACTAACATCAATGATAAAGGAGAAATAAAGATATATACAGGCCTAATGGGTGGAACAAACTGCAGCATCTTTGAAGAGCAACATCAGCTCATTTCGATGGACGGGAGCGGGATTTTAAAAGAAAAGACATGGATTAGTTTTTGCTCATTATTTATCTCAATATACTTTAACACAATTCATATTTTTCAATTTTACATAATATATTTATCTCTCTTCAAAACAAACAACCTTTTTCGAAATTGATTGTTACATTTCTCGAAATTATAATTTACAGGAAATATAAGAATAAACATGTAACATTTTATCTTATACTTTTGTTGTAAAGAAAAGCGAAAGGAATTGTGTTGGTCAAGCATAATTCCATATGAGAATAAAAGACACTTAAAAACATTTATACAAAAGAAATGAAAACATAATTCCGCCATTTGTCGAAAGAAGGATAGTACCAAGTACTTTTTGAATAAAAAGTTATTGAATTTGACAGAATACATTAAATGATAGAATGAAAATTATTAAGACAAAACTCATTACATGGTTAAGAACCTGATGAATAATAATATCAATGATAAAGGAGAAATAAAGATATATTCAGACCTAATGGGTAGAACAAACTGCAGCATCTTTGAAGAGCAACATCAGCTCATTGCGATGGACGGGAGCGAGATTCTCAAAAGAAAAGACATGAATTAGTTTCTGCTCATCATTTATCTTAATATACTTTAACACAATACATATTTTTTTAAATTTTCAATTATATATTTATCTCTCTTCAAAACAAACAACCTTTTTCGAAATTGATTGTTACATTTCTCGAAATTATAATTTACAGGAAATATAAGAACAAACATGTAACATATTATCTTATACTTTTGTTGTAGAGAAAAGCGAAAGGAATTTTTTTGCCATACATAATTCTATATGAGAATTAAAAAAACTTAAAAAGCATTTATACAAAAGAAATGAAAACATAATTCTGCCATTTGTCGAAAGTAGGATAGTACCAAGTACTTTTTGAATAAAAAGTTATTGAATTTGACAGAATACATTAAATGATAGAATGAAAATTATTAAGACAAAACTCATTACATGTTTAAAAACCTGATGAATACTAAAGTCAAGGATAAATGAGAAATAAAGATCTATACAGAACTAATGGGTAGAACAAACTGCAGCATCTTTGAAGAGCAACATCAGCTCATTTCGATGGACGGGAGCGAGATTCTCAAAAGAAAAGACATGAATTAGTTTCTGCTCATCATTTATCTCAATATACTTTAACACAATTCATATTTTTCAATTTTACATAATATATTTATCTCTCTTCAAAACAAACAACCTTACTCGAATCTTAGTTTTACATTTCTCGAAATTATAATTTACAGGTAATATAAGAACAAACATGTAACATATTATCTTATACTATTGTTGTAAAGAAAAACGAAAGGAATTTTGTTGGCCAAGCATAATTCCATATGACAATTAAAAAAAACTAAAAAACATTTATACAAAAGAAATGAAAACATAATTCCGCCATTTTTCGAAAGTAGGATAGTACCAAGTACTTTTTGAATAAAAAGTTATTGAATTTGACAGAATACATTAAATGAGAGAATGAAAATTATTAAGACAAAACTCATTACATGGTTAAGAACCTGATGAATACTAATATCAATGATAAAGGAGAAATAAAGATCTATACAGGCCTAATGGGTAGAACAAACTGCAGCATCTTTGAAGAGCAGCATCAGCTCATTGCGATGGAGGGGAGCGAGATTCTCAAAAGAAAAGACATGAATTAGTTTCTGCTCATCATTTATCTCAATATACTTTAACACAATACATATTTCTTTTAATTTTAAGTTATATATTTATCGCTCTTCATAACAAACAACCTTACTCGAAACTTATTTTTACATTTCTCGAAATTATAATTTACAGGAAATATAAGAACAAACATGTAACATATTATCTTATACTTTTGTTGTAAACAAAAAACGAAAGGAATTTTGTTGGCCAAGCATAATTCCATATGACAATTAAAAAAAACTAAAAAACATTTACATAAAAGAAATGAAAACATAATTCCGCCATTTGTCGAAAGTAGGATAGTACCAAGTACTTTTTGAGTAAAAAGTTATTGAATTTGACAGAATACATTAAATGAGAGAATGAAAATTATTAAGACAAAACTCATTACATGGTTAAGAACCTGATGAATACTAATATCAATGATAAAGGAGAAATAAAGATCTATACAGGCCTAATGGGTAGAACAAACTGCAGCATCATTGAAGAGCAACATCAGCTCATTGCGATGGACGGGAGCGAGATTCTCAAAAGAAAAGACATGAATTAGTTTCTGCTCATCATTTATCTCAATATACTTTAACACAATTCATATTTTTCAATTGTACATAATATATTTGTCTCTCTTCAAAACAAACAACCTTACTCGAATCTTATTTTTACATTTCTCGAAATTATAATTTACAGGAAATATAAGAACAAACATGTTACATATTATCTTATACTGTTGTTGTAAAGAAAAACGAAAGGAATTTTGTTGGCCAAGCATAATTCCATATTAGAATTAAAAAAAGCTAAAAAAAAACATTTATTCAAAAGAAATGAAAACATAATTCCGCCATTTGTCGAAAGTAGGATGGTACCAAGTACTTTTTGAGTAAAAAGTTATTGAATCTGACAGAATACATTAAATGAGAGAATGAAAATTATTAAGACAAAACTCATTACATGGTTAAGAACCTGATGAATACTAATATCAATGATGAAGGAGAAATAAAGATCTATACAGGCCTAATGGGTAGAACAAACTGCAGCATCTTTGAAGAGCAACATCAGCTCATTGCGATGGACGGGAGCGAGATTCTCAAAAGAAAAGACATGAATTACTTTCTGCTCATCATTTATCTCAATATACTTTAACACAATTCATATTTTTCAATTTTACATAATATATTTATCTCTCTTCAAAACAAACAACCTTTTTCGAAATTGTTTGTTACATTTCTCGAACTTATAATTTACAGGAAATATAAGAACAAACATGTAACATATTATCTTATACTGTTGTCGTAAAGAAAAACGAAAGGAATTTTGTTGGCCAAGCATAATTCCATATGACAATTAAAAAAAACTAAAAAACATTTATACAAAAGAAATGAAAACATAATTCCGCCATTTTTCGAAAGTAGGATAGTACCAAGTACTTTTTGAATAAAAAGTTATTGAATTTGACAGAAAACATTAAATGAGAGAATGAAAATTATTAAGACAAAACTCATTACATGGTTAAGAACCTGATGAATACTAATATCAATGATAAAGGAGAAATAAAGATCTATACAGGCCTAATGGGTAGAACAAACTGCAGGATCATTGAAGAGCAACATCAGCTCATTGCGATGGACGGGAGCGAGATTCTCAAAAGAAAAGACATGAATTAGTTTCTGCTCATCATTTATCTCAATATACTTTAACACAATACATATTTCTTTTAATTTTAGGGTTATATATGTATCTCTCTTCATAACAAACAACCTTACTCGAAACTTATTTTTACATTTCTCGAAATTATAATTTACAGGAAATATAAGAACAAACATGTAACATATTATCTTATACTTTTGTTGTAAACAAAAGCGAAAGGAATTTTGTTGGCCAAGCATAATTCCATATGAAAATTAAAAAAAACTTAAAACATTTATACAAAAGAAATGAAAACATAATTCCGCCATTTATCGAAAGTAGGATAGAACCAAGTACTTTTTGAATAAAAAGTTATTGAATTTGACAGAATACATTAAATGAGAGAATGAAAATTATTAAGACAAAACTCATTACATGGTTACGAACCTTATGAATACTAACATCAATGATACAGGAGAAATAAAGATCTATACAGGCCTAATGGATAGAACAAACTGCAGCATCTTTGAAGAGCAACATCAGCTCATTGCGATGAACGGGAGCGAGATTCTCAAAAGAAAAGACATGAATAAGTTTCTACTCATCATTTATCTCAATATACTTTAACACAATTCATATTTCTTTTAATTTTAAGTTATATATTTATCGCTCTTCATAACAAACAACCTTACTCGAAACTTATTTTTACATTTCTCGAAATTATAATTTACAGGAAATATAAGAACAAACATGTAACATATTATCTTATACTTTTGTTGTAAAGAAAAGCGAAAGGAATTGTGTTGGCCAAGCATAATTCCATATGACAATTGAAAAAAACTTAAAAACATTTATGCAAAAGAAATGAAAACATAATTCCGCCATTTGTCGAAAGTAGGATAGAACCAAGTACTTTTTGAATAAAAAGTTATTGAATTTGACAGAATACATTAAATGAGAGAATGAAAATTATTAAGACAAAACTCATTACATGGTTAAGAACCTGATGAATACTAACATCAATGATAAAGGAGAAATAAAGATATATACAGGCCTAATGGGTAGAACAAACTGCAGCATCTTTGAAGAGCAACATCAGCTCATTGCGATGGACGGGAGCGAGATTCTCAAAAGAAAAGACATGAATTAGTTTCTGCTCATCATTTATCTCAATATACTTTAACACAATACATATTTTTTTAAATTTTAAATTATATATTTATCTCTCTTCAAAACAAACAACCTTTTTCGAAATTGATTGTTACATTTCTCGAAATTATAATTTACAGGAAATATAAGAACAAACATGTTACATATTATCTTATACTTTTGTTGTAAAGAAAAACGAAAGGAATTTTGTTGGCCAAGCATAATTCCATATGACAATTAAAAAAAACTTAAAAAGCATTGATACAAAAGAAATGAAAACATAATTCCGCCATTTGTCGAAAGTAGGATAGTACCAAGTACTTTTTGAATAAAAAGTTATTGAATTTGACAGAATACATTAAATGAGAGAATGAAAATTATTAAGACAAAACTCATTACATGGTTAAGAACCTGATGAATACTAATATCAATGATAAAGGAGAAATAAAGATATATACAGAAATAATGGGTAGAACAAACTGCAGCATCTTTGAAGAGCAACATCAGCTTCTTTCGATGGACGGGAGCGAGATTCTTAAAAGAAAAGACATGAATTAGTTTCTGCTCATCATTTATCTCAATATACTTTAACACAATTCATATTTTTCAATTGTACATAATATATTTGTCTCTCTTCAAAACAAACAACCTTACTCGAATCTTATTTTTACATTTCTCGAAATTATAATTTACAGGAAATATAAGAACAAACATGTTACATATTATCTTATACTGTTGTTGTAAAGAAAAACGAAAGGAATTTTGTTGGCCAAGCATAATTCCATATTAGAATTAAAAAAAGCTAAAAAAACATTTATTCAAAAGAAATGAAAACATAATTCCGCCATTTGTCGAAAGTAGGATAGAACCAAGTACTTTTTGAATAAAAAGTTATTGAATTTGACAGAATACATTAAATGAGAGAATGAAAATTATTAAGACAAAACTCATTACATGGTTAAGAACCTGATGAATACTAACATCAATGATAAAGGAGAAATAAAGATATATACAGGCCTAATGGGTAGAACAAACTGCAGCATCTTTGAAGAGCAACATCAGCTCATTTCAATGGACGGGAGCGAGATTCTCAAAAGAAAAGACATGAATTAGTTTCTGCTCATCATTTATCTCAATATACTTTAACACAATACATATTTCTTTTAATTTTAGGGTTATATATTTATCTCTCTTCATAACAAACAACCTTACTCGAAACTTATTTTTACATTTCTCGAAATTATAATTTACAGGAAATATAAGAACAAACATGTAACATATTATCTTATACTTTTGTTGTAAAGAAAAGCGAAAGGAATTTTGTTGGCCAAGCATAATTCCATATGACAATTAAAAAAAACTTAAAAACATTTATACAAAAGAAATGAAAACATAATTCCGCCATTTATCGAAAGAAGGATAGAACCAAGTACTTTTTGAATAAAAAGTTATTGAATTTGACAGAATACATTAAATGAGAGAATGAAAACTATTAAGACAAAACTCATTACATGGTTAAGAACCTGATGAATACTAACATCAATGATAAAGGAGAAATAAAGATATATACAGGCCTAATGGGTAGAACAAACTGCAGCATCTTTGAAGAGCAACATCCGCTCATTGCGATGGAGGGTAGCGAGATTCTCAAAAGAAAAGACATGAATTAGTTTCTGCTCATCATTTATCTCAATATACTTTAACACAATAAATATTTCTTTTAATTTTAGGGTTATATATTTATCTCTCTTCATAACAAACAACCTTACTCGAAACTTATTTTTACATTTCTCGAAATTATAATTTACAGGAAATATAAGAACAAACATGTAACATATTATCTTATACTTTTGTTGTAAAGAAAAGCGAAAGGAATTGTGTTGGCCAAGCATAATTCCATATGACAACTAAAAAAAACTAAAAAAACATTTATACAAAAGAAATGAAAACATAATTCCGCCATTTGTCGAAAGTAGGATAGAACCAAGTACTTTTTGAATAAAAAGTTATTGAATTTGACAGAATACATTAAATGAGAGAATGAAAATTATTAAGACAAAACTCATTACATGGTTAAGAACCTGATGAATACTAATATCAATGATAAAGGAGAAATAAAGATATATACAGAAATAATGGGTAGAACAAACTGCAGCATCTTTGAAGAGCAACATCAGCTTCTTTCGATGGACGGGAGCGAGATTCTTAAAAGAAAAGACATGAATTAGTTTCTGCTCATCATTTATCTCAATATACTTTAACACAATTCATATTTTTCAATTTTACATAATATATTTATCTCTCTTCAAAACAAACAACCTTTTTCGAAATTGTTTGTTACATTTCTCGAAATTATAATTTACAGGACATATAAGAACAAACATGTAACATATTATCTTATACTTTTGTTGTAAAGAAAAGCGAAAGGAATTTTGTTGGCCAAGCATAATTCCATATTAGAATAAAACAAAAACTAAAAAACATTTATACAAAAGAAATGAAAACATAATTCCGCCATTTGTCGAAAGTAGGATAGTACCAAGTACTTTTTGAATAAAAAGTTATTGAATTTGACAGAATACATTAAATGAGAGAATGAAAATTATCAAGACAAAACTCATTACATGGTTAAGAACCTGATGAATACTAACATCAATGATAAAGGAGAAATAAAGATATATACAGGCCTAATGGGTAGAACAAACTGCAGCATCTTTGAAGAGCAACATCCGCTCATTGCGATGGAGGGTAGCGAGATTCTCAAAAGAAAAGACATGAATTAGTTTCTGCTCATCATTTATCTCAATATACTTTAACACAATACATATTTCTTTTAATTTTAGGGTTATATATTTATCTCTCTTCATAACAAACAACCTTACTCGAAACTTATTTTTACATTTCTCGAAATTATAATTTACAGGAAATATAAGAACAAACATGTAACATATTATCTTATACTTTTGTTGTAAAGAAAAGCGAAAGGAATTGTGTTGGCCAAGCATAATTCCATATGACAATTGAAAAAAACTTTAAAACATTTATACAAAAGAAATGAAAACATAATTCCGCCATTTGTCGAAAGTAGGATAGAACCAAGTACTTTTTGAATAAAAAGTTATTGAATTTGACAGAATACATTAAATGATAGAATGAAAATTATTAAGACAAAACTCATTACATGGTTAAGAACCTGATGAATACTAATATCAATGATAAAGGAGAAATAAAGATATATACAGAAATAATGGGTAGAACAAACTGCAGCATCTTTGAAGAGCAACATCAGCTTCTTTCGATGGACGGGAGCGAGATTCTCAAAAGAAAAGACATGAATTAGTTTCTGCTCATCATGTATCTCAATATACTTTAACACAATCAATATTTTTCAATTGTCCATAATATATTTGTCTCTCTTCAAAACAAACAACCTTACTCGAAACTTATGTTTACATTTCTCAAAATTTTAATTTACAGGAAATATAAGAACAAACATGTTACATATTATCTTATACTTTTGTTGTAAAGAAAACGAAAGGAATTGTGTTGGCCAAACATAATTCCATGTGAGAATAAAAAAAAACTTAAATACATTTACATAAAAGAAATGAAAACATAATTCCGCCATTTGTCGAAAGTAGGATAGTACCAAGTACTTTTTGAATAAAACGTTATTGAATTTGACAGAATACATTAAATGAGAGAATGAAAATTATTAAGACAAAACTCATTACATGGTTAAGAACCTGATGAATACTAATATCAATGATAAAGGAGAAATAAAGATCTATACAGGCCTAATGGGTAGAACAAACTGCAGCATCTTTGAAGAGCAGCATCAGCTCATTGCGATGGAGGGGAGCGAGATTCTCAAAAGAAAAGACATGAATTAGTTTCTGCTCATCATTTATCTCAATATACTTTAACACAATACATATTTCTTTTAATTTTAAGTTATATATTTATCGCTCTTCATAACAAACAACCTTACTCGAAACTTATTTTTACATTTCTCGAAATTATAATTTACAGGAAATATAAGAACAAACATGTAACATATTATCTTATACTTTTGTTGTAAAGAAAAGCGAAAGGAATTTTGTTGGCCAAGCATAATTCCATATGACAATTAAAAAAAACTAAAAAACGTTTATACAAAAGAAATGAAAACATAATTCCGCCATTTGTCGAAAGTAGGATAGTACCAAGTACTTTTTGAATAAAAAGTTATTGAATTTGACAGAATACATTAAATGATAGAATGAAAATTATTAAGACAAAACTCATTACATGGTTAAGAACCTGATAAATACTAATATCAAGAATAAAGGAGAATTAAAGATCTATACACACCTAATGGGTAGAACAAACTGCAGCATCTTTGAAGAGCAGCATCAGCTCATTTCGATGGACGGGAGCGAGATTCTCAAAAGAAAAGACATGAATTAGTTTCTGCTCATCATTTATCTCAATATACTTTAACACAATACATATTTCTTTTAATTTTAGGGTTATATATTTATCTCTCTTCATAACAAACAACCTTACTCGAAACTTATTTTTACATTTCTCGAAATTATAATTTACAGGAAATATAAGAACAAACATGTAACATATTATCTTATACTTTTGTTGTAAAGAAAAGCGAAAGGAATTTTGTTGGCCAAGCATAATTCCATATGACAATTAAAAAAAAATTTAAAAAATTTATACAAAAGAAATGAAAACATAATTCCGCCATTTGTCGAAAGTAGGATAGAACCAAGTACTTTTTGAATAAAAAGTTATTGAATTTGACAGAATACATTAAATGAGAGAATGAAAATTATTAAGACAAAACTCATTACATGGTTAAGAACCTGATGAATACTAATATCAATGATAAAGGAGAAATAAAGATATATACAGAAAAAATGGGTAGAACAAACTGCAGCATCTTTGAAGAGCAACATCAGCTCATTTCGATGGACGGGAGAGAGATTCTCAAAAGAAAAGACATGAATTAGTTTCTGCTCATCATTTATCTCAATATACTTTAACACAATACATATTTTTTTTAATTTTAAATTATATATTTATCTCTCTTCAAAACAAACAACCTTTTTCGAAATTGATTGTTACATTTCTCGAAATTATAATTTACAGGAAATATAAGAACAAACATGTTACATATTATCTTATACTGTTGTTGTAAAGAAAAACGAAAGGAATTTTGTTGGCCAAGCATAATTCCATATGACAACTAAAAAAAACTAAAAAAACATTTATACAAAAGAAATGAAAACATAATTCCGCCATTTGTCGAAAGTAGGATAGAACCAAGTACTTTTTGAATAAAAAGTTATTGAATTTGACAGAATACATTAAATGAGAGAATGAAAATTATTAAGACAAAACTCATTACATGGTTAAGAACCTGATGAATACTAATATCAATGATAAAGGAGAAATAAAGATATATACAGAAATAATGGGTAGAACAAACTGCAGCATCTTTGAAGAGCAACATCAGCTTCTTTCGATGGACGGGAGCGAGATTCTTAAAAGAAAAGACATGAATTAGTTTCTGCTCATCATTTATCTCAATATACTTTAACACAATTCATATTTTTCAATTTTACATAATATATTTATCTCTCTTCAAAACAAACAACCTTTTTCGAAATTGTTTGTTACATTTCTCGAAATTATAATTTACAGGACATATAAGAACAAACATGTAACATATTATCTTATACTTTTGTTGTAAAGAAAAGCGAAAGGAATTTTGTTGGCCAAGCATAATTCCATATTAGAATAAAACAAAAACTAAAAAACATTTATACAAAAGAAATGAAAACATAATTCCGCCATTTGTCGAAAGTAGGATAGTACCAAGTACTTTTTGAATAAAAAGTTATTGAATTTGACAGAATACATTAAATGAGAGAATGAAAATTATTAAGACAAAACTCATTACATGGTTAAGAACCTGATGAATACTAATATCAAGAATTAAGGAGAAATAAAGATCTATACAGGCCTAATGGGTAGAACAAACTGCAGCATCTTTGAAGAGCAACATCAGCTCATTTCGATGGACGGGAGCGAGATTCTCAAAAGAAAAGACATGAATTAGTTTCTGCTCATCATTTATCTCAATATACTTTAACACAATACATATTTTTTTAATTTTTAAATTATGTATTTATCTCTCTTCAAAACAAACAACCTTTTTCGAAATTGATTGTTACATTTCTCGAAATTATAATTTACAGGAAATATAAGAACAAACATGTAACCTATTATCTTATACTTTTGTTGTAGAGAAAGGCGAAAGGAATTTTGTTGGCCAAGGATAATTCCATATGAGAATAAAGAAACTTTAAAAAATTTATACAAAAGAAATGAGAACATAATTCCGCCATTTGTCGAAAGTAGGATAGTACCAAGTACTTTTTGAATAAAAAGTTATTGAATTTGACAGAATACATTAAATGAGAGAATGAAAATTATTAAGACAAAACTCATAACATGGTTAAGAACCTGATGAATACTATTACAATGATAAAGGAGAAATAAAGATCTATACATACCTAATGGGTAGAACAAACTGCAGCATCTTTGAGGAGCAACATCAGCTCATTTCGATGGAGGGGAGCGAGATTCTCAAAAGAAAAGACATGAATTAGTTTCTGCTAATTATTTATCTCAATATACTTTAACACAATACATATTTTTTTTAATTTTAAGTTATATATTTATCTCTCTTCAAAACAAACAACTTTACTCGAAACTTATGTTTACATTTCTCGAAATTATAATTTACAGGAAATATAAGAACAAACATGTTACATATTATCTTATACTGTTCTTGTAAAGAAAAACGAAAGGAATTTTGGTGGCCAAGCATAATTCCATATGACAATTAAAAAAAACTAAAAAACATTTATACAAAAGAAATGAAAACATAATTCCGCCATTTGTCGAAAGTAGGATAGTACCAAGTACTTTTTGAATAAAAAGTTACTGAATTTGACAGAATACATTAAATGATAGAATGAAAATTATTAAGACAAAACTCATTACATGGTTAATAACCTGATGAATACTATTACAATGATAAAGGAGAAATAAAGATCTATACATACCTAATGGGTAGAACAAACTGCAGCATCTTTGAGGAGCAACATCAGCTCATTTCGATGGAGGGGAGCGAGATTCTCAAAAGAAAAGACATGAATTAGTTTCTGCTAATTATTTATCTCAATATACTTTAACACCATACATTTTTTTTTTAAATTTTAAGTTATATATTTATCTCTCTTCAAAACAAACAACCTTTTTCGAAATTGATTGTTACATTTCTCGAAATTATAATTTACAGGACATATAAGAACAAACATGTAACATATTATCTTATACTTTTGTTGTAGAGAAAAGCGAAAGGAATTTTGTTGGCCAAGGATAATTCCATATGAGAATAAAGAAACTTTAAAAATTTATTCAAAAGAAATGAGAACATAATTCCGCCATTTGTCGAAAGAAGGATAGTACCAAGTACTTTTTGAATAAAAAGTTACTGAATTTGACAGAATACATTAAATGATAGAATGAAAATTATTAAGACAAACTCATTACATGGTTAATAACCTGATGAATACTATTACAATGATAAAGGAGAAATAAAGATATATACATACCTAATGGGTAGAACAAACTGCAGCATCTTTGAGGAGCAACATCAGCTCATTTCGATGGAGGGGAGCGAGATTCTCAAAAGAAAAGACATGAATTAGTTTCTGCTAATTATTTATCTCAATATACTTTAACACAATACATATTTTTTTTAATTTTAAGTTATATATTTATCTCTCTTCAAAACAAACAACTTTACTCGAAACTTATGTTTACATTTCTCGAAATTATAATTTACAGGACATATAAGAACAAACATGTTACATATTATCTTATACTTTGTTGTAAAGAAAAACGAAAGGAATTTGGGTGGACAAGCATAATTCCATATGACAATTAAAAAAAACTAAAAAACATTTATACAAAAGAAATGAAAACATAATTCCGCCATTTGTCGAAAGTAGGATAGTACCAAGTACTTTTTGAATAAAAAGTTACTGAATTTGACAGAATACATTAAATGAGAGAATGAAAATTATTAAGACAAAACTCATTACATGGTTAATAACCTGATGAATACTATTACAATGATAAAGGAGAAATAAAGATCTATACATACCTAATGGGTAGAACAAACTGCAGCATCTTTGAGGAGCAACATCAGCTCATTTCGATGGAGGGGAGCGAGATTCTCAAAAGAAAAGACATGAATTAGTTTCTGCTAATTATTTATCTCAATATACTTTAACACAATACATATTTTTTTTAATTTTAAGTTATATATTTATCTCTCTTCAAAACAAACAACTTTACTCGAAACTTATGTTTACTTTTCTCGAAATTATAATTTACAGGAAATATAAGAACAAACATGTTACATATCATCTTATACTTTTGTTGTAAAGAAAAACGAAAGGAAATTTGGTGGCCAAGCATAATTCCATATGACAATTAAAAAAAACTAAAAAACATTTATACAAAAGAAATGAAAACATAATTCCGCCATTTGTCGAAAGTAGGATAGTACCAAGTACTTTTTTTTAATGGAAAGTTATTGAATTTGACAGAATACATTAAAATGATAGAATGAAAATTATTAAGACAAAACTCATTACATGGTTAAGAACCTGATGAATACTAATATCAATGATAAGGGAGAAATAAAGATCTATACACACCTAATGGGTAGAACAAACTGCAGCATCTTTGAAGAGCAACATCACCTCATTTCGCTGGACGGGAGCGGGATTCTCAAAAGAAAAGACATGGATTAGTTTCTGCTCATTATTTATCTCAATATACTTTAACACAATTCATATTTTTCAACTTTACATAATATATTTATCTCTCTTCAAAACAAACAACCTTACTCGAAACTTATGTTTACATTTCTCAAAATTATAATTTACAGGAAATATAAGAACAAACATGTTACATATTATCTTATACTTTTGTTGTAAAGAAAAACGAAAGGAATTTTGTTGGCCAAGCATAATTCCATATGACAATTAAAAAAAACTAAAAAACATTTATACAAAAGAAATGAAAACATAATTCCGCCATTTGTCGAAAGTAGGATAGTACCAAGTACTTTTTGAATAAAAAGTTATTGAATTTGACAGAATACATTAAATGAGAGAATGAAAATTATTAAGACAAAACTCATTACATGGTTAAGAACCTGATGAATACTAATATCAATGATAAAGGAGAAATAAAGATCTATACAGGTCTAATGGGTAGAACAAACTGCAGCATCTTTGAAGAGCAACATCAGCTCATTTCGATGGACGGGAGCGAGATTCTCAAAAGAAAAGACATGAATTAGTTTCTGCTCATCATTTATCTCAATATATTTTAACACAATTCATATTTTTCAATTTTACATAATATATTTATCTCTCTTCAAAACAAACAACCTTTTTCGAAATTGTTTGTTACATTTCTCGAAAATATAATTTACAGGACATATAAGAACAAACATGTAACATATTATCTTATACTTTTGTTGTAAAGAAAAGCGAAAGTAATTGTGTTGGCCAAACATAATTCCATGTGAGAATAAAAAAAACTTAAAAACATTTACATAAAAGAAATGAAAACATAATTCCGCCATTTATCGAAAGTAGGATAGTACCAAGTACTTTTTGAATGAAAAGTTATTGAATTTGACAGAATACATTAAATGATAGAATGAAAATTATTAAGACAAAACTCATTACATGGTTAAGAACCTGATGAATACTAATATCAATGATAAAGGAGAAAAACAGATATATACAGACCTAATGGGTAGAACAAACTGCAGCATCTTTGAAGAGCAACATCAGCTCATTTCGGTGGACGGGAGCGGGATTCTCAAAAGAAAAGACATGGATTAGTTTCTGCTCATCATTTATCTCAATATACTTTAACACAATTCATATTTTTCAATTGTACATAATATATTTATCTCTCTTCAAAACAAACAACCTTACTCGAATCTTAGTTTTAAATTTATCGAAATTATAATTTACAGGAAATATAAGAGCAAACATGTTACATATTATCTTATACTTTTGTTGTAAAGAAAAGCCAAAGGAATTTTGTTGGACAAGCATAATTCCATATGACAATCAAAAAAAACTAAAAAACGTTTATACAAAAGAAATGAAAACATAATTCCGCCATTTGTCGAAAGTAGGATAGTACCAAGTACTTTTTGAATAAAAAGTTATTGAATTTGACAGAATACATTAAATGAGAGAATGAAAATTATTAAGACAAAACTCATTACATGGTTAAGAACCTGATGAATACTAATATCAAGAATAAAGGAGAAATAAAGATCTATACAGGCCTAATGGGTATAACAAACTGCAGCATCTTTGAAGAGCAACATCAGCTCATTTCGATGGACGGGAGCGAGATTCTCAAAAGAAAAGACATGAATTAGTTTCTGCTCATCATTTATCTCAATATACTTTAACACAATACATTTTTTTCAATTTTACATAATATATTCATCTATCTTCAAAACAAACAACCTTACTCGAATCTTATTTTTACATTTCTTGAAATTATAATTTACAGGAAATATAAGAACAAACATGTTACATATTATCTTATACTTTTGTTGTAAAGAAAAACGAAAGGAATTTGGTTGGCAAAGCATAATTCCATATTAGAATTTAAAAAACTAAAAAACATTTATACAAAAGAAATGAAAACATAATTGCGCCATTTGTCGAAAGTAGGATAGTACCAAGTACTTTTTGAATGAAAAGTTATTGAATTTGACAGAATACATTAAATGATAGAATGAAAATTATTAAGACAAAACTCATTACATGGTTAAGAACCTGATGAATACTAATATCAATGATAAAGGAGAAATAAAGATCTATACAGGCCTAATGGGTAGAACAAACTGCAGCATCTTTGAAGAGCAACATCAGTTCATTGCGATGGACGGGAGCGAGATTCTCAAAAGAAAAGACATGAATTAGTTTCTGCTCATCATTTATCTCAATATACTTTAACACAATTCATATTTTTCAATTTTACATAATATATTCATCTCTCTTCAAAACAAACAACCTTTTTCGAAATTGTTTGTTACATTTTTCGAAATTATAATTTACAGGACATATAAGAACAAACATGTAACATATTATATTATACTTTTGTTGTAAAGAAAAGCGAAAGGAATTTTGTTGGCCAAGCATAATTCCATGTGAGAACCAAAAAAATTTAAAAACATTTACATAAAAGAAATGAAAACATAATTCCGCCATTTGTCGAAAGTAGGATAGTACCAAGTACTTTTTTAATAAAAAGTTATTGAATTTGACAGAATACATTAAATGAGAGAATGAAAATTATTAAGACAAAACTCATTACATGGTTAAGAACCTGATGAATACTAATATCAATGATAAAGGAGAAATAAAGATCTATACAGGCCTAATGGGTAGAACAAACTGCAGCATCATTGAAGAGCAACATCAGCTCATTGCGATGGACGGGAGCGAGATTCTCAAAAGAAAAGACATGAATTAGTTTCTGCTCATCATTTATCTCAATATACTTTAACACAATACATATTTTTTTAATTTTTAAATTATATATTTATCTCTCTTCAAAACAAACAACCTTTTCCGAAATTGATTCTTTCATTTCTCAAAATTATAATTTACAGGAAATATAAGAACAAACATGTTACATATTATCTTATACTTTTGTTGTAAAGAAAAACGAAAGGAATTTTGTTGGCCAAGCATAATTCCATATGACAATTAAAAAAAACTAAAAAACATTTATACAAAAGAAATGAAAACATAATTCCGCCATTTGTCGAAAGTAGGATAGTACCAAGTACTTTTTGAATAAAAAGTTATTGAATTTGACAGAATACATTAAATGAGAGAATGAAAATTATTAAGACAAAACTCATTACATGGTTAAGAACCTGATGAATACTAATATCAATGATAAAGGAGAAATAAAGATCTATACAGGTCTAATGGGTAGAACAAACTGCAGCATCTTTGAAGAGCAACATCAGCTCATTTCGATGGACGGGAGCGAGATTCTCAAAAGAAAAGACATGAATTAGTTTCTGCTCATCATTTATCTCAATATATTTTAACACAATTCATATTTTTCAATTTTACATAATATATTTATCTCTCTTCAAAACAAACAACCTTTTTCGAAATTGTTTGTTACATTTCTCGAAAATATAATTTACAGGACATATAAGAACAAACATGTAACATATTATCTTATACTTTTGTTGTAAAGAAAAGCGAAAGTAATTGTGTTGGCCAAACATAATTCCATGTGAGAATAAAAAAAACTTAAAAACATTTACATAAAAGAAATGAAAACATAATTCCGCCATTTATCGAAAGTAGGATAGTACCAAGTACTTTTTGAATGAAAAGTTATTGAATTTGACAGAATACATTAAATGAGAGAATGAAAATTATTAAGACAAAACTCATTACATGGTTAAGAACCTGATGAATACTAATATCAAGAATAAAGGAGAAATAAAGATCTATACAGGCCTAATGGGTATAACAAACTGCAGCATCTTTGAAGAGCAACATCAGCTCATTTCGATGGACGGGAGCGAGATTCTCAAAAGAAAAGACATGAATTAGTTTCTGCTCATCATTTATCTCAATATACTTTAACACAATACATTTTTTTCAATTTTACATAATATATTCATCTATCTTCAAAACAAACAACCTTACTCGAATCTTATTTTTACATTTCTTGAAATTATAATTTACAGGAAATATCAGAACAAACATGTTACATATTATCTTATACTTTTGTTGTAAAGAAAAACGAAAGGAATTTGGTTGGCAAAGCATAATTCCATATTAGAATTTAAAAAACTAAAAAACATTTATACAAAAGAAATGAAAACATAATTGCGCCATTTGTCGAAAGTAGGATAGTACCAAGTACTTTTTGAATGAAAAGTTATTGAATTTGACAGAATACATTAAATGATAGAATGAAAATTATTAAGACAAAACTCATTACATGGTTAAGAACCTGATGAATACTAATATCAATGATAAAGGAGAAATAAAGATCTATACAGGCCTAATGGGTAGAACAAACTGCAGCATCTTTGAAGAGCAACATCAGTTCATTGCGATGGACGGGAGCGAGATTCTCAAAAGAAAAGACATGAATTAGTTTCTGCTCATCATTTATCTCAATATACTTTAACACAATTCATATTTTTCAATTTTACATAATATATTCATCTCTCTTCAAAACAAACAACCTTTTTCGAAATTGTTTGTTACATTTTTCGAAATTATAATTTACAGGACATATAAGAACAAACATGTAACATATTATATTATACTTTTGTTGTAAAGAAAAGCGAAAGGAATTTTGTTGGCCAAGCATAATTCCATGGGAGAACCAAAAAAATTTAAAAACATTTACATAAAAGAAATGAAAACATAATTCCGCCATTTGTCGAAAGTAGGATAGTACCAAGTACTTTTTTAATAAAAAGTTATTGAATTTGACAGAATACATTAAATGAGAGAATGAAAATTATTAAGACAAAACTCATTACATGGTTAAGAACCTGATGAATACTAATATCAATGATAAAGGAGAAATAAAGATCTATACAGGCCTAATGGGTAGAACAAACTGCAGCATCATTGAAGAGCAACATCAGCTCATTGCGATGGACGGGAGCGAGATTCTCAAAAGAAAAGACATGAATTAGTTTCTGCTCATCATTTATCTCAATATACTTTAACACAATACATATTTTTTTAAATTTTAAATTATATATTTATCTCTCTTCAAAACATACAACCTTTTTCGAAATTGATTGTTACATTTCTCCAAATTTTAATTTACAGGAAATATAAAAACAAACATAAAACATATTATCTTATACTTTTGGTGTAAAGAAAAGTGAAAGGAATTTTGTTGGCCAAGCATATTTCCATATGAGAATGAAAGTAAATATTTCTGCCATTTGTTGAAATGAGTATAATACCAAGTACTTTATAAATTAAAAAAAAATTAAATTGACAGAATACATTAAATGATAGAATGAAAATTACTAAGACAAACCTAATTACATGGTTAAGAACCTGATGAATACTAATATGAAGGATAAAGGAGAAAAAAGATCTATACAGACCTAATGGATAGAACAAACTACATTAGCTCATTTCGATGGGCGGGGATGGTGATTCTCAAAAGAAAAGACATGAATAAGTTTCTGCTCCTCATTTACCTGATTATACTTTAACACAAATCAAATCAAACGCAGTCAGTGATATCGAAGGCTTCAGATGTTAAATTTATGTGTCGTGAGCGTTTTGCCGCACGTGCGTTGCTCATTTCCTTTTTTTCGATGCACGAGCTTCATGAAATGAATTGTCGGTTTCCTTCTCAACACGTCTCAACTCCAAGTGCACGTATAACATACACGGGATAGCACACGACTCAACTCCATGTGCACGTATAACATACACGGGATAGCACACGACTCAGGTCCAAGTGCACGTATAACATACACGGGATAGCACACGACTCAACTCCAAGTGCACGTATAACATACACGGGATAGCACACGACTCGGGTCCAAGTGCACGTATAACATACACGGGATAGCACACGACTCAACTCCAAGTGCACGTATAACATACACAGGATAGCACGCGACTCAGGTCCAAGTGCACGTATAACATACACGGGATAGCACGCGACTCGGGTCCAAGTGCACGTATAACATACACGGGATAGCACACGACTCAGGTCCAAGTGCACGTATAACATACACGGGATAGCACACAACTCAACTCCAAGTGCACGTATAACATACACGGGATAGCACACGACTCGGGTCCAAGTGCACGTATAACATACACGGGATAGCACACGACTCAGGTCCAAGTGCACGTATAACATACATGGGATAGCACACGACTCAACTCCAAGTGCACGTATAACATACACGGGATAGCACACGACTCAGGTCCAAGTGCACGTATAACATACATGGGATAGCACACGACTCAGGTCCAAGTGCACGTATAACATACATGGGATAGCACACGACTCAGGTCCAAGTGCACGTATAACATACATGGGATAGCACACGACTCAGGTCCAAGTGCACGTATAACATACACGGGATAGCACACGACTCAGGTCCAAGTGCACGTATAACATACACGGGATAGCACACGACTCAGGTCCAAGTGCACGTATAACATACAGGGGATAGCACACGACTCAGGTCCAAGTGCACGTATAACATACACGGGATAGCACACGACTCAGGTCCAAGTGCACGTATAACATACACGGGATAGCACACGACTCAGGTCCAAGTGCACGTATAACATACACGGGATAGCACACGACTCAACTCCAAGTGCACGTATAACATACACGGGATAGCACGCGACTCAGGTCCAAGTGCACGTATAACATACACGGGATAGCACGCGACTCGGGTCCAAGTGCACGTATAACATACACGGGATAGCACACGACTCAGGTCCAAGTGCACGTATAACATACACGGGATAGCACACGACTCAACTCCAAGTGCACGTATAACATACACGGGATAGCACACGACTCGGGTCCAAGTGCACGTATAACATACACGGGATAGCACACGACTCAGGTCCAAGTGCACGTATAACATACATGGGATAGCACACGACTCAACTCCAAGTGCACGTATAACATACACGGGATAGCACACGACTCAACTCCAAGTGCACGTATAACATACACGGGATAGCACACGACTCAGGTCCAAGTGCACGTATAACATACACGGGATAGCACACGACTCAGGTCCAAGTGCACGTATAACATACATGGGATAGCACACGACTCAGGTCCAAGTGCACGTATAACATACACGGGATAGCACACGACTCAACTCCAAGTGCACGTATAACATACATGGGATAGCACACGACTCGGGTCCAAGTGCACGTATAACATACACGGGATAGCACACGACTCAGGTCCAAGTGCACGTATAACATACATGGGATAGCACACGACTCAGGTCCAAGTGCACGTATAACATACACGGGATAGCACACGACTCAGGTCCAAGTGCACGTATAACATACATGGGATAGCACACGACTCAGGTCCAAGTGCACGTATAACATACACGGGATAGCACGCGACTCAGGTCCAAGTGCACGTATAACATACACTGGATAGCACACGACTCAGGTCCAAGTGCACGTATAACATACACGGGATAGCACACGACTCAGGTCCAAGTGCACGTATAACATACACGGGATAGCACACGACTCAACTCCAAGTGCACGTATAACATACACGGGATAGCACGCGACTCAGGTCCAAGTGCACGTATAACATACACGGGATAGCACACGACTCAACTCCAAGTGCACGTACAACATACACGGGATAGCACACGACTCAACTCCAAGTGCACGTATAACATACACGGGATAGCACACGACTCGGGTCCAAGTGCACGTATAACATACAGGGGATAGCACACGACTCGGGTCCAAGATGGGCACAGTCGAATTTTAAATTCATCTTCACCTCGAGCTGCTTTTTTTGTAGAAAATATGTCAGTTTTAGTCTTATTTCTAATCCAATATCCAATAGCACGATGACCTCTTTAATTTGTATCATGGCATTGTCATATATGGGATATGTTTCGAAAATAAGCGAACTAAATAACGCTTCATTTTGTTAGTGCAACATTTGTATCAAAGAACCACTGTCATTTCATTTAAAAATTTCCCTTGTCTTTTTCATTTTATTGCAGGAACTGTCATGGGAACGTTTCACCGTAACAAGCGAAAATACGATAAATGTATTACATCTCACTTGCTGGATTTAAATACGAGGGCAAATAACTAACATACCGACGTTCGATCAACTAGTTCATGTCGTGAGCAAATAGAGCAACCTCGTATACCATGTTCCCAATTGTGACCGCGTTCCACTTAACATCATAGAATGAATATACATTCTACTTTTGACAGGATGACAGACTCTTGGATTTTGCAAAGTTTTCATAACTTTGATTATAAACCAACGTTCTGCAAGAAAACTTTGTGGCTGTAAAGCGCGGCCTGATAATATACTCTAAAACTGTAAAAGTTGTATACCTCTCTCGACGGTAATACGATCTGATGTATACCTCTCTCGACGGTAATACGATCTGATGTATACCTCTCTCGACGGTAATACGATCTGATGTATACCACCTGAGCCGTCAGGCGAGGGATGACACTTGTACAAAAAATATTTTGTACAAGAGTACAATAGTCCGTTTTACCCTCGAGAGAAGTATAGAAAGAATTTATCTTTCCACTGTGTTAATAAAAATCAGTATCTATTTCATTTTGTCTGTAACCCTTAACGTAAAGAAATTTGCGTAATTCGATAAAAGAAGTAAGTTTTACTTTAATTGAGTGTTCGAGCAATGTTTTGTTTCTAGACAAAGCAGAGATTAATGGAAAATTAGTCTGAGATTAATAGACCAGTAAACAGCTAATCGATAACGATGCACCTATTGTGTTGTTTTAGGGTCACAAACGTTGTAAACGGTGTTATTTTATCGAGAAGTACCGACTGCTGCCGAAAATTACAATTTTGATGTTAGTCGACTCACTATCTATAGTGACGATACCAGTCATGATTTCCGATCGAAAAGCAGACAATACACTGCGTTTGACACGCGTAAACCGACAAAAATTCAAATTGTGCTGGAAATGATTATGTTTCATATGTCAAATAACTACTGTAAATTTAAAGAGGACTTTTAGCTTCGGCTTCTGAACGTATATAATGATGTTACTCGATTTTCGTTGGAAACTAGTACCTATCATATATTACACCGGGGATGTAGCTCAGTTGGTAGAGCGTCAGCTCATCAACCGGTAGGTCGGGTTCGATTCTGCCATACCAAAACGTTAAAAGATGGGAGTTGTTGATTCCTTGCTTGGCGCTCAACTTTAAAAGGATAGAACAACGATTGAACTGGCGCTGCACTGTGGCTGCCGGGTGCCAAGGGCACAACAAGAATTTCTGATTTCGCTGTAATGATGACATAAAGTCTAATTATTATTATTACGTTGACAGATTGGGAATGAATATGCACATTGATTGAAATTGGTTGAAGTGAAGAGAATATAATGTCACAATAATCATAAAATGATACAAAGCGAGCAAAAAGTGTGAAGGTTAATTATGATTTTAAAGACTAAAACTTCAGTTGTATAATCCCTTCCTCTCGATTATAAAAGACCGCTTGCTAAAAAAAACAATAAAGGAACGTTAATTATTATAGACGCTCTATAAGCAACATGTTGAGGTATTCACTGTACGTGTGGTGCACGTGTAATTGTCGGGGAGACGAAGTCAGGAATGTGTAATCAGGAGCTGTTACCAGTTCCAAAATAAACGTCTCACGCCGGTATTTTTTCATAGTTTTTCGTATTTTACAGTAAATAACCCTTTCCGGTGATATATGACAGTGAAAAGCACGACAGGCTAGAGTGGGTAGATTATCGGTAAGTGGGCCTCTGTAAAAAGAATTATCGTGAACAAAGAATTTATCTTGATATAGGATTGATATGAGATAGGAAAAGCTTTGTTCTAGCATTACCTCCAGTACTTTGAAGAATAATAAGGAAATGAAGATGACCCACAAAAGGAAACAGTGGACATCTAAACAGTGGACATCTCAACAGGAGTGTGAAGCATGTTATTGGCATATATTAATATTCATTTATTATGCAAGTGATCTTTTGGTTTTTTTGTTTTGCATGTTGACAATAATTGTATCATTCTGTTTTAGTGTGGATTGAAAAAATTAAGTAAGCACAAGGTCGTATCGATTTTTTTAAAATAAGGGCGTACAAGAATATTAAATCAATGTTCTCTAGCACCTAAATTACATTCATAAGGAGAACATGATACATCATATCATTGCTGTGTCGGAATAATAAGAAGTGGTTTTATTCTATCATTATTATGTTGTTGCTTCAATGTGACAAAGGTCCATCAGAATAAAATGAATGTGCATGTAGAATGGGCGTGATAAGGAAAATTATCACAATTTGGTTACTTAGTATTAGATTAAGTTATGCGACTGATTTATTTGTTTTATGTTTTATTTAACTAAACACATACTTTTAACTTGGTACTTGGCTTGTGGTCCACCCAACGTCTTGTCAATGGAGGGTGCGGGTAAACATGGATTCAAATCTAACAAAAAGGCAGTTATTGTGGCCAATCAGTGGAGAAGCGTGATAGCTTGGGCTGTAGTTGGGGGTACGTCGGTATACATTCACCCATCTTCCCACGGCAAGGTGAAAATGCATCGAAATAAATTCTATGCATTTTTTACCTTGCCCTCAACATCACAGAAAACTGTGTAACGAAGCAGCGACATCTATTGTGATCACGAGTTACGCCCCTTACCAGCTGCTTACAGACAGCCAATGAAATCACCGTTTACATTCGGTACTGCAGAAGTGATAATTCTAAAATTGTTATTTTTAGAAATATACGTTGGGTAAACGTTTCTTCTTGTACATTGCAATACTCGTCATATAGAACTTTACTACATGAAAATATATTATCATAAACATGCTAATTAAGAAAGAAGACCAAATGCGAGCCAGGAAGTGTTATAAGTTGATTGTTAAGTTTATAACAGAGACATATGTAGTTCATATGCAAATGAGAAATACCCACGTTCAAACAAAGTTAAAAGATTTGAATACAAATCCTAGCATTGAATAATACTATTTCAATTAATAACGTGCTTATTTAAACATTTTAACGTTTATAAATAAGAGTTAGAGTTAGGCACAGTTTGTCAAACAATAAATCAAATCACAGTTTGTTTAAAAGCGTTATACAGCCTGTATTTTCGGTATGTAGTTCAGTATTAAATAATTGAGATTGTTTAATCGAAATACCATGATGCCACACGAGTTATTTGGTATTTTGTAAAAAAAAAAGTGTAAAATAATTAATGATAGTTTTATTTAAACTCAACACTTGATTTCTTCGATTTCGGAGTGAATAACACATGCTAGTTATTTTTTTAACTTATAAATGACTTTTTAAAAACTAAGACAACCAACTAAATTGAATCATTCAACGTACTTCCAGCTGCAAAATTGTGAATTTAACAATCGATATCTGATAACATGCGCAAACTCATACGCGAAAATTATGAATGTATCCAGTTTGGCAGTCATCATACAGTAACAGCGTAACAGTGCGTCCACTCCATGTGCCAACTTTATGGCTTTTGAAGCTGTCCGCTTCGACGTTTTGATTATCGATTACAGGTTTATGTAAGCGAATTGTAATGATTTTATTGCCTCAATTGAAAGTTTGTACAAGTCCTGGACTGATCAAAATACTGTCAAAAGTGTGCTACAGTTTACGACCCAAAATTAGCGGAGAAATTGGACGAATTAGAAAAGGTGTTTTCCCGTCTAAATATAGATCAAGTCTATTACGTCAGAAGTTCATATTGCAAGCTGTCTTCTGATTGGCCTATCAGATTAGCCTGCAGTACGTTAAAATCTTAGCACTGAAAATAGGAAGGATGAGGTCAAGGGCGGAGTGAGAAGATATGGAAATCTTTTCGTTACGCCCGTGACGTTGTGAAGATGACATTCACCTTGACCTTCGCTGAACATTTGTTATGCATCCATATAAGAAATGTGATGATTGAAAATTATTGATGAGAAACAAATATTGTATATAAAGTCAAATAGTTTGGTCACACATACTAAAGTTGACGGACATATTAGATGACGCATAGCATTAAATCTATTTTTAACATGGTCTGTGGAGCAATCATTTGAAGATGTGCCTTTTGGAAATTTCTTCGCATTTCTATTAAATGCCGTCTTCATGGAAACGCAGCTTGGAATGTCGAACACTTATCATGTTCCTTTTTAGTATACATGGTTTCAAATTCTTCTTCTTTTGCTTTTGTTTCTTCACGCACATGATTTCAATTAAAGTATGCCCAATTGTCACCCGTCAATGCGTGTTTTGAGATGTAACGAGTGAACTGTTTGCTTTAATACAAATTCCATAGACTAAGCAGTGTTTTGGATCCTGAAACCAGAGAAACTGATCATGTTATGATTCTGAGAATTATTCAAATTGTATTTCTTTAATTCCATATGCCTATGACGGAAAGTGGGCCGTCTGTATTGACAAATATGTCTTAAATTGGAATTACTAGATGTTACTTGCTATGTAAATCTCATCCTTAAATTTCCATATAGTCTTCCCCTGTTGGGGGATGGATAAGAGAGAATAAGGGTCTTGAAGAACATTCAATAGCAAAATATTGTTCCTTAAAATCCAATGTCCACGATGGTCAAAACATGTTCCTACTGTTATTTTCTATTTGTCAGTTCATGACCTTCTCCATGTATCAACTAGCATGTGTGAATATATACCGGAGAAAATAAGTTAGATAAGTATTAGATGTTTTTTTTAAATATTGTATTAGTATGTCAAGTTATATCTATATAACTATTCATAATTTCAAAATTTCAAAATTTCCCTAACTATTTTTTCAAGTGTATGTCATTAGCCCCGATTCTATCAAAATGATCGCAAGGTAGTCGATTAAATGGATAATGATTTGGGGTCGAATGGGCAAGCAGTTCTCATCCATTCTCCCTTGATATACATTCATCGTCACAAACTAATGAAGTTAAACTGGAACCTTCTCCTGATTTAATCAAAGATATTGATTCAGTCAATTTTAATTTTAAAACGTACCCTATTGGATATCTGTTTGGTGTGCGTTGATATCAAGGGTGGCGCAAACAGGAGGTTAGATTCACATGCACGATAAGTATAATTATATATACGAGCCCGTTAAAAGAAAGCATAGAAAGAGGTCAATTTCTTTACGTTTTCATTCGAAACGTTATCCTGAACTGCCGTGATGAAGAGACGTTGCTGACGATGACGTTGGTGGGAAATTAATAACACAAACGTATCAGTAACGTCAAAGAAATGTGCATTGTGCAAAGTATTTTCTTGTTCAATCCCTATAATTTCTACTATGTCTGTAACATATTAATCAAACACCTGCTTTCGAGTCAGTACTAAGTTGGGACAGTAATAAAACCAACTCGCTAATAACATTTGGACTTCAAAGAGAGACACACGTTACATGTAATCCTGTATGTTTCGCCTCGTTTCACGTCCAACAATCCTTCTTGTTAACATTCTACACGACCAGAAACATGACATGCGGGCATATACATTAAACTAGAATTATTACAATGATGATATTAGTTCAAAGTAATTGCACTCCAGGTTTATATTGCATATATTTTTATTAGGGTAACGTTTTGAATGCATGAGCTTAGCTACTTTTCTGCTAAAAATTACTTTCAGACAGACATACATTTATCAAATATCAGGCCTACGGCCAAAACAGTTATTTGTGAAATAATAAGAGCACATGTCAATTTATTTTCTTTTAGATTTGTGTTTCTTATCAACATTGTATAAAACAAACACCATTCATTGTATTGACATCATTTCTTTGGAAATGGATATGAAATTTATTATTGGAGATTTGCTGAACTATTTTGGAGTGCAAACCTTTCAAAATCAGATTATGCATCGCAGATATAAAATGCAGGCCACTCATATTTCATTGTAAGCAACGATTATGTATCTAACAGTTTCTACTGTTAATTTAACTATTTAGGGATGTCATTACTCAGCTAAGTAATTAAAGACTTTCTATTACTTCTCTTACTGATTTTAGTTTGCCGTTTATAATTACAAATAATAATTATACTTTAATCACTGTTCGTATACACTTCGTGGAATTCTTTTTTATTCCTACAGTTTGGTGTCCTAATTTTATTTGCATTTATTTCATGAGTTTGGGAGATTTAGTGTTTTTCATAATGGCGTGTGCGTGTATGTAATGTTTGAAGGGTCGTTCAGAAAAGTGTATTGTACCATGATACCGAAAGGGGTTCGTTGTTACCCGGACATTTATCAGTTGTGTTCTGCAATAACAAATTTGGTAAAAACAAGATCTTCCATTCGGTGTTGAGGGGATCTGACAAGTTATTTAACTAAACGAAGCATGTTCCCACCATTTACAAAATCAAATTGCGGCAAGAAAAAAGCCAATACCAAGTTTAATTCTCTGACAGCTTCATACCAAAGACACATGACAGGCAAATTTAAAACTTATTAAACCTATATTATGGGGCATTTGTAAGTGGTGATCACACGACGACTCGGAAGGTGTGTCTATCCCTTCACTAACGAGGAGGGACACCTGTGAAGGGTGGGGGAGTTTACTGCATTGCGCTCTTTGTAGAGGACGATGGGGAGTACACAGCCAGACAATCACAGATAATGAATCATACAACGCCATATACACGATTTTGTTAGAGTAATGTTCATTACAGAATAGACACATGGTGAGGACCAAGACAGAAAAGTGAGATACTGATATATCGATTCTTCTTGGTTGATGTCATAATATAAGGAGAAACCATGATACCGAGGATATGGTTAAGTTCTTGTTTTCCTGACTATCGTGTTCTACTTTTTACCATATCCGAGAATGAATGTTTTCTCTATATTTATCGCCCGTTTTTAAGTCAAATAAAAAGTTGTGTTTAAATATCGCGCTATAATGAACATCCAGAGTCGCTCATAAAATCACGAACGTACGTTTATAACAGCCACGTGTAAGTTGCTGATGAAGCTTATGAAACCAACATTAAACTTAAAGCGTTAACTCAGGGTTCTAGTGGATACGGGTTCGAGACGTACTTCCGTTAAAACATTCACACTTTATATTCTTATATGTATTTTAGAAAAGTTTCAAAATTAGGATGTTAGCTATGTTTACATTCGGACCGTCTAAGATTTCTGATAGAAGCTATTTGAATCATAGGGATTTACAAGTCACATACCGGGTATCAGGGTTTACAGTAATTGTAATTCCTCCTAACAGGATTTACAATAGTCTTTGTAAACCCTCCTGGGGACTTACAATCATGTGATGCGTTTTCTTCAAGCATCACGTTATATGGCTAGTAGGAAGACAACATTTGGGAATGAACTGTTTTAGATGCATTCTAGAAGTTGGTATGATGAAGAAGACAAAATGTTGGTATGATAATGAGATAACAAAAACAACAAAATGAGATAACAATGAGATTAAAGATGTAACAAGCAGGTTGTGATACCAACATGTATCATGTATATAACCTTTGTTTTTGTATCATCTCTCCCATATGCTTGATAACGGTGTAAGGATCTATACCGAAACGTCGCTATTGTTAATAAAGAAGTTGATCATCCATAAAGTTTTGTCTTCTTCATTGTGGAGTGGTCATAAAAGATGGCAATATCAGGGTACAATAACTACTCACTGTTGGATAAGTCAGAGAAGGATATTACATACACTACGTTATTACGTTTATTTTATCATTATGACCCGCCCAACACAATTATCACAACCTCTACTGTATCACTCTTTCTACATTCTCTTAACACAGAGGTTACTCCCTTCAGATTTCCGATCCTAACCTCTGTTGTTTTACGCTTCAGATCAAGTGCAGAAAGGGAAAGTCCGATTGGATGCAATTGAATCTAGTTGTGCAATCAGCGACGCCATTGTAAAAGTGACATTTGCCAATGACACGTCATAATGATAACATAAACGTAAGATAAACGTTTTCTCGTTTAATGTGTTTTCCTCGAAATATGCTATTTGATTTTGTGAAAACTATTGATCATAAACATGCTTATAGATAAAGAAGACGAAATCAGAGACAAATACCAAAGATAGTTCATTTGTCACTCGGTCAACATGGCCACTGAAAGATGAGTTTACAATATGAGTTTCCGCTTTCCTCCGCTAGGGGATTTTGCTTCTGCTCTCGATTTCAAGTGATGTAGAACAGAGGTTAGGATCGGAAATCTGAAGGGAGTAACCTCTATGGGAAGAGAATGGCCCTTCTACTGCTTAACACAGTTTGAGGGACAGTCTTTGTCTCCATCCCATGAGCCGTTGGTTTAAACTAATATGACAATTAACTCCTTTGGTAGTATCTGAGCATACACTATGAAGACCTCTGCAGTTTCAAGACCAATTAGAAAGCCAAAGCTATAGTGGATTCAAAATGATTGACTGTTGCTGTGTTTGATCCCCTAGCTTTGGGAGTGCAGCGGTTCTTCTGGGGAAGTAGAAAATGTGAAAAGTTTACAGATGACGGATGAACACGAGAGGGCGGTTCATGCCAAGCATCTGGCATTGCAGGCCCGATGATCTCAAGATGAGAATGAATATTAGATCTAGTTTAATGGTTTTCTTTGTGAAAGTCCCTTCATACTTTTAGTGAAAACTTAATTAAGGTTGTTCCAACTCCGTTTCAGCGTTATCATATCTAGTTGGATCAACTCTTCATTGTAAATGTTGCACAGTGTGAATGGGCCTTTGAACACCTGCTTCATGTTTCTTTTCTTGTTTACTACACTTTACTCTGTTCAAGAAGTTTTACATTTCCCTAGTATATTAACACATTTCAGGAAGAAAGGGTTGCTTTTCAACAAATCATGTAAAATCTTACAAATGCTTGAATTTAAAAATGTTTCCTTCTAGGTAAAACCGGTGTTCTCTGTATGGACTAATAAATGAAACTTAGAATTACCGCTGCTCATTTCAGTTTTAATGTTCACAGAATGTTGAGGTTTTGCCTGAAATAAAGTTCAGCTGTTGCGTTTGGGTTTTAAAGGCATGTTTTTGTATGTTTTGTTTTGTCAAATTTGCCTTTTGTTATTAAAGTTTATACAATATATTGGTACGTTAATGGGTAAATCATCTCATTACACGACCCCGATAAGCCGTATCCATAGAAAATAGTTATCCATATTCGAATTAAATGGTGCGACCTATACAGCGACAGTGGTGCGGAACTATTCAGTGTGAGAGACAGATGTGTAGGTTTCATGCGCATTTGAGAGTTCAGACAGCATGACGGTTAACCATTCCATCATTTACCATATTTAAAACTCTACTCGGTGTTTAAGTATCGCTACATCAGTCAGATCATTTGAACTACCTTCGAGCGGCCATTTTAATGTGAACACCTTAAAATGGCCGTTCGAAGGGAAATGGACTCGCGTGGCTAACCGAACCATGTACATTCGTTTTATTGATTCAGGAGTATTATTTAGCCATTGGTAACACTTATTTATATTTTTGTGAGAGCACTTTATTTCAGTAAGAAAAAATTGCTACAGCGCCCTTTAATTAAATTTATTAGAGTATTTGATTAATATTTTGGTAATGTTATTGCAGGAAGAAATGCCGCATTTTGAAGATGACTATACATTGAGTTGACACGGGCCTGCTTTAGTTGGATCAGCGAAACCATACTTAGATAGAGAATCTCACCCTCATGTCTTCTCATATCAAATATATCAACACGAGTTGATGTAAGTTACAAATATCCGATGCTTGCCGATGATATTTTTACTTTTATCAACGAGTGTTGATGTATTTGGTATCAGAAGACATGAGGGTGAGATTCTATTTATCATCCAAAATCATTCTTATTACGTTTCAATGAAAATAGTGTACATCTCTGAGATGTGCCATTTGACTTGCAATGCGGTGATGCCATAGCATTGTGAGGCCATCATCCTAGGAGATATCCCTTGAAAAGGGACACAGTTTTGGATGATAAATGGTAGTGTACACATTCTAATAAAGCATACCCGAGCTGACTGTAGTAGTTAAACCACAGGCTGCAGAGGAAAGAAGAAGCTGAGGACATTCACTGTGCAAGTATGATTTATTCTGACAGTGTGTAACTGAGATATTCAAGTAGAAGTTTGTATGTACATTATGACCAAACAGTGTAGTAGACACTCTATACAATAACAGAACAATAAGGGTCATAGGTAAGTGAACGCGGATTATCAAGATGCAGACGATGAGAGCTCTATGTGCAGACACCACATACAACACATTGCCTTGGACTTTGCAGCTCTTCTGACCTGCACAAATCTGAATTCAACTTTCATTTTCACATAACATAAATTTATTAGTACATAGTTCTATTTACTCCCTTTCTTCCTGTTTGCAACTTCACTCTGGCAATATATCTGGTTAACCACTTCTTTATGGTGAACCAACACATTTCTATGTTCTTTCATAATCTTCTCTTCATGTCTTCACTTGTTCCTTTCTTCCTGCTTGCAACTTCTAAAATTGACTCTGGCAATATATCTGGTTAACCACTTCTTTATGGTGAACCAACACATTTCTATGTTCTTTCATAATCTTCTCTTCATGTCTTCACTTGTTCCTTTCTTCCTGCTTGCAACTTCTAAAATTGTCACTGGCAATATTACTGTTTAACCACTTCTTTATTGTGAACAGACACAACATTTTTATGTTCTTTCATATTCTTCTCTTCATATGTCTCCACTTGTTCCTTTATTCCCGCTTGCAAAGTAAAACAAATAATATTGACACTAGCACTTTGGCTTTCTTACAGATAAATGATTGTTTTGTACATAATTATCACAATTAGATACAGGATCATGTAAACATTCTATACTAAATCTACTTAAGAAAACTACTATTTATCTACTGCAAACGACTGTCAAACCTATCAAACAATATAATATCCATAAACATAGCAATCAAGATTTGTTATACAGCAGCAGGAGTATAAGGAGAACCATCCCCTTGGTCCCTCTAAAGCAGCATGGTAGTCTACTACACCAGGATTTAACTTCACGTTTTGCATACCAAAATATTGCACTCTAAGAATGTTCCTGAGAAAAACTGAAAATATAGAATATGGTATGAACTTCTCAGCATCTGCTGCTACAATTACAAGACATTTCACCTTAATAATGAAACCTCCATATTATATGCTATGTTTCAAAAACAGCCTCTTCAAATATGACTTTAAAACATGACAAATAAACTGAAGTCAACCTATTCTTTTACAACCATTCAATCAAGCAAGAGTCAGTTATCTATTTAACACACTTAACACATAAACAGTAAATGCAAGTTGAATATTGCTGCATTTAGGTAAAGTATCTTTCATATGTACATAGATCTAATATTTTACTTACTGAAAACTGTACATAAACATTCAAACCTTTCAATCACTAACTGCATGTCATATTTTATTTACTTGAAACAGTACAAATATGGATTTCAACATTGAATGCTAAAATACACAATCAACACACAATTTTTTGCAATGTAAAACAATACAGCTGTCATTACAGATGTAAAACAATACAGCTGTCATTACAGATGTGGGCATTATGCTTCATGGATCAATATCGACACATCAGGTCAAGAAGAGAGTCAAAGCTGATATCAAGTATGTACACCTCGACACATCAGGTCAAGAAGAGGCAATCCCCGCAAATGAAGCGGACAGTATGACTGGGTACTGTTGGACATGAGGCAGACACTCAGATTTGTAGATGCTCATTCAACTAGAAAAGCAGAGCAGCCTGAAACTGAGGGTCTTGCCTTCCCCCCTTCCACCTTCTCCATAGCCAAAATAATAAGGGCAAAGTTTAATAAATATACCACAACCTTTAAGGTCACACAATCAATCATCTCTTTTCATGGTGTATAACAATCATGTAAGCGATATTAGTTTTAAAAAAACGGCAAATTCGCAGAACCATTCTTAAGTCGTCACCTCGCTGTGACTTCGACCTTTAATGGATTTTAACGGAAACATTTTCAAATCTGAAATTCTCCACAGTTGATTCATAGCAAATAAGAGTCTCATAGCACAGAAACTTTGCAAGTTATCGTGTTTACAAGGATTTTTTTCAGTGATTTGAGCACTTAAAAAAAATACCAAATCTGACGGTCTCTTGCAGCATATTGTACTTCCTGTATCACAGTCAACTCGCTGTCAAACTAATCATGACATGTTACTAGAGGTCTATACTATACTCCAATAATGAGTACTACATGAGAAATGACATATCCACAATGAAGTGAAGCAAGTTTCATTGCCTCCTGACAAGAAGGACCAAACCATGTGCATTTACACACTTCACACAAACATGATTCTCTGCCTCAACAGGCAGTCACATCTTAAGTTACCTGTATAGTTTTCAATGAAATTTATTAAACTTTAGTTTGATTTCTTCTTACTGACACGTATGACTAGAATAATTGTAAACATTACTTAACTTCCAACCTTTTTGGTAGAACATGTGGAACATTTCTGTTATAGAAATACATAATATAGAACCGTTTATTACTTCCAACCAGAGGAACATTTCATATTGATTCATCAATATTTTTTCTAGCAGCTCAATGTTGTAAATTTTCATTTTGTTCTTCCATCATGAAAAATGTGATTCGGATATTATGCATTTACATATTTGTGCAACCATATCTGAATAGTCTGTACATGTATACAACGTGTAGAGTCACTTTATTTTATTGTGACTTGTAAATCAGCTTCAGATTTTAATGGCATTACTTCATTTGCAATTATATATTTTGGTTAACAATATTGTATTAGTGAAAATATAATTATAGTTTCTGAACAAAAACATTTTCCTTAAAAATATCTGTATCAATATGTCCCTATAATATGTAAGATATTAACACTTCTCCATAAGAATATGTATAAATAATAAAAATTACTAAGCATGACACACTGTTCAATTGAATACATGCATGGAACATAAGGGGACCAGAAATGTAAGAAACACATCAAAGCCAGCCCTTGAGATCCTTCAAAGACGTCACTTTTCGATGTTCTTCCATGAATTCTCGTACTAGTCGTTTTGTCTCTTCTTTGCCTGAAACATAAGACAATGATTATTTGAAAATATCTAATACCTCTTACACCCCTTGGGAAGTTATTTCTTTTGTTTAAGTTGATATTCATATGTCACAACCACCATCAGCGCAGATCGGTTATCACAACCACCATGGTCGGTAATGGTGTATTCAACCAACAGAAACAAATGGACAAATTTGGAAATTTTACCAAATTAGAAATGAAAAGTTTGTAAGCAATGAAAGTGAGAATCGAACCCTGAAGCTCTATGTTGTCAAGCAGCACCTTTGCCAATTGAGCTACCGAAGATCCAAACCAATGGGTGTACATTCTGTTGTGTCATGGTTGTATTGTTATTTTTTCTAGTATTTTTTATATAGGTACAAATTTATAGGGGTGACTATTGTGATAGTGATAGTCTATTGTGACTAACAATTGCGGTAGCGATAGTCTATTGTGACCTAGTGTGAACTTAAACAAAAAAGAACAAATTCTAGAATAAACAGTGTTTTATTGTCTTTACTTTGAACTTTCCTCTGCCAAATTCACAGAATTAAGTGCAAAAGGAAATAGGATGAAAACTCTTACATCTTCCTGGTGTTATTTTTAGCTGTCCGTGATCTGTTTGGAATGTTCCATCATTTTTCGAATCTAAGGTTCACGTAACCAACTGGATTAAAAAAACTATTGAAACTATCGATAGTTAGCCATGCTATCGATGCTATTGATCGTTTTTTAAACTTACTATCGATAAAGTACTATTGACAGAGTAACTATTGCGATAAATCGATTATTCGATCTATTATTACACCCCTAAAAATTTATGTCTTCTTTGTGTAAGGAATGAAGAATTTAGTTAGTTGAGTGTATTTGGAATATTTCATTGAAAACTTTTGTTCATGTTGTATAAATCTACAAAGTATCCCTTTTAAAAGGCATATTTCAAATTATTTCAGAAATTGAATGTTCCATGGGAGTGTAAGGCAAATAATGACCCAAAAATGAACTTGACCTGATTATCTAAAGCATACTTCAAATACTGATATCAATGTTTAACACGAAATGTAAAGCATAGTTAACAGTGTTAGCAGCACTAACCCGTTGTTGGAAGACCTTTCGTTGTTTCCACAACTTTGTGAGAGATACATCTCGCCACCGTCTTAAACAGCTCCTGTGAAGAGAGACGACATATAAAGTCTAGTATCTCTGTCATTTACCTTTATTTATGAAAGTACAGAGAGACAAATGAGATGAGGTCACGTGAAGACATGCTTCACAGTTACGGTCTAAGGGAGCTAATTCTGTGGCTGACAAAGAATCTCACCCTTATGTTTTCTGATATCAAACACATCAACTATATTGATAAAAATTATAAATATTCGAGTCTTGCAGTAGAAATGTATTTTTATCAATCAGTGTTGATATGTTTGATATCAGAAAACACAAGGGTGAGATTCTATTTATCATCCAAAATCATTCTTCCTCACTTTTAATGAAAAATAGACATTTCTGAATACAGCACTGCCATTAGGTTTCTGCTGTGGTGATGTCATAGCAGTGTGACATCATCATGTTTATGACATGATGCATTGAAGTGTCATCAGATTTTTTACATGAGTGACTCAATACTTTATTTGTAAAAGCACTGTGATGTCATGTGATTGATGTGGCAGGGCATTGTGCAAAATCTACTGTCAAAACAATATTTCACGAAAGCAATATTTGCTGGAACACAGTTTTGAATAATAACTGAACTGATTCTGACAATGCATACAGCCTATCTCTAGACAGTGGCTTATTCAGGATTACTCGCTCTATTAACAAATTATTATTCTCTTAAATGGCCATTCAGAATGCTTTGGTACGAGGTATTTCAAAGCTAATGTGTTTAAAATCTTTTCTAATCTAATATCCAATCTTCAAATTTTACTTTTTCAAACATTAAATCCAATTGAAACATGTACATAATCAAATGAGCTCAATAGTAAGAGACGTCAAGGAGCCTTAAGAGGAGATGTATCCTCACCTTGGTAGCGAAGCGTCCATCCTTGTAGTGCGGGGTGAGGTACTTGACGACCAGGTCTGCGACCCCCTTCAGCTCAGTGGAGCTCTTCTGTATGCGGAGGGGAGCGGTATGCTGCTCCAGACTGGCGCCCATGTACGTCTTTACCTCTGTTGGTGAGTCCGGGCTGCTCACCTCCACCTCGAACCGACCCTTCTTGCTCACCGGCCGCTCCTCCACCTGCACCACATGCAAACTTGCATTTTCAAGTTGGGTAGAGGGGCGTTACTAACATAGATACTTTGTCAATTTTGTCATGGAATTGTCTGATGTTTTTACTAAATAACCCACAATAAGCATTATGGCATTATGTATCACATTTATTTTGTGTAGCATCTTAGGCTTGTGAAATTTAGTAGAAGTAGATTTATAGATAATTTTATGATCTGAAAGTGGATAAATGCCACAACGTAAAGAATGAGATTTCAAGAGATAAATCAAATCAGATATTCATGAACTATTCATCTGAAGCAACTAGGATGTAAGCAAAGCAAATGTGTTGCAGACTTGTAAGGTAACACCTACCTGGTCCACTTTATGCCTCTTCTTCTTGTTGACTTTGTCCCCTCCCCCACTGGACACTGTCCAGCTGTCACTCACGCTGGTCACTCGGTCCTCCTCCTTACACTTCACCATCTGGCTCTCAAAGAAGTATGTGATCTTCGGCACCACCAAGGGAGACAACTTGTCTCGCAGCACTGTCGACGAGCACACTGTATCGTCCATTCTTACCCTGTTGCCATCACTCCCAAACACAATGCTGTCTGCATTAGAAATCTGCAGCTTTTTATAGGCAGAATTGAGAGATGGCTTATGCTTAGGTTCTGAGTCTTGCGTACTATCTACTACATTCTCGCCGGTAAGCCGGTCAGACACAAGGCTGCTGGTCGAAGAAGGCACAGAGTCGGGATTGCTTTCATGCGATGAGAGGAGTGATGATGCGGTGACGAAGGCGGATGATATGACGGGACCACCAGCTTTGTATCTGTGCAGGTTGGACGTCCCTGAGAGAGATGGATTGGTTGAGTCTGCATCGGACGAGTCACTTGGTGAAGCCGGGTTCGTGCTTGTGCTAGTTCTCAAGGAGTTTGTCTCCAGGGAAGAGTGCAGTTTGTCCTCCTTTGTGGTTTTCTTGATTTCGGAAGCAGTCCTCATTATATTAGCTTTGTACACATTTGCTATCTTGTTAGCCTGGAATGTTTTGTATTCAAGGTCCAGTGCACAAACTCGAGGCTCATAGTCACGGGCCCCAATGCGACTTGGGTCGTCCTTGTAAAAGTTGACGAAGTTTTCAAACAGCGCCGTCTCCAACATCTGGAAGCAGTGCTCCCGGATCTAGCAACAAACATGGTCATTTAGTTTTAACAACTGCCAAAGGAACAGGCATCAAACTACCTCTGCTCCAAGATTGAACAAACAGAAACATCTTTGTAATTGTTTAAGATATTACAGTGATTACCTCAGTACCACAACTCTATACTTTGGAAATACAATTTTTTGTAAATTATTCAATAAGTACAAAGACGTATGCAAGGTAACATTGCCATAACAAAACAATTTGTCAATTAAGAAACCAAAGAATTGTTTTTTGTATAATCAGATTCAGTTGGCACACGACTTCTCTAAGAATGTAGATCACGCAGTAGACCCCACCTTGACTGTAAGCTTAGGAATCCTCTGGTTGGCTGGGTCTCTAAGTGGACAGTCTAGTGATGGAGCCACGAAGTCACTCTCCGGTTTCGGCGACGCACTGTCCTGTTAGTAGAGATGTGTAAGATCTAGACATTAACAGGGTAACAAATTCATAACATCCATCTGTAAATTTCACAGATGAGATAATAAAAAAAATACCTTATGGATACAATCCAATACATGGTATGATCCATAAAATTGAATCAAACTTTGACACTTCATACTCATTACTCATCCCCCTTTCTGGCAAGTGATAGTTTGGGTTGAAAACAACTGTTTTAGAGTAGATACTGTTCCTGATTAATATCTCTTAGATTGGAGGCTCTGCCCAGATGTTTAGCAACTATTAAAGAGCACTGTGACAAAGTAATGGGAGAGTACAGAGAGCACGTACAGCCTTCCTCTTCTTGAACTCGCGCTTTATGAGAACGTTGCGCTGATGTTTCTCTCTCTGCTCCTGTTCCTGCTGGTAGTTGCCCTCCCCGTCACTGTCCTGGCCCGCCGCGTAGTCGTCAGATTCTCTGTGGAGACAACATGTCATCTTTTGTTTGAATACTTTCAATAAATTACTTGGCAAAATAATATATTAACGAAGTAATGGAACTGCAATGCTGATCTGTTTCCACAATTGTATCAAAAAGACATGAAGCACATCTTACTTCAATCAATCTGCTTCATGCTGATTTTGTGATAGTGCCTATTTCAATGGCACATAAAAAGTTACATGTTTACATAGCTAGAACACAAGATTGCACCCTACATTGAAAACTGATCCAACTGATCACATTCAAAAGGATTGTAAAAGGTGCTTTCATAAACTCCTAACACAACATGTTGATAAGAACAAAAGCCCATGTTTTCTCATACATATATATATTCATATAGATAGATATAAGCAGCCCTCACTTCTTGGCCCCCCTACGTCCACCTCCGTACATGTCCACGTCATCCTCCATGATGTAGATGCCGCCCTTGCGTACAGCCTTGTTGACGCTGTTGAAGAGTCCCCCCTGCAGGTTCAGTAGAGTCAGCTCCACCAGCTTGGGGTCGGCACACACATCACACTGGCCGTCACACTCCGGCTTCTCATCTCCGAAGTATGCTGCAATGCTCGAGTGGCGGCACCTGGACGCGGGAGGAAGTATGAAACTACAACACTCATATTCACAACTAATAGGCCCAGGCATGAAGGTAAATACAGAGATGCCAACCCTATGTTGAGTCTAAGTGTAATATTGGAGGTTAAAAAGTGTAATTTGAACTTGTAAAGTGTAATACCTGTAACTCTTAGAGAAGTTTTAAAGAATAGTTCTTAAAAATGTTTATTCACACGAGTAAGAAAGGTAATAACTTACCAAGACATACAGAATTATTTCAAATCATTGTAAGTTGCCCCCTTGCCTTCTTTAGTAGTTCTTTTATAATTTCCAACTAATGGCAGAGAGTGCCTTTTTCACTACTCATTCAATGTCAATAAAGAAGGCAATAAATTATTCACATATTTGGTCTGAAGTCTGTTTTGTTCTTTCTCATAACACTAAAAAGTAATTCACTGTCACAATCACAGTTTCAATAACATATGTTATTTTACTTCTGACACTAGCATAATCATGAGCTATATCGAAATCTGGAAACATTTTTCTAAATATTGACATGATCAGCTGCCGCTATATATGGTAAGATTATTTTTCTATCAAAATCTGGCTACATAAAACCTCTACGAGTGCCTTGGTTAGATGGATATTTCCCTATCTGATCCTTGCTAAAAGAAGACATTGGTTCACTTTAAATGGTTTTATGTGCATAATCAACATGCTTTTGTTTTCGTTTCAAAGTAATGTTTGCCTTTTATAATCCCCGACACGTACAATTTCGAAATAACATTCAGAAAATTATCAAAATACGCAAGTATCACCAAGTCTAGATTCCTTGAGGCATGACCATTCAGTTATATAATCTTTCCTATAATGTTATACAACTTGCTTACGTTGAGGACTATCGTTTCAGAATCTTTTGCTTTTCTGCCGGTCGCTTTGACATGACAATCTTTCACTGTTATCACGCTTTAAAAATAACATACAGCCAAATTCAAATACATGTGACAATTAATTATGAAGCTCCTAACATCGAATTTGTTGATCTTTTGACATAAAAAAACTTTAATTGCTAACAGGTTACTTGGAATGAGAACGATGCTAAGAGTAAGCGAATCCTACCGGTGTAAGGCCATTCCTGAACCCCTGTACCGGTGCCCTCCAAAACACTTCCCTTTGAAATTCAATCGACTTTACTGATTTTCCCAAATGAGTTAAAAAATCTTAATTTTCTGGAGATTAAATGTAATAGCGTAATTTAATGGTAAAAATCGTAATAATTACGCCAAAAGCGTAAGGGTTGGCATCTCTGTAAATATATACACATGATGTATGATAGACAAAAGGCTGATGGTAGTTTAGATTAAGTTATACAATGTTGAAATTAATTTGATAAATTTGAAAAGATTCCAAATTTCTTCGTTACTGAGTATTCTTGTGACATTTATAAGAGGTAACATTAACATACCGGTAGTAATTGTCAACTCACTTCAAGTCTTCAGCAAATCTCACAAGTGCATCAAATCCTGTTGTTGCAGACTTTGCTTGAATCTTAGCAGCTTCTTTATTTCTCTGCAACATAAAATAACAAGAGAATTAACATACCCTCACTTCCCAGATTGGTTAAAGAACTTCATTATTTGGGAAGCAACTTCCCTACACAAGGCATAACTCTTGCCAGTCTCCATTCCTGGCTAATTTTAGTCTTGCCGCATTTCCTTAAGGTTTCCATGCTAGGAAAGTTATGCTCTAGAAACTATTTCAGCCAAACAGACAGTCACACAGATGGCTGTATAGCTGCTGTATAACAAGCTCTGTTGTTTGTGCTAAGTCTACTGCTACTCACAGAGGGTCTGTTGACGTCCGTCTGTATGAGGAAAGCAACACGGTCTTTCTCTTCCCGTGAGTAGTAGAGTCGACACACAGACGTCTTGCCGTCTCTACCAGCCCGGCCAGATTCCTGATAGTAACCCGCCATCGATGTGGGCAGTGTCCAGTGCGTCACAAACCTGTACGAGTATCATTCACGTTCAGAAAAACAAGGGAACATTATTATATTTTTTACAGTTTGAATAATAAATTCAAAATTCAAATTATTTTAATTCAAATTAATCCAAATTTTCAACATGAATGCCAACAAAGTTACTTATTCAGATAACTTTATTTTGAACGAAACAACATTCAAAAACTCCACTCAAGAACATGTTGTAAAAGTTAAATGATGCTGAGTAAGAACCATCTTCCAAAACATTTTGGTAAGACCACATAGAACACAAAAACAGAGTACCAGAGGAGAAGCATTCACCTGACATTCTTCTTGTCGACGCCCATACCGAAGCTGATGGTTGCCACGATGACGGGGACCCGCCCCTCCATCCAATCATTCTGTACCTGCTCCCGTCCAGACTGCTTCAGACCTGCGTGGTACGCCTTCGACGGAATGCCTTTCCTTGTCAGCTGGTGTGCCAAGTCGTCACAACCATTCCGCGTCCGACAGTACACAATCCCGCATCCATATTTGCCCTAAGGGAGGGTAAGGAACGAATTGTATCACCAAAAATAGCATTTTAAAAACTTATTGGTTGGCAAAACTAAATCTCAACAGGCCAATAATAGTGTTTGCCCAATAATTGCTTGTATACAAGTATGCATTTCATTTACAAATGACAGAATAGAGTCCTGCCGGAAACAAGATACTGGTCTCATTTTTGTTGTAGAGATTCCAAACACATGATTTTGATTTTTACCTTTATGTCCCATATTGTTATTCTTAAAATTGCACAAATACTAGAAATAAAAATAATATCTTAAATAAATGTTTGCTTTATAAACCCACCCAATCTTCAATATCTTCCTCTGTGTCGGGATCAAATTTTAGAGATTTTCTAACAAACACAGCTAGATCTTCATGTGGATCAGGCAATATCTCCTTCAAACAGATTTCATAGTACAGATTTTCTCTGAAACAACTACTTTTAAATTTCTTTGCATTTTTCTTCATTTTCAGCTGTTTAACAATGTCTTCAGCAACTTGTGCTGTAGCTGTGGCAGTCAATGCAATGCAAGGCACATTGGGTAATTTGCTACGGAAAACACCAAGTTTGAGATAATCAGGACGAAAATCATGTCCCCATTGAGAAACACAGTGAGCCTCATCCACAATGAAATATTCGACCAAATTACGGCTCGCAAGGGACTCTACAATTGAACGGAAGTTTTCTGTAGCTGCTAACTCCGGGGTAATGTACAACAGTTTTGTCTTTGGTTTGGATGAATGTAAATCTGCAAGGACTCGACTTCTTTCTTTAACAGACATCTTGGAGTTGAGTGTGTTGGCTGTAACATTTAATGCCTGCAGATGATCCAATTGATCTTGCATGAGAGCTATTAAGGGGGAGACCACCAGTGAAACACCATTAGCCAACACCGCCGGCAACTGGTAGCACAAGGACTTTCCTGCACCAGTCGGCATGGACACAAATGCGTCATCTTTGCCTGGAAAAGAGTGAAATTGATTATTTGTAAATGTACAAAGTTGAGTGCTTAACAAGCAGACAGATCTAGTCGCAATATCCCCAACTTCCCAATGCAAGGCTTAACTTTTGCCAGTCTCCATTACTGGCTGATTTAGGTCCTGCAATATTTCCTACATATACATTTCAGGTACACCGATCTACTATCTTGTCACGGCAAAGCGAGGGAAATATTGCATGGCTTAAATCAGCCAGTAATGGAGACTGGCGAGGATTGTGTCTTGCGTTTGGAAGTTGCGATATCCATTGCCCAGTGAAGAATTTCACAAGGAATACTATAGCGTAAAATATATGGAACAATGACAAGAAAACTAGGCCAAATCAAGCCAACATCATGTGCATTCCATGCCTGTTATGTTCAACACGTTCTTGTCACCATCCAACCATTCCTAATGTTATTTATATTCTGATTCACAGGCAATAACCTGGTTTGTATCTGGTGAGCTGAACCTTTTACACACTTTAATTTCATCTAAATATTAGTATTATTTTCACAAAATAAATCCTTTAAGCAGATCATGGATACACCTCCAACAGACATCAGACCAACTAAGTATTGACCCTCAATAGATAAAACGTGATTTTCTTTTTGCACACTTGCACCTGCTTAAAAAAACAACACATTCAGCTTCCTTACAATTTATTTTGATTATGAAAAAATCAACATGTATGTACTTTTTAATTCTAAAAACTGATCTTTTTAAAGTCTTAAAACTAGTTTTTGTATCAATATGTATCAATTAACTAAACAGATAGTATTGTAAAAAATGCGGTTCCGTACATCAATCTGTGGAATTGATAATTAGTGCATTATATTACCCCCTTTGAATGGAACTAAAAGATGCATATTCATGCACTGGATATGAAATTAGCTGGATGACCGTTGCAAGGAATTGATATGTAAGTTTACATTAGAAAAGGATCTCCTATTTGGGCGGGTTAGCAACTAAATAGTCCAGCATGTTAGACATCTCCAGACTTCCTACGTTGATGTGCAGTCATCACATATAAACCGACGTTTAGATTATCTGAACTAGCAACTAAAGTCACAGTGTAGCATAATTTCAACAAACGTTTTGCAGTTGGCTTACAAAAAGTTTAGTTTACAGGTAGACAACTCGGCAATAAGCGTCAATGTGAAATGACTATTGACAGTGTGTAGGCTAACAGAAAAACAAACTCCTTGTCCAGGTCAGAATCTCAAAACCCATGTCATTTTCTGTTGGTAAATTGCAAAACAAAATGACAATAAATGCTTCCATAAATGTTTACAATGCATATGCCATTAACGAGGACATATTTTCAGACAAGCATATTCTATGCACAGAATTAATAAAGCACATGTTAGGTGTTTTTTTAAACAAGAAGGCAAATGCATGGGTTTGTTATTGCCAACCAGTGAACAACTGCAGTTCTGCACTGCCAGCTCGCCACATTACAAACCTTTTGAGATGGACAAAACTGCCTCTTTTTGTAAATTGCTCTTGAATTCGTCATGCTTAAACACTGTCCTTAATATTGTATAAACCCTGTCCTCCAGGTTATTGGAGTTTAATGACATTTTTTGGTAAAAACATTGACGACATTCGCATTTGACGTGTGGCACTTTTCTGCCTTTTCCACTAAAGAGCGAGGTGGATTACCTCCCTTACACGGCTCTCGTCAGCAGATTGCGTCGGCTGCTTCATCGATCTACCGAGCCGTGCCAGTTATATATACATGTATAGAGGTTATTACCCGAGAGCGAGGGATATACACAAATGTGCACGAGTTTCGTAAAAGTCATATGGCACATATTCAATGTAATAATTTCTTTATTACCCGTTCTTCTCCATTTGATTCGCACAAAAATAGTCAGAAACCGGCCCACTTCTCTTGCGACGACAAGCAACAGTGACATCACGAACAATAGTTTTATGACGTCACAGACGGTAAAATACGGGAAGCCGCGGTGAAACAATCGTTGCTAGGCACACGCGATGTGTGCACATGTGCTGATATAAAAATATCAACTCGGTTATTTTTAACCTTATGGGTAATAAAATAGAAAACTAAACATAGGGGAGACCGGGGCAAAGCGCGCCCCTTAACTTTGCAAGGGCATTTTTTTGAAACTATACAATTTTCAGCTGCGTATCTTTAGACCTTCGGGAGAACTTAGTTTTGGAGTATGAAATTAACACACTCTTTTACTTCTGGTCACCATCGTTTTCGGCTAAGAAGGAAAAAAGTTTTTTTTTAACATGGGCCACTTAGCCCCTGTGGGCGCTTTGCCCCGCTTTCCTAATGTGGGTTGAAACGACGTTGACGTTTTTTGAAACGGTAAACACGAATAAGGTCTTTACAGTTCATAATAAACTGTACAGAATACCATGTATACTTTAAGTCGATTGCTTTTAAGTTCTATCCCAGAAACAGAACCAACTTTTTGATGAACGGATTATAGGCCTATATGCCGAGAACAGAAAAAAAAGTTTATATAAAAAAACTACTGACGTGCAAAAGAAACGTCCAGACATTTTAAAAAGAGCAGACAATGAAATATTGATGTCGTAGAAAGTATATTGTGAATGCATTTGATAGACACATGTTTTGTAAAGTAGTACTCACAATTTCAACCTTAAGAGTATGATGCTTTTATTTATTCAGACTGTTCAAATACACATGGGGTGTTAAAATCGCTTTTTCAAGATGTTTTCAATATTTGCTTTTAAGTTTAAAAAATTAAAAAGTAGAAATTTAAGTAATAAAAGGTGTCTTCAACTTAAATAACTTCTTGGATTTCAATTTGTTGACGCATCATTACTGTATAGGATGTCAAAAAACAAGCCAAAAATTGCTTTTGACTCTTCTATCTCGTCTAATTAACGAGATTCCAACAACAAAATTCTTTAAACGTGTCTTTCTCATAAAGATGAAGACATAATTTTGGGAAATTCATATAAAGTATTGCTGGGTTCTAAAGACGCTGTTTCAGTCGTATTTATCGCCCGTGGATTGTAATATATTGCATTTCGTATGGGGACGTTTCTTTTGCACGTGGATATATTTTGGGACGTCTTATGTTCTATATAGTGAACGGCAACCAGGCTTGTCAAAACGTAACAAACAGGAAACACATTTCCAAGTGCAAACGTTTAAATGCCCTTCGAAGGTCTGATAAAACAAAGAATGACCTATATCGTTAGCATAACTACTATATTAAAGACGTTCCTAACAATTGTCCATGTCCCGAAACGTTTAAAATCAAATCATCTTTCTATCTTAATAATTAGAGGATATTTGTCATTTCTTGACTAATACCATGTTTATCTCATCGAGTGAGGTAGAAAGGTTATATTTTCACGAGTGGCGCAGCCACGAGTGAAAATATATAACTTTTCTACCTCACTCGATGAGATAAACATGGTTTTTATCAAGAAAAGAAAAATTTTCTATTTATTATATGACCAAATCTTTGCATATTCACCGAAGTAGACTTGCATTTACGTTAAGTCGGCTCCAGAATGAGCCTGTCGCCTAAGCAACAATGTGACATGACGTCGGAGCATTGTTTTATGACGTGAACGTCATTGTTATATCAGTCACTAGTGACTGATAACACGTTCCATTGTTATTTTCACTAGTGACTGATAACACGGTTTATTTTCATTGATAGATCTCAGTATTTCACCTGCAATCATATAATAAAGAAAGGTAATGGTGTTATGACTGTGTGAATAATTTATGTTTTATGGTGATAATGATATTTGCTATATAACCGTTTATAGATGAATGATGTAATAAAATAAAAAATATTTTCCACTGAAGAGTTATCTTCCTTTGCCAATTGTTTTTCATAAATATTGAACTTCAGCACCAAATATCTCAGAAAATAGGTCCGTGACATATATGTTTATGAGTCTTCAGCAGTACATTTTCATATTTGAATTGTTAATTGTTTTCATATTTGAATCGTTTTTAATTTTTTTCTATTCTTGAACAGGACTTTTGAAGTTATTTCTGCAGAATCCATTGTCGATATTGTATTTTTATCATATAAGGCTGACACAATTAAACTTACAAATTACATAAATCCCTGTTCTATTCTATAAACATTCCATTTTTAAAGAAAATTTGAAGGCTCAACATAACATAAACTGCATTACCTTTTTAAAATGGAAATAGAAGAAATTAGACCCGGACACCAAGTGCATACAAACATGAAAATTGTAAGCTTAGATAATCTGCTTGCACCTAGAAAGTGATTATTTAGCTCCGGTGATAGAAAATGTGTCTATCAGTTATGATATTTTCTCCCGATTTTTACATGAAAACGTTTAATATCACATTTTTTTCGCTCTCCTGTCGATTCGCCGCTGACTGCTCATGACGTCATCAACTTGTACGTTGTTTTACGTCGTCTGTGATGGGTAAATAGAAACTGATAGTGTCATCGGCTGTTAATTCTAAAAATAAACCGTTTGGTCACTTTGCCCCGGGGGCGCACTTTCCTCCGGTCTCCCCTATGTCATGAGGTTGCAGCATGATGATTCCTTACAAATTTGCAAACGTGAATAGGATCAGACAAAAATCACAACGTGATCTTTATCTTCTTCACTATATTTGAAATGGGTTTTTTTTCTATAGTTGAAATGAATGCGTTGTTTTGATTAATGTTTACATTTACATTTCAACAATGCTCGTCAATATTTTTTATTCAATTCCAAATCAATTTTATTCAATGGTTTAAATATGTCGTAGGTAATTTTTGGCCAACGTCCTGGAGTATCACTGGCGTCAATTCAACCCCGCCTTCCATTATTGTATTTACAAGATAAACCATCTAACACGTTTCAAAACGACAGGGGATCTCATAATTACCTGCGAATTTTTAGAATATTTATTTTTTAACCAAAGGGTCCATATGAACTTTAGAAATTGTGAAACCAACATTTATAATGATTCATCAGAAAAATAAAAAAATTCCTGGATCCGCAACTGAAAGTTTCAGAAAGATGTGATGAACAGTTTTGTAGCTGTGCTCCGATAACAAACCTATCTCCGAACAAAGTTCGAATCTAACACGTTTCTATGGAAACGAAAACAAAATTTCAGACAGAGGGACGGACAGGGCGACGACGACGGGGGCACAGGGGCTTGTATTGTCGAAACTATAGCGATTACAACGAATATGAAATCGACGATCCAACCCCATATACTATTAAAAAAAGAGTACTTTTTTTATAGTATATGGGGCTGGATCGTCGACTTCATATTCGTTGTAACCGCTAGTTTCGACAATACAAGCCCCTGTGGACGGGGGTGTGTACCCCTGTTTTCACTATATGGTCATTTACTCTACTTGGAACTTCCCCTGAAGAGCCATCGAGTATGTTAGCGTTTCAAATGCAAAAAAATGATACCTATACTTATGATATCAATTGCTAGAGAAATCTTTATGTACAACGTGATAAATATGATATATTTTTTTAACATCACGACAATCCGATGAAATTTGATTTCGAGGACAATCACTCCTTCGATTAGTTAACGAGCGAATCGGACGTCATATAAACAGAATTACCTTTATGCACAAAACGTAGGCTACTATGTACAACGCAACAAACCATGCAGGCACCTGTAGGGCTTGTTATTTTCACAAGTCGCCATAGCAACCCACGAATATAGCTCGTGCTTTTCGACTGTTTTCGTCCCAAATACTGAATGTGTCGATTGTTATTTAAACATCCTGCTAAAAGTCTTGTGTCTGTGAATATACCAAGTATTTACATTTATCCTGTTTGATTGAGAGAGAATGGTAAAATGGTATCTTAAACATGATTATATCAGCATTATATATGACACATAATTACATTATGTAAAAATTCTCATTGATATTCAATTCAAGCAAAATACCTATATATAGTTGGGTAAAACTTTAAAGGGGCCGTTCTGTCGGCAAAATCCGCCATATTAATTGGATTTTGTTCATTACGTAAAAATTAAAACACGCTATATTTTACCTAATTTTACAACATTTTAATGATTAAAGATATACACTGATAGAAAGTTCACATAGTAACACATATATGGTGTGTCGTAAAATTAATAAACAATTTGCTGTGGCAAACTTGTTCCCACTCGTAGCGCCAATAAATGGCTTCAGTTCGCATTCTATTTATTTTTCAACAAATGTACGCTTGTCTTTATTAAGTTGTGAAATATAAATTCATCAAAATATTAGCTTTATTAATATATTTTAACTTGACTGTGTTTTAATCATTTATAAGTAGCATAATTTGTGTAAACGGGGATATCCTCTCGAATTTCGTTTCCACAAAAATACCCCGATAGAACCCTCCTTTCAAGTTACCATGAGTGCATGACTTGAGATATGTTCTAAAACATATCTCACTGTGCTGAAGGAACGCCCAGCAGTTACTGGCATTGTCAATTGTCACAAGAGTTCTGAGGGCAACATGGGTATTTTGATTAAAACAATCCTATTTTGCGAAGTCCAGTGTTGCCAACACACAAAATGGATTCTCCCACTTTCTCCTGCAGGTGCTTGACTCTGAGCCGTGTTCAAGAGAGGTTTCAAAGTAATCGCTCAATTAGCGATTACTTTTAAACCTCTCTTGAACGCGATTTCTCAATGTAGCGCTACGTAGCAAAGTGAGCGAACTTTAAGGTTTTGCACCGTGTCGTTCAGGAGAGAATGAGCGCTACTTGAGCAATCAATGAGCGATTATAAGCGCTCGCTGTTATGGAACGGAGCCCAGGTCTTCAAGGAATATATATTGACCTCTATTTCAGCCCAGAGAACTGTGCGAATATTCGCCAACATATATATTTCAAAAGTTTCGAAAAAGCCAATAGACTACAAATTGGGTGGATAAGCTTGTCCTCTATAATTGCAGGCCATATGATCCATGCACCTCAAGGTAAAACTGATTCTATTGCATACGAGTAGACTTCAGGCGAGGATACAGGAGCATTGTCGTACATTGTTTGACTGCTGACATGTGCACACCTTGGTTTTAGTAGCAGTATATACTAGTGTCGTAATTGAGGGTCCATCAAATTTACATGCACAACGAAACAAAAGGGGGGGGGGGGGGGGGGGGGGAGGGGGGTCGAACCCCCATACGCCTCCTCCCCCAATACGCCTCCTCCCACCCCCACTCCCGCTGGAGCTGGATCCGCCACTGAAAATGATTCTAGTCCTTAATTTAAAGAAATGTGTCCGACACAGAAATTTGTTGAATAACATTTCTGTGAATCGCAGTCGTTAACCAACTGGTTTCTAATTTGTGATTATACAAAATAAACTATAGTTACATTATTACGGATGTAGGCCTATCATCAACTAGACTAACTACAGTTTATGTGTATAATTATAGCTACTCTCATACTGTATATACTATATGTTCTGATTGTACACGGACCAATGGCCTATTCAACAAAAATAAATTAATTGAATTGAAGATATTTGTTGGCATCGTTCATGCAATGGGTCATATATAATGGTTTACTTGTAAATGGGGCGCATGAATTCGGCTTTTCAATATGTATCAATAATCAAGCCTTTGCTCGATTTTCATAAGAAAGCAAGTTATTGTAAACGATTTGGCATTAGGGATACATATGCGAGTCGAGTGAGATGATTTGGGCGTAAATCCGCACATTTGATATTTTATCATGTGTCAAAACTAAATTAAATTTCATGAACAACACTTAGGGTGTATATAGTGTCCCTTCAATTGCCCGGATAATAGTATATTGTTACTATATAGTACATGTGTAGAAACCGAAACTACACATCCCATATATACATTCTCATACAAAGTAATTAAATGACCGATTTAACATTTCCATCCTTAATTTGACAATTTGTCTGGTGTTATTAAGGTCCTAAAATTACTTTTGACTACCACTACCATTAAATGGTAATTTACGGCAACAGTCAATACTGTTTGATAAAATAACACAATTAATAACGTATATGACATACATGACCCCAACAATACAATGGATGTACCTTTAATATAAAATGCAAATTTGTGTGATTATATTTTTGATTTGAATAAGGCATTACAAGTTATTATACGGATTGATGACCCCGTTCGTCCGTTCTTGCTTTTCTTTAACCACTCTGTATACGAAGCGGTTGTTAATAAGGCAGGGTAGGATTTTTTAATTTATTGAATCAACGTTTGTAAACTTGGGTTTTATATTATCATATAAAAAAGCGATAGAAGGTTAGTTATTTATCTTCAACAATAACTCAGTGGCCAAATGCTCGTGTCAAGTGCATATCTTCTTGTATAGTAGTAGCCTATTGTGTGTAAATTATCAACATCAACTCCACCCGCTTCCAACGGACATTTCCAGTGGCATCGAACAGACAAGTACATAAAACGTATTTTAATCAATGACATTCGGACAACGTTTCTATCTGTGGATGATTCGGTTATATTTTATTTTGCGTAACTCTGTAGCCTACATGTAGGCCTAAATTCAAAAGAACATTTTAAAATAATATCCATTGTTGATTAGTCTAGCTCGATCTTGAGTTAATTTCAGAACAAGTAGGTATGCACTCTAATTGAAATATGCATCTGACGCTCGGCGTATTCGTATATAGGTAGTAGAGGTCTAGCATTTTTATACAACACTTTATTTGTAAACAGTAAAAAATATAGAAGCTACAATGTTTGTTTTGCTTTTGTTAAACCACAGGTGAAGTTTAGCGCAAATAGGGAAAACTGGTCGTTCATCTCTGTTGCACAGCATATTTGCGCTAAACTTCACCTGTTATTATGACATTATGACCTGACATTATGTCTAGCCGATCACGATACATCACACTAGGCCTAATTCCCAGTAACGTCACTCTCTTATAGTTTATGTACATCATGTATAACACTTGACTTGTTATGTTCATTACGCCACATGACTTATATTAAAAACAAGGTAAGACCGTTACACTGGAGAGACAAGTAAAGGCTGACATGTATAGTATATTCCTATCATAGTTAGTCCTTATATTCTCTACATAAGCCTACTTCTGAAACAAAATACTGTTTTTTTTGTGTTTTTTTTTAAAATAATGATTAAATACAATATTGACAGGAATCTTGCAACGTGTGAAAGTACATTATAAACGTTTTGTTAGTAATTTGTTTCTATAAAGAGAGCGACCCTGAAACCAGTTGAAAGTGATTGGACTGAGAGAGAAATTGATAAGCTACTCCCCGCCAGGACAGTACGAGTTATCTTTCCAAATCTCAGACCGGAAGTTTAACGAGAGCTCCCTCTATCGATCGCAAAACATCACTGAAAGTGCAGACGGAAGATTTTGTTACGGTCGACTGTGATAACGGCCACAATCCTATATAACTAATTGCACATTAGGATATATACACTTTGAGAAACATGACCTGGAGCGTTTGACAGTGGGTGACCTGGCGCTAGAAGGACGATACGACCGAATGAATGTGTGTATACAGCAGACGACTATCTTGTAAGTATAAAGTAATGTGGATACCCTTCCTTCACTACCTCCCTTTACATCGAGCAGTTGCAGTTTCAAGTCTGAGTCAGGGTGGATAAAGACAGAGCTAATTTCCCGAATATATTTGTTATCAAGTGATTTCGACGAGTGTCCTTTATAGAGCTGCTGCAATAGTTCGAATTCGTTATCCAACTTTCCGGAGGTTGGAAGACAAGGGCGTGTGATTCACTGTGATAGGGTTTTTAATGGTGATATCGCTCACGCTTACTTTATATTTCATCAAAATAACAATTTGTAATTTCTTACACAACTTTGTAGATTCTATTTCATTGGAAAATATTTGTTGCACTTCTCTGATGTATACAATGATATTGTAGCTTCAATTTGAAACAAATGTGTCACATAATATAATTTCAACAAATTCTTTTTATATGCAAGTTTTATTTCAAATGACAACCAACATTGTTTTGAACAGCTTATCTATGATTATAATGGCAAATGAATTTGAAAAGTAATACAGTGAATTTGAGTGGTTATGTGTATTTAATATTGTTGAGTTTAGTGTAGGTTAGTTTTATCATTGATGTTTACATGGTTCATCCCTTGTGAAACTGAACATTGTACAACATTGTTTTGATAATGTTTCATAAAGTTATGGTTTATTGGGTCTACAAGGAAAATATAGTTATATATCATATGTCAACCATCATCGTTTCATGTTGGTAATGTTACACATGATTCTAACTTCAAATGAATTTTAATGTGGTCATGCATGTTTTATTAGGCCTACATGGAGTGAATACACAGGTTTATATTATTACATATTTTATCCTATAGTATTTTATGATTGATAGGTTTACAAAGTTGTCATCTACCTCTGCTTTATCCTCAAGTACTGAATTCTTTGAAGTCAACTTCAAAGTTTTGGTTTGATGATCAAAAGAATGTTTGCAACATATCTTTTATTTGTTCCTCAAGTTATTTGTGTTATCATAAATTAATAATTTGGCATGAATTAAGCATGTCATTGTATCTAAAACTACTAAAGCTAATACATCATTGTCTCAGTTCATCATCAAACTGAAATGATCATATCAGTGTCAACTGTCAATCAAACTTTTATATCTCAATAAGATATTGTTCTTTTAATCCTGTTTTTATCCCGTGTTACGACAATTCAGAACATTAATTTCAGCAATCAAACTGTCACACACTCCTAATTCTATGATGATGTATTGTCATTAGGTCTAAGTAGACTGCAGCCTCTATGTAAGAGACAATAGAGCTGCAGCTTTGTACCAGGTACAAAGGGGTACCATCTAGCTCTGCAGATCAGTGCAGTATCACCAGCTTCAGGTACTTGCTGCAAACATATTGATCTTTATTTTGCAATTATAAAGCATGTTTATTAAATGACGTCCAAAAACTATTATCTGCTAGAAATATTTTGAGAAGGATAACTAATAGTGTTGTTGTTAGGTCCAAAACAGATGACATTTAGGCATGCATGAAATATTGAAAAGCATGGAAAAGTCACATGAGAGACATGTCGAATATTTGAATAAAGCCGCTGGAAATGTGTTATGGTGCATGGATGTGCCTTGTGTACAAAATCTTGTGCAGTAATCTGTTGATCAAAATGTTTTCAAATACTGTGTTAGATTAAGTTGCTAAATTAATTCATAGTATGTTGATGCTTTCAAATTAAAATTTCTTTTCAAATAACAAATTTGTAATTAGATATTAATTAGATATGCTATCTTAAAAAAATATTCACAAATAATTTGTATCTTTTCTGGGTAACAACGAACTTTTCAAAAGTGAAATGAGAGGAAAAGCTATATATCACGCACACAGGTGTCAATTCTTCCTGACCTATTTGTGGTCAATCCTGGTTCAGCTAGGTTAGTTAGAAGTCTCTCCTCAGATAAGACTTTGTTGTTACTCTGTTGCTCTGTATCTCTTTGGTGACTGAGAGAGTGTATAGAAGTGCTTCACGGCTTGGAACCATCAACCCGTACATATATTGGTTACTTGTGAAAGGGCACTGTTCATGACATTGTAAATAATAAAAACATGCAGAGGATATGAGAGGAAATTTTATTTGTTTTATCCAGACAAGAACCTGTCAATTGTTTTGTATATAATGTTCATTGTATGTTTCCAAAAAACAGTAAACAAAGATATTTATAAACATTAAACTGAAAAACTGTTTTGGAATACTTATGATTAATTATAAGTAATAATAAAATTCTTGTGGGTGGAGATAGTGAGCTGTGTATCGAGGAATGTAGGCCTATCATCCTGTGATCAAAAACTAATGTACCGGTATCATTGCAGACTTGCCAAATTACCAGCACTGCTGTCCCAATGGTTCTGGCAGATCATATTTCAATTGTTCACGTTTCTGATATATAACACATGGTTGTGTGAGGCTAATACAGCCTGATTCTTCCCCATGCTCTGCCTGCATGTCTCACTGGGAGTGGGGCTCACACAACATTAGCATGCACATTTTGGTTTCCTTCTCGGTCGTGACAAAGTGTGCAATAGCAAGCAAGTAATCTGAGTAGGGGGACTCGTTCCTCTTTATGTCATGTTGGCAACGCAGACTCTTTCCTCTGTATGTCATGTTGGCAACACAGACTCTTTCCTCTGTATGTCATGTTGGCAACACAGACTCTTTCCTCTGTATGTCATGTTGGCAACACAGACTCTTTCCTCTGTATGTCATGTTGGCAACACAGACTCTTTCCTCTGTATGTCATGTTGGCAACACAGACTCTTTCCTCTTTATGTCATGTTGGCAACACAGACTCTTTCCTCTGTATGTCATGTTGGCAACACAGACTCTTTCCTCTGTATGTAGTGTTGGCAACACAGACTCTTTCCTCTGTATGTCATGTTGGCAACACAGACTCTTTCCTCTGTATGTCATGTTGGCAATACAGACTCTTTCCTCTTTATGTCATGTTGGCAACACAGACTCTTTCTTCTGTATGTCATGTTGGCAACACAGACTCTTTCCTCTTTATGTCATGTTGGCAACACAGACTCTTTCCTCTGTATGTCATGTTGGCAACACAGACTCTTTCCTCTTTATGTCATGTTGGCAACACAGACTCTTTCCTCTTTATGTCATGTTGGCAACACAGACTCTTTCCTCTGTATGTCATGTTGGCAACACAGACTCTTTCCTCTCTATGTTATGTCGACACACACAGAGTCTCTATACTCTGTATATATGTTATGTTGGCGACTCTCTCTTCTGTATGGCAGTTGGCACACACATACTTTCGTCTCTGTCATGTTGGCACACAAACCCTCTACTCTGTATGTCATGTTGGCAAACAAACCCTCTACTCTGTATGTCATGTTGACACACAAACCCTCTACTCTGTATGTCATGTTGACACAAACCCTCTACTCTGTATGTCAAGTTGACACACAAACCCTCTACTCTGTATGTCAAGTTGACACACAAACCCTCTACTCTGTATGTCATGTTGACACAAACCCTCTACTCTGTATGTCAAGTTGACACACAAACCCTCTACTCTGTATGTCAAGTTGACACACAAACCCTCTACTCTGTATGTCAAGTTGACACACAAACCCTCTACTCTGTATGTCAAGTTGACACACAAACCCTCTACTCTGTATGTCAAGTTGACACACAAACCCTCTACTCTGTATGTCATGTTGGCACACAAACCCTCTACTCTGTATGTCATGTTGACACACAAACCCTCTACTCTGTATGTCAAGTTGGCACACAAACCCTCTACTCTGTATGTCATGTTGACACACAAACCCTCTACTCTGTATGTCATGTTGACACACAAACCCTCTACTCTGTATGTCATGTTGACACAAACCCTCTACTCTGTATGTCATGTTGACACACAAACCCTCTACTCTGTATGTCATGTTGACACAAACCCTCTACTCTGTATGTCATGTTGACACAAACCTTCTACTCTGTATGTCATGTTGACACACAAACCCTCTACTCTGTATGTCATGTTGACACACAAACCCTCTACTCTGTATGTCATGTTGACACACAAACCCTCTACTCTGTATGTCATGTTGACACAAACCCTCTACTCTGTATGTCATGTTGACACACAAACCCTCTACTCTGTATGTCATGTTGACACAAACCCTCTACTCTGTATGTCAAGTTGACACACAAACCCTCTACTCTGTATGTCAAGTTGGCACACAAACCCTCTACTCTGTATGTCATGTTGACACACAAACCCTCTACTCTGTATGTCATGTTGACACACAAACCCTCTACTCTGTATGTCATGTTGACACAAACCCTCTACTCTGTATGTCATGTTGACACACAAACCCTCTACTCTGTATGTCATGTTGACACAAACCCTCTACTCTGTATGTCATGTTGACACAAACCTTCTACTCTGTATGTCATGTTGACACACAAACCCTCTACTCTGTATGTCATGTTGACACAAACCCTCTACTCTGTATGTCATGTTGACACACAAACCCTCTACTCTGTATGTCATGTTGACACACAAACCCTCTACTCTGTATGTCATGTTGACACAAACCCTCTACTCTGTATGTCATGTTGACACAAACCTTCTACTCTGTATGTCATGTTGACACACAAACCCTCTACTCTGTATGTCATGTTGGCACACAAACCCTCTACTCTGTATGTCATGTTGACACACAAACCCTCTACTCTGTATGTCAAGTTGACACACAAACCCTCTACTCTGTATGTCATGTTGACACACAAACCCTCTACTCTGTATGTCATGTTGACACAAACCCTCTACTCTGTATGTCATGTTGACACAAACCTTCTACTCTGTATGTCATGTTGACACACAAACCCTCTACTCTGTATGTCATGTTGGCACACAAACCCTCTACTCTGTATGTCATGTTGACACAAACCCTCTACTCTGTATGTCATGTTGGCACACAAACCCTCTACTCTGTATGTCATGTTGACACACAAACCCTCTACTCTGTATGTCATGTTGTCACACAAACCCTCTACTCTGTATGTCATGTAGGCACATATGGACTCTCTCTGACCGATGTAATCCATGATGTTATACATGCTGCTTCCATGTATGGGCTTTATCAGTGTATGAAAAAAGCTTGAAAACCAGCCAGTCCAAAAGAAAAATCTCAAAATGTTACCAGTTCGGACCAGGGTTGGCATCAATTTGCCACAGGTGGAAAAAACCATGGAAATAAGCTTAACCCTTACGTTGCGTATTTCTATTTTACCCATTTTAGCCCCTGTGGCGAAATTTACAGACCCTCCAGCTCGCAGCAGTATTTTGGTTTAGGCACTAATTAGCTCTGCTGGCGGAATATTCCAGGCGGCGATTCCAGTACTGTTTTTACGAAATATATCACATCTACATCGCGAAAACGGACTATGTACGGGGTTCAATACAAATTCAAGTCGCGGCAACCGTACACAAATGGCTTATTCATACCCGCAACTTTGAATGAATTTTCTATGATTTTTCGTTTTTATTCTATTACTTTCGAAAGATTGTCTTTAATTCGGGCCTGATAACATCATAATTTCGAAACGAAAAAATTGGCTTCACAATGATATAAAAATTATTAGAATGCGAACTTTGTTCATAATTCTATAGCTATGTAAAGTATGTATGCAGCATTGCAAACGGTCGTTCATTGCACTTTTCCAAGAAATCATAATCTCGAACCAGTTGACAAATAAGCAACCCAAAATATGGTTATGTTGCTTGACCTTTCAAATAAATGCTAACCTCGAACCATAACTGATTAAAATATGTTGATTAGTTTGTGTGTCGTTTTGTTTTACATGCCTCTCAGAAAGGTAAAAATTGTATTTTTATTTTTGTGAGTAAATATGCACATTTTATATAGAATACAAGATTATTCCTTTCGGTTTATTGTGATATAAAAATTATGAAAATGCATTCAGTAGTTTAGCAGTGATAATTTGTGCGAGAAGTTGTGAAAATCGCCGATTGTTTCAAAATTTATAAATGTAAACATGACCTTTTTCGCGGCGCTTGCCTTGTCGTTATTATTTTTTTGACATTTGCGAATTTTATATGGGATTGTAGTCTATTCTTTCCCCTTTATTTTGGCGGAAATTTTTTTGAAAACAACCTATTGGTTCACATGATATGAAGTACGCGAGTAAGGCAAGTTTTTTTCCCCGTCCCAGGAGATGCGAGGAAGATAGCATGTATGGGCAATGCAAACCTGAGACAATGCAAACATGTGGGTGATAATTAGGCTCCAGGGAGATTAGGCTTTGGGGCGAAGCCCGACAAAAATGGCCTTTGGTAAAGCTAATTATCGATGAGTTACAGGTCAACAATGCACACGCAATTTGATGTGATTTTTGCTGGACATTGACAAAGACTCGTTATCGTGGCGAACTGCGAGGCATAATACAAACGTTTTTATGGAGCGACTCCTTGAGACAACTCGATTCGCACATCGTGGACAGTAGGGGTGCAACCATGCATGTAGATCACGATACGATACATACCTCGATACAGCTGCCACGATTCGATACGAATCGCGATACACAAACGTTTATTAAAACCGGGGCCTCAAAGTACAGAAAGTTTGGATCATTCAGTTTTATGTTTCATCAGACAGTTTATATTTTAAGTTCTCAATGTTTTCATGTTGAAATACTATAATAGACTAATGAGGAAGCATTTACTGTATTTGACAAGACTAGAAATAAATTTCACTGTATATAATTTTCTATCGTATCGTATCGTTTCACTGGCAAATCGTATCGTGTATCGTATTGTATGCCTATGAATCGCGATGCACCGGTGTATCGGGTATAAGGGTTAAGAGTGTGCTTTCAAGCATGACACCCATTGTGACATAAGGACAGATGTCCAGTCTATTGTTTGCTTACTGGGCTTTCAAGCATGACTGTAATCTGTATGAAGTGTGTTTTCTGATTTAATGTATAACTGAGGTGCTTCATTGACATTTTATTTGAATTGTTATCCTTTATAATGTATACAGTTATTTGAAATAAATTGAAGTACTTCTTATTTGTCACTTTACTTAATCATTGATAAGATTAATCAACTGTAATTAACAAAAGAAATTGGGTAATTATCTACAAAATGACTCAAGTTTTATTGCTTGCCACTTTTGCCGTTTTTTTCCTTTTCTTCCTGTTTTTTTCCCAGTTTTTGCCACTGGAAAGGAAAAAACCCTTTTTTGCCGGCAAAATGTAAACCCTGGTCCGAACCAAAAGTAACCAGGTTCTAGGCTGGCGGATGGGCCTTATTTCATTATCCCCAGCCGCGCGTTTAGCGTGAAGCGGGGGATATAGTATTCGGCTGCGTCCGTCCGTCCGTCCGTACGAAATGGAATAACTCAAATACTATTCACTGGATTCTTTTCATATTTTGCATATGGGTTCATCATAGGAAGAGTAATGTTCCTACAGAGGTTTGTGACCTTGACCTTCATTTCAAGGTCGCAACGAGACTTTGCCATTTTACCCTTGTCAGCGGGATATCTCAATAACCATTCGCTGGATTCTCTTCATATTTTACACATAGCTTCTCCAAGGAAAGACGACGGGCTGATTAGATTTTGGTGACCTTGTCATTATTTTCAAGGTCACAGCGGAACTTTGAATTTTTCGACATGTTAATGTACATGTAAAGCTTGTCAGCGGGATATCTCAAGAACCATTCACCGGAATTCCATCATTTCTTACACAAAGCACCTTCTAGGGCAGACGACGGGCTGATTAGATTTTGGTGACCTTGACATTATTTTCAAAGTCACAGCGGAACTTTGAATTTTTCGACATGTTAATGTACATGTAAAGCTTGTCAGCAGAATATCTCAAGAACCATTCACCGGAATTTCATCATATCTTACACAAAGCAAAACGACTGATTAGATTTTGGTGACCTTGACATTATTCTCAAGGTCACAGTGGAATTTTAAATTTTTCGACATGTTAATGTACATATAAAGGTTGTCAGCGGGATATCCATCATATCTTACATAATGCACCTCCTAGGAAAGACAAAGGGCTGATTAGATTTTGGTGACCTTGACATTTTTCTCAAAGTCACAGTGGAGTTTTGACTTTTTCGACATGTTTGACAGTCGATTTTGCTGAACTTGTTATCTACCTAATTGCTCCTTCCTTAGTTAGTCATTATTTCCGCCGTTGTCAGTGTAAGATTAGGTCCCACAGTAAGATGTTGTTTGATATGTGGAAGTTATGGAAGGATGATGTGAAAGAAAATCACAACTGTGTACATGTTTGAAAACTTGTGATTGCGAGACTTCCTGCATCTCTACTGATTCATCAACTCTCTCATCTGCATCTCTACTGATCCATCAACTCTCTCATCTGCATCTCTACTGATCCATCAACTCTCTCATCTGCATCTACTGATTCATCAACTCTCTCATCTGCATCTCTACTGATTCATCAACTCTCTCATCTGCATCTCTACTGATCCATCAACTCTCTCATCTGCATCTCTACTGATCCATCAACTCTCTCATCTGCATCTCTACTGATCCATCAACTCTCTCATCTGCATCTCTACTGATCCATCAACTCTCTCATCTGCATCTCTACTGATCCATCAACTCTCTAATCTGCATCTCTACTGATCCATCAACTCTCTCATCTGCATCTCTACTGATCCATCAACTCTCTCATCTGCATCTCTAATGATTCATCAACTCTCTCATCTGCATCTCTACTGATCCATCAACTCTCTCATCTGCATCTCTACTGATTCATCAACTCTCTCATCTGCATCTCTACTGATCCATCAACTCTCTCATCTGCATCTCTACTGATCCATCAACTCTCTCATCTGCATCTCTACTGATCCATCAACTCTCTCATCTGCATCTCTACTGATCCATCAACTCTCTCATCTGCATCTCTACTGATCCATCAACTCTCTCATCTGCATCTCTACTGATCCATCAACTCTCTCATCTGCATCTCTACTGATCCATCAACTCTCTCATCTGCATCTCTAATGATTCATCAACTCTCTCATCTGCATCTCTACTGATCCATCAACTCTCTCATCTGCATCTCTACTGATCCATCAACTCTCTCATCTGCATCTCTAATGATTCATCAACTCTCTCATCTGCATCTCTACTGATCCATCAACTCTCTCATCTGCATCTCTACTGATCCATCAACTCTCTCATCTGCATCTCTAATGATTCATCAACTCTCTCATCTGCATCTCTATCTCTACTGATCCATCAACTCTCTCATCTGCATCTCTAATGATTCATCAACTCTCTCATCTGCATCTCTACTGATCCATCAACTCTCTCATCTGCATCTCTACTGATCCATCAACTCTCTCATCTGCATCTCTACTGAGCCATCAACTCTCTCATCTGCATCTCTACTGATCCATCAACTCTCTAATCTGCATCTCTACTGATCCATCAACTCTCTCATCTGCATCTCTACTGATGCATCAACTATCTCATCTGCATCTCTACTGATTCATCAACTCTCTCATCTGCATCTCTACTGATCCATCAACTCTCTCATCTGCATCTCTACTGATCCATCAACTCTCTCATCTGCATCTCTACTGATCCATCAACTCTCTCATCTGCATCTCTACTGATCCATCAACTCTCTCATCTGCATCTCTACTGGTCCATCAACTCTCTAATCTGCATCTCTACTGATCCATCAACTCTCTCATCTGCATCTCTACTGATCCATCAACTCTCTCATCTGCATCTCTACTGATCCATCAACTCTCTCATCTGCATCTCTACTGATCCATCAACTCTCTAATCTGCATCTCTACTGATCCATCAACTCTCTCATCTGCATCTCTACTGATGCATCAACTATCTCATCTGCATCTCTACTGATTCATCAACTCTCTCATCTGCATCTCTACTGATCCATCAACTCTCTCATCTGCATCTCTACTGATCCATCAACTCGCTCATCTGCATCTCTACTGATCCATCAACTCTCTCATCTGCATCTCTACTGATCCATCAACTCTCTCATCTGCATCTCTACTGAGCCATCAACTCTCTCATCTGCATCTCTACTGATCCATCAACTCTCTAATCTGCATCTCTACTGATCCATCAACTCTCTCATCTGCATCTCTACTGATCCATCAACTCTCTCATCTGCATCTCTACTGATCCATCAACTCTCTCATCTGCATCTCTACTGATCCATCAACTCTTTCATCTGCATCTCTACTGATGCATCAACTCTCTCATCTGCATCTCTACTGATCCATCAACTCTCTCATCTGCATCTCTACTGATCCATCAACTCTCTCATCTGCATCTCTACTGATCCATCAACTCTCTCATCTGCATCTCTACTGATCCATCAACTCTCTCATCTGCATCTCTACTGATCCATCAACTCTTTCATCTGCATCTCTACTGATGCATCAACTCTCTCATCTGCATCTCTCCTGATCCATCAACTCTCTCATCTGCATCTCTACTGATCCATCAACTCTCTCATCTGCATCTCTACTGATCCATCAACTCTCTCATCTGCATCTCCACTGATTCATCAACTCTCTCATCTGCATCTCTACTGATTCATCAACTATCTCATCTGCAGACTCAATCAGGATCTAGTTCTTCTCTGGTACATCCATCAGTAGGAGTTTCCTTAGTTCTATCTGCACCATGAGCAGCGTTCGGATCTAGAGGTCTGGGGTTCAAATCCTGCTAGGAGAACTGTTCTGCACGCAAGAGTATGGAGTATGGTTTGGGTGCAATGCTACACTGAATTTCAGCGTAGTACCACTCATGGTTCACTAGTTCCAGCCGATGCACGCAGGTTTTACCGCAAAGCATAGCCACATGACGATGATATATAATGTACGTAGAGGTATTAATCTGTCATTCTTGCGATAAATGCATTACGCGGGATCTTTAAAGCCCAACTCACCTCACCTTACCTCAACAAATCTAGGCCAGGTGAAAGTATTTGATTCTTTTGATATATATATGATAATTTCATTGGCCTACTCCCAAATATAAGGTATATCTCAGTAAAAGTTGTGGCATGGCGTATATATTGATATTGCGTTGAGGGGGGTTCTGAGGGTGTCACTAGACTGTCTTGGGCTCAGTTTGTTACAACTCAAGAGATATCACTGATCACATAGATGACAAATTGCAAGGGTAAGCTCTCCCTCAAACTTTCTTCAGCATTGTTAAATGTTGGTAAAGTGGTAAATAGGTATTATTGCATTGTGGTGGTCAGGTGACGACAATGATTGTTTGCTTATATTAGGCTTGATCTTGGCTACTTTTAATGTCATTTCAGCCATTTTGACAACATTATTGATTTAACAATGTATTACTTAAAACTACTTATTTTAATAATCTTGAATTTTAAATAAATCAATTTTAAATAAATCCTTATGAGCTACAGAGCCAATAGCTGTTTTGTATTTTGTAAAATATCATGACTAATCTTTCAACAAACGTCATATGGAAGTGACTTGCTTCATTAATGCAGTCACAAAGACTCGACAGCAGGATGCTGATCAGAACTTCCCTATATAAATCATGCACATCGTGATTCTAAGCTTGTGGAAGTTTCAGTTGTTGAATGAAATGTTTTTAGTGCAGCTACTGGTATCTGTATCATGGTTTGTCAACAGTTTCATATAACCTAACTGAAAGTGAAATTGTGTAATTACAAATTAGTTCAGTTGATATGTTTCCCCACAATTATGTATAAATCATAAACACGTGGTGTACCAAAAGAGTTCTACACCTGGAAGCTTGTAACCTCAGCACTTTTTAATGTTTAAGAAGCTTTTCACTTGATTCTTGGATCTTTCTCTTTTGATTATTAATCAAGTGATCATTGTAAATATTGCCTCAACCAGGTGAGTGGAATAATTTTCCCATGATACAATGAAACTGTTAAATGGATGACTGGTGTCCCCTCCCCATGTGATGAGGAGGTTTCAGGTACAGTTTGTATGGAAGATTGACGTGGAGCTTAGCAGGAGATATAAGATGTACATAAAGATGCAGCAGGGGTCCCTCTGACTGGCTGACTGATTGACTGGCTGACTGACTGCCTGGCTGGCTGGCTGGCTGGCTGGCTGACTGACTGGCTGACTGACTGACTGACTTGACCAGGTCTCTACCACACCTCCATATGGAGCTGACTAGACTTAAAATTCTCCCTATAACTACAGCCGCTCAACTGGCTATTTCAAGCATATTTCAGACACCCAAGTGACAAAAGGCAACCTAATGGAAAGTAACAATGGGGGAGAATGTATGATTTGCATATTAGTTTCTTTGAACTCCTAAGTTTAATACATTGGTAAGCAACTCACAACTGATATAGATTAGACGGCAAGTACGTGCTAACTGCCAGAATGCAATTAATATTTTAGCTTCTGTATTAACATCTTGTATTGAGCATCAGAATCAACAAGAAATGGTTAACATGAATGAGAAGGTAAAAGAGTTAATTCCATCTTACCAAAATCCCATATGGTTCAATACGACATTATTGAGTCCATTGTATTCTTAGAGCACCGTTCAATGGCATTCATAGCACTTACAAAGGATGAATTGTGTCTAATTGTGGATCTCTGTGGGACCAAATGATATTTCTGTGTTTGAAGAGTAAGAAAATTGATGTCGTTATGATTGTGCATGTTATTATAGATGCAGGAAACATGTGCTGAATATAGAGGATACTGAACAACCATTCATGTCATACCATTTTTAGCTTATCAGACCGCATGGCATGGCATGGCGTCCATCGTCTGCCTGTCGTCGCTTATTCAACTTCTTCTCCAGAACAAGTGACTCAAGAGAACTGAAATTTTATGAGCACACTCCTTGAAATCATTGATGCAAGTTTAATATTCTGTTTTTTACTCGCTGACTGTAATGAAATGAAATTACTGACAGTATAATGAAACTAAAATTTCTGTGATTCTGATACCTTTATTGCAAAATCACAGGTTCAAAGTTGTGTGTCATACGTGCAGCTTTATTGCACTAGTTTAATATTGTTGTATAAATATTATATTGCAGTATGTTATGAGTGATGAAAGGTGTTGTATAATACAGTTAATCTAACATTATTATGATAAGTTGATTCTTGTGTTCCAGAGCACACTGACCCTGCGGAAGGGTGTGTGAGCGGTGCTGGACTGACAAGCAGTGAGTAGACCAACTGAGTCTCACTGGCAGCACGTAGTCGTAGATGCGAATGAGAGTGAAGCTGCGGAATGTCCTGGTTGTGACAGCGGTGCTGTGTTTCACGCCTCTCCTCTGGCTCTCCCTCTTTGCTCAGAATGGTGAGTGCAACTCTACATGAACAAGAAACGAGTTCTATGGATATACAACTTCTCCATTGCAGGAGTGTGACATTTCAGTGTAGATGCTTACACCGTTATCAAGCAAACGATCATTTGTTAGCATCTACACTGAAACATCTCACTCCTGCAATAAAGAAGTTGTAAATCCATTTACCTCGTTTCTCCTTCATCTAGCCAACTTTTAAATGCTTCTTAAAAGAGTCACTGTCAATCCATTGGTCACTACAAAACACAAGCCAAGCATATGTATTGTAGTATGTTGTATTAAATCTGATAATTTTAACATTCCTACTTGGCACAGAAAGCTCAGTTTCAGGATAATCTCCTTTGTTAAATATGTAGAAACAGTTCAAAGTTTCAGGATAACCTCCTTTGTTAAATATGTAGAAACAGTTCAAAGTTTCAGGATAACCTCCTTTGTTAAATTTGTAGAAACAGTTCAAAGTTTCAGGATAACCTCCTTTGTTAAATTTGTAGAAACAGTTCAAAGTTTCAGGATAACCTCCTTTATTAAATATGTAGAAACAGTTCAAAGTTTCAGGATAACCTCCTTTGTTAAATTTGTAGAAACAGTTCAAAGTTTCAGGATAACCTCCTTTTTTAAATATGTAGAAACAGTTCAAAGTTTCAGGATAACCTCCTTTGTTGAATATGTAGAAACAGTTCAAAGTTTCAGGATAACCTCCTTTGTTATATAAGTAGAAACAGTTCAAAGTTTCAGGATAATCTCCTTTGTTAAATATGTAGAAACAGTTCAAAGTTTCAGGATAACCTCCTTTGTTGAATATGTAGAAACAGTTCAAAGTTTCAGGATAACCTCCTTTGTTAAATATGTAGAAATAGTTCAAAGTTTCAGGATAACCTCCTTTTTTTAAATATGTAGAAACAGTTCAAAGTTTCAGGATAACCTCCTTTGTTAAATATGTAGAAACAGTTCAAAGTTTCAGGATAACCTCCTTTGTTGAATATGTAGAAACAGTTCAAAGTTTCAGGATAACCTCCTTTGTTGAATATGTAGAAACAGTTCAAAGTTTCAGGATAACCTCCTTTGTTAAATATGTAGAAACAGTTCAAACTTTCAGGATAACCTCCTTTGTAAAATAATAAGAACTAACCATCTTCACTTGGACATTAAAATTGCTATAACTGTTTTACCGCTCCAATTGCTTTGTAAGGAGCACTGATAATCAAAGTTCTGCATTTTTACTTGTATATGTCATGAGTCATATCTAAACTGTCACTCTCTAATGCTTAGAAGTTAAGGTTCTCAGCAGTGAATGTCCAAGTTGCTGTCTGTGTGATTTGTCATCCTCATCTAATGCTCTGCTCTCATGTGTAGGTTTTACTGCTTCTGAGCATTGAAGTGAAGACAGGTACATGCATACGCTCAGTGTAACCTCCTGGAATATTGTTTAGTTCTGTCTCACTGTAACACTAAAGAATGGGAATTCATTATGGCTAGACACTAGCTTGACAGCTGGGAGATTAAGTCATATCAAACAATGGCTGGGTATGGCTGTAAAGTGGATTTATTTACTTTATGTTCATGTGTTTCAGTGTATGAACAAGATTTTACATCCGTGGACTTATGCAATATATTTTGTAGGTAAAGGAACACTAAATATTTGTTAATTTTTTTATTTGTATCATCCGAAAATATGATGTAGGAATATGAGTAAGCTGATAGGTTAATATTCGTCAGGTACTATTTGGACTAACAGATGCGCATAAACATTTTATGTTTTCAATTTCTCCTTAACACTAGCTGCGCCCAAAAGCTGAAATTTTTAGCTCAAATTTGCTCCTGATCCCCACTCTGATATGGGCGTGGCAGGGTGTTCACACTCAAATATTCTTTCGACTTCTCTCAGGAACTAATTATGATAGGAAACTCAATGTTGAGAATATCATCTTTATTGGATAGAGACTAAGATTTGTAAATGTCATTGCTTTAGTCCCAACAGACAATAAGTCTTGGCAGGGGTGATATTGAGAGTGGCGCACTCCTTTAATGAATATGATAAAATGGTCAGTGTAATCAGTTTGGTCCTGTAAACACCTTTCAATCAAACTCAGTTATGTCTGTAGCATCATGGATATTAGGACAAAGGAGGCATTTCATCTATAATTCATTAAAGTCATTATAAATCTGTTACTCTGCACAGCATGTCAGTGTATAATGAGAAGCCAAGTGTGAAGGTTTGGAGACAACTTTAAATCAAACAAATAATGTGGAGCTACAGAGCCCATGACTCTTTTTTGAAAATGTAAGATAATGAGCTTGAAAGACATGCACAGAATCAGGCCAGGGTTGAGGTGCATAGGTCATGGTTACTGCCGTTTTGTATTGTCACCTGAGCTGGGGGTCAACTGGTTGCCCGTCTGTCAGGTCTGACAAAGTTTTCAATGGAGAACTGGGCCCTCTTGTTACAACTTGAACACTTTACGTGTAACTGTCAAAAACAACATTTTAACATTGCTAGTTCTTAAAATTTAAAGTTCCCATCCCTTTATACAAGCAGATCTTGTCTCAGCAATTGTTTACCCTCATAAACTTGACATTTTTCTCCAAATTACTTGAAAAAGCATGCTTTGAACCATGTGATGAACCATTTGCTGTTCAGTGTTGAAGATGTTGTTCAATAAGGCTTAGTGTCTGGTATGTCCTCAGTGTTTGACACCATTGATCTTGCAAAACTTGCTGATCACTTCCATCATGATTTTGACCTTGAGAGAGTGTTCCATCATGGTTTCCCTCCTATATCTCACAGACAGGTACCAATACGTATATGTGAAGGGCACCCACTCAAACCTTGTCCATCTCACTCGCGGGCTACCACAAGCTTCCTTGATAGGACCCATCTTATTCATGCCTAATAGCAAGCCTGTCTCTAAAGTTCAGTTTTTAAACAATTCACTCACTAAGTCATCAACCTGAGATATTAAATCATGCAATTTCTGATGAGCTACAGAGCCCAAGGCTCTCTTTTACTGGATTGTCCCTGACATTAGTGGCAAGTAAGGGTGAGATGATTAAGTTAGATTGAAAGTTGGAGCGGGAGACATCACGGTGCATCGCATGCACATATTTCTACTTATATATGATTTCATATAGTTTGACTACATATATATCCAAAAGCTAGCTGAGTCATGATTATAGAGCTTTATTAACCTGTACCCCAAGTAGTTGTGCAGACTGACGAGACAGCTGATCCTGTCCTATATTTTTATATCTTATCATCAGTAAGTTGTTAGTGACTATTGTCAGGTGGGAAAACACAGATGACAATTATCTCATCAGACTGTAGAATTTCTCTCTCAATTGTTGGACCTAGGAAAGTCATAACATTTGTCTTTAAGCATATTTATGTTCTTTTACTCTGTGTTGCAACAGAGGAATCTGTTCGATTAGCCGTTCATAAGCCTTCCCCCTTGGGAGCTCTGTATCGGTAACTACTTGCTGTGGGAAGCACATCCCAGTTTCGATTGCAGTGATTACCCAGGCTGTTACATTCCTAACCTCACTGGTAGTACAAAACCTCCTGCACTATGGTGTAAGTTGCGCTTTGATTCCGAGGTTATCAGAAACATTTAGTTACAAGCTCTGACAACAATCACAAAATGAAAGTGATTTTTCAAGAACCTTCATCAGGAGGATGGTGAACCATAAAAGATACCTGTTACTTCTTGCTTAGAATGCAGTTATAATTTAAATTTTGTGTTCAATATGCATAGACCAACAGGGATTCTAAATTGTAGATTTGGTGACTTAGATGTCATGTATAATGTAATACCTGAAATAACAGCTTTAAATCAAATGGACAGATAAAGGATGACAGAGTTATTTGAGATATGCTCACTTTTGTCTTGTTCACTATGTGCATCTGTTCAGCTGATGTGGGATTTGGCAGAGGTGATTATTGGTCATCGAAGCACTATTATGGCTTGGGTTAAACCTGGCTTTGTGTGAGGAGTGCCGTGAGCATGCACTCAATTATCCTTAGTATCATTATACAGTTAGAAAAAATCACTTTCATTTTGTGGAGCAATGTCTGATAGTGGTGCACCGATCGATCAAATAATCGGTTTATTGATCGTTTGAGGCTAACAATCCGATTATCGATCATCAAAAATCCAAATCGATTACACTGAATTTAATATTCAAAATTAACAAACGATTGTTGTACATGCAAGCTTTGGAAACACCTCTAAGTTGACACGAAATAGCGTCATCGCCTGACTACCGTAATACAGGAAGTCAAGTCTATTTATAACTTTGTGAGGGAGCAGTCATTTTTCTCTTTCCGCCCGTAGCTCTTATCAGGTGCTGTCATACCTATTAAATCAGATAGTTACGTTTTGACAGTGCCTTTAGACATAAATGTTTACATGAAAATTTTTTTCCATTAAATGTTGTGAATAAAGATTGAAGAAATGTTTTAATAGCACGTGTTTGTTTAAAAACAATGAATACTCCTTCGTCACGTGATGAAAGCAAGTGATATGATTGGCTGATGAGTGATGATGAAACTGTCAACAAAATGACTGCTGTCATGTCTCCCACACGTGTTCGCTTCAAGAAACACAATTAAATAGGCCTATTTTTTAATTTTACAGAAGGTCAAATGCTGGTCGAAGGCCAAATGTTGGCACCTCAACCTGAATTTTATCTCGTAGATTCCGTTCTCAATTTCCAACACATTTTGACCAGAGAGATTTGTTTGGTATGCGGTGGTTGTTTTCAACAATTTGACGTATCGACACGGTATGTGTGCCATTGAAGTTTGAACTATACCTGAATGGGTTTATGTATTGTCAGTTATTCAAGATTACCAACGTCCTTTGGTGTATTTTTAATGCAGAGACGAAAAGTAGGTTATACTCTTTACGATCTTTTACAAGCAATGTCGTAGCAGTTGAACTTGACAGTACGACTGAGTCGTCGTCTCATCCAGGCAGCTTGTCTTGTCTTCATGAATTCCACTTGGTGATTTATATATCTAGTCGATCATTTATCGATAATTGATCGCCAGATGACTTTGATAATCGATTAGGGTGTTAGGGGTCGATTCCTAACACTAATGTCTGAGGTATGCAGATCTTTTCAAAATATCACCAATGTGTGAGTAAAAATAGTGTTTTGAAATTCTTGTACTTGTACTTCCTTAATTTACAAAACACCAGACATTTGACAAAAACTTCTTTTAATTACAAATTATACATCTATAAATGCAAACATTCCTGTTTGTCCTGTAAACTTGTATGATATACAATCTGATTGATTACCATTTAACTGAACTTCCATTATTACTCTGTTATGAAATTATTTATGTATGAAGGATGTTAAGGTCAGACAGACAGACAGAATTTTATTCAATCTTCAAGGCCTCAGGCCCATACAACATACATGAAAGTTTAGAAACAGGGCATGCATAATCTTAGTTTTAAAGAGATATTTATGACATTGAAATCTCAATCTAAATGCTAAAAGTCAACAAGATATATAATATAAATAAATTTAGACTTTCAGTAATTTCAGCAATATTGACCTAAACAAAGTCATGTGAACTGTAAAGATCCTCATTAATGTTAAACTGGTGTTTAAAAGCAATAATGTTTTAGGGGTTAGACAAAGTCAGGACTACTTTATCATTTAAGTTTTGCACAATTGTAACACAGCTATCATATGTCTTCTTTTCATTTATCTGTACTCCGATGAGACATAACAACCTAAATTTGGTTGAAAGTTGGATTACAACAGCTTGTTAGAACCATCGATTATATGCTTTAATTTGTCTTTTCTATGAACTGCTTTACTGGTGATGTGACAAGCTCTGTCATTTATAATAGTATACCATGCACATTGCATACTGTTTTAGGCAAGTGAACAAACACGTTATGAAGTTTATTTTACAAGTTTATATTTTCAGAAAGTATGTATACAATTTCGATAAATCTATTCAGGATGTGATATGAAATTGAATGAAATAACAGTGTTTCATGATTTCAATGATTCATTTAAAATGTCATAAATGTACAATTATTTTGTATGTTTTTAGGACAAATTGCTGTGTTTTCATGGATATTGATGGAATGTTGCTTATTCAAAGTTATATTCTAATTTACGCTTAAATTCCAAGAAAAAACTATTGTGTATATGGCATCCCAATTATAACTTCTTGAGAGGCATTTTCATTGATCCCAATTATATATTCACGCATTTGATAAATATTTCCACTGTACAATGAGAAATACCAAGAAGTTGACGGTGTTCGTTGTAAATGTTGCAGAGCACAACCAGTATGAAGAGGTCCTAGAGAAGCGCTTCGCTGACCTGAGGGACCGGCTGCAATATGCCGAGTCTCTCAACAGGCAGCGAGAAAATGATCTGTTCGTACTCCGCACCCAATTCAACTTCCTCCTGGATACAGTACAGCAGCACAACTCCAGCAACAACAGGTCAGTGCATCATTTATCCATACCCGAGAGGTAGAATTGTACTGTAGGCAGTGTTTGTGCGATGCACGTCTCTACACTTGTATTTTACCTGAGAGAGAGAGAATTGTTACTATGAGTGATAAAAAAATCACAATAATATGGGTTTGGAAGGCGTTATTAGTGAACTTTAGGCAGCTTCACAGAAACAGGTTGACAAAGGGAGCTGGATTTTAAGAATAACATCTTTGTTAAATGGAGATTTAAGTTTGTTTATTTGGCCTGGATTCCCCACCCCTCACATATGGGCATGGCTACCAAGAAACAGTAATGCTAGAAAGCTCAAATTTTCGGAATATGATCTTTGATTGATGGAGACTAGGATTTCATTACCATACGTGCTTCCAAAATTAGGTTGTGGCAGGGGTGTAATTTAAAGTGGTGGAGCCCTGTAATGACAATGATCAAATGTCCAATGTAATACCACTGGTCTTAATCATGTTGGCTTTCAAAGGAGCTCAATTCCAAGCCTGTAACACCATTAATAAGCTAAAAAGACTTTTCAGTTAACAAATCGGGCTGTGAAAGCACTGGCTTGTAAACAGAGCCAAGGGTCTGCATATTATGTGATGATGTGTGTTGACCTGTTCAATGAGTTCAATGAGTGACAGCCAGCTTGTTAGAACTTAGATGTTGTAAAGGGAATTGAGGGAATATTATGCCTGTATCAGACATATTAAGCAGCCACGACTTTTTTCTGCCGCCGGCACATTTTGTTTTGACTATAACCATTAAGAACTCATGTACATAACTTCATACTAATACCCAAGGGAATGTTTTCTACATGTTCACATTCAAGGACAAAGGTCAAGGTCAGTTCTGAAATCACAAAAAAAAATCCTTGTAAACACGACAACTTGAAATTTTTCAGACTCTTATTTGGCATATATCAACTATGGACAATTGCCAAGATTTGAAAAGGTTTTCGCTCAAATTCAGAGCAAGGTCACAACTTAAACATGCTTTTGCAAAATATGCCTTATTTCAGCTATTGACACTTTGAATCTTTACGTGATTGTTAGAAATAGGTTCCAAGAACCCATATTAATAATTTGTTAATTGTACTGACTGGAATTTGTTTTTACATGTTTGCAATCAAAATCAACTGTTTGGTGACTCCCCTGATAAAGAAACCTGTGAAGTAACCTCAGTGATATTTGGTTCAAACTTAGTGACTGTGAGATCTTAAAGGATAGATGAAATGACATATGGTCCAAATCGGATTCATTAAAATGGGATGTCAATTTGACAATTGCTCGATTTTAAATTTCTGAAATCGGTCCATAAATTACTTATATACGGCTTTTTAAAAAACCGCCTGATTTAGCCCCGGCGACCAGAATGAAAGTCTACGGGGGTGTGACCCGTGAAGGGATGACTTCTGTGCGTATGTGGAGGAATTTGATTTTCAGCGATAGTCACAATTCGACGTAATTTTGCAACATTTTGATTGTTAATAATAATTTCACAAAGATACCTTCAATAAACCAACTTAAATTTCCCATATATCGAATGTTTAGATATCCAACTAGGTAATTCCGCAGATGACAATTACACAATTATTACATAAACATGTCTTTTTGGCGATGTAATACACCTCATAAATTCATTTAGCGGCAGTGATAATCATCATTAATTAATTAACGAGATACCGGCGGAGTAGCTATCTAGCCGGGCCCGCCTGTCGCTTATCACAGTCACGCCTCAGTGAGCATTTTCAAAAGGATTCGCCGAACAAATTGCGATAGTGTTAAAATGGGTGAATTAAAATCGTCTTAATTATCAATTGCAAGTGTATATTGTCTCGATTTTATGCTCAATTGATTCTGAAATACAATATATGTAGAGTTAATCACCTGTCATTCTTGAGAAAAATGCATTTCATCTATCCTTTAATCGTACTAGTTGTAAATGCAATTTCTTGAATTAAGTATTCAATTGTCTTTTGTGGTATATTTATACAAAAAAAATGCTCATATTTGGCTATGGAGAAGGCAGAACAGGGAAAGGCGAGACCCTCAGTTTGGGGCTGCTCTGCTTTTGCGGTGTCCTACAAACGCTCATCTAGTTTACATTTCTTTGATGTTGCATAGGCTCAGACATGATGCAGTCACATTCAGTAATATTTAGTAATATTTAGTAATATTTAGGCAAAATGATTGTAAGAAAAGATTACAATATCTCAGAATTTTAAAGGTAGTACAGTATAGGGAAAACAATATTTTTTACAGCTATGTTCCCTGCACAAAATATGATATATCAACTTACCGGTACTAAATCCCTTATCCACCCCCAAAGTGGAAGATGCCTAATTACAGCATTGAGATGTCATAACTACTTATGACATCATTGTATTCAAATGAAACTGGTTCGATCGCGACTTAAGGTCACATTGCCACTTGAAATGATCAAACTGTTTTCTTTAATGAAACAAGCATAATAATGAGATTAAATTACATAGGTCCTGGGAAAAATTATGGAAACCGCAAAGTGAAGGCTACTGTTTTTACGCAGGTTTGTTTCAATGTTAAATTACCATGTAATCAAACTCTTTATATAGCTTATCATAAAATCTTGTTCTAAGTAGGTTTAACAAGAAAATCAACCAATCAAATGTAAGGATGCAAAATGTCATTGTAGAATAAGAATTGGAGAGTACTTGTCAAGAATTGACAGATATTCTATTTAATATATGATGTTATTGTTGTAATTACACCAGAATAGGATTGTTTCTATGTTGAGCAGCTGCTAGGAACATCCCGTCAACACAGCAGCAATGTGACGTCATAAGCCAATTCGCTACGTCAGACCATTGTTTTGTGACGTCAAATTATATCAGTCACTGGTCACAGTAAATATATTAGTTATTTTCACTGTAGCTTGATAGACAGTTTATTTCACTGATAAATCCCAGTATTTCACTGCTCGTCATATACCGGTAATAGAGATTTGTAACATTGTCCACATTTACATATATTTCACACTTTTGTTACTTGTCCAGGGATATAAGTGTATGTCTGCTTGTATATTTTGGTTCCCACTTTGACCTTTGTGAGCATGTTTGCGTGTAATCTGAGCCTGAATATATGGAAGAGGTTGGTGCATCAATTAACATGCAATCCGTCCAGCTCGTAGATAAATGATAAGCTGTCCTAAGTACCCATGTATCGGTTTGGTCACTCAATTAGCTCATTAGCTACATGCAACTAGCAGGTGACTGCATTGTGTTGTACCGTTACAGGATACAGCATAACATGGCCATCTGATGTGTACATCTGAAGGACTGCATTGTGTTGTACCGTTACAGAATACAGCATAACATGGCCATCTGATGTGTACATCTGCAGGACTGTATTGTGTTGTACCGTTACAGAATACAGTATAACATGGCCATCTGATGTGTACATCTGCAGGACTGCATTGTGTTGTACCGTTACAGAATACAGCATAACATGGCCATCTGATGTGTACATCTGCAGGACTGTATTGTGTTGTACCGTTACAGAATACAGCATAACATGGCCATCTGATGTGTACATCTGCAGGACTGTATTGTGTTGTACCGTTACAGAATACAGCATAACATGGCCATCTGATGTGTACATCTGCAGGACTGTATTGTGTTGTACCGTTACAGAATACAGCATAACATGGCCATCTGATGTGTACATCTGCAGGACTGTATTGGAGTAGTGACCTCATTAACGCACAACTAATTCAGCCCACATTGGGTATGTAGGGCTTAAAGATTTACTGAAAGTCTTCCATAATTTCGACTCTAAAAGTTCAACCATGTAAGATTATCTGACCACCACAGATCCAAATACCCTCCAAAATTATGATAGCGTGCCAGATGTTCATTGTTGACAAAACAATCCTACCATAGTTTTAATTCAAATACTGCATTGCAAATTGGTAAATCAAATGAATTACAGACATGATATAATGTGAGATTTTGACCACAAGAAATTTCAATGTTTGTTTGGACTTTGCAGACTTGTAATTTTGTTTTTGCAATAATATTAGTCTATGTTGGCCTTGTTTACGAATCTACTGTTCTAGTTTGATTGAGTTTACAAGCAAATTTGAGTTGTGAAAAATGAAAAACTTTGAAACAATTTGCACCTTCTCCAATCAACATTCAAATTATATGTAGTTTCTAAATATGCATTTTAAAAGTTATATAAATATCAAAATAGTAATTTGTTAGTTTACCGAGTCTTTGTAAAAAATAATAAGCATTTCTAGCCTGGCGTGACACGGCTCATATTGAAAGCAGTTGCTTCTTACACCTTACAATACATCACAAGAATCAAACAGTTGCGGTAACGTGCTTGAGGTTTGCACCAAAGACAAGGTCTCTAGGTGAATCAGCAGTGTGAAATGACACATGCAAAAGTGTTTCAATTGGCTATATGAACAAGCAGTAAAAGATTTGACTGGTTGGCCATATATGTAGCTTCTCATATAAAGATTAGCATGGGTTTTTAGGGTTTTTAGGGTAACATTTGAACATGTACCCAGGATAATGAAATGCATGATTTATTTTACACATTCATTTCGCAGAATAGCAGACATTGCAGGCTTTCTCCTAGTCTTTCATCCAGACCCTAGAGCAAAATATTCAATTGACGACCAACCCAGTCTAGAAAATTATAGCAAGCCTAGATTACTCAGCTCTAGGCATCTGTTGGACTCCATTTGGTATAACTATTTGAATCCTTTGTAAAATGTTGCTGGTAAGCATAAAAATATTTCTGAGACTAAATGTTAGTCTAGCTTTCTCCCTGCAATAATACTAGCAGGTGAGGTGAGGTGAAATGGTCGTGTGGTCAGCTGTTGGTATGGTCAGTGCTGGCGATAGTTGCAATACTCTGAGGGTGTGCGTTCAAATCCCTCATGGGACTCGGCCCGAAAAAGTACAAGAATTTGTACTATTGAAGGTAGTGTTATTCCAAATGTAACCTTGTTATATTTGTGCACTATCTACATGGCATGTTTTTCTAGCAGCCATGATATAAGTTAAATATTCTTCAAAGCAGCGTTTAACACATATTCACCTCACCTCACCTCCCTTTACACATTTTCATGAACAAGTTTGCATGTTTCAGGTCACTGGGTCTGCCAGGTGGGGTTGACGACTACCTGCGGAACCTGAGTGGAGTGAGCGGGGGCCAGGACAGCATCCACCTGCCCAGCATCTTCACCTACCTCCCCTACCTCGTCGGCCGCCCCGAGCGCATGCGGCCCAACTACAGACTCACCCAGAACAGACATGCAGGTGCGTACTACATACAGGCTGCAGTTGGGCTACCGGAAATATTGGATCTCTTCCCCACCCAACTTCCACAATGTTTCTCAATGACATTATTTTGTCCCAGAGGGAAATTTCATTTCTTTAAATACTCCATTTGACCCTGGACTGAATGACTGAATACCTGTACAGTTGTACTCTAAATGAAACATTTGTAACACAATGACAATAGACCAATTGACCTATGTTATTTATCAAGTATAGTAACAAGCTATATCCGCAAACCCCTTCAGCTCAGTTCCCCTACAATTAGTTAAACCAATGCACATGTCTAATAGAATGAACTCACCCCCCTTTACACTGTACTAAACCGATTAGCACTAAAATGGTAGTTTACAGCAACTGTCAGTACATCATATCTCGATAAGATAACACCATTGATAAGGTTTTGCATGACAAAAAACTATGTCCCGCTGTTTGATGGGATTGATGGAATTAAAGTTTTAAGAAGTCTATCATTAAAAGGAGCAAGCATGAGAATAAAACATTTTGATAATACAAAGTAACACTTATGTTGAAATTCAGTGAGTGAGCTGGAAGAGGCAGCTTGTTAACTCACCAGGCCTATAAGAACTGGCTTCAAGCTTCTGTGCTCTTGTGCCACTGGTGCCTTTAGTGCACTTAAAAGTCCCTATAATAGAGTACAACCAATAGAGATCACACATTTAAAATCTTCTTGTTAGTGCTTCCTTAAATGCAAAGGTCTTTAATGATTAATTTTGTCGTTGACATACCTTGATCAATGTGGATTATATATTGTAAATGTGTTAACTGGGCAATGCCTTAATATTTGATTAGATATAATAATTCTAGATATAGTATTCCTGCCTAAGATCCAGTGAGTAAACTAGCTAGAAAAAGTTCATATTACTGTAAATGTTACTTATTTCATTTCTTCTCTGGTGAAGAAGAAAAGAATGAATAGAATGATTTCATGGTTCATATCAGATTCCCAGGTTATTTTGCTTTGACCTTTCCATGTCACCTGTCATGTCATGGCACATTCAACATTGAGATGATTAAGCATGGAGACAGTGTTTACTACACTACAGCTCTGCGTTAATGTACAGTATCCGTGTTTGGTTGTGAGCTAATCCAGCCGACAGCAAGTGTGTCGTGTTGGTTGTATGGTGTGTGACCTCTACAGAGGGAATGAGGTCATATACAAGTGGGCGGAAGTGTGTCCGTGAGATAGATATTGTATTGTCATCAGTCAACATGTAGACCATTGATTTTATTTTATGATAATTTTCTGTTTGAAAACGTTTGATACATGGTTGTTTTGCTAGACTATGAACACTATACATGATGAAAAAAATAGTTAGGGATAAATACACATATTTTTATTGATAAGTATATACTGATAAAATATCAATCATAAAAGTTCAAATGTCCCTAACTTATTTTTCCAGAATATGTCTACATATATTATATGTATGATTAACATACATAGTAGAGGTATGCTTTCTTCTGTATATTTATATTAATTTCTGTATTTTTCTTAAAGATATTCTAACCTCAGGGGGTAGATTTCGCGGAAATGATTCTAACAACAGTAAAGAATAATGACATAAAAAGTATTGGATTACAAATCCACCCCCAAAAAGTAGAAAAAACTTTTAAAAAAATACTTCATTATTACAGCCGCCAAACATTTCATTAACCAATCAGCTGCTAGCAGAGGTGTGACGTGTTACTCAGGAGTCCTGCTCTACGAGTAGCTGGCTTATGTTATTGTTTACATTATACGCTCGTATAGCCGTGACATATTTTTCACTGATTTCACTTGTCAAAACAGCCTAAACGTGATCAAAGCTATTAGAAACAATGTCTGCATATTCTGTTCAGTCGTTAATTAACTTTGGTTGTTGTACACATGTGTTTAGATTGTTTAGTCTCCGATAATGCTGAGTGGATATTTCAGCGTAAATCTACCACCATTGTCTTTTCTTTGTGTCATTTTGAAGTGTCAGTTCTATAGAGTTACTGCGTGTATGTCCATCACTGACGTTTCCGTTTTTTAGACTCTTATTCTAGCAATGAGATCTCGCTTTGAACAACGTCAAGAGATAACAAAGATTTGAATGAAGAACAAGCGAATGTATCAAATGATCGGGATACATATCTCGTGTCTATGTCTCACGTTTATCTATTCCATTATTTAACAGTTAAAATGAAATAACAGCACATATGTAGGATACTATCTCAAAGTATTTTGATTCAATAAAACAATTCATTAATCAATGTGTTTCCACAATTATACAAAATTGGATCGGTAAACAAACCAGAATTCATACTAATCCTACTCAACGAAAAATGAGACTTATGCGACATATCTGTCTATTTCATTTTAAAAATTAAAAGAAATACATATCAACAATTGTTGCACTACATTGTGATGATTTTCTAACTAGTTCGCATGTAAATAACACTTTACGATGTCCTTATTGATTTAAATAACTAACCTGTTGTCACCATGTGATTGCTAATCCATGTACATCGGTGTGCATAATACACAATAGCGATTGACTGGATGCTATCACCGACGAAACAACGAAACATTATATTCTTAAATGTATTTGACTGAATATAATGTTCCTAATTTTCATTGGCTTGAGATCACTATGTCCAGACTGAATGTCGCCTATATGTGTATCTTTATTTTAACTAGCGACCAGTTTAGTATCATATAATTGAAGTGACCGATATCTGGCATCAAAGCGAAGGTGTTAATGCATTAAGCGCAATTAGTGAGTGTTGATTTCATGACTAACTTCTGAACAATATAGAATCAAATTCAAAACTAGATTTTCAGCATTCTACATTAACATTTCATCGATTTTACCCAAATAACATGATATTGATGGAACAGAATCTGAAAGAAAATGTGTACTGAAAAAGAAAACGCCCTTTTCATTTCGATTTGAAATTAATCATGATTCCTTATCATAGATATATCATTGTAGGCTTTGTCCGTGCGTCCGTCCGGTTTTTGTTACGCTCATAATTCTGAAACCAGTTGCTAAAATTTTACAAAACTTAATATGTTCGATCACCATGATGTGTACATCTGCCTTTTGTATGTTTCATACCCTCATTAGCGTAGTTTATGCAAATTTTCTCCGTTTTTTTACTTTGCCATTCACAGTTTTTGTTCCACTCATAACTCAAATACTAATCGTTCAAATGTCTTGTAACTTGATACATATAATCTTCATGATGTGTACATCTGCCTTTTGTATGTTTCATACCCTCATTTGCATAATTTATGCAAATTTTCGACTTAACCATTCACACTTTTTGTTCCACTCATAACTCTGACACCAGTTGTTCAAATGTTACGAAACTTGATATGTACAATCACCATGATGTGTACATCTGTCTTTTTTATGTTTCATACCCTCATTTGTATAATTTATGCAAATTTTCTCTGTTTTTCATCTTCGCCATTCACACTTTTTGTTCCACTCATAACTGAGACTCTAATTGTTCAAATGTTAAGAAACCACTGATGTGTACATCTGACTGTCATTTTTATATTTCATACCCTCATTTGCATATTTGTATGTTTCATACCCTCATTTGCATATTTAATGCCTTTTTCAAATTTTTCGACTTTTACTTCTAAAACATGCTTACAAGTGTAATACTTACTCTGCTTTAATAATACTTACCAGTATATATAATGGTCTGTTCATACAAAAGTTTAAACATTGCTGCCCTTTTGCTATTTTCAAACATTTCTCTTTGACCAATGTTAAAAGCGGGGGTATATGAGTGAGCTGTGCTCACTAATTCTCTTGTTGTAAATGTACAAGATTATAAATTTAACGAAAGCTCGATTATTTCCCTCTAAAAACTGAAAACCAGTAACAATATTGAAAATTGTTTGATTTCTAAGTTATAATGCAATTGTTCTATTATGAATAAAAAGTCACCATGAGAAATATTGACTCAGTAGACCTAAAACTATTCAGACCTCTTGAAACTTAAAATCAAGCAAAAAAAATTTGTTTTAAAATATTGATGTTAACAATTGAAATTATTTATTTCAAAGCATATTGTAGCCTATAAAATAACCCAACGCTCCGCTCGATTGGTAAAAGAAACCAGCAACTGAATATCGAAAAATCCTTCAAAAACTCTGAAATTACTCCCTACAGACGCACAAATACCCATTCTATCGGAAACTTACAATGTCTAAAGTTGTTATTGTGTGTTAAACGAATCATGGACGAAAATCAACAAATCGCCTAAGGATTTCATTGTAGCAACTCCTGTGTATGACGTCACATCCCTAACGAAGGTTATGCTACACTGAGGGGCAGCGGAAAACTGTTTCAAGAATGAGATAATTAGCAGGCCAAATTTACTCACGTTGAACGGCTATATCTTGATAAGTAGGGGACGCGTCAAAATAATCTTTTTTGTTTTGTTTATTTGAAAGTATTGTCTATATGAATAAACGAATTAACATCGAGCAAGGGGGGAACAGAGGGATTTTATTATCTTTAAGATTTTATTATACCAGCCACCGTTGCATTGTCTGTTTTCTTAATTTAAAAAATTGCTACTCTTGTTTTTATATCGCACTTTTATGAATGAACTAGCTTTAAAATGGTAACTTTCATTAACAGTCAGTGCATCTCGATAAAAGAATACCATTTATAATTTTTTAAATAATTTTTCAACAACATACTAAATGTTCCTTTAAAAGAGCCAAGAAAAACATGAAAACAGTTGAATGAAAGGACCCACTCTTCTTTGAAGATGAACTTTCAGATCAAGCTTGATTACTCACAACATTCTACAATAAAACCTAAATGATCTTTATACTTGTGTGATCAATTAAAGCCAGTGTTAAATGATGGGTTTATAATCGATGGTAACACAAAGATCGCCAGTGGAACTTCACCAAGAAATAACAGAAAGATTGTGCATCAATTAAAATATGACATATGTTAAGCCTCATAACATAACTGGTAACCATATTGAGAACTGTGCACTTGATGTTATGTTTGAGATGATGATTTGGGGAAGATATTGAGTTTGATTGTATAATTACGATGTAAAGTTAGCTGACCGTTATGTGTGATCATGTTGCAGTGTCAATCGTGATCGGAGTTCCGACTATAAAGCGAGACAAAGTGAGCTACCTCTACCAGACTCTGCGCTCCCTCATCAATGAACTCAACCCCGAGGAGAAGACCGACTGCCTTATCATCGTCTTTGTTGCAGAGGTAGCTTGCAACGGTTGTCTTCATTTAACTGTACATTTAAATTAAATCTTGAGGATGACTCATGAGTATTATTTGGAGTCTAGATGGTTCATCTTACATCAATGCTCACCGCTAATGGCCGTTAAACAATAACTCACTCGCTCACTTGTCTTGAACTCTCACTTGAACATAACCACAGACAGCAAATTCCTTGAGTTTTATCTGGAGTCCTGATATTTTGTGTTACAGTGGAACATAATCACAAACTGCTAACCATTTATGATGCCATTGCTTGTTTGTAATCTTGACATGATTGTGTTATTTTTCAGCCATGGGACACAGCCTTTGTTCAGCAAGTGGGAAAGGATTTGCAGGAACAGTATGTAAAGTCATTTAGATTCTTCTTAATTGACTCACAGGCCAGTAATGTAGTGTTTATATGAGCATATCCACAAAATCAAAGACACTTTAGGGTTCCCTACTATATCACCATGTTGTTATCTGCAAACAGTTGTCCCTAAATATCATTCCTACTTGTTTTTTTACCTTTGTTCTAACTGTGCTGCGTTCACCCCACCTGTACCTGCAGGTTTGCGGAGCACCTGTCGAGCGGCCTGCTGGAGATGATCTCTCCCCCTGCAGGTTTCTACCCAGACCTCAACCACCTGCAGGAGACCTTCGGAGACAACAAGGATCGTGTCAAGTGAGTCTCTCTGCAAGTTTGCAGAAAAGGCATGTTCATGTTACGTATTGAACAATTACACAATGCATATGCTTCAGTCCGTCCGTCCGAGGTAAAGGGGACAGCTTTTCTCAGAAACCATTTAAGGAAGGGTTACCAAATTTGGTGTGTTATTTGAAGGCATAAATACCTTGATGGAGTTCGAAAATCAGAAGCGTGCAATTATTTTTTTCCGGAGTTATTGACCTTGTTCTGTATTTTTGGACTTTGTTCATGGTATCTCCAAAGGGGACAGCTTTTCTCAGAAACCATTTAAGATAGGGTTACCAAATTTGTCTTCTTGTTTGATATGTTAATCTATTCCTTAGAGAAAATGAATAACGTAATTTCCGATGAGCTTCAGAGCCAATGGTTCTATTTTTTTGGTGACCTTTGTTTCAAAATCTAGAGAACTATTTATTTTATTCTACAACGTAAAACGATACAGAGTCTTATGCAGTGATTGAAATAATTTTTAAAGCCATCAAGACAGTCAGGCAGGTTACCAGTAAATGTTGCCTGCCCGTCTTCAAAGTTGCCTGCCCAAATCAAAAACTTTAAATTTGAAAAAAAGGTTTCGTCAGCTGTCAGTTTGACTCAGTCACAGTAGCCTTTTTTGATCCATTTGAACTGACTTTAGAAAACAAAAGGTGTACCATCTTGTTAAACCTTTTGAACATTTTGTAGTTTTCATCTATTGAAATTCAACTTTATATCAACTCTCTAATTATTATTAACTATTACTAATTCTACATTTTGACATCAAGGTAAATGCAAAATGACCATTCTTATGATAATGGTGATAAATTAATTCTTAAATTGTAATTCAATTATCTGCAGATTTTAAATATATTACCTTCAACCTTATAATATATAAATACACTTAGATTGATTCATCAAATGCCTATTGTAAATATTTTAAACTTATGATCTGACAATAACTGTTCAAAAGCCTGAAAAAGGCAATTTCAAAAGATTGATTGCAATATCAGCACAGTGTGAATGTTGATTGAAAACTTTCTTGAATATAATTTGATGAATTTCAAATTCAATCATGTAAATTTTATCATTAATTCCTAATACTACAGATCATTTATAAAATACTTTATGTGTCATTTCAGAATTTGAATTAGTTTTTACAATTCTGTGACTGTGTGACATACGCAAATTCATTTGAATTTAATCTAAATTAGAATAATACCTAACTGTGTCAATCTTCAAGCTGAGACAGGAAATGTCAATCATCTGTTCTGGAACAATCTATTATAGTGAAGGGGGTACAGTAATATATCATGCCAAATGACTTATGATTTATATTGAAAATATAAGACTATTATCATGGTTTATCTATTGGTTTTGTTTTGTATCCAAAACGCAAACTATTACAAATATATAAACAAATCTTCTGAGAAGATGGTTTACTCTAAGTTGACCCCTCCCTCTCTCCCCCATGAACAAATAGGCTGGCCCTTTCTTTCATGAAGCAAGAACATTTGCCGTAACTCTGATGCTGTGCTATTGTTTCTGTTTTATTTATTAGGCCGAGTTTATGTTATTTCAGTAAAAAGTTATTGATTTTCATATTATCTATTAGTAACAAGTATAGTCCGTTACAAAGTGATATTGCCTTTGACTTTTGTTGAAATATTCACTAAGCTCAAATTCTAAAAATAGATCGTAAAATCCCATGCCAGTTTCAATGTAATTAGTAAATACACGTCATTCTTGAATATATATGCATGACACTATTTAGGAGGCATTTATATAATTTTGTGTGAAGTATTTTTCAAAAGTGTTTGCTAATAATGTATAGTGACTGTAGACTGCCATTGTCAATCATAATTTCTGGTACTGGTCAAAGTAACTGAACACACGATTTACTGGTCATGATGCACAAGCTGAATATTTCACTGTAGGCCTATCTTTCCATGTTGGATGGGTTTATTGGAACATCTCGAAGACATGGCTGGTAATATTCAAAATAAAGTTTTATCTTATTTGGGGACTATCAGATAGTTCTGATATATTCGGCCAGACAGTCGGGCTGGGGGAGAAAAATTCAAGCCAGCCCGACAGAAAAGTTGACTGCCTCTAGCGGATGGGCAGGTCGTTATCACTGGTCTCATGAGCTACAGAACTCGTGGTTTGTTTAAAAAATAGTTACAACATGTCATTGTGCTACACATTATGATTTTTATGTCATAAGTTCCTACGGACAATCCTCTTTAAAGAATCTGCAACCTCTGAAGGTTGGTTTGTAATTGCTTACCGTAAAATTCTTCATATTTATGCACACAACATTTCTAGACCTGATCTGATATGATCCCTGCATCCCTTCATTTAGTGAATTTAAGTGACAATGTCCGACTCAAAAGTGTAGCATGGAGACCATGTTGGTGTTTCAGATGGCGCACGAAGCAGAACCTGGACTACTCGTTCCTGATGCTGTACGCACGTAACAGAGGCGTGTACTACGTGCAGGTGAGACGCAGGGCGCCCTGGTGGTGGTATCATGCGTGTATGTCAGCATGTGTGTTTTTGCCCTGTACATGCATGACACAACGTGTACTAGATCTACAGTAGCTTCTGCTCTGCATGTATCTGTAAGTGCTTCAGAGATAGACAGGTACACACTAGGACAATACTGGCTTATGTATCTCGGAGGGTCAATATAACTCAAATCAAAAGGAGAAATTCTTGAGGCTTTGCAAGATTGTTATTTTTATCCCTTACCACACTAAGCAGGAGATAAAAGTAATCGTGGGTATGAATTGGAATATCTCAAGAACTGTAGATTGTTTTTATATTCTAGGTTCACATTGAAAGAAAGGTCGCTATATAGTCTTGGACCGGACTACAAACATGAGGAAATACATACCATTTCCAAAGGACTTCAACATTTTACGCTTTAATCCAAAATAATGTTCTGGATAATCATTTTTACACCATGCTTCATTTAGGAGGGGGATATTTCAAGCTTGTATTCATTCTATTTTAGAACTTCAGTGGAAATCACTGATAGGAAGAAATAATAGAGGTCAAACGTTTTCATTGTCATGGTTACTGCAATTCTTTTTACTTTTCAATTATGCAATATATGAAGTTTCAGTTTCTTATCAAATGATGAAAACTGGTAAATATATTTCCCCTGAATTAGTTAATGATGGGGGACTGTGCCATGTTAGTGGAAAATACTGTTTAATGACATCAAATATATCTTTCTGTAGATCAATCAATTACTTTCAGTGATCAGAATATTGATAAGCACATTAAACACGCTGATGACTAGAGCAGGACACATAGTTTAGTTTATCTCATATCTCATGTTTAATATTGTGCACTCGTGATAAATACTGGCTGAAGTGATAATCGATAATATCAATTAAATCAAATCATCATATTGATTTGTCAATAATGGAGTGCGCTTTTACTAAACAATATTCTCTTAAAAACTTAAGCCAATAATATCACAACGTAAAACATCAGTTGCATGATGTTTTTTGTCATATGAAGTCATGTGATTTTGTTCTTGTCATGTGCTTGTCATGTGATGTTATGTTTGTCTTGTGCATGACTCTGGGGATGGTTTCATACTTGTTTTGTTTTACAGCGACATGGAGTAGGGATATGAACGGAGATGAATCCGAAGACAGGGTTGGTAAATGTGGGATGTTTGTTTAGAAGATGTTTGTGCTGGCTGCTTTCATTTACCGTTATTTGTCTGTACTAACATCCAGTGTTTACATTGGTGCTTCCTTCTTAACTGACCTTGATCATCACTTAGTTTTATTAGTTTTAACCTGCGTGACATTTGTTTATTGCATGATTCTACCGTAACCTACAGCTTCAACTGTTGAATTCATCTTTACTTCTTTTCTTGTGCAAATTAAGAATTATTGAATGTACTTGATCATTCCTCAGGCTATTACGGTAATCACACTTTGATCTCTTATATTATTATCCCTGTTGACTCTTGTTGATATAACTGAAATTATTGCCAGTTCTACATTGGACTTTGAGGAATTATGTCTCCCTCCGAAGGGTTGGGAGACATATTTTTTTGGTTAAATTCCGTTGGCGTTGGCGTTCCCATTGTTTCCGGAGCATACCTTTAAAACTACTTGACCAATCATGGTATATTTGGTAAATTTGGTATATGGCCTCCCAATATCATATAGATGTGCCTTTTGCGGGTTTCAGCTTTTTTGTCATTATATTTTTTTCATTTCCATGGTTGGACAATTTGGACTCTATTTGAAGGGTAGGGTTTGTTTCTGGAGCAGATCTCTAAAACTACTTGGCCAATCTTCACCAAATTTGGTATACAGCCTCCCAATATCATGTAGATGTGCCTTGTGGGTGTTGGAACTTTATAAATTAAAATTGTTTCTGTTTCCATGGCAATAATTTGGACTTTGTCTTTTAGAAAAGTACTAACTGAAATTGAATTGGGGGAAGGGGGAGACATCTGTTTTTACGAGTAAAAACACCTAGTTACAAACGTGTACTTCTTAGAATATTTATTTTAGATTCTTTTTCAGATAGGATCATCCATGGGGTACATATAGCATGAAAGTATTTTTTCCCCGCATTATGACTGTAACTATTTTTTTTATGAATGATGGGTGTTTTTTCTCATTAAAAATTTGTATCGGCAGAAATAATCAAAGTTTTCTGCGGGGTATTCAGGTTGGATCTCTTTGTGTCCTAGAATATCAACCACACATCTGAGTTTTGCTCCAGGATTTGAGGCCCAAGGGCAGCATCTGTCCCAAGATGGGGTCGAAGCCCAGGTTTCAGTTGGTGGCATGGCTACTGTTCATTATTGCCTCCAAAATTCCAACACAAGTTAACACAGGGATCACTTTGGGACGCGATTTTGCGATATTATCGCATTAAAATTCTAAATATCCCATTAAAAAATTTGCAGTGCGATAAATTTCGCTTGTAAGTATGTTCGAATGTGTTGCTGTCAATATTGCCATCAAAGATCGTATCTATTTATAGAAATTGAGTTTCGACACTCGGGTCATGTTGGGTTTCATCGACTTTAGTCGGCAGCCTGTAGAATAGTATCAGTATTTCGAGGTTCATTTGACATTTACAGTTCTTCCGAATGATAAACGGCCTTGACATTCACAGTGTCTTTGAATGAATGGTAGTCGACAAGCATGCGAGAAGAAACATTTATAATTTAAAATGCCACTCAAGAAAAGTTCTTTGAAATTGAGAGGGGGTCAAGATATTCAGAAAATCTTCCAATTTATTTCAGAAGTAGAGAAAGTGACTGACAATTTGTGATTAAGAGGCCGCGTATCACTGATGAACAGATAGATTTACGACTAGACAACTGTAAATACAGTTTTGAGAGTAAAGTTGTATTTCTATATATTTACATAATAACCTTGTGTTTCAGTTAATCTTAATTAGGTCTTTAAATCGTTTTCATAATAGCATGACAGATCTTTGCAAGTAAAGAAATTTAGAATTTAATATATATAAACAAATATTTCTTTTAGTTGGGAAATAAATTGTAAAGTTCTGATTGAAAAAGAATGTTCCTAGGTACTGCAGTACTGCATTGTTTTTTTTTCCCAAATATATAATCATGATTATTTTTAAAAATTACAAAACATGTTAGGATATATATATTTTTTTGGGTCAAGAAAAACTGATAACAAATTTTAAATTGCAGTTTGTGCATGTTTATCATTAGCATTTGAAATTAATTTAGCTAGTATCAAAACCTGTTACTATTTATAATAAAATAATTAATTTAAAATTATTATAATTGCGATATGTAATTAATCTTTATATTATAGAACATCAAATGATTCTGTGAATAAAGTCAAAGTCTTTCAATTTTCAAATGAAGTCCATCATGATCATTACAAGATTATCATGTTGTTATGTTACAAAGAAAGATAGTGTAATTTTATTTCATTATTTTATTGTATTATAGTACTTTTTAAAATTGATTCTTTAAAATCCCATCAGACTTTTGGAATATCCCATTACATTCCTAAAAATCCCATTGCTTTTGTCAAGGGGGGGGATTTTTTCCCATACACCCATTTTCCCAGGCGATCCCTGTTAACAACATAATACTGGCTTCGCAGAGGGATTCGACAAACCTTTGATATGGTAGATGGGGCTGTTAGGCGCACTGGTGTGGAAATAGAGAATCTCACCCAAGTGTCTTCTGATGTTGAATATATCAGCACGAGTGACAAATCTGATGAGGCTTGCCAAGGATATTTTTACTTCAATAAAATTTGTTTAGCTTCTTCAGCAGTCATCTCAGTGAGGTCTCAGCATTGTGGCATCATAGCTTTGTTATGTCATCAATTTTGCTTTGAATTCAACACCTGATCAGAGGGAAGCTTTGAAATGTGAACTACAGAGCCAGTGCAATGGACCAATCAGATCGTTTGAATGGGTATCGACTGCAGAGTAATGTTCACGAGAAAGTTTTTTGTGGTCGATTTTCAAGTTTGAAGAGCTAATAAAGTTATCTTAGGGGTGACATATTGTGGAAACCAGCCGGGTTTGCAAAGAAATGTATAGTTGATAGGTACGTGCGTTCATTTGTTAATGTCACCAATTCTTGGCGTAACTATTGACCTAATGTTGAATGGACCCGTAGATCAGCAATATCCTTAGGAACAGTGACACCTTAAAAGTTCAAATTTTGTTTGGAGGTAACTTACACCTAAGGGATCAGAGTTTGTTCCTTGATCCCCTCTAAAATATTTAAACAACTTACCAAGAACCAGTAATGCTAAGAAGCTAAAATTTTGGGAATGTGATATTTATTGGATAGAACCTATTACTTCTAAATTTCATTGCCCTACACCTAAAAATAAGGACATGACAGGGGTTCAATTTAAAGTGTGTGCCCCTTTAATGGTCCTTTTGGTATTTGTCATATCTGCTTTCAAACAAGCCCAAATATAAACAATTATCATTATCATTATCATTGGTGTGTTTAAAGATGGGGGAGGGAAAGGCAAAAATTATTTTGTTCCTATATCAGGCATATTTGCATATTTTGTTTCTTTCCATAAAGCACTTTTAGAAGAGATTGAATCATGCCTTGAAAGCAAATTTATGAGTATTTGAGTGTAATCTCCCCCTAATAGTTATTTTTCTGCTTCTCCTCATGAGTGTGAAACCCTGGAATTAAATAGTTTGGAACAATTCATTGCATTTATGTTATAAACCTATTGGTTCAGAAGTATGTCTTGATGTAAGTCAAGCCGATGCTCGCAGGTTTCACTGCAATGCATAACCACACATGTTGTTGCGGGCTTTCTCCCTGCCATAATACTAGCAGCCACGATATAAGTGAAATACTCTTGAAAGCGGCGTTAAACCCCAACTCACCTCACCTAGATGTAAGTCACACAAATATTAATAAGCTGCAGAACCAAAGGGTCCATCTTTTTATTTTATGGCAAAATTTTTTTGTACATCTTCAAATGATTCATTTTGGTTTTCTTTTTAAATTTGAGAATATCTTTGATTCTTTTTATTATTATCTAATGAATATATCAGATGAAAATAAACTGTAAAATGACTATGAGCTAAGGATTTCATTCAGGAATTCTCTTTCATACCAAATATCATCAACACATTCTCACTTAGAAATCAGATCAATAATAAATACTGTATATTTAGATTTTAATGGTGGATGATAAAAGGAGTCACATACCAGTGTGATTTCTTTGAACATTATAAACTTTATAAAAATGGATTTGATCATTTCATTTAGTTCCAATACTTGCAGTAAAATATATGTCTCTTAAATGGAGGTACAATTTGTATTATACGTTTAAAGGGAAATAACTAATATGTATAGGTTGCTTGTTTATTACATTTTGGTGAAAAGTTATCTTTTATGTTTGTAGTTAGAGGATGATGTGATGGCAAAACCGGGCTACCTGTCTATCATGAAGTCATTTGCATATCAGCAGAAAACAGACGACTGGCTCCTCCTGGAGTTCTCTACCCTCGGCTTCATAGGTCAGTGAATTTACCTCTTACACACTCTGAATAGTTTTACTATTTTAAAAGTCTGACTAAGGGAAAAAACAAGCAGTCCCTTGCACACCATTCATGACTTAATTGTGGTACCATTTCATTTGTAATTGAAGGTGCCTCAATCTGTGGGATTTCTGTCAAAGGTAAAACAACATTCAAATGAACTTTGATTTTCCACATGTGTTCTCCCACTGATTCCACAGTTAATATCATGATGGTACTGTATTATTGGTGGATACTAAGACAATATTTAAATTGCATAACTGTGATGCTATCAGTCCAGTATGGAAGGGTAATTGTGTTGTGTTGTATACATGCAGGTAAGCTGTTCAAGTCGGCCGACATCCCGCTGGTTGTTGAGTTCTTCTTGATGTTCTACGCGGAGAAGCCCATCGACTGGCTGCTTGACCATCTTCTCCAGGTCAAGGTCTGCAGCCCCGAGAAGGATCACGTCAGTCTCACTTTCACTCTTCAAATAATGATAAAGAGTAATCTTATTTATAACACTGTGTCAATCCACAAGGTTAGTTATTTATAGTCTCCTTCTCCACTCCACTCCACTCCACTCACGAGTCCAGTTATCTATAGCTCTCTTATTGTAATACAAGCTACTGAGCCTGTCTTCAGTTATACAGTAGTGCTTTCACTAGGGCTGGGATGGGTAACCCTGATACCCGGGACGGGTGGGTATTGAGTAGGACCCGGGTACCCATCACACTACCCGGACCCGTTTTTATCATGTGATTAATCATAAAACAGTTTTATTTGCTATTCTTTCATTTCAAGATTACAATGTATTTGAAGATTCTAACATAATATTAAAATGATCAAGTTGTCATTCATAATAAATTTGATTGAAATAGCCATGGGTCTCTATGCTTTAGGTTTCTAGCCCCATGTTCCAGCCAACCAGTTGAATAAAGTAGTACAAAATCTTACAATTAGATGTTGGAGATCAACAAAACGGGTATCCGGGTAGGGTAGGGTAACAGATGGTCGGGTACCCGGGTAGGAAATATCTATCCGTCCCAGCCCTAGCTTTCACAGCTTTTCCATTGAGATTCTTGACTTTTGACATTGATAGAGACCCTTGACATTGATAGACATTGATAGAGACTCTTAACATTAATAGAGACCCTTGCCATTGATAGAGACCCTTGACTTTTGACATTGATAGAGACCCTTGACTTTTGACATTGATACAGAGATCCTTGACCATTAACATTAAAAGAGACCCTTGCCATTGATAGAGACCCTTGACTTTTGACATTGATAGAGACCCTTGACTTTTGACTTTGATAGAGACTCTTGACATTGATACAGAGATCCTTGACCATTAACATTAACAGAGACCCTTGACATTGATACAGAGATCCTTGACCATTAACATTAATAGAGACCCTTGACATTGAGATAGATAGATACCTTTGACTATTGACATTGACCAAGACCCTTAACACTGACAGAGTGTGCGTGTGTTACAGAAGCACTGTACGCGGATGAAGCTGCAGGTGCGCCGTCGCTTCAAACCCTCCCTCTTCCAGCACGTTGGTCTCACCTCGTCTCTCCGCGGCAAGGTGCAGAAGCTCAAGGTACTTAACAATTTGACTCATACACTTTCTCCATGTCTACATTTATTGTGAAAGAACTGCAACTCTTTAAGACATCTAGACATCTTTCATGACACTGTTAATGCCAAGCAGATACTTTCCCTGTGTGCAATCCTTGGTTGACATTTTCATCTGCATTTGCCCTCAGGACAAGGACTTTGGAAAGCAGGGTCTCTACCGTGCACATGTGAATCCACCAGCGACGTTAGCAACGTCTCTGAAGACGTACCAGAAGTACAGCCTGGTGAAGGCCTACATCGGGGAAACCTTCTACTGGGCGACCAGCCCGTCTGCTCATGACGTCATCGACTTCAGACTTAATCCACCCATATACGTTGAGATGTGAGTCACATTCTGTATTTTCTTCACCTGAAAATCGTCATCATGAAATTAGAAATATGTAAATTTCACTGAATAACCTGTATACAATGTTGCCTTAAAATTGTGAATCATAATGATTTTTTAAACCTTCAATATGATATTTTATGGATGCTTCGTCCAACCCTAAACCTCTCTGGATTACCAGCAGCAAATAGCTACTGAGAATACAAAATATTCCTGATTGAATATTTATCTCCTTTTGTTTTTGACTAGAACTTTACTTCCATCAAACAAATTGTACAGAGAAAGCAAATCTTGAGAGTCTGTTGGATTGAGACCAGTGAGCAGATATGAGACTGTCTAACTAAACAACAGTCCTCATGTGATTGGTTGTTGGATGTCCTGATATGAGGAAAACAAACACTCGCAGATAAATGGAGTGGTTTCTCTGTATATGCAAAAGGACTGTAAACACAAATGTTGAATCTTTTGACCTTTTACATCAAACTTTTAAACATTTGCTGCATTCTCTTCATATTTCATATGGATTTTTATGGATTTTGGTGATCTTTACATTGGGAACCTGCATATTTAGCCTGTCAGTACAACCATTAAAACCAAACCAAATATTTACCAATTAATTATTTGTATCTTGTTATTGACTGTCACTATCAATATCCAAATTTTGTTCGCTGTAGAAATTATTTTTGCAGAATTTTGAAGATTATTTATTTATCACCATTTCTTCGCTTTGGTAAAGAAATCTAGAGTGTGATATGTGAGAGATTGACATCTAGAGGGTGATTTATGAGAGATTGACATCAAGAGAGTAATTTATGATCGATTAACATCTAGAGAGTGTGATATATCAGAGACTGACATCGAGAGCATGATATATCAGAGACTGACATCTAGAGCGTGATATATCAGAGACTGACATCTAGAGTGTGATATATCAGAGACTGACATCTAGAGCGTGATATATCAGAGACTGACATCTAGAGCATGATATATCAGAGACTGACATCTAGAGCGTGATATATCAGAGACTGACATCTAGAGCGTGATATATCAGAGACTGAAATCTAGAGCGTGATATATCAGAGACTGACATCTAGAGAGTGATATATCAGAGACTGACATCTAGAGCGTGATATATCAGAGACTGACATCTAGAGCATGATATATCAGAGACTGACATCTAGAGCGTGATATATCAGAGACTGACATCTAGAGTGTGATATATCAGAGACTGACATCTAGAGCGTGATATATCAGAGACTGACATCTAGAGCATGATATATCAGAGACTGACATCTAGAGCATGATATATCCGAGACTGACATCTAGAGCGTGATATATCAGAGACTGACATCTAGAGCATGATATATCAGAGACTGACATCTAGAGCATGATATATCAGAGACTGACATCTAGAGTGTGATATATCAGAGACTGACATCTATAGTGTGATATATCAGAGACTGACATCTAGAGCATGATATATCAGAGACTGACATCTAGAGCGTGATATATCAGAGATTGACTCCATCTCCAGGTTCCTGTTCCGAAGTGGCAACGCAAACCATGGGGACGATCGATTGTATGATGGCAGTGTTGAAGTGCTTCCAGAGTCTCCACCAGAGGATCCGGTCAAACTGGCACAGCTGACCGCAGTGTCGGGGGAGCAGACCACCAAAGAGAGGGGTTACTTCACCCTGGGGGTGTTTGACGAGAAGGGGCTGTGCGAGGCAGAGGTGCCCGAGCAGCTTGGCAAAATAGCAGTATTACGTATACATATCCATTCAGACAGTGACCACTGGCTTATTCTTAGTGAGGTGAGTCCAACACATTAGCAACCACATCCTAATTCAGTATTCTAAAAAATAAATAAATAAAAGTAATAGTTGATATACAGAGTCTAGTTGATAAATTACGATGTTACCAAAGGGAGACAACTCTCCCAGCCTTCCTAAAATGTTACTCTTCTAATTATGTTTTCTGAATTGATCCTTTGTATGAGATTGGATTTTTTCTCTGCACTTTTGTATGATAAATCTGAACTTTTCTATATTTCAGATCCATATTAAGGAGAAACAGTTGGAACCTTAGTCAAAGTTGTATGTGGGAAGAAAAGATATGTTGTAGTTTTGTTAATGTCATTTATTTTTGTACATGAATTATCACCTGCCTGGAGCAGACTGAGAGGCGTCTGTGATGGAGTCTACCACTGTATGTATAGGTCACTCTGTCCATCTACACCTTCCATGTAATAGCAAAATAAAAAATCTTCAAGGCTTCTTGAAACTGCTAAGAAGGTGATTTAAGTATTGCATAGGAATGACTGTGATTTGAGAACGTATCTGTTAACAAGTTTACATTATCTATTGTTCAAACAGATTTGAGATCATATCTGATAAATAAAGTAAAAGAATATAGAGACAAATTGCTGAATTATGATGCATGTTGTCCACCTATGATCGGCATGTGTATTCTTACTATGTGCTTATCATGGAAATACATTTTGATATTGAGGCAATGCAAACCATGTTAAGTAAGATAGATGGTCATTATAGTTTGTATATTGATGCCACATGTTTCATTGGAAATTGCAGTGAATATATCACTTTTCATCAAATAGTTCAAGTACATTGTTCTCTGATCTTCCATGCCATTGCTCAAATAAAAGTGTTGTGTGTTGAGTTGCTCAGAGATCATTACCAGGCAACTAGGCACTGCTTCACTTATATACACCTCATTACCAGGCAACTAGGCACTGCTTCACTTATATACACCTCAAACTTACAACCTTGATTCCAACAGAACAAAATGTTATCTGCTTGATGTAGTCGTACAAATCATAAGAAGAGCCATTTTGGTTGTAAAATCTTTAAGTGATGACACTTTCTCCATATATACCCTCATTAATCAGTCCTCAAACTGTAGCAAATTTTAAATGTTTAATTTATGGAGAACCTGTAGTAGGGATGTCTTTCTGGAGCTGATATCAAATAAACATCATATATCTGGGTGGATGAATTCTGAAATATCTGAATGATAACAAGCAGCAGTGGCATTGATATTTCAAGCATTTTAACCAATTTTTTATATCCATGAGATTGTTTTATCATCACTGTTTTTATTTAGACAGATTTCTAACAATGTAAGAAATAGTAGCAGTGAAATCATTTATTTAGAAGTATTCATATTACATGTAGACTTAATAGAGTATATGATCGTTGTACTAAAACATGTGAGTGGTTTTACTAATTAACAGTAGAGTATAAACCTCTTGAGAGTTCGGAATTTACATGACAATAGGATATGTTGAGAATATTTCAGGTGCCTACCGTGACCTGAAATAACCCTAGATGATAAGTTCATCCTAGCTTTAAGATAGTTCTCCAACAGCATAGTAATGGAATGAGTTTGCCATATACACTTTCACAAAATGCTAATATTCTAACAATATTTGTAAACTGTTTGGTAAAAGTTTTGTGCAGCTCCGCTCAGTTGAATGGTGTATTCCATGTCCTCCTGAGCACTGACGGGTGTTCTGTACTAGTGTTTATGTGAGCTGAGAGAGGGGCACGTCGAGGCAGAGTAGATATCTATGCACTGAGATAAGACATATATATACTGTCCATCTAAAGTCAAATGTGTTTCTATTATAGAGATATTTTTAGAGTGTAAATACTTGTATAGTATTTATAGGTATTTTCACAGCTGATGTTTTGCTACAATTTAAAGCATTTATCCAAAGTGTATGAGTTATAGCGGTAGTATAGAGCTGAGAGATTCTCCCGGCTGTGCTGTAGTCTAGCTGTCTGTGTCTTTAGGGAAAGCTGTTTCAGACAACCACTAGTCAGGCTGTATATGGCTCGCAATATTACTCTCTTGTGTTCATGCAGTCAACGTTGGACCATCGTCAATGTGTCTGTCACTCAGTTTACAGTGTTGTTTTATACGATTGATTGGTGTATTTTAGTCAGTCTTAACCTACTGTATGGATCAATACCTGCATTCTGTCATGTGTTGAAAAGTGGAAAACTGAATGTATTGAAGTTTCCATGGTAACCTGAGTGGAGAATGAAGAAAACTGAATCAAAGCATGATCATGTACCAAATTTATATATCAAACAAGAATTTGTAGTCAGTATTCTTAGTAGAATTGTTTTGATTTTGATGTAGACGCAATGATAATATATAGGGGTAATAATAATCTGGAATGTTATTTGGTAACTATATACATCAATTAGCTTTTAGCATTAGCTTTGATAACTGCCTCAAAACCCTGACTTGCCAAATGTTGGAGAATATAGTGGGAGAAGATGATATTGTAAATAGATGATTATATGACTTCCAATTTGTGTGTGCTAAACTGTGCATTTATGTCTTCGACTGATGGTTCTATTGTTACAATTTTCACCATTTAGTTTTTGTGCATTAATATGTTAAATGGAAAAAAAGCTGTATTTTTAGCTCATCGGGCCTGAGGTTATACATGTACAAACTGATCAAAAGACTTTCTGAACTTAAATGCAGATCAAGATTATAAAGATCTTTCTTCACTTTCCCGTTGATGAACACATTTCTTGTGATTTTCAGCACTGATCTTTTGAAAGAATTACCCCTGTAGGAGACACATGAAACTATTTTTATTTTGTATCTTGACATTACTATGAAGACCACTGCTTTAATTTGTTTGAGACTGAGAGTGTAAGTCGATGAAACGCCCCCAGTATGAAGCTACAGGTCCCCAGGTACTTTGCTTCTGGAGCTTCATCAGGTGGATTGTCACATATATACTGATATTGATGTGACACCGACTAGAGAGATGACTCGATTGATGTACAGTTTGCCAGACCCTTGTTGGTTCTGTGTCTGTCTGTCTGTAGCAATAAGGACTCAACCCATCCAGTATGCTTTTCATCTCAAGAAACAGCTCTCTTGTCAATTATAATGTTTTTATCATTTCAAATGAATTCCGAGTATATATTTCTGTTTGTATTGTAAAGTATGCTTGTGTTGAGTATGTGTAACTGTCGTGGTCCACTGCCGTGTACGTGTGTTTGCTGATACTGGGGTGGGCGGCAGATCATCTGTACACATGTACACCTTGTAGTCTGTCGACCTCACTCATCAAACAAAGTACGAGATGTTCTTACGTCAATGTAACATCTCCACCAGTGGCAGGCCATCACCACACTACAGGTGGTTACAGGTTAAATATATACAAGTTGTCACAGCTAATTTATTGAGTGTCAGAGAGACATGGAGCTTCTCTAGTTACTAGAAATTGAAAATAATGAAATAGTGAAAATTTGTTGAATGAAATTCTAAAAGGCCCTAAAATCCAGTCGAATTTGTAAGTAGAAGCCCCTGATGGAGTGACACAAAATGGCCTTTATATTATATATCCTTGTATACAGGTAGTGGATACATTGACGTCTGTCGAGTCATCCTTAAACCATTCAGTGACAAAATCACTGTAGAAACCTTTTACATGTTATGTTATTTGTATTGTAGTGTAGCCCCTGTCTACTTCTTGAATTGATTAAATAACAGCACAGTGTGGTTCTCAAATGGCCCCGCTGACAGGTTGACTGCTATATGAGTGAAAATTTACATTGTTTTTGGGTGGAATTTATAGTGGATGTTCTATCAAATTATAATTTTTAGCATTAAAAAGTTTTAAATTACTATATTTTTCTCATTTCACATAATGCACAAAAGCAAAATGGTTGAAGCTCCATTAGATCACTCACTTCAAGTCAAGTTTGATTCTACCTTGAAAGACCATGATATCTAAATATTTTAATAGGTAAATTGGCTCTCAAGTGTTATAATGTTTTAATGTTGTTATAGGTATACATCCTGCCATGTTTCAGACTGTTGTCATTGTCTTCTCACAGGGCACTGTGCATAGATCTTCCACACAAGAATAATCAAAACTTCATCAATATTGTAAACTTCTCTTTACTTGTCAACAATGTGAAATCTTGTTGCTTTTTTAAGTTTCAGGCGGCGCTAGACGACCTGTTAGAGAGAGGGCTTGGTGGAGATATTACTTTTTAAATCATTATTCATGGCATTTTTTTAGCTCATCAGACCTGAAAGGCCAGATGGGCTTATGGCACGGATTCGTGTTCAGTGTCCGTCCGTCTGTTGTCCAGTATGTGCAGGCGTCTTCAGCCGTCCATAAACTTTTCATATTTTTTACTTCTCAAACATAACCTCTGCACCCCCAAAGCTGAATTTTTATGGAGAGGTACCTTACACCTAGGGGATCAAAGTTTGTATATTTGGTCTAAACCCCCCTTAAATATAGGCATGGCGGGCATTTTCAAAAATAAACAACTTCTCCGAAACAACAAGCTGAAATTTTCAAAATACCATCTTAGTAACATGGAGTTTGTTCATTTGGTCCCCGATCAAATATGGGTGTGGTAGAGTGTTCAAATTCAAAGGTCCTTCAACTTCTCTCCAGGAATTATGTCTCCCAACCGAAAAACATACTGTTTTTTGTCGGCGTCTGCGTTCCGATTGTTTCTGGAGCATACCTCTAAAACTAATTGACCAATCTTCACCAATTTTGGTATACAGTCTCCCCATATCATGTAGATGTGCGTTTTGGGGGTTTCAGCTTTCTAAAAATAGGATAGGGTTTGTTTCCATAGCAGATCTCCAAATACCTTAACAATCTTCACCAAATTTGGTATACAGCCTCCCCATATCATGCAGATGTGCCTTTTTAAGTAACTGTGGTGATTTGATATTATTGGGCATAGGGCAACATTACAGCCTCTGGGACGAGGAGGAGGGGGTAAAGGAACTTGAGGAGAAGGGGGAGGATAGGGTGGGGGCGTGGTTTTAGGTGTGACATATTTTGTAGCTACACACTGATGTTTTGTTGTTTATACTCCCGACAAATGTCCAGTGCTACAGGCGATTTTGTTAATTTTTTTACACATTTCTTTGTCCAACCAATTGCAGAAAAATTCATGAAATTATTTTGCACAAATCTTTAACACTACGAGGAGAGGTGCAGTGCTGAGTTACAAGCGATTTGATTGATCTCTGTATGTGTACTTAATCATATTCTCAGATCTAAAATGTCCCACCGATTTCCAAATTCTTTTTTTTTAGCCAATTTTTTTCATATTTTACAAGTGATTTGGAGAAATTTTGTTGGTTTCTTTGCATACTCTTATACCTCCTTTTTTTCTGATAATCCTCCTTTTCATTTATATCATGGGTTTAAATGATAAATTATATATAAATGTCCTTAAATTATAAATAATGGAGAAAAAAACTGATGAGCTACAGAACCAATGGCTTAAATTTTATTTTGTATTGAGTAGAATGTACTGTGGATTTATCCAGGATGCTTTGCTAATCATGTGATTATCATTTAACATTTCACACAATCCATTTTAGTATGCCGTCATCTGCTTTTTAAATCCAAGGTGATCGACCTGCATCCGTACATAAAGTAGCCTAACATGCTGGTTTTAAGTTTGCTCACATGAAACTTACAGTGTTAAAGCATTTTCATTTTCATAAATATTTTATGGTATTTTTATTGTTCCTTGATTTGCTAGAGCCTATCAATAATTAATTATTCATCTAATCAAGAATTAGTCAAAAGAGTAGATCTCAATTCCATGTGTTAATACAAATAGTAATCTTTGCATTATATTTATCAATTCTATGTGAAATTGCTCTGAAAGGTCAGGTTGGTAGAGAATGTAACTCTGCATCAGATTAGATTATAGACAGCTTGGAAGTGTTGCATGTGTGAAGTATGTGCTGTAAGTAGATGTATAGACACACCAGTGCGGCAACCAGATGCTTGGTTCACTGAAGTCAGACCACAGCCAGTCCTTCCTGTGGTGTATTCTATTTTCTGTTTTGGGCTACACAAGCCTTGTTGTATGTTAGTCTTGAAGAGTTTCTCACAATGTCATCTGTTTTCCAGAATATCTTTTGAAGATTAAACTGAGCTCTTTGACAATAAATTTTCTTTAAAAATGTTATCATAATTACGGCCAGCCTAACCAGAAGATGTAACAAGCAAATGAATACCAAGTGGCAAGGGCAGCCAGCTGGTTGAGACTGGGTTACGTCCAGGCTGAACTCATGCAGGGACTGTGTGTGTGTGTTCATGAGTATTTTGTTTTTCGTGCTGTATTGATGAGAAAATGTTATGTTGTCCATGCAAAGACCAAAATTTGAAGATAGTTTTTACTGGTGACAAATTGACAATTCAAAATATTAAAGGAGATTTATCATTCATCTGAGTGTAATGCCACAGAAAACCAGGGGGTCAAAATGATGAATCCAAGTATCTATTAACTGTACTAAATGCCAAAGCGATGTAGAGCAGTTGTTGCATCACAACGAGTGTCGAGACCCGTGTCAACAGTACAAACTAGTCGTTAGCCGTTCCCCAGATTGTATCAACATTTCATAATACTGAATCTATATCTCACAGCTATGTTTCTGTGATATTAATTTATTATCAAACTTTCTGTGCAAATTTGTAAAATGTATAATTTTTTATTTAAAACATTAATTCGGAGAAAAAGTGAAAAAGGTTTTCTTCCAATTTGACACATTTAAGTTGGATACATATAATATTTATAAGTTGTACGGTACATGTATGCATTGGGTCAGTCAGCATACATTGTACATTTTCATGTACACCCAATTATCTTTGTATTGTCTTTTGTAACTTAATGAAGTAAAGAGTAACTTTAGATCATATTGCAGTATTAAATGATTTTATGATATCAATGTCTTGTTTGTTTTCTGTCTATATGTATTGAGATTATTGTGATTGTTGCAGATGGTTCATTGTGTATGTTGTACGTTAAGTTTTAACTTAGATTATAGCATGAATGTTTACACTAAACATTTCAGAACCAAATTTCATGTCAGTTAGGAAAACATTTTTCTTGTACATTGTACATCTCAGGATATCTATATTAGTTATCAGGAACTTTAGTTCTCGTAGGAAGACCTGCAAGCGAAATTCCCTTCATATTGAATCCCGCTGCTACAGAGTAGACAGCGGTATTCATTAGTGGTATGCGCCAAAATCATAAGGGTAGGCATGTCTGTATTCAGGTCATTCTGCACGTCCTGCAGTCCGGTCACGTTTCTTTAAAAATAGAGCCATGGGCTCTGTAGCTCATCAGGATTTCATTGATTTACTATCTAAAGTTGAATATTCAAGTCATTTAAGTTATTGTTTACAAGCAAAAGATAGGTTCTTAGATCATGACCACTGTGACCCCATTTGGGGCACGGGGTCACATAATCTACAATTTAGAATTCCCATTGGCCAAGGAGTCTGCACACAACTTTTCAGCTCTCTAGACCTTATGGAACTGGAGAAGAAGATGAAAATAGGTTTTTAAGATTGTGACCCCGGTGACCCCATTTGGGGTCACGGGGTCATGAAATGTACAATTTAGAATCCCTATTGGCCAAGGAGTCTGCACACAACTTTTCAGCTCTCTAGACCTTATGGAACTGGAGAAGAAGATGAAAATAGGTTTTTAAGGATGTGACCCCTGTGACCCCATTTGGGGTCACGGGGTCATGAAATCTACAATTTAGAATCCCCATTGGCCAAGGAGTCTGCACACAACTTTTCAGCTCTCTAGACCTTTTGGAACTGGAGAAGAAGATGAAAATAGGTTTTTAAGGATGTGACCCCTGTGACCCCATTTGGGGTCACGGGGTCATGAAATCTACAATTTAGAATCCCCATTGGCCAAGGAGTCTGCACACAACTTTTCAGCTCTCTTGACCTTTTGGAACTGGAGAAGAAGATGAAAATAAGTTTTTAAGGATGTGACCCCTGTGACATCATTTGAGGTCATGGGGTCACGAAATCTACAATTTATATTCCCCATTGGCCAAGGAGTCTGCACATAAAATTTCAGCTCTGTGGAGTCATTGGTTCTGGAGAAGAAGTCGAAAAAGCGAAAAGTTTACGGATGGACGGACGCCGGACACCATGCCATGCCATAAGCCCATCGGGCCTTTCAGGCCTGATGAGCTAAAAATTGGTCAGTGTATATCAACCAAAATGTTTAAACTTTATAACCATGCTGCTGTGATGCTCCAATGGGTGACCGAATTTCTTGAAAACTATTGCATATTTGTGAATGACAATTAGTTATTGACACTTCAGTTGAGACTTTGGATTGAGTTTGCAAAGCAGTTCCGAAATTAGTTTTTGATGGAGCTAATTGTACATGGTTCGGTTAAACCATGTGAGTCCCATTTCTAATTGAGCGACCATTTTAATGTGTTCACATTAAAATGGTCGCTCGAAGGCAGTTCAAGTGATCAAAGTACAGTTTTAATTATGGTACAATGATGGAATGGTCAACCATCTTGCTGTATGAAGACTTACTATTGCTTGGGATCTTCAAATCTTATGTCGCACACTGAAGAGTTCAACAAAATTGTCACTGTACAAGTGGCATCTTTTTCTTCCAATTCGGAAAAACGTTTTCAACGGATACATTACATTGGGTCATGTAATAAGATTGTTTACCCTCGAACGTTGCATTAAATTTATTTAACTTTGATAATAAATTGCAAATTTGAGAAAACATAATATGCCCAAACGTGCCATAGCGCCTTAAACTTAGTCACAATAACAACTATAATTCTCAAATGAAGAACAATTTTCTTGCAACATTTTTGTAACATGACAGTTGATATTAAGTTAAAAAATCAATTTATTTTTTAGAATCTGTTTTTAACTTAGTGCCAACAAAAGTTTTAATGCTCAAGAAGAGGGATGGCAGAGGCATGGTCAGATCAGATGCAGGTATATGTAGCTGACAGCATGTCCTGTCCTGGCTTTATCTGCCTGGTAAAACTGCAGAATACTGAATGCTCTAAAGGCCAGTTAACAACTTCACAGTGTGCAATTTGTAGTAACAACTTGTATCTTGATATGCATTTACATCTATTAAAGTTATTTCTAGGAGGTTCTCACAGTGCATCTACAGTTGAATACAACAAGTTGTAACTATAAATTGTACCCTGATAACAGACCAAGAGAGTTGCCTCTGGAGGAGAAATGGTACCAGTTTGCTTGCATTGCCTGTCTGAAGAACGTAATGTTCACAAGATGGTGAAGACAGATACTTCATCCTATGTCTCTGTGCGATTACAAAACAGAAGAAACACAAGACCAATGTAAATGGGCAAACTGTGTTTATTTATGGGTAATGTGTCGACAATGGGTATGTACAGTGTGGTGTGGTGGCAAGAGCTGGAACACACGGACAGACAGACGTGAGACGGAGTGACATCTCGTCTCCAGCAACACAACGCCGAGATCACAAGCAAACCCAACACTCAAATCCAACAAATTATATAAAAGTCTGGTCAAGTTTTGCATTTATTTATTCAGAAACCATCTTAAATGTTAAAATGGCTATTGATTCTTTTCTCAGAACAATTTCTTGAATATCTGTACATATATATATATTACTTTGTTCAGCCTTACATGACAGCATAGTTATCATCAATATGTTACATGTTTTTGAAACTCAACACCAATAGCAGGTGAGGTTGCTTAAATTAGTAAATACCATCACAGAAACTTTAAACTTAGGCCTTTAGCGTATAGGTCACTTATTGCACACATTCAGAGCGTAACCATTTGTTAGAATCAGCATTTTCCTCTCTTGGTTTTATTGTCAACTCATAATCCCATTCAATAACTGTCCGCTCAACAAATGTAAATATCTAATTTCACAATGGCAAATAAATAATGTCACTGAGTGATGCTTGATTATTTGCAAGATATATATAATAAAATAACAACAATTTAATAAAACAAAAACATAGCAAAATCAGCAGGTTTTTGACAAGCTTTGCTTACGATATCTGCTATAGCAAAATATGTTTTTGTTAAAAAAAACAATTCAAATTTAATTCATTCTGTCTAAATGTTAGAAAGGTGTGAAAGACAATGTGTTTGGTCAGGAAATCATTCTGTAAAGGGAGGTAACCCATGCAACCACAGAACAAATATTGACCCTGCTAGCTTCAGAGCGAAGCATTCAAACATTAAATCAGCTTTCCATCGTACACTTGCAGAAGAAGCCTTGAGCCAACAGTTCACATACTGTCTTCTTAGTGCTGCTACAAACACATTTAGCTACTTCCTCAACAGAAACAAATAATTTAGTACTCGAACATCTCTTTTCTGTCTCTTGCAATTAATTTTTTATCCAAAATACCAAACCGATAAAAAATAAAACGTTTTTCTAAATTTAAGAATTTTTAAATCTTTGTTAAAAACGAGCAGAGCAAATAAAATCTTCGATGCTGCGAGACTTTGAGGAGTGCAGTCTAATTGTGTAAGCGCGGCACACCGCGGCGTGTATTTGGAGGGTGGAGCGGTGTGTACTGATGTCACACATACGCCAATCAAACACACGCCCTGGAGGAAATCTTCTACAAATTTACTCCTGACCAAGCCCATTGCCTGACAACCTTGTTTTTATACTGAAAGGTGTCAGCTTGAAATTGTTGCAGCATTTTAGTTGGGTTACCGGTAATAGTGACTCGTTCGTTCACTAAATATGCGTTTAATGGAAGCTGAGGAATTGCTATTACATATGTATACATTGAAATAAAACCAGCAGCAGTATGAAGATAATGGAAGATATATTTTTCGATTTCATTAACCGTAGTAACAAATTAAACAAAATAACATAAACCAATAACAGAGTAAAATCTCTTTCATTGTTAATGATAAAACATTGGAAAATATTTGAAGCACATCTTTTCATTAATAAGATTAATAACAAAATCACAATTCAATATGTTAGATGTGTACAAAATTAGCAGTTAAATTTACTGAGAAAAAGCAGCATTTTCCATTTTGATTACACGTTTGTTAAATTGTACAAATAATACAATGGAAGTGGATAAAGTACATCAGCAGAAAACTTGGCACCAGTAAGTACATTGAAACCACAAGGGGAGGTAATTCATGTGTGGTGCGTCCCTCTCAGCTTCAGGAACATTAAGCAGTACTATGCACATACTCTACTAAATCTCAACAGGACACCCACAGTCAGGCAAGAATGTGTGAGACAGTTAATCGTTAAGTATATCATTCAGGCGTTAACAATTCAAAATTCTTCAACTTTTCTGTCCTTAAGTTTCCATGGCAAGTTTACATAGCCTTTACATAGCATGTGAAACAAAATAAAATCTTTATTAGAACAACCCTCTCGTTAAATATGAAAAATATTTTTCTTCATATTTGAAACAAATCAAATCAAATATATCACAATTTGGAAGCAATCAATTTCACAAGAACTATATGCACAAAATTAATGATAAACTTTGGCTCCCCAGAGACAATAAGTTATAAGTTATATTGGATGTACTACATTACTAACCTAGCCAGTCAGCTACAGTTGGTTATCTGTAGGAACCCAGGCTTACAGTTGACTAGTTCACTCATATACATGATAAGTTACTCAATATCAAACAGGCGGAATTAGCTTATATAAAATAACATATGTCCTTGCAATTAATGCTAAATCACTCTTTTAATCTAATCTGTTAATCTAACTAAATATTACACTTTAATTAATTTTCGAAAATTCATATTGAATAACATGGTTTTATGGATGAAATGAAATCAAACTGAGACTAAAGAATGTCAAGTGAGGACACACGAAGAGTTCCCAGCATCTCCTATATACAACTTCAAGTCATGGTTGATTGACAATTCGCATGCTCCAGACATGTACACGAGTGGTGTGTGTTTCTATAGTAACAATACACCATAATATAACAATATGTTACAGCTTACACCAACTCATCACCTTTCCTTAAGTACATTTAAATGAGGTCTCCAAATAGAATGATTCAGGCAGACAATCTTATAACATATTCATGGTCAGGGCTTTGCTCATTAGCTCTGATGCCCTTACCATGGACATGCATAAGATGTGCATCTGAAGGTGACAAATGGTGGTTACACAGATGAATAAATACAGACGTACAGACAGTTCCCTCAAGTTAAGTTCGTTATGTTTACAGGTTATCACAGAGCGATGTCGACACAAAGGAAGGACAGAGAGTCCATGTTTTACACAAAACTTCAACATACAGACACATTGATCTTATTTCCTTGTTTACAAACTTGGTTTATACTTAACATTAGCATCAGTGTCATTGGGATAGCTATATAGCCTATGTTTGGGAAGCTACGATCTCTACTGCCTGAGCTTTACCCAGCCACCTCTCTTCGGTTCTTCTGATTACACTCGACTGTACAAGCTTGGCAACTGAAGCTTCTACAGTCCATCTTACTTTATGCCTCTATGGACTTGTCTCTTTCTTTAAATCTACATGGATGATCCTACTTTATGACAAAAACTAAGGGATGCAATTCTGTTATGAAGCTGTCTCTCGGAAGTAAAGTTACAGTTGTGCTAGGAAAGGTGTACAAATCCCACTCATCAGGGAAGGGAGTAGATAAACAATCCTCCATCAATCCACACTGGAAGCAACTGATCGTCAGCAAGGTCAAAGTTCAACCCAAGCAGCCAATCATATTTCATGGCAATGTTCAGGCATTTCATCACAAGCTCGTCCTCTTTCTCGAATCACAGACAGCAGTAGATAATGTTGTCCTCACTACAAGTTTCAACACAAACTACTTTCTTTCTCACTACACACAGTGGTCCTGATAGCATTAGGGCGGGAGATGGTCCGTAAGGGGTATCACACAGATGACACAGTCACAGGTCAGAGGTTACAGCCTCCATCTGAGTCAGGAAAAGTCTCCAGTGAGCAAGGGCGGCCATTGCTTTCCCAACCGGCCATCAGGGCAGACGTCAATCGTCTGAGAGGTGATTCACGGGGTCACATACACAACCTGCATGCAAAGAGGAAAATGTTACACTCAAAATTATGTAGAGAATATAACAAGTTGAGAATAAAACATCATGAAAAGCATTTTCAAGTTGGCAAAGCAATATCAAAACTGTCCAAGACGTTTTCATTCATTTATCATTTGATAATACAAAATATAAAAAAAAAATCATCATTTACATGTTCTCCTCCTAAATGTTAACACTTCAAAAGGTTCCAACAATCAAGGTCAAAGATATTCCAGAAATTGCTGAAATGGAACAAGGAGATGGAGTGTATTGTCTCCAAGTCTCCAGCAAGCTGTTAAAGCAGGGAACTGACTAGTGGAGACATTGTCCTCCACACAACCATGACACTCTAAACACGCACCCTGCTGCACGCGATCACAACCAGCAAATCTAAAGAGAGGTTTACTGGGTGTGAACTCTGCTTTCATGGGTCAGTCTTCCCCCTTTAATCCAGCTAGCCATAAGCAGACCATCCGACAAAATGCCCAGCGATCTGTTTAACATCAACATTTACATGACAGGGGTCAGCCTTGCTTCACTGACCCCGTGTCATGCATGGTCGCTCTGATGACCGACAGGGTCAAGTCTATTGTCCAAGGGTGTCTACAACAGTGGTCAGCGACAAATGACCTAACTAGTCGTGGCAAAGTTTGACATGGCAATGTCAACATTTGGACAGAATAAAACACACTTAATGGAGTGCCCAACGGTAGAACTCAGCACGTGAGAACAATGCATTGTGGGTGGGAAAGATTCCACTGCACACCGATCAAATACCAATTACAATCACTTGAACGCTAAATCTTAACCAATTATTTATCTCAAGAAGATAAAATAAGCAGGATCAAAGTGAAGGGAGGAAGGGTAAGTGAAGGCACGACCTGCCTCCCAGTCAAGTTGGGTGTGTCTGGAGTCGTTAGCTTGTCTCACGTACAGCAGCTACACACACACCTGCACAGTGCTGGGGACAGGTAGGAAGAAGCAGAGAAAAACAAATAACATTACTCTGCCTTTGGTGCAAGCAAGACAAAATGTTTGTCAAACCTCTCAGCAAACTAAGGAAACTGCTTTAACACTAATTAAACAATATATGCCCTGGGACAAAACATAGAGAGCACTCAATATTTGTATCTGGACCAGAGATGTAGTTCAGTTGGTAGAGTGTCCGCTCATCATCAGGGTTTGTTTCCCGGTCGCGTCATAACAAAAGACGTTAAAAGATTGGAGTTGTTGCTTTCTTGCTTGACACTCAACATTGTAAGGAACGCTTGAACTGGCGCTACACAGTGGCTGCCTGGTGCAAAATGCACAAAAAGAATTTCCAATGTACAATGTATTCAGGACAATAAAAAGTTAACAAGAATCCACCCTTATCGGAGGGGTCAGTCAGATATTAGGCAACTGAAGGCTAATGATCTCTTCTCATTGCATAGATATTTTAAGCAAACAGGAACAAGGCCATAGATTATTTAACATCTTCATAAGCGTCCCTTAGATATTCTACTGTTGTATTACATAGCAAAGATGCAAAATCTTGAAGTGGACTGCCTTGTTTTCTCCTGCTCCAGCAGGAACTACTCCAGGGCAGTGCTAGAGCTGCTAGTTGACAGTGTGCTCACCTTCAGTGTCTCTTCATGTGCAGAGAGAGGTGGTCCGAGCGGGAGAAGGCGCGGTCACAAACCTGGCACTTAAACGGTTTGTCTCCTGTGTGCTTCCTGTAGTGCCGCGTCAACTCGTCCGACCTCGCAAACCTCCACGTGCATCCTTCCCAGTTACAGACATACGGCTTCTCTCCTACAAGTCAGATGAGATCAAATGAGATGAGATTGGTTGGGAGTAGAGTTCAATTTTGGGCAACATAACTTTTGCCAGTATTCAAAACTAGCCGATTTAATGTTTGCCGCATTTCCTTAAGCCCACTGTGCACTTCAGGTGCAGTGCTCCACTACGGTAGCATGGAGAAGTGAGGCAAATACTGCAAGGCTTAAATCCACCAGGAATGGAGACTGGCAAGAGTTATGCCTTGTGTAGGATTTCGGGGAGGTGAGGTAAAATTATGTAATTTATTGAATATTTCAAAAGATACATTTATATAATCTAACTAATCTTGACACAATCTTGGGGAGATGTTGAAAGAAGGTTTGAGTGTGGACACCCTGCCATGCCCACATTTGAAGGGCATAAAAATCAAGCTAACGATTTCTCAGTTTCAAAGTAATAAAGATATGATTCTGAAATTTCAGCTTTCTCTGACAACTTGTTTTAGAGAAAAAGTTGTTTAAAAGTTTTTGAGAATTGATTGCCACAACCCTATTTGAGATGGAGTGGAAGGGGTCAGGACGAAATGTACTAACACTGATCCTCTTGGTACATGAAATTTTAGCTTTCAACTGTTCTTAAGGGGTTAAAAATTGTAAAAGTTTATGAACTAAGACTGGCAGATGACGCACCATGCCACCTATCCTTATAGACCTGATGGGCTAAAAAAAATTAAGAGATATGTTTTGAAGAGATACAATTTGTCTTTTATTTGTATTAATCAAATTGGACACACTCCCAGTTTGGAGAAGATGTGAAAGCAGCTGATCGAGTGTTGAGGATTGCGACAAACTAAGGTGTGGTCTGCGCTGTGTTTGTACTGAGTAATCATGGCGGCAAAGCAGTTTAGCGCTAAGACTGGTGAACACACATTGACACAACCTGTCATATCCATCCTATTCTTCGTACCTTGTTCAGTATAATATACACTACAGTGCATAACGGTTCACCTCTCAATGCAAGTCTATAAACGCCATTCACATAATATCGCTTCATTCAATGTGGCGATTCACACCAAACAGTTGCCTGAGCAAACATGCTGGGTGTGAACCTGTACCAGAGAGAGGATGCAATACAGAAAGTGGAAGTGCAAACAGAAACTGATTCATTTGAGAACGTGTGGGAGCTTGTGTGTGTAACAACACGGATAACATTGCTCTACAACACAAAAAATAACTTTTTAAAACTGGGATAAAAAGATATCCATTGCTAAAATCTAGAATTCTACTGGCTACCACAGACTCGTTCGTATTTGCCAAATCAATCCAGAATAGACTGTAAAATAATATATTTTCTTTACCTGTATGTGTTCTTCTGTGTGCTTTTAAATGTGAACTTTTAGTGTACACCTTCATACAGCCATCGAAGTCACAGCGATGTACCCGCCTCTTCTTCTGTGTGTCTATATAAGTATCGTGTTTGCTGACCATCGTCACTGGGAACGCCGCGCTCTTTGGGCTGCCATTCTCCAAGTACTTGAACTGTCTGCAAAGAGTATCACACAAACTTAGTTGAGAAAAGAAAAATATATATATATATTACAACAATTTTACTCATTACCTTTTACTGAAACATTTTGCACTTATCACTTTGTTGATAGCAGAAGATGAAAAATCTTTCATGTGTCAATTATGACAATACGTCATGAAATTACAGTAGTTTTTTAACTAAGTCACAGAGTTTTTGACGGGAAGTTAAGCAAATGTTGACAGTCAATTGTTAAAAATGAAGCAAGCCATTGATTTTTGGGTGGTCTTTTGACAATATCAAAGGTTAGATTTGACAATTCAGTGACCTCGAACTGACTGTAAGTGTAGGACATTTGCATTAATTGCTTTGAAAACGAGTGACAGAGGCCAGGTAGCGGAACCAACTATTTGCGGACTTGGTTATTCTGTGAGGCAGCTAGGAAAACGGCCGGGGATGATCAAACAGACGCTAACTAACACTGTGTAATGAGGCAGCCCAGACTGGAGACTAGCATGTGTTTAGATTCCGACTGCACCACAGTGACAATGTAACTTCGGGAACAAACCAAGCTGGGTTTGGTCAACCGCTAATACCACGGACTTGCCACACTACCTTCCTGACAAATATCAGCTCAAGTGAAGAATGTGGACCGCACCTGACTCAAGACTAACTTATTGACCTCCGCATTAGTAGTCGTGTGGAAGGTACATCCAGAATTTTAAACTTCTAGTGGGAATACATTTTATTTCATTCAATATGCAGCCATTGACACTTGATGTCAATGACTTTCAAAACTCCTAGATATATAAATCTATTTGAAATATCAAATGTTTGAGAGACATTCTAGAAGTTGGTGGGATGAAGAAGACAAATATTTTATGGATGATCAACTTCTTTATTAACAATCGCTATTGTTAAATAAAGAAGTTGATCATCCATAAAATATTTGTCTTTTTTTTTTAAATATGTAAATTTTTCAATCCACACTGTCTTGAAAATGGCTCTTACATCATTTAATGACCTGTGAATATCTAACAAAATCTTAAAATGAGCCATTATGAAATAAATGTCCATTGTGCCCACAGTAAGGCAATATGTCAGGAAGTGAGACAATGGTTTGTTCAGGAAGATGTATATATGTCAAACAATGGAAGAAGTAACACTGTCAGTGGAAATCCTGTTACCCAACTGCAGTCTATGTAGGCCTGTCCACGAACCCGGAACCTGGCCACTTTTGGTCCGGGCTGGGAACTTTTTGAGGGTTTGCTTAATTTTTGCCATTTAAAGTTAACAAATTACTCTTTTGGGCTGGCTTCTTTTCAAGCTTATTGTCATACACTGACAACTGAAATAAGCACCATTTCATATATGTTCTCATACTTTATTGTCATACACTGACAACTGAAATAAGCACCATTTCATATGTGTTCTCATACTTTATTGTCATACACTGACAACTGAAATAAGCACCATTTCATATGTGTTCTCATACTTTATTGTCATACACTGACAACTGAAATAAGCACCATTTCATATATGTTCTCATACGTTATTGTCATACACTGACAACTGAAATAAGCACCATTTCATATATGTTCCCATACTTTGTCATACACTGACAACTGAAATAAGCACCATTTCATATATGTTCCCATACTTTATTGTCATACACTGACAACTGAAATAAGCACCATTTCATATATGTTCTCATTCTTTATTGTCATACACTGACAACTGAAATAAGCACCATTTCATATATGTTCTCATACTTTATTGTCATACACTGACAACTGAAATAAGCACCATTTCATATATGTTCCCATACTTTATTGTCATACACTGACAACTGAAATAAGCACCATTTCATATATGTTCCCATACTTTATTGTCATACACTGACAACTGAAATAAGCACCATTTCATATATGTTCTCATTCTTTATTGTCATACACTGACAACTGAAATAAGCACCATTTCATATATGTTCTCATACTTTATTGTCATACACTGACAACTGAAATAAGCACCATTTCATATATGTTCCCATACTTTATTGTCATACACTGACAACTGAAATAAGCACCATTTCATATATGTTCCCATACTTTATTGTCATACACTGACAACTGAAATAAGCACCATTTCATATATGTTCCCATACTTTATTGTCATACACTGACAACTGAAATAAGCACCATTTCATATATGTTCCCATACTTTATTGTCATACACTGACAACTGAAATAAGCACCATTTCATATATGTTCCCATACTTTATTGTCATACACTGACAACTGAAATAAGCACCATTTCATATATGTTCTCATACTTTATTGTCATACACTGACAACTGAAATAAGCACCATTTCATATATGTTCCCATACTTTATTGTCATACACTGACAACTGAAATAAGCACCATTTCATATGTGTTCTCATACTTTATTGTCATACACTGACAACTGAAATAAGCACCATTTCATATATGTTCTCATTCTTTATTGTCATACACTGACAACTGAAATAAGCACCATTTCATATATGTTCTCATACTTTATTGTCATACACTGACAACTGAAATAAGCACCATTTCATATATGTTCTCATACTTTATTGTCCGCAATACAATGTACATTGGAAATTCTAACGTTTTTTGGTATGACGCGACCGGGAATCGAACCTCGACCTTTCCGAGTGATGAGTGGACACTCTACCAACTGTGCTACATCCCCAGTTATGAAGATAACACACACTGTGCACTATACCAGCGGTATGGGTTGTATTGTTACTATTAATACTTTGTCTGGATAGCAGTACATGACTTACTCCGATGCCTCTTTTATTCTCCTCAGTGACAGGAGAGCTGCTGAACCAATCTTGTTTACAGAATCCACTGTTACATTAGGAAGGTCTTCGTCTGCAACAAATTGAAAAACACAATTAGAAAGTGAAATAGCATAAAAATATAAAAATATCATTAAAAAAACACTTTAATTATTTGAATGATAATAAAAGCAGTATAATTATTTGAATGATTGTAACTGCCACAAAGACAGAGAATTCGCACTTTCAAAGTCTTTTAATAACAAGCAAAAACGTTGTTATTATTATTGTCTGCAATTGGTCGGACAAATTTAGATATCAGAAATGTTCAACAGAAATTTGTAAAAATAATAATCAATATTGAGCCATACGCTTTGCATGAATTCAAAATTCCCTAACTTAATTCCTATTTTCCATAGCTTTTCAAAGCCTGAGGACATCATTAATTTTCCTAACATTTACATTTCAAACTTGGTCTCCGTCACTGTCCAATGGCTTGGACAGTTTTAAGCCTAATCATGTAGTCCAATTATTTAACTTTTAACATTTAAAGAAAGTTTACATATAACATCAATGAAAATTATAGTCCGTTTTTGGTTTGAATGATGTGTTAAGTCATGTATAGTTAATTAAATCAGTAACTGAGTTTGTACTCAGCTAAGCGTCACGAACAGGTTCAGTTTTCTAACAATCGTAAAGAGGACATTTCAGTGTTGCTCGTGAGCTGACATATCAAGTTTCTTGCTGTGCATTTGTCATGAATGTGCTCTCATGCAGAAAAATACAACACTCCGTACAACATACACCAGCCCTCCAAGACGAGTTATTGAGATGAAATGTACAACTGCCTGAACTATGACGTTGACAGGCGAGTGATATTCACGACACATAATCTCAGCTCCCCAGTAGACAGTGTGTTAAATGTGCATATGTTCCTCCACCAACCCTAGTTTAAATTCTTCTAAAAATAACTTGATTTCCTGGTCGATAATACTATTTTTTTTCTTTCCATTTTGATTCATTTATTACATAATTGCATAATAAGTGAATAGGCCTATGATGTAATTATTCTCTCCCGGAAAGAAAACCCACCATATTTCATGAGTGTGTACCCCTGTTGACAGTAACAAATGTAGCCATGGTAGAAGATCATCGTGTGTAGCCGTTATGATTAATGTCTGTAGTCCCTCGTCAGGGTGAAATATACAGAATTTAACAAACATTAGTTGACTTGAAAGTTTTCTATCCTCATCATTAAAAGAAAACCTTTCTGTACCGAAAGAATTGGTGCCACAAAATTAACTTCATAAGTTGGTTAATGGGTGATCAACTTCACTGTACTCTCCTTTAATACATTCCTACAAACATCCTACAAAATAAGCTCACCAAACTCATTTCAGCTCTTATTCATCAAAGTTCACCCTCAAAAACACGGATGTCACACATTAAAGTTCACCCTCAACAACATGGATGTCAAAAACCTTTAAGTTCACCCCCAACAACGTGGATGTGGCACACATTAAAGTTCACCCCCAACAACACGCATGTCACACACATTAAAGTTCACCCCCAACAACACGCATGTCACACACAGTAAAGTTCACCCCCAACAACACGCATGTCACACACATTAAAGTTCACCCCCAACAACACGCATGTCACACACATTAAAGTTCACCCCCAACAACATGCATGTCACACACATTAAAGTTCACCCCCAACAACACGCATGTCACACACAGTAAAGTTCACCCCCAACAACACGCATGTCACACACATTAAAGTTCACCCCCAACAACACGCATGTCACACACATTAAAGTTCACCCCCAACAACACGCATGTCACACACATTAAAGTTCACCCCCAACAACACGCATGTCACACACATTAAAGTTCACCCCCAACAACACGCATGTCACACACATTAAAGTTCACCCCCAACAACACGCATGTCACACACATTAAAGTTCACCCCCAACAACACGCATGTCACACACATTAAAGTTCACCCCCAACAACACGCATGTCACACACATTAAAGTTCACCCCCAACAACACGCATGTCACACACATTAAAGTTCACCCCCAACAACACGCATGTCACACACATTAAAGTTCACCCCCAACAACACGCATGTCACACACATTAAAGTTCACCCCCGACAACACGCATGTCACACACATTAAAGTATTGTGCAGCTGTACTGCGGAGATGACGGCAATATTGTGATGCGTATTGAGATTTATTGCTCTGGAACCGCCATGCAACAAAGAATTCCTTTTAATAAGGGATCTTCTACGACAGAGTTCGCGGCTAATGTTCTGAGCACACAAAGAATCCAGTAGAGACATTTGGTGAAGTTATGTAGCGGGCTGGAGAAGTTGTTAGTGTGCTACTGGTGTCTGACTTAACTCATCTCCTGCTGGGGAGGGTTAACTGTAGACTCGACTCTGTCACATCAACCATAAGGGTCACAGCACAGACTTAACTCATCTCCTGCTGGGGAGGGTTAACTGTAGACTCAACTCTGTCACATCAACCATCAGGGTCACAGTACAGACTAAACTCATCTCCTGCTGGGGAGGGTTAACTGTAGACTCAACTCTGTCACATCAACCATCAGGGTCACAGTACAGACTAAACTCATCTCCTGCTGGGGAGGGTTAACTGTAGACTCAACTCTGTCACATCAACCATCAGGGTCACAGTACAGACTAAACTCATCTCCTGCTGGGGAGGGTTAACTGTAGACTCAACTCTGTCACATCAACCATCAGGGTCACAGTACAGACTAAACTCATCTCCTGCTGGGGAGGGTTAACTGTAGACTCAACTCTGTCACATCAATCATCAGGGTCACAGTACAGACTAAGCTCATCTCCTGCTGGGGAGGGTTAACTGTAGACTCAACTCTGTCACATCAACCATCAGGGTCACAGTACAGACTAAACTCATCTCCTCCTATCCATCCTTGTTTACAAGGTGTTCAGATCTATCAATCAACTAAAATAAGTTTTTCTACACAGAACTAAGATAGTCAACTAGAATAGAAGATATTTCTGACATTGGAGACAAGTTTGAATACAAAAGTTTGTTGACTTGTATTTCCTGCATGACACTACATGTGAGTGAGGAGTTGACTACAGAAAGTGAGACGGAGCCTCACACTAGATCAGCTGTTTACATCACCTCCGTCCCAACACAGCTTGTCTCTCTCAACCTGCCAAGAAAGTTCCTGCCCATTTTTTGCTTCACATTGTGTTTAGAAAGTGAGACGAATTGTTTAGACATACTGAAAACTTCAGATTCCAGCCTGAACTCTCATAGTCTGCTTTTGTTGTTTTCAGCAATGGAGAGTTCCAAATCTACATCCATGAACACTTGTTGTGAATCAACCCATACCGACATCCATGAACACTTGTTGTGAATCAACACACATGTTCACCAAAGTTTATGCATAAAGAATAATTTCAAAATTTTCACTAAGTATATCGCTTTTTCATCAAATCTGATAAACATAATTATAACACATTCCCTTCAATTATATGAACATGTCTACCCCATCCCAAGTTGTTGTACTTGAACACAAAGTATTCTGTGCAATGCCAGTTCCTTATATAACAGCAGATTGTGAAGAGTTGGTAAAGGCTGTAATGATGCCAGCTAGTGTAGGATTCGTAGACACGGGTGAGCGAGTGTGGTCAGTGAATCATGTAAAGTTAAAACAATGAATCGAAGTAAGCCGAGAGTTCGCACCTCTACCAATGCCCTGTCAATCAGAGCGAGCAGGGGACGAGTTAGGCGATGTGAGCAGGAAGCCTGAGGTGTGTGCAGTAGGGTGCGGTGTGCGGCCCGACGGTGTGTGCGGTGCATTGTGTGCTGAGCGGTGTGTCTAGGATGGAGCGAGAGGAGGAAGTTAGGCAAGGTGTGGTAGGGAAGCATGGCGACGAACCAAGAAGGGCTGGGTGTAAACAGCTCTACCATTCCTCCAGTACACTCCTCCCTCCCTCCCTCCACATACTTGTCTCGGTCTGCTTCCCTCTTTACTTTCTACCTTCCTTTTAGTCACAATTTTGGTTTGTTAACTATCTAAATAGCATGTATTTCTAAACTTTGATTAGTTTGTTTTAGCATATTGTCAGGAATTTGTGTTTTGGTTTTCATATGAAATTTTTATCATACTATATTTTTCTATCCTCCACTTTTAAAAACTAATTCAAATAATTTGTGCAAGCTCTAACTTCTTTCACGCTTATTACTCATAACTGATTAATCAAACCACATGTAGCATTGAGGACGTGTCAGACAATTTCCTTATTTATAATACTCAATTCAAAACAGAATCAAAACCATCACTGTTCACTCCAACAGAAAACTCGACTTAAAATTCAGAACTTGTAGACAGGTAATATAAGTTGTGTGTCTACACGAGTCATATAAAGTTTATAAATCTCACCTTTCCTGCCGACCCTGAGATCGAGACCCTGGTGGACGTCGCTCATGAACTCCTGTAGACCCATGGTTCGCTTGTTGATGGAGAGATCCACGGGCTCTGTCTGTATCGGCTGCAAGACAAGGTGCACCAAGTTAGCCATGTCAAACATTACCATTTTCCACTTTTGACAATTACGCTGTTATCAAAATAGACTAGTCCACGGGTATATCTGTTCAGGAACCAGCGGTCACACTCGGACAACATGACAACAATAACTACTCACAACATCCATGAGGCAAGTATTATGACAAACACACAAGGCCACCGTCATAGCTCACTCCGATGTAACTCTCCAAATGCTTATAGAAAAAAGCAGAGGCACTCGAGATCGGAGCGAGTGTGTTAGTCACTAGACAGGAAAGTGACGACAGGAGGCAGTGAAGCGTGAACCGCCACGGGTCGTTGACCACGCACTCTGGTACACATTCACTGTCTTCAGTCTACAGACAGAAACAGGTATTGTATCTATGTCATTGTACGCGCCTCTTCACACAATATCACTTTCAGGAAGGACTATGTCTCCTCCGCGTAATCAAGAACAGAGAGAATGAGAATTAAAGCACCCCAGCAAATTGAATTTAAATGAAAACATGTTGGCGACATTTGGTAAAGATCAATTTGAGAGATCTAATGACAGATACTTGATAAGACTGATTACATGGTTGTGTATATACAGTGTTAATTGATCTAGAAATGATAACATTCATATAGGTCCTTGAAATCAGTTGAAACATTTTTTCAAACAGAAGATGACAACATATGATAACTACTTCAAAATGTTTTTGGAGTCCATTATCATAGAAAACTAAATTGGAATACTGTAAATAAGCAGAATAAACTGACATAATTTTTCACATACAGTAAATATATGTTAAAAATATATATTGTAAAAGAAAAGATAAAGCACCAATTGAGAATCTGACGAGTATTGCTTCAATCATTAACACTATTCTTAAAGCATCTCATCACTACTGAACATCAAGTGAACTGTGACCTCATCCTACACAGCCAGGCTATGCAGTGCTATTCCATGTAGAGGAATCCTGTACTTAGTACAGTGGAGAGTCTACTCAAGCAGATGCTATTCCTTACTTTGGTCTGTTCCCAGTATATCCAGGCCAGGTCTGCGGCTGTTGCATGTGACATGTGCATCCTGCCAGCGAGTGTGAGCTGAGGCTGAATGACAGACAGGAGACCACAGCTTGTCCGCGACCCCACCTTGGATATACACACAGGGAGAGAGAGAGCTGCAGTCTGTATCCAAATTTACATCGGGTGAGGCTTGCCCTCTATTAAGCGAAAACCTCAGCAAACTTGCCCACACTTTCAGTGGGCTCAAGCCAATCCGATGTCACCATTGTGGGTATCCGTGCAAAGACAAATTTCAGGCATCTAATCAAGGTAGGGTGTGTTGTCCCAGCGCCGTGTCAACATGAGAGCGAGAGAAAGAGGAAGTGGAAGTATCGGAGGAGCAAGTCAGATGGAGAGAAAGTACTGGAGGGAAACAGCTGTGGAAGTGTCAAGCCCTGCTTGAAGTATGGTCACTTGTAACAGGAGATAAATCACTAGACTAGTTGAGACATATATGGGCCACAAAGTACTCAGGAAAACTTTCTGACACTAGCAGTTTGTCTCCTTTTGTTTGTAACATACATATTTGCTTTGTTTTTATATCTAAAAAAAAATAATATAAATCAATCAAAACAGATTTTAGAGAAAATAGGAACTGCGAACATAAGAAAAGGTCGCATAATTTCGCTGACGATATAAAATACCAATACAGGTTTCTATCAAAATAAGAGTAAAATTTTAATTCAATGATGGTGTGGTAGTGCGAGAGTCTGAGTCCACACCCTACGCCACACAAATAATAGCTGGGAGGATGTGAAAACAAGAGTGATTATCCGTCACAATGAAGAGCAACAGAGAGATGAAGCACTATCAAGTGTTACTCACGAGATAACAGCTCTAGATATGATTGTAATCAAGTACATCATTACAACAGTAACCAATCATGGATTCATTCAGCTTCATTCATCAATTCAATATATATGCTGAATGAAACTTGTGGAAGATAAGCATCACAATATTTCATCATGAATCAAAATGTTTACCCAAGTTGTAGGGGTGTAACAATAGATCGAACAATCGACATATCGCAATAGTTACTGTGTCAATAGTACTTTATTGATAGTAAGTTTAAAAAACGATCATAGTATCGATAGCATGGCTAACTATCGATAGTTTCAATAGTTTATTGAATCCAGTTGTTTACGTTATCCTAAAAGTATATTTGCACACAAATACGGCTTTAGATTCAACAAATGCTGGAAGCACTACTTTTAATTGCACCCTGTCACACTTTCATCTCGGGGGTAAGGCCATGAAATCACAAATTCTTAGTATCCACTCAACAAAGATGGTACCGGTATTCTAAAAACTTTATGTTTACAGGTGAGGTGAGTTGGCATTTAACAAGATTCAAGAGTATTTCACTTATCAAGAGTCAAGAGTATTTCACTTATATAGCGGCTGCTAGTATTATGGCAGGAAGAAAGCCTGCAACACCATGTGGCTATGCATTGCGGTGAAACCTGCGAGCATCGGCTGGAACTAGCAACCATGGGTGGTACTTCGCTGATATTCTGTGTAGCATTGCACCCAAACCTTACTGCGTGTAGAACAGTTCTCTACTTCAGACAAAGCTGCTGTGGTGAGATTTGAACCCTGAAACTCTTTATCCAAAGCCGAACGAGCTAACTACTGCACTTTCCAACCTCTATGTAGACAGAAGGTTTGACTGTGGGCACTCTGCCCTGACCAGTATAGGGTATCTCCCCTAAACATTTTAGTTGTGAGGTGCAGCAGGTGAATAAAACATGTCCAGGATAGACAGACGATGGACAGACGATAGACAGACGATAGGCAATGCAATAAACCTATCTGTCCTCAGAGATCAGATGAGCTGAATAGGATACAGGGTGAGACTTGAATAGAAAACAGATTCACATTTTTAAAAATTTCTTTTCTCAAGGAACATTTTGTGAGAAAATCTTTTTCATAATGAATTCTTCAGACAGATATGAAAGATGAAAGTACAGTCCAAAATGAAAGCTTTAGAGTATGTTGACAGATGATGTGTCATGTGATGAGCATCTGTACAAGTCCAAGATGAAACTACAGGGGGCTGCAGGAGGTAAGTGTTCAATATTGATACAAGTCGACACAGCTAGCGGACCACTTCACAACGACCTGACATCGAGTTCCAGTAAGTGGTCACATCCTGACGTTCTGACCAAACGCTTCGTAAACACACCAACAAGCGAACTACCACCACAAGCCTCATCATTATATTTCAATCAGGCGCTTTCTTGGAAGGCGTTTCCATCGAGTACTCACTAATTCTTTGTGGGTGACAAACAGAGGCCTGACTGGGCCGCTCTACGGCAACTCCCTTGATGAGAAGCAAACACTAGGTTTATCCCTGCCTCACCTCCACACATCCATTCCTCACACATATACACCCTTCCAGCTGAGGCAAGGACCTAAAGGCAGTCCCCAATACATATTGAGTACAAACTCGACAGTTTCTACTTTATATATTACTAGATTGTAACATCACACAGAAACAAAGCAAAACCAATTGAAGAAATAAAACTTGTGACCGTTTCATATACCTCTTGTGACATACCTCTTGTGACATACCTCTAGTGACATACCTCCAGTGACATACCTCTAATGACATACCTCCAGTGACATCCATCTAATGACATCCCTCTAGTCACATACCTCCAGTGACATCCTTCTAGTCACAGACCTCTAATGACATACCTCCAGTGACATACATATAGTGACATACCTCTAGTGGCATACCTTTAGTCACAGACCTCTAGTGGCATACCTTTAGTCACAGACCTCTAGTCACAGACCTCTAGTCACAAACCTCTAGTCACACATACCTCTAGTCACACATACCTCTAATGACATACCGCTAGTGACATATCTCTAATGACATACCTGTAGTGACATACCTCTAATGACATACCTCCAGTGACATACCTCTAATGACATACCTCTAAAAAATTTCGGGGGACATAACAAGCAGTTGCATGAGGTTGGTAACAGTAAGTAACACGCGTTGGATGAGGTTGGTAACAGTAAGTGAGTGAGTGAGTGAATTATTGTTTAACGCCGCTTCGGCAGTATTGCAGCCATTAGCGGCGAGGTAACAGTAAGTAACAGGCAGTTGGATGAGGCTGGTAACAGTAAGTAACAGGCAGTTGGATGCGGCTGGTAACAGTAAGTAACACGCGTTGGATGAGGTTGGTAACAGTAAGTAACAGGCAATTGGATGAGGTTGGTAAGAGTAAGTAACAGGCAGTTGGATGAGGTTGGTAACAGTAAGTAACAGGCAGTTGGATGAGGTTGGTAACAGTAAGTAACAGGCAGTTGGATGAGGTTGGTAACAGTAAGTAACAGGCAGTTGGATGAGACTGGTAACAGTAAGTAACAGGCAGCTGGATGAGGTTGGTAACAGTAAGTAACAGGCAGTTGGATGAGGCTGGTAAAAGTAAGTAACACGCGTTGGATGAGGTTGGTAACAGTAAGTACCGTAACAGGCAGTTGGCTGAGGTTGGTAACAGTAAGTAACAGAAGGAAAGAGATGGTGTATCCACCAAACAAACAAACCACTGGAGGCGACATCTTCAAGGAAACGATTTAATGTTACGCTAAATCGGCAATTAACAGAATTATAATTGCTTAAATTATTAGTCATCCTACTCAGTCAACTTTTAATCATATTTAGAGCTGTTATAATTCTGTTTATGCTGCTGATTTATTCAAACAAAATGTTTATCTCCTAACTTATGTAAAGATTGAATAATTTGCATCGTTTTTGAGCTACTTGTAAAATTGAGTCATACGTCAGAATTCATTGACTTTGTGACGTTTTGACAATTGTCAAGGACACAAAAACTCAACTAACTGAAGAGAAAGAAGACAACATCACATCTGACATTTAGATCAACTGGCAAGGACAGAACTCTCAACTTTTGAGTTTTGTCGACATTCCAGAAAAAACAGTTGCGATATTGTATTACAACAGTTAATTATTTATAGTACCTGGGGAAAAGAGTTCAGTCTTTGCTAGTAAGTGATGTCACCTATAGAGATTTCAACTGTCCATGAGAGCAACACATTACTGAAGATGTCACTTGAGTCCAGGGTAAAAACAGTTACAAGTCTTGCAGCTTGTTGGTAAAGAAAGACTGTAAACCACTGGAGCTTAGTCACTGAGGGAATAATGGTTCCTGCAGAATGACTAATTTGTAAAAACGCAAGAGCTGAACTTGATGTTTCAAGTTTTTGCAGCAATTTAAACCTGCTGTTGCTCAACTGGAAATGTAAGGGATAGAGCCATTTGCTCTGTAGCTCATCAGCCCTGCATGATTCATAATGCAATGTAGAAGACTTGCATATGAAATATTAGGTTTATAATATGCAATGAATCGTCACCAAACAGGTAATTATTATATCTTAGTTGAGATATGCCTTCACTAGATTTCAGCATTCTAGTGCTTTTCGTTCAATAGAATGGATATATAAGAAAACAGCTTATTAGAATCTCTATGAAACACAGACAGACTCGTATCTAAAATGCTGAACATCTTGTATAGTATTATTTACCACCCACTTGTCAACAGTCTTCAACACCCTCAATCCTGAAAGGGACTCTTCTCATAAACAAAGTACAGATTGTATATACCAATTCATATAGTGTGATACCAAATATAACAATGTTACATATTTTGTACTGAGCAGATTTCATCCTTTCATGATCATGAAACCAAAACTAACTATCTTGTAAGAGATAAACAAACACCAACCTTGCCGTCCTTGTCTCTCTTCACAGGTCCAATGGGTACCATGGTAATGGGTATGTCGTCCATCTCATCTTCACCCTCAAAATCATCATCATGGTCAAGCGGTTCCTGCTTGACCACAACTTCCTGTTTGACCATGACCTCTTCAGCACCGCTAGAGTTTGAGCAGCTGTGAGACGAGGAATCATAGTCCCCATTCAGAGTCTCTTCCTTAATCCGCTTCTTGAGCGCAAACATTTGACCCACGGTTCCGCCAGGGGTATGTTTCGGGCTCCGGTTGGCAAACGCTGACTTGATCTGGCTCAGTTTTATCAAATTATACCTGGCGTCATTGTGATGAGAGGGTCGATGTAAACTCTTGTTAAGGTTCACTGTGTTAATACTAGATTCGGCGTCGAGGGGTGTTGGGGCATGTACCCCCTCAGGAATACTGTCTATAGGGTAGGCGGGGTCCTCTAGGCCCGGGGAGAGAGACTGTGGGGTAGAGCTCGCACTTGAGGGGTCGGACAGCTCTGAGTGGGCATCAGTCCGATGGGAGGGGGAGCCAGGTGATAAGTCTTCAGTCATCGCTGCGAGGGAATGCTGTAAGAGAAAGGGACATGTCAGGGTTGTTTTATCCTAAGCTAGATTTGTCCTTCAGGGATTCCATCTCCATTTATTTGATATATAATATGACATGCTTCTCGTCCTAGAGAATCTATGACGCTGAATGAAATGAAATGAAAATATCATTCTCAGTCATCTGAAATTACCATCACCATTTTACTTGCGATATGGAAAAATCATCATTTGTTATAATCTTCCCGCTACATGAGAACAGACACAAATTATGTACTTTGTATCACTGGATTAAAACAATATTGACAGTGAACCAATGTCTTTACCCTCTTACATGTGCAGTGTCAGTCAAATAGTGGAGACTACACCACTCAGTATAGGCAGATCGGAGGGGAGAGGGGGAGAGGGGGAGAGGGGGAGAGGAGAGAGTGTTATTGTACGTTATTGTAGGACTCCCACATGCAGTGTACAAGGACAGCAACTCCCACTCTATCAACACACACTGACTTCCACCCCTATACAGTGCTGTCACACATCACCTCTTTAGACAAGTGGGTCACACAGGAAGTGCTCACATCAAGTACACAAACATCAACAAATCAACACGGTATTAGCTCTCCTTACCACTAACGTCATAATGATAAAACATTATGACATTTGAAGAATAAAGCTAAGTGTAAAGCGAGGTGTTCAACAGCACTGTTAGCACTGTGGTGTGGTACATGTGGTTTAAGGGCTACACTACCCACATCATCAGTCAAACTCTCATAATTATGAGGTATTTCCTTCAATAATGTCCAATTTGAATACTTACAGTACCTGATATATAGACATATATTCACACAGAAGAATGAGTATCCTAATTATCAAAATACACAAAGGAATTGCCTACTTCTCTTCAAAGGCCTGAGGCAATATCAGAAAATGATTATATGTTCAATTGGAAGTATATCTTCAGTTCTCTTCAAAATATGAAGGCAAATAAGAAAATAATTTTAGCATTAATAAATCATCATCACTAAATAAACACCCAACTAATACACAAAGAAAAAATATAGCACAAAAGATGGATACATCTGACATTCATTCATTTCAATACATTGATGATAATGATAAATAAATATTCTTATTTGATCATCAATACATATTCAATGCAATATAAGCTATTGATGGGAAACACCCTGCACTCTTTGAATACAGATATGAATAACATAACGGTAAAGGGAACTGAACAGATGAAAGGGTGAACACCACACCCACAGAAACTATACATCAGTCCAACTCCACTCGTGTTTAGTGAGGAAATATTTACATAGATAATCATATAGATACATTTATATAATCTCGTCCTCCCTTGCTCCCTACTCCAAGAGAAACATCAGTAAGTGTTGACAGAAGCTATGAACGTGAGCTCTCTAAAATGCCTATCCATTCATCCCATCCAACAAGTGAATTATAATCATAAACCGTTAGCCTCCCCGTACCTCTTGTATGCAACATCTGTACAAATAATCTCAATACAAGCAAGTCTGACAATATTGAACACGGCCAGCCACTCCCTCCAGCAGCTTCCATCTCTCCCCATCACAAACAAACAGTGTCAACAGGACTGACAATCTACATGATAACACTGGAGAGGATGAAACATATGTAACATTCATTAAGCTTGAAATACTTTTTGTACACTACACTGAGATATCATATGATCGCATATAGTCACCAAGAAAGATTTTTCAAATTCAGTTATAGAATCAAAACAAAAGCTGAGAGAATTAGATTACAACTTACAAAGAGCATATTAGTAAGTCCTGATCTATCGGGTGTTGTGTTGTGTTGTGTGCAGCTAGTACAACTCTGGTTTGACAGTGATAGTCTCTCCTGACCTGCTCTCAGCCAACTTCTGCCTGGGGGGTATGTGAGATAAGCTCCTCACACCACCAGGCCAGAGGGGAGTGGCAAGGAGTGGCAGGCAGAAGATTCATTTTTCCATTACATCAGAGCAGTTACTGATGAGGGAGGAGCTGATTGGCTGAGAGCTGTGTTTACATCCGAGTGGGAGAGTACAGTCGATGGAACAGGAAAACAGAGCCACACGGACACACACAGACAAACATACCAGCTGAACTTTGCCCCATTATATATATATATATATATATTGGAGGTCTCTCAGTGTTATGAGCGGTACACAATAATGTCATACTGTTTTCTTGTTCCTATATGTCACAACATTAGCTATTGTTTGGAGTTAACCTCCACATAGAAGACCCCTGTCAGACCCAGAATACCTACTGTTAACGAATGAGTTTTTGATATTTCACATAGCCAATGTGACCATGATAGAAATTCTGAAAATATTACAAGCTAACAAACCTTTCAATTCATGGTCACTCATATAGGATGATTTGGCATTCAATGAACACAAATAAAAACATCAATCTCGAAACATTTTAAAACATAATTATATTGAGCATTAAATGCTGTGAATGGCAGTATGTTTCAAGCATCATAAGTTTGTCAAGAAGAATGTTTTGGGAACTGTCTTTTGAACTCGACTGAGGTTTCACATTCAACTACATTTGTCATGAAAACTGGTCCCGATTGAAACGACACAGCAGCCACTGGTTAAAAGCATTTGTGTTTAGATTTCACTGAATAGTACTCTTGGATTATTCAAAATAAACTCTCAACCATTCATACTTGGCCTCTTCATATAATGGACAAATATATGACCAATAAATGCAGCTGCAGCAAATTTAGTATCACATGACCATGTGGGAAATCAGATGTGATTTTCCCCTTTTATTATGAAAAGAGATTTTTTTCTAAACATCTCAAATTGAAACAGGTGTTGTGTTATTTTCGATGTCAGTGTGAGTAAACTGATGAATTTTCAATTGAAAACTATTTTACATGTGGATGATCAAACATGTACCAAAGAATAATTTCACACTGCAGTTTTGGAAAATCCATCAACGTTATATGCGAGACAAGCCAATAATTGGCAACCTTCCACTCGATTGTCAACTTTAATGACTTAAATGCCAGTAGGAGTTCAAAAACTCTTGAAATTTAGATATGTATTGTACTGACAATCTATTCATTACAGTGAACAAGTGAAGCATATGCATGTATAAACATATAATTTTATTTGCAAAGTAACCAAACGTCTTAAGCATTGCAGGGAGACACTGTGACTCGTATGATTGGACTGAAAACAACCCATTCCACAGATGGACCTAAATATGCGCCCAAATGATTAAATATGTTGAATATTAAATTTAAGTCAGCAAACTTGGAACAACTGCAGCTGGTGGACTGTTGATTTTAAAGGGGCAGCAGTACGTTTTTTGCAAAATTTATTTTTTCAAATTTCCTATTCATTATGATAGTTTATTTCATTTATATTTACTTTAAAGGGTAAAACATCTCATAACACAAACCAATTATCCGTAGTTGTTAAAACTGTTTTGCGTAAAAAGCAAAACTTGCATGCCGGCCATTTTATTGTGAACACAATTTATTATTTTGTATTTAAAAAACGATTCCCATGGCTTTACCGAATTATGTACACTCATTTTTAACTTTATTTTCCAAAGAGAGAAGGATGTTTTACTATTGGTGAAATTATTTTTCAAATACATTTCATCAACTTATTTGAGCGAAAAAACGTGCTACTGCCCCTTTAAGGGGAAAATAATTTTTATATATATGTGCGATTAAATTCTTATTTTGAAATGACAAAACTGTTGACAATGTTTTGTTAAAGATGATGATATAATACAATATATGCTAAAGTTAATCTAAGTCACATCAGACAAGCCCTGTACACAGTCTAAGTAAGGACCATTACTCACATCAGACAAGTCCTGTACACAGTCTAAGTAAGGATCATTACTCACAGCAGACAAGCCATGTACACAGTCTAAGTAAGGATCATAACTCACATCAGACAAGCCATGTACACAGTCTAAGTAAGGATCATTACTCACATCAGACAAGCCCTGTACACAGTCTAAGTAAGGATCACAACTCACATCAAACAAGCCCTGTACACAGTCTAAGTAAGGATCATAACTCACATCAGACAAGCCCTGTACACAGTCTAAGTAAGGATCATAACTCACATCAGACAAGCCCTGTACACAGTCTAAGTAAGGATCATAACTCACATCAGACAAGCCATGTACACAGTCTAAGTAAGGACCATTACTCACATCAGACAAGCCCTGTACACAGTCTAAGTAAGGACCATTACTCACATCAGACAAGCCATGTACACAGTCTAAGTAAGGATCATAACTCACATCAGACAAGCCCTGTACACAGTCTAAGTAAGGATCATAACTCACATCAGACAAGCCATGTACACAGTCTAAGTAAGGACCATTACTCACATCAGACAAGCCCTGTACACAGTCTAAGTAAGGACCATTACTCACATCAGACAAGCCATGTACACAGTCTAAGTAAGGATCATTACTCACAGCAGACAAGCCCTGTACACAGTCTAAGTAAGGATCATTACTCACAGCAGACAAGCCATGTACACAGTCTAAGTAAGGATCATTACTCACATCAGACAAGCCCTGTACACAGTCTAAGTAAGGATCATTACTCACAGCAGACAAGCCATGTACACAGTCTAAGTAAGGATCATTACTCACATCAGACAAGCCCTGTATACAGTCTAAGTAAGGATCATTACTCACATCAGACAAGCCCTGTACACAGTCTAAGTAAGGATCATTACTCACATCAGACAAGCCATGTACACAGTCTAAGTAAGGATCATTACTCACATCAGACAAGCCATGTACACAGTCTAAGTAAGGATCATAACTCACATAAGACAAGCCATGTACACAGTCTAAGTAAGGATCATTACTCACAGCAGACAAGCCATGTACACAGTCTAAGTAAGGATCATAACTCACATCAGACAAGCCCTGTACACAGTCTAAGTAAGGATCATTACTCACATCAGACAAGCCCTGTACACAGTCTAAGTAAGGATCATTACTCACATCAGACAAGCCCTGTATACAGTCTAAGTAAGGATCATAACTCACATCAGACAAGCCATGTACACAGTCTAAGTAAGGATCATAACTCACATCAGACAAGCCATGTACACAGTCTAAGTAAGGATCATAACTCACATCAGACAAGCCATGTACACAGTCTAAGTAAGGATCATTACTCACAGCAGACAAGCCCTGTACACAGTCTAAGTAAGGATCATTACTCACATCAGACAAGCCCTGTACACAGTCTAAGTAAGGATCATTACTCACATCAGACAAGCCATGTACACAGTCTAAGTAAGGACCATTACTCACATCAGACAAGCCCTGTATACAGTCTAAGTAAGGATCATTACTCACATCAGACAAGCCCTGTACACAGTCTAAGTAAGGATCATAACTCACATCAGACAAGCCATGTACACAGTCTAAGTAAGAATCATTACTCACATCAGACAAGCCATGTACACAGTCTAAGTAAGGATCATTACTCACATCAGACAAGCCCTGTACACAGTCTAAGTAAGGATCATTACTCACATCAGACAAGCCATGTACACAATCTAAGTAAGGATCATTACTCACATCAGACAAGCCCTGTACACAGTCTAAGTAAAGATCATAACTCACAGCAGACAAGCCATGTACACAGTCTAAGTAAGGATCATTACTCACATCAGACAAGCCCTGTACACAGTCTAAGTAAGGATCATAACTCACATAAGACAAGCCATGTACACAGTCTAAGTAAGGATCATTATTCACATCAGACAAGCGCCCAGTACACAGTCTAAGTAAGGATCATTACTCACATCAGACAAGCCATGTACACAGTCTAAGTAAGGATCATTACTCACATCAGACAAGCCATGTACACAGTCTAAGTAATGATCATTACTCACATCAGACAAGCCCTGTACACAGTCTAAGTAAGGATCATTACTCACATCAGACAAGCCATGTACACAGTCTAAGTAAGGATCATTACTCACATCAGACAAGCCATGTACACAGTCTAAGTAAGGATCATAACTCACATCAGACAAGCCCTGTACACAGTCTAAGTAAGGATCACAACTCACATCAAACAAGCCCTATATACAGTCTAAGTAAGGATCATTACTCACATCAGACAAGCCCTGTACACAGTCTAAGTAAGGATCATTACTCACATCAGACAAGCCATGTACACAGTCTAAGTAAGGACCATTACTCACATCAGACAAGCCATGTACACAGTCTAAGTAAGGATCATTACTCACATAAGACAAGCCCTGTACACAGTCTAAGTAAGGATCATTACTCACATAAGACAAGCCATGTACACAGTCTAAGTAAGGATCATTATTCACATCAGACAAGCCCTGTACACAGTCTAAGTAAGGATCATTACTCACAGCAGACAAGCCATGTACACAGTCTAAGTAAGGATCATTACTCACATCAGACAAGCCCTGTACACAGTCTAAGTAAGGATCATTACTCACATCAGACAAGCCCTGTACACAGTCTAAGTAAGGATCATAACTCACATCAGACAAGCCCTGTACACAGTCTAAGTAAGGATCATAACTCACATCAGACAAGCCATGTACACAGTCTAAGTAAGGATCATAACTCACAGCAGACAAGCCATGTACACAGTCTAAGTAAGGATCATTACTCACATCAGACAAGCCCTGTACACAGTCTAAGTAAGGATCATAACTCACATCAGACAAGCCCTGTACACAGTCTAAGTAAGGATCATAACTCACATCAGACAAGCCATGTACACAGTCTAAGTAAGGATCATAACTCACAGCAGACAAGCCATGTACACAGTCTAAGTAAGGATCATTACTCACATCAGACAAGCCCTGTACACAGTCTAAGTAAGGATCATAACTCACATAAGACAAGCCATGTACACAGTCTAAGTAAGGATCATTACTCACATCAGACAAGCCATGTACACAGTCTAAGTAAGGATCATTACTCACATCAGACAAGCCATGTACACAGTCTAAGTAAGGATCATTACTCACATAAGACAAGCCCTGTACACAGTCTAAGTAAGGATCATTACTCACATCAGACAAGCGCCCAGTACACAGTAGCCCAGTCTAAGAAAGAACCTCCTCAGGGAGTTGAGATCATGAATAACAGTTCTGCACAGAGTCTATCACTGAGGCTGCCTACTCGTTACTATTGTGTGGAACTGACCGCTCACATCAAAGACGTCCCCTGTGGACCCTCCCAGTTTCTCTCCAGTCACAAATGAAGCCCGATGGCAGAGTTTGCTCCATATCAAAGCTACATGGGACTAATTCCGCCGATGCTGAGGTATGGAAGTATCCCGTATCTCCAGATGCCTTGGACAACATCAACACGACAATGTTCACCTCCTAATGCAGCCATCGCCTCCAGTGATAACATCCCTGACGAAACCACAGATAAGGGCGGGTAACTCTGACACACCCTAAACGACTTCCGAACTCGGCTAATTTCAGTGCAGTGTGTTTGGCTGTTTGGAATCTATTGATTGGTACTGGTAGAGTCTAGTGAAGCATCCATCAGCTGTACTAGCTGGTCTCCTGTTGCCCTGTCCTAGTCCTAGTGCTAGTCCTAGATAGACAGACAACCAATCTTCTTTTGCTATTCATCTCCAACATTCATGGCTTAATTTCTCAAGCACAAAAATATTCCTTTTGATAATTTAGGCTGGTGATTGCCAATATGTAATCCTTATATATATATATATATATATATGATGAAAGCATGCTTGTGAGTCATGAATAAATCATCGTGATTTCTTCGACAATTGTATTTTCCTATATGAGACCTGGGGGTTGGACAAGTTTGAACTGAATTTTGTTATATATATATATTAAAACAATCAATTCATCTGAACCAATTTCTGAGGAACATTAACACGTATTGGCTTTTTCAGTTGGTCTATTACAGTTTAACTACCGACAGTTTTTAATGTTATTTCAGTTTAAATCCCAAGAGATGATGAAACTTCCAATATCTAGATTTGCAATATAAAAGAATTGATAAAAATTTATAAATTAAGATTTTATAGAAAATGATTGAAATAAAACACAAAAGTAACACATTCAAATTTCATTATGCAAGAAAAACTTTTATAACATTGTCAAATCTCACAAAACAATTATATCTAACAAAATTGAAGGTATCTTTTTTTAAAAACAATATCAATGTTATATCTACAATTTTAAAATATCTAAATTCCAAAACAGACCAAAAATCAAATGAGAAACAACCAAATTGTGTAAAATCAGTGCCTGCTCATCTAGCGAGAGAAATGTGACTTACGTCATAAGCATCATCTGGTTCAACCGTGTATGCTGACTTCAGCATGCCGAACCTTACAGGCGACCCGTGTCAAACTGTAAATATCAAAGGCTTTCACTTCATGGAGCATCCAGGAGGAGCCTTGTCGTGGCTGGCTGGCCGCAGTGACTCCACTATGTATGTATGTATGTATGTAGATATAGTAGCAGTGTAGATCACATAGGTGGAGACAGCACTCACGGCTATACTAGGCTTCAACTACATACAGGGCGTGGGCCTATAAGCTACGTGTGATAAATGCCTGCCTCAAAACCACATCATTTTATTGTCTTAACCAATTGCGGCATGTAATTATCAAAACTTCAATACAACAAAAGCTTTTCCTTCAGAACAAAAAATCTGTCAAAAATTTATTTTATTTTCATCATATACATTTTGTTGCACAAGTTTAAATGACCGTCTTAGAATAAGTGAAGTTAATATGATACACTTTGACAAATACAAATAAAAATCTGTAATTTGACATAATTTGTAATGATTATTTATTTTGATTATTCATCTTGATCATCAGTTTAAATTAGTTCTGTTGATGTAAACTTTCCTATTTTGTCGTTATTTAGTTTCTGGTGAGGTAAAGTGAGGTATTCACGGAGATGCTGGAGAGCATCTCGGAAGCACAAGATGCTGAACACACAAGGGCGGGTCGGTCGCTGCTGCCCGCCTAGCGACCAACTAATCAGGACTATCCTACCTCCCAACCTCAACCGTTTACCCAGACATAACCACGCAAACACTCTCACTGATTTCTTGAGGTGCGGTCAGTTTACCAAAATCTAACATTTCCTTGTTCAGAGGGATGCATGGCCCGACCCTCCCCTGGGGGAAACAGAGGAGACACTTAACCCTCGGTTGCTGGGACAGTTTCTGTAGAATATAGCGATCTTCACTATATGTCAAATAGTAAGACTGTTTCCGCTATTTATCAAACAGTCTGACAAAAGTTGTCTTCCGCCAATTGAAGTGGCCTTGACCTTCCAGATATAGGAGAAGGAGTTTTATGGATATACAACTTCTTTGTTGCAGGAATGCGACAATTCGATGTAGATGGCAAACGCCGTTATCAAGGAAATGATTTCCCCCCTTTAGGCTATAGGCACCCTCAGCCCATTGAGACAGCATTGCGTGACACTCACCTTACTATTAGGGGCCGTGTTTTGCTGTGAGCATTCTGAGATCAATACTTAAAGGGAAAGTTCTATCACCAATCTATTGGCAGCATTCGAGGGCTTCTGCAAATGATAATGCCCTGAAAAACAACGTTACCCCTATTACAGCTCAAATGGATGGGATTTGTTCTTTAGTACCCGAATTCTTCTACAAGTTTAAATTACAGTTGTATATGAAGAAAACAGCAAAAAACGCATTGGGTTACGCCGAGAACAACTGTTACGTCACAGGCGAAGAATGACGTCATAGACGCTTGCGTTTCACGGCTGTTTCGAACCTGAACGGAATGTCAGCCGTTAATCGGGAAAACAAAAGCAGTCTTTGTCTAATGATTATCATACTGATGCATGGTGAAATAATACAAATCACCGAATCGTTGAATATTTAGCATGCGTACTTTACCAAGGCTATCTAAATCTAACATTGAAGGTCTACCGGAGGTGACGGATAACGATATTCTTTTTTATTTTGTTTAAAACACACAAAAATCAGTGCGGTTGAATTGTCAAATCACGATTATAATATTATTTGGCAAAAATATGTATCCTTTTTTGAAAGAAAGACATGTAAAACGGTTTAAAATGTTTCGAGTCGATACGCTCATTTGGTCGCCATATTTTTTGAAATTTCAAAAGAAGATTCTAAAGTGACGCCACTTAGAAACGAAGTGATAATGGTTCGTCGTTAGCATTGAGAGGGCCGTTATCATTTGCAGTGGCCCGCTCATTTCTGATAACAAGAGGGCGGTTTCATGATAATTCCATCAATTTTAGTTATAATAACTAATCATCCATCAATATTCTCAGAAGTAATATTTCGTTTTCGTTTAAAGGTTGGACTGACAGGACTGAGTTGAAAATTGTGATTTAATTATTTAAAATGTTCAAAATTTTGTTTACAAAAATAGAGCCATTGGCTTTGTAGCTCATCAGGCTTAAAACAATAAACTAAATAAATTTCAAAATGTTAATTTTCCAGGAGAATTTATCACATATATAACAAGTGGTTGTCACTAAGGTGACATGATCCCCCGCTGCAAATTAATACTTCAAAATTGAAAAATAATGTCAAAATCAGCGACATCGACTGTCAAACATGTCGGAAAAGTCAAAGCTCCACTGTGACCTTGAGAATAATGTCAAGGTCACTAAAATCTAATCAGCGCTTTGTCTTCCCTAGGAGGTGCTTTGTGGGTATATGATGGAATTCCTGTGAATGGTTCTTGAGATATCCCGCTGACAAGCTTTACATGTGCATAAACATGCCGAAAAATTCAAAGTTGCGCTGTGACCTTGAAAATTATGTCAAGGTCACCAAAATCTAATCAGCCCTTTGTCTTTCCTTGGAGAAACTATGTGTAAAATATGAAGAGACTCCAGTGAATGGTTCTTGTGATATCCCGCTGACAAGGGTAAAATGACAAAGTCTCGTCGTGACCTTGAAATGAAGGTCAAGGTCATAAACCTCTATAGGTACATTACTCTTCCCATGATGAACCCATATGCAAAATATGAAAAGAATCCAGTGAATAGTATTTGAGATATTCCATTTCGTACGGACGTACGTACATACGGACGTACGGACGGACGCAGCCGAATACTATATCCCCCACTTCACGCTAAACGCGCGGCGGGGGATAACAAATTTGAAGTACTTGAGAAAAAGATTAATTTTTTTTTTTTTAGGTTTTGACCTGTGACCCCAAATAGGGTCATAAGGGGTCACCAAATATACAGTTTAGAATCCCTTTTGGATAAGGAGTCTGCACACAACTTTTCAGCTCTCTAGGCCTTACAGAACTGGAGAAGAAGATGAAAATAGCTTTTTAAGGTTGTGACCCCTGGACCCCATTTGAGGTCATTGGGTCATGAAATCTACAATTTAGAATCCTCCTTGCCCAAGGAGTTTGCACACAACTTTTAAGCTCTCCAGACATTTTTGAACTGGAGAAGAAGATGCAAATAGATTTTTAAGGTTGTGACCTCTGTGACCCCATTTGGGGTCATGGGGTCATGGAATCTACAATTTAGAATTCCCATCACCCAAGGAGTCTGCATATAAAATTTCAGCTCTCTAGAGTCATTGGTTCTGGAGAAGAAGTCGAAAAAGCGAAAATTTTACGGACGGACGCCGGACGCCATGCCATGCCATAAGCCCATCTGGCCTTTCAGGCCTGATGAGCTAAAAATTCAATATATTGGCTTTCCATCCCAAAATGTGTCTGCAAGGTGCATTTCAATATGAGTTCAGGCATATCAACAGTGTAATAAGTTTGAGATAACAAACATGGGTCTGTTACGATTCACACATTATCTCATCGGGAAGGAGAGAAACTTTCCATTTCTGAAATGATTATCTGAATGACATCACAAATCACGAAGTGTAATGTTATCAAGATATATATCATATCTTCTAGCCTACTCTCTGGACTGACGAACTCCTGTCCTTCAGTAACCACTGTGTTTAGAAACTTACCTCCACTGAGGCAGTTAACTCAAACATCAAGTCATACTTCTGAGAGACTGAAACTTGTTCATACTCGGAAGAGTCCTTGATTTGTCTTGGGTTAAAAGGAGGGTTTTATAGAGGTTTTTTTTGTGGAAAAGAAATTCTAGAGGATAGCCCCGTTTACACAAATATGCTACTAGTATATGATTAAAACACAGTAAAATTAAGAGATAATGATATAGGCAATATATTTGATAATTTTTTATTTCACAACTTGATAAAGACAAGCGCAAATTTGTTGAAGCCATAAATTCATCGGCGGCTATAAGGGGAGAAAGGTTAGCTAAGGCACAACAGCAAATCATTTATTATTTTTATGACAAGTTATGTGTTACTATGTGAACATTCTATCAGTGTATATCTTTTATTATCAAAAAATTAGGTACAATATAGCATGTTTTCATTTCATGTAATGCACAAAATCCAAGATGGCGGATAAAGAGGCAAAGGGATTCCCTGATCTTACTATTTGTGTTCCCAGTAGTAGGATGGTTAAAGGGTGTGACGTCGAAATGTTTAAAATACATGTGGATACCATTTCAGGCTTATCTCTTCAGCAGCAGGTTTTAACAACAGTCAACATGCTGGGGCAGCCATGATGGAAATGATGGAAATCGGATCTGACGAGGCCAATTAAATAAAGCTGTTATCATGTTTTATTTATAACTTTTCACACAACATGTTCTTCTTATCCATATATCCTCCATTAATTTGACATGCTTAAACAATCAAATCCTATCATATATTTATGGTGCTAAAATAAATCTTGTTTTATCATATTTTATTCATATTCTTTCATGTTCATTTAAATAACAAAAGAATATTATAGTTTATTGTTTCACAACACTAACTTGCATGGATAACATATGATCCATATATATCTACATATATATCTACATATTGATATATTCCTTGCTTCACACAGTGTATTCCAGAAAATGTTACTGTGTGTATGTGTATGTGTATATGTATATGTATATGTATATGTATATGTATATGTATATGTATATGTAAATGTATATGTATATGTATATGTATATGTATATGTATATGTATATGTAAAATGTGTGTATGTGTATAAATATATAATATGCAATCAAAATTCTGAATAGTGGTGACATGATAGCTTACCCTGAACTCAAAAACATAAATTTATCTTGATTCATTATTAACAATTATATTTATCAATTTCAAACTGTCCCCTCCATCAGTGTACTTCCATCTCAACCCAGGTTGCATACTCCAAAGGGCGTTGAGAATGAAAAAAAAAAAGGAACGATGTTGGTCCTTATACCAGGGTAATAATGTCTGTAGCGCTTTGAGCATGCACTTGGTGTATGGAGGCTAGCGCGATATAAGTACACTGTATTGTATCTCCCTGATGGATTGAGTTTCACATCAACATAATATATATATACATACAAACATTGATATGCAAATGTTGTGGCATGAGCTGTACAAAACTGTCTTAAGCTAATGTGTGCAGTCAGAGAAGATACTAAGTCATCTGCAAATACATATCCTACATCCCATCTTTCAATGATTATGAAAATAGATGTATTTAAGATAAGAAATATTCTACAAATACTAAAAAAAAAGGTGAGGTGAGGTGAGCTAGGGTTTAACGCTATTTTCAAGAGTATTTCACATATATCACGGCTGCTAGTATTATTGCAGGGAGAAAGCCCGCAACGCGATGTGGCTATGCATTGCGGTGAAACCTGCGAGCAACGGTTGGAACTAGCGAACCATGGGTGGTACTGCACTGAAATTCAGTGTAGCATTGCACCCAAAGCTTACTGCATGTAGAACAGTTCTCTACTGCAGACAAAGTTGCCGTGCCCCTGGCGGGATTCCTACCATGGACCTCTTGATCCGACACCAACCGGGCTAACCACTGCGCTATCCCGCCCCTTAAAAAAAATAAAATAAAATATAAACAAAATATAAAAAAAAAAATAAATAAAATAAAATAAAATAAAATAAAAAAAAATTAAAAAAAGAGCCATTGGCTCTGTAGCTCAGCAGATCATGCCTTATGCCAAGGCCAAAATGTGAAAACTTTACAGATGGACGATGCCCAATGTTGGCCATGACAGAAGTCCATGGGGTTTTATAAGCATGTTGAGATAAACACCAAGCACTCGTCACTAAATCACAGTTCACTATACAGTCCGACCCCGTTTATCCGCACACTTCCGTACAGTTGGAAGACATCCAGATAGCAAGATGTGCGGTAAGAAAATCATTATTTGCATAGAAATGCACAGAAAAGATTTGAAATATTGACGTGCGTATGGCAGGGTTTCCAGATGTGCGGGGTCAGGTTAAACAAGGTTTCACTGTATTATGAAAGTTATCAAAATAAAGTTATCATATATTGTGAAGGGATACAAAACCTTTTATTATCCAAATTTATGACTTTTTCTTTTGTTGTAAGTATAATTATGTAAGTATTTACAAACCTTGTAAAGATAAGAATATATTCCCATTGTATATGACAAGCACCTGGACAGCTCCTTCAGTTAGTAAGAAGCTTCTTATGGTATTTGACATTGTCATATATTGTTGACAGTTACTGTTGTCAGATCATTTTGTAGACTCAAATTGTCAAATCAGACCTAGTCATATATTGCAGAACAAACTGTTGAGTGTAGAATCTGAAATCACTACCTTTGAAAGCAAATTAAGCCATTCCCAGTCATTATCTGTGTAAATTTGACCAAATTTATTTGTGTAAAGAAAAGTAATTATGTTTTCAAAGGATATGTCATATAACATTTCCAATATTTTAAGAATGTTCTCAACACTGCATTCTAAATATCAAATATAGCACTCCTTATAGCACACTTATTGTGTATCATCCTGCTCTGTATATATAATTGGCCGTTGACCCTTTAACCTGAATAAAAGTATTATTATTACACTTGACAAAGCTGGATGGACAACTAGTTGATAACTTGTTTGCACCATGTTGAGTTGTAGAAATTTGCTTCATTTTTTCTCATGATCATTGAGTTTTTCAAGACTAGTTAAGTAAAAGATGAATGAAATGAAAACACATCAAAGACACACACTGTTATAGGAGTCAAAAGTCATACTATTTGAGCATTTTATAGAAGCACTTTACTATGTCTGCAACTTATATAACTAAACTGCAAAAGTCATTCTTGATATGTTATTCATATTTAAAGTGTAAATTTTAGTAGGAAAAAAAATAATGTAAATATCAAGCATGAAAATTCACAAAACCATTTTCTATCAAAGCATTGATTGTATGCATACATCTATACTGTTATCCCAATCAATTTATCAATAAAAATAGCTTTTGATCACTCATGGGTGACAATTCAATATGATTTGTTCAGTAATTATATCGTCTGTCTATTCTATCAAGGTAACCCTGAGGTAAGTGTATCTGATTAGACCTGCTAATTACATGACCCACTTACATACACACATCTCAGTCGGTATTCACATTAAGGACCTCTGTATATCACATCACGGCTATATATAAGTGTCAGATTTACCTGAGACTGCCAGGTTAGAGTTAACGACCCGGCAGGTGAGATAGGTATTCAAGGTGTGTCGGCTGCTGGCAGGGATCCAAGGGGGAGTGGCAAGGGACTCACGGCTACCTACAGCTCATGCACTGATAACTCTACCTTGTCCCTGCTTGATTTATGCTACACTTCCGTGAGTCTGTCATACCCCAGCCAAGCTAGTTGTGCCCCATACCTCGATATAACAGATTTGAGATATTAGTTACAATTTTCATTATGTATGTACAAAATTCAACCATACACCCCATTAAACATGTATTGGACCAACACCCTGGGACAGAGCTCTGCATTTGCATTCAATATTCATATATATATTATAAACTTTATAGCCTGATGAGCTAAAATCTAAACTTCCTAGCCCCACTAGTTTCAGAGGTGTGAAGTCGCAAGGAGGTTTGAGGAGGACACTCTGCCACACCCATATCTGAGGGGGGATCAAGACCAAATAAAGACCATGTAATAAATAAAGATGACATATGTAATTATTCTTGAAATTTAGCTTTGTTAATTGGTTTTGCAGAAGAAGTCTTTTAAAGATTTTATTGAAAATAATTGAGGATGGGTGAGGACCAAATGTAAACATTTTGATCCCCTATATGACAGGTACCTCCCCACAAAACTTAAGCTTTGAGGGTGCACCGGTTCTGGACATTGAAGCATGTGAAAAGTTTACAACCTAATGCCATATTATATCATCTGATAGCTAGAAATGAAAGTTTGAAAAGTGGTTGTGATGACCACGAAAACAATGCCAACATTTTAGGAAAAAATAAATTGACTGATTCATAAGATGCCGTGAAAGAAAAGTTTGAAACGTAGTCTAAACATTGTGGTGACCTTGAAAATAAGGTCATACAAAAATCGACTCGTGTCTGCTTAATGCCTCCATGTAGGCTGAAACCCAATTTTGAAGACATTGGGTGTAATGGTTCATGTGATATCATGTTAACAAGATACGGGACGATAGAATGCCCCTGAATACATAGTCCTCCAATTCTCTACTTTGTGCCGGGGAATAATCCGTGTATAAAATAGCTTCTGTCCAACAGCCCTTAACATGGTTATTGTATTTTGGACAGGCAACTGTTGGAGGTTTTTCTTTGATTTAGCTGTTAAAATTGAAAAAATAGTCTTTTCAAGCTTAACAATTCATACATAGGTATCTTTCACACTTGTATCATCAATGTTATGAGGGGCAGAATACATCGGTTAACAACCCTTGGTTGGAAGAACTGAAACACCGAACTTTAAAACATCTGTCGTGATCTGAAAGATCATTCGGAGATCTAAACTTATTATTCTAAATCCACAAACAAGACACAAGTAACTGGACAACAGTTGGTAGAAGGAAGTCATTTGAATTAAAGAGCCATCACGGATGTTGATGAAAATATCAAAATTTTTCCAAAAATCTATCTCCGTGAAATAAATACACTTAATTTTTCCCTAATTTTCCCAACTTAAAATAAGCCGAGAAATTGCATTAATTAGTAAAGGTGTTTTCCAGTCTAAATATAGATCCAGTCTATTATTTTCAAGCGCAAAGCATTATGGTCTAGCTCATACACAGTAAACAAAGACACGAAATAATAACAAAAAATATGAGCAATGAAAGAAATCAAAATATATAATTTTTTGATGGTTATTTATTTACCATTTCATTTAATTATGTATTTGCTACAGATATTGGAATAATTGTTTTACCCAACTAGGTATTTTACTTGAATTTTATAATTAATGAGAGTAAAAATTTGTCATAATTTGCTGGTCTTATCTCAATAAAAAGAACATTAAACAGGAAATAATTTATATATTCTCAGGACATTTATAGAAACATAGTTTGTAAAGCAATCGTCACATTCAGTAATGTGTGACAAGGGTACTTTGCAAGAGAGACACATGCAGCACGTGCAGCACATGGGTTGTTATGGCGACTTGCGCTAGAGACGAGCCTTCACGCTTCGGAAGCGCTTGCTGTTTGTGTAGTACGTATTACGCAAAAAAGGGGACTCTGTTTATATACGTCAGATACCCGTAGCGCGCGCTAGTCGAAGTGATACTTCTCTTTGAAACCAAATTGCAATACATTGTCGTGATATGAAAATTATTTAACATATGCCATGTTGTAGATACAAGATTTCTCTGGCGAATGACGTTATAAGTATATTTTCCAAAAATTTGAAACACTAACATCCGTGATGGCTCTTTAATCATTGACTCAAGTATTCCTTCAGGCTATTTGACGACAATATGGTACCATGGTACAGCATTCATTAGTCAATAGATACATTATTGAGATGAGGTGAGGAGAGTTAGGGTTTAACGCTGCTTTCAAGAGTATGTCACGGCTGCTAGTATTATTGCAGGGAGAAAGACTACAATGCCATGTGGCTATGCATTGCGGTGAAACCTGTGAGCAGCAGCTGGAACTAGCGAACAATGGGTGATACTGCACTGAAATTCAGTGTAGCATTTCACCCAAATCTTACTGCGTGTAGAACAGTTCTCTACTGTAGATTAAGTTGCTGTGCCCCTGGCGGGATTTGAACCACAGACCTATTGATCTAAAGTCAAACGCGCTAACCACTACGCTATCCCACCCCCTACATTATTGAGACATTTTTCTTACCAATAATTAAGTCCATTACATCGCTGGGTTCATCTCAATTCGGAACAAAAATCTCAATGAAATCCAGGAAGTTATGTCCCCAGTGCACACAGCCACACTTCATATCCTACTACAGATTGTAAGAATCCGTACGTGAGCAGATCATGACTAATAACCCATGTACCCGACTCGCGAGCAAAAAAAAGTAAACATCTTCTGTGTAAAGGTAACTCTAATCACAGATCCTCCTCGGCAATCAGAAATGAATAGGGGTCATTGCTAAACACAACAAAAGCTTTAGGTGAACTGATTGAATAAACATTGCCCATCCCTCCCCTCCCCGGACACAACGCAGCGAGCTGTATCGCGTGTCAATCACCGACACCTTTGTATGGCAGGAAGAGCTAAGTATGTGAAGAAAAGCTTCACAAATTGGTGGTGTTACGGTAAGATGTGGGATGAAGGTAATGAGTGATAGTGTTATTGATCCAACTACTCACAGTATTGCTGGCTTGAGCATTGAGGTGTGTATCACTCGATCTGAAAGAAGAAAGCAGGGATTAGTCAAGTCACGCTGTCATTAGTCTTTGTTGTCCTGTTTATCCACTAACACAACATTCTGTATGTCAACATTGTCACACTCCAGTAATTTCTCAAAATCATCTGTTCTTTTTTTAAATGCATTGAATTATGACTTCACTTTCATTCTTTATTTGTGCCAATAACTAAAACCTTGAATTATATGTCAGTGCAGTGAACATGCTTGTAGTACTCACAGAAATACAATGAGGTAGGGGTGACTATTGACCAACAAGGACTATTGCGATAGCGATAGTCTATTGTGACAAGCTATTGTGATAACAATAGTTTATTGTGATGTCATCTACAATTGTGATAGTTTATCAATAAACAAAATGAAATAAATTTCAGAATAAACAGTGTTTTTATTGTCTTTACTCTTAAATGAATTCTTCCAACGTGACAGAACTGTTTAGGGTGTTCCAGCATTGTTCTAATTTGACTTTGAGATTCAAGTAAACAATTGAATTGACTGAACTACTGAAACTATAGATAGTTAGCGGGGCTATTGAAACTATCGATAGTTAGCGGGGCTATTGAAACTATCGATAGTTAGCGGGGCTATTGAAACTATCTATAGTTTCCTAAAATTGCTATTGAAAAAGTACTATCGGTACAGCAACTGCAACTGAAGCGGTGAGTCGATAGTTGGATCTATCGTTACATCCCCCACAATGGGCTGCGTTCACTGGGATAAGTGTTCCTGAAGATGGTCTGTTGTATAGTCGGTTTTACAGAACATGACTTCTCTTCCTTAGGACAGCCCACTGATTTTGGGGAAGAACTTGTATAAAGGTTTATGAGAAAATGACTGCTACGAGCCTATTTGAGGAGGGTCTTATGCAACTCTACAAACTTTGAATAATCCCCTAGGTGCAAGGTACCTACCCACAAAATTTCAATTTGGAGGGTGCAGTGGTTTTGCATGCAGCCTTTAGACAACTTAGACTTATCAAGATGTTTGATTATTTACACCGATTGTGAGTATACATGTTGGTTGATTAAAGAACTGCGTAACATTATTCAAGGTTCATTACACAAACAAATTTAATCTTTTAGGAAATGATGGGGATTAAAGGTGCTGTTGCACGTCTTTTGCAAATTTGGTTTCTCAAATTTGTTATTTATTATTAAACATAAATCTATGTCAGGGGGTTAAACATCTGTTTACACGACCTGTCATATGCACAGAAAACAGTTACCGGTATTGAAAGAAATGGTGCGAGGTATAAAGCAACAGTGTTGTGGAACTCTTCAGTGTGAGAGGTAGATTGTTGGTCTCGTGCAAATTTGAGAGTTCAGACAGCAATATGGTCGACCATTCTATCATGGTACTACAGTCAGGCCTCGATAATCCGAATGCTTCCGTTTTTCATAAAACAACGTTCGGAGGGTGAAATGTTCGGACTACTGAGATGAACCAAACAAGATGGAGTTGATTATCTTTGCATCTACAAACAGACGAGAACGTATTTAGACTATCAAATGAGTTTGACACGCTGGATATTTATAACTATCACACAAAATGAGAAATTTCAATATATTACAATCACAAACTACTGACACACAGTGTAAAACTTTACAATTTATTAAAATCACAAACTACTGACACGCTCAACTCCCTTGTCAATCCACTGTCATTCTAGTTTACCGATTCAATCAGTGTGATCATCGCTTGTCACCGGATTAATGAAGCAGAAATAGTTGTAATTAACTAATCCGTTATGGCTAATTGGCGTTCAGATTCGGAAACGGAATCAATGGATTAATGAATCAACATTTAATGAGTTTATACAGAGATTAGTTCGGTTACAGCTTGCTACCGTTCGGACACTACGAGATTCGGATTATCGGTGGCCCGACTATCGCGGCTTGACTGTACATTTAAAACTCTACCATGAGTGTTTATGTATCGCTACATCAGTTAGATCATTTGAACTACCTTTGAGCGGATATTTTAATGTAAACACCTTAAATGGCCGCTCGAAGGGATATTGACTCGCATGGCTTAACCGAACAATGTAAACTGGTTTTAGAACTCTTTTTATTGATTCAGGAGTATTATAAATTTATTCATTGTTACCTGGTAAGGATAACAAATTTACTCATAGGTTTTATTATAAAAACAAGTTAGCAATATTGTGTCCTTTTCCCTTCAATTCTAGAATGTTAAGTTCAGCAAAGTAGACATTGATAATGTCATCCAAGCAAGTGTTGCATATCAATATTTGTGAGAAGAAAAATACATCTTCATGAATTGCAGGAATCAACTGTGATAAACAACAGTGACAAAGAGTACATAAAAAGTTAATGTTTACAAATAGCCATTGTAAGTCATCCAGAAGTAAGCCTTATCTGTATTACCATCAGGACCAAGTTTTTTATTTACATGAAAATCCTGCAAATCTCCAGCTCACTGACGGGGAACATAGGGCTCAGCCAAGCATGCATTGTTTAAGGGGTACTAAAACTGAAGCAAGCAATGGACCAAGCCCTGCTCTAGCCCCAGGCTCCAGCTCTCCCCTCTGGTCATGTGAGAGATGACTTGCCAACGCCCACTTCCAAACATGCCCCATGGCATGATTTATGTGCCTTGACATACTTGAATGAACTCACAAAATATGGGTGGGGCACTGGGGCATGTGACAGACAACCTAGCCCTGACTTGTAAGTGACAACAATGAGCCCTTGTGAACTGGGGACCTGGCACCCTGCCAACCTGACCTGCTGTGTGAACCAAGTCAGCCTGAAGCACTGTGGAGAGGGAGGGTAGCACCGGGGAAGTGTGGGGTGCAACAGAGAGGGTGGGTAGGGTTAGGGAGGTGTGGGGTGCAACAGAGAGGGTGGGTAGACCTGGGGAAGTGTTAGGTGAGACAGAGAGGGTTGGTAGCGTTAGGGAAGTGTTGGGTGAGACAGAGAGGGTGGGTAGGGTTAGGGAGGTGTGAGGTGAGACCGAGGGTTGGTAGCGTTTGGGAAGTGTGAGGTCTGACAGAGAGGTTGGGTAGGGCTAGGGAAGTCTGCTGTGCAAAAGAGAGGATTGGTAGGGTAAGGGAAGTATAAGGTGAGACCAAGGGTGGGTTATATAGCGTTAGGGAGTTGTGGGGTGTGACAGAGAGGGAGATGACGGTCAGACTGGGTGAGTAGCCGTAGGGAGATGGGGATCAGGATGTTCTGGTCAAGAGTAGTGTCTGGGGGTTGGACAATGAGGGAGGGTATAGATCTGGGCTTGGAGTCAGTTACAGCTCTGAGAGGGTAAGGGGGCCCATTTTGAACCAGGTCAGCCTAGGGCAGGGAGGTTGGGACGCTTCACTGCATGGTAAAATGGTAGTGAGTATAGCGCCTTTGCAACTTTGACTTTTCAAGCATTGATCAATAATATAAGGGAAAGAGTATATAGTATTGGCGGATGCTAATGGCCAGTAATGCGGGGTAGTTTGACAAACCCCAGGTGAACCCCTCTTTACAATTTGCGATTATGTTTTTTTTCTATTATAATTTTCAAATGTGTTTGAATTTTTGAAAGAGGAAAAGACTTCAGAAAGGCTAATTTGTTACATGTATGCTGTTATACATTTATTCTCCAAGGATATGAACTGGTCAGTGAACTGCTGTTAATATATTAAACTATTCCCTGTCAATGTAGTGTTACTTCATGAATAGTGATAGTGGTGTATGGAACTGTCAGTCACCTGATATGTTGACTTGAGGACAGCGGGAATTGGTTTGTTTACAACATAACGGATATAACTGTTCTGTGCCGTGAAACTATAACATTAATCACATTCAACTAATTATTTAAAACAGATACAAAGATACATAATACGCTTGACATACTTACTGTTTGTTATCGTCGACGTAATCATCCACTGTTTCTGCAAATGTAAACACGAGAAGTTATAACCCGAGTTAAAGATGCGAGAAGACATGCATCATTGCACGCTAACAGTAAAGCTTAGCGGAGAGCGAATCCCAGTAAACAAATGTATGAATGACCGGCTTCACAAAAAGCGATCAGCTGATCACGCTAATAACACAGTTCACACGTGCTTCGAGATAGGAAAGCGGAGAAAAGGAGCAAGTGCACAAGACATACTGCGTGTGTTGGCACGGTGCCTGTACATGGGCCTGACAGCCCTGCCTTCCTACACTACAGCACAACCAACTTGGTCTACGCTAGTAGACTCGATCACCGTGCAATGATCCCTGCACCAGTCGAGGGTTGACGCGAGAAACGCCCACCTCCACTGAATAACGATACACTGCATAGATTCAATGTGTACTTACCTTCAACTACAGGCTCGCGAACTTTGCGGGTGACTACTTGTCTTTTACGTTTCCTCTGTATTGAAGAAATACTGAAATACGATCCGACATTACTCTGTGAGGATGTCAGCCCCGAACCGTCCGCCATGTTGATATGAAGACCACGCCTAACATCCGGGCAACTCCTAGGACACACCCACCTCTCGCTCGGCAGTCGGGACGTGACGTCACATAGCAAGGTGCTTGCATCCCTTCCCTCTAATTCGAAATGTCTGCAGATGCTCCTGCATGCATAAACATTTAGTGCATCTATCAAGTAATTAGGTTCATTAGTGACATAACTTTCCTTGTTATCTTTACAGGGTTCATGTTTTTACATAATGCTTTCTCTGAAAGTTGGAGCCTGGGTCAACATCTTATCGTTTTGCTCATGATCAACTCAACCTTGTCTCTGCAATGTATTTTCTGTCTTAAAACAATTATTTTGTTGCAATGATTAAAAACTATTGCTTTTCAAGGTAAGTTATTACAAATCAACAAAATATACATATATATATATATGTTTTTGTTTTAAGTTTCCCAATTAAATAACATTATGTAAAACATTCCAGGACAAACTATCCGAGTTGCTGTATTAGTAGGTTGTGCCATAAAATGTCACAGTGTTTAGTCGCGCTAACCGTGCAGTAAATATAGGTCTGTGCTGTTTCCGCTAAGGAAACCAGGAGTTGGACGTTCTGTCAACTAAAATCCTTTCTCTGTGTGCTTGGTAACTCGCAGAGGACGTGTGGGGATTACAGTGTGTTTATACCGCGATTCAATTAAAATATTATAATATATTGAGAGGAATCACGTACCCTTGGTTTTGCGACTATAATTCTAACTTATGAAATGATTATAATATAAAATGCACCATCGATGTTGATGAGCATACACCATGCGAGTAATCGCGTTGCATTATTAACTGGACGCTGTCAGATTGTAACGGTATTTAAAACACGATCGAATTTCTGAGTCCACATTGGGATGGAAAGAACTAGACTCACTATATTATGAATTTATTTTTAAAAATATATGTATTTTCAATTGATGTACGGGTTTTCTTAATTTTATCTGAATTTCTTGGGATAAAAAGGCAAGGAATTTATGGATGATCAACCTGGTTTGAACATATTTTATTTCAATCAAAATGAAATCGGGATTGGTAAACAAGCAAACACAGCTTATGTGACTGCCTCTCCCGAAAGGATGATCAACTTCTGTATCTAACAATGGCGCATTTCGGTGTATATCCTTATCATATGTTACCAATCTATAGCGAAACGTCGCCATTGTAAAATAAAGAAGTTGATCATCCAAAAATTCCTTGTCTTCTTCATCGCACCAAATTAGAATGCCTCCCAAACGGTTTATATTCAGATACATGTATATAGCTTTGTTTGCTAAAACAAAACAAAAAACATCTAGACTGTGTCCAGGGATGTTCAATAACACACAGTCATGATTGGTGAAGGACCAGGTAAGCAGCTCACGCGTGTTGTCATGGAGACGACGTGCTCTATAACACACATGTGTACAGATATGTTGAGTGTCTGTGTTCATTGTTATAGTATATTCACGACTCTCAATCCCCCCAAAAATACAAGAGGGGAAGAAAAACGATGTTAAAGCCGTTCACAATCACGTTTTCTTAACCGTAAGTTTGACACAGTGCTAATATGTATTCAAATTTGAGCTCCGATGCAAGATTAGTCGTACATTTGATGAAGATAATAATTAAACCCAGGTACTGACATTTTTTGTATTCATTGTTATCAACAAAATTATTGTATCACCATCTGCTCATCAAACAAATACAGCAACTGGGATAGTTTGTCCTGGAATGATTTACAACCATATATGCGTTGATAGATAACAGAAACATATCAAGTAAGTCAGTTTAACTTTTATTACATGTGTTTTGTGTAAACACATCGCACGATTCGGCCTACTTATAAATAGAAGGAGGCAATCTAAATTGGAACTAATTGATAAATATCGACCAGGCCGCTTAAATTAGCCCTATTTATAATATTGATGTCTATATTACTTTTAAATTTATGTCGATATAAAACACCACGTGAGTTAAATTCCCCGCCATCTGTGTATTGTCTGTGTCAGTAGGTGCCCATAGCAATCACTCAACCGGAGGGATGTCACGTTCAATTAACATCGAAACGAACCCGAGTTGTGCCGAAGTTTACCGAGTGATGCTCGTATCGTTTGTGGGCGTGGCTGGTCGCTGTCACAGCATGGCTGTCAGCCATGTAAAGTTCGCTGCCATAATGGATGCGTTCCCGTGAATGTTTCCAGTGTTCCTGGAACGATATTACATGTTCTAACGGCTTTTCAGATATATATAATAAAATCATCCCGGTATTTTCATCCAATAAATAAAGCTATTCAGATAGTGTTAGAAAAGCCGCGAACTTGCTTTGTTTTGGTGACTATAACTAGCTAGGCATATAATGAATTTGTTTTCGGAAAATGGTTACGTCTTAATTGGCACAATGCCAGACTTTCACTATCTGGGTAGATTTTGATTTAACAACACGAGGGTCAAGTCGAATGCGTAGTCTTACACTCAGACTCTGAAAAAAGTATTTATTCTTAAAATATCACCATGTTATTAAATATTGAAAAGGAGACATTGAGAAATCAAATTATCAGAAAACGAAGCTAGGCTCCTTTTCAATGTTTTCTTTAACTATTTTGATCAGAGTCTAAGTGTTAGACCAGTCGAATGCGCTTCGACGTGTTTACCTAATAATTCCAACGAGTATCCAAATATACCGCAGCTATCAACACGTGCAATTTGAGTTTCCGTGTAAAAAAATAATAAACAAAATAAAAACAATATTTCTATTTACCTAATCTAATAAATAATTCCTGTATATATACAGGGACTGCGTGGCCTATCTACATGTGACTCGTTTGAAAGGGATCTGCACTATTCACGATGCCTGCGTGTGACGTAATATTTGGAGTGGCCATAGCATTATGATAGTACCGTTAGCGTACGTTCTTCACTCGATCGGCATGCACCATAGTGTCCAGGTGCCCGTTCCGGCGTATGATTTGCGAACTCGATACTTGAGGCGGAAATCAAGCACAGCCCCAGTGACTTAATTAGAAACACGTGTTGATGGTCGTCTCTCTATGAGGGAAATATGGATGCTGTACTTCTTGCTTCAATCGCCCATGTAAAGCATGTGTGCTGCAGTAGGATACGAAAAACCGTTCTGATCACTTGCAAACACTCCACGAATATCGGTTATTGACTTATCGTAGCAATGTGCATGAAATCATCACTTTGCAACCAACAGACCAAAGACATTCAAAAGTGTCGAATAAAAGAGAGAAATCCCAAATACAATGTATATTTCTCCCTGCGAAGATAGATGTTATTAAAGCAGTGGATTCGTTAAACAAAATCAGCGAGCCTCCGAATGCATTCTCCATTTTAATCCATGTAGGCCTATGACGTCACTAAACATACATTTGTGATCAATTGATTCTTCCACGCACGTTCATCGCGCAAATCTTCCACGCAAAGCGATGTGACTGTCAGCCAGAACTCCTGCATTTCATGTGTTTCAACACGATCCCCATGCGTTTCACGCTTCACCAGTCTTGTGTAGAATACAGGGTTCTTACTGACAAACAATTATATGGTTTCTAACAGGCCTTCGTAGCCTAATGGATAAAGGCGTTGAGCAATAGACGAAGGGTTGCATGTTCGATTCCCGGGTAATGCATTATACACACATATAAATTAACTCTCCGTCAAGCATATCTCTCTACAACTTCCCCTCCAAGTCATAACACGCGACAGTCTCCGTCACTGGCTAATTAAAATCTTGTTGCATTAACTGTTCTGTGATAACGTAGCTCAGCGGTCACTGTTCAGCTAGATGACCGGTCACTGTTCAGCTAGTATATATATAGACGCAGCGGTCACTGTTCAACTAGACGCAGCGGTCACTGTTCAGCTAGACGCAGCGGTCACTGTTCAGCTAGTATATATATAGACGCAGCGGTCACTGTTCAGCTAGATGCAGCGGTCACTGTTCAGCTAGATGCAGCGGTCACTGTTCAGCTAGATGCAGCGGTCACTGTTCAGCTAGATGCAGCGGTCACTGTTCAGCTAGTATATATATATAGACTCAGCGGTCACTGTTCAGCTAGACGCAGCGGTCACTGTTCAGCTAGATGCAGCGGTCACTGTTCAGCTAGATGCAACGGTCACTGTTCAGCTAGTATATATATAGACGCAGCGGTCACTGTTCAGCTAGACGCAGCGGTCACTGTTCAGCTAGACGCAGCGGTCACTGTTCAGCTAGATGCAGCGGTCACTGTTCAGCTAGATGCAGCGGTCACTGTTCAGCTAGATGCAGCGGTCACTGTTCAGCTAGTATATATATATAGACTCAGCGGTCACTGTTCAGCTAGACGCAGCGGTCACTGTTCAGCTAGATGCAGCGGTCACTGTTCAGCTAGATGCAACGGTCACTGTTCAGCTAGTATATATATAGACGCAGCGGTCACTGTTCAGCTAGACGCAGCGGTCACTGTTCAGCTAGACGCATGCAGCGGTAACTGTTCAGCTAGACGCAGCGGTCACTGTTCAGCTAGATGCAGCGGTCACTGTTCAGCTAGTATATATATAGACGCAGCGGTCACTGTTCAGCTAGATGCAGCGGTCACTGTTCAGCTAGTATATATATAGACGCAGCGGTCACTGTTCAGCTAGACGCAGCGGTCACTGTTCAGTTAGACGCATGCAGCGGTCACTGTTCAGCTAGACGCAGCGGTCACTGTTCAGCTAGATGCAGCGGTCACTGTTCAGCTAGTATATATATAGACGCAGCGGTCACTGTTCAGCTAGACGCAGCGGTCACTGTTCAGCTAGATGCAGCGGTCACTGTTCAGCTAGATGCAGCGGTCACTGTTCAGCTAGATGCAGCGCGCTGAGCTCTACACTAGCACATAACAGTTAATGAAATGCATCAAGGGTTAAATTAGCTAGTGACCGAGACTGGTTACGACTTAATTGCGGGTTAGTTGATATCTCAATAAAAGTCGTTAAGTAAATCGGTAAGAGCGGGAAATAGGTCATTCTCTTCACACAGAGGTTACTCCCTCGGCGTTTGCTATTGTAACGATAGAAATCTGAAGGGAGCAAACTCCGTGGGAAGAGAATGGTAAACGTTTGTTTTATGTTTTAAAAGGCGAAGAGTATACAAAGTCTGTAAACATCAGACCATATATAAAGTCGTGGCATTTACCGACTTACGAGCAGAACACGATAACTTATTTGTCTGAATGAGAATGATTGTACGTCGATATTGATGTGACTATGCAACGTGTCCGCAATATGTCCTGTTGCAACGACGCTGATTTGATATTTTATATCTTCGGCAACTCTAAGATATTCAAATTTGTGTTTTGTTAAGTACATCTAACACGATATTTTCTCGGATGGAATTGCGAAGATAACAGCACATGTAGAAATGTTGACGGTTAAGGCATCAATTATCAATCAAATAGTGAGTCGTGGTTGCTGAAATGACTTTCTTTTCAGTTTACATTCGATATTGTCTAAAAAATTGCACTGTATATGAAAAATATACACACTATATAAATATACTCAGGTATATAAATGCAAACTTTGAAATGCGTACATGCGTCACCTGATGGAATGTATTTTAACAGAGTAGATTTCCATTATCCTTCATTTGAGCGCAGTCCTTGGTCATGGAGACACTGGTCACCAGTGACTGGTGTACCTGAATCGGAGACAAAGGATATGTGTTCTCTTTGATGATGAGTCCCGCTTTATACACTGTTGCTCTCTCATCTCTAGAGTATATGATATGTTTGTTAATAACGTAGACAAGTGGTTTACATTTGACACATCCTATCTACAACCACAACTTCTTGCAGTGATATGTGATATATGTGATATTATCTATATGAATACTATACAACTAACGTTTATGTATAAGTTGTGGAATGAGAGTGCTGTTTGACCAGAATCTGACTAACGGTGTGTAGTCCTACACCAGAGCACGGTATGTATGTATGTATGTATACATGTACATGAGACACGTACTTCCTAATGCTAATCGTCGGCTTACTGGCCTTACATACCGTGACACTGATGAATATACTCTCTACCAAAACACGACACAACAACATTGCGTGTTTACCAAATCGTAAATGTAAACACCTGGTGACAGAAATTCCTATTGTCATTCACCTGTAGGAGCGAGGCTTTAATATATTCTGGTGTTTGACTATTTGGCGCATGAAACTCGCATAAACGTCACATGTATAGGAATAACTGTTGAACTTACAAAATGAACTAATTGATAGGCCTACAATCTATCATTCAGCCAAACACAATGATTTTTTATCTGTGTTTTTGTGTTGTATAGCTTCTTAAATTTACCTTTTCTTCTTACCGATATAACTATATGCAGTAGTCTTACCCAAATGGTTGAACATAACCGAGATAATATTTTTGATACAAGCACATGTCTAGCAACCATTGTTTCAGCGCGACTTCCCGTTTGTTTGTCTTCTGTGACGTCATAAAACAAGTGTTCGTGACGCCACTGTAGCCTACCGTCGCAAGAGAAGTGGACAAGTATGATTAAATTGATAATAAAGAAATTATTGCACTCGAAAGTGTGCCATAAGAAGTTTACGAAACTCGTGAAAATGTGTGTATAACTCTGGCTCGGGCAATGCCATAAAATCTCACTCGTTTCGTAAAAGTTATATGACACACTTCCTCAGGAAATAATCTCTATTTACGCATGCATAAGGGTGCAAAACTCAAACTAAATTGAGAGATAGACGTGATCAATGTTCTAAAATAGAATGATTACTGTTGATTCATCTCTTAGAATTCCGCCACAGAATCAATGATAAAACTTCCTTTGTATACCTTCTGAAAGACTATAGTGACTGTTTACATACACATATGTGTTTAACATTTAACATCCTTATTAAGTTTACTCAACTGCTATAAGATGTTAAATCGGACACTTCAAGATTACAAGGGACACCGCGTCGAGAATAAAAATCAGATCATGTGATTTAACATGTCTGCTAACAAGTCACAGACACGGAATTTCAGACAATTGATGTAATATTGGTAATAAAAACTACTGCATGTAGACAGTGAAGTGAAGCGTAGCTCGTTAGCAGACACCCTAATCAGCTTAGTGAGATTGAAGATGAGACTCATTTTTATTCTCGACGCAGTGTTCCTTTAAGGAAATGTTAATACGGAGTAGCTGCCGGTGTGTGTGTGTGTGTGTGTGTGGGGGGGGGGGGGGGGGGGGACGTGTCACAGATACAATACACTGCTTCCCCCACTATACTAGGTTCATGATGCCTCTCTTCTTGTGGAAACTTTTCACATATCTGAGTTCTTGGTAGGCCTACTCTAGGAAAACTATAAACTAAGTCCATCTCTTCATCCTTCAACTAGAATCTATATCATTTTCTATAATATTTCGTTTAAGTAAAAAATAGTTCACATGTTTGTTTTTCATTAAAATGTTTCGCTGTTACGTGGCTAAATACCATATGTGCGGATCTAAGTTTCTTATACGTCCCAGTGTCAAAGTCAGAGTCAAAGTCAAAAGATGTTTATTGTATATGAAAGGCCTCCGCCCCATATACAGAAGTGTTACAGTGGTATATTCACATAAATATTCAAGGGTATATACAGTTTGTTTGATAAGAATGTCTCTTCTGGTTAAAGCATCCTTCACAATAACATTTTCATTATTAGTTTGCAACATAGATACATAAGCATCCCTTGGTTGTTTATCAAGAAAATGAGTGAGTATATATTTTGTGACATAACAAGGACATAACAATGTGAAATGAATTTCATTCTCTATACCGAGATTACATAAAGGACAACTTCTTCTTTCTTTCTCTATAGACGATTGTCTTCCCTCATTAATCTCATTAAACCTTACGAACATTGTTCTTGAACTGTATGTTGTAATTATTGATAAATATTTGTCTGGGTGAAGTAGCGTTGTGAAGTAGTGCATGTATACTGGTTACATGGCATACTAAACATTGTCAATCCAAATCTGTCTTTTTATCTGTTGTAGGTTTCCAAACGTACGTTTTACTAATCGACGTATGACATATTACAGAGCCAAACACGTACAATATTTAAAGTCCTCTAAATAATGTTTTGGGCGCATCTAATATTATTTAATTGTTTAGAAAAACGAATACGTATTGTATAAACTTCAGAAAACGAACATACAATTTCGATTTGATGTATGTTATTTGAGATCTGATTTCACGAGAACAGGAGTGACATCATGGGATGTCATATGCGTTCTTCAAATAGTTGAAACGAACCACTAACACTGTATTAATATAATGTTATTAATTAAGTATTTCCGTATTGGCCCAGTTACAGGTCCGAGGTCCGTTGTATTGGCCCGAGACGAAGTCTAGGGTCAATACAACGGACCGAGGACCTGTAACTGGGCCAATACGGAAATACTTAATGAATGACAATTTTATTAATTAACTTATTTTCATTCTATTTGCACAACACTAGACTCATTTATATTAAAATAATAATTTTAAACAAGATTGGTGAACAAATAACACGGGTCAATGTTGTGAAGCGACAGCTTCAGGCTTTCACCAAAATGTGCAACTGACTCATATTGGCCCAGTTTGTCTCATATTGGCCCCCTTTTCCCCGTATTGGCCCACTCTCCCCGTATTGGCCCAGTTGTCGAATCATATGGTCTAGGCCGTAAATGCCATATAAGTACCATAACATTGATAGTTAATTAATATATGATTTGTATAAGTTTCAACATGTTGAATCTGGAAGGTTTTTTTTGCCATATAAATATTCAAAAGTATAATAACAGTTACAATAGCGTAGGTTCATATTCTAAGCGGAATAGGCCTACAGTAGAGGGTGCTGAATCACGGTTGCAGCGCAGAGCTGCGTCGTCTCACGTCATCTTCACCAGACCGGGGCTGTGCTCTGTGTGTTGTGTGTGCGGGACACAGGTGGGCTGCAGTTCATGACCTCGTGCCTATTTCTGAACACTAATCCTCCAAGGACCCCTGCTTCCCCAGCTACATAGTTGGCGTGCTGGGAGAGTCGGAGCGTCCTGCTGGCGACAGGGGAGACCACGAGAGGAGCAGGCGGGTAGGGGGAGGCGGTATAGGGCCGGAGTATGACGTCCGATTGGCGACGTGGCTTGTACTCCACCGCGACGTCTGCAACAACATGACTGAGACTCCATCGCCTCGTACTGCAAATACGTCTCCGAGACGCAGCGCTGATATGGGTCTTGCCTTCGCTGAGACATGGGCGGAACCCAGTTTTCTCCGATCCCTGCATGCGGAGACTCTACGGGACTCTTCAGGGAGCGACGGGTTTACTTTTATCTCAAATCCTGTGTAATCATCGTGATTAGCTAACCATTGTTACTTGTGCAGTCAAATTCTAACATGTGTAGCGTAAATGTAGTCATTAGCACATCACATCACAAAATATCATTAGCTAACATTTCGAATTCTTTGTTGACTTGAAGGATACCTTTTGATATAAATTTACTTTATCTACAGAATCCAACAATCATCATGGTTTTTTAGTGTAAACTTCAATAATCATAAGAAACTAGAAGGTGTTTTTACTCGTAAAAACATATGTCTCCCCCTTCCCCCAATTCAATTTCTAAAAGACAAAGTCCAAAGTGTTGCCATGGAAACAGAATTTTTTTTTAAAGTTCAAACACCCAAAAGGCACATCTGCATGATATGGGGAGGCTGTATACCACATTTTGTGAGGAAAGGTCACATAGTTTTAGAGATCTGCTCCAGAAACAAACCACCCTCTAAAAGGACACAGTCCAAATTGTTACCATGGAATTGAAAACAATACTTTTTTAAAAAACATCTCAAACCCCAAAAGGCACATCAACATGATATTGGGAGGCTGTATACCAACATTGGTGAAGATTGGTCAAGTAGTTTTAGAGGTATGTTCCGGAAACAAACACTACCCTTCAAATAGACACAGTCCAAACTGTAACCATGGAAACAAACAAAAATAATTTTCAAAATCTTTAAACCCCAAAAGGCACATCTACATGATATGGGGAGGCTGTATGCCAAATTTGGTGAAGATTGGTAAAGTAGTTTTAGAGGTATGCTCCGAAACCAATGGGAACGCCGACGCCGACGGAAACTCAACCTCTCGGGGGGAGACATATAATTCTTACTGTTGCCAATTTTGCCATTAGATTCCTTAAGTGCATATTGTGGATACTCCGTTTAAATGTCAAATGTGGATTGTCTGTACGTATGGATGTATGAAATACTAAAAGTATTTTAATCTTTCACAAAGAAAATCGAAGCTCCACGTTCGAATCATCAAAGCATGGAGAAAATGCGTGACGTCATGCACGTAAAAGAATACTATCCTCCTTGGTCTAACTTCGTGACAGATGCAGTCAAATGATTAAAGGCAATGGCAGTCCGTTGTACTGGTACTTGATAGGGGCATATTCCTTACTTGCACCTTAAATTTACTGTAATAACACGTCAGTAACCCTCCTGGGGATGCTGTTGTACTGTTGTTCACCAAGACTATATCCAGCTCATTATAAATTAAGAAATTTTGAATTATTTCATTAAAACATTCTCTCTGCACGTATTTGAATTATTTTAGGCTAAACCGCAGGTCCCAAATGACCGGTGTTTTAGTGTGATACATTCTGACACCGGTAAGGGTAACAGGGAAGGACGATGTATCACGCAAGAGTGTTTGTTGAGTAACCACTTGAACTGGGCTTATTAAGGAACATTATACACGATATGGATAGAACAATAAGACCGACTATACAATATAATCTGTCCAGATAAGATAAGGGACGTTCCAAATGTGTTTCATCATCGAATCTTGACCTTTGTTCAACCTCCCTACAAGGAAATTGAAGCAGAAACCATTAAATAAATGGTCCCTGGTTGAAGTGAGTAAGGTCATATTGGGGGCCTGTTTGATAATGGATGTTGGAGATACAACTTATGTTGACAGTTTATAAGCTAAGTCGTGTAAATATAAATCATCAACTGATTTGTCATTAAGTTGCAATATTGATAATTCATTTAAAAAACTGGACAAGAAACGACCCACTTCTCTTGCGAAGACAATATATAGAAATGTCACGCGGACAACTGTTTCATGACCTCACAGAGGACGAAATACGGGAATTCACGCGGAAACAATGGTTGTTAGGAAAATAGAGAATCTTCTGATATAAAAAATATATCAACACGAGTTGATAAAGTGAAACAGTGATCTTAAAATGGAGGCAGGTATACGGACTAGCATTGCGATGTCTCAAACAATAGGACATGACATTATTGCTACATCATCAACTTTGTGACGTCATAGCATTGTCAGCAATAAACACGCACTAGCACGCGAAGGGATATTTTCACTGGCGCACATATATATAGATTATTACCCGAGGAAGTGTGTCATATGACTTTTACGAAACGAGTGTGAATTTCTGTATTGCCCGAGCGAGAGCGAGTTTCGTAAGAGTCATTTGGCACACTTTCGAGTGTAATAATTTCTTTATTACCCATTTTATTTCATTTGATTCACGTACAAATAGTCAGAAAACGGCCTACTTTTCTTGCGACGGCAAGCTACAGTGACGTCACGAACAATAGTTTTATGACGTCACAGACGTAAAAATACGGGAAGTCGCGGTGAAACAATGGCTACTAGGCAAACGTGATATGTGCACATGTGCTCATATCAATAAAATTGACTCAGTTATTTTCAACCATATGGGTAAAAATCTCTATATATTACACGAGATATGGATAATAAGTAACTTGTGATTAGATGGGATAAACTTTTACTCTGTTAGCCGTCTCAGATCCGTCTGAACATTTCTTAAGGTGAAATGGCAAGTATTTATTAATAATAATCCAAGGGAAATATATTCTTGAAAGTAATCACGTATCAATGACAGCAACAGCTGAAACGACACACTGTAGTGACTGAAGTGTGTAACAGTTCAACAGCTAGGTGATGTAAGGAAGCCAACTTGAAGTCAATTGATATTGCGTCCTTTGAATGTGATTATGCTTGAGATGAACCTTCTCTCCACATCATTCCAAATTACTCAGGCATGTAACTGTCGCAGTCTGCCCAGTATAAAGGTATATAGATGAATGTTTATAAAGAGGTAGGAATATAGCTATAGTGTACTGGCGTGTAGGGGCGTGACAGTGAACGAGTTGTTATATAGAGATGCAGCCAAGCGATGCAGGAGACTGGAGGTAATATGTAGGTATAAATATATGTAAGTCAGTTGGCCAAATTAACGAATGCAATCCTCTTTATATGTGCTTCCTTTTTTTACTTTTAAGTATCACCCTATTTCATATCAGTTTGTGAGTGTTTTTAATTACACTACCCATTAAAATATCTTGAAAGAGCTGAAGTGCACTATTTAACAACTTAATGACTTGTTCAAACCTTCCAGTTCATACGATAAGCTGACTGTAGAAAAACAACCTTCACAGCATGCGACGCTTCATATTTCCACATGGCCTATATTTAGCAGCGGTGCAAACCAACTTCCGCCTGTAGTATGAGATCTATTGGACTTGACCCATGCAGTACAGAGCGGGGCGAGGAGATCGCTGTCTGTTTTACAGGTATCCTCCTGTGTGTGATCATACACTATTGGCTGACGTATAAAACTGTCTGTTTTACTGGTATCCTCCTGTGTGTGATTATACACTATTGGCTGACGTATAAAACTGTCTGTTTTACTGGTATCCTCCTGTGTGTGATTATACACTATTGGCTGACGTATAAAACTGTCTGTTTTACTGGTATCCTCCTGTGTGTGATCATACACTATTGACTGACGTATAAAACTGTCTGTTTTACTGGTATCCTCCTGTGTGTGATCATACACTATTGACTGACGTATAAAACTGTCTGTTTTACTGGTATCCTCCTGTGTGTGATCATACACTATTGACTGACGTATAAAACTGTCTGTTTTACTGGTATCCTCCTGTGTGTGATTATACACTATTGGCTGACGTATAAAACTGTCTGTTTTACTGGTATCCTCCTGTGTGTGATTATACACTATTGGCTGACGTATAAAACTGTCTGTTTTACTGGTATCCTCCTGTGTGTGATTATACACTATTGACTGACGTATAAAACTGTCTGTTTTACTGGTATCCTCCTGTGTGTGATTATACACTATTGGCTGACGTATAAAACTGTCTGTTTTACTGGTATCCTCCTGTGTGTGATTATACACTATTGGCTGACGTATAAAACTGTCTGTTTTACTGGTATCCTCCTGTGTGTGATTATACACTATTGGCTGACGTATAAAACTGTCTGTTTTACTGGTATCCTCCTGTGTGTGATTATACACTATTGGCTGACGTATAAAACTGTCTGTTTTACTGGTATCCTCCTGTGTGTGATTATACACTATTGGCTGACGTATAAAACTGTCTGTTTTACTGGTATCCTCCTGTGTGTGATTATACACTATTGGCTGACGTATAAAACTGTCTGTTTTACTGGTATCCTCCTGTGTGTGATTATACACTATTGGCTGACGTATAACATGAGAAGTCGTGAACAAGACTGTGTAAACAATATTCTTTTTCCTCCCTGTAACATACATCGGTCCCATCTTCCGTTCTGATTGCAACACTGACACTGAAAATAGTAACACGGTTAATACACCGCACTCGTTTAAAAGAAACATAAATCTTTAAACTAGCCATTGTAACTAGTCGGTGTAATTTATTCAAAATCTTCATTATCTTCCTGAAGAGCCATTTATTATGTTGATAAACATAATATCTGAAAATTGCCACAGATTTATCTCGTTGAAATACATTTCGACTTAAAACAAGCGGAGAAATCGCACTAATTAGTAAAGGTGTTTTCGAGTCTAAATATAGATCAAGTCATTATTTTCAGTTGCACAGCATTGTGGTCTAACTCACACACTGTAAACAAATACACGAAAGAAAAACAAAGTTTATGAGTACTGAAATAAATTGAAATATTTAATTTTTGGTGTTTATTTATTAACCATTTCATTCAATTAATGTATTTCCTACAGATATGAAAATAAATGTTTTACCCAACGAGGTTTTTTACATGAATTTTATAATCAATGAAACTATATACATAATATATTTTGATGGTATTATCCAAATAAAAATATCATTTAACAGGTAAAATGTCAATAATTTGCATTTAGAATGCCGTGATGTTCAGTAATGTGTGTCAATGGTTACTTGCCGGAGAAAAGTTTGGGTTGCTATGGCGACTTGTGAAATTGACAAAACACCGTGCCTCGGAAACGCTTGTTGTTATGCAGTAAGTTTTATGCAATAAAGGGAATTCTGTCTTTATGACGTCAGATTCTATTGACGCGCGTTGATCAAAGACGTACTTAATTGTCTTCGAAACCAAATTTCATTGGATTGTCTTGATTATGAAAATTATGTTCATATGCCATGTTGTAGATAAACGATTTCTCTAGCGATTGATATCATAAGTATGTTTTCAAACAAAATATTTTTGTATTTGAAACACTAACATACTCAATGGCTATTAAACGTACCGGAATTAAAAGGTAAAATGCAGTATAATGTATATCATATCAGACATTATTCTCAAATCTCTGAACTTGTATAAACGAAAGGTCACCCGGGGACCAGTGAAAAACATATTCAGTAATTTGGCATCATGGTGTAACAATCTGTTTGAGTGACAATTTATTCCTCCATGCAAGACCGATGTTTCAGTGACCTCTCAGAAAGACGACAGCGAGCCGCATAGAGCAGGGACGTCAGTGCATACAGCGGGGAGTGCTAGGTATATAAGAACATGCCACTAATAGCTTCTGTGTGACTTATATTACCGGGCTGACGACTCAGGTCGACTTCTGTCTCCCGCACACTGCTCTATTGTCTCCACGGAATGACGTCACAGGCGCTAAACACGGATGAAGGTCAGAATAGGGCTGTGACGTACATTGCTACACCATTTGTTGAGCGACAAGCGAGCGGGGCACACTTCGTAATTCAAGCATGTCGTCTGCTCCTGTTGACCTTGGTCTGGGCATGCGCACGATGGGAGTGGCTGGGAGTGGTTCCAGCGGGGCCAGTAGGTGCACACTCAAGAGGGAGATATAATTTAGCGCTTGTGCTGGGGTCACCGAGCAGAATATCTGTCGTAGAGGGATCAACATGCTGCCTGGTTATACATTCGGTAATTCCCACCTCGAAGCTGATACCTGTAGGGACCTTATTATCAGTACAAGGGTCCGCACACAGCCGTTTAGAAGAACATTCAGATGTAGCTGCCGATAAAAGGCCAATTCCTGATGCGTGTCGGCTTATATGTGGCATTGTCACACTCTAGAAAGACCCCATATTTAACACAGCAACCTATATGTACAGGCAGGTCGGGGTAACGCGATAACATCTCGATACATAGATAATCTGTTATATCGGTGCTGTGTGAGCTGCCCCTGACCACTCGAATGTAATCGATACGAACCCTACAGGAGGGAAGACAGGGGGTCGGCTCTACCTGACTCAACTAGTCCTCTCATTTGTGAGCATATTGCTGTAAGCTCTTGGTAGAGAACCCGATACTTATTGCTCGGTGAGGACAAAGCTTGGAAGATCAGAGCATCTGATTGATGTACTCCGGTTTATGGACAAATAGAGAATAGGTCTACTAAACGCTTATATAACATTTTTATGAAACGAGTGAATGGTCTTTAGTAGGGACTCTAAACATTTGTTTAAAAAACCTAAAGAGTCACTGTCTATAGTATCTAACGAGCGAAAGCAATAGTTAGACCATAATCGTGGATGTAAATGGGAAAGAAAGAGTTTAGTATTTTATTTATTACTCGCTGATTCATACATCAAGCCACATTGCAAGAACATCACTGGTATTTTAGAGCCACCGAGTATATTGATTGACATTCTGAACAATTACTAAAAATCTATCGCATTGAAATATATACACTTAAATTCAAAATAAATTATATTTAAGAACGGTCTTTTCCATTTAGATATGAATCAAGTCTATTATTTTCAATCGCATAGCATTGTGGTTTAACTCACACGTATGTAATTTCTACAGATATTGAAATGACAGCTTTACCCAACTATATATTCACAGGACATTTAAAAACATGTTATTATAACAATCGACTCGTTAAGTAATGGGACGAAAACGGTCGAGAAGCACGGACTTTTCGTGGGGTGCTATGGCGACTTGTGAAAGTAACAAGTCTGGGTGCCTAGGGGACGCTTGTTGCTGTGTGGTCCGTTTTACGGCATAAGTGAAATTCTGTTTATATGACTTCAGATTTTATTGACTCGATTATTCGAAGAGTAACCAATTCTTTTTCAGAAGGGATCCTCCTTTGGGTACTTATTGCATAAAATCGGTAATTTTAGGTATATGACAGGTTGTAACTATTTTTTCCACATAAAATAATTATTAAAAACTAAAAAATCGTACTTTGGGCCAACCCTCTTGAGCCTCCAACCCTGGTGGTTGCTATCCAGCCAAGGGGCAGATAACTAATTCTCACCACTTTTCAATCTGTCATTCCCAGGTAGAAGACGTGTCTGAAGTTTCACCGATCTTTTCTAAGTTCGCCAGCTAGATCTAGCAAAGAAAATGTCCCAGAAAGAATCTGTATGTGTGGTAACTTCTACATTCCTTCAGTAGGGTCGAATTTCTAGTATTCGTGAATATGGTAACTTGCTTTCTCGCACGAGGCGGGAAAGTCGACCAAAGATGGCGGCCATGTTCTTCGATCGATTTTTTGTGTTCGTAGATGTTTGGTCAATCTGGGCTTTTCACTTTTTTATTACATTCTCACGGGGGTTTTAGACTCTTTCTTTCAGGTAGGGGGTGTGGCCATGCTTGTTTACATTCGTACTTCGCATTTCTGCTATTCGCCTCTGCTCATGTTATGCATGCATGTTTATACATAAACAACTACAATGCAATTCCCTATATTTTTAATATATATATAAATAACATTTTTATATATAATACATGTATGTTTTCTCTGCCCGGTTCTTTTAAGGCTACTTTCTTTTTAGCCCTTCAAGCCCTGTGGGCAGTGTATGGCCCCGGTTGATAAATGCGACGGGCATGATGAATACCTTCGATGCCTGGCCCAGGACTTCCACCATCCGCTCAAGTGCTCGGTTTGCCAGGCCTTTACCCTGAAAGCTAAAGCCAAGAGGGACAAAGACCTCAAGTTCTTTGCGGCGACGCTCAGAGATGGCAAGGACATCACACATCTTGACCCCCCATCAAAGGCAAACAAGCTCTTTAAGAGTGCAAATAAGTGTAAGGGTTAGGTTGTAAAAAAGGCTCCAGCTCCGTCTACTTCCTCGGCTAGGTCGGACCTCGATGACTCTTCATCCGAGGCCGATTCTACCGTGGAAGAGCAGCAACCTACTGCCAGGGAAAAAACCCACACCCTACCATACAAACTAACCTTACTCAATCAACTGCACCTAATTCCAACATGGCACAGTTCACTTCACTTATTACACAGCAGATGAAGGTGATGATAGACCCGGCGGTCTCGGGGCTCCGTACGGAGGTACGGGCCACCGGTCTGGAGCCCGATGCAAACCCGGCTATAAGGGAGGGGGGGTCCCGGTCTCAGCGACTGTCACCCTTCATGAGGCAAGTCCCAGAGTTGAAGGCGGGATACAGGTCCTTCGAGGACCATTACCTCAACACGGCTCAACATATGCGGGTGGCTGTGCACCAGGCTAATCTCGCCTCCTTACCGGACCAGCTCGCCACGAAGGTTGGGGTTCCGGGGAATTCCTCCTCGGAGCTCCTGTGTCAGTTGACCGCAATGGGTGGTTATCTGGCTCACAACTCTATCCGGAGCGCCGGGAACAAGATGATGGGCGCAGTTGTGGGGTTGCGGGGGCTGTGGTTGTCTGTTTCCAAATGGATGCCCTCATCAACTGTCAGGGTGCCCTTTTGGGTGCCTTCAACTGGTCCAGCGTTTTTTAGCAGGTGTGGACAGGATCCGACCTCCTTTGAGGCGGATCAGCCCCTTGTGGGACCTATCGATAGTCCTTGACTGGCTCTCCGGTCCCAGATTCAGGGATCTTTCGTCTTAGTCTCTCCAGTTGCTAACCTGGAAGACAGCCTTCCTTGTGGCGGTGGCGTCTGGCAGACGGGTAGGCGACATCCATGCTATGTCCGCTGATCCCGACCTCACTGTCTTCCATAGGGACAGGGTCAGTATCAGACTGCCAGACTCCTCCCGCCCTAAAGTGGCCCATTCCTTTCATGTTATGGCCCCTATTGAGTTGCCGGCGCTTAGGCAGCCAGCAGTATCGGGTTCTCAGGCCTCGCACTATCACATTTTGGATGTGCGCAGGATCTTGAAGTCGTATATCAAAAGAACATCCTCTATCCGTAAGGATAAGCAGCTTTTTTGCTGTTATGGCGGAGGTAAGCAGGGTTTTCCCGCCTCCAAAAATCAATCTCCAGATGGATTGTGTCGGCATTTTGCCTAGCCTATGTTCATAAGGGCCGTGAGCCCCCAGGTAACCTCAAGGCCCATTCGGTTAGGGCAGTCGCGACGTCACAAGCGTATGCTGCGGCCCTGCCCATTGAAGAGATCTGCTCCGCTGCTATCTGGAGCCAGCCTAGCACGTTCAGGCACTCGGTTTGGTCAGACAGTTCTCTCCAGTGGGCAGAGTCGTCACCCCCCTAGCTGAATGAGCTACTGAGGGTTGGTCGATTTTTTAAAAACTGTTTTTACTAACGCCACTAATATCATTGATACTAATGGCCCAAGTCCTGGTCCCGCAGTTTCTTCCCTGGCTGAAGTTTCCTATATGGGATTTTTTGGTTCCCGCTCTCCCTTTTTTCAAAAAAAAGGGGGGGGGGGGGGGGGTCTTCAGGCCTGTAAGGCTGCCTTAGTCCGTCGGTTAATGCCGAGGTCGTTTGTGCACTTACCCATGGAGGAATGGTATGTCAGATGTAACCAGTGTGCTGGACGTGTAACGCTGGTACTTTGGGTGAGTTGCTCCTCTATTCTATGTTCTTACTTATGCAGACTATATTCCACTGCCTTTGACTCTGTCTTTAGGAGTCTATTTTATGCAATAAGTACCCCAAGGAGGATCCCTTCTGAAAAGAATCGAATAAACCTGTATAGGTTCAGATTCTTTGAAGAGGATCCTCCTTGTGGTAGGGCCTACCTCCTCCCCTTATTAAGTCTGGCTGACCGGATTGAAAAGTGGTGAGAATAGAGTTATCTGCCCCTTGGCAGGGTTGGAGGCTCAAGAGGGGTGGCCCAAAGTACGATTTTTTTAGATTTTAATCATTTTTTATGTGGAAAAAATAGTTACAACCTGTCATATACCTAAAATTACCGATTTTATGCAAAAAGTACCCCAAGGAGGATCCTCTTCAAAGAATTTGAAACCTATACAGGTTTGTTCGAATTTCATCGGATTGTTGTGATGTGAAAATTATGTATCATATTTTACGTTGTAGATACAGATTTCTCTAGTGATTGATATCATAAGTAGGTTTTAAAAAATATGTTCGTATTTGAATCACTAACATACTCGATGGCTCTTTTAAGCACACTTGTAATTAGGACACACCCAATTGTGAATTGAATCTTATAATTATCTACAATCAATGGCGTGAAGTCCACAGGCAGCGCGGAGTGTAATTAAACAATTACATTATCAGTTTATCTAATCAGTTTATCTAATATCTTCAACAGTAAAGAGAGTAACGGTACAAGTGTGAGTAGGATCTCGAGCAGAGCAGGACTGGTGCAATGTTTGAGCTCACACGATGACGCAGTGATGGAGACGTCTCATGCTTCAAGTGCGATGTCACCATGCATGTTCAGCCATTGTCCAAACTCCTTAAAGTTGTAGAAGCTATGATATTCCTTTTCAATTATCCAATAAAAAGAAGGTGCAGGACGTGTAACAAGAGTTGCACATAAAGAAGACGATGTATTCAGGAGGAATGGTATGTCAGATGTAACCAGTGTGCTGAACGTATAACAAGAGTTGCACATAAAGACGACGATGTATTCAGGAGGAATGGTATGTCAGATGTAACCAGTGTGCAGGACGTGTAACAAGAGTTGCACATACAGAAGACGGTGTATTCAGGAGGAATGGTATGTCCGTTCTAACCAGTGTGCTGAACGAAAAACAAGAGTTGCACATACAGAAGACAATGTATTCAGGAGGAATGGTATGTCAGATGTAACCAGTGTACAGGACGTGTAACAAAAGTTGCACATAAAGAAGACGATGTATTCAGGAGGAATAGTATGTCAGTGTAACCAGTGTGCTGGATGTGTAACAGAAGTTGCACATAAAGAAGACGATGTATTGAGGAGGAATAGTATGTCAGATGTAACCAGTGTGCTGGATGTGTAACAGGAGATGCTCATAAAACAGACGGTGTATTCAGGAGGGATGTTATGTCAGATGTAACCAGTGTGCAGGACGTGTAACACGAGTTGCACATAAAGAAGACTATGTATTCAGGAGTAATGGTATGTCCGTTCTAACCAGTGTGCTGGACGTATAACATGAGTTGCACATAAAGAAGACGATGTATTCAGGAGGAATGGTATGTCAGATGTAACCAGTGTGCTGGATGTGTAACAGGAGATGCTTATAAAACAGACGGTGTATTAAGTAGGAATGGTATGTCAGATGTAACCAGTGTGCTGAACGTATAACAAGAGTGGCACATAAAGAAGACGATGTATTGAGGAGGAATAGTATGTCCGATGTAACCAGTGTGCAGGACGTGTAACAAAAGTTGCACATAAAGAAGACGATGTATTGAGGAGGAATGGTATGTCAGATGTAACCAGTGTGCTGGATGTGTAACAGGAGATGCTCATAAAACAGACGGTGTATTAAGGAGGAATGGTATGTCAGATGTAACCAGTGAGCTGGATGTGTAACAAGAGTTGCACATAAAGAAGACGGTATATTCAGGAGGAATGGTATGTCAGATGTAACCAGTGTGCTGGACGTATAACAAGAGTTGCACATAAAGAAGACGGTATATTCAGGAGGAATGGTATGTCAGATGTAACCAGTGAGCTGGATGTGTAACAAGAGTTGCACATGAAGAAGACGGTATATTCAGGAGGAATGGTATGTCAGATGTAACCAGTGTGCTGGATGTGTAACAAGAGTTGCACATAAAGAAGACGGTGTATTCAGGAGGAATGGTATGTCAGATGTAGCCAGTGTACATGACGTGTAACAAGAGTTGCACATAAAGAAGACGATGTATTCAGGAGGAATGGTATGTCAGATGTAGCCAGTGTACATGACGTGTAACAAGAGTTGCACATAAAACAGACGATGTATTGAGGAGGAATGGTATGTCAGATGTAACCAGTGTGCTGGATGTGTAACAAGAGTTGCACATAAAGAAGACGGTGTATTAAGGAGGAATGGTATGTCAGATGTAGCCAGTGTACATGACGTGTAACAAGAGTTGCACATAAAGAAGACGATGTATTCAGGAGGAATGGTATGTCAGAGGTAGCCAGTGTACATGACGTATAACAAGAGTTGCACATAAAGAAGACGATGTATTCAGGAGGAATGGTATGTCCGTTCTAACCAGTGTACATGACGTGTAACAAGAGTTGCACATAAAGAATACGATGTATTCAGGAGGAATGGTATGTCCGTTCTAACCAGTGTGCTGGACGTCTAACATGAGTTGCACATAAAGAAGACGATGTATTGAGGAGGAATGGTATGTCAGATGTAACCAGTGTGGTGGATGTGTAACAAGAGTTGCACATAAAGAAGACGGTGTATTAAGGAGGAATGGTATGTCAGATGTAGCCAGTGTACATGACGTGTAACAAGAGTTGCACATAAAGAAGACGATGTATTCAGGAGGAATGGTATGTCAGATGTAGTCAGTGTACATGACGTGTAACAAAAGTTGCACATAAAACAGACGATGTATTCAGGAGGAATGGCATGTCAGATGTAACCAGTGTGCAGGACGTGTAACAAAATTTGCACATAAAGAGGACGATGTATTGAGGAGGAATAGTATGTCAGATGTAACCAGTGTGCTGGATGTGTAACAGGAGATGCTCATAAAACAGACGGTGTATTAAGGAGGAATGGTATGTCAGATGTAGCCAGTGTACATGACGTGTAACAAGAGTTGCACATAAAGAAGACGATGTATTCAGGAGGAATGGTATGTCAGATGTAACCAGTGTACATGAAGTGTAACAAGAGTTGCACATAAAGAAGACGATGTATTCAGGAGGAATGGTATGTCCGTTCTAACCAGTGTGCTGGACGTGTAACATTAGTTGCACATAAAGAAGACGATGTATTCAGGAGGAATGGTATGTCAGATGTAACCAGTTTGCTGGATGTGTAACAAGAGTTGCACATAAAGACGACGATGTATTAAGTAGGAATGGTATGTCAGATGTAACCAGTGTGCTGAACGTATAACAAGAGTTGCACATAAAGAAGACGATGTATTGAGGAGGAATGGTATCTCAAGTGTAACCAGTGTGCTGGACGTGTAACAAAAGTTGCACATAAAGAAGACGATGTATTCAGGAGGAATGGTATGTAAGATGTAACCAATGTGCTGGATGTGTAACAAGAGTTGCACATAAAGAAGACGGTATATTCCGGAGGAATAGTATGTCAGATGTAGCCAGTGTACATGACGTGTAACAAGAGTTGCACATAAAGACGACGATGTATTCAGGAGGAATGGTATGTCAGAAGTAACCAGTGTGCAGGACGTGTAACAAGAGTTGCACATAAAGAAGACGATGTATTCAGGAGGAATGGTATGTCAGATGTAACCAGTGTGCTGGTTGTGTAACAGGAGATGCTCATGAAACAGTCGGTGTATTAAGGAGGAATGGTATATCAGATGTAACCAGTGTACTGGATGTGTAACAAGAGTTGCACATAAAGAAGACGGTATATTCAGGAGGAATGGTATGTCAGATGTAACCAGTGTGCTGGATGTGTAACAAGAATTGCGCATAAAGACGACGATGTATTCAGGAGGAATGGTATGTCAGAAGTAACCAGTGTGCAGGACGTGTAACAAGAGTTGCACATAAAGAAGACGATGTATTCAGGAGGAATGGTATGTCAGATGTAACCAGTGTGCAGGACGTATAACAAGAGTTGCACATAAAGAAGACGATGTATTCAGGAGGAAAGGTATGTCCGTTCTAACCAGTGTGCTGGACGTGTAACATGAGTTGCACATAAAGAAGACGGTGTATTAAGTAGGAATGGTATGTCAGATGTAAACAGTGTGCTGAACGTATAACAAGAGTTGCACATAAAGAAGACGATGTATTGAGGAGGAATGGTATGTCAGATGTAACCAGTGTGCTGGACGTGAAACAAAAGTTGCACATAAAGAAGACGAAGTATTGAGGAGGAATGGTATGTCAGATGTAACCAGTGTGCTGGTTGTGTAACAGGAGATGCTCATGAAACAGCCGATGTATTAAGGAGGAATGGTATATCAGATGTAAACAGTGTGCTGGATGTGTAACAAGAGTTGCACATCAAGAAGACGGTATATTCAGGAGGAATGGTATGTCAGACGTAACCAGTGTGCTGGATGTGTAACAAGAGTTGCGCATAAAGAAGACGGTGTATTCAGGAGGAATTGTATGTCAGATGTAGCCAGTGTACATGACGTGTAACACGAGTTGCACATAAAGAAGACGATGTATTCAGGAGGAATGGTATGTCAGATGTAGCCAGTGTACATGAAGTGTAACAAGAGTTGCACATAAAGAAGACGGTGTATTCAGGAGGGATGGTATGTCAGATGTAACCAGTGTGCAGGACGTGTAACAAGAGTTGCACATAAAGAAGACGATGTATTCAGGAGGAATGGTATGTCAGATGTAACCAGTGTGCTGGACGTGTAACAAGAGTTGCATATAAAGAAGACGATGTATTGAGGAGGAATGGTATGTCAGATGTAACCAGTGTGGTGGATGTGTAGCAAGAGTTGCACATAAAGAAGACGGTATATTCCGGAGGAATAGTATGTCAGATGTAGCCAGTGTACATGACGTGTAACAAGAGTTGCACATAAAGACGACGATGTATTCAGGAAGAATGGTATGTCAGATGTAACCAGTGTGCATGACGTATAACAAGAGTTGCACATAAAGAAGACGATGTATTCAGGAGGAATGGTATGTCAAATGTAACCAGTGTACAGGACGTGTAACAATAGTTGCACATAAAGAAGACGGTGTATTAAGTAGGAATGGTATGTCAGTTGTAACCAGTGTACTGAACGTATAACAAGAGTTGCACATAAAGAAAACGATGTATTAAGGAGGAATGGTATGTCAGATGTAACCAGTGTGCTGGACGTGAAACAAAAATTGCACATAAAGAAGACGAAGTATTGAGGAGGAATGGTATGTCAGATGTAACCAGTGTGCTGGTTGTGTAACAGGAGATGCTCATAAAGCAACCGGTGTATTAAGGAGGAATGGTATATCAGATGTAACCAGTGTGCTGGATGTCTAACAAGAGTTGCACATAAAGAAGAAGGTATATTCAGGAGGAATGGTATGTCAGATGTAACCAGTGTGCTGGATGTGTAACAAGAGTTGCACATAAAGAAGACGGTGTATTCAGGAGGAATGGTATGTCAGATGTAACCAGTGTGCTGGATGTGTAACAAGAGTTGCACATAAAGAAGACGGTGTATTAAGGAGGAATGGTATGTCAGATGTAGCCAGTGTACATGACGTGTAACAAGAGTTGCACATAAAGAAGACGATGTATTCAGGAGGAATGGTATGTCAGATGTAGTCAGTGTACATGACGTGTAACAAAAGTTGCACATAAAACAGACGATGTATTCAGGAGGAATGGCATGTCAGATGTAACCAGTGTGCAGGACGTGTAACAAAATTTGCACATAAAGAGGACGATGTATTGAGGAGGAATAGTATGTCAGATGTAACCAGTGTGCTGGATGTGTAACAGGAGATGCTCATAAAACAGACGGTGTATTAAGGAGGAATGGTATGTCAGATGTAGCCAGTGTACATGACGTGTAACAAGAGTTGCACATAAAGAAGACGATGTATTCAGGAGGAATGGTATGTCAGATGTAACCAGTGTACATGAAGTGTAACAAGAGTTGCACATAAAGAAGACGATGTATTCAGGAGGAATGGTATGTCCGTTCTAACCAGTGTGCTGGACGTGTAACATTAGTTGCACATAAAGAAGACGATGTATTCAGGAGGAATGGTATGTCAGATGTAACCAGTTTGCTGGATGTGTAACAAGAGTTGCACATAAAGACGACGATGTATTAAGTAGGAATGGTATGTCAGATGTAACCAGTGTGCTGAACGTATAACAAGAGTTGCACATAAAGAAGACGATGTATTGAGGAGGAATGGTATCTCAAGTGTAACCAGTGTGCTGGACGTGTAACAAAAGTTGCACATAAAGAAGACGATGTATTCAGGAGGAATGGTATGTAAGATGTAACCAATGTGCTGGATGTGTAACAAGAGTTGCACATAAAGAAGACGGTATATTCCGGAGGAATAGTATGTCAGATGTAGCCAGTGTACATGACGTGTAACAAGAGTTGCACATAAAGACGACGATGTATTCAGGAGGAATGGTATGTCAGAAGTAACCAGTGTGCAGGACGTGTAACAAGAGTTGCACATAAAGAAGACGATGTATTCAGGAGGAATGGTATGTCAGATGTAACCAGTGTGCTGGATGTGTAAAAAGAGTTGCACATAAAGAAGACGGTATATTTAGGAGGAATGGTATGTCAGATGTAACCAGTGTGCTGGTTGTGTAACAGGAGATGCTCATGAAACAGTCGGTGTATTAAGGAGGAATGGTATATCAGATGTAACCAGTGTACTGGATGTGTAACAAGAGTTGCACATAAAGAAGACGGTATATTCAGGAGGAATGGTATTTCAGATGTAACCAGTGTGCTGGATGTGTAACAAGAATTGCGCATAAAGACGACGATGTATTCAGGAGGAATGGTATGTCAGAAGTAACCAGTGTGCAGGACGTGTAACAAGAGTTGCACATAAAGAAGACGATGTATTCAGGAGGAATGGTATGTCAGATGTAACCAGTGTGCAGGACGTATAACAAGAGTTGCACATAAAGAAGACGATGTATTCAGGAGGAAAGGTATGTCCGTTCTAACCAGTGTGCTGGACGTGTAACATGAGTTGCACATAAAGAAGACGGTGTATTAAGTAGGAATGGTATGTCAGATGTAAACAGTGTGCTGAACGTATAACAAGAGTTGCACATAAAGAAGACGATGTATTGAGGAGGAATGGTATGTCAGATGTAACCAGTGTGCTGGACGTGAAACAAAAGTTGCACATAAAGAAGACGAAGTATTGAGGAGGAATGGTATGTCAGATGTAACCAGTGTGCTGGTTGTGTAACAGGAGATGCTCATGAAACAGCCGATGTATTAAGGAGGAATGGTATATCAGATGTAAACAGTGTGCTGGATGTGTAACAAGAGTTGCACATCAAGAAGACGGTATATTCAGGAGGAATGGTATGTCAGACGTAACCAGTGTGCTGGATGTGTAACAAGAGTTGCGCATAAAGAAGACGGTGTATTCAGGAGGAATTGTATGTCAGATGTAGCCAGTGTACATGACGTGTAACACGAGTTGCACATAAAGAAGACGATGTATTCAGGAGGAATGGTATGTCAGATGTAGCCAGTGTACATGAAGTGTAACAAGAGTTGCACATAAAGAAGACGGTGTATTCAGGAGGGATGGTATGTCAGATGTAACCAGTGTGCAGGACGTGTAACTAGAGTTGCACATAAAGAAGACGATGTATTCAGGAGGAATGGTATGTCAGATGTAACCAGTGTGCTGGACGTGTAACAAGAGTTGCATATAAAGAAGACGATGTATTGAGGAGGAATGGTATGTCAGATGTAACCAGTGTGGTGGATGTGTAGCAAGAGTTGCACATAAAGAAGACGGTATATTCCGGAGGAATAGTATGTCAGATGTAGCCAGTGTACATGACGTGTAACAAGAGTTGCACATAAAGACGACGATGTATTCAGGAAGAATGGTATGTCAGATGTAACCAGTGTGCATGACGTATAACAAGAGTTGCACATAAAGAAGACGATGTATTCAGGAGGAATGGTATGTCAAATGTAACCAGTGTACAGGACGTGTAACAATAGTTGCACATAAAGAAGACGGTGTATTAAGTAGGAATGGTATGTCAGTTGTAACCAGTGTACTGAACGTATAACAAGAGTTGCACATAAAGAAAACGATGTATTAAGGAGGAATGGTATGTCAGATGTAACCAGTGTGCTGGACGTGAAACAAAAGTTGCACATAAAGAAGACGAAGTATTGAGGAGGAATGGTATGTCAGATGTAACCAGTGTGCTGGTTGTGTAACAGGAGATGCTCATAAAGCAACCGGTGTATTAAGGAGGAATGGTATATCAGATGTAACCAGTGTGCTGGATGTCTAACAAGAGTTGCACATAAAGAAGAAGGTATATTCAGGAGGAATGGTATGTCAGATGTAACCAGTGTGCTGGATGTGTAACAAGAGTTGCACATAAAGAAGACGGTGTATTCAGGAGGAATGGTATGTCAGATGTAACCAGTGTGCTGGATGTGTAACAAGAGTTGCACATAAAGAAGACGGTGTATTCAGGAGGAATGGTATGTCAGATGTAGCCAGTGTAAATGACGTGTAACACGAGTTGCACATAAAGAAGACGATGTATTCAGGAGGAATGGTATGTCAGATGTAACCAGTGTGCAGGACGTGTAACAAGAGTTGCATATAAAGAAGACGATGTATTGAGGAGGAATGGTATGTCAGATGTAACCAGTGTGCAGGACGTGCAACAAAAGTTGCACATAAAGAAGACTATGTATTCAGGAGGAATGGTATGTCCGTTCTCACCAGTGTACAGGACGTGTAACAAGAGTTGCACATCAAGAAGACGATGTATTCAGGAGGAATGGTATGTCAGATGTAACCAGTGTGCAGGACGTGTAACAAAAGTTGCACATAAAGAAGACGAAGTATTGAGGAGGAATGGTATGTCAGATGTAACCAGTGTGCTGGTTGTGTAACAGGAGATGCTCATGAAACAGCCGATGTATTAAGGAGGAATGGTATATCAGATGTAAACAGTGTGCTGGATGTGTAACAAGAGTTGCACATCAAGAAGACGGTATATTCAGGAGGAATGGTATGTCAGACGTAACCAGTGTGCTGGATGTGTAACAAGAGTTGCGCATAAAGAAGACGGTGTATTCAGGAGGAATTGTATGTCAGATGTAGCCAGTGTACATGACGTGTAACACGAGTTGCACATAAAGAAGACGATGTATTCAGGAGGAATGGTATGTCAGATGTAGCCAGTGTACATGAAGTGTAACAAGAGTTGCACATAAAGAAGACGGTGTATTCAGGAGGGATGGTATGTCAGATGTAACCAGTGTGCAGGACGTGTAACTAGAGTTGCACATAAAGAAGACGATGTATTCAGGAGGAATGGTATGTCAGATGTAACCAGTGTGCTGGACGTGTAACAAGAGTTGCATATAAAGAAGACGATGTATTGAGGAGGAATGGTATGTCAGATGTAACCAGTGTGGTGGATGTGTAGCAAGAGTTGCACATAAAGAAGACGGTATATTCCGGAGGAATAGTATGTCAGATGTAGCCAGTGTACATGACGTGTAACAAGAGTTGCACATAAAGACGACGATGTATTCAGGAAGAATGGTATGTCAGATGTAACCAGTGTGCATGACGTATAACAAGAGTTGCACATAAAGAAGACGATGTATTCAGGAGGAATGGTATGTCAAATGTAACCAGTGTACAGGACGTGTAACAATAGTTGCACATAAAGAAGACGGTGTATTAAGTAGGAATGGTATGTCAGTTGTAACCAGTGTACTGAACGTATAACAAGAGTTGCACATAAAGAAAACGATGTATTAAGGAGGAATGGTATGTCAGATGTAACCAGTGTGCTGGACGTGAAACAAAAGTTGCACATAAAGAAGACGAAGTATTGAGGAGGAATGGTATGTCAGATGTAACCAGTGTGCTGGTTGTGTAACAGGAGATGCTCATAAAGCAACCGGTGTATTAAGGAGGAATGGTATATCAGATGTAACCAGTGTGCTGGATGTCTAACAAGAGTTGCACATAAAGAAGAAGGTATATTCAGGAGGAATGGTATGTCAGATGTAACCAGTGTGCTGGATGTGTAACAAGAGTTGCACATAAAGAAGACGGTGTATTCAGGAGGAATGGTATGTCAGATGTAACCAGTGTGCTGGATGTGTAACAAGAGTTGCACATAAAGAAGACGGTGTATTCAGGAGGAATGGTATGTCAGATGTAGCCAGTGTAAATGACGTGTAACACGAGTTGCACATAAAGAAGACGATGTATTCAGGAGGAATGGTATGTCAGATGTAACCAGTGTGCAGGACGTGTAACAAGAGTTGCATATAAAGAAGACGATGTATTGAGGAGGAATGGTATGTCAGATGTAACCAGTGTGCAGGACGTGCAACAAAAGTTGCACATAAAGAAGACTATGTATTCAGGAGGAATGGTATGTCCGTTCTCACCAGTGTACAGGACGTGTAACAAGAGTTGCACATCAAGAAGACGATGTATTCAGGAGGAATGGTATGTCAGATGTAACCAGTGTGCAGGACGTGTAACAAAAGTTGCACATAAAGAAGACGAAGTATTGAGGAGGAATGGTATGTCAGATGTAACCAGTGTGCTGGTTGTGTAACAGGAGATGCTCATGAAACAGCCGATGTATTAAGGAGGAATGGTATATCAGATGTAAACAGTGTGCTGGATGTGTAACAAGAGTTGCACATCAAGAAGACGGTATATTCAGGAGGAATGGTATGTCAGATGTAACCAGTGTGCTGGATGTGTAACAAGAGTTGCACATAAAGAAGACGGTATATTCAGGAGGAATGGTATGTCAGATGTAACCAGTGTGCTGGATGTGTAACAAGAGTTGCACATAAAGAAGACGGTATATTCCGGAGGAATAGTATGTCAGATGTAGCCAGTGTACATGACGTGTAACAAGAGTTGCACATAAAGACGACGATGTATTCAGGAGGAATGGTATGTCAGATGTAACCAGTGTGCAGGACGTATAACAAGAGTTGCACATAAAGAAGACGATGTATTCAGGAGGAATGGTATGTCCGTTCTAACCAGTGTGCAGGACGTGTAACAAGAGTTGCACATAAAGAAGACGATGTATTCAGGAGGAATGGTATGTCAGATGTAACCAGTGTGCAGGACGTGCAACAAAAGTTGCACATAAAGAAAACGATGTATTGAGGAGGAATGGTATGTCAGATGTAACCAGTGTGCTGGACGTGAAACAAAAGTTGCACATAAAGAAGACGAAGTATTGAGGAGGAATGGTATGTCAGATGTAACCAGTGTGCAGGACGTGTAACAAAAGTTGCACATAAAGAAGACGATGTATTCAGGAGGAATGGTATGTCCGTTCTCACCAGTGTACAGGACGTGTAACAAGAGTTGCACATCAAGAAGACGATGTATTCAGGAGGAATGGTATGTCAGATGTAACCAGTGTGCAGGACGTGTAACAAAAGTTGCACATAAAGAAGACGAAGTATTGAGGAGGAATGGTATGTCAGATGTAACCAGTGTGCTGGTTGTGTAACAGGAGATGCTCATGAAACAGCCGATGTATTAAGGAGGAATGGTATATCAGATGTAACCAGTGTGCTGGATGTGTAACAAGAGTTGTAACCAGTGTGGTGGATGTGTAGCAAGAGTTGCACATAAAGAAGACGGTATATTCCGGAGGAATAGTATGTCAGATGTAGCCAGTGTACATGACGTGTAACAAGAGTTGCACATAAAGAAGACGATGTATTCAGGAGGAATGCTATGTCAGATGTAGCCAGTGTACATGAAGTGTAACAAGAGTTGCACATAAAGAAGACGGTGTATTCAGGAGGGATGGTATGTCAGATGTAACCAGTGTGCAGGACGTGTAACTAGAGTTGCACATAAAGAAGACGATGTATTCAGGAGGAATGGTATGTCAGATGTAACCAGTGTGCTGGACGTGTAACAAGAGTTGCATATAAAGAAGACGATGTATTGAGGAGGAATGGTATGTCAGATGTAACCAGTGTGGTGGATGTGTAGCAAGAGTTGCACATAAAGAAGACGGTATATTCCGGAGGAATAGTATGTCAGATGTAGCCAGTGTACATGACGTGTAACAAGAGTTGCACATAAAGACGACGATGTATTCAGGAAGAATGGTATGTCAGATGTAACCAGTGTGCATGACGTATAACAAGAGTTGCACATAATGAAGACGATGTATTCAGGAGGAATGGTATGTCAAATGTAACCAGTGTACAGGACGTGTAACAATAGTTGCACATAAAGAAGACGGTGTATTAAGTAGGAATGGTATGTCAGTTGTAACCAGTGTACTGAACGTATAACAAGAGTTGCACATAAAGAAAACGATGTATTAAGGAGGAATGGTATGTCAGATGTAACCAGTGTGCTGGACGTGAAACAAAAGTTGCACATAAAGAAGACGGTGTATTAAGTAGGAATGGTATGTCAGATGTAAACAGTGTGCTGAACGTATAACAAGAGTTGCACATAAAGAAGACGAGGTATTGAGGAGGAATGGTATGTCAGATGTAACCAGTGTGCTGGACGTGAAACAAAAGTTGCACATAAAGAAGACGAAGTATTGAGGAGGAATGGTATGTCAGATGTTACCAGTGTGCTGGTTGTGTAACAGGAGATGCTCATGAAACAGCCGATGTATTAAGGAGGAATGGTATATCAGATGTAAACAGTGTGCTGGATGTGTAACAAGAGTTGCACATCAAGAAGACGGTATATTCAGGAGGAATGGTATGTCAGACGTAACCAGTGTGCTGGATGTGTAACAAGAGATGCTCATGAAACAGCCGATGTATTAAGGAGGAATGGTATATCAGATGTAACCAGTGTGCTGGATGTGTAACAAGAGTTGTAACCAGTGTGGTGGATGTGTAGCAAGAGTTGCACATAAAGAAGACGGTATATTCCGGAGGAATAGTATGTCAGATGTAGCCAGTGTACATGACGTGTAACAAGAGTTGCACATAAAGAAGACGATGTATTCAGGAGGAATGCTATGTCAGATGTAGCCAGTGTACATGAAGTGTAACAAGAGTTGCACATAAAGAAGACGGTGTATTCAGGAGGGATGGTATGTCAGATGTAACCAGTGTGCAGGACGTGTAACTAGAGTTGCACATAAAGAAGACGATGTATTCAGGAGGAATGGTATGTCAGATGTAACCAGTGTGCTGGACGTGTAACAAGAGTTGCATATAAAGAAGACGATGTATTGAGGAGGAATGGTATGTCAGATGTAACCAGTGTGGTGGATGTGTAGCAAGAGTTGCACATAAAGAAGACGGTATATTCCGGAGGAATAGTATGTCAGATGTAGCCAGTGTACATGACGTGTAACAAGAGTTGCACATAAAGACGACGATGTATTCAGGAAGAATGGTATGTCAGATGTAACCAGTGTGCATGACGTATAACAAGAGTTGCACATAAAGAAGACGATGTATTCAGGAGGAATGGTATGTCAAATGTAACCAGTGTACAGGACGTGTAACAATAGTTGCACATAAAGAAGACGGTGTATTAAGTAGGAATGGTATGTCAGTTGTAACCAGTGTACTGAACGTATAACAAGAGTTGCACATAAAGAAAACGATGTATTAAGGAGGAATGGTATGTCAGATGTAACCAGTGTGCTGGACGTGAAACAAAAGTTGCACATAAAGAAGACGAAGTATTGAGGAGGAATGGTATGTCAGATGTAACCAGTGTGCTGGTTGTGTAACAGGAGATGCTCATAAAGCAACCGGTGTATTAAGGAGGAATGGTATATCAGATTTAACCAGTGTGCTGGATGTCTAACAAGAGTTGCACATAAAGAAGAAGGTATATTCAGGAGGAATGGTATGTCAGATGTAACCAGTGTGCTGGATGTGTAACAAGAGTTGCACATAAAGAAGACGGTGTATTCAGGAGGAATGGTATGTCAGATGTAACCAGTGTGCTGGATGTGTAACAAGAGTTGCACATAAAGAAGACGGTGTATTCAGGAGGAATGGTATGTCAGATGTAGCCAGTGTACATGACGTGTAACACGAGTTGCACATAAAGAAGACGATGTATTCAGGAGGAATGGTATGTCAGATGTAACCAGTGTGCAGGACGTGTAACAAGAGTTGCATATAAAGAAGACGATGTATTGAGGAGGAATGGTATGTCAGATGTAACCAGTGTGCAGGACGTGCAACAAAAGTTGCACATAAAGAAGACTATGTATTCAGGAGGAATGGTATGTCCGTTCTCACCAGTGTACAGGACGTGTAACAAGAGTTGCACATCAAGAAGACGATGTATTCAGGAGGAATGGTATGTCAGATGTAACCAGTGTGCAGGACGTGTAACAAAAGTTGCACATAAAGAAGACGAAGTATTGAGGAGGAATGGTATGTCAGATGTAACCAGTGTGCTGGTTGTGTAACAGGAGATGCTCATGAAACAGCCGATGTATTAAGGAGGAATGGTATATCAGATGTAAACAGTGTGCTGGATGTGTAACAAGAGTTGCACATCAAGAAGACGGTATATTCAGGAGGAATGGTATGTCAGATGTAACCAGTGTGCTGGATGTGTAACAAGAGTTGCACATAAAGAAGACGGTATATTCAGGAGGAATGGTATGTCAGATGTAACCAGTGTGCTGGATGTGTAACAAGAGTTGCACATAAAGAAGACGGTATATTCCGGAGGAATAGTATGTCAGATGTAGCCAGTGTACATGACGTGTAACAAGAGTTGCACATAAAGACGACGATGTATTCAGGAGGAATGGTATGTCAGATGTAACCAGTGTGCAGGACGTATAACAAGAGTTGCACATAAAGAAGACGATGTATTCAGGAGGAATGGTATGTCCGTTCTAACCAGTGTGCAGGACGTGTAACAAGAGTTGCACATAAAGAAGACGATGTATTCAGGAGGAATGGTATGTCAGATGTAACCAGTGTGCAGGACGTGCAACAAAAGTTGCACATAAAGAAAACGATGTATTGAGGAGGAATGGTATGTCAGATGTAACCAGTGTGCTGGACGTGAAACAAAAGTTGCACATAAAGAAGACGAAGTATTGAGGAGGAATGGTATGTCAGATGTAACCAGTGTGCAGGACGTGTAACAAAAGTTGCACATAAAGAAGACGATGTATTCAGGAGGAATGGTATGTCCGTTCTCACCAGTGTACAGGACGTGTAACAAGAGTTGCACATCAAGAAGACGATGTATTCAGGAGGAATGGTATGTCAGATGTAACCAGTGTGCAGGACGTGTAACAAAAGTTGCACATAAAGAAGACGAAGTATTGAGGAGGAATGGTATGTCAGATGTAACCAGTGTGCTGGTTGTGTAACAGGAGATGCTCATGAAACAGCCGATGTATTAAGGAGGAATGGTATATCAGATGTAACCAGTGTGCTGGATGTGTAACAAGAGTTGTAACCAGTGTGGTGGATGTGTAGCAAGAGTTGCACATAAAGAAGACGGTATATTCCGGAGGAAACGTATGTCAGATGTAGCCAGTGTACATGACGTGTAACAAGAGTTGCACATAAAGACGACGATGTATTCAGGAGGAATGGTATGTCAGAAGTAACCAGTGTGCAGGACGTGTAACAAGAGTTGCACATAAAGAAGACGATGTATTCAGGAGGAATGGTATGTCAGATGTAACCAGTGTGCTGGATGTGTAACAAGAGTTGCACATAAAGAAGACGGTATATTTAGGAGGAATGGTATGTCAGATGTAACCAGTGTGCTGGTTGTGTAACAGGAGATGCTCATGAAACAGTCGGTGTATTAAGGAGGAATGGTATATCAGATGTAACCAGTGTACTGGATGTGTAACAAGAGTTGCACATAAAGAAGACGGTATATTCAGGAGGAATGGTATGTCAGATGTAACCAGTGTGCTGGATGTGTAACAAGAATTGCGCATAAAGACGACGATGTATTCAGGAGGAATGGTATGTCAGAAGTAACCAGTGTGCAGGACGTGTAACAAGAGTTGCACATAAAGAAGACGATGTATTCAGGAGGAATGGTATGTCAGATGTAACCAGTGTGCAGGACGTATAACAAGAGTTGCACATAAAGAAGACGATGTATTCAGGAGGAAAGGTATGTCCGTTCTAACCAGTGTGCTGGACGTGTAACATGAGTTGCACATAAAAAAGACGATGTATTCAGGAGGAATGGTATGTCAGATGTAACCAGTGTGCTGGATGTGTAACAAGAGTTGCACATAAAGAAGACGGTGTATTAAGTAGGAATGGTATGTCAGATGTAAACAGTGTGCTGAACGTATAACAAGAGTTGCACATAAAGAAGACGAGGTATTGAGGAGGAATGGTATGTCAGATGTAACCAGTGTGCTGGACGTGAAACAAAAGTTGCACATAAAGAAGACGAAGTATTGAGGAGGAATGGTATGTCAGATGTTACCAGTGTGCTGGTTGTGTAACAGGAGATGCTCATGAAACAGCCGATGTATTAAGGAGAAATGGTATATCAGATGTAAACAGTGTGCTGGATGTGTAACAAGAGTTGCACATCAAGAAGACGGTATATTCAGGAGGAATGGTATGTCAGACGTAACCAGTGTGCTGGATGTGTAACAAGAGTTGCGCATAAAGAAGACGGTGTATTCAGGAGGAATTGTATGTCAGATGTAGCCAGTGTACATGACGTGTAACACGAGTTGCACATAAAGAAGACGATGTATTCAGGAGGAATGGTATGTCAGATGTAGCCAGTGTACATGAAGTGTAACAAGAGTTGCACATAAAGAAGACGGTGTATTCAGGAGGGATGGTATGTCAGATGTAACCAGTGTGCAGGACGTGTAACAAGAGATGCACATAAAGAAGACGATGTATTCAGGAGGAATGGTATGTCAGATGTAACCAGTGTGCTGGACGTGTAACAAGAGTTGCATATAAAGAAGACGATGTATTGAGGAGGAATGGTATGTCAGATGTAACCAGTGTGGTGGATGTGTAGCAAGAGTTGCACATAAAGAAGACGGTATATTCCGGAGGAATAGTATGTCAGATGTAGCCAGTGTACATGACGTGTAACAAGAGTTGCACATAAAGACGACGATGTATTCAGGAAGAATGGTATGTCAGATGTAACCAGTGTGCAGGACGTATAACAAGAGTTGCACATAAAGAAGACGATGTATTCAGGAGGAATGGTATGTCAAATGTAACCAGTGTACAGGACGTGTAACAATAGTTGCACATAAAGAAGACGGTGTATTAAGTAGGAATGGTATGTCAGTTGTAACCAGTGTACTGAACGTATAACAAGAGTTGCACATAAAGAAAACGATGTATTAAGGAGGAATGGTATGTCAGATGTAACCAGTGTGCTGGACGTGAAACAAAAGTTGCACATAAAGAAGACGAAGTATTGAGGAGGAATGGTATGTCAGATGTAACTAGTGTGCTGGTTGTGTAACAGGAGATGCTCATAAAGCAACCGGTGTATTAAGGAGGAATGGTATATCAGATGTAACCAGTGTGCTGGATGTCTAACAAGAGTTGCACATAAAGAAGAAGGTATATTCAGGAGGAATGGTATGTCAGATGTAACCAGTGTGCTGGATGTGTAACAAGAGTTGCACATAAAGAAGACGGTGTATTCAGGAGGAATGGTATGTCAGATGTAGCCAGTGTACATGACGTGTAACACGAGTTGCACATAAAGAAGACGATGTATTCAGGAGGAATGGTATGTCAGATGTAACCAGTGTGCAGGACGTGTAACAAGAGTTGCATATAAAGAAGACGATGTATTGAGGAGGAATGGTATGTCAGATGTAACCAGTGTGCAGGACGTGCAACAAAAGTTGCACATAAAGAAGACTATGTATTCAGGAGGAATGGTATGTCCGTTCTCACCAGTGTACAGGACGTGTAACAAGAGTTGCACATCAAGAAGACGATGTATTCAGGAGGAATGGTATGTCAGATGTAACCAGTGTGCAGGACGTGTAACAAAAGTTGCACATAAAGAAGACGAAGTATTGAGGAGGAATGGTATGTCAGATGTAACCAGTGTGCTGGTTGTGTAACAGGAGATGCTCATGAAACAGCCGATGTATTAAGGAGGAATGGTATATCAGATGTAAACAGTGTGCTGGATGTGTAACAAGAGTTGCACATCAAGAAGACGGTATATTCAGGAGGAATGGTATGTCAGATGTAACCAGTGTGCTGGATGTGTAACAAGAGTTGCACATAAAGAAGACGGTATATTCAGGAGGAATGGTATGTCAGATGTAACCAGTGTGCAGGACGTGTAACAAAAGTTGCACATAAAGAAGACGAAGTATTGAGGAGGAATGGTATGTCAGATGTAACCAGTGTGCTGGTTGTGTAACAGGAGATGCTCATGAAACAGCCGATGTATTAAGGAGGAATGGTATATCAGATGTAAACAGTGTGCTGGATGTGTAACAAGAGTTGCACATAAAGACGACGATGTATTCAGGAGGAATGGTATGTCAGATGTAACCAGTGTGCAGGACGTATAACAAGAGTTGCACATAAAGAAGACGATGTATTCAGGAGGAATGGTATGTCCGTTCTAACCAGTGTGCAGGACGTGTAACAAGAGTTGCACATAAAGAAGACGATGTATTCAGGAGGAATGGTATGTCAGATGTAACCAGTGTGCAGGACGTGCAACAAAAGTTGCACATAAAGAAAACGATGTATTGAGGAGGAATGGTATGTCAGATGTAACCAGTGTGCTGGACGTGAAACAAAAGTTGCACATAAAGAAGACGAAGTATTGAGGAGGAATGGTATGTCAGATGTAACCAGTGTGCAGGACGTGTAACAAAAGTTGCACATAAAGAAGACGATGTATTCAGGAGGAATGGTATGTCAGATGTAACCAGTGTGCAGGACGTGCAACAAAAGTTGCACATAAAGAAGACTATGTATTCAGGAGGAATGGTATGTCCGTTCTCACCAGTGTACAGGACGTGTAACAAGAGTTGCACATCAAGAAGACGATGTATTCAGGAGGAATGGTATGTCAGATGTAACCAGTGTGCAGGACGTGTAACAAAAGTTGCACATAAAGAAGACGAAGTATTGAGGAGGAATGGTATGTCAGATGTAACCAGTGTGCTGGTTGTGTAACAGGAGATGCTCATGAAACAGCCGATGTATTAAGGAGGAATGGTATATCAGATGTAACCAGTGTGCTGGATGTGTAACAAGAGTTGTAACCAGTGTGGTGGATGTGTAGCAAGAGTTGCACATAAAGAAGACGGTATATTCCGGAGGAATAGTATGTCAGATGTAGCCAGTGTACATGACGTGTAACAAGAGTTGCACATAAAGAAGACGATGTATTCAGGAGGAATGCTATGTCAGATGTAGCCAGTGTACATGAAGTGTAACAAGAGTTGCACATAAAGAAGACGGTGTATTCAGGAGGGATGGTATGTCAGATGTAACCAGTGTGCAGGACGTGTAACAAGAGTTGCACATAAAGAAGACGATGTATTCAGGAGGAATGGTATGTCAGATGTAACCAGTGTGCTGGACGTGTAACAAGAGTTGCATATAAAGAAGACGATGTATTGAGGAGGAATGGTATGTCAGATGTAACCAGTGTGGTGGATGTGTAGCAAGAGTTGCACATAAAGAAGACGGTATATTCCGGAGGAATAGTATGTCAGATGTAGCCAGTGTACATGACGTGTAACAAGAGTTGCACATAAAGAAAACGATGTATTCAGGAGGAATGGTATGTCAGATGTAACCAGTGTGCAGGACGTGTAACAAGAGTTGCACATAAAGAAGACGATGTATTCAGGAGGAATGGTATGTCAGATGTAACCAGTGTGCAGGACGTATAACAAGAGTTGCACATAAAGAAGACGATGTATTCAGGAGGAATGGTATGTCAAATGTAACCAGTGTACAGGACGTGTAACAAGAGTTGCACATAAAGAAGACGATCTATTCAGGAGGAATGGTATGTCAGATGTAATCAGTGTGCAGGACGTGTAACAAAAGTTGCACATAAAGAAGACGATGTATTGAGGAGGAATGGTATGTCAGATGTAACCAGTGTGCTGGATGTGTAACAGGAGATGCTCATAAAACAGACAGTGTATTAAGTAGGAATGGTATGTCAGATGTAACCAGTGTGCTGGACGTGTAACATGAGTTGCACATAAAGAAGACGATGTATTCAGGAGGAATGGTATGTCAGATGTAACCAGTGTGCTGGATGTGTAACAAGAGTTGCACATGAAGAAGACGGTATATACAGGTGGAATGGTATGTCAGATGTAACCAGTGTGCTGGATGTGTAACAAGAGTTGCACATAAAGAAGACGGTATATTAAAGAAGGAATGGTATGTCAGATGTAACCAGTGTGCTGGATGTGTAACAAGAGTTGCACATAAAGAAGACGGTGTATTAAGGAGTAATGGTATGTCAGATGTAACCAGCGTGCTGGACGTGTAACATGAGTTGCACATAAAGAAGACGATGAATTCAGGAGGAATTTTATGTCAGATGTAACCAGTGTGCTGGATGTGTGACAAGAGTTGCACATAAAGAAGACGGTGTATTAAGTAGGAATGGTATGTCAGTTGTAACCAATGTACTGAACGTATAACAAGAGTTGCACATAAAGAAGACGATGTATTGAGGAGGAATGGTATGTCAGATGTAACCAGTGTGCTGGACGTGAAACAAAAGTTGCACATAAAGAAGACGAAGTATTGAGGAGGAATGGTATGTCAGATGTAACCAGTGTGCTGGTTGTGTAACAGGAGATGCTCATAAAACAGCCGGTGTATTAAGGAGGAATGGTATATCAGATGTAACCAGTGTGCTGGATGTGTAACAAGAGTTGCACATAAAGAAGACGGTATATTCAGGAGGAATGGTATGTCAGATGTAACCAGTGTGCTGGATGTGTTACAAGAGTTGCACATAAAGAAGACGGTGTATTCAGGAGGAATGGTATGTCAGATGTAGCCAGTGTACATGACGTGTAACACGAGTTGCACATAAAGAAGACGATGTATTCAGGAGGAATGGTAGGTCAGATGTAACCAGTGTGCTGGACGTGTAACAAGAGTTGCATATAAAGAAGACGATGTATTGAGGAGGAATGGTATGTCAGATGTAACCAGTGTGCTGGATGTGTAACAAGAGTTGCACATAAAGAAGACGGTATATTCCGAAGGAATAGTATGTCAGATGTAGCCAGTGTACATGACGTGTAACAAGAGTTGCACATAAAGACGACGATGTATTCAGGAGTATTGGTATGTCAGATGTAACCAGTGTGCAGGACGTGTAACAAGAGTTTCACATAAAGAAGACGATGTATTCAGGAAGAATGGTATGTCAGATGTAACCAGTGTGCAGGACGTATAACAAGAGTTGCACATAAAGAAGACGATGTATTCAGGAGGAATGGTATGTCCGTTCTAACCAGTGTGCAGGACGTGTAAAAAGAGTTGCACATAAAGAAGACGATGTATTCAGGAGGAATGGTATGTCAGATGTAACCAGTGTGCAGGACGTGCAACAAAAGTTGCACATAAAGAAGACTATGTATTCAGGAGGAATGGTATGTCCGTTCTAACCAGTGTACAGGACGTGTAACAAGAGTTGCACATGAAGAAGACGATGTATTCAGGAGGAATGGTATGTCAGATTTAACCAGTGTGATGGATGTGTAACAGGAGATGCTCATAAAACAGACAGTGTATTAAGTAGGAATGGTATGTCAGATGCAACCAGTGTGCTGGATGTGTAACAGGAGATGCTCATTAAACAGACGGTGTATTAAGTAGGAATGGTATGTCAGATGTAACCAGTATGCTGGATGTGTAACAAGATTTGCACATAAAGAAGACGGTATATTCAGGAGGAATGGTATGTCAGATGTAACCAGTGTGCTGGATGTGTAACAGGAGATGCTCATAAAACAGACGGTGTATTAAGTAGGAATGGTATGTCAGATGTAACCAGTGTGCTGGATGTGTAACAAGATTTGCACATAAAGAAGACGGTATATTCAGGAGGAATGGTATGTCAGATGTAACCAGTGTGCTGGATGTGTAACAAGAGTTGCACATAAAGAAGACGGTATATTCCGGAGGAATAGTATGTCAGATGTAGCCAGTGTACATGACGTGTAACAAGAGTTGCACATAAAGACGACGATGTATTCAGGAGGAATGGTATGTCAGATGTAACCAGTGTGCAGGACGTGTAACAAGAGTTGCACATAAAGACGACGATGTATTCAGGAGGAATGGTATGTCAGATGTAACCAGTGTGCAGGACGTATAACAAGAATTGCACATAAAGAAGACGATGTATTCAGGAGGAATGGTATGTCAGATGTAACCAGTGTGCAGGACGTGTAACAAGAGTTGCACATAAAGAAGACGATGTATTCAGGAGGAATGGTATGTCAGATGTAACCAGTGTGCAGGACGTATAACAAGAGTTGCACATAAAGAAGACGATGTATTCAGGAGGAATGGTATGTCAAATGTAACCAGTGTACAGGACGTGTAACAAGAGTTGCACATAAAGACGACGATGTATTCAGGAGGAATGGTATGTCAGATGTAACCAGTGTGCAGGACGTGTAACAAGAGTTGCACATAAAGAAGACGATGTATTCAGGAGGAATGGTATGTCAGATGTAACCAGTGTACATGACGTGTAACAAAAGTTGCACATAAAGAAGACGATGTATTCAGGAGGAATGGTATGTCAGATGTAACCAGTGTGCAGGACGTATAACAAGAGATGCACATAAAGAAGACGATGTATTTAGGAGGAATGGTATGTCAGATGTAACCAGTGTACAGGACGTGTAACAAAAGTTGCACATAAAGAAGACGATGTATTGAAGAGGAATGGTATGTCAGATGTAACCAGTGTGCTGGATGTGTAACAGGAGATTCTCATAAAACAGACGGTGTATTAAGGAGGAATGGTATGTCAGATGTAACCAGTGTACATGACGTGTAACAAGAGTTGCACATAAAACAGACGATGTATTCAGGAGGAATGGTATGTCAGATGTAACCAGTGTGCTGGATGTGTAACAAGAGTTGCACATAAAGAAGACGGTATATTCAGGAGGAATGCTATGTCAGATTTAACCAGTGTGCTGGATGTGTAACAGGAGATGCTCATAAAACAGACGGTGTATTAAGTTGGAATGGTATGTCAGATGTAACCAGTGTGCTGGATGTGTAACAATATTTGCACATAAAGAAGACGTTATATTCAGGAGGAATGGTATGTCAGATGTAACCAGTGTGCTGGATGTGTAACAAGAGTTGCACATAAAGAAGACGGTGTATTCAGGAGGAATGGTATGTCAGTTCTTACCAGTGTACATGACGTGTAACAAGAGTTGCACATAAAGAAGACGGTGTATTAAGGAGTAATGGTATGTCAGATGTAGCCAGTGTACATGACGTGTAACAAGAATTGCACATAAAGAAGACGATGTATTCAGGAGGAATGGTATGTCAGATGTAGCCAGTGTACATGACGTGTAACAAGGGTTGCACATAAAGACGACGATGTATTCAGGAGGAATGTTATGTCAGATGTAACCAGTGTGCAGGACGTGTAACAAGAGTTGCACATAAAGAAGACGATGTATTCAGGAGGAATGGTATGTCAGATGTAACCAGTGTACATGACTTGTAACAATAGTTGCACATAAAGAAGACGGTGTATTAAGGAGTAATGGTATGTCAGATGTAGCCAGTGTACATGGCGTGTAACAAGAGTTGCACATCAAGAAGACGATGTATTCAGGAGGAATAGTATGTCAGATGTAACCAGTGTGCAGGACGTGTAACAATAGTTGCACATAAAGAAGACGATGTATTGAGGATGAATGGTATGTCAGATGTAGCAAGTGTACATGACGTGTAACAAGAGTTGCACATAAAGAAGACGATGTATTCAGGAGGAATGGTATGTCAGATGTAGCCAGTGTACATGACGTGTAACAAGAGTTGCACATAAAGACGACGATGTATTCCGGAGGAATGTTATGTCAGATGTAACCAGTGTGCAGGACGTGTAACAAGAGTTGCACATAAAGAAGACGATGTATTCAGGAGGAATGGTATGTCAGATGTAGCCAGTGTACATGACGTGTAACAAGAGTTGCACATAAAGACGACGATGTATTCCGGAGGAATGTTATGTCAGATGTAACCAGTGTGCAGGACGTGTAACAAGAGTTGCACATAAAGAAGACGATGTATTCAGGAGGAATGGTATGTCAGATGTAACCAGTGTACAGGACGTCTAACAAGAGTTGCACATAAAGAAGACGATGTATTCAGGAGGAATGGTATGTCAGATGTAACCAGTGTGCAGGACGTATAACAAGAGATGCACATAAAGAAGACGATGTATTCAGGAGGAATGGTATGTCAGATGTAGCCAGTGTACATGGCGTGTAACAAGAGTTGCACATCAAGAAGACGATGTATTCAGGAGGAATAGTATGTCAGATGTAACCAGTGTGCAGGACGTGTAACAATAGTTGCACATAAAGAAGACGATGTATTGAGGATGAATGGTATGTCAGATGTAGCAAGTGTACATGACGTGTAACAAGAGTTGCACATAAAGAAGACGATGTATTCAGGAGGAATGTTATGTCAGATGTAGCCAGTGTACATGACGTGTAACAAGAGTTGCACATAAAGACGACGATGTATTCCGGAGGAATGTTATGTCAGATGTAACCAGTGTGCAGGACGTGTAACAAGAGTTGCACATAAAGAAGACGATGTATTCAGGAGGAATGGTATGTCAGATGTAGCCAGTGTACATGACGTGTAACAAGAGTTGCACATAAAGACGACGATGTATTCCGGAGGAATGTTATGTCAGATGTAACCAGTGTGCAGGACGTGTAACAAGAGTTGCACATAAAGAAGACGATGTATTCAGGAGGAATGGTATGTCAGATGTAACCAGTGTGCAGGACGTATAACAAGAGATGCACATAAAGAAGACGATGTATTCAGAAGGAATGGTATGTCAGATGTAACCAGTGTACAGGACGTGTAACAAAAGTTGCACATAAAGAAGACGATGTATTGAGGAGGAATGGTATGTCAGATGTAACCTGTGTGCTGGATGTGTAACAGGAGATGCTCATAAAACAGACGGTGTATTAAGGAGGAATGGTATGTCAGATGTAACCAGTGTGCTGGATGTGTAACAAGAGTTGCATATAAAGAAGACGGTATATTCAGGAGGAATGGTATGTCAGATGTAACCAGTGTGCTTGATGTGTAACAGGAGATGCTCATAAAACAGACGGTGTATTAAGTAGGAATGGTTTGTCAGATGTAACCAGTATGCTGGATGTGTAACAAGAGTTGCACATAAAGAAGACGATGTATTCAGGAGGAATGGTATGTCAGATGTAACCAGTGTACATGACGTGTAACAAGAGTTGCACATAAAACAGACGATGTATTCAGGAGGAATGGTATGTCAGATGTAACCAGTGTGCAGGACGTGTAACAAGAGTTGCACATAAAGAAGACGATGTATTAAGGAGTAATGGTATGTCAGATGTAGCCAGTGTACATGACGTGTAACAAGAATTGCAGATAAAGAAGACGATGTATTCAGGAGAAATGGTATGTCAGATGTAACCAGTGTGCAGGACGTGTAACAATAGTTGCACATAAAGAAGACGATGTATTGAGGATGAATGGTATGTCAGATGTAGCAAGTGTACATGACGTGTAACAAGAGTTGCACATAAAGAAGACGATGTATTGAGGAGGAATGGTATGTCAGATGTAACCAGTGTGCTGGATGTGTAACAGGAGATGCTCATAAAACAGACGGTGTATTCAGTAGGAATGGTATGTCAGATGTAACCAGTGTGCTGGATGTGTAACAAGAGTTGCACATAAAGAAGACGGTGTATTCAGGAGGAATGGTATGTCAGTTCTTACCAGTGTACATGACGTGTAACAAGAGTTGCACATAAAGAAGACGGTGTATTAAGGAGTAATGGTATGTCAGATGTAGCCAGTGTACATGACGTGTAACAAGAGTTGCACATAAAGAAGACGATGTATTCAGGAGGAATGGTATGTCAGATGTAACCAGTGTACATGACGTGTAACAAAAGTTGCACATAAAGAAGACGATGTATTCAGGAGGAATGGTATGTCAGATGTAACCAGTGTGCAGGACGTATAACAAGAGATGCACATAAAGAAGACGATGTATTCAGGAGGAATGGTATGTCAGTTGTAACCAGTGTGCAGGACGTATAACAAGAGATGCACATAAAGAAGACGATGTATTCAGGAGGAATGGTATGTCAGATGTAACCAGTGTGCTGGATGTGTAACAGTAGATGCTCATAAAACAGACGGTGTATTCAGGACGAATGGTATGTCAGATGTAACCAGTGTGCTGGATGTGTAACAGGAGTTGCACTTAAAGAAGACGGTATATTTAGGAGGAATAGTATGTCAGATGTAACCAGTGTGCTGGATGTGTAACAAGAGTTGCACATAAAGAAGACGGTGTATTCAGGAGGAATGGTATGTCAGATGTAACCAGTGTGGAGGACGTGTAACAATAGTTGCACATAAAGAAGACGATGTATTCAGGAGGACTGGTATGTCAGATGTAACCAGTGTGCAGGACGTGTAACAAGAGTTGCACATAAAGAAGACGATGTATTCAGGAGGAATGGTATGTCAGATGTAACCAGTGTGCAGGACGTGTAACAAGAGTTTCACTTAAAGAAGACGACGTATTGAGGAGGAATGGTATGTCCGTTCTAACCAGTGTACAGGACGTTTAACAAGAGTTGCACATAAAGAAGACGATGTATTCAGGAGGAATGGTATGTCAGATGTAACCAGTGTGCTGGACGTGTAACAAGAGATGCACATAAAGAAGACGATGTATTCAGGAGGAATGGTATGTCAGATGTAACCAGTGTGCAGGACGTGTAACAAGAGTTTCACTTAAAGAAGACGACGTATTCAGGAGGAATGGTATGTCCGTTCTTACCAGTGTACATGACGTGTAACAAGTGTTGCACATAAAGAAGACGGTGTATTAAGGAGTAATGGTATGTCAGATGTAACCAGTGTGCTGGACGTGTAACAGGAGATGCACATAAAGAAGACGATGTATTCAGGAGGAATGGTATGTCAGATGTAACCAGTGTACAGGACGTGTAACAAAAGTTTCACATAAAGAAGACGATGTATTGAGGAGGAATGGTATGTCAGATGTAACCAGAGTGCTGGATGTGTAACAGGAGATGCTCATAAAGAAGACTGTGTATTAAGGAGGAATGGTATGTCAGGTGTAACCAGTGTTCCGGAATTGTAACAAGAGTTGCACTTAAAGAAGACGGTATATTCAGGAGGAATGGTATGTCAGATGTAACCAGTGTGCTGGATGTGTAACAAGAGTTGCACATGAAGAAGACGGTATATACAGGTGGAATGGTATGTCAGATGTAACCAGTGTGCTGGATGTGTAACAAGAGTTGCACATAAAGAAGACGGTATATTAAAGAAGGAATGGTATGACAGATGTAACCAGTGTGCTGGATGTGTAACAAGAGTTGCACATAAAGAAGACGGTACATTAAAGAAGGAATGGTATGCCAGATGTAACCAGTGTGCTGGATGTGTAACAAGAGTTGCACATAAAGAAGACGGTGTATTCAGGAGGAATGGTATGTCAGATGTAACCAGTGTGTTCGACGTATAACAAGAGACGCACGGAGAGGAGACGATATATGCACGAGTATATATGACATATGTCACGCCGTGGATTAATGGTGACGGGTGAAACAGCTCGTCATGAAATAAAGACGTGGTGTACATGGCTAATATTTCATTGAAGCTTCAACTTCGTATCTCAAAACACTGCAATCCATTGTGTATTCGTTCTTATCATAATTATAATTGTAAATTTTACGATTTGAGCCATTAAGCGATGGGACATTAATGTTCCTAATGTTGACAATAAAATGCAGCTTGCTGTGTTTATGGATGTTCAAGTTCTTTTTGTTTCAAAAGTGTTTTACATGCATCTGCTCAGAGCGACCCAAATCACCTGCGGACACCTTATTTGAAGGCATTCTCATTTGTGCACGTGGTATCATGAAGACTGTCAACGCACATTAACGGGACATCAAAACAATATAAGATAGTGAAGAATACATATAAAACGTCTTTAACAACGTCTTCTCGTCTGTCGTCCCAGCTCTCCACAATCTCAGAGGCGTGTTCAGGACCGGAGTACTCGCTTGGCGTGTACGCGCGTACCCGCGAACGGCTCGTGAACGGAAACCTGAGGTCGCGAGTACTTTCCAAGATAATTTCAGAATACCATCACCATTTTGGGAAAAATAGTTGCCTTGCACATAGCAATTGACCGAATTTAAATGAGGGGGTAATAAAAGAAAGAAAAATGAGGTAATCAAACTTTGTGACACACGACTCCATTTTGGATCGTAAATACTCGCTTGGCGAGACTGCTCAAAAGTTATTCGCGAGTACTCGCGGTTCTGAACACGCCTCTGGTGATATTTGGTACATAACAATGTTTTGGTGAAAGTTTTTCTACATACAAACAATACAGCCATTGGCTCTGTTGCTCATCTGCTATTGAATTATTCATTATAAGGTTAAAGCAATCATATTCAAATGATAGACATTATCCAAGTGGGTCTGCATTTAGAATCCCTCAACAAACAAGACCACTGAAATGAATATATTTGTTTTCTTTTGCTGTATAACACAATTGACGTCATTATCCTTCCTTCCTAATCTCCATCTGATGTTGCAACAATGTTTTATTTCGCCTATACCGTACAGTAGTCAGGTTGTGGGCACTAATCTACAGATGAAATCATCTTCCTAGATTTTCTAGATTTTCGATAGTTGATTTATCTATTTATGATTGTTCTGCCCATCACAGACATCTCACATGCATGGTTGAATGGGTTCCTGATAAACTTACTAGGACTTTTCTTTCGAATGAATATGAAAACTAGTTTTTAGTGCGTGGGCCGTGTCTCTTATTAGGGGCCACGGAGTCACCAAATCTACAACTTATAATACCCATTAGTTAAGGGGTCTGTACACAAGATTGTAGATATGTAGTAGTTCTTGAGATGAGTCGAACAGGCGAACAGTTTACAAACCGTCGTCGGGCTGTATGTCATGCAATACATCAATAAGCCAATCAAAAATAAATAAAAGAAAAGGGCCATCGCATCTAGTTGTCACATACGTTGGATCACCAGATACTTCAAATAAATATATTTTATCCATATTATAACTCCGATTGAGAACATGTATGACCAAACTCTTAATTATGTTAAAGTTGGCGGTGTACTATGCGCATAGCCAATTACTCAAGGTTTGAGAATAGAATATAAGTTATAAGGCACAATGTTAAATGGAATTGATAGGACCACGCCCAAGTCCCACAACATGTGCTTTATCAATACGATTTCTACGATTTTGAAGATGTTTGTTACTCATCCGTCCATCCGTAAACATTTCGCTTTTTTTACCTCTTGGCATGGCGTCCGGCGTCCGTCCTTCCGTCTGTAAACTTTTCGCTTTTTCGACTTCTTCTCCAGAACCGCAAGCCCTAGGGAGTTGAAAGTTTATGTACAGACTTCTTGGCCAATGGGCATTCTAAATTGTATACTTGGTGACCCTGTGACCCCAAATATGAGTCAAAGGGGTCACGATCTAAATAAATTTATTTTCATCTTCTTCTCCAGAATGAAAAACTCTAGAAAAAGCTGAAATAATTTATTTCGGTTTTTGCTACTTCAAATAATACAAATCCTATGAGTTACAGTGCCCAAGGGGTTTGATACATTATAGATTTTATGACTCTATGGTGTAAGTGGTTGCCCCAAATAAGGGCCACAGAGGCCACAGATTCCACGACATTAATACCTATACTTTCATCTTCTAGCGAACGAAAGCCATAGAAAGTTGAAATAGTATGTATACATACTTCTTGGCCAATGAAGATTATAAATTATATATTTGGCAACGACCTTAAAGGGACAGTAGCACGTTTTTTTTGCTCAAATAAGTCGATGAAATGTATTTGAAAAATAATTTCACCAATTTAAAACACCCTTTCTCTCTTCAGAAAATCAAGTTTAAAATGAGTGTACATGGCTCAGTAAAGCCACGGGGATCGTTTTTGTCATTCGAAATAATAAAATGTGTTCACAATAAAATGGCCGTCATGTAATTTTTGCTTTATCGCTACTACGGATAATTGGTTTGTGTTAAAGGTTGTTTTACTCTCTATAGTACATTTAAATGGCACAAACTATCATTATAAAAAGGAAATTTGAAAAAATAAATTTAGCAAAAACATGCTACTGCCCCTTTAAAACTTATTTTCATATTCTTCCCCAGAATAAAAAAAACCCCAGAAAGCTGTAAAGTACTTACCCCTCAGCCAATAGGGATTAAACGTTGTAGATTGTAATTGTAGTTTTGAACCTTATATAGTGTATTGGTTACAGACTGATGAGCTACAGAACCAATGACTACTTATTCACAATTCAAAGAAGTATAATTAACGTGACATGTTCTATTCTGCAGGGTCTAAGCTTAAGGTTGTACTACTGCCTCTACTTCCTGGTACCCATGTGAACTGCTGATACATATTGATACTTATCCATACGTTGAAAAACAATTCCATGATTTCAGTGTTTTATCTAAAGTTCACACTTTTAATTGATATTCAAATTCTTTATTTTGTAAATCCGACTTTCCGACATCGAATCTATACACTGTCGTTTGTCAAGAAATTGATTTGTATCTGTGTTGGCAGGAATGGCTAACTTTGAAGTTTCATTAGATTTATTGATGGGATTTTAATAAGAATTACACACCTAAATATCATATTTTTGTGTGGGAAAAATCCCCTTGTGGTATATTTATCGGTCAAACAAGGATGACAGTCATTCAACTGTTACACGATCTGTATGGTGATGGCGTGATCCCAACACGTCGTATGTCACGACAACCTGACGTGAACCGGAAGTAGGAAACGCGATGGAGGGGCTATCGGAAGTGACCTGTTTCACTCAGTTCTGGTCTACACGCAGGTCCGGAATGACACAACACAACACTGTATCCAGTCATCTCCAACCTTAACAGTACGTTAGACTCTTGGCCTTATTGGTTTGCTCAAAGTTATTTCTTTGTCTCTTATTTAGGATGTTACAGAAACAGACATTAAATTAGGAGAAACCAAGCCTAAGCCTTAAATAACCTGGTCAGAGTCAGCTCCAAGTACACACAATCACGTTTCTTAGACTAAACAAAATAGAGAAAAACACACCGGCAACAAAATACAACAAAATACAACAAAACAAGAAACAAAGAAACCTAACCCCGCTTACACTCATATAAACGCACCAAGCGTATATGAGTATGCTCATAAATAAAACTATATTTGAAAACAATAACCCGATCGTTTTACAAATAGTGTAGCACTTCATTCATTTAAATTGCGCTAAATATAGTTCAGTAAAAGGACAACAGAAGATTCTAAAATTTCAAACGCATCACAACACACAACACAGCACAAAATAACGTTCAATAACTAACGCGCATATGCGGCCGTCAACGTGGAATACAAGCGGTGTGGTGAACTGCGAGATAGCTGAAATGTATGACTTAGCTCCTTACATCGCACTTCGGCCTCACTTATCTACTTGTAGCACCTGATGAGCGGGAGCGACAAAAGAACGCTGTGTGATCAGGAGTGCGCGGATGCGCGGATAGGTGTATGTTTGCCCATAGTTAACGCAAGGGGCAGAGCCGAGTCTTGAGAGGGCCGACACCTCACTATGTACTTATTGAGCTAAAACCTCTTCTTTCATACCATCACGCACATGACAACAGATTATCCGAGGGGTCGACCTTGCATGGTTGTCACGTGCAGGCTCTCGAGCCGCGCACGCGCATTAAAGATCTCCTTACGTTCCACGCTAGAGTTGACGACAGCTTTCACTTATTTCTAATTTTGGTGGAGAAAATATTCACTTGCAAGTGACTGTTATTTCGTTTCGTGGTTTTGTCTTATTATTTGAGAAAGTGTTACGATGGATCATATTCATTGCTTGACTCTTGTTTTCTTTATTTCACTAAACTTTTGAAATTAATTTATTGGCATCAAAAGGGTCCAAATATCAGGCATAAAATAATCAAATTGTAAAATTTCTTTCCAATTTTGAAAACTTTGATAATATTCTCTTTTAAGTCCATAAACCTAATATCTTCTTACATCATACATTGAGAAGATCAAATTGTACGTACATGTACACGTATTAACATGTTTATTCATATGTTCAGGAAAAAGTGAATTGTTTGACAACTAAACGAATCTCGGATCGTGTTAACTGGTCGCATGCAACTCCGCAGAAATTGTGTGTGGTATTCTCGCTCTCTTATACCAGTTCAATCCATGGTCATGACGTCACTCTGTTGTGTTATCAGTTGATTATTATTTAGTAATATACTGGTCACTGACTGTCCAAGTCAGGAGGGGTGTTAGGTTTTGACATTTTCAGTAATGGCTAAACGAGTACATTTTTCGAGTTTGATGTATTTTGTCTTGGTGAATCTGAAGAGGATCTTAAACATATTTTTAATGCACGAACCTGGATTCGAACACGCAACCCTCCATTTGGTAGTCAGCGCTCCTAGCCATTTGGCTACGAGACGCTGTTAGAAACCTTAGGATTGTTTGTCAGTAAGAATCCCGCGTTCTATTCAAGACCGGTAACGCACGGAGACAGCATGGCAAGGCTTCGCCTCGGAGTTTTGCGCTGCACGTGCGTGGAATCCATTTCATGGATGACATGGATTAAGATGGAGAATGCATTCGGAGCAGTGGATTAGTTAAAAATAATCAATCAATATTCCCACTCTCTAATTTATGTAACGCGAATGATCAAAGTGTTGGTGGTCTTCATACTCTCCAACTTATGCGACGCGAGGGATCACAATGTTGGTGATATCCAACCTCTAACTTAAACAGGAAGGATCGAAACGCAAGAGTGCGCAAAACGGAGGATACGATACATCATGACATAGGTACATTGAAAATGCATTGTGCTAGGGCAGTTTGTATCGTACACAATGTAAAGGCTTTTACTATATCTATATCCTTTTTATTGTATGTTGCACAGTGGCCCAGCTCTTTGGACAGTTTACAGAGTGATGAATCCATTGTTTTGTATTATAGAAATTGCATTTTAACGTTTATAAGTAAATTTGTTAAATAAAGCATTTCTGAGTGTAATTTAAGTAAGGCAATATCATCGTAACTAGCTATTCGAACTGCCTTGCCTCGGCCGACTGTCCTGATTGAGGTAGCACGGAGCGGCAGCCGCAACGACTTGAATGGATGATTTTACGGACGCGTAAATGGACCGGTAAATTTTAAAACGCTTACATTTTCCTCGCTGCATGTGAGAATGAGCATAAAACTAGAGGAGAGATATTCCTGAACCAAATAATAATGACACTATTGAGAGATGTTTTACCGCGATATTGCTCTACTCCACATCACACATCTTGTTCATAGTGGGCACCTACCGAATACCAAGACACGACAAATAATACAAATGTATTTTAGAAAAGGTTCATTAAATTATTGAATTGTAAAGTGTTACCCACTGTTACCCAAAGTTCATATTTCTAGTATTATGTTTACGATTACCATATGGGAACAAACCAACATCTCAAAAACTATTATTCGTATCATTATAAAAGTTTGGATTTGCCTTTTGTGGCTATATTATGAATATGAAACGATTCTGACAATGGACTTCAGAAATTGTCACCGTGACAAGATCAAAGACAAAAATCTCACAAGATGATTATTAAAAACAATGGCGATAAGAACGCAGACAGGTGCAGGAGCTTTTAAAGAGAACATAACTACAAGTTACATTAGAAATACATGCCTTTAGTTAACATTACATTTACATGTAACATTGTTACATTTGGGACAACACTACCTTCAACAGTACAATTGTTTTTACTTTACGTGCCCAGGACACGAGGCGAAAATGGTCGTGTGGTCAGCTGTTGATACGGTTAGTGCTGGCGATAGTTGCCTTACTCTGACGGTGTGGGTTCGAATCCCGCAAGGGACTCGGCTCGAAAAGTACAAGTGTTATCCCAAATGTAACAATGTTATACAAGTAACATGTTTTCAAAACTCACAAATAGAAGACTTCTTAGTAATTATTGTGATGACTTATATATAATCTTTTTTTAAATAACCATAATCTGTAACAAACGGGTTTCATGACACGTTACATTATTTGTTAAACAGGTTACTTTATTACATTTGTGCAAGCTAATCATGTAATCACACTGTTGTCTATAACAATTAAGCCATTATTGTATAATATCCTTCGTCATCAATATCAGTTCTTTGCAAGATTCTGATATTATTTTAATATCATTTAACTACCAGTTAAGTGGAGGACAAAGCCCCAGGTAGGATCGATGCCAACCACTGAACTGATTCCATCTCACCTCCACCGCCTGCTGGGAGCGAAGACATGAACAGACTGCAGTTAATGATCACACAGTTTACCACACGTCAATCTCTCGCTAACTTAACATGTTCTGTGGTCTTAGCTTCACAAACTGCGGAAATAACAGGACAATGAAGCAGGCTTTATTAATCCGCCGGCCAATTATGTCTGATAGAGCTGTGGGCTATAAAACACATATAACTCCACCGCTTCCCAACTGGAGGTAACTATATCATTATTCAGGCATGTTCCCAGGCACTGAAGTCTTGAAATCTTGAAGTCAGGTCCATTACCATCAAACCCAGTTCCATGTAGCCAGGTCCATTACCACCAGGCCCTGTTTCTTGTAGTCAGGTCCATTACCACCAGGCCCAGTTGTTTATAGTCAAGTTCATTACCACCAAACCCTGTTCCATGTAGTCAGGTCCATAACCACCAAACCCAGTTTCTTGTAGTCAGGTCCATTACCACCAGACCTAGTTCATTGTAGTCAGGTCCATTACCACCAGACCCAGTTGCTTGTAGTCAGGTCCATTACCACCAGGCCCTGTTCCTTGTAGTCAGGTCCAATACCACCAGGCCAAGTTGCTTGTAGTCAGATCCATTACCACCAAACCCAGTTGTTTGTAGTCAGGTCCATTACCACCAGACCCTGTTCCTTGTAGTCAGGTCCATTACCACCAGACCCTGTTTCTTGTAGTCAGGTCCATTACCACCAGGCCCTGTTTCTTGTAGTCAGATCCATTACCACTAGACCAAGTTGTTTTGTAGTCAGATCCATTACCACCAGGCCCTGTTTCTTGTAGTCAGATCCATTACCACCAGGCCCTGTTCCTTGTAGTCAGATCCATTACCACCAAACCCAGTTTCTTGTAGTCAGATCCATTACCACCAAACCCAGTTGCTTGTAGTCAGATCCATTACCACCAGACCCAGTTGCTTGTAGTCAGATCCATTACCACCAGACCCAGTTGCTTGTAGTCAGATCCATTACCACCAAACCCAGTTCCTTGCAGTCAGATCCATTACCACCAAACCCAGTTCCTTGTAGTCAGATCCATTACCACCAGGCCCAGTTCCTTTTAGTCAGATCCATTACCACCAAACCCAGTTCCTTGCAGTCAGATCCATTACCACCAGGCCCTGTTTCTTGTAGTCGGATCCATTACCACCAGACCCTGTCCCTTGAAGTCAGGTCCATTACCACCAGGCCCTGTTTCTTGTAGTCAGATCCATTACCACCAAACCCAGTTGCTTGTAGTCAGATCCATTACCAATAGGCACTGTTCCTTGTAGTCAGGTCCATTACCAGTAGGCCCAGTTCCGTGTAGTCAGGTCCAATACCACCAGGCCCTGTTTCTTGTAGTCAGATCCATTACCAGTAGGCCCAGTTCCGTGTACTCAGGTGCAATACCACCAGACCCAGTTGTTTGTAGTCAGATCCATTACCACCAGGCCCTGTTTCTTGTAGTCAGGTCCATTACCACCAGGCCCTGTTTCTTGTAGTCAGATCCATTACCATCAGGCCCAGTTGTTTGTAGTCAGGTTCATTACCACCAGACCTAGTTGCTTGTAGTCAGATCCATTACCACTAGGCCCAGTTGCTTGTAGTCAGATCCATTACCACCAGGCCCTGTTTCTTGTAGTCAGGTTCATTACCACCGGACCCTGTTCCTTGTAGTCAGATCCATTACCACCAGACCCTGTTTCTTGTAGTCAGATCCATTACCACCAGACCCTGTTTCTTGTAGTCAGATCCATTACCACCAGACCCTGTTTCTTGTAGTCAGATCCATTACCACCAGACCATGTTGTTTGTAGTCAGGTCCATTACCATCAGACCCTGTTTCTTATAGTCAGATCCATTACCACCAGACCCAGTCCCTGGAAGTCAGGTCCATTACCACCAGGCCCAGTTGTTTGTAGTCAAGTTCATTACCACCAGACCCAGTTTCTTGTAGTCAGGTCCATTACCACCAGACCCTGTTCCTTGTAGTCAGGTCCATTACCACCAGGCCCAGTTGCTTGTAGTCAGATCCATTACCACTAGACCAAGTAGTTTGTAGTCAGATCCATTACCACCAAACCCAGTTCCTTGTAGTCAGATCCATTACCACCAGACCAAGTAGTTTATAGTTAGATCCATTACCACCAAACCCAGTTTCTTGTAGTTAGGTTCATTTCCACCAGACCCAGTGCAGTTGCTTGTAGTCAAATCAATTACCACCAGACCCAGTTGCTTGTAGTCAGATCCATTACCACCAAACCCAGTTTCTTGTAGTTAGGTTCATTTCCGCCAGACCCAGTTGCTTGTAGTCAAATCAATCACCACCAGACCCAGTTGCTTGTAGTCAAATCAATTACCACCAGACCCAGTTGCTTGTAGTCAAATCCATTACCACCAGACCAAGTAGTTTGTAGTTAGACCCATTACCACCAAACCCAGTTTCTTGTAGTTAGGTTCATTTCCACCAGACCCAGTTGCTTGTAGTCAGATCCATTACCACCAGACCCAGTTCATTGTAGTCAGATCCATTACCACCAGACCCAGTTGCTTGTAGTCAGGTCCATTACCACCAGACCCAGTTGCTTGTAGTCAGATCCATTACCACTAGACCAAGTTCCTTGTAGTCAGGTCCATTACCACCAGACCCAGTTGCTTGTAGTCAAATCCATTACCACCACACCCAGTTGCTTGTAGTCAGATCCATTACCACCAGGCCAAGTTCCTTTTATTCAGATCCATTACCACCAAACCCAGTTGTTTGTAGTCAGATCCATTACCAATAGGCACTGTTCCTTGTAGTCAGGTCCATTACCAGTAGGCCCAGTTCCGTGTAGTCAGGTCCAATACCACCAGGCCCTGTTTCTTGTAGTGAGATCCATTACCAGTAGGCCCAGTTCCGTGTAGTCAGGTGCAATACCACCAGACCCAGTTGTTTGTAGTCAGATCCATTACCACCAGGCCCTGTTTCTTGTAGTCAGGTCCATTACCACCAGGCCCTGTTTCTTGTAGTCAGATCCATTACCATCAGGCCCAGTTGTTTGTAGTCAGGTTCATTACCACCAGACCTAGTTGCTTGTAGTCAGATCCATTACCACTAGGCCCAGTTGCTTGTAGTCAGATCCATTACCACCAGGCCCTGTTTCTTGTAGTCAGGTTCATTACCATCAGACCCAGTTCCTTGTAGTCAGATCCATTACCACCAGACCCTGTTTCTTGTAGTCAGATCCATTACCACCAGACCCTGTTTCTTGTAGTCAGATCCATTACCACCAGACCAAGTTGTTTTGTAGTCAAATCGATTACCACCAGGCCCAGTTCCTTGTAGTCAGGTCCATTACCACCAGGCCCAGTTGCTTGTAGCCAGATCCATTACCACCAGGCCCTGTTTCTTGCAGTCAGATCAATTACCACCAGACCCTGTTCCTTGTAGTCAGGTCAATTACCAGTAGGCCCAGTTCCGTGTAGTCAGGTCCAATACCACCAGGCCAAGTTGCTTGTAGTATGGTCCATTACCACCAGACCCTGTTTCTTGTAGTCAGATCCATTACCACCAGACCCTGTTTCTTGTAGTCAGATCCATTACCACCAGACCCCGTTTCTTGTAGTCAGATCCATTACCACCAGACCATGTTGTTTGTAGTCAGGTCCATTACCATCAGACCCTGTTTCTTATAGTCAGATCCATTACCACCAGACCCAGTCCCTGGAAGTCAGGTCCATTACCACCAGGCCCAGTTGTTTGTAGTCAAGTTCATTACCACCAGACCCAGTTTCTTGTAGTCAGGTCCATTACCACCAGACCCTGTTCCTTGTAGTCAGGTCCATTACCACCAGGCCCAGTTGCTTGTAGTCAGATCCATTACCACCAAACCCAGTTCCTTGTAGTCAGATCCATTACCACCAAACCCAGTTCCTTGTAGTCAGGTCAATTACCACCAGACAAAGTTCCTTGAGTCAGGTCCATTACCACCAGGCCCAGTTGCTTGTAGTCAGATCATTACCACCAAACCCAGTTCCTTGTAGTCAGAACCATTACCACCAAACCCAGTTCGTTGTAGTCAGAACCATTACCACCAGGCCCAGTTCCTTGTAGTCGGGTCAATTACCACCAGACCCAGTTCCTTGTAGTCGGGTCAATTACCACTAGGCCCAGTTCCTTGTAGTCAGGTCCATTACCACCAGGCCCAGTTGCTTGTAGTCAGATCCATTACCACCAGACCCTGTTTCTTGTAGTCAGGTCCATTACCACCAGGCCCAGTTCTTTGTAGTCAGGTCCAATACAACCAGGCCAAGTTCCTTGTAGTCAGGTCAATTACCACCAGACCCAGTTCCTTGAGTCAGGTCCATTACCACCAAACCGAGTTCGTTGTAGTCAGAACCATTACCACCAGGCCCAGTTCCTTGTAGTCGGGTCAATAAGCACCAGGAACAGTTCCTTGTAGTCAGGTCCATTACCACAAAACCCAGTTCCTTGTAGTCAGGTCCATTACCACCAGGCCCAGTTGCTTGTAGTCAGATCCATTACCACCAGACCCTGTTTCTTGTAGTCAGGTCCATTACCACCAGGCCCAGTTCCTTGTAGTCAGGTCCAATACCACCAGGCCAAGTTCCTTGAGGTCAGGTCCAATACCACCAGGTCCAGTACCTTGTAGTCAGGTCCATTACCACCAGGCCCTGTTTCTTGTAGTCAGATCCATTACCACCAAACCCAGTTCCTTGCAGTCAGATCAATTACCACCAGACCTAGTTGTTTTGTAGTCAAATCGATTACCACCAGGCCCAGTTCCTTGTAGTCAGATCCATTACCACCAGACCCTGTTTCTTGTAGTCAGGTCCATTACCACCAGACCCAGTTTCTTGTAGTCAGGTCCATTAACATCAGGCCCTGTTGTTTGTAATCAAGTTCATTACCACCAGACCCAGTTTCTTGTAGTCAGGTCCATTACCACCAGACCCTGTTTCTTGTAGTCAGGTCCATTACCACCAGGGCCAGTTCCTTGTAGTCAGATCCATTACCACCAGACCCTGTTGCTTGTAGTCAGATCCATTACCACCAAACCCAGTTCCTTGCAGTCAGGTCCATTACCACCAGACCCTGGTTCTTGTAGTCAAATCGATTACCACCAGGCCCAGTTCCTTGTAGTCAGATCAATTACCATCAGACCCAGTTTCTTGTAGTCAGGTCCATTACCACCAGACCCTGTTTCTTGTAGTCAGATCAATTACCACCAGGCCAAGTTGTTTGTAGTCAAGTTCATTACCACCAGACCTAGTTGCTTGTAGTCAGATCCATTACCAATAGGCCCTGTTCCTTGTAGTCAGGTCCATTACCACCAGGCCCAGTTCCTAATAGTCAGGTCCATTACCACCAGACCCAGTCCCTTGAAGTCAGGTCCATTACCACCAGGCCCAGTTGTTTGTAGTCAAGTTCATTACCACCAGACCCAGTTTCTTGTAGTCAGGTCCATTACCACCAGACCCTGTTTCTTGTAGTCAGGTCCATGACCACCAGGCCCAGTTGCTTGTAGTCAAGTTCATTACCACCAGACCCAGTTTCTTGTAGTCAGGTCCATTACCACCAGACCTAATCCCTTGAAGTCAGGTCCATTACCACCAGGCCCAGTTGTTTGTAGTCAAGTTCATTACCACCAGACCCAGTTTCTTTTAGTCAGGTCCATTACCACAAGGCCCAGTTGCTTGTAGTCAGATCCATTACCACCAAACCCAGTTGTTTGTAGTCAGGTCCATTACCACTAGGCCCAGTTGTTTGTAGTCAAGTTCATTACCACCAGATCCTGTTTCCTGTAGTCAGGTCCATTACCACCAGGCCCTGCTTCTTGTAGTCAGGTCCATTACCACCAGACCCAGTTGTTTTGTAGTCAAATCCATTACCACCAGGCCCTGTTCCTTGCAGTCAGATCCATTACAACCAGACCAAGTTGTTTTGTAGTCAAATCCATTACCACCAGGCCCTGTTTCTTGTAGTCTGATCCATTACCACCAGACCCTGTTTCTTGTAGTCAGGTCCAATTACCACCAGGCCCAGTTGCTTGTAGCCAGATCCATTACCACCAAACCCAGTTGTTTGTAATCAGGTCCATTACCACCAGGCCCAGTTACTTTTAGTCAGGTCCATTACCACCAGGCCCTGTTCCTTGTAGTCAAGTCCAATACCACCAGGCCAAGTTGGTTGGAGTCAGGTCCATTACCACCAGACCAAGTTCATTGTAGTCAGGTCCATTACCACTAGGCCAAGTTCCATGTAGTCAGGTCCATTACCACCAGACCCTGTTTCTTGTAGTCAGGTCCATATTACCACCAGGCCCAGTTCCTTGTAGTCAGGTCCAATACCACCAGGCCAAGTTCCTTGTAGTCAGGTCCATTACCAATAGGCCTTGTTCCTTTTAGTCAGGTCCATTACCACCAGGCCAAATTGCTTGTAGTCAGGTCCATTACCACCAGACCAAGTTCATTGTATTCAGGTCCATTACCACTAGGCCCAGTTGTTTGTAGTCAGATCCATTACCACTAGCCCAAGTTCCATGTAGTCAGGTCCATTACCACCAGCCCCTGTTTCTTGTAGTCAGTTCCAATACCACCAGGCCAAGTTCCTTGTAGTCAGGTCCAATACCACCAGGCCAAGTTCCTTGTAGTCAGGTCCATTACAACCAGGCCCAGTTGCTTGTAGTAAGATCCATTACCCCCAAACCCAGTTCCTTGTAGTCAGAACCATTACCACCAGGCCCTGTTACTTGAAGTCAGGTCCATTACCACCAGGCCCAGTTACTGGTAGTCAGGTCCATTACCACCAGGCCCAGTTCCCTGTAGTCAGATCCATTACCACCAGGCCCAGTTGCTTGTAGTCAGATCTATTACCACCAGGCCCAGTTACTTGTAGTCAGGTCCATTACCACCAGGCCCAGTTCCCTGTAGTCAGATCCATTACCACCAGGCCCAGTTGCTTGTAGTCAGATCCATTACCACCAGGCCCAGTTCCTTGTAGTCAGATCCATTACCACCAGACCCTGTTTCTTGTAGTCAGGTCCATTACCACCAGGCCCAGTTGCTTGTAGTCAAGTTCATTACCACCAGACCCAGTTTCTTGTAGTCAGGTCCATTACCACCAGACCTAGTCCCTTGAAGTCAGGTCCATTACCACCAGGCCCAGTTGTTTGCAGTCAAGTTCATTACCACCAGACCCAGTTTCTTGTAGTCAGGTCCATTACCACCAGACCCTGTTTCTTGTAGTCAGGTCCATTACCACCAAGCCCAGTTGCTTGTAGTCAGATCCATTACCACCAAACCCAGTTGTTTGTAGTCAGGTCTATTACCACTAGGCCCAGTTGTTTGTAGTCAAGTTCATTACCACCAGATCCTGTTTCTTGTAGTCAGGTCCATTACCATCAGGCCCTGCTTCTTGTAGTCAGGTCCATTACCACCAGACCCAGTTGTTTTGTAGTCAAATTCATTACCACCAGGCCCTGTTCCTTGCAGTCAGATCCATTGCCACCAGACCAAGTTGTTTTGTAGTCAAATCCATTACCACCAGGCCCTTTTTCTTGTAGTCTGATCCATTACCACCAGACCCTGTTTCTTGTAGTCAGGTCCATTACCACCAGGCCCAGTTGCTTGTAGTCAGATCCAATACCACCAGGCCCAGTTACTTTTAGTCAGGTCCATTACCACTAGGCCAAGTTCCATGTAGTCAGGTCCATTACCACCAGACCCTGTTTCTTGTAGTCAGGTCCATATTACCACCAGGCCCAGTTCCTTGTAGTCAGGTCCAATACCACCAGGCCAAGTTCCTTGTAGTCAGGTCCATTACCAATAGGCCTTGTTCCTTGTATTCAGGTTCATTACCACCAGGCCCAGTTACTTGTAGTCAGGTCCATTACCACCAGGCCCTGTTGCTTGTTGTCAGATCCATTACCACCAGACCCTGTTTCTTGTAGTCAGGTCCATATTACCACCAGGCCCAGTTCCTTGTAGTCAGGTCCAATACCACCAGGCCAAGTTCCTTGTAGTCAGGTCCATTACCAATAGGCCTTGTTTCTTGTATATAGGTCCATTACCACCAGGCCCAGTTACTTGTAGTCAGGTCCATTAACACCAGGCCCTGTTCCTTGTAGTCAGATCCATTACCACCAGGCCCTGTTCCTTGTAGTCAGGTCCAATACCACCAGGCCAAGTTGCTTATAGTCAGGTCCATTACCACCAGACCAAGTTCATTGTATTCAGGTCCATTACCACTAGGCCCAGTTGTTTGTAGTCAGATCCATTACCACTAGCCCAAGTTCCATGTAGTCAGGTCCATTACCACCAGACCCTGTTTCTTGTAGTCAGGTCCATATTACCACCAGGCCCAGTTCCTTGTAGTCAGGTCCATTACCACCAAACCCAGTTCCTTGTAGTCAGAACCATTACCACCAGACCAAGTTCCTTGAGTCAGGTCCAGTACCACCAGGCCCAGTTCCTTGAAGTCAGGTCCATTACCACCAAACCCAGTTCCTTGAGTCAGGTCCAGTACCACCAGGCCCTGTTCCATGTAGTCAGGTCCATTACCACCAAACCCAGTTCCTTGAAGTCAGGTCCAGTACCACCAGGCCCAGTTCCATGTAGTCAGGTCCATTACCACCAAACCCAGTTCCTTGAGTCAGGTCCAGTACCACCAGGCCCTGTTCCTTGTAGTCAGGTCCATTACCACCAAACCCAGTTCCTCGTAGTCAGAACCATTACCACCAGGCCCAGTTCCTTGACGTCAGGTCCAGTACCACCAGACCCAGTTGCTTGTAGTCAGGTCCATTACCACCAAACCCAGTTCCTTGTAGTCAGGTCCATTACCACCAGGCCCAGTTGCTTGTAGTCAGGTCCATTACCACCAAACCCAGTTCCTTGTAGTCAGGTCAATTACCACCAGGCCCAGTTCCTTGAGTCAGGTCCAGTACCACCAGGCCCTGTTCCTTGAAGTCAGGTCCATTACCACTAGGCCCAGTTGTTTGTAGTCAGATCCATTACCACTAGCCCAAGTTCCATGTAGTCAGGTCCATTACCACCAGACCCTGTTTCTTGTAGTCAGGTCCATTACCACCAGACCCTGTTGCTTGTAGTCAAGTTCATTACAACCAGGCCCAGTTGCTTGTAGTAAGATCCATTACCACCAAACCCAGTTCCTTGTAGTCAGAACCATTACCACCAAACCCAGTTCCTTGTAGTCAGGTCAATTACCACCAGGCCCAGTTCCTTGAGTCAGGTCCAGTACCACCAGACCCAGTAACTGGTAGTCAGGTCCATTACCACCAAACCCAGTTGTTTGTAGTCAGATCCGTTACCACCAGGCCCAGTTCCCTGTAGTCAGATCCATTACCACCAGACCCAGTTGTTTGTAGTCAGGTCCATTACCACCAGACCCTGTTTCTTGTAGTCAGGTCCATATTACCACCAAACCCAGTTGCTTGTAGTCAGATCCATTACCACCAAACCCAGTTTCTTGTAGTCAGGTCCATTACCACCAGACCTAATCCCTTGAAGTCAGGTCCATTACCACCAAACCCAGTTCCTTGTAGTCAGATCCATTACAAATAGACCCAGTTCCTTGTAGTCAGGTCCATTACCACCAGACCCAGTTGCTTGTAGTCAAATCCATTACCACCAGACCAAGTAGTTTATAGTTAGATCCATTACCACCAAACCCAGTTTCTTGTAGTTAGGTTCATTTCCACCAAACCCAGTGCAGTTGCTTGTAGTCAAATCAATTACCACCAGACCCAGTTGCTTGTAGTCAGATCCATTACCACCAAACCCAGTTTCTTGTAGTCAAATCAATCACCACCAGACCCAGTTGCTTGTAGTCAAATCAATTACCACCAGACCCAGTTGCTTGTAGTCAAATCCATTACCACCAGACCCAGTTGCTTGTAGTCAAATCCATTACCACCAGACCCAGTTGCTTGTAGTCAAATCCATTACCACCAGACCCAGTTGCTTGTAGTCAAATCCATTACCACCAGACCCAGTTTCTTGTAGTCAAATCCATTACCACCAGACCCAGTTGCTTGTAGTCAAATCAATCACCACCAGACCCAGTTGCTTGTAGTCAAATCAATTACCACCAGACCCAGTTGCTTGTAGTCAAATCCATTACCACCAGACCAAGTAGTTTGTAGTTAGACCCATTACCACCAAACCCAGTTTCTTGTAGTTAGGTTCATTTCCACCAGACCCAGTTGCTTGTAGTCAGATCCATTACCACCAGACCCAGTTCATTGTAGTCAGATCCATTACCACCAGACCCAGTTGCTTGTAGTCAGGTCCATTACCACCAGACCCAGTTGCTTGTAGTCAGATCCATTACCACTAGACCAAGTTCCTTGTAGTCAGGTCCATTACCACCAGACCCAGTTGCTTGTAGTCAAATCCATTACCACCAGACCCAGTTGCTTGTAGTCAAATCCATTACCACCAAACCCAGTTGCTTGTAGTCAGATCAATTACCACTAGGCCCAGTTGTTTGTAGTCAAATTCATTACCACCAGACCCAGTTGTTTGTAGTCAGATCTATTACCACCAGACCCAGTTCCTTGTAGTCAGATCCATTACCACCAAACCCAGTTGTTTGTAGTCAAATCCATTACCACCAAACCCAGTTGCTTGTAGTCAGATCAATTACCACTAGGCCCAGTTGTTTGTAGTCAAATCCATTACCACCAGACCCAGTTGTTTGTAGTCAGATCTATTACCACCAGACCCAGTTCCTTGTAGTCAGATCCATTACCACCAAACCCAGTTGTTTGTAGTCAAATCCATTACCACCAGACCCAGTTGCTTGTAGTCAGATCCATTACCACCAAACCCAGTTGCTTGTAGTCAGATCCATTACCATCAGACCCAGTTCCTTGTAGTCAGATCCATTACCACCAAACCCAGTTGTTTGTAGTCAAATCCATTACCACCAGACCCAGTTGTTTGTAGTCAGATCCATTACCACCAGACCCAGTTGTTTGTAGTCAAATCCATTACCACCAAACCCAGTTGTTTGTAGTCAAATCCATTACCACCAGACCCAGTTGTTTGTAGTCAAATCCATTACCACCAGACCCAGTTGTTTGTAGTCAGATCCATTACCACCAAACCCAGTTGTTTGTAGTCAAATCCATTACCACCAGGCCCAGTTGCTTGTAGTCAGATCCTTTACCACTAGACCCTGTTTCTTGTAGTCAGATCTATTACCACCAGGCCCAGTTGCTTGTAGTCAGATCCATTACCACTAGACCAAGTAGTTTGTAGTCAGATCCATTACCACCAAACCCAGTTCCTTGTAGTCAGATCCATTACAAATAGACCCAGTTCCTTGTAGTCAGGTCCATTACCACCAGACCCAGTTGCTTGTAGTCAAATCCATTACCACCAGACCAAGTAGTTTATAGTTAGATCCATTACCACCAAACCCAGTTTCTTGTAGTTAGGTTCATTTCCACCAGACCCAGTGCAGTTGCTTGTAGTCAAATCAATTACCACCAGACCCAGTTGCTTGTAGTCAGATCCATTACCACCAAACCCAGTTTCTTGTAGTTAGGTTCATTTCCACCAGACCCAGTTGCTTGTAGTCAAATCAATTACCACCAGACCCAGTTGCTTGTAGTCAAATCCATTACCACCAGACCAAGTAGTTTGTAGTTAGACCCATTACCACCAAACCCAGTTTCTTGTAGTTAGGTTCATTTCCACCAGACCCAGTTGCTTGTAGTCAGATCCATTACCACCAGACCCAGTTCATTGTAGTCAGATCCATTACCACCTGACCCAGTTGCTTGTAGTCAGGTCAATTACCACCAGACCCAGTTCCTTGTAGTCAGGTCCAGTACCACCAGACCCAGTTGCTTGTAGTCAAATCCATTACCACCAAACCCAGTTGCTTGTAGTCAAATCCATTACCACCAGGCCCAGTTGTTTGTAGTCAAATCCATTACCACCATACCCAGTTGCTTGTAGTCAGATCCATTACCACTAGGCCCAGTTGTTTGTAGTCAAATCCATTACCACCACACCCAGTTGCTTGTAGTCAAATCCATTACCACCAGACCCAGTTGCTTGTAGTCAAATCCATTACCACCATACCCAGTTGCTTGTAGTCAGATAAATTACCACTAGGCCCAGTTGTTTGTAGTCAAATCCATTACCACCAGACCCAGTTGTTTGTAGTCAGATCTATTACCACCAGACCCAGTTCCTTGTAGTCAGATCCATTACCATCAGACCCAGTTCCTTGTAGTCAGGTCCATTACCACCAGACCCAGTTGTTTGTAGTCAGATCCATTACCACCAAACCCAGTTGTTTGTAGTCAAATCCATTACCACCATACCCAGTTGCTTGTAGTCAGATCAATTACCACTAGGCCCAGTTGTTTGTAGTCAAATCCATTACCACCACACCCAGTTGCTTGTAGTCAAATCCATTACCACCATACCCAGTTGCTTGTAGTCAAATCCATTACCACCATACCCAGTTGCTTGTAGTCAGATCAATTACCACTAGGCCCAGTTGCTTGTAGTCAAATCCATTACCACCAGACCCAGTTGCTTGTAGTCAAATCCATTACCACCATACCCAGTTGCTTGTAGTCAGATCAATTACCACTAGGCCCAGTTGTTTGTAGTCAAATCCATTACCACCAGACCCAGTTGTTTGTAGTCAGATCTATTACCACCAGACCCAGTTCCTTGTAGTCAGATCCATTACCACCAAACCCAGTTGTTTGTAGTCAAATCCATTACCACCAGACCCAGTTGCTTGTAGTCAGATCCATTACCACCAAACCCAGTTGTTTGTAGTCAAATCCATTACCACCAAACCCAGTTGCTTGTAGTCAGATCCATTACCATCAGACCCAGTTCCTTGTAGTCAGATCCATTACCACCAAACCCAGTTGTTTGTAGTCAAATCCATTACCACCAGACCCAGTTGTTTGTAGTCAGATCCATTACCACCAGACCCAGTTGTTTGTAGTCAAATCCATTACCACCAAACCCAGTTGTTTGTAGTCAAATCCATTACCACCAGACCCAGTTGTTTGTAGTCAAATCCATTACCACCAGACCCAGTTGTTTGTAGTCAGATCCATTGCCACCAAACCCAGTTGTTTGTAGTCAAATCCATTACCACCAGACCCAGTTCCTTGTAGTCAGATCCATTACCACCAAACCCAGTTGTTTGTAGTCAAATCCATTACCACCAGACCCAGTTTCTTGTAGTCAGATCCATTACCACCAAACCCAGTTCCTTGTAGTCAAATCCATTACCACCAGACCCAGTTGCTTGTAGTCAGATCCATTACCACCAAACCCAGTTGTTTGTAGTCAAATCCATTACCACCAGACCCAGTTTCTTGTAGTCAGATCCATTACCACCAAACCCAGTTCCTTGTAGTCAAATCCATTACCACCAGACCCAGTTGCTTGTAGTCAGATCCATTACCACCAAACCCAGTTGTTTGTAGTCAAATCCATTACCACCAAACCCAGTTGCTTGTAGTCAGATCCATTACCATCAGACCCAGTTCCTTGTAGTCAGGTCCATTACCACCAGACCCAGTTGTTTGTAGTCAGATCCATTACCACCAAACCCAGTTGTTTGTAGTCAGATCCATTACCACCAGACCCAGTTGTTTGTAGTCAGATCCATTACCACCAAACCCAGTTGTTTGTAGTCAGATCCATTACCACCAGACCCAGTTGTTTGTAGTCAGATCCATTACCACCAGACCCAGTTGTTTGTAGTCAAATCCATTACCACCAAACCCAGTTGTTTGTAGTCAAATCCATTACCACCAGACCCAGTTGTTTGTAGTCAAATCCATTACCACCAGACCCAGTTGCTTGTAGTCAGATCCATTACCACCAAACCCAGTTGTTTGTAGTCAGATCCATTACCACTAGGCCCAGTTCCCTGTAGTCAGATCCAATACCACCAGATCCTGTTCCTTGTAGTCAGATCCATTACCACCAGACCTAGTTGCTTGTAGTCAGGTCCATTACCACCAGACCTAGTTGCTTGTAGTCAGGTCCATTACCACCAGACCCAGTTGCTTGTAGTCAGGTCCATTACCACCAGACCCAGTTGTTTGTAGTCAAATCCATTACCACCAGACCGAGTTCCTTGTAGTCAGATCCATTACCACCAGACCTAGTTGCTTGTAGTCAGGTCCATTACCACCAGACCTAGTTGCTTGTAGTCAGGTCCATTACCACCAGACCTAGTTGCTTGTAGTCAGATCCATTACCACCAGATCCTGTTCCTTGTAGTCAGATCCATTACCACCAGACCTAGTTGCTTGTAGTCAGGTCCATTACCACCAGACCTAGTTGCTTGTAGTCAGGTCCATTACCACCAGACCCAGTTGTTTGTAGTCAGATCCATTACCACCAGACCCAGTTGTTTGTAGTCAAATCCATTACCACCAAACCCAGTTGTTTGTAGTCAAATCCATTACCACCAGACCCAGTTGTTTGTAGTCAAATCCATTACCACCAGACCCAGTTGCTTGTAGTCAGATCCATTACCACCAAACCCAGTTGTTTGTAGTCAGATCCATTACCACTAGGCCCAGTTCCCTGTAGTCAGATCCAATACCACCAGATCCTGTTCCTTGTAGTCAGATCCATTACCACCAGACCTAGTTGCTTGTAGTCAGGTCCATTACCACCAGACCTAGTTGCTTGTAGTCAGGTCCATTACCACCAGACCCAGTTGCTTGTAGTCAGGTCCATTACCACCAGACCCAGTTGTTTGTAGTCAAATCCATTACCACCAGACCCAGTTCCTTGTAGTCAGATCCATTACCACCAGACCTAGTTGCTTGTAGTCAGGTCCATTACCACCAGACCTAGTTGCTTGTAGTCAGGTCCATTACCACCAGACCTAGTTGCTTGTAGTCAGATCCATTACCACCAGATCCTGTTCCTTGTAGTCAGATCCATTACCACCAGACCTAGTTGCTTGTAGTCAGGTCCATTACCACCAGACCTAGTTGCTTGTAGTCAGGTCCATTACCACCAGACCCAGTTCCTTGTAGTCAGATCCAATACCACCAGATCCTGTTCCTTGTAGTCAGATCCATTACCACCAAACCCAGTTGCTTGTAGTCAGGTCCATTACCACCAGACCTAGTTGCTTGTAGTCAGGTCCATTACCACCAGATCCTGTTCCTTGTAGTCAGGTCCATTACCACCAAACCCAGTTGCTTGTAGTCAGGTCCATTACCACCAAACCCAGTTGCTTGTAGTCAGGTCCATTACCACCAGACCCTGTTCCTCGTAGTCAGGTCCATTACCACCAAACCCAGTTGCTTGTAGTCAGATCCATTACCACCAGATCCTGTTCCTTGTAGTCAGGTCCATTACCACCAGGCCCAGTTGTTTGTAGTCAGGTCCATTACCACCAGGCCCAGTTGTTTGTAGTCAGGTCCATTACCACCAGACACTGTTGCTTGTAGTCATGTCAATTACCACCAGACACAGTTCCTTGAGTCAGGTCCAGTACCACCAGGCCCAGTTGCTTGTAGTCAGATCCATTACCACCAGGCCCAGTTGTTTGTAGTCAGGTCCATTACCACCAAACCCAGTTGCTTGTAGTCAGATCCTTTACCACCAGACCCAGTTCCTTGTAGTCAGATCCATTACCACCAGGCCCAGTTGTTTGTAGTCAGGTCCATTACCACCAAACCCAGTTGCTTGTAGTCAGATCCTTTACCACCAGACCCAGTTCCTTGTAGTCAGATCCATTACCACCAGGCCCAGTTCCTTGTAGTCAGGTCCATTACCACCAAACCCAGTTGTTTGTAGTCAGATCCATTACCACCAAACCCAGTTGCTTGTAGTCAGATCCTTTACCACCAGACCTAGTTGCTTGTAGTCAGATCCATTACCACCAGACCCTGTTTCTTGTAGTCAGATCCATTACCACCAGACCCAGTTGCCTGTAGTCAGATCCTTTACTACTAGACCCACCAGATACATCGTGCTTCTGAGTAGGTCTGATACACCTACACCTTTAACAATTTAAACCATCGGGACAAAACCGGAAGTAACATATGAGGGGAACCGTTAGCGAACCCATATTCTAGGTTGTCAATATATCTAACATTGATTGTCAATCAATCAGGGAAGTCAGTCTGGTAAGTTCTCCTCAAAGACTTCCGGTATAAAGGCAACAGATGCCGGAGAGTGAAGGCAGCTGTCGGATGTAGTATCAGTTCTTGTCGGCCTGTGTACACCGGATGATCCTTGAGTGATTTACTGGAGGAATGAGCTACAAGGTCAACACTAAATATGATATTGTCAACAAGTGGATATGATAAGCAGTATGTGTTTTTTCGCTAGACCAAGTTCTCTGAATGTTCTTCTTGGATTAACTAAAGAAAACACAAAGCATTATATCTTGCTGGTAGAATGGACAATACGGTTATTTTTATACAGGCGTTAAATAAATACTCAACAACCTCATCACATTGACATGTTCCAGGCGCTTAAAGGCATTGTAGTACCTTTCTTGCATGTTATCTCCCCCAAATTTGCCATGTATTATGAAAGTATATACATTATTGAAAATAAGTAAGAAGAGTGGTACCGTGGTATAATCCATAGAAACTTTCTAGAAACCGACAGAAAGTATATTTGTCATTAAAGGAATCATATCTTAGTTTGCTGTAGGTATTATCGTAATTATGTATACAACTCAAAAGAATTTTTTTTTGTAGAGGACATTTCATTAGACACAGAAATCAAAACTGATAAGCACATAAATTCAGTTAGAATGAGTTTAATCTGGTTAGAATGAGTCCATTATGTAAACAACGAGTGCAACAACTCCTTGTTCGTCAGCAGTCAACATATCAATGAGGCATGCTGTTCATCAAATGTCGAGAGGACATCTGTAGAGAATTACCTTACAGGTAAGCCTAACTCGTCCCATGCATGCTCAATCGGTGCCAAACCAGGCGACTGTACAGGCCAATCCATTCGTTGAACGCACTTTTGGGTGAGAAAATCGTTAACAAGCCTTGCACCATATGGTCTAGCATTGTCATCTTGAAGAAGAGAAACTGTCCTGTGACAATGTGTCGGCGTGAGACCATTTTGGATGACATACTGGTCTTGAGGTTATGGCGATGATTTTTCCTACCAGACCGTGGACGATTTTGAAATGAATTGGTTGCTTGGAACTGCTGACGCAGTCTACCATGCAAGCACAAGTTGGCTACAAACCATTCATTGCGCCACATTCCTATGTGTGGAACAACCCTGCAACCACGCAATGACGTCTATCGACATGGTTTAGCTGACGTCTGACCACGATGGTGTTTTAATTGACAGCAACATGATGATTGTTGAAATTCTTATGCCCAAATTCTTCACAGAAAATGCATATTGCACGGTAAATGACATAAGCAGCTGGCAAAGGGCGGATCTCATTGTGTCTGCGCTAACAGTTTCTTGAACCCTTGTTTTGAGCTTAAATTGAAGAATCTCTCATACTCGTTGTGTTTGCAAACAGTCACTTTGTACAGTTTTTGTAGTTAAGATTTACTGGACTCAACTAAAGGATTTCTGCTTAGAAACTATAATTATGTCTTTTCTATGCATAGAAAAAATACGCAAAAATTCTTCTTTTGATTAGTTTTTTTCCTGATTCTGGTTTCATTCAAAATCATGAATGTGATTTGTCAGAATTGTCTGGCATGCCTCTATTCATCCCCACCAGAAATTAGAGGGGCTGTTTTATGTTAACATATAGGCCTAGTCTCCTTGTGAGCTGTCACCGCGTTCTATACTGTATATCAGATTCCAGGTGTGGACACTGGCATACTCCGCCAATATGGAATATATTTGTTAAGCGGCATACACGTCTAATGTCGTTCACGTGTTGGTGAATAATTTGATATGCCTCTTTTGTATTTCAGCTTACTAACTTCACTATTTTTATTAGCGGCAAAAGTGATTAATATTATTATCAACAAATTCATTGAACCCCTTCATCGATACCTGATTGGTATTCCATATAGAAAGAGGCGAGACGCATATTTCGATTCCATTTTATTCAGGGCCAATCACTGGAGATCGATGTGAGATCGACCCCATCAACGGCGCCAAGACGGGTATGGTGGTCGCTGCACCTCCCGTTAGCACTATGCAGTGTGCAGTTATTGTGTGCAGTGTGGCTGTAGACTGCGGACTGTTACCTGGTTGAGCAGGGCGCTGTAGTTCCTCACCACCTCACACCGGACAGGGACGGGCAGTGATAGGTACTGTCTATTGACTGTCGGGTAACACGGATATAGCCTAGCTATTAACAGGATTGTAAGATTGTACACTTTTCACCAAGAAAACACTATACGTCAGGATTCAAACTACCTCAAACTGTGGGACCAGATTACTATAAGTAAGTTTCTTCATCTTTCATCTTTCTTTTTAATTCTTTCATAAACATTAGAAGCGTTCAGACGAAGGGCACTCTTGATAGATTTTACTATTTTATAAAATGAATAATTTGTCATCCGACTCTAATTTATGTGCATTCGTTCTAGTCAGAATAATGGTATTGTCTCCACAGCCCATTCCAATACAAACAATACCCAATAGAATGGTTCCCTAAAATGTATTTTAAAACATATATATTTAGTTTAACGATACCCTGGATGAAGAAGTCAACAGTGAACATGGCAGTGAAGGTAATGGCGCTGTAATGATAGAGCAAGTCTGTGATAGTCAGCTCCGCCGGGTCGGGTTCTTGAGATGATGTGTGACTGTACCAACGTATTAATCTCAAAATGATCTCTCATCTTCTGAAGCTGACCGTGTTTTAGCTAATGAAGCTTTGCTGTCTTTTCATCTCCTAAGTGTTTTCAGATTCTTGTGTAGGATGTTTTAGGATTTATAAAAATCATATCAATGTTTCCTTTACAAAGATATGAACGGATAAAAAAAAGAAAGAAAAAAAGAAGAAGATATGAACGGATCACAAGTACATTAGAAAGGACGTATGGTACAATATACACTCAGATAACAGGTTAACATTGTGAAGTGGTATCATTTCTTTCTAGCCGAGTGTGTCAATACAAGGAACTATCATCTGCTTACCGTTGACATGTTTCTACATTGCCTGATATCGGCTGAAATAAAACAACAGACATAGTGTACTATATCCCCCTCCGATTGGTTAAAGTTTAAAATAAACTGAACAATCTTCATGGAGCTTTATTCATTTATAAATCCTAAACCACTGAGCTGGTTAGTAATAAATGCATGCTACACAATAATATGTACTTCCAGTATTCAGTTTTCAAGATCTGATCTGGAAGTGAATTGTAAACATCCTTTTGAGTTTTGCTCGGAATCCAGATGTTGTTTTTCCATGGAAATGACTAAAAATAAAAGTTCCAAAATGGTGAGAAAAAAACACATCTACACGTGATGACTGTTGCTAGGTCTTACAGTTGTTAAGGTGTGGTTCAGAAACAAAATGTTAAGCTATGTTTCCAATGGAAACGGCAAAAACAATAAACCCCAAAAGGCACATCTACATATGATGACTGTCCCACATATCAAGTTTCATTGAGTTTTATCTTACAGTTTTTGAGTTCTGGTCCGGAAAGGAAACCCGGACGCACGGACGGACAGACATACAGATAGACGGACGGACGGTCATTTCAATATCCCCGACAACGTCGTTGTGGCGGGGGATAATTAGACAAGCAACGGAGAGAAAATCGTTATCTAGTCTTGACGTTTGACCCGCCCTCAAATGAGACGAACCTTTGATTTATATGGTCAAAGCATAATGTCTATGATATACAGGTCTTAAAGGCGCTGTAGCACGTTTTTTTGCAAAATTTATTTTTTCAAATTTCCCATTTATAATGATAGTTTATGTCATTTAAATTAACTTTAGAGGGTAAAACGTCTTATTACACAAACAAATTATCTGTAGTGGTAAAAACTTTGTTGCGTATAAAGCAAAAATTGCATGGCGGCCATTTTATTGTGAACACAATTTATTATTTTGTATTACAAAAACGATTCCCATGGCTTAACCAAAACATGTACACTCGTTTTAAACTTTATTTTCCGAGGAGAAAAGGATGTTTTACTATTGGTGAAATTATTTTTCAAATACATTTCATCAACTTATTTGAGCGAAAAAACGTGCTACAGCGCCTTTAATATGCCTTCTCTTGCAATGTATTTAGATCCCGAAGATATGACTTGTATTAAATATCAATTCAAAAGGAACATCAAGTAAGCCGATGTGTATAATGTTTTCAGTTACGAACTTTCTTTTTAGAAAGTTTATCTACCCTTTTAATGACTACATTTTTAGGATTCTCTCTATTTACTGTTAATTTCCCTTTTCCCAGTGCTGTTCAAGTTCATTCAACTGCTTCTGGGGCCGCTGAATGTGCTTGACTCGGAAAACAACACTAATGTTGTCAGCTAACAAAGAAGGACGATACCCGTTCAACAGTTAGTTTAGACTTGAACAGCAAGCTCAGTGATGAGGGATGAGATAACAGGGGTCGACTTAGTAGATACCCCTGTATAACACCACGTTGAAATTCGAACTTTTACGAAAATTTTGTTATTGTTCACACAAACCTTCACGTTCTCACACATGTTAAGTAAACGTTTGCTCATTTTGTTACTAAGAACCAATGTTTATTTCGTTTTATAGAAAATAAAATCTATAAAAACGACATAGAACATTCCTACTTTTGAATTGAAATATCTTAGTCACATTGTTTTAAATAAGCGTATCATCAATAGGTGTATAGCCATGTCTAAATTTAGTTTACAAGTCTCTTATTAATAATAAAGGTGAACATATTAATAATAAAACAACAATTTGTTTATTAGTTTTATGACACGTTATGTGTTACTGTATGAATACTCTATCAGTATATGTCTTTAGTGATTAAAAAGTTGTAAAAATAGGTACAATATAGCGTGTTTTCATTTCACGCAATGCAAAAAATCCAATATGGCGACAGAACCATCCCTTTAAGTATGTTATTCCTCTATAATTATTTTACGCGTTATGCTATAGCATGACCATGCTTTTGCATTGGATATATAAGTATATGTACACCTCAAAAGGGCTGAAAAGGGGTACTTCAAAAAGGGCCATGTCGGTTATGATTCAAGGTCACGCGGGTCGATGAGAGGTGAAGAATCTTACATGAGGTGGATATATGCATTTATTCACTGGCGTGTATCCGGTTTTCGCCTTGTTTAATCATCCATGTCAGGTGCGTTCATGCAAAATCATTTTTGATGAAATGATAAATAACGACGAGGATTAATGAAAAACACTTTTTGAAAATCTATTAAATAAATTACGTTTTTGTTGTGATTCACATTGTGTAAGCTATTATAAATACTCAGGTATTTTACCAATGGGCTACCGAGGAAAGTACATATAAAATACGCTTCGCCCCAAGCGCAAACACAATCGTTGGGATTCTGAAAACAATAAATAGGCTGGAAAATATTAAGTAAAAACCTTTTCCAAGATTTGTTATGCGTAAATAAACCTAATTTTGATTAATAGAGCGAAAATATGGGGATTGACTGACTTTGGCCGATTAGAAATAATGCATTTGTTAGCATGCAAGAAATTGTTGGGTGTTAATTTGAACACAGTCAACGCAATGCATGGTTAATGGTGAATTTGCCAGAAAGGAAATATATTGTATTTACAAGCATAACCGTTATTAAATACTGCAAGGTTATAAGTGTGCCTTCAAATAGAATACTAAAAAAATATAATATTATTGTATGACAAAAATGAATACAGAAATTGGGCTTTTAATAAGAAAACTGCTTTATTCTGTATTGGTTTAGGAAAGGAATGAAGTGCACACTATGTAACCACACGCATCATTCATTCAGTCAATAACAACTTGGAACTCTAAAACTAAATAGTGCAGTCATCAGTCAGAGAATATACTTTTAAGCGGTTTTTAATTTGAAAAATGAAATTTTGATTTGATAAATTCTTTCAAAATTAATTTGAATACAACTCAGCTCAGCTTACCACACGTCGAGGCGAAATGGTTGTGTGGTAAGCTGTTGGTACGGTCAGTGCTGGCGATAGTTGCCTTACTCTGAGGGTGTGTGTTCGAATCCCGCAAGTTTTATCCCGAATGTAACAATGTTTTAAGATTAAATAGCTCAGTAAAACATGTTCAGACAATGAGACAAGCCGGTGGAGCATTCTGCAAGAAATCACCTGGTATCCTGGAAAGGTCCGGTGCTATACCTGGCGCCATACTGCCAGCACTGATAACAACTCGGTTATGTTGATAGCCTCATCTAACTCTCTTTCAATATCAACAGTTTCATCGAACAGGTCAATTTACAAAATCAATGGTTATATAGAATTTCTATAAATTCTATAAATTCCTATGGATATGGTAAAACCTGTAATACTTTATTGCACTATTCAATGATAATTCCTATTAGTGGAAGTGACGTCGACAAAAACCTGCTTCTATAGTAAACTCGTATTGATTGTGAAGTGAGACATCAGAAACCCAAGGGAACCGTTTCCTTATCAACCTTTTAAAATGAGAAATCAGTTTGATAAGGTGTATAATTATCAAAACCATTCCTCGATGTAGATGCGGACGGGGGAATGGATCTGCATATCTCGTATTCATTCCCTCAAACAACACGTTACCAGATTGATTTAGCTATGAAAACTAAATCAAGATTTCCATGCTCCCAGTCTAATAGGTGTGGTAGAATTACAATGTGGTTATACAGCATTAATGTATTTCATTTCTTCTTTCCGTCCCTTTGTCTCTCTATCCTGAAACGTCATCTGAAGTTTGGAGACAGTAGCGGGAGTAGTGTAATCACTTCAAACACTCCGTGAAGAATAGGAGGAGTGGGTATGTATATTTATTTAAAATAGATTATTATAAGATCGAGGAATGTTTTACTTTAATATCAATCTATGTGAATGTCTCTGTAGGGAAGAGCATATAGGCCCTGGTTACATTTCAGCTTTACGGATAGTTTATTATCAGAGAACTTGAAAGTTTAGAGCAAAATTGGCTAAAATCTAGACCCCGTTATGAAGTGTCATCGATTGTTTTAAACCAAGATAAATTTCAAACTGAATATGTGCTAAAGCATCACGGTATATTTCTGCCCGCATGACTTTAGCAATCGATCGACAAAACACACCCTGTTATAACATACTTAATGTGAAATTTATATGTTAAATCAACTAAAATGGGCCTTTGTTTTAATTAAAGTCAGGTATAACATTTGGGCTTATAGAAAGCATACAAACTCGAGGACTGACATGAGACCAGACGGCGTCTGTCTAGCCCGGGTAGGACAGCCCATTTCTACAATTCAGTAGAATCTGTGGGACTCGCGGGAGGAAACCGAGGGAATCACACAGTGATGTAGCTGTAGTTGGCCAACCGAAAACGTTTGAACATATCACACTGATATCAAGATATAGTTATCTGATACAGGTGCTCGTTTGTCAGACGGTACATTGCTGTGACCGACAATTGTGTGTTAAGGCATTGTCACGCTTTGTTTAAACAACTAGTGTAGATGATGATGTGATATTTTTATTCAATAAATTGAACATGAAAAGGTAAACAATCCCAAATGGCTTGTGAGTACTACTCCATAACATGTATACATAGACACAGCGAACAATAATAATAAACACCATGAAAGGAGAGCCTGTGCGGAACTACTTAATTATTTATCAAACCTGAATGAAATTATCATAAAAGTATGGAGATATTTTAGCATTAAACAATTCATGAATTTGCATTTATTGGGGAAAAAAATTTGATATTGCAGACATGCTTATAAAAACACATTTGTTTTCTTATTGCGGCATAATTTGGACAGATAAAGAAATTATATAAAGTGTCTTCATAGGATTTAGGAGTATGTTCCGTTCAAACGTGTGTGCATTCAAATCACTGCAGCAAAGTCTTATATGAATATATAATAGTACATCATAGTTTATGTTGTATTAACGTAAAAGCTGCATCATTGGTGCGAGTGGTTGCTACGGAATTGACAATCACTGATATACCTTCAATGTTTCAATTTGTTTCGGTTACATCAACAACAGTTCTCTGTATTAACTGTAAATTAGGATGTTGGAATACAAAAATGTGTTTAACTATCATTATTCCTTGCACAAAGTAATTTATTGAATGTTGCGTTTGTAAGTTCCGAAATCGTTTACGGAACAGGTGCATGAAAGGTTAACTGAAATAGGTATGTGAAAGAATAATCTTTCATAGGTTTATTGCGTTGGTATAATGTATAATTGTTGGTATAATTGTGTGACAATGTATATGTTTAAACATTAAATGATACCTCTTATCATGGGCAATGTCAGTAACTGAAACAGAAGTATACTATATTACATAGGATATATTACTTCTGCTGCGGTCACTTTTCTGCTGTGATTTTTTCGCTAACTTGAACAACTTGTTCTTATCCATTAGCTATAATAAAGCATTAAGATCTTCACGATCCCGTAGATTTATAGAAGTCTGCAATGATGGCTCAAAACATTTTCAGAATGTAATATTCAGATAACATAGAAACCAAATAAACATGGCCCAATATACCAGGTCGCAGATGAATCAATAAAATGACACCCCTTAATGAAACTCCATTCTTCATACAAACATAACTCATCGTAGGACAATGCAGAAATTATAAAATATAAGTTTTATCTATTGTAGAGTTTGTTTATCGAACTCAAATATTTTATTTAAAAGTTGCACGGCTTGGAGGGACGTGTTACATCGCTTCTGTTTATCCAGTATTTGCTGTTCAAACAAACACTTCCGATATCGCCAGTAAAATCTAATGTGTATTGATGTCCAGTTTCCACAGGATTTTCATTACAAGCTTCGATTATTTGAGTGACATGTGATGTTATCCCAACAACACACAACACTGTACCCTTAATCAATGCAGCCTCCACGTCTTTGAGTGAGCGCCATTGTGCTCTGTAGATAGTGTTGCATGAAGATCTGGTGAGATCTGTGAGTGCTACCTATCTGAGTAAACACGTGAAAGTGCACTAACAACATCTTATCTTAGACTCTTTTGTTGTCTTTCTTCTCAACAATGAACCATTCAATAAACTGGAGTTGTTTTGAATCCTTTTCTAGTCATGTTTTGATATTTATCTTTAAAGTTTATCTTGATTTTTAATTATGTGAATTAAATGAGCTAAAGGTACAGGGGCAGCACATCGTGTTAATGACACAAACCATTAACAGAAATCAATGAACAATGTTCTTCTTAGTAAAAGGTTAGAATGCCGTGTTCCATCCAAATCAACACAATCTATACGAGTACTTTCTGAAACACTGACGTGAAACTCATTGTTGACCAAAATTGTGTCTACATATAATTTTCTATTAAAACAATCCTTTTAAGAACAATTCTCTCTACCGTGGACGTTATCCTCTGTATGTGGAGAGTGTTGACGTTATCCTTTGTATGTGGAGAGTGTGGACGTTATCCTTTGTATGTGGAGAGTGTTGACGTTATCCTTTGTATGTGGAGAGTGTTGACGTTATCCTTTGTATGTGGAGAGCGTGGACGTTTATTTGTATGTTGTGAGTGTGGACGTCATCCTTTGGAGGTGGAGAGTGTGGACGTTATCCTTTGTATGTGGAGAGTGTGGACGTCATCCTTTGTATGTGGATAGTATGTGAACGTTATCCTTTGTATGTGGAGAGTGTTGACGTTATCCTTTGCATGTGGAGAGTGTTGACGTTATCCTTTGTATGTGGATAGTGTGAAAAGTCTCAAAACACTCGAGAGAGATAAGTTTGGATCCAACAAGATGGTGGTTCCACGACATATTCTATTTATGCGTTTAAAAGCATATAAACCAACTCAAGGTATGATGCCTACTCAACATGCAAAAGGACTCTTGATGCTGGAAAACAATCATTGGATAATTCACTACTTCCATATTTATGTATCATGTTATTGGGCCTATTGCCTCACGTGCGTTATGAAATGAACTACTTCTAGAAGACCGACCTGAGAAGAAACTATTCAGATGCCTGTTCAATAATGAAGTCTTATAGAGGAGAAGATCGTTCTATTGACTGGTTTACTTGGGCCTCATCAATTTGACCTTTCTGTTAACAGAGTATGCTTAAATTAAGCTTTTAAATCTTATACACGACTTTTTAATAATTCTAAAGTAGTGTTAATATTTCACACATGAATCTTTATGATCCAACTTGTAAATAACTGTAACTGTAACCTGCATATTACCCATTGGGTTGACATGAAATGGATTTCACGAAATATCAATCAATATCAAGTATCCTGTTTCAATCATCTACTGTAAGCAAACTTAACTAAACAAACCCGACTCTTCAGGTAAACGTTGCTCACTGACACGAGAGAGTGGCCGAGTTTCTAGAAGAATAGGAAGGTGAGAGCTACAGTAGCATCCCGGGAGCGGTCAGTAACTTCCCGAGAGTGGTCAGTAGATTCCAGGGAGTGGTCAGTAGTATCCAGGAAGTGGTCAGTAGTACCCAGGGAGTGGTCAGTAGATTCCAGGGAGTGGTCAGTAGTATCCAGGAAGTGGTCAGTAGTACCCAGGGAGTGGTCAGTAACTTCCCGAGAGTGGTCAGTAGATTCCAGGGAGTGGTCAGTAGTATCCAGGAAGTGGTCAGTAGTACCCAGGGAGTGGTCAGTAGATTCCAGGGAGTGGTCAGTAGTATCCAGGAAGTGGTCAGTAGTACCCAGGGAGTGGTCAGTAGATTCCAGGGAGTGGTCAGTAGCTTCAAGGTAGTGGTCAGTAGAACCAGGGAGTGGTCAGTAGATTCAAGGAGTGGTCAGTAGATTCAAGGAGTGGTCAGTAGATTCAAGGGAGTGGTCAGTAGATTCAAGGAGTGGTCAGTAGATTTCAGAGAAGGGTCAGAAGATTGCAGTGAAAGGTCAGTTGATTCAAGGGAGTGGTCAGTAGATTCAGGGAGCGGTCAGTAGATTCAAGGGAGTGGTCAGTTATTTCCAGGGAGTGGTCAGTAGATTCAAGGGAATGGTCAGTAGATTGCAGGGATCGGTCAGTAGATTCCAGATAGAGGTCAGTAGATTCCAGATAGAGGTCAGTAGATTCTATGGAGCGGTCAGTAGATTACAGGGAATGATCAGTAGATTCAGGGAGCGGTCAGTAGATTCAGGGAGCGGTCAGTAGTATCCAGGGAGTGGTCAGTAGTATCCAGGGAGTGGTCAGAAGATTCCCGACAGTGGTTAGTAGATTTCAGGGATTGGTCAGTAGATTGCAGTGAAAGGTCAGTAGATTCAAGGGAGTGGTAAGTAGATCAAGGGACCGGTCAGTAGATTTAAGGGAGTGGTCAGTAGATCAAGGGAGTGGTCAGTAGTATCCAGGGAGTGGTCAGAAGATTGCAATGAAGGGTCAGTAGATTCCAGGTAGTGGTCAGTTATTTCCAGGGAGTTGTCAGTAGATTGCAGGGATCGGTCAGTAGATTCCAGAGAGAGGTCAGTAGATTCTATGGTGGGTCAGTAGATTACAGGGAATGATCAGTAGATTCAGGGAGCGGTCAGTAGATTCCAGGGAGCGGTCAGTAGTATCCAGGGAGTGGTCAGTAGTATCCAGGGAGTGGTCAGTAGATTCAAGGGAGTGGTCAGTAGGTTCGCGGCAGTGTTCAATAAATTTCAGGGATTGGTCAGTAGATTCCAGGGATCGGTCAGTAAATTCCATGGAGTGTCAGTAGATTTCAGAGTGGTCAGTAGATTACAGGGAATGGTCAGTAGATTCTAGGGAGTGGTCAGTATATTACAGGGAATGGTCAGTAGATTCTAAAGAGTGGTCAGTTGATTCAAGGGATTGGTCAGTAGTTTCCAGGGAGTGGTCAGATGATTCCCGGCAGTGGTCAGTAGATTTCAGGGATTGGTCAGTAGATTGCAGGGAGTGGTCAGTAGATTCCCGGCAGTGGTCAGTAGATTCCTGGCAATGGTCAGTAGATTTCAGTGAAGGGTCAGTAGATTGCAGTGAAGGGTCAGTAGATCCAGGGACCGGTCAGTAAATTTAAGGGAGTGGTCAGTAGATCCAGGGAATGGTCAGTAGTATCCAGGGAGTGGTCAGAATATTGCAATGAAGGGTCAGTAGATTCCAGGTAGTGGTCAGTTATTTCCAGGGAGTTGTCAGTAGATTGCAGGGATCGGTCAGTAGATTCCAGAGAGAGGTCAGTAGATTCTATGGAGCGGTCAGTAGATTGCAGGGAGCTGTCAATAGATTACAAGGAGTGGTCAGTAGATTCAAGGGAGTGGTCAGTAGACTCCCGGCAGTGGTCAGTAGATTTCAGGGATTGGTCAGTAGATTGCAGGAAGCGGTCAGTAGATTCTATCGAGTGGTCAGTAGATTCAAGAGAGCGGTCAGTAGATCCCAAGCAGTGGTCAGTAGATTCCCGGGATCGGTCAGTAGATTCAAGGGAGTGGTCAGTAGATTCAGGGATTGGTCAGTAGATTCTAGGGAGTGGTCAGTATATTCTAGGGAGTGGTCAGTAGATTGCAGGGAGCTGTCAGTAGATTACAAGAAGTGGTCAGTAGATTCTAGGGAGCGGTCGGTAGATTGCAGATAGTGGTCAGTAGATTCCAGGGAGCGGTCAGTAGTATCCAGGGAGTGGTCAGTAGTATCCAGGGAGTGGTCAGTAGATTCAAGGGAGTGGTCAGTAGGTTCGCGGCAGTGTTCAATAAATTTCAGGGATTGGTCAGTAGATTCCAGAGAGTGGTCAGTAGATTACAGGGAATGGTCAGTAGATTGCAGGGAGTGGTCAGTTGATTCTATGGAGTGGTCAGTTTATTACAGGGAATGGTCAGTAGATTCTAAGGAGTGGTCAGTTGATTGCAGGGAGAGGTCAGTAGATTCCAGCGAGAGGTCAGTAGATTCTATGGAGCGGTCAGTAGATTACAGGGAATGATCAGTAGATTCAGGGAGCGGTCAGTAGATTCCAGGGAGCGGTCAGTAGCATCCAGGGAGTGGTCAGTAGATTCAAGGGAGTGGTCAGTAGGTTCGCTGCAGTGTTCAATCAATTTCAGGGATTGGTCAGTAGATTCCAGGGATCGGTCAGTAAATTCCATGGAGTGTCAGTAGATTTCAGAGAGTGGTAAGTATACTACAGGGTATGGTCAGTAGATTCTAGGGAGCGGTCAGTAGATTGCAGGGAGTGGTCTGTTGATTCTATGGAGTGGTCAGTATATTACAGGGAATGGTCAGAAGATTCTAGGGAGTGGTCAGTAGATTCAGGGAGTGGTCAGTAGATTTCAGGGAGTGGTCAGTGGATTCTATGAAGTGGTCAGTAGATTCTAAGGAGTGGTCAGTATATTACAGGGAATAGTCAGTAGATTCTAGGGAGTGGTCAGTTGATTCAAGGGAGTGGTCAGTAGATTCTATTGAGTGGTCAGTAGATTCAAGGGAGCGGTCAGTAGACTCCCGGCAGTGGTCAGTAGATTTCAGGGATTGGTCAGTAGATTGCAGGAAGCGGTCAGTAGATTCTATCGAGTGGTCAGTAGATTTAAGAGAGCGGTCAGTAGATCCCCGGCAGTGGTCAGTAGATTCCCGGGATCGGTCAGTAGATTAAGGGAGCGGTCAGTAGATTCAGGGATTGGTCAGTAGATTCTAGGGAGAGGTCAGTAGATTCTAGGGAGTGGTCAGTAGATTGCAGGGAGCTGTCAGTAGATTACAAGGAGTGGTCAGTAGATTCTAGGGAGCGGTCGGTAGATTGCAGATAGTGGACAGTAGATTCCAGGGAGCGTTCAGTAGTATCCAGGGAGTGGTCAGTAGTATCCAGGGAGTGGTCAGTAGATTCAAGGGAGTGGTCAGTAGGTTCGCTGCAGTGTTCAATAAATTTCAGGGATTGGTCAGTAGATTCCAGGGATCGGTCAGTAAATTCCATGGAGAGTCAGTAGATTTCAGAGAGTGGTCAGTATATTACAGGGAATGGTCAGTAGATTCTAGGGAGTGGTCAGTAGATTGCAGGGAGTGGTCAGTTGATTCTATGGAGTGGTCAGTATATTACAGGGAATGGTCAGAAGATTCTAGGGAGTGGTCAGTAGATTCAGGGAGTGGTCAGTAGATTTCAGGGAGTGGTCAGTGGATTCTATGAAGTGGTCAGTAGATTCTAAGGAGTGGTCAGTATATTACAGGGAATAGTCAGTAGATTCTAGGGAGTGGTCAGTTGATTCAAGGGAGTGGTCAGTAGATCCTATTGAGTGGTCAGTAGATTCAAGGGAGCGGTCAGTAGACTCCCGGCAGTGGTCAGTAGATTTCAGGGATTGGTCAGTAGATTGCAGGAAGCGTTCAGTAGATTCTATCGAGTGGTCAGTAGATTCAAGAGAGCGGTCAGTAGATCCCCGGCAGTGGTCAGTAGATTCCCGGGATCGGTCAGTAGATTCAGGGAGCGGTCAGTAGATTCAGGGATTGGTAAGTAGATTCCAGGGATCGGTCAGTAAATTCCATTGAGTGTCAGTAGATTTCAGGGAGTGGTCAGTAGATTCCAGGGAATGGTCAGTAGATTCCAGGTAGTGGTCAGTATATTACAGGGATTGGTCAGTAAATTCTATGGAGTTGTCGGTAGATTGCAGGGAGTGGTCAGTCGATTCTATCGAGTGATCAGTAGATTACAGGGAATGGTCAGAAGATTGCAGGGAAGGGCTAATATATTCCAGGGACCTGTCAGTAGATTCCAGGGAGTGGTCAGTAGATTCCAGAGAGCTGTCAGTAGAGTCATGGAGTGGTCAGTAGATTCCAGGGATCGGTCAGTAGATTTCAGGGATTGGTCAGTAGATTCAAGGGATCGGTCAGAAAATTCCAGGGATCGGTCAGTAGATTCCATGGAGTGGTCAGTAGATGCCAGGGAGCGGTCAGTAGATTCCAGGGAATGGTCAGTAGATTCCAGGGATCGGTCAGTAGATTCTATGGAGTGGTCAGTAGATTCTAGGGAGTGGTCAGTAGATTCTAGGGAGTGGTCAGTAGATTGCAGGGAGCTGTCAGTAGATTACAAGGAGTGGTCAGTAGATTCAAGGGAGCGGTCGGTAGATTGCAGATAGTGGTCAGTAGATTCCAGGGAGCGGTCAGTAGATTCCAGGGAATGGTCAGTAGATTCTATGGAGTGGTCAGTAGATTCTATGGAGTGGTCAGTAGATTCTAGGGAGTGGTCAATAGATTCTTTGGAGTGGTCAGAAGATTTCCGAGAGTGGTCAGTGGATTCTAGGGAGTGGTCAGTAGATTCAATTGAGTGGTCATCAAATTATATTCTCGGGAGTAGTGAGTAGATTCTGGGTAGTAGTCTCTGCTTGTCAGTGTGTTCGGAATGTGCAGAATTTCTGTCATGTGTGTTCATTATGTAATGGAGAATGCATTCGGAGCTGTTGATTCGTGATTATTTGAAACGAATCCTCTGCACCGAATGCATTCTCCATCTTAAGCCATGTATGACGTCACGAAACATGCGTATGTGATTATCTTGCATGATCAAATAACCATCAATGTTATGGTACGTATATGGCATTTACGGTCTAGACCATATGATTCGACGATTTGGTCAATACGGGAAAACTGGGTCAATACGGGAAAAACCGGGCCAATATGAGACAAATTATTAAATACTTAATTAATGACATTATAATATATTTATTTTGAAAGCTTAGATATACATGTAAATCTTTTTCAAAAGAATTAATAAAACTACCATCACTGACGTAGAATCACACTTTTTAGATTTTGCTTCTCACCTTATCTCGCAAAGCCACTCTAAATGACGAATATATTCCAGTTTTGCACCATTTGCACCGATTGTGTCCATCTCGAACGCTCCTTGCTTATAAATGTGTGATGCACGTGTATTTGAAAATGAGACTTGTTATGAAGGAACACGACAATAAGTTAATGAAACTCGTGCATCTCAAAATGAAACGAAGAGCGCACGTGCAGTCCAGATTGTCGCGCCATAGAAAGTTACATCGAAATTGACATATGAATGGTTGACACCACTGTTGATTCCGAGATAAGAATCGTTAATTCTAAGGCCGTACTCAACTGTTTCTCGACATTTTAAGATTCTATTCAGATATACCACGAAAAAATACACCATTCTTGAACAAATTACTTGGTAAGCCATTACTTAAATGCCAATGACCAGTAGATTGTTAAAGAGCCATCAAGGATGTTGATGAACAAATCGAAAATTTTCCAAATAATACACTTAATTTTTCCAAAATATTTTCAACCTAAAATAAGCCGAGAAATTGCATTAATTAGTAAAGGTGTTTTCCAAGTCTAAATATAGATCCAGTCTATTATTTTCAAGCGCAAAGCATTATGGTCTAGCTCACACACAGTAAACAAAGACACGAACGAATAACAAAAATTATGAGCAATGAAGAAATCGAAATATATAATTTTTTGGCGGTTTTTTATTTACCATTTAATTTAATTATGTATTTGCTACAGATATTGGAATAATTGTTTTACCCAACTAGGTATTTTTCTTGAATTTTATAATTAATGAGAGTAAACATTAGTCATAATTTGCTGGTCTTATCTCAATAAAAAAGTACATTAAACAGGCAATAATTTGTATATTCTCATGACATTTAGAAACATTGTTTGTAAAGCAATCGTCACATTAAGTAATGTGTGACAAGGGTAACTTGCAAGAGAGGCACGTGCAGCACGTGCAGCACATGGGTTGTTATGGCGACTTGCGCTAGAGACGAGCCTTCACGCTTCGGAAGCGCTAACTGTTTGTGTATTACGTTTTACGCAAAAAAGGGGATTCTGTTAATATGACGTCAGATACCTTTAGCGCGCTACTCGAAGTTGTACGTCTCTTTGAAACCAAATTGCATTACATTGTCGTGATATGAAAATTATTTAACATATGCCATGTTGTAGATAAAAGATTTCTCTGGCGATTGACGTTATAAGTATATTTTCCAAAAATTATTTTAAATTTGAAACACTTAGTCTAACATCCTTGATGGCTCTTTTAGAATAATCCACTGTTAACACAATAGTGACGTCATAGTCATAGATTAAGCACAATGAATGTGACATGATATGGTCCAGTCAATGAGCTTCAACACTAAACACCTGGATGGAAGCGTTCTTTAAATAAGAGAAGACATATGAACATTCGTTGAAAATGTTTCACTTAAATAGGGGAATTGAAGGTTTGAAGAATTTCCAACCAATGCTGTTTACATATACAGTGATAATAACTAAGTGAGAGATGACAACACTGTCCGAGTACAGATGTAGATGTGAGTGTCTCCTATCCAGAGTTGTAACGATCTGTTATATCATCGAGCTCCCATCTTGTAAACGTTCGTTTGCTTTTCGTAACTTCATTTTTATCAATGGATGTTTATTATGGAATTCATAATAAATACATTATGTTGTAAACAACAAGGTGACACTGGAAGAGGATGAGTGAGACACATAAACGCTCAGACGCACTGACATAAACAAGCACAGAGTGAATGGTCTCTGTTATGAGAAACTGTCGCCATCTGTATCCTCACGACTATCAACAAATGTGAGACGTGTTAAACAGTTACGTAATCCGTGTAGACAGTATTTGGTGTAGTTGACGGCATGAGCCAGAAGAACTTTGTATTGTGATCAAAGTAAAAGTTCAATTTTCTTCATTCATTTTCCAGATGGTTTGGGCCAAATGGTGAATTCGGTTGAGTTTAATAGCAGAGTTAATTGGCTGGAAATACAATGGAAGGGTTCGTTACTATTGCAGTACTGGTGGAACTGTATTGTTGTCACACAGTACAAGACACTGTATCATAAGTTGTCACCACAGTATACAGTGTTGCGTTCCACCACCGTTGCACCCGAACGTCTAACGATGTTTGGATTATCTGAAAAATGTTTAGTTCATCCTAAGAAAATAAATTGTCATTTGTCATCAGTTCAGTTCCAGTACACAAGAATAGCGCTCACCCCGCTCGAGGCCAATGATACACTGTCTTCTTTCAAATAACCGCTCGTTCGGAAATGGACTCGCTTAGCTTAACTGAACCATGTACATTCGTTTTAGAACTATTTTATTGATACAGGAGATTTATTAAGTAATTGGTAACACTAATTTCCAATTTATGAGAGCACTTTATTTCAGTAAGCTTTTAAAGGCGCTGTAGCAAGATTTTCTTACTGAAATAAAATGCTCTGGCAAAAATAGAAATTAAATGTTACCGATAGCTAAATAATACTTCTAAATCGACAAAAAGAGTTATAAAAACGAATGTGCATGGCTCGGGTAAGCCATGCGAGTCCATTTTCCACCGAGCGGCCATTTTAATGCTCGAAGGTGGTTCAAGTGATCTGACTGATGTAAATATACCTAAACACTCAGAGTAGAGTTTTAAACATGGTACAATGATAGAATGGCCAACCATCTTGCTGTCTGAACTTTCAAATTCTTATGAGACCTACAAATCTACCCCTCACACTGACGAGTTCCGCACCAGTGCCGCTTTATACATCGCACCATTTGCTTCCAGCCGTTTTCTCTTGACAAGGCTTATCAGGTCATGTAATGAGATGTTTTACCCATTAACGTACCAATATATTGTATAAACTGAAATAATAAATGGCACGTTTGAGAAAAAATAATTCGTAAAAATGTGCTACAGTGCCTTTAAATTTCCACGCAATGCTAGATTTCAATACACTACAACAATAATTGATACTAGTAAGGGACTACATCATAGTTACACAAACTAAGGCGGTGTTGCCGCACTGCAGTCAATATGGGGGACGTCCATCCTTATCATATTTTTAGATATCCCTGTCGATGTATTATGGTATCATCATTTCCTGTGCTCCTTTTGCCATTTCATCGCCAGCTGTAAATCTCCTTGATGTTGCACAGTGTTGGTATCAACATATCTAGAAATACACACCTCCCCATGTCCGATTATATCAACTTGAAGCACAGTGTTGGTATCAACATATCTAGAAATACACACCTCCCATGTCCGATTATATCAACTTGAAGCACAGTGTTGGTATCAACATATCTAGAAATACACACCTCCCATGTCCGATTATATTAACTTGAAGCACAGTGTTGGTATCAACATATCTAGAAATACACACCTCCCATGTCCGATTATATCAACTTGAAGCACAGTGTTGGTATCAACATATCTAGAAATACACACCTCCCCATGTCCGATTATATCAACTTGAAGCACAGTGTTGGTATCAACATATCTAGAAATACACACCTCCCATGTCCGATTATATCAACTTGAAGCACAGTGTTGGTATCAACATATCTAGAAATACACACCTCCCATGTCCGATTATATCAACTTGAAGCACAGTGTTGGTATCAACATATCTAGAAATACACACCTCCCCATGTCCGATTATATCAACTTGAAGCACAGTGTTGGTATCAACATATCTAGAAATACACACCTCCCATGTCCGATTATATCAACTTGAAGCACAGTGTTGGTATCAACATATCTAGAAATACACACCTCCCATGTCCGATTATATCAACTTGAAGCACAGTGTTGGTATCAACATATCTAGAAATACACACCTCCCATGTCCGATTATATCAACTTGAAGCACAGTGTTAGTATCAACATATCTAGAAATACACACCTCCCCATGTCCGATTATATCAACTTGAAGCACAGTGTTGGTATCAACATATCTAGAAATACACACCTCCCATGTCCGATTATATCAACTTGAAGCACAGTGTTGGTATCAACATATCTAGAAATACACACCTCCCATGTCCGATTATATCAACTTGAAGCACAGTGTTGGTATCAACATATCTAGAAATACACACCTCCCCATGTCCGATTATATCAACTTGAAGCACAGTGTTGGTATCAACATATCTAGAAATACACACCTCCCCATGTCCGATTATATCAACTTGAAGCACAGTGTTGGTATCAACATATCTAGAAATACACACCTCCCATGTCCGATTATATCAACTTGAAGCACAGTGTTGGTATCAACATATCTAGAAATACACACCTCCCCATGTCCGATTATATCAACTTGAAGCACAGTGTTGGTATCAACATATCTAGAAATACACACCTCCCATGTCCGATTATATCAACTTGAAGCACAGTGTTGGTATCAACATATCTAGAAATACACACCTCCCCATGTCCGATTATATCAACTTGAAGCACAGTGTTGGTATCAACATATCTAGAAATACACACCTCCCCATGTCCGATTATATCAACTTGAAGCACAGTGTTGGTATCAACATATCTAGAAATACACACCTCCCATGTCCGATTATATCAACTTGAAGCACAGTGTTGGTATCAACATATCTAGAAATACACACCTCCCATGTCCGATTATATCAACTTGAAGCACAGTGTTGGTATCAACATATCTAGAAATACACACCTCCCATGTCCGATTATATCAACTTGAAGCACAGTGTTGGTATCAACATATCTAGAAATACACACCTCCCCATGTCCGATTATATCAACTTGAAGCACAGTGTTGGTATCAACATATCTAGAAATACACACCTCCCCATGTCCGATTATATCAACTTGAAGCACAGTGTTGGTATCAACATATCTAGAAATACACACCTCCCCATGTCCGATTATATCAACTTGAAGCACAGTGTTGGTATCAACATATCTAGAAATACACACCTCCCCATGTCCGATTATATCAACTTGAAGCACAGTGTTGGTATCAACATATCTAGAAATACACACCTCCCATGTCCGATTATATCAACTTGAAGCACAGTGTTGGTATCAACATATCTAGAAATACACACCTCCCATGTCCGATTATATCAACTTGAAGCACAGTGTTGGTATCAACATATCTAGAAATACACACCTCCCCATGTCCGATTATATCAACTTGAAGCACAGTGTTGGTATCAACATATCTAGAAATACACACCTCCCCATGTCCGATTATATCAACTTGAAGCACAGTGTTGGTATCAACATATCTAGAAATACACACCTCCCCATGTCCGATTATATCAACTTGAAGCACAGTGTTGGTATCAACATATCTAGAAATACACACCTCCCCATGTCCGATTATATCAACTTGAAGCACAGTGTTGGTATCAACATATCTAGAAATACACACCTCCCATGTCCGATTATATCAACTTGAAGCACAGTGTTGGTATCAACATATCTAGAAATACACACCTCCCATGTCCGATTATATCAACTTGAAGCACAGTGTTGGTATCAACATATCTAGAAATACACACCTCCCATGTCCGATTATATCAACTTGAAGCACAGTGTTGGTATCAACATATCTAGAAATACACACCTCCCCATGTCCGATTATATCAACTTGAAGCACAGTGTTGGTATCAACATATCTAGAAATACACACCTCCCCATGTCCGATTATATCAACTTGAAGCACAGTGTTGGTATCAACATATCTAGAAATACACACCTCCCCATGTCCGATTATATCAACTTGAAGCACAGTGTTGGTATCAACATATCTAGAAATACACACCTCCCATGTCCGATTATATCAACTTGAAGCACAGTGTTGGTATCAACATATCTAGAAATACACACCTCCCATGTCCGATTATATCAACTTGAAGCACAGTGTTGGTATCAACATATCTAGAAATACACACCTCCCCATGTCCGATTATATCAACTTGAAGCACAGTGTTGGTATCAACATATCTAGAAATACACACCTCCCATGTCCGATTATATCAACTTGAAGCACAGTGTTGGTATCAACATATCTAGAAATACACACCTCCCCATGTCCGATTATATCAACTTGAAGCACAGTGTTGGTATCAACATATCTAGAAATACACACCTCCCATGTCCGATTATATCAACTTGAAGCACAGTGTTGGTATCAACATATCTAGAAATACACACCTCCCATGTCCGATTATATCAACTTGAAGCACAGTGTTGGTATCAACATATCTAGAAATACACACCTCCCATGTCCGATTATATCAACTTGAAGCACAGTGTTGGTATCAACATATCTAGAAATACACACCTCCCCATGTCCGATTATATCAACTTGAAGCACAGTGTTGGTATCAACATATCTAGAAATACACACCTCCCCATGTCCGATTATATCAACTTGAAGCACAGTGTTGGTATCAACATATCTAGAAATACACACCTCCCCATGTCCGATTATATCAACTTGAAGCACAGTGTTGGTATCAACATATCTAGAAATACACACCTCCCCATGTCCGATTATATCAACTTGAAGCACAGTGTTGGTATCAACATATCTAGAAATACACACCTCCCATGTCCGATTATATCAACTTGAAGCACAGTGTTGGTATCAACATATCTAGAAATACACACCTCCCATGTCCGATTATATCAACTTGAAGTACAGTGTTGGTATCAACATATCTAGAAATACACACCTCCCCATGTCCGATTATATCAACTTGAAGCACAGTGTTGGTATCAACATATCTAGAAATACACACCTCCCCATGTCCGATTATATCAACTTGAAGCACAGTGTTGGTATCAACATATCTAGAAATACACACCTCCCCATGTCCGATTATATCAACTTGAAGCACAGTGTTGGTATCAACATATCTAGAAATACACACCTCCCCATGTCCGATTATATCAACTTGAAGCACAGTGTTGGTATCAACATATCTAGAAATACACACCTCCCATGTCCGATTATATCAACTTGAAGCACAGTGTTGGTATCAACATATCTAGAAATACACACCTCCCATGTCCGATTATATCAACTTGAAGCACAGTGTTGGTATCAACATATCTAGAAATACACACCTCCCATGTCCGATTATATCAACTTGAAGCACAGTGTTGGTATCAACATATCTAGAAATACACACCTCCCCATGTCCGATTATATCAACTTGAAGCACAGTGTTGGTATCAACATATCTAGAAATACACACCTCCCCATGTCCGATTATATCAACTTGAAGCACAGTGTTGGTATCAACATATCTAGAAATACACACCTCCCCATGTCCGATTATATCAACTTGAAGCACAGTGTTGGTATCAACATATCTAGAAATACACACCTCCCATGTCCGATTATATCAACTTGAAGCACAGTGTTGGTATCAACATATCTAGAAATACACACCTCCCATGTCCGATTATATCAACTTGAAGCACAGTGTTGGTATCAACATATCTAGGAATACACACCTCCCATGTCCGATTATATCAACTTGAAGCACAGTGTTGGTATCAACATATCTAGAAATACACATCTCCCATGTCCGATTATATCAACTTGAAGCACAGTGTTGGTATCAACATATCTAGAAATACACACCTCCCATGTCCGATTATATCAACTTGAAGCACAGTGTTGGTATCAACATATCTAGAAATACACACCTCCCATGTCCGATTATATCAACTTGAAGCACAGTGTAGGCTCAATTAATTACGTTACTATTTTTATCAAATGTAAAATGGGATGTTGATAAATCATTTATAAAACTCAACACAGCTTGTAACCATCAATATAATGGAGCGAGATCCAGTACAATGATCCAGTAGGGTCCAGTGAGTACACCAGACCCAACCGGATCTGTCACTCACACAGCGTCCCACGACATGTGCTTAAATTGGGTTTTTTTTTCGTGCAACATTTCGTTCCCTATATTTTATTATTTCGCGATTTTAAATTTGAGACTTCTATAATAACAGATAACGCCAAAAATAACAAATCTGAACTTGTTTAAAGGGGTAGATTATAAGGATACCCTACACATAAGGCTTTGTTATGTCTGGTAACTGAACATGCTTAGATGCACATTCAAGCTGATATTTACTTAACGATTATAGCAACTTATAATTGTTGATCGTTATTCAAACGCTATGATGAACGAGCGGTACTTCAAACGGTTCATTTGTTAATATGGTTAATATGGTTATTCAAACTCCTAAAAAAAACTATGAATGTGTCGATAATAATAAAGGCGTGCAGCAGGGTGTTTTTGTCACCACCGCTCTTAGTGTTATTGACATAAGCAATTGTTGTCTGCCATGAAGCGACCCGCTGTATCACGGACCTGACGAGATATGCCAGTCTGGTTATTGCAGTAGATTTATAGCTGATTAACTGCAGGCATACACGTGCTAGGGGGGGGGGGGGGGGGGGGGGGGGGGATTGATTACCTCGCTTGATGAGAATCGGGCAGGTAAAGAGAGCGTATCACAGGTGACCTGTTCAGTAGAGAAGTCCTGGTGCTGACAGAGAGATGGTGTTCTAGATATCTGTGTAGTTAACTTGCTTCTATCCATGTGCCTGATCTCACATACGGCTCTGCTTCACTGGGGTTCTACACACTTGGGTGTCCATTTACAATGTGATCATGGTTTCTGTAATGTTGTACGTGTGCCACTGACAGTTGTCACAGTTCTGTAGTTCCAAAGATAAAAGGACAATTGTGAAATCTATGTACACTAATTGATTTTATTACTATTAATTAAAGTTTGAACATAATATTTATGTTCATTCGAAATGTCATAAAAGTAGCCCCTCTGATGTTCGTGTTTTGTCGTCTTTCAGGAATGACTTGTACTGATCGGTCCAGCTCGACTGTCACGTGACTCATACAGGGAAACCCTTCAGGTTAGGATCAAGATCATTGTTGATATTAGTAATTTGCCTTATTAAAATGATGCTATTCATCGACAATACCATTATTTAAGATGTATCATAGCCCCACAACGAAGTAGTAAACTCACGGGCAAAGAAACTATACCAACATAATTTTGTTTTAAAAAAATATCAAATTATCAAATCATGTTAGGCAGCACTGTCGTAACGACCACAAATTCATTGTGCATTCCAAGACTGCACGCACAAAGGCGACAGAGGGACATGTGTATCCTGTGTTGGTAGCACGACTAGCCCAGGTTGTTTGCATCTTCGACTACGCCCACACCAGGAAGAATCGGGAAACCGAGGGTCATCAACGCCAAAGAAAACTTTCACCGCCATACATCTGCGTAATGATTCCGTCATTGTGACGTCATCAACAGCTTTGGCCTAACATCATATGGGTAGCAGAAGAACAGTTACCAGACGTGCTTGGGAACACGGTATTTAATGCCACCGGCCCTTCTGCAGGATGACGCCAGGTCGATGTAACCCTAATACACCCTGGATCACAAGATATTTCTTTTCTGCGAATAATTTCATTATCTTGCAAGATTGTCCGACTTATCAGCCTTCAAACACTTATAATGAATCAGCGGCATTGTCAAATAAGAAGGAAAGAAGCTTATATCGCCAAGTCAACAAAACACTTATTCAAGCACTCATTAGATACATCCTCAATAACGCCATCTGGTGGCTAGTAAACTCTGTAAACCAACCTGTAAACCAGTGTAATCAGAGCACTGTACGCCATAGGAGATACTATGCTTTTCAGACGTGTTATCTTGTTTTTAAAAACATGTTTCTTCTTTTACCCACAGTTCCATGTGAAAAGATACACTGCGTATACTGTGAATGATACTTTTGTGGAATTACGAACAAAACATGGTCAGATCAATTTTCTATCAAACCTATGGAACTTTAACTACGAGGGGCGTTCAATAAGTGTTGCAACTTCAATATAAAACCAACTCGCGTAGTCAATTTTTTACTTTTATTTTTCAATATAGTTACCCTTCACCTCAATACACTTATTCCATTTCTCTTTAAGACTTTTGATGCCCCTTTTGTAGAAGTCTTCCGTTTGCCCCCCTAACCACGCCTCTGTGGCAGCTTTGACGTCTTCGTCATCCCGGAAGTGCCTTCCACGTAGGGCGGATTTCAGGTTTCTGAATAGGAAGTAGTCACTGGGGGCTAGGTCTGGGCTGTAGGGTGGGTGGTTAAGCTGTTCGAATCCACAATCACGTATAGCGGCCTGTGCAACTCTTGACTTGTGGACTGAAGCGTTGTCATGCAAAATCAGAACACCACGTGTCAACATTCCACGGCGTTTCTGTCGAATTGTCTTTCGCAATTCTTGCATTAGGTTGGCATAATATTGACCATTCATTTTAGTTTTGGTTGGCAAGTAATCAATTAATAATATGCCTTTTGCATCCCAAAAGATTGTCGCCATAACCTTGCCAGCTGATGGTTGAGTGCGAAACTTCAGGGGAGGCGGTGAACTCGGGTGCTTCCATTGCTTGGATTCCAGTTTAGTTTCCGGGTCCCAGTGGTGGATCCAGGTTTCGTCACCTGTCACCAGACGAGACAAAAACCTGGCTTCATCCGCATTAAACCGATCCAGGAGCTCCATGCAACTTTCGGTTCTTTTCTGGCGATCTTGTGCTGTGAGGTTTCTGGGTACCCATCTTGCAGATACCTTGGACATACCAAGATGGTCATGAACTGATATCTGGAATTCCAAAGACAGTTCAGAAACTTTAACACGGCGGTCAGCTAAAATTCGTCTTTCGATAGCGGCAATAACTTCCGGTCGGGTGACTTCAGATGGCCTGCCTGACCGTGGGTCATCGTCTAAGGACTCCCTGTCCCGCTTGAACTGAAGAGACCAGCGACAAACTGTTGAAAAGTTAGGAGCATCCTTACCCATCACATTACACATACGATTATGTATTTATGTAGCTTTGCATCCCTCTTTAGTAAGGAACTTGATCACAGCGCGTTGTTCATGTTTGAGAGAATCCATGATTATGGAGACCCCTAGGTCAGCGCGGCTATTATATCTAAATAATTGTTATGTCTAGAAATTGTTTTGACATGTGTCAATGTTATGTTTTGACTATAGTAACACCTGCTATAAGCTGACACTGTTTATGTAAACACAAATGCCCCGCTTGCAACACTTATTGAACGCCCCTCGTATCTAATATATGTGTTTACGTTGATAAACGGCCATCACTTTGTCCGCTAAATTTTGTTCACGTTCACAACTCAGACACTTATTGTACTAATATTACTAAACTGAGCACAAATAATCACTATGATGTGTAGATCTGTATAGTCTGTATGTTTGTGGTAATGCATTCTCATAGTTTAAGTAAAGTTTCTTAGTTTTTAAATTTGTTCTTGAAATTGAAGCACCATCATAAGATATTACATTACCAATGACCAGAGGAAACTTTACATGCTGGTTTCACCAAACACACCTATATACACACATGCATTGTTTGCATATTAAAATGATAGCATTGTAACCCCTCTCTACCATGATAGGATTGTAACCCCTCTCTACCATGATAGGATTGTAAACCTTTGTTGAAAATAAACATGGTAGTGTTCATCGTAGATGTAGTATTACCTTGAGTGGGTTCATTTATTCTATGTCATAGTTGTTCTCCACACCAGGTTGAAGCCCCCGAGGGACCGAGCGACTGACCAAGAGATGACCACGCGTGTGTGGGCAGTGATGCTGCTGGTTCTGGCCGTCCAGTGTGGTCAGTACTCAGTCCAGATATCTCCCTACCTCTGATATACCTCACATGTATACCTCGCCTGGCCTTTACACTTCACGTAACGTCGTTTTACACATTTCTTATATAAGCTTGTAAAAGGTACGGCTCTCACTGCTACTGATAGTTGATGCAATAATAAAATGGTATCGTGTTGATCTTGCTTTATAAATAGTTACAATTGTTTCTATAGTATCAAAAACATGTTAAATGCTGTTAGTTTGTGACTTAAAGGTGCATCAATTGTGTTTCATAACATTTTTAGTTGGCTTTGATACATGCCAACATACGATATCAGTTCAAATAAGTTCACTCAACCAAATATATCATAATTAGTAGTTTCTAATTAAACATCATTATACATGTGCAGAAACCGAAACTACAAGTCCCATTTACATGCACAGTAGTTTTAAGACCTATTAAACATTATCAGCTCAAAGTTGGCTTTTTGTCTGTTGTAAATAAGTTTCCAAAATTACGTTTGACTACGCCACACGCGGTACATTGTTCGGTTTTCGATCAGAAATCGATACATTTACCTTTATATCGTCTGTATACAGAGTCGATAATCATCAAAATGGTAACTCTCGGTACAGTCAGTCCTTCTCGATAAAGTAACACCATTTATAATGTTGGCATATGTGACCCAGCAACACAATGGATGTACCTTTAAGAAGACTGTATTTCTCTGTTTTCTGTTCCAGAAGCCGAGTATAGCAGTGGCACGGAGTTCGTGTTGGTTTTCCCCGAGATGAAGGGGTCGACTGGCACTGTGGTGCTGGGGTGCTACGTGCAGGGCCAGTCAGCCCCCGTCTCATTGAGCACCGTAGAGTCCGGCACACCTACAGGACCCACCACACTCTCCACCACACAGGAGTTCCACAACCTCGCTGTCAGCAACACTGTAGTAGGAAGTGGGGTGACGTCTCGACTAGTTCGCCTCACCACGGATGTCAACGTGACCGTGTTCGGGGTGAGTGAGTCCAGTGACAGAGGAGAAGTGTACTCATCCATACCTGTCTGGACGCTGGGCACTGACTACTTCACTGTCACCTACTGTGAGGTGGACGGTCAGCCATGTCAAATCGATATTCTGGGTTTGACAGCCGGAACCACAGTTACGGTCCATCTGCCTAGTGGAACTAATGCGATATCTGTCGAGTTCAACGGCTCGACATACACTAACGGAGACATCTTTCTGATTACCCTTGAAGCAGACCAAGTTGCGCAACTGCAGAGCCAATCTGATCTAACCGGAACTAGGATAAAGTCCAATGTCAAGGTTGCCGTGTTCAGCGGAAGTTCTGGCACTTCTATCCAAGGCAGTAACGAAGGCTTCATGTCGAAGCCCATGCCACCAGTGAACACTTGGGGAACAGACTACATAGCGGTGACTACACCCGGTAGATTGAACACAGGAGATTACTTCCGGATTATCACTTCTGAAACCAATACAGTAATCACTATATCTGGTGAAGACTCGTTTGTCTTACCCGACAGTGGACATTGGATTCAGAGAAATTTCAGCAGCGACCCAACAAAGCGGATCACATCAGATAAGGCTGTGTTGGTAGTGCGTCTGACTTTAAGCGAGAGATTTAGCACAGAGCCGGGAGCTCCGTCTATGCTGGTTCTGGTTCCAACCAGCCAGTTCGTGAAGAACATATCCATCATTGTGCCAAAGGTGTCGTCTGTGACGACCACCACACTGACTGTTGTAACGAAGGATGCTTATACTGGCAGCCTGACGGTGGACGGGTCGGCTGTAGGTGGATGGAAGGCGGTGGAGGGGGGCGGGTACAAGACTGCTGAGGTGGGAGTCAGTGCGGACTACAGCGACGTCTCGTCTTCCTCCCAAGAGGCTGAATTCCTCGTCTACTCCTCCTGGCACGGCACCTGGTCCAGCGCCTTCCATGCAGGGAGAGACTACGCCACCATCAACCCGGTACGTAGCGTCCTGAACAGGGACTAACAACTCGATGCATTTATCTCTTTATTTGTATCATCATTAATAATCAGACTAACTTTGTCCCAACTGATAGCGATGTTCTCTGTTTGTGTAATGTGTCCACAGACGTGTGTCCCGAGTACGATGTCCATAGGAGACGAGGTCGACAACGATTGTGATGGGGCCGTGGACGAGGACGCCTGTACACTGATAGGTATCACAACTCCAAGTTCAGTTAAACGTACCTGTTGTGGTATCTCACCAGTAAATTATTTCAAATTAGCTTTAATGTCTCAGCTAATCATGCCTGTAAGGTTCGAAGGAATGATGGCATTGACATCACTTTGACATTTACGACCTCTCCTCCAGTAAGGCTTTACCCCAACAATGAAATTATTTTGGAGTTACCTTGCCTCTAGGGGATCAGGTAATGCTAGGGTTCTTCTTTGATGGTCAGAGAGGGGTAGAGTGAGGGTCAGAAAGGGGTAGAGTGAGGGTGAGAGAGGGGTAGAGTGAGGGTCAGAGAGGGGTAGAGTGAGGGTGAGAGAGGGGTAGAGTGAGGGTCAGAAAGGGGTAGAGTGAGGGTCAGAAAGGGGTAGAGTGAGGGTCAGAAAGGGGTAGAGTGAGGGTCAAGAGAGGGGTAAAGTGAGGGTGAGAGAGGGGTAGAGTGAGGGTGAGAGAGGGGTAGAGTGAGGGTCAGAAAGGGGTAGAGTGAGGGTGAGAGAGGGGTAGAGTGAGGGTCAGAGAGGGGTAGAGTGAGGGTCAGAAAGGGGTAGAGTGAGGGTCAGAAAGGGGTAGAGTGAGGGTCAAGAGAGGGGTAAAGTGAGGGTGAGAGAGGGGTAGAGTGAGGGTGAGAGAGGGGTAGAGTGAGGGTGAGAGAGGGGTAGAGTGAGGGTCAGAAAGGGGTAGAGTGAGGGTGAGAGAGGGGTAGAGTGAGGGTCAGAGAGGGGTAGAGTGAGGGTCAGAAAGGGGTAGAGTGAGGGTCAGAAAGGGGTAGAGTGAGGGTCAGAAAGGGGTAGAGTGAGGGTCAGAAAGGGGTAGAGTGAGGGTGAGAGAGGGGTAGAGTGAGGGTCAGAAAGGGGTAGAGTGAGGGTCAGAGAGGGGTAGAGTGAGGGTCAGAAAGGGGTAGAGTGAGGGTGAGAGTGGGGTAGAGTGAGGGTGAGAGAGGGGTAAAGTGAGGGTGAGAGAGGGGTAGAGTGAGGGTGAGAGTGGGGTAGAGTGAGGGTGAGAGAGGGGTAAAGTGAGGGTCAGAAAGGGGTAGAGTGAGGGTGAGAGAGGGGTAGAGTGAGGGTGAGAGAGGGGTAGAGTGAGGGTGAGAGTGGGGTAGAGTGAGGGTGAGAGAGGGGTAGAGTGAGGGTCAGAGAGGGGTAGAGTGAGGGTCAGAGAGGGGTAGAGTGAGGGTCAGAAAGGGGTAGAGTGAGGGTCAGAAAGGGGTAGAGTGAGGGTCAGAAAGGGGTAGAGTGAGGGTGAGAGTGGGGTAGAGTGAGGGTCAGAAAGGGGTAGAGTGAGGGTCAGAAAGGGGTAGAGTGAGGGTCAGAAAGGGGTAGTGTGAGGGTGAGAGTGGGGTAGAGTGAGGGTCAGAGAGGGGTAGAGTGAGGGTCAGAAAGGGGTAGAGTGAGGGTGAGAGTGGGGTAGAGTGAGGGTCAGAGAGGGGTAGAGTGAGGGTGAGAGTGGGGTAGAGTGAGGGTCAGAAAGGGGTAGAGTGAGGGTGAGAGAGGGGTAGAGTGAGGGTCAGAGAAGGGTAGAGTGAGGGTGAGAGTGGGGTAGAGTGAGGGTCAGAAAGGGGTAGAGTGAGGGTCAGAAAGGGGTAGAGTGAGGGTCAGAAAGGGGTAGAGTGAGGGTGAGAGTGGGGTAGAGTGAGGGTCAGAAAGGGGTAGAGTGAGGGTGAGAGTGGGGTAGAGTGAGGGTCAGAAAGGGGTAGAGTGAGGGTCAGAAAGGGGTAGAGTGAGGGTCAGAGAGGGGTAGAGTGAGGGTGAGAGTGGGGTAGAGTGAGGGTCAGAGAGGGGTAGAGTGAGGGTGAGAGAGGGGTAGAGTGAGGGTCAGAAAGGGGTAGAGTGAGGGTCAGAGAGGGGTAGAGTGAGGGTCAGAGAGGGGTAGAGTGAGGGTCAGAAAGGGGTAGAGTGAGGGTCAGAAAGGGGTAGAGTGAGGGTCAGAAAGGGGTAGAGTGAGGGTCAGAGAGGGGTAGAGTGAGGGTCAGAAAGGGGTAGAGTGAGGGTGAGAGTGGGGTAGAGTGAGGGTCAGAGAGGGGTAGAGTGAGGGTGAGAGTGGGGTAGAGTGAGGGTCAGAGAGGGGTAGAGTGAGGGTGAGAGAGGGTTAGAGTGAGGGTCAGAAAGGGGTAGAGTGAGGGTCAGAGAGGGGTAGAGTGAGGGTCAGAGAGGGGTAGAGTGAGGGTCAGAAAGGGGTAGAGTGAGGGTCAGAAAGGGGTAGAGTGAGGGTCAGAAAGGGGTAGAGTGAGGGTGAGAGTGGGGTAGAGTGAGGGTCAGAAAGGGGTAGAGTGAGGGTCAGAAAGGGGTAGAGTGAGGGTGAGAGTGGGGTAGAGTGAGGGTGAGAGAGGGGTAGAGTGAGGGTCAGAAAGGGGTAGAGTGAGGGTCAGAGAGGGGTAGAGTGAGGGTCAGAAAGGGGTAGAGTGAGGGTGAGAGTGGGGTAGAGTGAGGGTCAGAGAGGGGTAGAGTGAGGGTGAGAGAGGGGTAGAGTGAGGGTCAGAAAGGGGTAGAGTGAGGGTCAGAGAGGGGTAGAGTGAGGGTCAGAGAGGGGTAGAGTGAGGGTGAGAGTGGGGTAGAGTGAGGGTCAGAAAGGGGTAGAGTGAGGGTGAGAGTGGGGTAGAGTGAGGGTCAGAAAGGGGTAGAGTGAGGGTCAGAAAGGGGTAGAGTGAGGGTGAGAGTGGGGTAGAGTGAGGGTCAGAGAGGGGTAGAGTGAGGGTGAGAGTGGGGTAGAGTGAGGGTCAGAGAGGGGTAGAGTGAGGGTGAGAGAGGGGTAGAGTGAGGGTCAGAAAGGGGTAGAGTGAGGGTCAGAGAGGGGTAGAGTGAGGGTCAGAGAGGGGTAGAGTGAGGGTCAGAAAGGGGTAGAGTGAGGGTCAGAAAGGGGTAGAGTGAGGGTCAGAAAGGGGTAGAGTGAGGGTCAGAGAGGGGTAGAGTGAGGGTCAGAAAGGGGTAGAGTGAGGGTGAGAGTGGGGTAGAGTGAGGGTCAGAGAGGGGTAGAGTGAGGGTGAGAGTGGGGTAGAGTGAGGGTCAGAGAGGGGTAGAGTGAGGGTGAGAGAGGGGTAGAGTGAGGGTCAGAAAGGGGTAGAGTGAGGGTCAGAGAGGGGTAGAGTGAGGGTCAGAGAGGGGTAGAGTGAGGGTCAGAAAGGGGTAGAGTGAGGGTCAGAAAGGGGTAGAGTGAGGGTCAGAAAGGGGTAGAGTGAGGGTGAGAGTGGGGTAGAGTGAGGGTCAGAAAGGGGTAGAGTGAGGGTTAGAAAGGGGTAGAGTGAGGGTGAGAGTGGGGTAGAGTGAGGGTGAGAGAGGGGTAGAGTGAGGGTCAGAAAGGGGTAGAGTGAGGGTCAGAGAGGGGTAGAGTGAGGGTCAGAAAGGGGTAGAGTGAGGGTGAGAGTGGGGTAGAGTGAGGGTCAGAGAGGGGTAGAGTGAGGGTGAGAGAGGGGTAGAGTGAGGGTCAGAAAGGGGTAGAGTGAGGGTCAGAAAGGGGTACAGTGAGGGTCAGAAAGGGGTAGAGTGAGGGTCAGAAAGGGGTAGAGTGAGGGTCAGAGAGGGGTAGAGTGAGGGTCAGAGAGGGGTAGAGTGAGGGTCAGAAAGGGGTAGAGTGAGGGTCAAGAGAGGGGTAAAGTGAGGGTGAGAGAGGGGTAGAGTGAGGGTGAGAGAGGGGTAGAGTGAGGGTCAGAAAGGGGTAGAGTGAGGGTGAGAGAGGGGTAGAGTGAGGGTCAGAGAGGGGTAGAGTGAGGGTCAGAAAGGGGTAGAGTGAGGGTCAGAAAGGGGTAGAGTGAGGGTCAGAAAGGGGTAGAGTGAGGGTCAGAAAGGGGTAGAGTGAGGGTGAGAGAGGGGTAGAGTGAGGGTCAGAGAGGGGTAGAGTGAGGGTCAGAAAGGGGTAGAGTGAGGGTCAGAAAGGGGTAGAGTGAGGGTCAAGAGAGGGGTAAAGTGAGGGTGAGAGAGGGGTAGAGTGAGGGTGAGAGAGGGGTAGAGTGAGGGTCAGAAAGGGGTAGAGTGAGGGTGAGAGAGGGGTAGAGTGAGGGTCAGAGAGGGGTAGAGTGAGGGTCAGAAAGGGGTAGAGTGAGGGTCAGAAAGGGGTAGAGTGAGGGTCAGAAAAGGGTAGAGTGAGGGTCAGAAAGGGGTAGAGTGAGGGTGAGAGAGGGGTAGAGTGAGGGTCAGAAAGGGGTAGAGTGAGGGTCAGAGAGGGGAAGAGTGAGGGTCAGAGAGGGGTAGAGTGAGGGTCAGAGAGGGGAAGAGTGAGGGTCAAGAGAGGGGTAGAGTGAGGGTCAGAAAGGGCTAGAGTGAGGGTCAGAGAGGGGTAGAGTGAGGGTCAGAAAGGGGTAGAGTGAGGGTCAAGAGAGGGGTAGAGTGAGGGTCAGAGAGGGGTAGAGTGAGGGTCAGAGAGGGGAAGAGTGAGGGTCAGAGAGGGGTAGAGTGAGGGTCAGAGAGGGGAAGAGTGAGGGTCAAGAGAGGGGTAGAGTGAGGGTCAGAGAGGGGTAGAGTGAGGGGTAGAGTGAGGGGTAGAGTGAGGGGTAGAGAACGGAGCGGGTCCTTAGGGCTTGTGTTTGGAGGAACATAATTCAAGCTGGTATTAATGCTATCAACAGCTTCGGTTCATTTGTGGGAGAGAAGGTCCCATTGATTTATGGTGTATAAGTGGCAAAGTCCTTTGAATACTGAGGTCTATAATAATAAGTTGTTGTGTATATATATCTTGGCTTTTCCAATAAATTTTAAATTGTAAAGTTGGTGACTGTCCTAACCATAAAAGAGATCACATTGGCAATATCTTATTATTTGATATGCAAGTCTTAACTGGATATCATTAATAATACAATGCCCGATGAGCTACAAGGTCAATGGCTCTGTGTATCCCCATGGCTCGAAATTACATCTCTGATCATGGCTGTATCTTCGGTAACAAACACAGCATCAGATCAAACATCACCGGCTTGGTATTATCATTCAGACATACATGCAGAGTCGGGTTAAATATGGTTAAATGGTTAAATAAGACGTTATTGACACCTCCCTAGTTGTAAAGGGAAGTGTACACTACATCACAGCTCCGTGAGCTTCTACATGTACACTTACAAGTGTTGCTGTACCTCAGATACTAAGAGATCGCATACTATTAATAATCATAGAAACAGAATAGCAACATCGATATTATCTGTATATATTGGTCAATGATAATGACGGGTTGCCGTACATGTTGTATGTGTTACCTAACCAAATGTACCTTGTGTTATCAGATGTTGTATGTGTTACCTCACCAAATGTACCTTGTGTTGTCAGATGTTGTATGTGTTACCTCACCAAATGTACCTTGTGTTATCAGATGTTGTATGTGTTACCTCACCAAATGTACCTTGTGTTGTCAGATGTTGTATGTGTTACCTAACCAAATGTACCTTGTGTTGTCAGATGTGTTACCTAACCAAATGTACCTTTTGTTGTCAGATTATGCCGGGAAGGACTGCGCTGCCATCATCACAGGTACCCCACCTAGCAGAACAGTAAATTTAATCACAATGAGTTGACGTCACTGGTGAAACAACATAAAACCATAAATTCAATAAATTATTAATTATGAATATGCTTAGTCGCCTTATAATTCGTTCTAAAACTCATATACAGGGTCAAACATTATACAATATGACAGGCAAATGGTGTCCAATGATGAAGCAACTTATGATCCCGCAGTTGGTAAATGACTATCCTCCCCTGTGTTCCAGGTAAACGAGATGTGTACGGGACTGAGTTCGTCTTCATCTTCCCTTTCCACTTGCCTGACTGTACCCTCGGCATCTCTCTGGCCGGACCTCTCTCTGGGGTCACTGTGACACTGGACCAGCCCAATCTGGGCGGGCTCATTGATACACGGACTCTTACAGGTGGGTATGTGAGGGGTGTGCAGGGGGAGGGGCTAGCCTACTCGGGAGGTACATGTATATATAGAAGTACATGTTTATATAGAGGTACATGTATATATAGAAGTACATGTATATATAGAAGTACATGTATATATAGAGGTACATGTATATATAGAGGTACATGTATATATAGAGGTACATGTATATATAGAGGTACATGTATATATAGAGGTACATGTATATATAGAGGTACATGTATATATAGAGGTACATGTATATATAGAAGTACATGTTTATATAGAGGTACATGTATATATAGAAGTACATGTATATATAGAGGTACATGTATATATAGAGGTACATGTATATATAGAGGTACATGTATATATAGAGGTACATGTATATATAGAGGTACATGTATATATAGAGGTATATGTATATATAGAGGTATATGTATATATAGAAGTACATGTTTATATAGAAGTACATGTATATATAGAGGTACATGTATATATAGAGGTACATGTATATATAGAGGTACATGTATATATAGAAGTACATGTATATATAGAGGTACATGTATATATAGAGGTACATGTATATATAGAGGTACATGTATATATAGAGGTATATGTATATATAGAGGTATATGTATATATAGAAGTACATGTTTATATAGAAGTACATGTATATATAGAGGTATATGTATATATAGAGGTACATGTTTATATAGAAGTACATGTATATATAGAGGTACATGTATATATAGAGGTACATGTATATATAGAGGTACATGTATATATAGAGGTACATGTATATATAGAGGTACATGTATATATAGAGGTATATGTATATATAGAGGTATATGTATATATAGAGGTACATGTATATATAGAGGTACATGTAGGGGTATATCATGCACAGTATAGAGGATTCCGTTTTGGACAGATGGATAAAAGTGTGTCGACCAAGGAGTGTAGCCATTCATGAGATCAGATGATCATGGTGTTTTCCAACTTGTATTTTTATTATAATAAACTTGAAATAATTACTCGGCCAGGGTACAATGTGAAGCGCAAATTGTGTTAGAATCGTGATATGTACTGTTGTTAATTCCACGGGTAATGTGCATGGTTACAAACTGGTATAAATGGTCTAATTAACTATTCATCAGAAACACAACGTACTGATTGAGTAGAAAAAAGGTTAACAGTGTTTCATATCTAGACCTTCAGCTGGTAGCAATAATACACGTAACAGGTTGTGGATGTTTTGTTTGGGTTGTTATCTCAGGAGAGAGTCATCAGTTCGACCTGACGTGTGAGCACCAGGCTGAGTCTGACTTGAGCAACAAGACTCTGCGGCTACGAGCCTCCAGCGAGGTGACTGCGGTAGGGTACAGTAGCGAGGTGCAAACACAACTCACATCCGGCACCTTCCGCATCATTCCTGTAGACAGTGTTGGTCGCGAGTACTTCGCTCTCACCTACTGCGAGACTCACTACTGCTTCATCACGGTGTCCGCCCTGCACCCAGATACCGTCGTCACGGTTCACCTCCTCCTGAACAGCCCCGGCAACATTACCTTCCTCGAAAGCATCTACGTCACAGGCGATGTCATCATCCTCAATCTAGCACAATACGAGTCAGCGCAGATTCTATCGCTTGAGAACGACATGAGCGGGACATGGATAGTGTCCAACAAGCCAGTGTCTGTTCTCAGCGGAGGAAACTTCACCAAGTGCAAGCACAGCAGTAACCGAGACATGATGGTGGAACAGCTGCTCCCTGTCCGCGCTCTGGGACGTCTCGGGGCTGCAGTACAGACACCAAGCAGGTCTTCCAAGGACTACATCCGTGTCATGTCCACACAGGACAGCACCTCCTTTACCTTGACCATGGGCGGAACAGCTGCTGTTGGCTACTCATTTCCAACGAAAGGGACATATCAAGATATCGAACTGATTGACAGCTGTGTGATAGAAAGCAACAAACCTATCCAGGTGGCACAACTCTTGTCAGACGGAGCCATCACATTCGACAGCGCCATGACCCTCGTGGTGCCGGTGGAGCAGTACTCTGGCAGGGACCATCTTCTCCTTCCCTCGGGCGCTGATATCGGCATCGACAACGGCGACGATATCCACCAGATGAGTATCTCACTGATCAGCAGGCAGAACCACACAGTCGGGATCACACTGGACGGTACCTCACTGGGCACATGGACGGGGCTGTCTTCTCACACATTGACCACCGCCTCCAGGACTGTAACGAAGGGAGAACGTACCATCACAGGTGCTGCCGGCTCCGTCTTTGGAGGCCACGTCAGCTCCAACCTAAAGAACTTCCCGCCTGGCTCCTTCTCATTTCCACTCGCCTTCAAATTAGAAACTCTCGATCAGGTAATAGTTTAAAGTGTTAAAAATCTCTGAAACTCTTTGAATTAAATTTGACTGTGATTTTAAACAGTAATTAATAACCACTGATTACAGTTTTTGTTTATGAATTCATGAAATGTTCATACAGCATTACATTCTCATAGTTTCATCAATATTATTCATCGGGGCTTTTGAAAGCACTGATTTACCTAATTCTTCTCTCTGGAAGTATGTGCCTGTACCACAACGGTCATGTAAAGCTGTGTATGCTACTAGTATATGTGTACATGTATGTCCACAGCCCTGTGTGGTGAGTGTTGGGGTGGCGGGGGACGGGGTGGACAACGACTGTGACGGTTTGACGGACGAGGAGAACTGCACCGACCTCGCCCCTGCAGGTTCGTCTCACCTTACACACGGTGAACATTTATCATTGCTTAAGCCATGTTTTATTGTTCAAAGTTCAAAGTCCTTACTAGTTTGATTATGAAGAGCAAAATAAAGGAGAGATTGTAGAACAACTTCTTAAACCTGTACTCTCTCAGAGCACATGTGTAAACCTTTTAAATGAAGAGTCAGTACTTTTGCCTTGTTTACCCCGTCAAAATGTCTTTCATTCATTATTCGAAATATCAACCTGTTCTGTTTGTTTAAGTTAAGGTTAGTTAAACATTTTAAATCCTTAGAATTTCTAAATTGTAGAACACAAGTGTTTCCAAGCGAAGAGTCCGATTGTTGCTGGTATGTTTCAGACACGGACTACGACGGGATGTTTGACGAGGATTGTCAAGCTCCACCTATAGGTACGTACACTTCTTGCTGAGGGATCGTTAGACGTGATACATGAACAGAACTCTCTATGATCTGGCAGGTACATCTTTGATAAAACCTTGGCTAACAGTATTCTGAACCTTCATGTTTTGTTGTCAGCACACTTTCGATGCATGACACTGCTACGCCATGCACGGTTTATCATTGAACATTTTATTTACACTGTTGCATTACTATGATTGCATGGCAAAACCTTATTACATATATCATATCAATCACGTTTCAAATCCAAACCATATGTTTTGTTTATGTCTATGTAGATGCATCATCCACTGTTCTGTATACGTCACCAGAGGACGTCACCCCAAGCTCTGATCTTCCTAGCACTACAGGTACAGTCCTCGGCTACCTCTGCTGACAGAACATAGCAGTTATTGCATCAAACATTCCACTACCAAGAGAAAAAGTGCCGTTTTATTATCCGAAATGCTTGCTTTTCCGGGCCATATCTCAAAAACCGTTCAATATTTTAGTACGAAACTTGGTATGTGTGGAGATCTTGTGCTGGAGTGCAGTCTCATTGAAATCGACCTTGTTTCGAGAAATTAAATTTGCAAAATAATGCATCTCCCCGAAGACAAACATGTTCTGTAGATTCCTCACCACAAGGTCTGAGAACACCCTGTATTGGCGCGCGTTCTGTGCCAGCTTAGTTTAGACAAAACCCAGTCAGATAGCTGACCAATCACATCATGGTTTCTAACGGTAACCGTTTTGAAATCATTCGGAATCATTGGTCAACACGTTCCTCGTGTTACGAAAACCGACGAAAGTGTTACCGTTTTAAGTTTCCTGCCCTTGGCTTCTGATACCGAAAACTTGTGTTGGATGTTCTGTGATTGGCTACCTTAGTGAAAACAGAACATGCGATCCTACCGACTGTTATCAGACAGTTTTGCGAGGAAACCTCCGAACGATATGAGTTCATATCCAAGTAGATGCACTATTTTGAAACTTTAATTCCTCGGGGCAAAAAGTCGATTTTCATCAGACTGCGGTGGAGTGGTGCCTTTTGCTACTTAAATTATTCTGAATATTTATATATTTTATCTGGTTTCCATTAAAACAATATGAAAGTGGTGCGTATGGGGGTTAGGGACCTATTCCGATCTCTATCTCAAAATATATTCAGTATTACCTAATGAGACTTGGTATTTGTTGAGACTAAAAGATGGAATGGAGTTCATTTATTATAATATCAAACATAGACATCATATATATAAATTGTAGGTGATCTATTATTAAATGAAATAACAATATGTTCTGAAACATGCCAGTTGTTATCGATAATACTTTCATGTTTCATTGGCATTATTTTGTCTACATTCATTTTCAGGTTTCTCTTTACCTTTCACCTACCCCTCCCTCCCTTCACACTCTTCAGTTGCTGTTTCGACTACATCCCTGCATGACAGTGTTTATGCTAGTGCCACCTCTTCCTCGCCTGAAGCACCAGTCCAAACCCCTTCTATAACGTCAATAGCGTCCTCAGAGCGGACTTCAACATCGTGGTATGTTACAGCGTCTACGTCGGTAGATTCATCTGCCTCAACTTCAACATCTTGGTATGTTACAGCGTCTACGTCGGTAAATTCATCTGCCTCAACTTCAACATCTTGGTATGTTACAGCGTCTACCTCGGTAGAGTCATCTGTCTCAACTCCAACAGAACTGTTTGTAACAACATCATCAAAAGAACTGTCTGTTACAGCGTCATCTTCAATAAAGCCAACTAGTGCGTCTGAGACTGCCTTACAGCCATCCCCTGTCACTTCCTCCACGACCATAGCCTCCTCCCTAGAGAGCTCCACGACCTTAGCCTCCTCCCTAGAGAGCTCCACGACCTTACGGCTGGGCACCACCACAAGTTCTCCGGGGGTGGAACACTCATGCACGTGCATCTGCTCGTCACTGACGGTGCTGGACGTGGGCGCGTTGACAGAGGTGGTTGAAAACATCCGGCGCGAGTTGACCGTGGACAAGGAGACGGTCTCGTTGGCGCTACGCAAGAAGACGAGCGCGCCGGACCACCGACCATCCGCCGTCAGTATGGGTTATGTTGGTATCGCCGTCATGTCCAGTCTCTTCGTGGGTATCTTCATCCTGGACGCCGGGTCTCTACTGCGTGATATTGTGGAACTGTGTCAGAGTTTGAGGCACGCTCTGAAGACAAACAGAGCAGAGTCAAAGGTGTAAAACATTTACCAGATGTGAGACATCGTCAGCTCCTATGTGATTTGTAGACAACCGATCTATCGATTGTGTATTTCTTTACTTTACTTTACTTTTAATAATTATTCAAACGGTATGGCTGCTACTGACACATAGAGGCATTATAGCGTACATAATGAGCTCAGTGGGAACAGTGTTGTGTGTGACCAGTCGAGACACAAAGTTATTAAGGCCAGATAAGGGATAAGACATGAACCCAATGTCGTTGAGAAATTGTAAAACCTTTGCCCATGATACGTTTTCATCGGCAAAATAATTACAAAACTAGGGCACCAGAGAGTGTAGACCTCAATCATTTTATCAACAGACACCAATCCCTCTGGGTCCTCTTGACCATGCACGTGGACGTGAATGCGGTGTATCCCAGCACATGATCCAACTCGTAATGACACGTTCCAGGATTGACAAGCAGCTCAGTATCGTCAGTCCCGCTGTCTCAGATGTCCCAGGTGTAAACGGTGTAAACCAAAGACTTTACGAATAGGACACATGCGTTTTGTGGTTTCAATCCCAGGAAATGAAATCAAGAGCTTTACAATAGTACACATACGTGCACTTGTGAAATCCGAACTCACGCCCTGTTGGTCAGTGCTGGCGGGGTTGGTGCCTGACTCTGAGGGTGTTGATTCGACCCATCGAGATGAATTTGTCGGCCGTTTCTAGTTGGCATCTTGTTCTGAGTATTGTATACATAACCTAGGTGACTTCAGTCTGTACTGTCTTATTTGGCAGTGAATGCTTTGATGTAAGGACTGTAATGGAGTGTAGACAATGTAGCAAACATACATTACATGTTCGCGCAGTGTAATATATGTGTTATTCACTAGTTGAATCACAGGGTTATGTTATTCAACTGTGAAGGAATTTTCACTTAAAACTGACAAACTGTTGTGTTGGGGTAAGTTATGAAAGTTATCTGTGCTGGGAGTTTACCGACTGACAAATTAATATATTATAGATTATAATTGTCATTCATTAAATGAATTTGAAAAATAATGCGATCGTACATAGGTCGTAAAATAACATTTTATCTTCCAGTGTGTATATCCTATACAAGTAAATGTTGGGAGTCACAAGCTAAAACAAAAAAATTTGACTTTATTTTAAAGACGACATTCACGTACAGACCATATCGGTTAATTTATGTTTTATCATCTTCACACAATAGACTGAATAAGCAAGAACTGTCGGAAATATCGGAATAAAAATAGCGAACCGTTTTTGAAGATCATTCTGAAAATCACTATGATTATGCCAAAATAATTATTAAAATACAGTCGATACAGTCTGAATGTATTCGAGCGGAAATCAACTTGCAATCCGGTCGCTGATATGTTGTAAACATGGACACCTCTTGTACCATGCATAATAGTACAAATCTACAAAGTAGAGCATAAAGCACAGGTGATACACTCTTTAGAGGCAATGCCGTTTTGACTTTTTAACGATTGTGGAAATAACAGTAGATGAGACAGTACAGAATAACAAGTGGGTTGTCTGCGTGTTTCTATCCGACTAAACCATTTAAATTGTGTGTGTGTTTTAGTGTGTAATATCTCAAATATATTATTATTTCTACTCTGCCCAGAAGTTTCATACAGTGCATACAGAAGGTGACTATTCTAAACTAATCAACTATTAAAACCTTGGAGGAATCCATTATAACGGCAAAGATTATGTAAATGTATAACGATTTCCTCAGTCATTTCGATATTTAACATAATTCTGCGTGTACATTCCATTGGAAATTTTTTTTTAAACTCTGTATTAGAACGACATCATACATAGTAGCCGCAGTTTTATAAGTTGTGGAAATCAAACATGGTTATTGTCAAACTAATTATCGTGTCGATGTGATCAAGTGAAGGTATTCAATGAAGAAGTCGACCGTCCATACAACTTGGTTTTCCTTCAATGTATACATTGTATAGATTACATATATCTTAAAGGGGCAGTAGATGAAATAAGTCGATGAAGTGTATTTGAAAAATAATATCACCAATAGTAAAATACCCTTTTCATTTCAGAAAATCAAGTTAAAAAATGAGTGTACATGGTTCTGTAAAGCCATGTGAACCGTTTTTGTCATTCGAAATAATAAATTGTGTTCACAATAAAATGGCCGCCATGTAATTTTTGCTTTATACACAACATCTTTATTACCACTACGGATAATTGGTTTGTGTAATAAGATGTTTTACCCTCTAAAGTAAATATGAATAACATAAACTATCATTATAAATGCGAAATCTGAAAACATAAAATAAAGATAAAAGTAGATGTGTTAAGTAAGCAATACTTTGAGTATAATATAAGTAAGGTTATAGCCTCGTAACTCTCCATTACTTAAACATAGTAGGCCTCGGCTTCACTTCTTTAAGGAATGGAGAGGTACTCGGACATTGACCCTCCACGTAACGCGTTGTTCTCTATGATAAGCATATTGTGATACGTGAATGTACATACTGTTATACTCTCTGTTATTCTCCGTCCAATGTATATAAATATATTTATATATACATATATCTTTGTGAACCAATAAAGCAACATAACATTTCCATATTTGTTTAATTGTTATAACAAGCAGATCTGCCTTGATCAGTTTAATATCTGTAAATATATACTGTAACATATATACATGAGCATTTCATCCCACTAAGACCTCGTTGCCCGTAGCAACCATTCATAAAAGTGTCCTGTTCATTATCGATATCAGGACTGCTTCGTCAAAACAGTCCTGATATCTGATACACGGACACTTTCAAAACCACCTTTAAACAAAATAAGTTACAGTTTTTATCAACGCCAATGACAAAACGATTGAGATAATTCTTTGATTCACTGAAATCAAGGCGTAACAAATGTTAGAAATGATAAACAGCAGTTTGAAGCATAAAAAATAATATACAATTAAGGAAATATACAAAATAAACAATTTATAAGAATGTTCCAGTTACCAAAATATTGAAAATCCAACCGATTTTAATCATATTTAGAAGTCACCTATAGTCTCCATTGTCGCAGAGCCACGCTAACAAGATGACCTCATTCTTCCAAAGCAATCTAGAAATTGACAAACTGTGAAGTTCCGTCGCAAATTACCCGTATGTTCGTAAATTGCACGAACCTGCACGATCTTTGAACATTTATTTCGTGCGCCTAATTTTACACGCGAGAATCACGTTAAAATCGGTCAGGGGCCACACAAAGGTTATGGTATTTTACATTATTTAAAATTCATGTTTTTTCACTCGGAATAAGTGAGATGTAAGTCAGTTTCTACCATAGTTTCCGAGTTGCATCGGGAAATAGCAGGACAGTTGTCATCGAGCCCGGTAACTATCACATATCACCTGTATACACAGTACACATACACCTGAATCAGTACATATCACCTGTAAACACAGAACACATACACCTGCATCAGTACATATCACCTGTATACACAGTACACATACACCTGCATCAGTACATATCACCTGTATACACAGTACACATACACCTGCATCAGTACATGTCACCTTATACACAGTACACATACACCTGCATCAGTACATATCACCTGTATACACAGTACACATACACCTGCATCAGTACATATCACCTGTATACACAGTACACATACACCTGAATCAGTACATATCACCTGTAAACACAGAACACATACACCTGCATCAGTACATATCACCTGTATACACAGTACACATACACCTGCATCAGTACATATCACCTGTATACACACTTCACATACACCTGCATCAGTACATGTCACCTTATACACAGTACACATACACCTGCATCAGTACATATCACCTGTATACACAGTACACATACACCTGCATCAGTACATATCACTTTAAACACAGTACACATACACCTGCATCAGTACATATCACCTTATACACAGTACACATACACCTGCATCAGTACATATTACCTGTATACACAGTACACATACACCTGCATCAGTACATATCACCTGTATACACAGTACACATACACCTGCATCAGTACATATCACCTGTATACATAGTACACATACACCTGCATCAGTACATATCACCTGGATACACAGTATACACACACCTGTATGCTGTATGGTTTAGTCTTGTTAGTTAGGAAGAGTGTTCCATGTTTCGAAAATGGAACAAGACTATGACAAGGTAGAAAACTGCTGTTATATTATATTCTGTTTGAGCATAAAGGCTTTATGAATAAACATTTCAAATTTTACTTCACTTTTAAACTATTTCAAACCAATAAATATACGAGGCAAAACATCACCTTTATATGAGTCCACCTGTAAACCAGCAGATGTCACATGTACATATGTCCACCTGTAAACCAACAGATATCACCTGTATATTGCGAATTGTTTTCAAGATGCTAGTCTGTGTACACAAGGCCTTTCACAACCAAACTCCAGAATACCTAACTGAACTACTGCCATGGTATCAATAAGCGCTAGCTCTCCGATAAGCCTCTCATTAAACACTATTTATTCATGAAAAGATGAATGGATTGGCCTGTAACACAACATCATCCATCAATACTGAGAAACGCCAACATTTAATAAACATCGTTGTATAATAGTAGGACAGTATTTTATAATATATGATTACATCTGAATTAGAAACGTTTTGTCTGGGTAAAACAATAATGCATTGAAATGACGATACTGTGTCATCATTTTTCATCAGAAAAATAATAATTTCCATGTAAAATGGATTGTAAGTCAAAATCATGTTCATAGAAGAAACACCTTGATCGAATTTCAACAAAATGTCAGTCTAAGTAAACCTAGCCTCACTATTATCCGTTACACTCCTATACTGACAGTATAGGAGTGTAACGGATAATAGTGAGGCTAGGTTTACTTAGACTGACAAAATGTGGACATATAAATCGATAATGAATGGTATCCATAAAGTGATAGCCACATTTACCAGTGGGAGAATTTTGAAGAAAACGATCAAATTTATGGGCATTTAGGTCACTACAACCCAATCTAATTTTACAATGTATAATTTGATTGTGTCTTGTACCTGTGTTTTTAATAACATGATGCAGATTACACGGTAAGGTTCGATCAACGTGTTTCTTAAATGTAGCAAGTAAGTCAATATTTCTTACATTATCATCCAACATATTCCACTCAAGCACACACGATGGAAGGAGGGACTTTTTATATGTTTCTGTGCGGCAAAGATGATTTAGAAGAATGTTGTATGTCCTAGGGTCATATGTGGATACAGAGGATATATTTGTTGGAATTAATTCTGATTAGTATTTCGGAGTTTTTTCATTGAACATTTTGTGAAAAACGCTCATCAGACAATGACGGAAAACCAGTTTCAATATACATTTTAGAATGACTTCCTCTTTTAACGGATCCACATATGGTTCTTAAGGCATCTAAATGAAGTTTTTCTCATAAAGTTTACTGTGCCTTTGTACAGTTATTCCAAATATTATCTCATTAATAAAAAAAAATGGGAGAACAAATGAAGTACACAAGGTTTGAAGGCTTTGAAGGCGATATTTTAGGCTTCTCAAGCAATAAGCCATAGGACTAACCTTGGATATAATGTTATCAATATGTTTATTCCATTGGCCATCACTTTGCTAAGTCAAACCTAAATGCTTATGAGAATCAACAGATTTGATAATTGTATCATTCATTACAAGGTCCGACATTAATGTTATGGCTTTCTTTCTAGAAAAAACTATAGTTTCTGTTTTATTTGGGTTAAAATCTACCTTCCGCGTTTTGGCCCAATTTGCTATAATATTTAAGGTCATCATTTAACAAATTAGAAGATAAGACGGGATCATCAATTATCACATATATGAATGTATCATCAGCAAATAACTTGATATTGCAAGGGATATCTTCAACAATATCATTAATATAGAGGCCCCGAAACTGACCCATGAGGGACACCCGCTTCTAATGATTTAACATTTGATTTATACACATTAATTACTGTAAATTGTTTTCGATTAGTAAGATAACTTTCAAACCATGATAAAAGAAAACCACGTATCCCATTAACCCATAGTTTATGCAAAAGGCCCTTGTGTCATACCCTATCAAACGCTTTACTTATATCACAAAATACAATGCGAACTTCCTTACCATCGCCTTAACTACATAATCATACAGATGAGTGAGTTGGTAAGATGTAGAATCACCAGTCGTAAAACCTGAATGTAATGATGTGATCGTTCCATTATCTAAAAAGAAGTTTGATACATGCTTAAAAACACACTTCTCAACAACAAACGGCTAGTAAATGACACAGGTCGGTACACGTAATTAACACAACAGGCAGCAGTGTCCTCTACACGGGCGGCAAGTTATGTTGATAGAGCCTTTGACAAAGCAGGGCTGTGCTGGGGAACCAGTTACATGAACACCTTACAACCTTCAAGCAGTCAAGCGAATTAATTTATGTAAACTCACATGCGAAAGAAACTCCACCACATTTTCAAAAGTTAAAAAACTTAAATACTACACTGGGGTAAAGTCGATTTTTAATGTGTTTATTTATAATCACATGTTATGTCAAGAAGTACACACACTTTTTTATTCATCAGGGTAGGACACTTGTATAAGCTCATCTCGCCTAAAAGGCCCGATTTCATTCTGACTGTATACATAATGTAAATGTGAAATGTAAATATTATGGAGAGGGCTTTTATAAGTTGGACAACTTGTGCCCAATCCGTTTCACTTCCGTGAATAAAATATGTTTAAACTAAAGGCCCGATGGGCTAATGGCATGGCATGGCGTCCGGCTTCTGTCCATCCGTAAACTTTTCACTTTTTAGACTTCTTCTTAAGGACCAGCGACTCCAAGAGAGTTGAAATTGTATGAACAGACTCCTTGACCAATGGGGGTTCTAAATGGTAGATTTGGTGACCCTGTTACCTCAAATATGGGTCACAAGGGTCGTGACAAAAAAACTAATCTTATCTTCTTCTCCAGTACAGAAATTTTTTTAAAGCTCTAGAAAACTGAAATGTTGTGTATAGACTGCATAGAATATGGATATTATTAATTGTAGAAATGACCATTCTCGTTCCTGTCTACAATGACGGCCATTATGTTGCGATGGTCACCCTAACCAAGATCAACTGATGGAACAGCGATGGTCACATCGTCACCCGGATTGCCAGCGACATGCTCTAAAGCTCTGGACCTCGATGTTCTGTTGCTTCAGGATTAGCTGCTCTTCTTCAGGGTCTGCTGTAACAGGTTACATGGTACCAGACGCCGATCGCTCTCTGTTGCATCTAGATGTTGTCCATGGGTGGAAGCGTCTCTCTCTGATGGTGGGGCTGATTATGCTGCAAGAAGGTCATCATCAGAGACCATTCTTTCAAGTACTTCTGATGGAACAGTGTTCGAACGCAATCTAACTTTTGCTTCTGTTCCAAACAGGATTGTGTCTGATGATTGTTTTATTCTAAAGTGGTAGCTACTGTTCTTTTGGAATTGTACAAGCAAAGTCCCATAGGTCAGTCTGTAGAGTCGTTGTCCGCTAGCCATGCAGTGAACGTGTCCTTCATATATTATCAACACAAAGCAATGGTAGACTTTAACTAATCTGATAGCGTTATGTAAATTCATTAATGAGTATAATTAATTTTAGTCAACCTGTCTAGAAGACAGCCTAAATATTCAGTCAATGTGTACATTGGCTGCTTTTTTAGTCAATCTGTACATTCCCTGAGTGAATCAGTCAAACTATAGACTGACTAATAATTTCAGTCAATTTGAAGATTGACTGATTTTAAACATTGTACAACATAATCATATAATTTCCAACATTCGGAATTTTTACACATATTTTCGAATTTTGATTGGTCGAGAGCACGGTCATGCGATCTGAACTTATTGGTTTATTTCGTGTGAACTTTTCCAAAATCGTTCATACAAAGTCGTGTGAACGTTGACGGAACTACTTTCTCAGTTCTGCCACAGCTCCTAACTCGCTATCATAAATCTTATTTAATTTTTTTTTTAAATAGTTGTTCAAAGATTTCGAAAAAACATAGCTCTCTAGATGTTTCACAGTCAGTGATACTAACAACGGTTCAAGCGCCTGCACGTCCTAATTTGAGACAATTAAACTGTTTCGAGGTACCCAATGATCTCTGCCATCAATGACTATATTTGTTTACAGCAGGTACGGTTTCCTGTCACCCCAACATCAGCTGACTGTAATGGAATGCATTGCAGAATATTCATGCTTTGTACGTGCAAGCGCCGTTTAAAGCGTATCAACAAAAAATTAGCTACTCGATCGTTTTATAAATATAACAGACGAAATGGTGAAAAGACAATAAGATCATCAAATTTGAGTGGATGGTTATGGACTTGCGGTCATTTGGAGTTATCGGGGCCCATTTTTGACGCCATATTTGATTGTTGTGTTCCATAATAGACAAACACCATTTTTTGTAATCTTAATGTGTTCGTTGCCCCGAACAACCTGGGGATAGACACCAAGATCATCACATTTGAGTTGTTGGGTATAGAGTAATGATCCTTTTGAGGTTTCGGCGGCAATCTTGAAAAAAAAACACCTTTCCGGGGGTCCTACTTTGGTAAACTTTTAGCATGTTATGTAGTACACTAAACCTTACCAGAATCATTTTAGAAACCTTTTGTAGCAATCATTTTAGGGTTAAACATTTCAGCTCCCTAGAGCTTTTCAGACTGAAGAAGAAGATGAAAATAGGTTTTTAGATCATGACCCCTGCGACCCTATTTGGAGTAACGGGTCACCAAATCTACAATTTAGAATCCACATTGGCCAAGAAGTCTCCACATAAAATTTCAGCTCTCTAGAGTTAGTGGTTCTGGAAACAAAGTCGAAAATAGGTTTTTAAGGTTGTGACCCTATTTGGGTTCACAGGGTAACCAAATCTACAACTTAGAATCCCAATTGGCAAATGAATCTGCACCCAACATTTCAGCTCTCTAGACCTTTTGGTACTGGAGAAGAAGATAACAATTGGTTTTTAAGGATGTGACCCCTGTGACCCTATTTGGGGTCATGGGGTCACCAAATCTACAATTTAGAATCCCCATTGGCCAAGGAGTCTTCATTCAACTTTTCAGCTCTCTAGAGTTAATGGTTCTGGAGAAGAAGTCGAAACAGCAAAAAGTTTACAAACGGATGGGCCGATGAGCTAAAAAGGACATAAGATACTAATTGTTCTAATGTTACGAAACTTGATATAGATAATCACTATGATGTGTAATCTGCTTTCTGTATGTTTCATACCCTTATTTACATAACTTATACAAATTTTCTCACTTTTTCAAATTCGTCTGTCACTCTTTTTGTTTCACCCATAACTAAAATAGACCCTTACTGCAGGCCTACAGACGTTTTGAAACTTCATACATATAATCACTAATGTGTACACCTGCCTTTCGTATTTTTCCTCCCCTCTTTTACATATTTTATGCAAATTTTATATGATCTATGAAGATTAATATACTTACTATGCACACATACATACTCTGCTTTCATAAAACTGCTGCGGTATGTTCATACAAAGGACTAAACATTGATGTCCTTCTGCTATTTTGAAGGTTTTTTCTGTAACCAATGAGAGTATATGAGTGAGCTAAGTGTGAAATACCAGCTCAGCACATTTTAATCAATATCCAACCTCGATTTTACATTTTGTTGGAATCAATCCCTAGTTTGATGAACTGACGCTCTTTAATATGGATTTACAATCGCTTTATTAGAATAAAAGTCAACATATATTGTACATATCATTAAAAACAAGAACAATAAAAACATGTCACTAATAAGAATGAAAGGTATATTTCAAAAGAAGGATAAATATTTTACTATTTCTTCACATAACAAGTGAAAGCACAAGCTCCACCCTGTGTTCTATTGATGTACAATCTGAACAAGATGTTAACACAAGGTACAACAGATCAGATCTTGTACTCTTGATCTAGGATTTAAGATCAAATAGTCATTGATGATCTGACCCCAATAGATACACAGGACAGCTACTACAGGTCTATCACTTTCCAGGCAGAAACTAGATTAGCGTTTGCAGGACACAGCAAAAGCAGAGCAGCCCCGAAACTTAGAATCTCACCGTTTCCTGTTCCGCCTTCTCCACAGCAACAATAAAATAGGAAAATTCTTAAAAAAAAGTTGTTCATCATTGGAGTTATTACTTACAAGTTGAATCATCACTGAGGTCTTGTTCTTAAAATCTATTTCTAATTGGATCAAAGGGTTAACATGACCTTAACCAATATCTCATTACCTTGACCTTTGACATTTGACCCTCAAGGTCACACAATAATGTAATGATTCAAAGTGTTCATAGTTAAAATATCAAGGCATAATCACAAAAGCTTTTTTTTAAGTTGTGACCTCTCTGTGACCTTGACCTTGGACAGATTAGGGCAAAAACCTTTTCAAATCTTGGTCTTTCTCCATAGTTGATACATACCAAATAAGAGCCTGATAGCACAAATATTTTTCAAGTTACTGTGTTTAAAAGGATTTTGTTGGAACTAGTAACATTGACCTTTGACCTTGAAAGTGATTATGTCAAAAGAATTCCCCAGAGGTATAAGTAGGAAGTTATGTATATGAGTTCTTGAAACCCTATTGGAAAAAAGATAATAGCCAAAGCAAAAGGTGCCAGCGGTGGAAACTGCACAAAATCTTCTAATTACATCCATGACTAAATGTTTCAGAAAAGTTATCACACACTAAAGTAAAAGTTCACAAAGTAATAACTTCATTATGTGACAAGGGATACACACCATGGAATGTCAAGGTCAAAAGATATGAAAACTATTGACCTGGTTCGAACATATGTTCATCAGTGACATATATCCAATTGATAATAGACGGATGGTTGACAGCAGGACTAAACAAATCTGTGTTTGTTACTGCTGGGGCATTCATTCTCTTCCCACAAAGGTTACTCCCTTCAGATTTCCTTCCTAGCCTCTGTTCTACATCGCTTGAAATCGAGGACTCAAGCAAAATTCCCTAGCGGGGGAAAAGGGAACCTCATACTAACTGTGTCCCTGCTTCTTAACCAATGAAAACTCATTTTTCAGCGGCAATGTTGATGGATTGACTTCAACGATCTAGCTGCATTTGACTCTTAAGGGTTTTGCTAATTAGCATACGTCCTTCGAATATGTTTGATGTAAATAACACAAATGAACTATTTTGGGTATTTGTCTTTGTTTTGGTCTTCTTTATCTATCAGCATGTTTATAATAAATTGTTTTCACAAAATCAAATAACATATTTTGAGGAAAACACATTAAACGATGAAACATTTATTTTATCATTTTGACAAATATCATTGGCTAATGTCACTTTAACACCGATGTCGCTGATTGAACAACTAGATTCAACAAATCAGGACGCTCCATTTCTTCCCCGGATTCATGTAGAACAGACATTAGGATCAGAAATCTGAAGGGAGTAACCTCTGTGGGAAAAGAATGAATGACTCGTGGAAGGGACAGACTTCATGTCAGCTTGTTGATGGTGTCCTGGGCGGTGTTCATGACTTCCTGAAGGGAGAGACTTCATGTCAGCTTGTTGATGGTGTCCTGGGCGGTGTTAATGACTTCCTGAAGGGAGAGACTTCATGTCAGCTTGTTGATGGTGTCCTGGGCAGTGTTCATGACTTCCTGAAGTGAGAGGTCGAGCAAATTCTGAGCTGCTAGCCACCGGAGAGCTTTCTGAACCAGCATCTCCCACTCATCCTGCAGCCCTGCACACCGGGTCCGCAACCACTGCACCGCCAGCGCCGTCCCCCACACCACCTCGCTCTGCAATATCACAATAGCCTTAATGTCAACAGTGACGAATAGATTCAACCTGCAGCAGGTTATAATTGGAGACACTGGGAATTTGAAGAAGAGAAGTCCTTGAAAACTCATGGGCAAATTTAAACTAGAGTTTTCAGCAGGACACAAAGTGTAAAATTCTGTAAAATACTTAATGTCATGACATGTAAGGTGTTGCGACTGTAAAATGATTTAAACAAACCTTTAGAGGACAGCATTGTGTTAAGTATGGTAGTGATGAATTCAGTTGGGAAGCAAACTTTGCTGTGAGAGGCCAGGACCCATCAAACTTCTGCATTGCAATCAGTTCCCCCACAGAGTTATCTCCACCTGAAGATAAATACCAATTTGTTCAGTCAGAAATGACATGTTAAGGAGTAAAGCATGCTTAGCATTTAAGAAGAAACAATCTTTAACAAGCATGCAAATACACTTTGAACTTGCACAATGAGATTATTCAATAATAGTATTGATATGAACTCACCTGAATGAGAAACATCACTTCTATCTCTAGAACTTGACCTTGACTTCTTATGACTTCTTGACCTAGAACTTGACCTTGACCTAGAACTTGACCTTGACTTCTTATGACTTCTACCTTTAGACTTTGACCTTGACTTCTTATGACTTTTGTCTCTAGATTTTGACTTTGACCTTTCAAGACTTCTATCTCTAGATCTTGACCTTGACCTTTCAAGACTTCTATCACTAGATCCTGACCCTGATCTTTCAAGACTTCTATCTCTAGATCTTGACCGTGATCTTTCAAGACTTCTATCTCTAGATCTTGACCTTCTTCTTGACGAAGAGATTTTTGCCCTTCTGGGTCCTCCTCTTCCTCCTCTCCCTCCTCGACTGCTACGTGAGGAACTTGAGCAAAAATACCTGAAAGAGAATAGACTGTCGTTTCATCTGTAACTGAGTTTCTAACACTAAACAAGACGTAACACATGTAGGACGAATAATACAATTAAGTAACAAAGGAAATGCCTCTTCTATTAAAAGTTAAATTCTATAAAATACCCGGTAAGGGCCTTACATTGGATGACCTTGACCCGTAAGTCCTATGTTGACGTCTTCAGTTGACATTGTGTGTCTATGTGAATGTTCAGTTAGATGAACTGAATCCTTGAGCACTTGCTCTAGGAATGTTTTGAGAACACCCCTTCCTTCCTCAATCACAAGACTGGATCCACGCTTTACTCCAGCTCTCCGCTCAAGACGAGTTATATTTCCTGCCGAGAGACTTGATAGAGAGTCCCTCAACACCTTACGATGTCTCACTGCTCCCCCTTTACCAAGACCTTTCCCTCCCAATCCAAGACCTCTCGCCATCACACTGCAACAAACACCAGCACTGACTGGGAAATTCTGTGCCAAAACCTCAAATGAAGGTTTTTGTTTGAAAAGTAGCAGTTTTACTTAAACTTTACTTTCGCAAATAATATATAGGATGAAAAGTGACTTTGTGTGAGGCATGCATTGAAGAAAGGCAGAAAAAAAAGGTTTTTCATTGGTCTACCTTATTGTCATTTATGAATTTATAATAATTTTTCATAACTACCTATTGCCTTTTGATCATGTTCAAAATGATCACATCAATGTTTTCAACTTTTATAAGACAATTCTCCCATTTTACCCTTGTTCAACTGAAGCTACTCACAGCCATATTGCTCCTTGGACGGAGCCTCAGTTTGATTAATGGCTTTGTCTTCAACCTTTCAAATCCTCAGAAAAGCAAGCAGTGAGTTACCCAACTCTACACAGGAATACATGCAACTTTATGTCAAAACTGTATTATGAGAGGTGATTCAGTACTCAGCCTCGAGGTGAACTCTGTGTAAAAGTAGATTTTTGCACACTGGGTACTCATATGAAATCCCTCATCTTATGATGCACATATATCCATGCTCAAGGCGCTACACAATTATTACCCTGAAGGAATCGTACTTTAAGTGTCGCCTATTAAGGTCCATACATTCCCATGTTCAGGTACAGATTTGTACAGCTGGGTGAACTGAGTGCAATGTGGATGAAGTGCCTTGCCCAAGGACACGACACACAGTATAAGACCCAGGTCACAAATGTTTGGTGTCTCCACCGGGAACGAACAGATTTTATCACCCGTGAGTGGAGAGCTGACAGGAATGACAGAAAGAAGACTGAATCGTATACAAGGAGAACGGAGAGCTGGAGAGCTGGAGACTCAGCTGCTACCATGATTTAAGGTTGAGGTGACAAACGTACGTACCTTGAGGAGGTGGGAATGGGGACTTGTCGTTTGATGGGTGGGTGTACCAGGCTCTGTGAGCTGTCCCGAGTCACACCAACAAATGCTGTGTACTTGGAGAGCACGTTCCCAGATGTACTGGCCAAGACGATCTCACGCTTTGACTCACCCTCTGCAACACAGTGAGAAATCATTAACATTACATAACTTCTTACTAATTTCTTGTTTCCATTTAAATTGAAGTACTGTGTTCTCGCAGGTATAAGACCGGGGGGCCAGGCAAACAAACATCTCAAAACGGGAGAGACCCCAACTCAGATGAAAATTCATACCGGTGACCGTCAGAAGTCAGAATAGATTTTATGTAGGTTTTTGACACTTAACTTAATATTATAGATTTATGTAATGGTATGACCATGGAACATCTGACAAAATTGGGGATAGCTAATACCTGAGAATAACCCCAAACTGGACAACCCTCCGAAAAGTGTGGGTGGTCTTAGGCTCAATTAGTCTTATACCCGAGAGAATATGGTAATTTATTTTAAAGCTTTTTTCACCCATTGCATACATATCATGTAAGTTGCATGAACACATAATATACTGTGCCATAGACATACCCTGTAGTTCTAGCTCCTTGATTAAAGATTTCAAGGCCATCCTGTGGACAAACTGCTCAAAGGTTGTTGGGGTGGACTTCCTCCCCAGATCAAGAGCAATGTCAAACTTGAAGGCTTCAGATCCAATATGGCCTCTCAGACAGGCTCGACCTGTTTGCATCTCTCCAGTGGCCTAAACTCAAACAATGTCATAGATAATATTTAGAATATATCAACATAAGTTATTTCTGTCATTTTACATGCATACCTGTTTGTACATGTCTGTTAGATCTTTGTTTATGTCGAAGGTGAATATGCATGATTATCACATGATAGCAACATGACGTCATATTGAGAGTTTGATGCGTATGCAATGTTAGGAGCTAGGTGACGTGAGCATCATGTGACATCCAGATAGTATCGACGAATTTACAAACAACCCTGAGTTCATAAGTATAGCAACTGGCAAAATAACATCATGTAGTTTTCAGATCACACACTTAACTCACAAAAACCTAAAAACTGTAACTGCTAACCTTCCCTTCCAAGAAGCAATACAATATGCACCGGTCTCCACCAAAAATAACTGGCATGGTTCTTGGTATCTTCAAGGTCGGGGTGACCCCTGGTGGCAGGTCGAGGTCGAATTGAAGGTCACTTACAGATGGCTGCATTGCCTTCTTCAGAAGCTGCACGACCTGCGGAGTGAAGATTATAAACTGTGTTAGGTGTTGATATCATGGCTCAGGTACAACATCGATAGGGTTGCACCACACCAGTGTACAACATGCTACCAATTATGTCTGGTCAAAGGGACACTACGTGTTTTTCATGAAATTTTATTTAGATTTGATGCATAACAAAATTTCAAATGTCCTGATTTACGTCAAAATCATCTCATTCAACTTGTATATGTATCCCCTAAAGCAAAAATATGTGACTATAACTTGTTTTCAATAAAACTCGAGCAGCAACTTAATACACGATAAGAAGCCAAATTCATGTGCGCCTATACCAGTTATATGTTCCATTGAAGAGAACCAACCAATATCTGTCCCCTTGTCTGCAACATATAAGTTTTCAAAATTACGCTTGAAAAATTTATGCGCTCCAGCCGCGGAACATTGTCCAGTTTTCAATCATAATCACAAGTCACGACTAAACATCTTAATAATGTAACTATACTGAACAGATTGGCACTAAAAGGGTAATTTTCAACAACAGTCATTACTGCTCGAAAAAATAACACCCTCGGTAACTTTTGACCTATGTTACTACAATAAGATATGGAGTGTCCCTGGAAATTTTTTTTACAGGTTCCACTTAAAGATATTAAATTTTTGAAAAACATTATTGTAAAGAGAAAAATAAATATTAATATAAGGATCACAATGTTTCTTTATTATTGGACCTTTTAAGGATCTTCAATCAATCGTTATTAAGGACAGCCGAGAGCCAGCATGGCCACTACAGACAGAGTGATAACATGAACAAGATTAGTTCCCACCTTCTGCTGCAATCTCTCCTCATCAGCTACAAACTCAGCCCTTCCGTTCCCTGCCAGCGCCACGTTTCTTACCAGGGAGGTAGAAGCTCCGCTCCCGATACCCACTGTGAACACCCTGGGGATTACACGCACAAAACAAACCATCAACTCTCATGTTTGCAGAAAACTTGAAAAGATCAGTTGTTTGGAGCTATATCGAAAGTTCCTGGATGTACAATGCTATCAGCTATCAAACCTGTGTTCCACAGCCGATGCTTATTTTTAGGAGATGAAGCAATATCTCTTGGGACCTTGTTCCTGCTGCATGTCTGATCTCACGACTGTACCACAGAGGTGCGCTAAGTGTAAAGCCTCTGTTTGTATGAATGCAATGAAGATGAGAGGTCACAGTGTAGTTCACCTGACATGACCTCTGCAGTTTCAGATCAACAAAAAGAGGTAAATATCTTACGTTCGCTTTGATTTAAACAAGATTGTTTTTACAGTAGATTTTTCACGAAGTCCTCTCATCATCAATACATGACATAACAATGCTTTGACATCACCAAATACATGACACTTCTACAATGCTAACGTCAAGACTCTGATAACGAATCGATGCTGTGACCTTACTGTTCTACAAGTCTTTATGACAATGCTATGTTCAATTATGAAGTGAGTCATCTGCTGTTTTATCAAATATATCAACACCCACTGATAAATGTTAGATATATTCTTTGATATTTGTAACTATTATCATCTTGTGTTGATTTATTTGATATTAAAAGACAGTTTTTTGGAGAATTTCTTCATTTGTTCCAACAACTGTAGGAAATGTTTTGTCAGATTTAGTTTACCTCACCTTGTATATGCGGCATGGCGTCTGACAAGGGAGACAACTGCACTTGTGTTGTGGACATCTCCATCCGTCACCAGGAATATCTGTTGAGAGGAAGGACATTATCTAACAATTGCTCAAAAGTTTAAAATATATATTCTTATACACTGAAATAAAAGACAAAACAATTAAAGGGCCACAGCGCCCTTCTGAAAGTATTTAAACTAAATTAATCACGTCAAGGTGGAATGCAATGAACTGCAGTAGTAGCAAGTTGCTGAGAGAATAATAAACCTAAGTGTGACCTCTGACCTGGCGGGGGTGGCTGGGGCGCTGGGGCCGAGAGTACACATGCTCGAGGGGGCGTAGGATCTCAGTGCCTCCCATGTCGGCCTCCATCCTTGACAGCACTCGCAAGGCGCGCTGCAGACTGGTCTCGCTGTACACCTCGCTACCACTGTGTGCAGAATGTACCAACAGGTCAGAATACACAGACAGGGTACCAACAGGTCAGAATACACATACAGGGTACCAACAGGTCAGAATACACAGACAGGGTACCAACAGGTCAGAATACACATACAGGGTACCAACAGGTCAGAATACACATACAGGGTACCAACAGGTCAGAATACACAGACAGGGTACCAACGGTTCAGAATACACATACAGGGTACCAACAGGTCAGAATACACATACAGGGTACCAACAGGTCAGAATACACATGTAGCAGGGTACACTTTGTTAAGGAAGAACAAAGGCTGCTTGGGTTCGATTGGAGAGTTTATTCACATATCGATGATATATGGCGATACCATCGTACGGTGGTAGATAACAATAACAGTAATTATTCACCCTGAAACAATACATAAAATACATTAAGGATATATACAAATGAAACACATGGTACATCATCATACATTACATGCATATATGAGAATGAATATTTAAGTAATTGCTTCAGTGCCACAGATACACTTACTTCTGTGTCATAATTGATAGCATCCTAACACAGTACAATATGTTAAGAGTATATATGAAATGCTAAGCTACAATATGGTATGAAACTGCACAACAGTTACACAATACATAAATAGAATAATACCATGCAATACCTTTAGTAAAAGATATGATGAACAATCTGTCACACATATAAAGATAAGGACAGATGACACAAAGTATGGTTGTAATACTTATACCAAATGAAGATAATACAATATCATACAACATACCAAATATATGGTACTCAGGTGTCCACTACCATGAGTGCATATGACGTCACATCGTCACATCATGACATGATCCTAAAAATGGTTAATTAGATGACATAAGTAATGCACCTAGATATACATACATGCAAACATGAGTCAATGTCTACAGTAAATGGTATAAACTATTAAATATAGATGTTCTGACACCATATTAAATATACATGGATAAAATATGAATAACGCTGCACATGTTTAGCATGAGCCCAAATATACACACAACATAGTTATAAACTATGCTTAAGCATAAAAGCATATGTTATACACAAGTGATAATTATACAATTGAATATGCACTAAGCGCACATATCAATCATAATGTTTAACATATAATACATTATAAAATACATAACTACATATACTATACTTATAAGCATATGTCTAGATATACTGGAGATATACTTATGTATAGGAAAATATACAACACATTCTTATATATACTATAAGATGATTATAATAACCCATGCTTTTGTACACATAGTACTTGTGCCTAATAGATAATAGTTAAAAGGGTAAAATAGAATATATACATAATATAACCAAATGGTTATTTCTAACTAGTATGCTATTTAGTTAATATAATATACCATTTGTGCTAGTATATAAAGTTCATTCACATTGATACAGATCATGTACTTATGATACATATGACACAACCATTACATGTGCCGGATATTGTACATACACACTCTTACCTTTAGCATGTAGCACTGCAACCATAATACATTCAAACATCATACACACAATCCTAACCATTGATATAACTATATTAAAACCCTATTTAGATATAATTGAATAGAAGTATATAAACTAACCTGTGATGTATGGAAGATAGAGTTGTAGATGTGAGAAACTGTCCAGTGAAAGTGCTGGTCCAACTTCTTGTGTGTCACATCAGTGAAAATATTGCAGTGCAATTAACGATTGGTGTTGGTTAATTTTATAAACTTTCAAAGCATGCAAAGTAGGGAGTGCGCTTACCTACCGTATATTACCGGGTATAAGTCGACCCCGCGTATAAGTCGACCCCCTTTCTCAACTACCCAAATACTGGTCAAAACCCTATATCTCATGTATAAGTCGACCCCCCTTTTACCACGTGCTGACTGACACCGAGTGACAAGTCGACATGCACAAGAGTCAACACAGCGGCGATTGGTAAGCAGTGATGTCGATCGACTTATCAATTGTTTTGCCCTAAATATTATAAAATGATAATTTATTTTTCAGACGTTGTAAACAACCAATAAAAAAATACAACTTGTGACTCACGGTGTCTGTTATTATTTGTTTCAATCAAATTACATTTTCCTCTCATCAAGCCGAATAAACTACGACCAACATGTTGACAAAACTTTATTAGATAACCGGTGAATAGTTAAATTGTTCCCTAGTAGAAAAAGACGTAAAAAGACTTTGCTTTAATTTTTACTTTTGAGATGAGAAGTGACAGGCTTTAATTACTGTTAATTACTATCAATTAATGTTAATTAAACATCAAAGCTTAGATAATTACCGGATGCGCTAATGAATCACTACCCTGACTGGCAATTAACAAATCTATTCACAACCTTAATCACACGTACGTCTGTCTATTATACAAAATGAATGGTGAACATCTCAGTAACAATACAATGACAATCGGCAATTTACATTTCTCTAAATATTTTTGAATATATGCTATTATGTTAGAACATCTCAGAAATTATACGTCTACTCGTACCAGTAATTTGCACTTCTCACTGCGTAAACACTTGATTATTTTTTCATGAGTATCTATCTCGCATGTCACCGGCTTCTATGTAGAATCTCATTGGTCCACGTGACCTTATCGGGTCACTCGACTTACATCAAGGCTAGATATCGATCGATGTTTGTCAGGTAATAGTGAAGATTATAATATAAACTTTAATGAACTTTCGTGATTGAAATGTTATTTTTTACTCATATATCACGCTATATTTGTATTTTAAAAAGACAACAATAAAGCATATGTTTTTTATTCAATGATTTTAATATTGACTGGACATCGATGTTTGTGAATTGTTTCCGGTGTAAACATAGTCCGTTCGACTTGCTGGGCTGGCAGATACTTACCTGGCCTCTAGATTTTTGGGGCTGAAACATAGACCCCGTGTATAAGTCGACCCCCCTCCTTGACCCCCTAATTTTTGGTATCAAATTCTCGACTTATACCCGGTAATATACGGTAACCATAGATAGAACAAAGGAAGGGGAGCTGAGCTGGTGTACTGAGAAAGCAGTCACACCAGAGAACAAAAGAGTAGAAGCTAACAGATTGATTGAATGCTTGTAGATTTCACAGGCTATGGACATTGTAACTATATAGCTACAATAAGATACACTGAAATAAAATGATGGATTAGAACACAGATATATACAATTAAAACATACAATATTAAAATATACACTCTGCCACACACTTCCCCCCTCCATCAAATGACGTCCTCGTCATGTGTGTTTCCCAGTTATGATGTCTACAAGAGCATCCGTAGCCTTGGTTCCAGTAGCAGCAAAGACTCCCTTTGCTAGAAGTGTTCCAAGATACTCTGCTCTTTCTTTCCAGTCTGATTCAGCTGGCGCTGCCATGACGTAATCCCCTGTTCTCTGCCAATGCGGTCTGTTTCTTTCCCGTGCAGATCTTCTGGGCTCAGGAACTGACGCTTCCCCTCCAATAGCTCCTCTTGGCTGTGGGATAGCAGGCTGTTCCTGTGACTCTTCCTCATCTGCTGCATCAGATGATGTTGCTACATCCTGTCCTTGCTCCTGGTCAGTGACTTCAGCTCCATCATCCTCATGATTAACAGTACCTTCCGTGGCAGCTTCTGTTGCATCCTCTTCCAGAGCGGCATCCGTAACAACTTCAACCTCTTCTTCCTCAGTTGGCCCGTCAGATGATGTCTCATCTGACACTGAAGGTCCTGGAAGTACAACAGGGATCAACTCCTCCTCCTCAAGGTTCTCGCTGACAGTGTCCTCCAATTCATCCTCGGGTGATGATCCAGGGGTTGTTGGCTTCACTGTAGCTCTCTGTTTCCTTGGATGTGGATTTGGTTCTGGCACATCGGGGGAAGACAGATATCCAATAGGAAGTAAGAGGTTCCTATGTAATGTCCTTTGATGTCCTTCACCAGTTTCTTTTCCTACAATGTAGACAGGGATGAGTGGATCAGGTTGCTTGAGAACGATGTATGGGTCTTCTTCCCACTTGTCCGCGATCTTATGTTTCCCATCGAAAGCAACGATCTTCACCAGCACTCTATCGCCTATCTCTATTCCGGCAGCTCGAGCTTTTGTGTCGTAATTCTTCTTTTGTCTTCCTTGCGACTTCTTGACATTCTCTGTAGCGAGGTCGTAAGCCTGTCGTAGTCGTTCTCGTAGTGCTTTGGTGTACTGGGATAGCGTCTTGGACTTTCCTGGCTCTATGTCTAGTCCAAATGCTAAGTCCACAGGTAGCCTTGGCTGTCTGCCGTACATCAAAAAGAAAGGAGAGTATCCAGTTGTCTCGTGCCTTGTCGAATTGTAAGCATGAACAAGTGGTCCAACATGGGTCTTCCAATCTCTTTTCTTTTCTGTGTCAAGCGTTCCTAGCATGTTCAACAAGGTGCGGTTGAATCCCTCAGTCATGCCATTGCCCATGGGATGATATGGTGTGGTTCTTGATTTTGACATTCCTGTGAGATTACAAAGCTCTTTCATAAGTTTCCCTTCGAAATTCGCTCCTTGATCTGAATGGATGCGCTTGGGCAAACCATAGTGCACGACGAAATTCCTAAAGAATACCTCCGCTGTGGTCTTGGCTGTCATGTTAGTAGTGGGATAAGCCTGGGCATATCTAGTGAAATGGTCTGTCACTACTAGAATGTGCTGCTGTCCTCCTTTAGATGGCTCTAGGGTCAAGAAATCCATGCAAACGAGTTCCAAAGGCTGAGTGGTAGTAATGTTGACCAATGGAGCTTTGACAGATGTTGAGGCTTTCCTTCTTAGGCATCTTTCACACGTTTGCACATGGCGTTCAATGTCCCTTGTCATTCCAGGCCAAAAGAATCTCTCTCGAATCAGGGAATGTGTTCTGTCTCGTCCTGGATGTCCGACCTGGTCATGAAGACAACGTAAAACTGATTGGCGACATCTAGTTGGCAGTACAAGCTGTTCGAATCTCTCACCATTTGCTGTTGTTATCCGATAGAGAACACCTCTTTGCAGCTTGAAATTATTAAAATGCTTGAAGAGACTTGTCATCTCAGGATCTGTGTTGACTGTATTATACTTCAGTCGTGTTCCATTTCTGAGGTGTGCCATGATAACATCCAAAGCTGGATCCTTTGCTTGTGCTCTCCTCCAGTCTCGAGCATTAACTTCACAAGTCTCCTCTGTGATTGTTGTTGTTTCCTCTATGATCTCTGTTGCTGATGATACACTTTCCACTAGACTTGGAACTGATACCATGTTGCAGATGGCTGCTAATGACTCTGCTGAGATATGACTTTCAGTACAATCCTCCGTTGGTAGTCTTGAGAGTGTGTCAGCATCTGTATTTGCTTTTCCTGGTCTGTATGAGATGGTGAAATCATATGCTGATAGAGCTGCAAGCCATCTATGTCCTGTGGCATCTAATTTGGCGCTGGTAAGAACATAGGTCAACGGGTTGTTATCCGTGAGTACTGTGAAGCGATGTCCATACAAATAATCATGGAATTTCTCCGTGACGGCCCATTTCAAACACAGAAATTCAAGCTTGTGTGCTGAATAGTTGCGTTCCGACTTGTTGAGTCCTCTGCTGGCATATGCAATGACTTGTGGTACTCCTTCCTGTTGTTGATACAGAACTGCCCCCAAGCCATGTGTACTGGCATCTGTGTGCAACTCAAAAGGTTGATCGAGGTCAACATATCCAAGCACTGGTGGTTCAGTTAGGTGTTTCTTCAGTTCTTGAAAGGCAGCTTCTTGTGAGGGTCCCCATTTCCATTCAACTTTAGCCTGTTTATTTCTTGTCTTTTTGTTGGTCTTTGGCATTAACTCACTGAGTGGTTTAGCAATCTTAGAAAAGTTCCTCACGAATTTCCGATAATATCCGGCAAATCCCAAGAATCTCCTGACATCCTCTGGTGTCGTGGGAGTAGGCCAATCAGATATCTTTTCCACCTTCTCAGGGTCAGCTTCAATTCCACTTTCCGATACGATATATCCAATGTACCTGACCTTATTCTTGAAGAACTTGCATTTCTTTGGAGCTAATTTCAATCCACATTCCTGTAAGCGTTGAAATACACGTTCGAGGCGCTCAAGATGCTCTTCAAAGGTTCTGGAGAAAATAATGAGGTCATCGAGATAGATAAGACATATCTTGAGATTTAATTCTGACAAGCACTGTTCCATCAATCTCTGGTATGTGGCGGGAGCGTTGCATAGTCCAAAAGGCATTCTGTTAAACTCGTAAAATCCTAATGGCCCGACTGTGAATGCTGTTCGTTCCTTGTGTTCTTCTAGGAGTTCCACCTGGTGGTAGCCAGACTTCATGTCAAGAACTGAGAAGTACTTCATTCCTCCAAGGCAGTCAAGTAACTCGTCAATCCTTGGCAGAGCATAATTATCCTTAAGAGATTGATTGTTGAGCTGTCTAAAGTCAACACACATCCTAAGTTTACCATCCTTCTTGCGAACTAGTACCACGTTGGATGACCAAGGGCTGTGGGAAGGTCTGATAATACCGGCTGATAGAAGCTGTTGCAGATGACTGTGGACCTCATCAAACATCCCTGGTGGAATGCGGCGGTGACGTTGCTTAAAAGGAATGTCGTCAATGAGATCTATCCTATGCCTGACTAGGTTGCTGTGTCCCAAGTCGTTATCTCCCTTTGAAAAGATGTCCTTGTACTTGAGGATGAGTCCAATTCCTTGATCAAGTTCAGTCTGAGTAACATTCTCTTGTCTGACATCAACTTGTTCCAGAAGAGTCCTTTCATCTTCAGCTTGATGTGGTATATTTCCTTCAAGTAGTACAGGTTGGAGTTCACATAGGACAGCTTTGGGTTTCACCACGATGGCCTGAGTTGTGACATTAGAAAGGTGAACATCCACTTGTCCAGGATTCTCCCAATCGTAGTCCATGAGTGTTGGAGCAACATCTATATCTGTGTGGATGGTTGCACTGTTTGAAGGCTGTAATAAGTCACACACTTTCGGATAGTTGATTGGCTGTATCACTTGTCCTCGGATTATGACTTGACTGTTGGCCGGGATGATGATATTACAAGTTTCATGACACTTCACAAGTCCTATCTTTCCTCCATTCCGTTGTAGCTCCTTCTCCCTGATGGTCATTGTCCTGAATGCTAGATACCAAGGTGTAAACAATGATGCCTTCTGGAGAAACTTGACACCGTGAGTTGCTTTGCATCCCGTGATCAAATGCTCCAAGATGTTGGTTCCAATGAGGGCTGGCACTCTTGAGTTGTATTTGGTATCAGATGATATGAGAAACCTACATGAGATAGGCTGTGCTCGTGATATTCCAGATGAATCCAAGTTCACAACAACATATCCTGAATATGGTAATGATTCTCCTCCTGCGCACTCTATATTCAGCATGTTTTCCAGCGGTTCAATGGGAAGGTGAGAGAGGTGAGTGTCATAAAAGGACTGTGCAAGTACTGATACAGTGGCTCCTGTGTCCAGTAAAGCTGTGGTGGTGACTCCTTCTATGCAAACAGTAACTTCGTTCGAAGATCCTACAAGTCCATCTGGTACTCTGTTTCTTCTCGTCGTGGGGCGCTCAAACAAACCTACAGGCGGCCCCTGCCCATAGGCCTGTGCCAGTTTAAAGCTTGTCCACGTCTCGTGTGATCCAGCCTAATGGTACATGAGTATTGCATGTGGCCCATCTGTCCACATCGCCAACATGTAGGTCCTGGTTCTGGCTCTTGACCTCTGTAGTCCTGTGAAGGTCTCTGTTCTTGACGGTAATAGGGTTGACCTTGAACTTGTCTTTGACCTAGTATCTGTCTTGGTCCTTGAGCTTGAGGTACCGAGTTAGCCTGTGTGGTTCCTTGACTAACTATTGGTCCTGTCGCTGATGCTTTCATGTTGGTAATCTCTGTAGTGAGCTTGTTCAGCATACCCATTACCTCAGACATTTCTTTTCTCCACTCTTGCTCTTCCGGAATAATCTCCTTTACTGTGTTAGTCTTGGCTGGAATATGAACTTGATCTGTCTGGTCATTCTCTAACTCTTTGAGGGCTTCCATGAGGCTGTCAAAATCATGATTGGCATCAAACTGGTGTCCAGAGATACTCTTCAGTGCTGGCTTGAGTCCCGACCACAACATGCTCCTCAGCATTTCCTCTCTGTCATAGTGAAGATGTGGGCTATCCTGGATGGCGTGCGACAACAACTCCTCGAGTCTGCATCCCCATTGCGAGACGTCCTCATTATCCTCCTGCTTGGCACTATAGAAGTGAGCCATCCTTGCTTCTCTTCGCTCTGAAGACCCAAACACTATCCTCATCTTATTTAACAGGGTAGTGAAGTCACTTCCTAGTCTCATATTCACAGCAATCTTGGCTGCTCCGCCCCTGAGGGAGTTCCTTATGGCGTGCTCCTTTGTCTCCTGAATATAGGCATGAGAGTCCAAGAGAGTATCCACATGATATCGCCACACATCGTAAGGGGTATCCTTTCCACTTCTGTCTCCACTAAAAGGTGGTATCCTTGGAGCTTGATGACATACTAAAGGCGTGGGTATAGAATCCTCATTCTTCTTTGGGCTTGTCAAATCAATGCTAGAATTCGGTGAAGGCGATGATACCGACTGGCAGGATAATCCATGAAGCCATTCCTCAAATTCCTCAGGAGTGTTAGCTCTTGGTCTGTCCTTCTGGCGTCTGAACACCTCCAACATATTCCTGACCTCCTCGTTCGTGAAATACATGGTTATGTGTGGGTATCCAGGGAGTCCAACACAAGTATGAAGCTTTCCACTTACAGGCGAAAGTCAAACACACAAGGTGTCACACAGTAACTATCCCATGGTACATATCCAAATGAGTAAGATAGTCTCCCATGAAGTAAGGTATCCCAAAAGTGAATTACACTATCACACAGTAGGTGTCACATGGTATCCAATAGGGTATCCAGGTAATGGAAACTCACAGATATCACATATATAACACTGATTCACACAAACACAAATCACATCCACTGAGCACTGAATTTGTCATCCAATTCCTGAGAGGGAATAGCGTCTCTCTAACGTATGAATCCGGAGAGGGATATGCGACTCTCTTAGGGTTTGATTAAATCATAGTTTTGTTAACTGAAATAAACATCACATTAGCTTACATAACCTGAAAGAAAAGGTATGATTATGTTATGAATACATTTACAATACTATTAAACTACCCTGAAATAGAAACCATTATTAGATACATTATATATGAAACAAAATGTAATGTGTATGGCAGAGAACTAAACAAGTCAAAATGCTGAAAAGAAAACTGGATTAAATTTCACATGATATTACATTAATACAAAAATAACATTTGAAAATATAACATGAAAGGCATAGAATAGGAAGATGAAATGAGAAGTAAATGTTAAAGCATGTTAGAGATAAATATTTATGGTGACATGGTGCAAATATATTGTGATTAACAATTGAAAAGGTGGCAATGTGCAACTACGTCTGTGTCCGTCAAAGAGTAGAGACAAAGAACAGAATGTGTACCTAATACCTACATGATATGGAATGATTTAAGTAATTATTTAGCTATAATTATTTAATTCACACCCACACATTCAACACTCACACGCAACTCACAGCTACATACTTAAGCTACAGGCATTTGAAATAACTATATACTTACACTAAGATATACTAATGATTAATAACTATCACCAATAGACTATAAAGAATACTAAGGCATGTTGCTAACTTAACTAACTAAACTAACCTAATATTAAATTAATGATGAGTGATTGCAACTTAACTAATATTAGTGATTTCCTTAAGATAAACTAAACTAAAGCCGGCAACTAACTAACTAACATTAAACCATGGTTAACTAAATGAGCTCAGATGTAAAACAAACTAATATGGGTACTCAACAGTCACAGGTCACAAGTCACTTGTATTGTTCCGAGATTCAGCGTCCATCACAGTTGATGACAATCCTTGTGACGTCACTTGTATCCTCCGCACTATCTCCAGTCTCCTCAGATCCACTCCTTCAATCTCCAGCCTCTCCAGATCCACTCCTATCTCCAGTCCCTGTTCAGGCGCCATTTTGTAGCAGGGTACACTTTGTTAAGGAAGAACAAAGGCTGCTTGGGTTCGATTGGAGAGTTTATTCACATATCGATGATATATGGCGATACCATCGTACGGTGGTAGATAACAATAACAGTAATTATTCACCCTGAAACAATACATAAAATACATTAAGGATATATACAAATGAAACACATGGTACATCATCATACATTACATGCATATATGAGAATGAATATTTAAGTAATTGCTTCAGTGCCACAGATACACTTACTTCTGTGTCATAATTGATAGCATCCTAACACAGTACAATATGTTAAGAGTATATATGAAATGCTAAGCTACAATATGGTATGAAACTGCACAACAGTTACACAATACATAAATAGAATAATACCATGCAATACCTTTAGTAAAAGATATGATGAACAATCTGTCACACATATAAAGATAAGGACAGATGACACAAAGTATGGTTGTAATACTTATACCAAATGAAGATAATACAATATCATACAACATACCAAATATATGGTACTCAGGTGTCCACTACCATGAGTGCATATGACGTCACATCGTCACATCATGACATGATCCTAAAAATGGTTAATTAGATGACATAAGTAATGCACCTAGATATACATACATGCAAACATGAGTCAATGTCTACAGTAAATGGTATAAACTATTAAATATAGATGTTCTGACACCATATTAAATATACATGGATAAAATATGAATAACGCTGCACATGTTTAGCATGAGCCCAAATATACACACAACATAGTTATAAACTATGCTTAAGCATAAAAGCATATGTTATACACAAGTGATAATTATACAATTGAATATGCACTAAGCGCACATATCAATCATAATGTTTAACATATAATACATTATAAAATACATAACTACATATACTATACTTATAAGCATATGTCTAGATATACTGGAGATATACTTATGTATAGGAAAATATACAACACATTCTTACATATACTATAAGATGATTATGATAACCCATGCTTTTGTACACATAGTACTTGTGCCTAATAGATAATAGTTAAAAGGGTAAAATAGAATATATACATAATATAACCAAATGGTTATTTCTAACTAGTATGCTATTTAGTTAATATAATATACCATTTGTGCTAGTATATAAAGTTCATTCACATTGATACAGATCATGTACTTATGATACATATGACACAACCATTACATGTGCCGGATATTGTACATACACACTCTTACCTTTAGCATGTAGCACTAAAACCATAATACATTCAAACATCATACACACAATCCTAACCATTGATATAACTATATTAAAACCCTATTTAGATATAATTGAATAGAAGTATATAAACTAACCTGTGATGTATGGAAGATAGAGTTGTAGATGTGAGAAACTGTCCAGTGAAAGTGCTGGTCCAACTTCTTGTGTGTCACATCAGTGAAAATATTGCAGTGCAATTAACGATTGGTGTTGGTTAACTTTATAAACTTTCAAAGCATGCAAAGTAGGGAGTGCGCTTACCTAACCATAGATAGAACAAAGGAAGGGGAGCTGAGCTGGTGTACTGAGAAAGCAGTCACACCAGAGAACAAAAGAGTAGAAGCTAACAGAATGATTGAATGCTTGTAGATTTCACAGGCTATGGACATTGTAACTATATAGCTACAATATTAAAGATACACTGAAATAAAATGATGGATTAGAACACAGATATATACAATTAAAACATACAATATTAAAATATACACTCTGCCACACACAGACAGGGTACCAACAGGTCAGAATACACATACAGGGTCACCAACGGTTCAGAGTACACATACAGGGTACCAACAGGTCAGAATACACATACAGGGTACCAACAGGTCAGAATACACATACAGGGTACCAACAGGTCAGAATACACAGACAGGGTACCAACAGGTCAGAATACACATACAGGGTACCAACAGGTCAGAATACACAGACAGGGTACCAACAGGTCAGAATACACATACAGGGTCACCAACGGTTTAGAGTACACATACAGGGTACCAACAGGTCAGAATAAACAGACAGGGTACCAACAGGTCAGAATACACAGACAGGGTACCAACAGGTCAGAATACACATACAGGGTACCAACAGGTCAGAATACACATACAGGGTACCAACAGTAGGTCAGAATACACAGACAGGGTACCAACAGATCAGAATACATAAACAGGGTATTTCTCTAATATCTTTATAATTGTAAAAAAGTGACTTATTCATAAAATATTCAAAAGACTTATTGACAATGGATAACACAAGCACATGATTGGCAGCTCCTTACTCTCTGAAGAGACTCTCGTAACTGCTCCCGAAGCTGACAACATTGAAGTAACATCCGACAGGAAGACTCTTCAGGAAGTAGAGGAGAGCTTGTTTAGCACTGACAATCCGACCACCTCCCATGCTTCCTGCAACAGATCACTCTACAACATGGTACTGAACATTCATGAACATGTCACATCACATACAATTGATCTTAATTGATCAATCAAAGTTTGTATGTACAGCAATGGCAGAATTTGGAGTAAGTTTCATAATATACGGTCACTACAGTTTCACCTCATGTAATGTGTGACACTGTGTACCTGATCTGTAAACTACGTACCTGAACTGTAAACTACGTACCTGATCTGTAAACTACGTACCTGATCTGTCGATGAGGAAGATGAATTCGCCCTTCTCGGAGAGGCAGCTCAACTCTGGGTAGAAGCTCAGCATCAACAGATCCTTCTGGAGGAAACCGCCCACACCTGCAAACATTACCTACTACCATTACCACACCTGATAACATTACCTACTACCATTACCACACCTGATAACATTACCTTCTACCATTATCACACCTGATAACATTACCTTCTAACATTACCACACCTGATAACATTACCTTCTAACATTATCACACCTGATAACATTACCTTCTACCATTATCACACCTGATAACATTACCTTCTAACATTACCACACCTGATAACATTACCTTCTAACATTACCACACCTGATAACATTACCTTCTACCATTATCACACCTGATAACATTACCTTCTAACATTATCACACCTGATAACATGACCTACTACCATTACCACACCTGAAAACCTAGCCGTCACAGCATCCAGCTGTGAATTTCCCTGTACGGAGAAAACTGTGCTAATGCCACCAACATCACCAACATCACGCATTGACTGAATGTTATATATAATGGAGACACGGGCTGGTTCTAATTTGGAGCTAAATGCAGCAGCTTACCAATGATCTAAACTAGTGTCCACAAGAAACGATACCATCTATTTTTTTAAATATCTTTTTACAAAGTGATTTTCTTTGTATCTCACATCCCAAATGCAGTGTATTCAATCGAAAATAACAAGAACATTTTATCACATCCGATGAAATGGTACACTTTGTGAAAATGACATTATTTTAGGTAGCACAGTTTGCAACTGCAGATAAAGTGTATAAAATGGAAAATATCGGGTTTGACAGCCATTGAGAGTGTCAGAGAGCTGTTGGAATTGTCACATAGCGATTCTCACAAAGGTTTGGTTGCGCGCGTATAGCAGTCACCAGGTTAACGCAACGGTTACGTGAAAGAGATCGGACAACATGCAGGTCGAGAAAATAAGATAAGATACATTAGATAGATGTAACATTCACAAGCGGAAAGACCCTCAAGCAACTACTCAAAGCAAACTGCAGAGGAACCAGCACCGCAAGCCCCAAGAGGATGCATCTACAAAATTCCATGTCATTGTGGCCAAGAGTACATCGGAGAAACGCTACGACCTATCAACACAAGGATCAAAGAACACCCAGCATCCGTCAACAAACTTGACCAGAAATCCGCCCTATCTGAGCATACCCTGAAAAACAAGGATCACATCATCGATTGGGAAGCTACCAAAGTCCTGTCAACCAACAACAAGAACTGGCGCCAAAGAAAACTCCAAGAAGCGATTGATATTCGAAGGGAAAAACCTGCAATAAACCGCGATCAAGGCATCTTCCTACCATGTGCATGGGATTCACTGATCTAGAACTTCCATCTCCTGTCGGAGGAAATACCTGAGGAGAACTCAACCAAACCAAATCCAAGTATCCCTACCTTCCATCCACTCCTGTCGGAGCACATTATCCGAGGAGTCCCCACCAATCAACGCCTATCAGCTCCAATCACCATGCAACAACTTCAAAACCACCCACATCAATAATTTGCCTCTCCTCCAATCAACTATAATTAGTATTTGCTTAACAATTTCAATAAAGCCAATTGGCCTCCCTCGTTTCATCATGTGTGTTTATTTACATCTTCAATAAAGCCTACAGGCCTTTGTTTATCTACTTACTCCCATTCATGTTTGTATTGCAAATCCTCATCATTCTCATGCTTCATCTCCATCATGTTTATATTGCAAATCCCAATTGTATACCATTCTCATGTATGTTAATCTCCCTGATTGACTTCCTTCACCATTGTTTTGTTTGCTATATAAATGTACTAAATTTTGTTATTTCCTTACATTCCACCTGATGAAGGAGTGAGTATGTACTTTTGTATTTTCACATTAAAGAAGTTGTTATCCAGAAAATCTTCCTGTTCTTAAGTTAAGATGAGATTTAATTTGTTTCTATTTGTTAGTGACACTGGGAGCCGAACCAACATTAGATGGAGAACATAAGAATAAACTGAACACAGGGTTTATAGAAAGAGCCAAAAGAGTTGAGTCTTTGTGGCAAGATCAGAGCTTCCTAAGGAAATGAAGGCGAGATTGACACTTGCTATAAATACGATCCGTATTTTCAGAGAAATTCAACTTTTACACTTATTCAAGACCGCCACATCCGGCCATCCACCCATTCATCATTACGACGTTAACGTCAAAGACGTCACTGAGACACGTGATTAGCAGACAAACTAAAAAAGAGATCGAAGACTAATGATAATCTGAACACGTCGTCCATACCACAAAATGGTCCTGAGGCCTCAACAACGAGTAAACAAACAGACGAATTCAACGTTGGAAACAGAGAGATTGAGCACTGGTCATGCTCTCATATGGGAGCAGATTTCGCATCTTCAAGAACAATGGTAGACAGCGTGTGTACCGAAGAATTAGTGACCGTTTTGCTCTTAATTGCGCCCATCAAGTCAGCTCATTGCCTCCTCGATGAAAGATAAAGCTATAATTATCTTATGAGGTCATCTGACGTCTGATGTCATCAACCTGTAGATGTGTACTAGCCCGTACTGACACTCGGGATGGACATACCGAATACAAATGTGACTTAGTGAAGCAGTCTGATAAAAATCGACGGTTTTCCGTGGAATAAAAATTGCAAAATAGTGCATCTACCGGGATACGAACTCCTTCGTGGGTTTCCACGCCAAACCGTCTGAAAGCACCCCGTATACTAGCGTGTTCGGGCGCAATTCAGCTAGCCAATTAAGAGATGCCCAACAAATGCTTTCGGTGCGAGAAACTAGGGGCAGATAACTCCAAACAGCTATCCTTTTGTCTGTTCCGAATGCTTTCAAAACCGCAACCGTTTAAATACTATGATGTGATTGGTCGGCTATTTGACTGGGTTTTGGCTGTGCTAAACTGGTTCTGAACACACGCCTATACGGGGTGTTCTCAGACCTTGTGGCGAGGAATCTACAGAACCTGTTCGTATCCCGGCAGATGCAAAATTTTGCAAATTTTATTCCTCGGAACAAGGTCGATTTTAATCAGACTGCTTAGTGAAGCCTCTTTTGACATTTTCAACATTTGTCTCTTGAGTCATTTGTGTGAATGAAATTTTAATTTTCAGACCCCTCACGTCAATACAGACCTGCACCAATGAATGTAAAGTACTGACTGAAATTAATTTGGACACGTGTTAAATGTACGAAATCTCAAAAGAATAATACTAATTCTAGATTTCTGTGTCGTTACGTTTTCCTGTAATGGCCGCTCAAAGACGTGGTATCGTTTCTTTTGGACACTAGTTTGTAATGAAATGACAACTGTCTTATATTCATAGGATAAGGCAGATTGGTGACTGACTCAAGTGGTACGTGCCTGCAGTGTCAGAGCCTGTCTCCATGACAGCATGAGGCTTGTGCACGTTGTCCAGGAGCACACACAAACTGAGGTCATGGTCCAGTGTGTGGTCCGATACTAGCTTCACCTGAAACACACACAGAATCAGATCAAACTTTAGAAGTGTAAAGTGTTTGGTATACCTCCGACACTCTTTGAAAAAACGTCCAAAACCATAATTTTGTTTTTCTTATTGGACATGAATTGGACACAGGTATTTTTTTATCTAAGTCAAGCAATTTTTTTATAACAACCTTATTCAAATTGATCTTGTGCCTAATATGTTAAAATGATACCTCCATGATGTTGGTACCACCTTCCATCTTCACGTGGGTGTGGAAAGAATCTCGTTCTGACGTGAGTTTCAGGATAGGCTCGTCGGCCAAGATGATTGCGGAGAAGTTGAAGGTGTATGGACAGCTGTTGCCAGTAAGGAATCTGATCTGTGTGCTGCTCATGTCCACCCCTCCGTCTGAAACAAGCACACACACTCCTCTATGTCAGAAGTAATTAAAGCTCATACTAATATCAGATCTGGAGATTACAACACAACATATTTTTACAAGTTTAAAAAGCTGCAGATGATGCAAATGTCATATTGGACCTCGACATGCTTCTTTCATTCAGGTTTGAATACAGAAGATGCATGTATAGTACTAACAGATGGTAAAGAAGTAGAATATTTTTGTTTTATGACAGACTGACTGACATATGTATCAAACACAAGAGGGGAGTGTGACCTTCACCTTGTTTGCTGGGGTTGTATCTGGGGTTGAGGACGGATGGGAGAGTGAACCTGAGAGAGCCATCCACCTCCACAGACAGCTCACTGATGTACGCGAACACTATCTGAGCATCTGCATCCACCTGTAGGTTACCCAGCATGCATCTGAACATGTCTCCCGCAGAATCGTGTTCCTCCATGAGCACAGCAGATCGCCCGGAGCTGATAGCATCATCGTATGTGTCTCGGGCCTGCAAAATACTCACATGTAACAAAGTTCTGGTAAATTATGATATCTTTGAAGATTTTTAATAAGCTGTTGGAATACATTAGAAAGTCAAAATTTCCTTTATTAAGAAACAAATAGTTTTTACAATGTTTGTAGCATAACGTTCATATTTAGACCTCTCTAGGATTTGACAAAAATACCTGTCACATTAACAGTAAAAGTAAAGGAGTAAATATATATAAAAATTATTAAGACAGGGAAATCTTGGCTATTTCAAGTGCAGGTAAGATCACATTGAAGGGAGTGGCACCTGCTGCTTTTCCTGACATTCTGCAACAATGGTCTCTGCACCGATCTGGGCCTCCAGCTTGTACACTGCGCTCCGGTCGTCCATTGGGAACACATACTCCACCTGCACCGCCTCGTCCTCTGCGTTGTGGTAGGTCAGACGTGCCTCCACCCGTGCGATATACCCATGGATGGTGGCGTGTACCGACACATTCCTCAGAGGTACTGAAACATTTATATAGGCTTTCTCTAGCAAAGAAACATTCATGCGAATAGCCAGCAGCAGTGACTCATTTTCCAGCAGAAACATTAATGTGGAGAAATATCACTTTGAGTTTAAGTGGCATTGTGACGAAACAGTATTACGGACAATCAGTGTCAACGAAAAGGTTTTGAGGACAATCAGTGTCACAAAAACAGTTTTGCGGATAATCAGTGTTGACAAACGAAACAGTTTTATGGACAATCAGTGTCAACAAAAAAGTTTGGCGGACAATCAGTGACAATGAAACAGATTTGGGGACAATCAGTGGCAACGAAGCAGTCATGCGGACAATCAGTTGCAACGAAACAGTCTTGCCGACATTGATCAGTGGCAACTTAACAGTTTTACAGACAATCAGTGGCAACAGAAAAGTTTTGCGGACAATCAGTGACAATGAAACAGTTTTGCGGACAATCAGTGGCAACAGAAAAGTTTTGCAGACAATCAGTGGCAATAGAACAGTTTTGCGGACAATCAGTGGCTATAGAACAGTTTTGCGTACTAACAGTGGCAACAAAACCGATTTGCGGAAATCAGTTGCAACGAAACAGTTTTGGGACAATCAGTGGCAAGGTAACGGTTTTGCTGACAATAAATGGCAACGAAACATTTTTACAGACAGTCACTGGCAACAGAACAGTTTTGCGGAAATCACTGGCGACGAAACAGTTTTGCGGACAATCGGTGGCAGTAAAAGATGCTGCTTTTATCATATTTGCCATTTTCTTGAAAACGGTATAAAGATCTATAACGAAACGTTGCCATTGATAAATAATTATGCTGACCCGTTTCTATCCTTATGATCTAACATCCCTATGCAGCCCGGTCAATGATAGGGCACCGCGGTAGAAATCAACTAAACTGGAAGCGCATGTAAAATCTCAACAGCGTCCCTTGTGACTGACAGACTGTGTGCTGCAGCTGTGGTGAACTCGACATATATCAGTTCGTAGCACTGACTGACATACTTACGTTTCTCATACACTTGCACATACACAGCGGTATGTAGAAGGCATGAACAACTATCTTTCCGGCATGCGACTTCAAAGCGAGCCTACAGTAGGCCTACACATGGAATAATTTTTTTAAGTGCGCCATGAGCTAAAGATCGATCTTGTGACAAGTTCAATTTCCATATACAAACCTTTAGCATTTCTGGCAACAAGACCCAGACGAACTCCCCGTGCCATGTTTGATTAACTTGCTTTTACAGGCAACGTTCGGGTAGACAATGTTTATATCAGTCACGTGACAGTGTTGTGAAATACCCAGCCAAGATCACATGATACCTTCGTTTAACTAACGTAGCCCTTCGCTGTTTTCGTTTTCAGAACGATGTTTAACTGCATGGGTGTGGAGCAAGGAGTAAATAGATCATAAACTGTTATGTAGATATGTACATATATGTTTATTTAAAGTGACACTGCATATACGATAAAGATTATCGCTGATTAGCGACTTGGGATGAGACTTAGTCGATATGGTAATATTCAATTTAATACACATAATTATTACCCGTGTGGTTGAAAATAACCGAGTTTATATTATTGATATGAGCACATGTGCACATATCACGTTTGCCTAGCAACCATTGTCTCACCGCGACCTCCCATTTGTGTCGTCTGTGACGTCATACAACGATTGTTCGTGACGTCACTGTAGCTTAACGTCGCAAGCTAGCTCCAGACAGCGAGATACCGCTCCGTGACGTCACTAATATACTACCGTAGAGCTAATCGGATGTAGAGCGCCCTGGCTTGGAGGTTGCGTCGCAAGAGAAGTGGGTCGTTTCCTGGCTACATTTACGCGAATCAAATGGGATAAAAATGGGTAATAAAGAAATTATTACACTCGAAAGAGTGTCATATGACTTTTACGAAACTCGTGCAAATTTGTGTATAACCCTCGCTCTCGCTCGGGCAATACAAAAATTCACATATGACATATGACACACTTCCTCGGGTAATAATCTCTATATAATAATAGCATGCAGATGTGTTCCAAATTTTCACTTTCCTATTTGCAGATAACACTGGTCTTATTTCTAGTACTGTTGTTGGTCTCCAGAAGCAAATAGCCGATTCAGAAACTTATTGTGAACAATCTAAACTAAATGTGAATATGAATAAATCAAAAGTAATTATATTACTTTCAAGAAATGAAGGGAGTAAATTATCTCGACATGAAATATGGTCAAACTTAATCGAATCAACAACCTCATATAAGTACCTAGGTGTTTATTTTACTAAACAGCTGTCCTGGTCAACCTATGTGAAGTATGCATATATCCAAACTAAACAAAATATTGATAGGCATTTTGAAAAATAATTAAAAAGTACTTTTTCATATTTTTTTATGAAAAAATAAGTCCAGTTCTTATTTACGGGGCTGAAGTTTGGGGAAATTATTATGACCAAATAGAGAAAGTTAATTTATTTGGCCTGTAAGAAATTTCTTGGGGTAAAGATGAAGACACCGAATGTTATGATATATGGAGAATGTGATAGGTATCCGCTTATTACAAATTCGCAAGTTAAAGTAATCAAATACTGGGCGAGAATCTGAAGTGTGCTTGCGTACCGCTTACCCCATTCTAAATGTTGTGGTGAGAACTTCACTCAAGGCTACAAGGTAGCATAATATGGCTTACACGAGTTGATTTCAAATGTATTGACAATGCATTGAATCATTTAAATTAACTTAGCACATGGTGGCAGAATATGGAAAAAAAATTAAGAGTATGGAAAACATTAATTTTGTTTGAAATAAAGAAATCATATTAAATATTGAAGTCTTAGTTCTTCCTTTAGCCTGTTGAAAAAAATGACAGCGGAATAAATAATGATACTCATTTCATTTTGCACATAATGCACATTTTCTATATTCATAGTCAATCTTAGACCAACTTCCAGTTTCCACAAGAAGACGATTATTGGACAGTCTATAAAGTGTAATAGATTCAATAGATACTTTTCAGGCAAGTGTTGTAAATAAAAGTCAATATCAGTGTTATTTTTAATGATCTTATAAAATCTACTCTTAGAAAACATATTTCAATATCTGAATGCAATTTTGTATAAATAGGTCTGTAAGACTATTCTTGACCGTATAGTTTATCCAAGTAGTATTTACCAGTGGATGATATATTATATATTTAATGTTTTTCCTGTGTGTTTTAATTACAAATGGTGTGAACAAAATATTGAATTTCCTACAACGTTTATAAACTCCCTTTACGCAAAGGCTAAAAGATATACACCAACAAAACTGGCTTCACAAACTATCCCTATCTACTAATGTGATTATTATTCACCTTTCAAACCATTTATTTCTACGGAATATGATCTATAATGTATCACTATAAGAAATTTTGAGTAAGCTAATCACGTTTCCGATGTTCTTCACGTGATTTATGGATTGCTGAACACAACCATTTCAATATATAAAGAGAAGATAGATTATGTAAATCATGTAAACTAGCAACCATGCAAAAGAAACGCTACCACATTTTCAACTGGGCCAAAAACATAGTGTACTGCTACCGTATAAAATCAATGTTGAATCTCTTGGATGAGTGTATGTTTTGTAAAGAAGTACTGGACAGTTCAGTCATCATGGTCTGATACTTTTATGTGTACGCTTCTTCAAACAGCGATCATGTGCTGAATTCGCCATTTCAAGAGATTTTTGGACACAATTGTTTACATTTGAAATTATAATTAATAAAATATGGAATTTACGTTAATAAAAAGTGTTGTCGACATAATGAACCACCTTGGACTCTAATGCGTTAACGTCTGGTTACTGTAGGACGTCATAAAGACAAGCCGATTAGTCATATTTCACTCTATCTCTATTACAAAACGACGACGTTTTAAAAGGCGTGTTTTGCATAAACATAAGAAGATAACGTTTCAAAAACGGAAACTTAAGGTATACTGGATTCTGAACACAACATTATAATCATGTTTCAGTCGTATTAATTAATCATTTGTTGATTTGACTATATTGCCTTTCTTTTGGTCACTTGTTTGATATCAACGTTTTTGTTTTGCTTGTGTGTCCATTGTATTATAATTTACGTAGATGATACCTTAACCCTCTTAGTGCCCGGCCGTTTACGCTATGCGCTCACACAGTGCCGCTAACTTTTTTGAGTCACTCAAGATTTAGGTCAACGTTGTACATAAAATGTCTCCAGGGCGTTATTCATGTTTATAAAATCCTGAAATTTTAACTGAAGGATACCAAGTTGGGTGTCTCTCTATCATGTATTTTTTTGTTATAAATATTTAGAATAAAAACGAATAAGCATTGATTATAAACGGCAAAGACGTTTTTCGCGTAAATTACCAATGGCCACGTATGCGTATATCTTTGTTTACTAGCTTGGAAATAAATTCATGTGTTCAAAAATGTAATTTAATTGTTATTTTTCAAGACAGAAAAAGTCAGTGATCACGCTGGTGTGTTTACTTTCTACATGCGACCTTTAGTTCACGAAATAATACAAGGTATCTTTTTGTAACCATTTTGTTGAACATTGTTCACTGTGACGTCATTGACAAACAATGACCGTAAAAAGTACTGTGCATTGTATCCTTTTGTAGTTGTCGTGCAAGACACCTATTATTAGTGTTATCTGTTAGTTCATTTCAATTTTCGTGACATCAAAAATAAACAATGACGATCTTTAACGATGAGTTATCGGCATTAACAGTAATATAATGGCCTGTCACTAAATTGCGCTATTTTGACCGATTTCACGTACTTAAATGAAGCGCGCACTTTCAACGAATAAACTTCGAATCCTTTCAGATACAATTTAATCACATACGTGAATACATAGCAAGTCTATATTTTGAAAAATAATGACTGATGAGGGAAACAAAAATGAGCACTTTTAAAATAAAAACGGCGATTTTATAATCGTTTTTCGCATATTCAAAGGGATTTTTTACTGACACACATATTTTAGATATTGTTAAAATTGAAATATGATATGTGCAGTTGAATAAACAAACTAATTCAGAAATAATAATAGGGGGTCAGCGAACGTTTTTCATCACTTTAACGTCATTTTTTAAATAAAATACATAAACATAAGCCTATCATGTAATTATTATTTAATATACTATCAATCTAAGAGTGCAAATTGGAAGACCAAATATCAGTTAATCATATAAGGCAATTTAAATTCATCACTAGCTTGAGATAGGTATATAATTAGAATAATACACGTAGTAATATATTTACCGCGAATATAGGTATGCGTCATGTCGTAAAATGACCGTTAAAAGGCGTTACAGTAAATTAAGCGATTTCCGTTAGTGTGCGGATTTCTGGGTCCCGTCTCTCCTTAATAGGGCATTGCCCAGTCAAATTTAAAATCTATTATCGAAATTGGTTAAAACATTAATCAAAATTCACTATAAATATTGTAGACTTTTGCATTTTATTTTTTTAGTTATTGTATAGGCCTACTGGAAATATCAACATTTATTACATAATAAAAAGGACCCCTGATCCTTTTCAATATTTAATAAAATGTTGATATTTTATAAATAAATTCTCTTAAGCATCAGGTCTGATGAGCTGAACATTGCCAAGAACCCATTCCCTAGTTCTTTTTTAATTTGAACTTTTATACACTGTAAAAATCGCGTTTAGCAATTAAACACCACCGTTACTTGTTTAATGCTATACATGTTTAGGATAGTGCTTAATAGCTAAACACTAGAACGATATTACATCTGTTATTAAAACATGAATAGCTTTTAAACAAATTTCTAAACGTGTTTAGACAAACATTGCACCAGTGGCTAAACACTTTCCTAAACATGTTTGAGAATTTCCCCATTGGGTCGGATTACATTGGTCAGTTTGGGATTGGAGAGTTAATTAAGAACAGATGATCCTACTGCGAATATATGTCTCTATGTTCCCTGAACGACACAAGTATGGTTCCAACCAAGACTTTGAAAGGTAGGTTCATTTGAGATTTCACAACGTCGTCCGATTGCTTTCTATGTTGTTTTCATTTGTCAAAGGAGTTTGTAACAAGTCATTTAACGTACGTATATTATATGCTTAGCACCAACAGTAACATACATATTTAAGTAATATTTGTTATTTATAAAAATGATATATATGAGGGTTGTGATAATGTTTATAGATCTAAAATAAAGTAATATCCATAAACCACATGTTACTATTACATTCCAGTGTAGTGAGGTTTGATTAGTGTAACTGGTTGTGTTGAATTACTTGAATTAAGATGTGTAATAAGGGTATAGACGTTTAACAATTGTATTTACTAAATAAGTTCTGAAAGAAGCATATGACAATATGTTCATTAAATACTTGGTTGATGCTCATATAGCTCATTTAGGACCAGACCAGTATATTTGGATGTATCTATGTTATGCAGTGGAGAAGAAGTTTTCCTGATGACATTCTGCCTTGACAAGAAAGATGCTGTGATGGAGAAATAGGAGAAACTGTAAGCATTCACTCAGTTGTAGTGAGTAAATATTAAACTAAATTCCTTTATGTAAGGACTTTCACAAATGAACTGTATTTAAGTAATATATAGACAATTACTTTTCATTATAAATACCAACTATTGTATAAATATGCTTTGGTAAAAGATTTGCTTGTATCTGCCATTTTATTCTGACTTTTTTTATACTATGTTTTGCCCTTTTTGTAGGAAACAAGAACTGACAGAATCAGTTATTGCAAAACGTTGAAGTCCTACTAAAATACATTAAAGTTTTTTTTTAACTGATTTCATCACTGGATTTGATGTCAGTTAATTTTGTACAACCATTTGTATATACCCAAATGAGTTACTCTATGACATGTTTCACTTTACTTCCTTTATAAAACTGTTTTCAGGAGACACGATATATTCATTAAATGTGTTATTTTTTTGTCGTGTTGCATTACGACGGTAAACTAAAAGTTTCTTCATTCATGTTACAGGTGAAGGATGCCAAAGGAAACAAAATGCAGTTTACAAACGACCTTCCTGAATCTCAAATACCTTCCAAATCCTTGGATTTAATACAGATGTTTTAAAGGGAGTAAACTACAAAAAACTTGTTGTGAAAATGTTATGTTCGAAAAAATCCAGAAAGCACCCAAACCTATTTTAAAAGATTTATTTAGTTATTAATTCATGTTCAGAAAATCATTTGTTAAACAATGTCGCTATATTGCCTTGATTCTAAAACCAATTTTAAAATATTTGTGTCTGAAAATTTAACTGCCAAGTGAACATTGTCCAGGCATATATTTTATCTTTAGATATCTTTTATCCATGTATAATATGAGAATAATGATTATCTTATAAATACAATATTTGGTAATTTGGAGGAGTGTTCTTGGTGTATATGGTTATTTTATACATAATTTTTAATAAACCTTTTCGAGGAATTCCTTTTTTGAGTCATTATTTTCTTAAAAGAAGTTAATGCAGACCAAATTTATGTCTTGTTTGATATACTTTTTAGTAGTAGTACTACATTAGGAGTAGAATGTTTTGGCGATGACTGTGTAACATTGAAACTTGTAACTGTTTTCAACAGCCACTGATGATTTGATCTAGCATATTAATTTACAAGATATACAATTGGTCTTCATTGATTTAAATATTTTGTACATTTGCAATGCTTTCATTTTCAGGATTGTTGGATTGTATGGTTTTGTTTTGGTTGAAAGCTAAACATAATACTAAGCGCGTATCTTGTCCTGCTTTTTTTTACACGTTTAGACCCCTAAACACGTTTAGTTACATGAATGTGTTAAGGAATGTGTTTAGTTGCTAAGCACATTATTAAACGTGTTTATGTTGCTAAACGTGATTAGTTGCTAAACACATTCCTAAACACATTCATGTAGCTAAACGTGTTTAGGGGTCTAAACGTGTAAAAAAACAGGACAAGATACGCGCTTAGTATTATGTTTACATCCTAAACACCATTTTTACAGTGTAGAAACAAGATGATTGTGTCAAAATGTCACCTGTTGAAATTTGTAGACTAGAGCCAGCATAGATGTCCAAGACTGTAGGCCTATACACTGAAATTCATAAAATATATAATTTTATATTCAACTAACTGAAAAGAAAACCAAATTGAAGCTACCTAACTAACAAACAGGATCTTTATTCATATCCAGAATACCTTAAGGAAAAAGACCTTACATCTACTTATATCCCTTACATGACGCAGATATTTACAAAACCATCAGATGTTTAGAAAATTATGAGAAATGTAATGATTTATCATATAATGTTCAATTAAATATTGGGATTTATCAGTGAAGTGAACTGTCCAAGCTACAACTAAGCTAGTGTGACCGATAACTGATATAAATAAAAGTTATATATTTTCACTGGTGGCTCTGCCATTCATGAAAAAAACCTTTGTAACTCACTCAATGAGACAAACAAAACAGATATCCTCTATGTCATATGTGGATTAAACAGTTAAAAGTATCCATCAACTGAAAGTATGTCTTTTGCTGTGAGTTTACCTGGATCATATAGAAATCAAACTCTGCCCAGTCTTGAATAGGTTGCAAGCTGTCATGGCTTCAACTGTTGGCTGTTCCGAGCACTGAACATGTGCAATGTAGCCGGTACAATTGTTCTGTCTCAAATGTTAAAGAAAAGGGTATTCATGTTTACACATTTATGTTATTAATACATGATTAAAACACGATCCAATTGCAACATATTATTGAAGTGAAGTCATTCATCTGCGCTACAAGTGTTTTTAAACTTCACTACGGCTCAACAGGACAAATCATTTGTTTCTTTGTGGACATTAAATCGATGTTTATATTTACATGTATATATATATATATATGCAATGTCAGTTAAAGGTTTAGAACAATATGTACTTATCATGTTTTAAAGATATTCAACTTAATCAACTTAATGGAAGGAAAAAATGGAAGACTGCTCCAAGACATAAAGCCCTTTTTGCTTCAGCAGGGAAAACCCCCATTTAACCTTTAAACAATTGGAATTAATCGGCTTATAAAACTAGATTTTTAGAACTACATTTTTGCTACATGGACACTGCATTTTGTTTTTAAATTTTGTCTTTTTTTTTTTTGGATTACATTGTGAAGCAATTAGCTGCAATGAGTAAGTAATTCCAATAATTGTTTAAGAATATTTTGAGATTATTAATTGACTGGTTATTAACACTCACAGTGATACAAGCCAAAATCAGGAGAGTGAATAAGCCTTACAGATACAAATATCCTGATGGAAGCAGGTACATTTTATCCATCAAGCCACACTAAATGGTTCCAGGTCAAAACGCCCCATACCAAAACGCCCCGGGTTACCCAGTTATAAATTGTAAAGAAAAATGAATGAATAATAAATGTTTGTATCAATATAAATCTATGTTCTTTTTGCGTAGTTAACTAGTAATTTTCAATTTAACGTACAAGAATTAGATGATTTTAGACTCATGTAAAGAACTTATTTCTTGAACTCAATAATTCTGTTGTCTTATTAATTGTCGCCAATTAATGAGTTGACACTTGGGAATTGAACGGTATTAACATGTTGCCTCTTACTCAAATGGAGTGTAAACAGACATGCTCAGTCTTGAATGTCAAAATGGCTATTTTTATGCAGGAGTTTGGCTGTCTTGTATTACTTTAGTAATAAGACCTTCATTGCGAACATTGTCATATATGCTGAACCGGTATATTAACTATAGGTCATTAGTTTTCCTTTTATAAAAACAAAATTTTGGATTAAAATGTAAAATACTTCAAAATTGCATGCAGGCATGATCATGGTGTCTTTAGATGAAATAATTATACGTATCATTTATATTTATAAGTTGGTCACTGAGCATATATTCATAAAATTTTAGTAAACTTGGAGTATAAGAGAATTGAATGTTGATATAATGATTGAACTGATAGCGAGATAACATGCAAATTAACGCACATAAATTTTTTTTTGTTTTTGTAATTAACTTTTATTACAGAGAACCCTGTTACATGAAAGGACCCCTGTCCAGGGAAGCAGGAGTCTTATTGAATACAAGAAATACATGAGATAGTTTTCTGTGATTTTTTTACACAAAACAAAGCACATCACATTCACTCACACATTCACCCATTATGTAGACACAAGGTTATTGTTTATTTGTCTAACTCTAGAGAAAAGAGATTATAAAATATCGCCATGGTGAGACTTTCGATAATAATGAAACAATAAAAAATAATACAATTTTACAAAGGAAGATTAAGTTACTGGAGTCTTGAACAAAGAGTGGTAGAAAAGCCAGTGTGTATAAAATTTATTTTGTTCACATCTATCAGTAAAAATTTGCTTTTCTATGTTATATCTATTATTTTGAAAATGTTTGAGGGATAGTTTGACCTTTTTCAGTTTGCATTTATAAATTAAAAAAACTTTGAAAGAATTAAGTCAAAAACTCTATCAGTTATCACATTTTCTTTAATACCAAATAAAATTAGATCAGGGCTTAAATTCAAATTATAAATATGATCACAGCTATTAGTAATCCAAAGAAGCAACTTATTCCAAAAGTTATTTATTAAATTAATTTCCAGCGGTTGGAGTGTCTATATTGTTTGTAAATATGCAATTTTAAAATGAAGTGAATGAAGCTTCATAACAACTGATAAGATACATTGGTAAACAGCAATTAATAAGATAAACGTTAAAACTTTATAGTCAAATGATACAATACGTAATCCGGCTCACCTTTATCGGATTAAATATCCGCAATCGTGACCTGCTACCAGAATGTTTTACTGAAATTGAACCGGAAAAAAAGAGGAAGGAAAAAGAGCCTTTTTTGTGATCATTTATCTGAAAATGATCGGTTTAAATATAAAATATATATTCGAATTAAGATGAAACATACTGAATATTAAACACGCTTTGTGCATTTTGATGAATAACCTTTCAGGTGTGGTAGAGTCAAGTATTTTGGATGATAAAATAACAATGCTAGTCAGATTGCGTCACCTGGGTGCCGCATGTGACGAATTAGGCCCAAGAAATCCCGAAAGGCTGGGTTTGATAACATTAATAGGCCCCTATATGCTTTTTTTCCACGGATAGGTAGGTAGGTATAGGTCTTGATCTATATAAGGTGTTCGAGATTTCTATGACCGTGTTACGGAATCCAGCAACACAGCTGGGCCATCCTTCAAACCATGTAACATATCCAGCTTTAATTGCCAGTACGGTTAACACATGTTACAGTGTTAGTATTACAGCGGCAGTCGATGCAGGATTTTCGGATAATACCCTGGCTTTCAATGCCTGGATGGTATAGTTGTATCGGATGAGAGAGAAGGGTGTTTTACTTTTATTAACAAAATGGATGTACCTTTAAAAAGTAGGGATCAGCATCTTAAAAATAATGTGATCACATTGCACTTGATGAAGGAATGAGTATATACTCCGAAATGTCGTGTATTTTCACATTAAAGAAGTTGTTATTCCGAAAATCTTCCCGTTCTTATGTATGCCACTTGTAAATGCCATTCAAATACTTCTGATATATGTATTACCAACCTTCGGCCTGTTATAATTGGCACTTTATTGTTATTAACTTTAAATCGTAAACTAGACATATGGGTCGATCTTGCAAGGGTAAGTAACTTTCAATCAAAAGGAAAATCCAATGAAGAACAGGAAGCAAAGTGAAGGCGGCCCGCTCTCGAACTCCCGCGAGCAGGGATGGAATCGGACGGACAAGCCCATCGGTCCTGCCTGACCACTTCATTCTACCAGGGACCCTATATAATGTCCCTGATTCTACCCAACTCCCGCGAACAGTGACGGACAAGCTCATCGGCCGTACCTGACCACCTAATTCTACCGAACTCCCGCGAACAGTGACGGAGTCGGACGGACAAGCTAATCGGCCCTATCTGACCACCCCATTCTTCCGAACTCCCGCGAACAGTGACGGAGTCGGACGGACAAGCTAATCGGCCGTGCCTGACCACCTAATTCTTCCGAACTCCCGCGAACAGTGACGGAGTCGGACGGACTAGCCCATCGGCCCTGTCTGACCACCTCATTCTACCGAACTCCCGCGAATAGTGACGGAGTCGGACGGACAAGCTAATCGGCCGTGCCTGACCACCTAATTCTACCGAACTCCCGCGAACAGTGACGGAGTCGGACGGAGAGGCCAATCGGCCCTATGTGACCACCCCATTCTTCCGAACTCCCGCGAACAGTGACGGAGTCGGACGGACAAGCTAATCGGCCGTGCCTGACCACCTAATTCTTCCGAACTCCCGCGAACAGTGACGGAGTCGGACGGACTAGCCCATCGGCCCTGTCTGACCACCTCATTCTACCGAACTCCCGCGAATAGTGACGGAGTCGGACGGACAAGCTAATCGGCCGTGCCTGACCACCTAATTCTACCGAACTCCCGCGAACAGTGACGGAGTCGGACGGAGAGGCCAATCGGCCGTAACTGACCCCCTCATTCTTCCGAAATCCCGCGAACAGTGACGGAGTCGGACGGACTAGCCCATCGGCCCTGTCTGACCACCCCATTCTTCCGGACTTCCCGCGAACAGTGACGGAGTCGGACGGACAAGCTAATCGGCCGTGCCTGAACACCTAATTCTACCGAACTCCCGCGAACAGTGACGGAGTCGGACGGAGAGGCCCATCGGCCCTGTCTGACCACCCCATTCTTCCGAACTCCCGCGAACAGTGGCGGAGTCGGACGGACTAGCCCTTCGGCCCTGTCTGACCACCCCATTCTTCCGAACTCCCACGAACAGTGGCGGAGTCCGACGGACTAGCGCATCGGCCCTGTCTGTCCACCCCATTCTTCCGAACTCCCGCGAACAGTGACGGAGTCGGACGGACAAGCTCATCGGCCGTACCTGACCACCTAATTCTACCGAACTCCCGCGAACAGTGACGGAGTCGGACGGAGAGGGCAATCGGCCGTACCTGACCACCCCATTCTTCCGAACTCCCGCGAACAGTGACGGAGTCGGACGGACAAGCTAATCGGCCCTATCTGACCACCCCATTCTTCCGAACTCCCGCGAACAGTGACGGAGTCGGACGGACAAGCTAATCGGCCCTATCTGACCACCCCATTCTTCCGAACTCCCGCGAACAGTGACGGAGTCGGACGGACAAGCTCATCGGCCCTATCTGACCACCCCATTCTTCCGAACTCCCGCGAACAGTGACGGAGTCGGACGGACAAGCTCATCGGCCGTACCTGACCACCTCATTCTAGCGAACTCCCACGAACAGGACGGAGTCGGACGGAAAAAGCCAATCGGCCTTACCTGACCCCCTGATTCTACCGAACTCCCACGAGCAGTGACGGAGTCGGACGGACAAGCCCATCGGCCGTGCCTGACCCCCTGATTCTCCCGAACTCCCGCGAGCAGTGACGGAGTCGGAACGGCAAGACCATCGGCCGTGTAAGCCTCAGCTCTGGCTCTTTGAGGGTGACTTAGTTCCCTGCCTCAAACGAGCTCCCATAAGCCGCGGTGCAGTCGGAACAGCAAGGTAGGTGTGGCCCGCTGTATTGCCATTGGTCGGTCTTATCCCCTCTCGCAAGCCATGGAGGAAACGGGGGAGGGAGTAGTATCAGCTGCGACTTGACCAGATCCGGGGGGTTTTGAGTCTGTATGCGTACTTGACCCGAAAAAGAACAAAATTTTTACTATTGAAGGTAGTGTTATTCCAAAGGTCACACTGTTAGATTTGTTCGCTATCTAAACATGCTAAATGAAAAAAATACTTCATAAACAAACACGGACAAACTAGGAAACCATAAATAATATATTATGATAAAACATTTCTGCACACAAATGTCAACAATACAATATATGGGATGAGCACTTGATTGCAAAGGTTGTGGAACTGAAACAATGTTTATTTTACAACAAATCTTTCAAATATAAAATTAACAAGTCACTCATTTCCTATTGATATAAGCATCTTAATAATTATAGGACTGTTTCTGTCATCATTTTCCACAAAACTAGTATAGATCCTGTCATATTATAAATAAAAACTATAAAGAAAGATGGTTTTTTTTTATTGTGAGTTATTCTTTTCCCACAGATGTTCCTCCCTTAAGATTTCTATCGTAACCCCTGTTGTACAAGTACATCGAACACTTTCTAAGCTGGAAATAGACAATCCTAATTGGTTCCATCAGAAGTTAGTTGTGTAATCAGCGATTTTTCTTCTGTGCGATGCGCATCAGTGTCGATTTAATGAAAAGTTTCGTTAATTCATTTGAATTGTTTTATTCAATGATGTGGTCTTATTGCGTGATCATGTTGATATTTATTCTTTGATCATTGATTCTTAGTATTCTTGACATAATTTACGCTATTCAAACACTATTTATTATGTGAAAAAGGGCGATGTGACATCATGCTTTTTCAAAATGTTCATATATTATTAAAGTTTATACAATATATTGTTACGTAAGATGGTAAACATGTAATTACACAAACCCATAAACCCTATCCATAGAAAACGGTTATCCGTATTGGAAGAAAATGGTATAACGCGACAGTGGTGTGAAACTCTTCAGTGTGAGAGAGAGATGTGTAGGTCTCATACGCATTTGGGAGTTCAGACAGCAAGATGATTGACCATTCCATCATTGTACCATAATTGAAACACTAGTTTGAGTGTCTAGGTATATCTACATCAGTCGCATCACATGAACTACCTTCGAGCGGCCACGTTAATTTGAACACCTAAATGGCCGCTCAATCGGAAATGGGCTCGCATGGCTTAACCGAACCATGTAGGCCTACATTCGTTTTGGAACTCTTGTTATTGATCGGGGCGTATTATTCAGCCATTGATAATACTTGCTTACCTTTTCGTGAGATCACTTTATTTCTGTTAAGAACGGCGTACTACAGCGACTTTGATACCGATATATTTTCGTATACTGGAATTCCCAGTCTACAAGAGTGTACATGGCCAAGTAACACAACCAGCGTAAATACCAGACACCTAGTCATGGTTCCAAGATTGATAATGAGCTCTTATGTTCCGACCTCTGGAATCAACATCACTCAAGTAGACCGGTACGATCCAGCAGTAGAAATAAATCCCTAAGTGAAAATGCTGCTATCAGACATAAAGTGATAAGTACATTTTCCCTAAAAACTTTCATTATTAATTTATGTACATGTCAAGCGTAAATATTATCTATATACATAGTCAATCAATCAATCTTCATTTGCACTTAAAAGGCCACAGGCCTATAGTACATACATGTATATACAAGCGATATCTTAGGTAGTTGAGAGTACATTCTTTCTATGTATAAAGGCATGATATACATACATTGACAGATTCTCTAAATGTGTTTTACTAGAACAGGATAATAATGATACAAATTTATGAATACTATGATGTGTAAAGTAATATTTCTTAATATACTTATTTCTTAAAGAGTGATAAGCTGGACATACACAAAGGAAATGATATTCATCTTCAATTAAATTCAAATTGCACATTTTACAAATTCTATCTTCTCTTTTTAATCCAGTATATCTATCTGTTTCTATCTGTAAATCATGACATGAGCAACGAAATTTCGTAAGGGAGAGACTAGATTTCCGAACATTTAACGAGGATAAATAACTTTCATTATATATGGATTGTTTAAACATTCTGTAATAAAAACATTTATTTGATACAGATAAGAGGTTAAGCCGGTCTTGCAAATATATATCTTGTAGTCTTTGTTTAAAGGATATTAGAAACTTTGAATGAGAGTCTAAACATTGTTCCATCCATATATTACCGAAACCACTTGAAAATAAAAAAAAAATTGACGTCTGTAACCCAATTACATTTTCCATTTTTATCATATAAAATCATCATATTATAACACATTTTTGGTAATCTATTGGATGGCCTATTTAGTATTTTCAACCAATATTTTATTACTTTTACTTTTGATTCTATGTATAACGGAAATCTGCCACATTCACCATAAACCAAATGTATCTTTTCTATTACATCAAATGTTTGAAGTCCCCAAATCTCAGAGCCGTAAAGAAGAATTGGGCTGATCTTAGCATCAAAAATTCTAAAAAAGGATTTATGTGACATATCGCCTAAAATATAAATGTATCTCATAACCCCAATCAGTATTTTCTTTGCCTGCATAGCTGCATTTCTAGCATGTAAGGACCACGACAGGTGGTTTGTAAAATATACACCTAAATATTTATAGCATGTAGTTGTTTCAATCAATTCACGTCATGAAATGGATTAAGTGCTTCGAAGATGTGATGGTAGATTAAAATTTAGTTTCTGAAATGAAAAATTTAGCAAAAACTAATTGTTTGATTAAATAAATAAAAAAGGAGGCTGCTATTTCTACTAAACCTAAACTTTGTAGTCATAGACTTGCCTAGGTTTTATGTAAGTTTAGGGTCTGGATAACAGAACAACAGAATGGTTTTCGCGTATCATGCCTCTCACGCCAACGGCCCGGGTTCAAATCCCGGTGGAGACACCAAATATTTGTGAACTGGGTCTTATACTGTGTTGTGCCCCTGGGCAAGGCACTTCATCCTCATTGCACTCAGTCCACCCAGCTGTTTAAATGGGTACCTGAACACGGGAGGTACGGACCTATATGGTTGCGCGGAGCGCTTAGTAGCGGCACCGAAATTACAATTCCTTCAGGGTAATAATTGTACCGCCATTGAGCAGTGCTTGCACTGGGTTTTAGGCGTTAAAATGTATATTATTATTAGCAGCTCCGACTTGGTCGGAGCTGCTATCAGTTTTTGTGCAGTTTCCATCGCCGCCGCCACCGCCGCCGCCACCGCCGCCGCCGCCGCCGCGTTTTGTATTTGCTATAACTTTTTTCCTATTAGGTTTTGAGAACTCATATACATAACTTCTTACTTATACCCCCGGGAAATTTTTTTTGACATGTTCACATTCAAGGTCAAAGGTCAAGGTCACGAGTTCTGAAATCGCTAAAAAAATCCTTGTAAACACGATAACTTGAAAAATATTTGTGCTATCAGGCTCTTCTTTGGTGTATATCAACTATGGAGAAAGGCCAAGATTTGAAAAGGTTTTCGCTAACATCCGTCAAAGGTCAAGGTCATAGTGAGGTCACAACTTAAGCATGCTTTTGCATAAATGTCTGATTTCAACTATTAACACTTTGAATCATTACATGATTGTGATACACAATGAAAAGTGATCACTGATTGTTTGACCTTGAATTTTAAAGGTCAAGGTCACGAGATAGGGTCATGGTCACCAGTTCTGAAATCACTAAATAACTTCTTTCCAAGGAGGTATCAACACCTCATATACATAACTTCTTACTTATGCCCCTGGGGAATTATTTTGACATGTTCATATTCAAGGTCAAAGGTCAAGGTCATGAGTTCTGAAATCACTACAAAAATCCTTGAAAACACGATAACTTCAACAACTTCTGTGCTATCAGGCCCTTACTTGGTATATATCAACTATGGAGAAAGACTGAGGTTTGAAAAGGTTTTCGCTAAAATCTGTCCAAGGTCAAGGTCACAGCGAGGTCACAACTTAAGCATGCAGTTGCGGACATGCCTTATTTTAACTATTAACACTTTGAATCATTACATGATTGTTATACACAATGAAAAGTGATCATTGACTGTGTGACCTTGAAGATCAAAGGTCAAGGTCACGAGATATGGTCATGGTGACCAGTTCTGAAATCTGTAAATAACTTTTTTCCAAGAAGGTATTAACATCTCATATACATAGCTTCTTTCTTATAAATCTGGTGAATGATTTTGACATCTTTCTTATAAATCTGGTGAATGATTTTGACATGTTCACATTCAAGGTCAAAGGTCAAGGTCATGAATTCTTAAATCACTACAGTAATCCTTGTAGACATGATAACTTCAAACATGTTTGTGCTGTCAGGCTCTTATTTGGTATATATCAACTATGGAGAAAGACCAAGATCTGAAAACGTTTTCGCTAAAATCTGTCAAAGGTCAAGGTCACAGTAAGGTCACAACTTAAGCATGCTATTGTGAATATGCCTTATGTTAACAATGAACACTTTGAGTCATTGCATGATTGTTATACACAATGAAAAGTAATCATTGATGGTGTGACCTTGAAGGTCAAAGGTCAAGGTCATGAAATATTGGTTAAGGCCATGTTAATCCTTTGATCCAATTTTGAAATCAGAAATAGGTTTTAAGAACATGTTTGTGAAAAGGTGAGTGAATAACTTGAATAATAAAAAAAATTTTGTCCAAAAAAATATTCCCATTTTATTTATGCTGAGGAGAAGGCGGAACAGGGAAAGGCGAGACCCAAAGTTTCGGAGCTGCTCTGCTTTTGCGGTGTCCCGCAAACGCTCATCTAGTTATTTAAGGTTAGCACATTATTTATCAAAACCAGTGCAGCCATCTGAATGTCCTATGAATATGTTCATGCAAGTTCAATTTCACATACTTCTGTCGTTCTCTTTCTTTTGATACATATGTTCTTTAAACATGTTTAAAAGAATGTTTGAAAATGATCGAAACCAGTGAAATAAAAGGTTGACTATCCAACACAGCAAAAGTGTGCTCTGCTCACACACCCAATCTGTAGTTCGATCGCCTTTACATGACATTCATCAGTTTGAAAACATAATGTAGTCAATGAATAACAATAATTTTTAACGGAGTTCTCCTAAAATCCACCACATCGCCACATAGTTTACATCCACACCAAGTTTGAAAGTGTCAAGTCAAATGGTTTCAAGTTATGCTCCCAACTACATCGTATTCGGATTGTAAAATGTTCGAACTTAGTAGTTGATAAAATACAACATGCGTATCTGGAAACGATTGTTTAACATCTATTTTATATAAACTTGGCTTTAAATAGATAAAAAAAAAACAATGCCAAGGTATATTCTCATATTCACGAAATTTAATAAGTGGTACAGTGGTGCAGGAGATTATTCCATGGGGTGGGAATGAGAGAAAAAATGTCTTTTTGATTTTATGAGGCATGAAATTAGCTATTTTATTTAGATTTAAACCAAAATAACCTGCCCGTTGTATAACGTGACAACATTTCATTTTTAGATCTTCAACCTTCAAATTATGCAAATCCTGATGAGCTACTTGGCCAATGGCTTTCTTTAATTTGTAAAACTGAATTGGGGATTCTTTTGAGTTCAGTCTGTTAACTACTGTTTTCCTTGCTTTAAACACCCATTACATTAAAATCTGTTCACAAAGTTTATACTGCTTTACAAGTGAAGTTTGTTGAAATGCTGTTACTAATCTTGTAATTCCATTTATAAAATAAATAATGCCATTATTCACATTATAACAACTATAATAGCGAAATGTTAGATATAGGCAACACAACATATTTAACCAGCTTCCAACAAATACAGTTGAGTAAGCGTTGGTAAACATTTCTGTGAACTTTTGGTGCCATATGTGACAGAAATTATGTGGGTCTCCTTGACCCCCATGGTACGAGGGTTAAATTCATTCATATCAGCACTGAAACACACTGCTACTGCTAGAGAGATGCATGTGCATTCCCAGGATAGTTTGAACAGTTGATGATACTTGAAGCAAGCGCTATTAAGTTTACTATATATCATTATCAATTGGGCACCTTTTTTTCCTTTGATATTTTCACAACGATGAGTTCCGATTTCGAATAATAATAATAGTGCATATTTATAAAGCGCACATATCCACGCTCGAAAGCATGCTCAAGGCGCTAAACATATAACGCTAATAAATAATAATAATAGTCATTCACATTTGAATGTGCTCAGTTCACACAATAACAAATCCATTTATATAATTGTTGCGATTGTGAAAGTCCTTATGTACCATAGAACTGAACAAAAAGATAGGCTTTAAGACATGATTTGAATGATTCAAATGTTGGAGATAGTTTCAGATGTTTGGTAAGAGAGTTCCACATGTTAGGAGCAAAATGCTCAAAACATCTCTGACCAAAGCACTTGAGGTTACACTTCGGCACTGTCAATAGATTCTGATGTTGTGATCTAAGCTCCCGTGCTGGGACATAGGCTGATATCAACTCTGATATGTAGGCAGGCGATTGATCATGCAGAGAATCCTTGCTTTTATTGAAAGCCAGTGAAGATGTTTAAAGAAATGATTGCTTCCGTTTTATCACTATTCAGTTTGAGTTTGTTTTCGGTCATCCAAGAACTCAACGACCTGGTACAATTAGCTATATTCAAAAGAGCTTCTTCTGAATTATGATGATGAAGAAAGTGATGGTACAACTGGCAGTCATCGGCATATGAGTGGTGGAGGAGGCGGTGCTGTGAGATGATGTTTGAAGTACTGCCACAATAGAGAACAAATACCACTGGACCAGGTACAGATCCCTGTGGGACACCATATTTAAAGTTGACAGTGGATAACCTGTCATTTCCAATCATCACAAATTGATCTTCCTTTATTATAAGATGATATCCACTGTAGTGCTGTCCCACCTATTCCATTTTGATGTCGGAGTCTGTCTGGAAGTAGATTGTGATCAATTGTATCGAATGCTGAAGACAAATCCAGCAATATCAGAGCTGCCATATTGCCCCGATCCACTGCTCCACGAATATCATTTATGACTCTTAGTAAGGCTGTTTCAGTACTATGGAATTTGCTATAAGCTGACTGGAACTTTTCTGAGTGCATTCTCCGCAAGATGACATTTTAGTCGAATATGAAAAGCCTTTTCCATGACTTTGGATAGGAATGTCAAATTTGAGACCGGTCCAAATTTTTTCAAGTGTGATGGATCCAGATTGTCCTTCTTGAGGAGAGGCTTCACTACAGCTGTTCTGAAAAACTCTGGAAACGTTCCACTTTCGATACTCTTATTGACAATACTCGTAATACATGGAAGAATCACATCCAAATGTTTGAGTATAATATTGGTTGGGATTGTGTCCAAAACACAGGTAGTGGGCTTTGATGATCGAATAACACTGCGTATCTCTGAGTCTGTGAATAAAGCGAGATCAGTTAGGGATTGCACACTGTACTGAGTACTGCTATTATCAACATCTGGAGACACTGTGCTATCATCAGAGAGATTTTGTCGTAGCATGTCAACTTTGTCAAGAAAACAGTTGTTAAATGAGTCAGCAAGGGTCCGGTTTGCTGCAGAAGGTGGAAGTTTGGATTCAGTCCTCTTGCCTTGCAATTTGTTCATAAAAGCATATGATATTTTGGGATTTTCATTCATATTGGATAGCTGCTGAAGACCGTAATCCTTCTTGCAGTTACGAATGACAGTTGTTGCAGCATTCCGAGCTTGCTTGTAAAGTTGACGATCTATTTCAAGATGAATTTTCGCCATTTCCTTTCAGCTTGTCGACGTGCAGCCTTGGCTGTATCATCACTTGTTGTGAGTACCAGGGTGTATCTGTGCGCACTTGGACCTTCTTCACTACAGGTTGAGCGTGCTTATCGAGTAGTGTGGAGATAGTGTCATGGTACAGTTTAGCATCAGATGGTGGGTCACACAGTAATGCAGATACTACCAGGTCAAGTTGAAACTCAATATGGTCAATGTTTTTTAGATTACGGCATGTCACTGTCTCCATTTTCTTAATAGGTCTACATGCATTCAGTGTAACAAAAATTAAGAAGTGGTCAGACAATTGTTTGTCTTGAACAGAAACATCTAAAATGGTTCTATTATCTTCATGAGATATTACACAGTCAAGAGTATTTCCAGATTTGTGTGTTGGGACAGATACATGTTGCTTGAGTCCAAACGTAGATTGAAGTAGATTGACAAACTTCTTAGCATAAGAATTTTCTTTATCATTAAATGAACATTGAAATCTCCAAGAAATATAGTTTTCCTACCAGGATGAGATGCGAAGAGATTAGACATTTCAAGATAAAACTAAGTGTTTATGAGTCGATTTTTCCGAGATGGTGGAGGCCGATAAATACAAATCACCCTGAAAAATGTTTATCAGCTGTAACACAAACATCTAACGAATCAGTGGCTGTGGACCCAGAGGCCAAGACGGATGTAGTTAACACACTGATGATACATTAAAGAGAAACTAGTGGTTTTGTTTGCCATGGATATGACCAAACGCTCATTGCACATTTGAGAAAACAGACATATGGTTGACATAAGTGGTGTATACAACAAATCAGCTTGCTATCAACCATACCCAGCTTCAACCCTCGCGTGTGATAGCTCGCTAATATAGTCTATACACCACATCATGTATCTATCACTTATTATTCTATTTATCAATGAATGATGAAAAAAGAATTACAGTGAAACTTTTTATTTATGAAAAAAATATAAATTGTTACAAAGTGTAAACGACATGTGTACGAAGTAATGAAACTTTCACATGCTACAAATCTTTCTTAACATACAAAGAAAAACATGTACGGTAAGCTTGCATCAGAGTTGAAGTTGAAGACATAAAACAAATAAACAATGTATACTACTCAGAGCAAACTTGAAAATAAATATAAGCTTTGATGAACTTTGGTAACATAGTACCTAAAATCTGTTATAAGAGGTAACATATGACTACCAATATTTAAAGAAATTGCTAAATTGGTTATTATTTTGTAGAAAAATGTGTCCTGAATATAATTAAAGGTAGGGTGCGATGCTCCATGGTCCCTTTCGGGATACATTAAAAGGGGATTTCAATTTAACAAATACCAGATTGAAATCACCCCATAAACTACTTATATACCGCTTTTTAATTACAGCGCATGATTAGTGCCAACAAACAATTCACTGAAGTCATTGATGGGTATCTACCGGGTTTAACGTCACTCCTGGCACTTGGATATCCATGTACCGGTATATGATTTCAACATGTTTTAGCACCTTTTTAACTGTCGATTTAACTAATATTCATCAAAACAACTCAAATCTTTGATATATCGAATCCTTAGATATCTAACTTGGTAACTTCGCAAATGACATTTGCATGATTATTGTATAATCATGTGATTTAGTAAATTTCAAATACCCAATGCACAATTTTCCTGTCACATGCAACAGGTGTCCAGGGGGGCCAATCACGTAGTCATGATTCAGTGTGCTAGCCGGCCTAAATTTGCCGCTATTCTCAAACCAGGTTATGAAAGTTGACTTTTAAACGTCAATTGTTTCCTATTACCAGTCAGATTTTAAAAAAAAAACATATTTCACTTTTGATATGAAATCAACATGAACAAATTATTATTATTCATTATCTCTAAGGTATAGACTTGCATAACAAATAAGGCATTGCCTGTCATTAACAATTAATAGTCCACATTGTTCAAGGTATGTCAGCACAAAATTTAAGTATTATTATAGACCTTTGGATTTTCAGGAAAATACATCTATGGGCTCTGTAGCTCATCAGGGTTTATATTGTTTGATGAAGAAGACTGAAGTAGATTGTTCTCAACATAATGCACAATGCCTAGCCCTGAAAAATCTGTCTTGAAATTGTCAATGCCTAACACAAACATGACTGGACACTAAATTTTGATAAATTTGGTTGTCCAAGTATCATAGTTCCTGCAAAGATATGAAATAAAAGGTGATCCTCCCAAGTACAAGTACAGGTACAATTCCTTGACATGACATTGAAAATTGACAAAGAAATAGAAATAGATCAAGAGAGATAGAGAGATCTGGAGATCGAGATCGTATAAAAGCTTTTCGGGAAACTGCCTGCTGCGCCCATATCTGACTGTGGAGAGGTCCAAACAAACAAACTGTGATGCCCTAAGTGCAGTGTACCTCCCCATATAATTTCAGCTTTGGGGGTACAGCAGTTCTGGACGAGAAGTAAAAAATGTGAAAAGTTTCCGGAAGCCCAAGGATAGCCCATGGCATAAGCCCATCTGGTCTTTCATTCCTGATGAGCTAAAAAATTAACAATCATATTTTAAAGGTGTGACCTTTATTAGTTTTATCTCTATAAGAGGCTTGTACATATTCACTCAAGGGACCAATCTCACAAGTGCACTGTAGTTCCAAAATAACATTAATAGCAGCTTGAAATATGATAACACATAGGTAACAAAACAATCATTTGAATTTCTTATGTGCATGCATGACACCTGTAGTGAAATTAGACACAAAAGCTTCAAGTAATACTGTCAACTGAAGGAGCACTACCTACCTACCACTTTATTATAACTGCTAAACTGCAGACCTTTTAACCTTTAACCTGCTGGATTGTTTTAAAACTTCTGAATTTCCAGTTGCTTGTTTTCATGGAAACAAGTGAGACATAAGAGATACTATATATTTCCTGAACAGACCCTAAAAGTGGGGGCCATGGGCTCTGTAGCTCATCAGGGTTTATATTGTCTAATGATGAAGACTGAAATAGATTGTTAGGTCATGGCTTGAGGCCCTTATTTGGGGCACCACAGGGTCAACATATCTACAATTTAGAATCCTAATTGGCTAAAGAGTATGCACACAATATTATAGCCTTCTAGGTACATTTGTTCTGGAGAAGATGAAAATAGGTATTTAGGTCATGGCCTGAGAGGCCTTTATTTGGGGTCCCAGGCCAGTGTCACCAAATCTACAATTAAGAATCCCCATTGACAAAGGAGTCTGTACACAACTGTTCAGCTCTCTAGACCTTTTGGAACTGGAGAAGAAGATTAAAATAGGTTTTTAAGGATGTGACCCCTGTGACCCCATTTGGGGTCACGGAGTCACCAAATCTAAATTTTAGAATCCCCATTAGCCAAGGAGTCTGCACACAACTTTTCAGCTCTCTAGAGCTTTTGGAACTGGAGAAGAAGATGACAATAGGTTTTTGGGGTTGTGACCCCTGTGACCCCATTTGAGGTCACGGGGTCACGAAATCTACAATTTAGAATCCCCATTGGCCAAGGAGTCTGCACACAACTTTTCAGCTCTCTAGACCTTTTGAAACTGGAGAAGAAGATGAAAATATGTTTTTAAGGATGTGACCCCTCTGACCCCATTTGAGGTCAAGGGGTCACAAAATCTACAATTTAGAATCCCCATTGGCCAAGGAGTCTGCACACAAATTTTCAGCTCTCTAGACCTTTTGAACTGGAGAAGAAGATGAAAATAGGTTTTTAAGCATGTGACCCCTGTGACCCCATTTGGGGTCATGGGGTCACGAAATCTACAATTTAGAATCCCCATTGGCCAAGGAGCCTGAACATAAAATTTCAGCTCTATGGAGTCATTGGTTCTGGAGAAGAAGTCGAAAAAGATGAGCTAAAAATATATCTTTGTTTGATAAAAAATTTATGTCTTTATTTCAAACAACTTCTCTAATTCTGTCTACAAGAATAACTCCACTAGTTTTATTAGAACAATAATTATCACAAAAATATCATGATTTAATGGGGACCTGTAGGATACCTCACCTTCTTTAAGTGAACCATCCATGACATTAATACATTCACTTGATATCCAAATTTGCATAGGAGTAACAAACATTAGCAGAGCAGATTGATGTGAGGCACTTGGCAGTAATCAGTCTTTCCTCACAGATTCAACATTTCCTGCATAGGAGTATTAAAACTACTTTATACTTGGACATTTTAGAGGGTGAAAATTTTTGTGGTTCAAAAACCCCACAACCTTCGTTGATTTTCTTTTAAATTAACATATTTGTCCAATTTGTCCACTCAAACCAGCCATAATTTGACACGCACAGTTGAACTTGTAAAGCCTATTACCGACCGGATGAATTAACTGTGTTACAACAAGAGATTAGTTCAACTCACTATTGTCGACACGTGTTCATTTAGAATAGCAGATTGACACCTGTCGTGAATTGTTGTATCTCAGTCAGGAAAAGTTCCCGATAAACGGTATAAACAGAACCACTGGAATGTGACAATGTGTTCTACCTATAAATACAGCTGTTCCTCATGTGCTCACAATATCATCCAACGTACTGAATACATGTAGAATACATCAGCAGAGTGTATCTTGGGTCTAGATTTTCTAAGCTCTCTAAATGCTAAGATAGCTGTTAGCACCATATATTAACATTGACTTACAGCTATCAACGGGCTTAAGTGCTTAGGAAATCTAGACAGAAAACAATTTTGAATCCTGAAATAAAAGATTTTGTTTTCAAAGCAACAGATGTGAAGTTGGAAGGACGAGTGTATGCACTGTGAAACCAGAAGGTGTGGCGAGCTAACAGACGAAAGTGATCCTCCCCACCATCTGCTATCCATTCAACTGAACGTACAGCTGCTGCTGACACTAAGTGTAAATACAGATTCAAGCATCACGATATTGTCCAAAATAAGTTTGGGAACTGGTTTTCATTCTTGTTCAAGAATATCAAATGAAGCTTCAAAATACAAAAATTCATTCATAACTTGACTTCACCCATTGGAGCATCACAGCAGTTGTTTGTACCGAGTTCAATTCAACATTCAAGAGCAATAACTCTAGCTCATTAGGTGGTCAATCATACATCACACAAAGATGAACACTTTATTTTCATGAAGTAGTCATCAGAAGAGGTGAGGTGATTTGGGGATTAACTCCGCTTAGGAGTATTTCACTTATATCATGGTTGATCGCATTATTGCAGGGAGAAAGCCTTCAAAACCATTGTGACTATGCATTGTGGTGAAATCTGAGAGCAACGGCTGGAACTAGCGAACCATGGGTGGTACTGCACTGAAATTCAGTGTAGCATTGCACCCAAACCTTACTGCGTGTAGTACAGTTCTCTATTGCAGACATATATAGGACAATGAAATTATAAAATTTCAGTCTCCATCTAACAAAGTTTATATTCTTAACGTTGTAGCTTCTTAGTAGTGTTCTTAGTAGTGTTCACCTTGCCATGCCCATGGGTCAAAGCCAAATGAACAAAATTTAGTCTCGAAGTAACAAAGATAAAATTCTCAAAATATCAGCTCTCATTGCAAACCAGTTTTTGAGGAAAAATTATTTGAAGATTAAGATAATATGCCTACCGTACCATGGCCATATTCGGGGTTAAAGTTTAAGGTTTAAAAGAATATGGCCAACAGATGATGAATGGACGACGGCCTATACAATACGCCAATGGAGCCTTTCATGTGAAAAGTTTATAAACAATGAATGAGGTCAGAGGGATTCCTAATGATTCAACATAAGAAGCGTTCCTGTTTATTCTGCCTGCTCCTTCACTTGCACTTCAATACTGCTCTCGGTGAGTGATGACTTGACTGGTGCATCTCCAGCAGCCCCAGGATTGAGTTCCAACTGTTTGTGTGTGACCCCTTCTGTTCCGACTCCATCCCCCTTGAGCAGGAATTGGGGTTGACTGCGCTCCAGGGCCCACTGCATGGCCCAGATGCATAAAGGTCGCATGTAGCCCAGAGAGCGGTAGACCCGCCCAGTCATGTACGCCTCAGGGGTTTGGAACTGCAGCCCGTACTGCTCCCAGCAGGTGTGGTACGCTCCCCATGCAGTTTGGAAACCCTCTGATATCAAGCCCTGCAATAGATGATTCAGACATTTACAAACAGTGATATAGGGTGACAAACCAGTCACAAGTTATCCATTCAAATTTAATAACTGATAAAAAAGAGTCATGGACTCAATCAGGATTTCAATTGTTTATGTTGAAGAAATAAATTCTTCTCCAGATACAATAAAATCCTTTGAAATCACATAGAAAATCCCATTGTCACCAAAACTGTCCAGTGTTTATGCACAATGAAAACATAAGAAGTGAGAAGTGTTTCAACGACATATCCACATCTTTCCTTCCCCCAAATACATCATCCCTCTCCATTCCTCCTTCTCTCAACACCCACTCTAACGCATATCCCCTACTTTCCTACCCCATCCCCTTGGTCAAATATGTCATCAGCTAACAAAAGTATTTTCAAAATTTGAGCTTAATGGGATTACTTGTTTCTGAAAAGAAAGGTTTTAGTGTGATCATGATGAGGTAGGATCATGTTGAGGAAGGATCATGTTTGAAGTGAGATCATGTTGAGGTGGGGTCGTGTTTGAAGTGGGATCATGTTTGAAGTGTGATCATGTTGAGGTGGGGTCGTGTTTGAAGTGGGATCATGTTTGAAGTGGGATCATGTTGAGATGGGATCATTTTGAGGTGGGATCATGTTGAGGTGGGGTCGTGTTTGAAGTGTGATCATGTTTGAAGTGTGATCATGTTGAGGTGGGGTCGTGTTTGAAGTGGGATCATGTTTGAAGTGGGATCATGTTGAGATGGGATCATGTTGAGGTGAGATCATGTTGAGGTGGGATCATGTTGAGGTACATACAAACATACCCCAAGATGCCAAGTACCTTCACAAAATTTATTTGACCCAATCGCTGGTATTAAAGATGCTTACAATTTAATTCCAGTACATTTCCAAAGGGGATACTAGATGACAAGTCGATAATGTGAAAAGTTTACAGATGGACGGACAATGCTATAAGCTAGCCCATCTGCTCTCTCCCTATAGGCCTGATGAGCTAAAAATGATGGCCTCAACTAAAAGGTCTTAATACTGGGGATGTGAAGTCTTTATTACTGATTAATCAAGATGAAAGTTTTTCAGATAAACAGACGGACAAATGTTCAATTCTGAGACATAAAAACACAAAAGTAAGATGGATTATTTTCTTTTGACTTAAAACTTACCTCCTGAATCATGTTTGCAGCGAGGCCGTAGACAACTCCAACCCAGAACTCCTCTGCCTGACAACTACTCGTGTCTCGCTTGCCATTGGGCTGTGTGCCGTTTATTGCACCCATGTTTCCGCTACCATACTTCAACACATTGTTCTCGTATATAGTTTTCAAAGCAATCTTCACATGGTCATCAGGAAACACCTACAAAATGCACAAACTTAATGACTTGTTGGAAAAATAGAGCCATTTTGCTCTGTAAATAAACATTATATCAGATTGAACATTTAAACTTCCATAAGAAGGTGTTTAACAGTAAAGTCTACAATTTTTATTCCCCATAACCAAAGAGTCTGTACATAGATTCAGAAGGGCTTTTGGTTCTGTCATAATATGTGTTGGTGCCATTAAAACATCCTGGTCTTGACAACCGTATAAAGAAAACTGACATTCTTCATTCAGTTCATAAGATAAAACATGTAGAAAGAGATTTGGTAGCCTGGTTACTTTCCGAAATACACCCACTCCACGAGGATGAACACCAATATATACAAATGTAAAATTGTAATATTTGGGATCACTATCGCTACTAAATGCTTGTATTAACCAGGATTCAAACCAGGGATGCAGATTCAAATTTTTGCCAGTCGGACATTTTATCTTTGACCCAAAAAGACAAACCCGGAAGTAACTTTTTTTATGAATAAAGAATGAGAAAGTATTACTATTTGTTGGTTCTTCATTCATTGCATATTATTAAACATAACATGATAGCAATTAACTATAACTATCAATTTATCAATAACATGCATAAAATGGTTCATATTTTAAAATCAATGTTTACAAACTACGATTTACCGACACGCGACAGTGCTAGTTTGAGCGAGTTTACAAGCGAATTTGAGTCAAGATAGTCAAAACCTTTTCCAACCTCTGACAGAAACATCAACTGCACAGGGTGTCAGGGGCCAAGAGATGTAGAGAGTAATAGGAACATTCTTCAGAATCAAGGACTACATACATTTGTTAAAAGTTTCAAATCATCAATGAAGGGTGATGGTTGGGACCAGTTTAGTTGTCATTAATTTGTCACAATAATCAACAAGGCCCTATACATCTTGTCTTGATGGGGTTTAGTGTGAAACATAAAGAGAATCCACTCAACGTTTCATGAGATATCACAATAACAAGGGTAAACTGGGTTTGTTTGTTTTTTTCTTTTTATAATTTTATTTCTTTTTCAAATACATAGACATATATGGTATTACATTCATATAGTACAAAGTTTTCAATGTACAAACACATATTGGTACAGAACAACTGCAAAACAAAAATACAGGGATTCACTTAAAGTTCTCTAGTTTCTTCTTAAACCTGGCATTTTACATTTAAGAAGTTGCAGTGAGTTGTAGCCTGTAAATAGATTATTGCATACGGACCAGAATTTAGTGAATTTCAAATGATTGCAATCTGAGTAACATACGGGTTTGTCAAAATCGTAGGCAGGTTTTAAATCTTGTTTTATGGTATAAAGTTGCGGTAAAGATCCTTTTAATTTGGATATGTATATATTATACTTGACTGTTGTTATAATAAGGTTGAGAATCATATTTCGTCTTTCAGGATATCCGAGACATATATTGCGTTTTGAAAGGTAAACTGTTAACTGTGACTCTGAACTGATGCTATATAAACTTGATGGACTCGCGCTCACGATGCTGAACCTAGGCACAAAATATGAAAAGAATCAATTCAATAATTTATAGCATATTTCTATTCTATTTTCAAAACTATTGTCCATGCACTAAATGTTTGGCAAGATATAATTAAAATTAGTCTTCCTTCCATACCTTGTTGTCGCGGATCCCGGACGCACTCAGCATCCACTGTCCGGCCAGCTGATCTGCCATCACACTGTCATGGTGGCCACTACTACTGCTGTCATAGTTGTAATACCGACCTGTCACAAAACACCATGATATGGTCATTTTAAGAATGAAAATTTGAAAGAATTAGTAAAACAAGTCATATAACAATGATAGAAGTAAGTGATGACCATCAATGTTATGGTTTAGTTGGTATTTATATACAGGTAAATTTTATTAAGCAACAAGAAGTCAGCTCTGGGTTCATTGTTCCTTCTTTCTGATTCAAATCTCAAGCCCAGTGCTAACACAGTGAACACCTAGATTGGTGTTTGCGGGACACCGCAAAAGCAGAGCAGCCGGGCCAAAATAGAGGGGCTCGCCTTTCCCTGTTCCGCCTTCTCCACAGCCACAATAAAACAGGCACATTTTTTAACAAGACAACACAGACAACACAAATCCTCTATTGTTTCTTGTGAGACAAGGCAAATATGAGCGCATCCTACATACCCCCACCTGTAGTTTGATTGCCTTCATACAGTATAAACTAGAAATATGTGCATGTGATGCACTATGATTTCCGTGGGGGACATTATTTTTCACTTATGATGTTGAGATGGAGGTCAGAAAAGGTTCCTTATCCAAAAAGTTCAAACTGTTTCCATGGAAACTAGCAAAAATATAAAATATCAGAATAACCTAAGTAGCAAAAGGCACCACTCCAACACAAGGTCTAACCATATACCAAGTTTCGTAAAAAAAAAATTGAACGTTTTTTTAGATATGGCCTGGAAACGAAAGCTTTGCGGGGGACATAATAAACACTTGGCCGTTATGCTGAAGCAATGATTTCCCCACTCGCAGCGCCGATGAATGGCTTCAGTTCGTATTGTTTTATTTTTCAACAAATGTGCGCTTGCGTTTATCAAGTTGTGAAATATAAATTCATCAAAATATTACCTTATTACTATTTTTTAATTTGATTGTGTTTTAATAATGTATTACTAACATATATGTGTAAACAGGAATATCCTTTCGAATTTCGTTTCCACAAAAAATAGCCCGATAGAACCCTCCTTTTAAGTTGTGACCTCACTGTGACGATGACCATTGACAGATTTTTGAATAAACTTTTTCCAATTTTGGTCTTTCTCCACAGTTGATACACCTAAATAAGAGCCTGATAGCACAAAGTTTTTAAGTTCATAAGAATCTTTGCTGTGATTTCAGAACTCATGATCTTGACCTTCGACCTTGAATGTGAACATGTCAAAACAATTCCCCCGCCGGTGTATAAGAACTTTTATCTCCTAGGTGGTGAAAAGGTGCTGGAGGAGAAGTCAACACTGTCCATGCCATAATATAAGCCCATCTGGCCACTAACTGATCATAGCCCTATAGGCAACCTTAGCCAATGTGACAAATGGGCTTACAATTGAGTTCAGGGTTAAGTGGAACTGTAGAGCAAAAATGATGACCTCATCTCCTCATCCAATCCACTAAAAGTTTAAAAGCAACATACATCTATAATATCAACAGGCTCATGGGTAGAGATGACAACTGAAATGAAATTGTAAACCATGCAGTTACTCACCATTCCACAGTTTTTGTTCATACGACTGACTGGCCTGGTCGAGCACCTTTTGAAATCTTTCCACCTCTTCCTTCTCGTCTTGCAGCTTCGCCATCTCAACCGTCATTCGCAGAGCAGCCAGCCACATCCCTCCACAGTACGCACTGCAGGATCAACGTCATGCCATAAATCAAACCTTCACACATCCCTCCACAGTACGCACTGCAGGACCAACGTCATGTCATAAATCAAACCTTCACACATCCCTCCACAGTACGCACTGCAGGACCAACATCATGTCATAAATCAAACCTTCACAGTACGCACTGTAAGACCAACGTCATGGCATAAATCAAACCTTCACACATCCCTCCACAGTACACACTACAAGACCAACATCATGTCATAAATCAAACCTTCACACATCCCTCCACAGTACACACTACAAGACCAACGTCATGGCATAAATCAAACCTTCACACATCCCTCCACAGTACACACTACAAGACCAACATCATGTCATAAATCAAACCTTCACACATCCCTCCACAGTACGCACTGCAGGATCAACGTCATGTCATAAATCAAACCTTCACAGTACGCACTGCAGGACCAACATCATGTCATAAATCAAACCTTCACAGTACGCACTGCAAGACCAACGTCATGGCATAAATCAAACCTTCACACATCCCTCCACAGTACACACTACAAGACCAACATCATGTCATAAATCAAACCTTCACACATCCCTCCACAGTACGCACTGCAGGATCAACATCATGTCATAAATCAAACCTTCACACATCCCTCCACAGTACGCACTGCAGGACCAACGTCATGTCATAAATCAAACCTTCACACATCCCTCCACAGTACACACTGCAGGACGAACGTCATGGCATAAATCAAACCTTCACACATCCCTCCACAGTACGCACTGCAGGATCAACGTCATGTCATAAATCAAACCTTCACACATCCCTCCACAGTACGCACTGCAGGACCAACATCATGTCATAAATCAAACCTTCACAGTACGCACTGCAAGACCAACGTCATGGCATAAATCAAACCTTCACACATCCCTCCACAGTACACACTACAAGACCAACATCATGTCATAAATCAAACCTTCACACATCCCTCCACAGTACGCACTGCAGGACCAACATCATGTCATAAATCAAACCTCCACACATCCCTCCACAGTACACACTGCAGGACGAACGTCATGGCATAAATCAAACCTTCACACATCCCTCCACAGTACACACTACAAGACCAACGTCATGGCATAAATCAAACCTTCACTCGTCCCTTCCAGTACGCACTGCAAGACCAAAAGTAAGTTAGGGTCTCAATGACTGGAGTTACTTCTGAGAGGTAACAAACAAGTTAGGATCTGAATTGTGTCAGATACAAGCAACACGTACCTGGCCCCGGTCATGGTCCATGCATCAAATGTCTGGTCAGCAAAGCCGCTGTTGTCAATGATGCCATCCCCATCCGTATCCCACTTCAGAGCTGTCTCCATCACACTCTGTACACATTATCTTTCTGAGTGACCAACTGATTATAGTTTCATTCAAAATCAAAACAAAATTTTTTGGAAATACCCTTTTCCAAAAAATAGAGATACATTTCTCATATATATACTCATTCTTCAAGTGAAAGATCATGTACATCCCTTTGATTACCTTCAACATTTCAACCAATAAATCAAACTTACTGATGGAAGATGAAATTTTCTTGTTGTGAATAAGTCTAAAAATAAAGCCATTGGTTCTGTAGCTCATCAGGATTTGCATGATTCATTTTCGAAGGTTTAAGATTTAAAACAAGAAGACATAGTCATAACATCCCCGCCAGACCCAAGAAATTGGAACAAGGGCAATAATTCAAAAAGAGATAATTGTGCACTTCACATTTTCATTTCATCAAGGTATCGATACCCTCAAGCCACACAACTGATTTGATCTTAACCATTAACATGCGGGTCCCGTAATGGTCCCGGAGGCTCATAGAGAATAATGTTTTACCCCTTGGTGAGATGCGTACGTTGGACTTATATTTAATAATAATTATATTTGGTCTCCAGGCGAAATGCGAGATGAAGTGTGTACGTGGATCGCCACATGAAAACTTGTTTATATACATCTTGCAGTTCGCCACGATAACGAGACTTTGTCAATGTCTGGTTGAAATGTCCAGCAAAAATCACACCAATTTGAGTATGCATTGTTGACCCGTAACGCATAGACAATTAGCTTTACAAAAGGCCAATTTTGTCGGGCTTCGCCCCGAAGCCTAATCTTCCTGGGGGCTAATTATCACCCACATGTTTGCATTGCCACCGGCTGTACAAGGCCCGTACATACTATCTGCCTCGCATCTCGCGGGACGGGAACATAAATCGGTAACTTGCCTTACCCGCGCACTTCATATCATATGAACCAATTGATTGTTTTAAAAAAATTGTACGCCAAAATAAAGGAGAAAGAATAGCCTACAATCCATTATAAAATTCGCAAATGTCAAAAACATAATAAAGACACAACACGCGCCGCGAAAAAGGTCATGTTTACACTTCATAAATTTTGAAACAATCAGCGATTTTCACAACTTCTTACACAAATTATCACTGCTAAACTACTGACTGCATTTTCATAATTTTTATATCACAATAAACCGAAAAGAATAATCTTTTATTCTATATAAAATGCGCATATTTACTCACAGAAATAAAGATAAATTTTACCTTTCTGAGAGGCATGTAAAACCAAATGACACACAAACTAATCAACATATTTTCATCAGATATGGTTCGAGGTTAGCATTTATTGGAAAGGTCAAACAACTTGACCATATTTGGGTTGACATGTGCTTATTTGTCAAATGGTTAGAGATTATGATTTCTTGGAAAAGTGCAATGAACGACCGTTTGCAATGCCGCATACACGTTGTAAGTATTTACGATTTTATAGGTGGAAATAAAGACAAACTTTACATGGCAGTAGAATTATAACCAAAGGTCGCATTCTAATAATATTTATATCATTGTGGAGGCCAAACATCTCGTCTTTAATTCCGTATATAAATCGAATTTTTTCGTTTCGTATTTATGATATTATGAAGCCCGAATTAAAGACAATCTTTCGAAAGTAAAACGAAAAAAAAACAAAAATCGTAGAAAATTCATTCAAAGTCGCGGGTATGAATTAACCATTTGTGTACGGGTGCCGCAACTTGAATTTGTAATGAACGCCCGTATATAGTCCGGTTTCGCGGTACCTGAATCGCCGCCTGGAAATTCCGCCAGCAGAGTTAATTAGTGCCTAAACCAAAATACTGCTGCGAGCTGGAGGGTCTGTAAATTCTGCCACAGGGGCTAAAATGGGTAAAATAGAAATATGCAATGAAAAGTTATTCTCTTTGAAGATACCTGAATCACATGATTCTAATTTTTAAACCCTCAAACCACACAACAAATTTGGTTCTCCTATCTAAAACAGTTTCTGAGAAAAGCTGTCCCCTTTGAAATTACCTGGAACAGAGTTAAAAAACAAAACGATCAAGGGCAATAACTCGGGAAAAACAATAGCACTCATTTTTGAACTCCATCATGGTATTTATGCCCTCAAGCATCACACCAAATTTGGTTATCCTACATTAAAAAGTTTCTGAGAAAAGCTGTCCCCTTTGAAGATACCATGAACAAAGTCTAAAAATACGGAACAAGGGCAAAAACTCTGGGGAAAAAATTGCACGAACTCCATCAAGGTTTTTATGCCCTCAAGCAACACACCAAATTTTTTTTATTTTTTTTAATCAATATTTTATTTCCGAGTCCCTGTTACAAATCAGGTCAAGGTGCCAGGGAGGGCCTTGCCTTCATGTTTAATAAAGTACAGACATGATGGATTCGGATTTTTTGGAAACTACAGATACAACATTATCACACACATACACACATCCATACCATAGGTATAATTTGTAAATACAATGTAGACAAACAATAACAAAGAAAGTGATTGAAATGAATATTAATGGTCAGATACTTTGCATAAAAGTGAAATCAAGATTTCTCATCAAAGAGTGAATGGTACATGAGCCACTTTTCATAGAATTTATTATGGTTGGACTTTCTGAAGAAAACTTGACACTCTATTGAATAGCGATTTGCTAAAATATGCAACACACCAAATTTGGTAATCCTATCTTAAATGGTTTCTGAGGAAAGCTGTCCCCTTTATCTCGGACGGACGGAGAGAGCCCAAACCTATATCCCCCTTCCACTTCGTGGCGGGGGATTATAATATTTCTCAAGCAATACGTTACTGTACCTCCCGTCACTCAAGCTCAATGCACATCTCAATTATGCAATACCAATGTCAGAGTAAGGTCAGCTTAAATTAGCTTAAGACAGTTAAGCCTGGTCACCATTCATCATAGCCTTTAAATTGTAAACCACTATGTTTTTACCCCCAGCCACACCCTTATATTTGGGAGTAGGATGATGAAATTCATCAATCTTAGTCTACATCAATCAAAGAATTAACTCCCAAAATTTAAACTTTTCAACATTACTGGTTTTTGAAGAGAGGTCATTTAAAGTTTTTATGGTGGACCCCTCTGCCACGCCTATATTGGGGGTCCAGCATTTGAGAGGAATCAAGACCAAATGAACAAATTGTAGTCTTCATGTAACACCGATGTCACTGACAAAATTTCAGCTTCCTATGTCAACTGGTTTCAGAGAAGAGATCGTTTATAAGTTGTCAGTGATATTGCCTGCCACGCCCATACTTGAGAGAGGGGTCTAGACCAAATGAACAAATGTTGATTCCCTAGGTTCAAGGTTTCTCCTGAAGGGGAAGTCGAAAACGTGAAAAGTTTTATGGATGACTGACAGACAGAAGGTGGAGCATGCCATAATCCATCTGCCCTTTCAGGTCTAATGAGCTAAAATATATTCATTACTTTTGTGTGAGTAAATAGTTATCCGTATACGGTAACACTTTTGAACCATCATTAACAACATGTAGCATACCTTTCCACCCCTATCATTCTTGCTAAACAACCTTGTATATATGTGATTAAAATGATTCATAAATGAGTTTGTTCACTGAACACCATTGCACTCTGACATGCCCTTATTTAAAGGGTGATCATGACAAAATAAAGAAACTTTAGTATCCATGTAAGATAGTTGTTATTCTGAAAATGTATGCATCCCCTCCCCTCCTTCCACATGAACAAACTTTGATCCTCTAGGTGCAAGGTATTGGCAATGCAGTGGTTTTTGAGGATATTCTAAAATATTTCTACACTCCCACCTTTTCTATGTGGCAGTGGATGAATAGAAATGCAAGGTGAAGGTCAATCTGACGACAAACCTTGACTTTTGGGTACATGCTGTGAAGGAACTCTGTGTCCTTTGTGGCGTAGTAATCTCTGTAGACCTGCAGCACAAACTTGAGATTGAGATCCTTCCACTGTGAAGTCTCGTGGATCCGGTATGCATTCACACGCTTCCACGGCTCATCCTCTGTAACATGCAGAGACAGTCACCTTTAAACCACCAGGGAAACTTTCAAATACCTTTTACAAATAAATGTCCCAATTATTTCTCCTTGACTAGAGACTGGAGTCTATAGACGTGTACCCACCTGGGTCCCCAACATCGTGTGGTACAGTGTTAGCTGTCTTCAGGTAGCCTTTGTGTCCAGACATGTAGTATCGCACACTTGTCGGGTCTTCAGAGATCACAGATTCAGCTGCAATCAGTAACAGTAAACATTTTCACTTGATATTCACGATTTTGTGAAAAGGAAATTAAAATGACATCGAGTATGTTATGTTTCTAATACAAAGTTATTTGTTTTAACATGTATACATGATATCTATTGCTAGAGAAATATTTCATCTACATCATGACATAACAGGAATAATATTCATATCACGACAGTCCAATGTAATTTTGTTTAAAAAAACACCTAACCTCTTGATAAATGCTTGCCACTGAAACTGATGTCATTAAATTGATTTCCCTTTATTGCATTCTATGTAATTAATGATGTAGAACAAAGTTTGCAAGGGTTTTAGAGGCTGGGAGCTTGTCAATTGCATAGTCACAATGGCAACAGAAGTGCAAATCCTTTTCTCAACTAACTCCACGCTGCAGGTCATGTCACTCATTGCTGATTGTAACGATAGTTACCGGTACATTAACATGGTATTTTATTGTGATTCTACCTGCAACCAATGACAAATGTATTTGAACTTATTCTCCTCAATTATACAATTCACGCTAAATACTTTATTTGTTAAAAAAGCACACAAGTTATTTCAGTATCTGTCAAACAACATTACTGAATCAAGTAATAAAAAGATAAATGCCCAAAAATAATTATATTTCAAATTCTGAGTGTACAGACAAATCTTCCATTCTCCTGTTTCTTTGTTGACGGCGGGTGAGCTGATCACAGTGCTTTGCTTGGTTACATAATAGAATCTATATATATTTAGACTGGGAAACACTCTCACCAATTAGCTCCATTCAGTCTGATTAGAATAGACAGTTTTCCGAGGAATAAAAATTGCAAAATAGTACAGTTATCGGGATACAAACTCATATCGTTCGGTGGTTTCCTCGCAAAACCATCTGATAACAGCCCATATGCTTGCATGTTCAGACGCAATTCAGTTAACCAATCACATGACCTCCAACAAAAGCTTTCGGTGGAAGAAGCTAGGGGCAGATAACTCTAAACAGCTATATTTTTGTCTGTTCTGAATGTTTCAAAACGGCAACTGTTTGAAAACTATAATGTGGTCAGCTATTTGACTGGGTCTGGTCTGTGCTAAACTGGTACAGAACACGCGCCTATACAGGGTGTCCTCAGACTGTATGAGGAAGAATCACCAGAATACATTCATTTCTTCGTCATTTTTTATTAGTGTGAAAGCTTTGGTGAAGTGCAGTAGAGTGCCTTTGTTAGCAATGTTCAAATCACCATGATGTTTTGTGGTGTGAATGAGCTGGGATTGCAGCTCTGAAAAGTATATACTCTAGCTGATCTTTATACATTACCTATATCATATTGCAGAGAAAGTTGGATTTTGGGCCACAACATTATGAAGGCAAATGAGGCATAGTGATGAACGTCATAAGTGTTGAACATCAGGTACTCGTGTCCTGAAACAAACAATCTAGCATAATACATAGAGCCATGGCCTCTGTTGTTTTGTTTAGGCACCTAGCCATCTGTTTACTGTAGAGAACATACGTGGAACATGATTTGCTCCTGATAACCAGTTTGAAGAGATTGCCAAGGACATGGCTTTTATTAAACTGATTGATAGCTACATAAATGCTATGCATTACGCACCCATCCATAAATACTGTCCTTTTAAAAGGTTACAATCCATTCATATTATGTACATGATGTTAATTCCACCAATTTCCTCTTTCTCTTCCCGCTATGACTTTCTTTCAGAAATCATTTACGGACATTTCAACGAGGAACCTAGATACAAAACTATGTCAAAGTGGACGCTGCAGAATTTCTGTCCTTAGTGCTAGCTTTGTATGTTTCTGCTTAAAGAAGTATAGTGTGTCCATCCATGTGGCTGGCACTGGCTGCATAAACAAAATTAACTGCAAAAGATGGTGGTAGAGTTTAGTTTATATAGTAGTGTAAATTATCCATATTTATTAATATACTCATAAGCTTTATATATATATCTTCCAACTCCCAGGTCTCATATAGAAAAAATAAAATGTTCTAAGAAATTACCATGATTTTTCGAACATATATATATATATATATATATATATATATATATATATATATATATATATATATATATATATATATATATATAAATAAAATAGTATTGTGGAATTTGGTACATTTGATTCACATTCGCTAATTAGCGAATGTGAATCAAATGTACCAAATTCCACAATACTATTTTATTTATATACAACCTGAGAGTAGTGTTTTTGTGTTTTAAATGTATATATATATATATATATATATATATATATATATATATATATTGTTATTTAATTTGTATTCATCTAAAGCTAAAAGTATACACAATGTAAACAAATCCATTCATGCAGTCTCATACAGTTGCTGGACACATGGATTTGTGATTTAAAAGTAATGTAGCAAATTCTTGATTTATATTATTAAATGACAATACTAATCTTTCACGATTTTACAAATAAGGTGATGCCCGATCGAGAAACATTTCATATTTGATATTTAGCCTTATAATCATTGATGAATTATTATATCATGTATTGATGGTTCGCCTATGAATCAACGATTGTTGAGTGCATAATGGTTGAATGTATATTGTAAATTCGGCATGATATCACATGTAATGCAATCATATGGATGCATATTCATGTCCTTGTTTGCATTTCTCACCATTGCTACTACATAGATATATTTAATAATTCCCGTATTGCTTTTGTGCTGTTGCGTTGCAAATATGATTTAGTTTTCACACTCGTTCATTGCACCTTCAATGTGTTCTCTTTTCCATTAGAATACATTGTGCACATTTTCTAAACGCTCTAACCATGTAACGTTTCTCATTTTCGTTCACTGTGTTTGAAATTCTGCTTTTGACGATTTTCTGAAACGTGGATTGATTCTTTTTGTTCACATGTTCTACTTGTGCTATCATGTAGACCCTATTGAATCAGCGGTTGTTGATAGTACATTGTGTTTATCTGTATTGTGTATTTGGGAAATACGAGGGGCGTTCAATAAGTGTTGCAACTTCAATATAAAACCAACTCGTGTAGTCAATTTTTTACTTGTATTTTTCAATATAGTTACCCTTCACCTCAATACACTTATTCCATTTCTCTTTAAGACTTTTGATGCCGCTTTTGTAGAAGTCTTCCGTTTGCCCCCCTAACCACGCCTCTGTGGCAGCTTTGACGTCTTCGTCATCCCGGAAGTGCCTTCCACGTAGGGTGGATTTCAGGTTTCTGAACAGGAAGTAGTCACTGGGGGCTAGGTCTGGGCGGTTAAGCTGTTCGAATCCACAATCACGTATAGCGGCCTGTGCAACTCTTGACTTGTGGACTGGAGCGTTGTCATGCAAAATCAGAACACCACGTGTCAACATTCCACGGCGTTTCTGTCGAATTGTCTTTCGCAATTCTTGCATTAGGTTGGCATAATATTGACCATTCATTGTAGTTTTGGTTGGCAAGTAATCAATTAATAATATGCCTTTTGCATCCCAAAAGATTGTCGCCATAACCTTGCCAGCTGATGGTTGAGTGCGAAACTTCAGGGGAGGCGGTGAACTCGGGTGCTTCCATTGCTTGGATTCCAGTTTAGTTTCCGGGTCCCAGTGGTGGATCCAGGTTTCGTCACCTGTCACCAGACGAGACAAAAACCTGGCTTCATCCGCATAAAACCGATCCAGGAGCTCCATGCAACTTTCGGTTCTTTTCTGGCGATCTTGTGCTGTGAGGTTTCTGGGTACCCATCTTGCAGATACCTTGGACATACCAAGATGGTCATGAATTATTTTTTCAACACTTCCAACTGATATCTGGAATTCCAAAGACAGTTCAGAAACTTTAACACGGCGGTCAGCTTAAATTCGTCTTTCGATAGCGGCAATAACTTCCGGTCTTGTGACTTCAGATGGCCTGCCTGACCGTGGGTCATCGTCTAAGGACTCCCTGCCCGGCTTGAACTGAAGAGATCAGTGACAAACTGTTGAAAAGTTAGGAGCATTCTTACCCATCACATTACACATCGATTATGTATTTCTGTAGCTTTGCATCCCTCTTTAGTAAGGAACTTGATCACAGCGCGTTGTTCATGTTTGAGAGAATCCATGATTATGGAGACCCCTAGGTCAGCGCAGCTATTATATCTAAATAATTGTTATGTCTAGAAATTGTTTTGACATGTGTCAATGTTATGTTTTGACTATAGTAACACCTGCTATAAGCTGACACTGTTTATGTAAACACCAATGCCCCGCTTGCAACACTTATTGAACACCCCTCGTACCATGTTATGCAATAATGGTGTCAGGAATGTGTTTATATTTTATGTACATTTATGTTGTATTTTGATATTGTATTGTGTGTTACAGGGTGTATATCCGTCGCACAGAGAATAAGTTGTCGCAACCTTTGACCAGTGTTGGTTATTTCTGAAAGGCCCGATGGGCTTATGGCATGGCATGGCGTCCGGCTTCTGTCCTTCCGTCTGTCCGTCCGCTCGTCCATCCATCAATCCGTCCGTCCGTAAACTTTTCGCTTTTTCGACTTCTTCAGTACCACTGACTCCAGAAAGCTGAAAAGTTGTGTGCAGACTCCTTGGCAAATGAGGATTCTAAATTGTAGATTTCGTGGCCCAATTGGGGTCACAGGGGTCATGCACTACCTTAAAAACCTATTTTTATCTTCTTCTCCAGTACCAAAAGGTCTAGAAAGCTGAAATGTTGTGTGCAGACTCCTTGGCCAGTGGGGATTATAAATTGTAGGTTTAGTGACTCTGTGGCCCCAAAAAAGGGCCTCACAGGCCATGAGCTAAAAACCTATTTTAATCTTTTTCTCTAGAACAAAATGCCTGGAAGACTGTAATATTGTCTGCAGAATCTTAAGCCAATGTATATTCCAAATTGTAGATATATGGTGACCCTGTGGCCCTAAATAAGGGCCTCACACACCATAACCTAAAACTTATTTTCATCTTCTTCTCGAATGCAAAAAGGCCTAGAAGGCTGTAATATTGTCTGCAGAGTCTTTAGCCAATGGAGATTCTGAATTGAATATTTGTTGACCTGTGGCCCCAAATAAGGGCCTCACATGTCATGACCTAAACATCTATTTCAGTCTTCATCATTAAACAATATAAACCCTGATGAGCTACAGAAACCACTGCACTTAGACTGCTTTTCTCATTCTCTACCGTGTCTCCTGTTGTTTCTCATCACTTACTTCATAGATATATTTGATTGATTCTGTATTGCTTTCGTGCTGTTGTAATGCAAATATGATTTAGTTTTCAACACTTGTTCATTTAACCTTCAATGTGTTCTCTTTTCCATTAGAATACATTGTGTACATTTTCAAAACGTTCTAACCATGTAACGTTTCTCATTTACATTCACTGTGTTTGAAATTCTGCGTCTGAGGTTTTTCTTAAACGTGGATTGTTTCTTTTTGTTCACATGTTCTACTTGTGCTATCATGTATGTGAATCAGCGGTTGTTGATACCACAATGTGTTTATCTGTATTGTGTATTCGGAAAATACCATGTTATGCAATAATGGTGTCAGGAATGTGTTATACATTTTATGCATTTTTATGTAGTAACTTTTCAATGTTGATGGTATAGCGACTGAACTTCTCCATGTGACTTTTCAATATGTTGATGGCAACATTCCAGTATCAAATTATATTTCAATGTCACTGTTCAGCCCTCAGGTATGTAGAAGAGACTTTTCAATGTAATGGGAACATATGTGTATCTAGAATTATCTTTCTTGATGGTAGCAACCTTGTATCTCAAAGTGACTTTTCAATGTAGAAGGTAGCCCTCGGGTATCTCGAAGTGACTTTTTAATGTAGAAAGAAGCCCTCAGGTATCTCAAAGTGACTTGTCAATGTAGATGGTAGCCCTGGGGTATCTCGAAGTGACTTTTCAATGTAGAAGGTAGCCCTGGGGTATCTCAAAGTGACTTTTTAATGTAGAAAGTAGCCCTCGGGTATCTCAAAGTGACTTTTCAATGTAGAAGGTAGCCCTGGGGTATTTTAAAGTGACTTTTTAATGTAGAAAGTAGCCCTCGGGTATCTCAAAGTGACTTTTCAATGTAGATGGTAGCCCTTGGGTATCTCAAAGTGACTTTTCAATGTAGAAGGTAGCCCTCAGGTATCTCAAAGTGACTTTTTAATGTAGAAAGAAGCCCTCAGGTATCTCAAAGTGACTTGTCAATGTAGATGGTAGCCCTGGGGTATCTCGAAGTGACTTTTCAATGTAGAAGGTAGCCCTGGGGTATCTCAAAGTGACTTTTTAATGTAGAAAGTAGCCCTCGGGTATCTCAAAGTGACTTTTCAATGTAGAAGGTAGCCCTGGGGTATCTCAAAGTGACTTTTTAATGTAGAAAGAAGCCCTCAGGTATCTCAAAGTGACTTGTCAATGTAGATGGTAGCCCTGGGGTATCTCGAAGTGACTTTTCAATGTAGAAGGTAGCCCTGGGGTATCTCGAAGTGACTTTTTAATGTAGAAAGAAGCCCTCTGGTATCTCAAAGTGACTTTTCAATGTAGAATGTAGCCCTCGGGTATCTCTAAGTGACATTTCAATGTAGAAGGTAGCCCTGGGGTATCTCAAAGTGACTTTTTAATGTAGAAAGAAGCCCTCTGGTATCTCAAAGTGACTTTTTAATGTAGAAAGAAGCCCTCTGGTATCTCAAAGTGACTTTTTAATGTAGAATGTAGCCCTTGGGTATCTCAAAGTGACTTTTCAATGTAGAAGGTAGCCCTCGGGTATCTCGAAGTGACTTTTTAATGTAGAATGTAGCCCTCGGGTATCTCGAAGTGACTTTTAAATGTTGCTGTTAGCCCTTGGGTACCTCGAAGTGACTTTTTAATGTAGAAGGTAGCCCTCGGGTATCTCAAGGTGACTTTTAAATGTTGCTGTTAGCCCTTGGGTACCTCGAAGTGACTTTTTAATGTAGAAGGTAGCCCTGGGGTATCTCGAGGTGACTTTTAAATGTTGCTGTTAGCCCTTGGGTACCTCGAAGTGACTTTTTAATGTAGAAGGTAGCCCTGGGGTATCTCGAAGTGACTTTTTAATGTTGCTGTTAGCCCTTGGGTACCTCGAAGTGACTTTTTAATGTTGATGGTAGCCCTGGGGTATCTCGAAGTGACTTTTTAATGTTGCTGTTAGCCCTGGGGTACCTCGAAGTGACTTTTTAATGTTGATGGTAGCCCTGGGGTACCTCGAAGTGACTTTTTAATGTTGATGGTAGCCCTTGGGTACCTCGAAGTGACTTTTTAATGTTGATGGTAGCCCTTGGGTACCTCGAAGTGACTTTTTAATGTTGCTGTTAGCCCTTGGGTACCTCGAAGTGACTTTTTAATGTTGATGGTAGCCCTTGGGTACCTCGAAGTGACTTTTTAATGTTGATGGTAGCCCTTGGGTACCTCGAAGTGACTTTTTAATGTTGATGGTAGCCCTGGGGTACCTCGAAGTGACTTTTTAATGTTGCTGTTAGCCCTGGGGTATCTCGGAGTGACTTTTTAATGTAGAAGGTAGCCCTGGGGTATCTCAAAGTGACTTTTTAATGTTGCTGTTAGCCCTTGGGTACCTCGAAGTGACTTTTTAATGTTGCTGTTAGCCCTTGGGTACCTCGAAGTGACTTTTTAATGTTGATGGTAGCCCTGGGGTATCTCGGAGTGACTTTTTAATGTTGCTGTTAGCCCTGGGGTATCTCGGAGTGACTTTTTAATGTAGAAGGTAGCCCTGGGGTATCTCAAAGTGACTTTTTAATGTTGCTGTTAGCCCTTGGGTACCTCGAAGTGACTTTTTAATGTTGCTGTTAGCCCTTGGGTACCTCGAAGTGACTTTTTAATGTTGATGGTAGCCCTGGGGTATCTCGGAGTGACTTTTTAATGTTGATGGTAGCCCTGGGGTATCTCGGAGTGACTTTTTAATGTTGCTGTTAGCCCTTGGGTACCTCGAAGTGACTTTTTAATGTTGATGGTAGCCCTGGGGTATCTCGGAGTGACTTTTTAATGTTGCTGTTAGCCCTTGGGTACCTCGAAGTGACTTTTTAATGTTGATGGTAGCCCTTGGGTACCTCGAAGTGACTTTTTAATGTTGCTGTTAGCCCTTGGGTACCTCGAAGTGACTTTTTAATGTTGATGGTAGCCCTGGGGTACCTCGAAGTGACTTTTTAATGTTGCTGTTAGCCCTGGGGTATCTCGGTGTGACTTTTTAATGTTGCTGTTAGCCCTGGGGTATCTCGGAGTGACTTTTTAATGTTGCTGTTAGCCCTTGGGTATCTCGGAGTGACTTTTTAATGTTGCTGTTAGCCCTTGGGTACCTCGAAGTGACTTTTAAATGTTGCTGTTAGCCCTGGGGTATCTCGGAGTGACTTTTTAATGTAGAAGGTAGCCCTGGGGTATCTCAAAGTGACTTTTTAATGTTGCTGTTAGCCCTTGGGTACCTCGAAGTGACTTTTTAATGTTGCTGTTAGCCCTTGGGTACCTCGAAGTGACTTTTTAATGTTGATGGTAGCCCTGGGGTATCTCGAGGTGACTTTTTAATGTTGCTGTTAGCCCTTGGGTACCTCGAAGTGACTTTTTAATGTTGCTGTTAGCCCTTGGGTACCTCGAAGTGACTTTTAAATGTTGCTGTTAGCCCTGGGGTATCTCGGAGTGACTTTTTAATGTTGATGGTAGCCCTGGGGTATCTCGGAGTGACTTTTTAATGTTGCTGTTAGCCCTTGGGTATCTCGGAGTGACTTTTTAATGTTGCTGTTAGCCCTTGGGTACCTCGAAGTGACTTTTAAATGTTGCTGTTAGCCCTGGGGTATCTCGGAGTGACTTTTTAATGTTGATGGTAGCCCTGGGGTATCTCGAGGTGACTTTTTAATGTTGATGGTAGCCCTTGGGTATCTCGGAGTGACTTTTTAATGTTGATGGTAGCCCTTGGGTACCTCGAAGTGACTTTTTAATGTTGATGGTAGCCCTGGGGTACCTCGAAGTGACTTTTTAATGTTGCTGTTAGCCCTTGGGTATCTCGGAGTGACTTTTTAATGTTGCTGTTAGCCCTTGGGTACCTCGAAGTGACTTTTTAATGTTGCTGTTAGCCCTTGGGTATCTCGGAGTGACTTTTTAATGTTGATGGTAGCCCTTGGGTACCTCGAAGTGACTTTTTAATGTTGATGGTAGCCCTGGGGTACCTCGAAGTGACTTTTTAATGTTGCTGTTAGCCCTTGGGTACCTCGAAGTGACTTTTTAATGTTGATGGTAGCCCTGGGGTACCTCGAAGTGACTTTTTAATGTTGCTGTTAGCCCTTGGGTACCTCGAAGTGACTTTTTAATGTTGATGGTAGCCCTTGGGTACCTCGAAGTGACTTTTTAATGTTGATGGTAGCCCTTGGGTATCTCGGAGTGACTTTTTAATGTTGCTGTTAGCCCTTGGGTACCTCGAAGTGACTTTTTAATGTTGATGGTAGCCCTTGGGTACCTCGAAGTGACTTTTTAATGTTGATGGTAGCCCTGGGGTACCTCGAAGTGACTTTTTAATGTTGCTGTTAGCCCTTGGGTACCTCGAAGTGACTTTTTAATGTTGCTGTTAGCCCTTGGGTATCTCGGAGTGACTTTTTAATGTTGATGGTAGCCCTGGGGTACCTCGAAGTGACTTTTTAATGTTGATGGTAGCCCTTGGGTATCTCGGAGTGACTTTTTAATGTTGCTGTTAGCCCTTGGGTACCTCGAAGTGACTTTTTAATGTTGATGGTAGCCCTTGGGTATCTCGGAGTGACTTTTTAATGTTGCTGTTAGCCCTTGGGTACCTCGAAGTGACTTTTTAATGTTGCTGTTAGCCCTTGGGTACCTCGAAGTGACTTTTTAATGTTGATGGTAGCCCTGGGGTATCTCGAGGTGACTTTTTAATGTTGATGGTAAAAATCTTCCACTGGTTTTCAAGGTGACAGTTGAGGATTTTGCACTTTAGTCTTGTTCTAAGTCTAATAGTCTTGTTCTAAGTCTAATATTTAAAATTTAAGGTCTTGTTCTAAGTCTAATATTTAAAATTTAAGGTCAAGTTATCTTGCATTCATATAAACTTTTCTTTGTCATTTCCATTTTGTTATAAAATCTGCTTGTCCAACAATCTCCATACTATGAACGACAAACAATGGAAAAGTTAACATTGTATGTTTATTGCTGTATCGTTTGAATATTAGGCAAGTCTGGAGTCAGGTCCCTTCATGTGTGTGGACAGACAGACAGACAGACAGTGGATACTTGTCCCGCTTGTCTCCTCCAGTCCAGTCTGTGCTACACATGTATAATAGGACTTGTCATGGTTAAAGTACAATAAGTAAATATAATGTTATCTGAATATTGGCTTGGTATTCATAATGGTTGCATACTGTTAAAACACTTGTACAATTTCTTCAATAAGCAAGTGTAGAAGCGAGCTAAGCTCACATACCCCGCTCCCTGCTTAGGTCAAAGAAACTTTAAATTAGTAAAAGTCACATCAATGGATACACATTAACATATAAGCAGAGTTGGATGAAACAGAGGCCTACAACAAACCCAAACATGCATGATAACATGTATTTCCCCTGTTTCCATGGAATCATATAGTGAAATATCTATGAGGTTGTCATCCTGTCAAAATTCCTAAGCTCTAAATCACAAAAATCACATTTTAAGGTTATTGTTGAAAAAAAGCATCTCAAGCCTGGTGGAGATAATATGTATAGTTTTGGAGATATGCTCCAACATGACTTTCTCACTGGTTTGCATGGTAACAGCAATTATTTTTTAATATTTAGACCAAGTTTGGCGGAGGCAGGATGTATAGGTTTGGGAGTTATCCACCGAAAAATAACTTAAAGGCACTGCGGCACGTTTATACATATTACGTTTTCTCAAACTTGCCATTTATTATCAAAGATTATACAATATATTGTTATGGTAGAGAGTAAAACATCTTATCGCACGACCCAATAAGTGTTATCCATAGAAAATAGTTATCTGTATTGGAAGAAAATGTCGGAGGTATAAAGCGACAATTTTGTAGAAATCTTCAGTGTGAGAGGTAGATTGAGTTCAAACAGCAAGATGGTTGACCATTCTATCATTGTGCCATATTTAAAACTCTACTCGGAGTGTTTAGATATCGATCACTTGAACTACCTTTAATCGACCATTTTAATGTGAACACCTTAAAATGGCCGTTCAATGAGAAATGGACTCGCATGGCATTCGTTTTAGAACTCTTTTTATTGATTCAGGGGTATTATTTAGCCATTGGTAAGACTTATTTACCTTTTTGTGGGATCAATGTATTATACTCAGTGCTAAAGCGCCTTTAAGTCATTGTTTCCATGAAAATCGTGAAAATATAAAATTCTCAAAAAGTTCTAAACCTCAAAAGACACATCTTACTTTCTTATATAGCAACTCTTGAAGTCATGTTTCTATGGAAACGGCAACAAATAAAATTCACAAAAGGTTCATCTTTGAATGATGTATAGTTTAGGAAATATGCTCCAGACAAAGTTTTGGGACAGACATCCGGACGGACAGAATGGAAGCTATATATCCCCCCTAATTTGTAAGGCAGGGGTATGATAATAATGTACCTTCATGTATATATCTGAATTTAGAAACATATAAGATGGCATCGGGTGTATTGTCCCACATACCTGTATTAAATATTCTGAAAGTAAATGCTATATTGCAAAAGTCTGAATGTCAGAAGGCAGAGAGGGAGAGGGGGAGGGAGTTCCTCATCATATTGTGCAGTATGGCAGATCTATACTCTTATTACAACTTAATAAACACTAGTGTGCAAAGATGCGCTATTTACAGGACAATAAATAGTTGGTGCTGCAGAGGTTCACAATCTGTACAGAAGAACATTTACTCCAGCGATTATAAATACATGGTAAAAGAAACTGGTCTCTCAAATAACATAAAATAATAGTGATATAAATGTCCCCCATAAAAATAAACAGATTTAAAAGTTCTATTTGCATAGACAATGACAATCTACAAATTTCTGTAGCCCTGTGTCTGCATATACTGACTATGAGCAGCCCAAGTGTATTTATATATTACATCATGCATGCACCGTCCAAGTGTATGCATAATACATATATACCACACACGAGCACTCCAATCACAAACACATGGGAAGCTTATACATAAGTATACATATTAAGCTGCATAAGAAAAGATAAATGTTTCTCGGGCGCATCTTTTTTTAAGCAGTAGGACCCTATTTTTATTTTTAATGGAGCATATCACAATGAGTGTTGAGTACATTATAATTTTTCCATCAAGGGAGCACATCAGTTCTTACAGACCCATATATTTAGTGGACAAATGGGTTTTGGCTTTTAGATGAAATGAAAAGGCAAATTCATAATTAATTTTTAAAAATTATAATTAAAACAAATAATGAAACAATCACAAATAAAAGAGATCCGCTGATGCCCGAGAAACTTTAAACTTTTTTCCATTTAGCCTTACATGAGCATAAACTGGTGAACACATGGGTAGTACAATGTACCTCAGTTGTGAATCAACAATAAACAGATTCCTTCACGCTCACCTTCTGGGTGAACACTATTGACAGTCACAACCTTCATGTTTCAAATATTCATGTTGGCAATCCATGTGCTCAAACAAGACTTGGTTTTCTCATTGTCATATAAGTGCACATGCATGAGGCGGGCACATCCTATACGCTGCAGCCTCGCCACACGGAGAACTGCAGGAGTCTCTGACAATCTACTGCAACAATCATAGTTATTCTCTCATCACTTTCCGCTCAACTTCAAAGTGCTTACATGCTTTTACACTTTCTCTGCCAATTACTGTTATTGTTTAGGGAAAGCTCAATGTATATGAATTTTAAATGATTGGTTGAAAGCCCAATGTGTATTCATAGATATTATGTAAATCAAAGTTCAAGGCATGTAATATATAATAATGTATGTAACATTGTTCACATATATTGGTTTATTACACATATATACAAGAAAAATTAAGTACAACAGTAAAAATGTATCGTCAAAATACAATTCTCGTCTTTTAAAATACTACATTGATTGATTTCACTGTTACTGATGGGCAGTCTAATTCAAATCGAATGAACGAAAGGATATCTGTATGGAGTTATCTGCCCCTAGCTTCTCGTACCGAAAGCTGTTGGAGGTCATGAGATTGGTTAACTTAATTGTGTATACGGGCTATTATCAGACGGTTTTGCGAGGAAACCTCCAAATGATAGGAGTTTGTATACCGATGAATGTACTTTTGCAACTTTTATTCCTCGGAAAACTGTCTAGTTAAATCAGACTGACTGATGGGTTTCATTAAGCATGTATAAGTATGTAAGTACAGAGTCTGAATGGAGTACACCTTGGTCCCAGACAAGAGCAACCACCAGCAGCACTATGCCCCTGTCTGTGGTCACCGTGTGGTCACCGCGTGGTCACAGCGTGGTCACCGTGTGGTCACCTCATGGTCACTGTGTGGTATCCAGTATATACAAGAGCAATATTTACACAACTACTTGCTAGCCTCCTATACTATCGCTAGCAGTCACTTCAGCTAATGATGTACATATAAACAAATATATATCTATAACATCGACAACACTCTTGTACCGATGCAGCAACTATTAAACTACATTTATGTAAATTAATTGCCACACAACCTAGTATATTGGGGTTTCTGGTCATCTGTCTATCCCTTTCATTCATTCAACAATAACACAGGATACACAACAAAACAGCCTGGGCACGGTGTCGACATGCATCCCTTCCCTCACACTGTGAGAGTACCTGCATTGAAATTGAACTACTCGTCAGGTGTGGACTACAGTAGACCTGGGCCATGTTCAAGAGAGGTTTCAAAGTAATCTCTCAATGAGCGATTACTTTTAAACCTCTCTTGAACGCGATTGCTCAATGTAACGCTACGTAGCAAGGCGAGCAAACTTCAAGGAATTTGCACCGTGTCACTCAAGAGAGAATGAGCGCTACTTGAGCGCTACATTGAGCAATCAATGAGCGATTATAAGCGCTCGCTGTTATGGAACAGAGACCATGTGTACACAAGTACGTGTTGTGGTTGAACATCATGCACCAGTAGGCAGCAGTGTGTGATGAGAGTGCTCTGTGATGAACATGTTGTAGTCCTGTTCTCAAGATCATTTCCTATCTTGCGACATCTACAACTTGCTCCACTTGCCATCTTGCGACAACTACACTTTGCTGAACTTGAGACCCGCTGAAACAAAGACATTAATATAATTAATACTATCACAAAGGAGTATTCGCAAAAATCCCCTTCAATTATCCCATAGATCATGTACGAAAACACTTTTTGAATTATCAGTGTGAAAATAGTGAAAAGATAAATTAGAAACATGCGAGATGATTGAGAACAAGTTCTGGCAGCAGATCATCAACATATGGCAGTCAGGAGTCGGTCAGGACACACTGTGGTCTAAATGTGAATAACTCTCTTTTGTAGTGTGAACCGCATCAATACCATCCAGCATACCAATACAACCAGCCCAATCCATTTCTTAAATGAATAAAATATGTTTTAAATCAAAAACAAAAAAACCCAGCCGATAACACCATCCAGCATACCAATACGACCAGCCGATAAAACACCATCCAGCATATCAATATGACCAGTCGATAACACCACCCAGCATACCAATACAACCAGCTGATAACACCACCCAGCATACCAATACGACCAGCCGTCGTAAAAATCTGACCCACAGGGAAACATCTTACTTCTTATGATATAATGATGCACATGGGTCATGTTTATCTAACTTCCTAAGTTCCTCATTAGTAATTGATAACCCCCAAAAAGTATTTGCAGAATAATCTAAGGAATCATCTGTAAATAGTGGAAGCCTATAGTAGGTTAAAGAGGACGTGTGAAGCCCAACTCATTCAACTCGCTGTAACTGTCGAGCTTAGTGTGCAAGACGGTTTGAGATCCATGGTCATTTGTCAAAACACTTGGTAGACATTCTAACATTCACCGTGAAAGAAACATCTCAACGTTGAAGTATATATATATTTGAAGAGGCATATTCAAACATATTATCCTCTGGACAGGGAAATTAGGTCCATGATATCCTTCCATCACAGGGACATTACCTGAATAAATAAGTTGGTCAGAACAAAAGCTTGATCTCACTACTCACTGGTGATTTTAAACATATCCATTCCTAATTACCAGAACATAATTTAAAAATTTATGATCACTTATTTGACATTGTAACATCATCTTCAAAAAGTTTCAGAGAATAAAATAATCACATTACATTACATAACATAAATAAAATAAATGCTTTGATCATTTGATAGTTAACTCATTAATACAATTGATTTAAAAATATATGTTGGATATTCACAGTGCTTTAATAATTAGTTACACAGTATACAGTCCGTGTTGTCAGATTACTATGTTAATTTAAAAATAATAGTTGAATCTTAAGAGTTAAAGAGATTAAAGACTTCAGACGGATGGATATAATGTAGAGACTATACTAGACAAGTATGGGAGTATGAGAAGCACACATCAAATCAAACGGCACACGTATGTAAGACAAGACTAGTACAGAGCTTCGTGTCTGGCTCTAGCAAGGAGTCAGACATACACACAGACAGACAGATAGTTAGCGGTGGAGACGGTTACTGAGTATAGGAGGAGCTATACGAGACCACAATGTTTCCGTCACTCACTCACTGACAGCGTAATGCTGGGACTGCCTGCCTAAAACTTGCCCATGTACGCGATACCTTCATCGTTGCTGTAACAGTTTGGACAGTGCAGCTTGTTCACGCGGACCCGTACATCGGCACCCTCATTTCCATTGCCGAGAGGGGTGTGGCACACGCAGCACTTGAAGCACTGCACGTGGTAGGACAAGCCCAGCGACTCTATGATCATAGCCGCACCAAAACCTGGCACAACACAAACATCCGGCACTAAGACTAGGCAAATACTGTACTTTACACTTCTCTCAACATTTGAAAATCTCTTTGACATAATACTACTTCCTGTTAAACATCATTCATATTCATAGCTTTGCTTTAAATAAAGCACAGTATATATATATATATATATATATAGAATACTAAACGATGTCCCGTTTGATAACATGTTTATGAAATGAGTGAATAGTTTGGAATTTTAACAAACAAAAGCGAGTTAAATACCGATGCCATTCACGAGTTTCATAAACATGTTATCAAACGGGACCGAGTTTAGTATTTTATTTATTACTCAATTATGTAAATAGCGGTGAATTGCAAGAAAATCGTTGTTAGTTACGCTCACTTGCAAAAAGGTCAACCGCTTTTGCAGTCGCGCGGCAAACATTGTGACGTCACCCAAGAAGGACTGTGACGTCACTCGCCGATTAACACGTTACGGCAGCACGCGTCAGTTTCACACATGTGTGTAAACAACTCATTGTTATCTAATGAGTGATCTCACCACGGTTGAGTAATAAATATATATATACACATGAGTTTGAAATTTTGACACAGTAACAGAAGTTTTTAAAATTCTCTATTAAAATTGAAATTGTTGATGACTGCACCTTTTACAGTGATTATATATTGGAAGCAAGCCACACTGCTGTATGGCGACTAGAGAAACACTACAAGCAAAGCAGTCAACCAATGGTACAAACCTAGTTCTTGGTTGCAGTGGGAGCACAGCTGTCTGCCACTGAGAGGCATGGTCTGGGAGGGGCTGGAATCAGGTGGGGCGGGAGCACGCAACGAAGGGGGCATTGCTTCCTCCTGACTTGCATATGACTGATTGTTGTAGTTGTAGTTTGCTGGCAGAGTTTGTGACAAGGAGGGACTTTGGTTGGGATATTGGTTATAGGACACACCCAGGTCCTGGGAATAACTGCTTCCTGTGGAGCCACGAGCACCAGCTGTCTTCTGTAACAATGTCTGTCTTATTGCTGCTGGCATGCTGCCTTCCATGCGAGGAGTGTCAAATGAAGTGTTCAAACTTGCTGCACTTCGCCTGTCCATGACGGGCTCTTCCCGCCACCTGTTCTCCGCTGTTGGTTTGATGGGTCCACTGAACTGGATGTGTGAGGACTGACGAGAGTGTGGGGCAGACTCCTGACCAGCCATCCTCCTCCGGCGCTCCGCTTCTTCAAACAACCAGTGCTCTTGAGGTGTTGCATATTGCTTCTTCATTATGTCAGAATGTCTGGAGGAAACACCCCGTTGGCCGTATGGCTGTTCATTACCAATCCAATCCTGGTTTGATCTGAATCTAGGTTTTGGAACAGCGTTCAAAGAATGCACTTGTTCCCTGGATAGTGAAGTACGTTTGATTGGGGCTGATGTGTCTGTTGGACTGGTGGGTGGGGTGAGGTCAGGACGAGCATGGAGCGGTGTTGCCTTCCTGTTCATAGCCATCATGTCTTCCCGCGAGTACCTCGACCTCCCGCTTGGGTCAGTGGACGATCTGATAGCCTCCATGGACGAGGACACAGACTTCACCGAGTACTGGGGCTTGGGCTCCACCACAACTGTCGTGGAGTAGTGAGGGGCAGCGTTAGTGCGCAAAACTTCCGGCCGCTTTTTGGTTACTACAGATTGATAGGAGGGGGAAGCCTCTCTGACCCTGGAAACAGGCGCATCAAACCTCATGACATCGGAGTTACGCTGATCGTGGCTCGTCTGCGCTTTGTGTTGCAGCTGCTCCTGCTCACGGTGGAAGCGCTCCTGCTCCTGCCTCAGTTGTTCCTCCTTCCGACGGAGCTGCTCCTACAAGACAACCAGCAACTACTTAGTACACATTGGGAGTTCAACAGTACTCGTCAACTAGCTCTTGTTATGACAATACAGAATTATTTACAATCACAATTGAGATTTAGATATTGAGGACACAATTGGGATGTAACAAGATGTAAGCACTGACCTCCTGTTCTCTAAGCTGGGCCTCCTTCTCGTGGAACCGCCGGTCCTCTTCTTCCTCACGCCTCTGACGCTCTTCCTCCCGGATCTTCCTCCTCTCATCTTCCCGGATCGCTTCGATGTCAATGGGAGCTGAAGGAGGACAATTGCTTGAGTGGGTTTAAAGACTTAACATATTGGGGAACATACAATTTGCAAATGTATACAAACAGAGATTTAGGGACTAGATTTGGATGCATGTGTAGTGTTCAAAGGCTGTCATCACATCTGCAGCTAGTATTGAAGCAGTGTAGGTAGGTACTCACTGGGATGGTAGACTGACTCTGATGACTGGACTGGCTGCATGTACACAGTCTCCTGGCCTCCTTGCACTTGCCCAATATTCACATCGAACTTGTAGCTGCTGGCAAATGACATAGACTTTATCAACTATTGCTAATATACTTTCTATATGAATCATGAACATTTAGTCATTGGCTCTGTAGCACATTATAACATTATTTATTATCTCTAAGATAAAGACTTGCATATCAAATAATAAGACATTGCCCCGTCACAAAATTCAAAGTTTATTATCCAAATTGGACAGTATGTCAACAATTTTTTTTATCATTATAGACTTTTGTATTCTAAGAAAGCAGTAGCATTTGTTTTAAAGGTGTGACCTCTATTGTTCTGTCTCTTAAAGAAACTTGTGAAACAAGTTTACTCTAGGGGCCAGCAGTCTCACAAGAGTGCAACAGTTTGAAATATGATACCCCATAACCAAGAGCCTGTGAACATTTTTGGCTTCCTATGTCAATTGTTTTTAAGAGAAGAATTTGTGTAAAGGCTTCAATGTAAATGCATGCCACCCCCATATTTGAGCCGGACCAGGACCGTAGAAACTTTGATCTCCTAAGTGCAAGGCACATCCTCATAAAACTTCAGTTTAAGGGGGTACATTAGTTCTGGAGGAAAGTTGAAAATGTGAAAAGTTCAAGTATGACAGACGATGGCCCTAGCCATAAGTCCATCTGGCTTTTCAGGCCTGATAAGCTGTAAATTAATGTTAATGCAATGTTTGATTGAAACAATATAAAATGAGTCTCATTTACAGAATGTATTACCAACTTACTCATCGTCCCCTCTATTGCGGGGATCTATCACCAGCATGCCTGGCCTCCCTTGGTCCTGACTCTGACTGTGACCTTGAATCTGTAAGGTCAAGGACGACCTGTTCTCTTGCGCTGACTTCTGGTTGGATTGGTGGGTTGGTGAGGAGTTGTCTGCCCCTGTGTTGTTTGACTGCTGCAGTTGCTGCTGCCTCATTCTGCGTTCAAGTCTGCGCTCCTCTGTGATCCTCATGCGCTCCATCTCTGGTTCCAGCATCTGCCTCTCCTTCAACACACAAGAGTCCTTGCAATTGGAAGCATATAATATATATATATATAATAATATTTTAAAGGTTTAATGTCATACAATTTGGTCACAATCGGTTTCATTAAAATGGGATTTCAATTTGATAATTGCTCAATTTTAAATTTCTGAAATTGGCCTTGAAATTACTTATACTGCTTTTTAAAAAAGCGCCTAATTTAGCCGCCGTGGCCAGAATGAAAAATCTGCGGGGTTGTGGTCCCTGAAGCGATTACTCTTCTGACGTCACTGGAGTAATGTCATTATCGGTGATAGTCATTATTCAACTTACATTAGTAACATGTGTAGCCCTTCCATTTGAAAATATACTTGCAGGTATAGTTTATTATAGAAAGACAAGGCTATTTTTTATTTCACAATGGCCATTGTAAAAAAAGAAGTTGATCATCCACAAAATAGTCTTGTCTTTCCATTACACTAACTTCTAGAATGCTTCTCAAACAGTTGATAGTTCAGTATAGTTAGAAGATAACACTAAGACAGCAGCCTTCCCCTGGATGTGTACCTGTTCCTGGCGATGTCTGGCGAGCTCCTGGGCGCGCTCGATCTCTGTGTCGTAGTCCTGCTGCATCCTGCTCTGGGTGGCCAGGAACTCCTCCTGTAATTCACATTCACATCTACAGATAAACCTCCATAACTACCTACTTCTGTCAAAAACAGGGACTATCCTTTGAGCAGGGAGTTTCATAAAATCTTAACCTTGCCACACAAACATGCAGTAGGGTTATGTTCACATGCTGGTCTAGGGTGGAGGCAAGCATGCCCAACAGACAATTGCTCATACTCTTTATTGTCCTTAGTTATTTAGTTCCAACTTACTCACGTTCATATTTTTGCATTAAAAGTAAGAAATCTCTTGGGAGAAAGCTGCTGGTTCTTATAGCTTCTCTTGAGCCCTACTGTGGGTGAGAGGAGATTTACCTGGTGCTGTGGAGACTCCAGGTCTGGACTGGTAGGCTGTGGGGAGAAGAAATGGGACCTGGGTTAGTATCAACAGTTGGGTGGGATTTAGTACACACTCATACACCAACACATGAGACACAGGACAGGAGAACAAGACTGACACAGTTCACTGTGTAATCTAAAGCTAGACAAGGGCACACAACAGGGGATCATGCATGGAGGGGAGGAGAGTTTTTAACACAAAAATTCAAATAAAGAAACAAACTTCATGCTATGAGAAAATTGTTCTTGACATCAAATAATATCTCAATGCAATCATTTAATACGGTTAATATCCATATCATATTTATCTGCTTCAAAATAAATTATGTTCAGGTAAGATGTGACTATTTGATGACAATGCCGAGTGTGAGTGTGCGTGTACCTGTCTAATATGCTCGTGCTTCTTGTTCCACTCATCCTGCCTCTTGTGGTCGTCAAAGCGACGGCGGGGGGACGGGACAGGGGGACTGGACTGGGACACTCTGAAGTCTGTGGTTCCTTGCTCTAGCAGAGTGTTCTCACTTGGATGGTCTTCCATCTTGTTGTCTTCCATCTTGTTGTCCTCCATTTTGTTGTCCATCCAGGGCAGGGTGGAGGACAGCCGCTTGTCTGGCGACTTCTCTCGCTCAAACTTGTATTCGGACTGCGGTCTCTGACGCTGCCACTTTCTCAAGATTGCTGGAGGACCAAAGTCATCTCCACTTGAGCCATCGTTATTATCAGAGATCCTTGGATGGCGTCGCTCGACTTCGTATTGCTTTTCTTCTCCTGAAACGTTTAATTTCAATTCTAAATCAAGATATAAATGAGGATAATCATGGTCAACCAAGGAGGAGGAGGAGGAGGAGGAATATTGGGTTTGGTAACATGTTTTTGGGGGTTTGATTAACTTTGCTGGTGATCAACTGGACGACCATCATCATCCCATATTGCAGTAAATCAAGATTTCATGGATCGATGCCATAGATTACAGTATAAATTGTTACAGAGTTATTACCAAACTATTTAAAGGCAATGAGATAACTGATTTTATAATGCAGATACTGAATCAAACTGAATGATCATGAATCATCTGGTTGTACCAACTTCAAAGCTCAAATCACCAGCGATGGAGACTGGTACTGGTTTGTACATGTAGTTGTGTAGTTCTTGTGTAGAAGTATTACCTGAACGCCTGTGTGCCGGTTGTCTACTGGTCTGCACTGGTTCTCCATGTACAGTGATGAAAGACCGCGGCTCTACGGTGCTCTCAATCACCCTGGGCTGGGCCTTATACTGACTGGCTTCAACAGAGGCTGGGGCTCTCTCACTTCTTGCCTCACCCTGTACCGTCTGGAACACATGCAACATGATCACTCGTAGGATATTCTATTGCTTTCATAATTCCTGATTTATACATAAAACTTGACCACAGGTTTTTTCTTATACAACCCAAAATAACACTTCTTCAAGTAAGAGCTTGCTTTGCTATTTCGAAAAAATAGAGCCATGGGCTCTGTAGCTCGTTTAATGATGAAGACTGAAATAGATTTTTAGGTCATTGCTTGAGGCCCTTATTTGGGGTACCATAAGGTCACTATATCTACAATTTAGAATCCCCATTGGCTAAAGAGTATGCACACAATATTACAGCCTTCTAGGTCTCTTTGTTTTGGAGTAGAAGAAGAAAATATGTTTTTAGGTCATGGCCTGTGAGGCCTTTATTTGGGGCCACAGGGTCTCCAAATCTACAATTTAGAACCCCATAGCTAAAGAGTCTGCCCACAATATTACAGCCTTCTAGGTACATTTGTTCTGGAGATGATGAAAATAGGTTGTTAGGTCATGGCCTGAGAGGCCTTTATTTGGGCTCCCAGGCCAGGTTCACCAAATCTACAATTTAGAATCCCCATTGACAAAGGAGTCTGTCTGTACACATCTTTTCAGCTCTGTTAACCTTTTGGAGGTTTTTAAGGATGTGACCCCTGTGACCCCATTTGGGGTCACGGGGTCACGAAATCTACAATTTAGAATCCCCATTGGCCAAGGAGTCTGCACATAAAATTACAGCTCTGTGGAGTAATTGGTTCTGGAGAAAAAGTCGAAAAAGCGAAAAGTTTATGGACGGACGGACAGACGGACGGCGGACGCCATAAGCCCATCGGGCCTTTCAGGCCTGATGAGCTAAAAATAAGATAGCCTTACATAAATAATTTCAGCGATCTATTCTCACCTTGGATTCAAATGATTCTAACAATTCTTTGTTTTCTAAATGATTCAAGAATAATGGTTGTAGAATGATCCAGATTACATCTAGAGAGAAGGCCTACCTGCTGTTCAGTATCTCCATAGTCCAGCTGATCACTGAGCCACTGTCTTTCTTCATCCAGTGCACTGGCCACAGGGTTGTCCTGTGTGTCTTCATCCAGTGCACTGGCCACAGGGTTGTCCTGTGTGTCTTCATCCAGTGCACTCGCCACAGGGTTGTTGTTAACTGCTGCTCGGAAGTCCTCCTGCACACAATGATACCATACTCATATTTGATAGGAATAACATCAGGCCACATGCTTAACAAGTGTTTTGGTGATTATATAATACACACAGGATTTCTTGACTACATGGTTATATTACCTAACGTAGAGCCAAAGGCTCTGTAGCTCATCAATTATTTTTTAAAAACTGCCTGCCACGCCCATATTTGAGGTGGGGTCAGGATAAAATTTACAAAATAATATCCCCTAGATACAAGGTACCCTCCCACAAAATTTCAGCTTTGAGGGTGTAGCAGTTCTGGAGGAGAAGTCGAAAATGTGAAAAGTAGACAGACGACGGACAAAGGCCCATGCAATAAGCCCATCTGGCCTTTCAGGCCTGATGACCTAAATAGGTCTATGGTGAATACCCTGCCATACCAATATCTAAGAGGGGATGAACAAAATGAATAAACTTTAGTCTTCATGTAACAAAGATGTAATTTTGAAAATTTGAGCTAAACATCTGATATAGTTCAAACCATTTTAGTAGTGGAGAAAGTGTTTACTTGTTCCCAGGTACGCGAGTCTTGACTGTCGTCCAGGTCATGGTGTGTGTCGGGTGGTGCGTGGTGCGAAGAATTGCGGGAACGTTCCAGACTCTCCACCTCCTCATCACTTGACAGAAACTCATCTTCATCTAGATCTGTAACATGGAACAACACAGTGAACTTGCTTAAACTGACAGCTCTGAGACTAATCCAACATTCCCTCTTATCTGACAATTCCTCTAAACTGACATCCCTCTTATCTGACAATTCCTTTAAACTGACATCCCTCTTATCTGACAATTCCTCTAAACTGACATCCCTCTTATCTGACAATTCCTTTAAACTGACATCCCTCTTATCTGACAATTCCTCTAAACTGACATCCCTCTTATCTGACAATTCCTTTGATCTGACATCCCTCTTATTTGACAATTCCTCTGAACTGACATCCCACTGAACAGACAAAACCTTCAAAACTGGCAGCCCTCTAATCTGAAATGATGCTATTCATTTGGTCCTAAGTGATGATTGGTTGTGAGCAGTTCACAGTACCATCATGGCTGCCCAGGAAACGTTTGACCCTCAGCTCCAGCTGGCCTGACTTGACCGCAGCCTGAATCAGCTGCTTGACCTCTGAGTTGGTGTTCCTGGAGATGTCCGACTTGTTGATGGAGAGTATCTCGTCCTTGGCCAATACCTCGCACACGTCTGCAGCACTCCCTACAGACACAGATTGGAGGAAGGTGTCAGGAACAATAGAAGCTAGATTGGTGTGAGCATCAGTACACATAAAAAAAGGATAGGAATAATCTGATCTACACATGAGATTGGTGTTAAAGTACACAAGAGCTAAAAAATACAGGGACATATGAAAGGTGTGAGCTACAGAAAAAGGATAGAAGAGATTAGTCTGAGATGGGTTTGAGCGACAGTAGACTGACAGAATAAGGGATGGGTCTGAGCTACAGTAGACTGACAGAATAAGGGATGGGTCTGAGCTACAGTAGACTGACAGAAGGGATGGGTCTGAGGGACAGTAGACTGACAGAAGGGATGGGTCTGAGCTACAGTAGACTGACCGAATAAGGGATGGGTCTGAGCTACAGTAGACTGACAGAAGGGATGGGTCTGAGGGACAGTAGACTGACAGAAGGGATGGGTCTGAGTGACAGTAAACTGACAGAAGGGATGGGTCTGAGTGACAGTAAACTGACAGAAGAGATAGGTCTGAGCGATGGTAGACTGACAGAAGAGATTGGTCTGAGGGACAGTAGACTGACAGAAGGGATGGGTCTGAGCTACAGTAGACTGACAGAAGGGATGGGTCTGAGCGACACTTCTGATTACTTGAGAATTATAATTGCTATATGCAGATTGCACTGTGTGAAACAAACAGGACTGCCTGATCTGCAGCTATAGATAGAAGATAGAAGACCTATGGTAAGAGTTAGAACTTGCAATTTGCTTATTTTGAATGAACATAATAATGTGTCATCTGTTTTAATGTAGTTACAGTGTTTATATGAATATGTGAAAAAGAAAAGTCCAAAAAGAATAATGTTTAATTTAGCAATACCAATACGACAGTATCAATTAAATATTGACATGTGTATAAGAACACTGAATGTTTAATTTGGGATCAAAGAATGAGATAAACTGAAAAGTTGTTAAAATAACAATTATAAAGAAGTTGAATAACAAAATTGTATGTGTATGTAAATTGTCAGTGAAACCAATAACCATGACAACTGCCTTGACTACACACCAGCAACACATACACACCGTTCTCTATCTATACTCACTGCATTACTAGTCTGTCTGTCTGTCTGTCTATCTGACTGTGTTTCTGTCTATCTGTCTGTGTGTGTGTGTCTGTCTGTGTTTCTGTCTGTATGTGTCTGTGCGTGTGTCTGTGTTTCTGTCTGTGTGTATGTGTTTCTGTCTGTCTCTCTGTGTGTGTATGTGTCTGTCTGTCTGTCTGTCTGTGTGTGTCTGTTTGTCTGTGTGTGTCTGTCTGTCTGTGTGTGTGTGTCTGTCTTTCTGTCTGACTTAACGTTTTGAACAGATCAACTTGTGAGAGTGTGCAGTGTTAGATCAAAGAAAACTTCCAATGTTAATTCAACTGACTGCAAAGAGCACACTGGCACTACCTAATGGCACTACCACTCCATGAGTACAAACCTGATGTGGAGCCTGTTGAAATAATAAAATAAGCTAGTTAATCACCTACAGCACACAAGACATAAGGCGGAACAGAAATAGAAGATAAGTTTCTATAAAAAAAAATTATCTACTAAATACCGCCTCAGTAATTTCTTTTAAAATAAAAAAAGAATTTCAACTCTTTTTTGATAAATTTGCATTGTCAAGATGAGACTCCGGGAAAGATATATAAAGGTCTCATTTCATCTCAACACCTGAAGGTGGCAAAGAAAACAGTTAATGACTCCCTATCTTTAACGACGCTGTAGCACAATCTTTGCAAAAGAAAATACAAATTTGTTATTATTACTTTAGAGGGTAAAACATCTCATTACACAAGTCATATCCATAGAAAACAGTTATCCGTATTGGAAGAAAATGATGCAACGTAAAAAGCAACAATTTTGCGGAACTCTTCAGTGTGAGAGTTCAGACAGCAAGATGGATGACCATTCCATTGGGTGCCATATTTAAAACTCTACAAGGTAAAGATCACTTGAACTACCTTCGAGCAGCCATTTCAAAGTGAACACCTTAACATGGCTACTTGATGGAAAATGGACTCACAACGGCGTTCTACAGCGCCTTTCAAAAGTCAAAAAAGGGCCATAAGCCCATCAGGCCTTTCAGGCCAGATGATATATTACATTCCTCAAATGCCAAAATATAATCTGTAAATTGACTTCCTGAGGAATTCTGTAACAAAGACACAGCTGAGGGTGGAGAATGTCTGACTGACATTTGGATGGGATGGAAGCAGTTGTAGTGGGATATGGTGTGAAGAAGGTATGAGATGCTGATATGGTGTGGAGAAGGTATGAGATGCTGATATGGTGTGAAGGTATGAGATGCTGATATTGTGTGCAGAAGGTATGAGATGCTGATATGGTGTGAAGAAGGTATGAGATGCTGATATGGTGTGAAGAAGGTATGAGATGCTGATATGGTGTGAAGGTATGAGATGCTGATATGGTGTGAAGAAGGTATGAGATGCTGATATGGTGTGAAGGTATGAGATGCTGATATGGTGTGGAGAAGGTATGAGATGCTGATATGGTGTGAAGATTAGGTATGAGATGCTGATATGGTGTGGAGAAGGTATGAGATGCTGATATGGTGTGAAGAAGGTATGAGATGCTGATATGGTGTGAAGAAGGTATGAGATTCTGATATGGTGTGAAGGTATGAGATGCTGATATGGTGTGAAGAAGGTATGAGATGCTGATATGGTGTGAAGGTATGAGATGCTGATATGGTGTGGAGAAGGTATGAGATGCTGATATGGTGTGAAGATTAGGTATGAGATGCTGATATGGTGTGGAGAAGGTATGAGATGCTGATATGGTGTGAAGAAGGTATGAGATGCTGATATGGTGTGAAGAAGGTATGAGATTCTGATATGGTGTGAAGGTATGAGATGCTGATATGGTGTGAAGAAGGTATGAGATGCTGATATTGTGTGAAGGTATGAGATGCTGATATGGTGTGAAGAAGGTATGAGATGCTGATATGGTGTGAAGGTATGAGATGCTGATATGGTGTGGAGAAGGTATGAGATGCTGATATGGTGTGAAGATTAGGTATGAGATGCTGATATGGTGTGAAGGTATGAGATGCTGATATGGTGTGAAGGTATGAGATGCTGATATGCTGTGAAGAAGGTATGAGATGCTGATATGGGGTGAAGAAGGTATGAGATGCTGATATGGTGTGAAGGTATGAGATGCTGATATGGTGTGGAGAAGGTATGAGATGCTGATATGGTGTGGAGAAGGTATGAGATGCTGATATGGTGTGGAGAAGGTATGAGATGCTGATATGGTGTGAAGAAAGTATGAGATGCTGATATGGTGTGAAGGTATGAGATGCTGATATGGTGTGAAGAAGGTATGAGATGCTGATATGGTGTGGAGAAGGTATGAGATGCTGATATGGTGTGAAGGTATGAGATGCTGATATGGTGTGAAGAAGGTATGAGATGCTGATATGGTGTGAAGAAGGTATGAGATGCTGATATGGTGTGAAGAAGGTATGAGATGCTGATATGGTGTGAAGAAGGTATGAGATGCTGATATGGTGTGAAGGTATGAGATGCTGATATGGTGTGAAGGTATGAGATGCTGGTATGGTGTGAAGAAGGTATGAGATGCTGATATGGTGTGAAGAAGGTATGAGATGCTGATATGGTGTGAAGAAGGTATGAGATGCTGATATGGTGTGAAGGTATGATATGCTGATATGGTGTGAAGGTATGAGATGCTGATATGCTGTGAAGAAGGTATGAGATGCTGATATGGTGTGAAGAAGGTATGAGATGCTGATATGGTGTGAAGGTATGAGATGCTGATATGGTGTGAAGGTATGATATGCTGATATGGTGTGAAGGTATGAGATGCTGATATGCTGTGAAGAAGGTATGAGATGCTGATATGGTGTGAAGAAGGTATGAGATGCTGATATGGTGTGAAGAAGGTATGAGATGCTGAAGAGACCCAACTCACCGAGAGAAACTTTGAGTACTGTGACCGGCTCCTGAGTGTCTACTCCGCCGGTCACGCTGAATCCAAACCCCTTCTCACTGTTGGCCTTCTGACTTATCTTGATGGTCTTCTCTGTGTAGTCCTGCAACACATCATTTATACCATACAGTTAATTACCTGCAACACATCATTTATACCATACAGATAATTACCTGCAACACATCATTTATACCACACAGATCATTACCTGCAACACATCATTTATACAATACAGATAATTACCTGCAGCAAATCATTTATACCATACAGATAATTACCTGCAACACATCATTTATACCATACGGTTGATTACCTGCAGCTCATCATTTATGTCAAACAGACAGTTGCCAGCAACACATCATTTCTATCATTAATATTAAATATTTGTTTGACCTTAGTGTTCAAATCTCTAATTAAATTCTGTAATTTTGTCTTAGATTATTATTGAGTTAGTTTGTGCATCAACTAGCGAGCTCTCTTTTCCATTTCTCTGAGTAGGTCTCAGTTCTCAGGGTGGCAGAAGTGTCTTTATAGATAGATATATTATTATCTAATGAATATATGTGAATATATGAATTACTTCATATGTAATGCGATTATTGAAATGGTTTGTACTTGTGTCTGTGGCCTAGAAAAACTTAAATAAAACTTTATTACTTATATTATTGATAGTTTAAAGGTTATTTTATAATAACAACTAAAAAGAAACTAAAATATGGTTCATGAAACTAAAAGAATTTAGTCATTTTTGATATCACTCAAATATACAAAGCAAAAGCAGCAAAATGTAAGTGAGTTTAACTTTCAAGAAAAATGCCAAGGGTAGAAAAGATAGAGCCATGGGCACTGTAGCTCATCAGGATTTATATTGTTTAATGATGAAGACTAAAATAGTTTGTTCTCAATAAAATGCACAATCCTTAGCCCTGACAAATCTCAGTCTTGTCAGTGCATAACAAAAACTTGACTTGACACTAAATTTGGATAAAACTTGTTGTCCAAGTATCACATTCCTGCAAAGACATTGAAGAAAAGGTGATCCTCCTAATTACAAGTAGGCCTACAATGCCTTGACATGTTTTATCACAGTCCTTAAAGGGGTGCACCACTTTCAAGTTACTCTCTCCAACCTATCCCCCTCTTACAAACCGCACCACATGCCTTCTAACCCTCAAAACACCTGGACCAAGACTATCACCCTCTCTTACACCTTATTTAGGAGATAAACCTACTGTGTTTGAAAATCAGAGACATGTTATACTGGATTCATAGCGTGTAAATTTAAAATTGAAGCCGAACGCGTTTTTTCCCCAACATTTACGGTCATACAATCAGTATTTCGTTTTTCCTGAATTCTGAATTTTTGGGATAACCCACATAAGCATATCAAGCGACATTCAAAATGGCTACCATTTGCTAGTTGCTGTGAATGACGAGCTTGAGGACTTGGTTTTATTGAAATGAAGTATTCCAGGTGAGGGTAATTGTCTCATTCGGGTAAGGAATGCACATTCTAGTTATTGAAATATGCATGCAGATGATATGACATGTATGTATTTCTTATTTTGCATCAAAACATTACACTCGGTTTTTAGAACCGACTGACCATTGTGTCATTGACATTGTGTTTGCTCTCCTACTTAACTGCATTAAGTGTCGCTATTTGGATATTTCTTGATACTGACGAAGTTTGTCTTGCTAGTCTATCATTTAATGTAGCTCTAAAACACTCGATCTACAGGAAAGATTGATCGATTGGATAAGTATCAGTTATTTTGATTTCCACAAGTAGAGCACACTTTAGAATCGGCCGTTTGTTCGGATAGATTGTGACGTCAGAAAAGTAGATGCCTCAATACGCGGTGAAGCGGCGCTAAAATCAGAGGAGGTTCAATCCAGAATTGATCCTGTTTGGTTTTCTGGAGAACCAATCAGAATTGAGTATCCAGCAATGTCATGGTAGAATATGTACTAGCCCGGCCCTGCCTGGCACTAACCACTGGCACTAACCACTGGCACTAACCACTGGCACTAACCACTGGCACTAACCACTGGCAGTACTGATCTAACTCAGACTTAGATAGAACAGGGAATGTGATAGGTCTCGTGGTGCATAGTACAATAATTATTTAGAATCCTCTACACTGCAACAAAAACCAAAATAACGATTTAGAATCCCTATTGGCTATAGTCTGTACAAAACTTTGAAGTGTTCTATGCCTTTTCATCTTGGAAATGAAGATGAAAATAGTTTGTTTGGTCTGAGGCCCTTAATTATATGGGGCCCCCATATCTACAATTTAGAATTTCCATTGGGTAAAGAGTCTCCACACAATATTACAGCCTTCTAGGTCTTTTTATTCTGGGGACAAGGATGAAAATAGGATTTTAGGCCTGTGAGGCCTTTATTTGGGGCCACAGGGTCACCAAATCTACAATTTATGAGCTAAAAAGTCAAAATATTTTAAGCCTACAATGATATATGATAAAAAACATGATTAAAATAAAATCAAAATGAAAAGGGCGTTTTCATTTTCGGTAATATTTTCTTTAAGATTCTGTCATGTCATTTGGGTGAAAGCATTGAATGTTAGTATAGAATGCTGAAATTTGAGTTTTTAATTTAATTGTTTATCTTTTAAAAATTAAACAGTCTCTAATGACAACTACCGTAATGCATTGACACTTTTGCTTGATGCCCTATATCTATCAATGAACCGGTTCAATTACATAGGAGGTCATGTGTCAGGTATATCAAACGTATTTTGTATTAACTGGTAACTTACCAGACTGTGGATTAAATAGAAATACACATTTAAAGAGCCATCAAGGATGTCGATAAACATATCGGAAAATTGCCATGAAATTTATATATCGTGAAATATACACTTAATTTCCCCCAGATTTGTTCAACCAAAAATTGCCCAAAGGAGTTTTCCAGTCTAAATATAGATCAAGTCTATTATTTTCAAGCGCAAAGCATTGTGGTCTAACTCACACACTGTTTACAAAGACAAAAAAAGAAAAACAAAGTTCAGGAGCAATGAAAGAAATTGAAATATAAATTTTTTGGCGCCATTTATTTACCATTTCATTTAATTATGCATTTGCTACATACATTGGAATAAATGTATTTTGCTTGAATTTTATAATCAATGAAAATATATCTGTCATAGTTTGCTGGTCCGATCTCAATAAAAAGTACATTAAACAGGCAATTATTTGTATATTCTCAGGACATTTAGAAACATTGTTAATAAAGCAATCATCACATTCAGTAGTGCGTGACAAGGGTAACTTGCAAGAGAAGATCGTGCAGCATGTGGGTTGCTATGGCGACTTGCGCTATAGATGAGCCTTCATGCTTCGGAAATGCTTGTTGCTGTGTAGTATGTTTTATGCAATAAAGGGAATTTTGATTAAAATCAGATACCCTTGACACGCGTTAATCGAAGAGGTACTTCTCCTTGAAACTAAATTTCATTACATTGTCGTGATGTGAAAATTATTTATCACATGTCATTTTGTGATAAACAATTTCTATAGCGATTGACGTTATAAGTTTATTTCCCACAAATAGTTTTCTATTTGAAACACTAACATACTTGATGGCTCTTTAAGCAACATTCAGTCCAGACATTGTGAACAATGACAGGTAGGGACATATATTCCACTAATGAAACTTAGGAATATGATGATAGCTTTGTTTTTCTGTTGTTTGGTTGGCGATAGCAGCCAGTAATTCGCTATACGATTACATGATATTGCAGGATGCACACCGATAAACATGGATAGCAATCACAGGATGAAACAGGTTCATCGTAGATTGTTATTAACATGTGAACTAGTTCGTACAAAAATTTTTAATAAGTATTTTTTGTTATTTGTAAAATGATATAGATAAGTCTTGTTTTTTATTGAGAAGGTAAGTCCTTGGCTTGTTTGTAGATCTCCTTCTCTACAATTACGGTAAGAAAGCCAAAGAAAATAACTTTATTTCAATGGTCTAGTGTCAAGGGAAACACATATATATATCTAGTTTCAAAGACATTCCACTGATCAATCATAAGTTTGAGCCAAGCTAGGTTTAAGTAAACACAAATATGAAGGTCACCCAATCTACAATTTAGAATCACCATTGGCCAAGAAGTCTGTACACAACATTTCAGCTTTATAGAACTTTATGTACTAGAGAAGAAGATGAAAACAGGTTTTTCAGGTCGTGACCCCTGTGACTCTATTTGGGGTTACAGGGTCACCAAATCTACAATTTAGAATCCCAATTAGCCAAGGAGTTTGTCCACAACATTTCAACATTCTTGAGCCTTTCATAATGAAAGATGAAAATAGTTTTTTTTAGTTCGGGAGCCCTGTTACCCACATTTGGGGTCACAGGATCACCAAATCTACATTTAGAATCCATATTGGCGAAGGGGTCAGTACACAACATTGCAGCTTCCTAGAGTCACTGGTTCTGGAGAAGAAGTCGAAAATGCGAAAAGTTTACAGACAGATCGATTGACGAACTTCATGCCATGTCAAAAGCCCATCGGACCTTTCAGGCCTGAGCTAAGATTATAATTGCTAGCATGTTAAGTATTTGTACGTTACCTTTGATAACTTGGAAATGACAAGTATACTGAAGCTTTATGAACTTAGAGAACTGTAGAGCTCTTTGAATGATGATGCTGTGATAGAGTGAGACACAAAATATTGGTCCCATGAAATACGATTTGATTTCTTAAGCTTTAATTTGATGATTGGATACAGGTTGATAAATTAAGGACCCTTCTCACCATGTGATTTGTAGTAACGGCTTGTAATATGATTTTGGTTAATTGTGTTGATAAATAAATAAAACAAAATTTATCAATTCGGACCAAGCAAGATCTCCCCAAAACATTTGTTTTCAATGAGTCACTACAATTGCATAGAGAGTGCATAGTAGTTCAATAAAACAATAATTAATACATACAGCCATTCTCTTCCCACAGAAGTTTCTCCCATCAGATTATCTATCATAACCTCTGTTATATTTAGGCTACTCTCATGGCTAGAAATGGAGAATCCTGATTGGTTGCATTGGATTTTAATCAGTGACACTGTTTTAAAGATGTCCGCTCCTTACTGTTGAACTTCAAAAATGAAATATGATTAAGTAAAGATTTGTTCTCATCTTTATTTACTTCATGATATTCTACATCATCTACATACTTTTAAAAAACAAATGAAATAAAGAAAATGTGACTTGAACAGCATAAATGGCCTAAATTTGACTAAAAAGGGGGTTTTCAGGTACATTTTGTGTCAAAGTTTAAAAAAACCAACATTACCATATATATTTTTTCATCGATTAAGGTAGGGTAACATGAACTTTGTAACATATAAAAAATAGAGCCATGGGCTCTGTAGCTCATCAGGATTTATTTTGTTTGATGATGATGATTGTCTCAATATAAAGCACAATCCCTAACCCTGACACGTCTTAGTCTTGAAATTGAGAGAGAGCACTCAGCAAGGTCACCACACACAAGATTATGCAATATTCTGACCCCTTGGCCAGCTGTGTTTTTTGTGGTTTACCGTCAAATTATGTAATAGACTCTGGCTTGCACTAAACACTGGCAGCAGTGATCTAACTGTATAAGGCTTAGAGAGAACAGGGAATGTGATGAATCCCATGGTACATAGTACAATTTAGAATCCCCTTGGCTAAATAATCTCTGCACAATTTTAATGGTTCTAAGCCTTTTTATCCAAACATCTAAACATTCTGAACGCAATATTCCTTCTAGTTTGTTCTGGAGAAGAAGATGAAAATAGTTTTTTTGTTTTGAACTGTGAGGGCCTTTCTTTTTATAATATCCACAATTTTCAGTTCATAGGCTATTCAATAGTTCTCATTTCACATTGATTACATTAATTTGACAAACATGTCCACAATGTAGATGGTTATCTCAAGTCGACATAGTGAGTGAAGTGTCATAAAATATCAGTTCAAAATTCATTTTCAAAGGGTTTTTTTAGGCTGTGGCCCATATTTGGGGTCACAGGGTCACCAAATTTACAAGTTAGAATCCCCATTGGCTAAAGAGTTTGCATACAATATTACAGCCTTCTAGGTTTTTTTTGTTCCGGAGAAAACTATGAAAACAGGATTTTAGGTAATGGCCTGTGAGGTCCTTATTTGGGGTCACAGGGTCACCTAATCTACAATTTAGAATCTCCATTGGCTAAAGAGTTTGCCTACAAAATTTCAGCCTTTTAAGTCTTTTTGTTCCTGAGAAAAAGATGAAAACAGGATGTTAGGTAATGGCCTGTGAGGTCCTTATTTGGGGCCACAGGGTTACCAAATCTACAGTTTAGAATCTCCATTGGCTAAAGACTCTTTACACAACATGACAGCCTTCTAGGTCTTTTAGTTCTGGAGAAAAAGATGAAAATAATCTTATCTTATCATTTCATAACCAGTCATATGCAGTTCACATATATCATCTAAAATAAAAGAATTCTTCACTCCTCTTCAATTTAATCCTTTGTCGCTTGTCACAATTTTCAGTTCATAGGCTATTCAATAAATCTCATTTCACATTGATTACATCAATTTGACAAACATGTCCACAATGTAGATGGTTATCGCAAGTCGACATAGTGAGTGAAGTGTCATAAAATATCAGTACAAAATTCATTTTCAAAGGTTTTTTTTAGGCTGTGGCCCATATTTGGGGTCACAGGGTCACCAAATTTACAAGTTAGAATCCCCATTGGCTAAAGAGTTTGCCTACAATATTACAGCCTTCTAGGTCTTTTTGTTCCGGAGAAAACGATGAAAACAGGATTTTAGGTAATGGCCTGTGAGGTCCTTATTTGGGGTCACAGGGTCACCTAATCTACAATTTAGAATCTCCATTGGCTAAAGAGTTTGCCTACAAAATTTCAGCCTTTTAAGTCTTTTTGTTCCTGAGAAAAAGATGAAAACAGGATGTTAGGTAATGGCCTGTGAGGTCCTTATTTGGGGCCACAGGGTTACCAAATCTACAGTTTAGAATCTCCATTGGCTAAAGACTCTTTACACAACATGACAGCCTTCTAGGTCTTTTAGTTCTGGAGAAGAAGATGAAAATAATCTTATCTTATCATTTCATAACCAGTCATATGCAGTTCACATATATCATCTAAAATAAAAGAATTCTTCACTCCTCTTCAATTTAATCCTTTGTCGCTTGTCACAATTTTCAGTTCATAGGCTATTCAATAGTTCTCATTTCACATTGATTACATTAATTTGACAAACATGTCCACAATGTAGATGGTTATCTCAAGTCGACATAGTGAGTGAAGTGTCATAAAATATCAGTACAAAATTCATTTTCAAAGGGTTTTTTTTAGGCTGTGGCCCATATTTGGGGTCACAGGGTCACCAAATCTACAATTTAGAATCTCCATTGGCTAAAGACTCTTTACACAACATGACAACCTTCTAGGTCTTTTCGTTCTGGAGAAGAAGATGAAAACAATCTTATCTTATCATTTCATCACCAGTCATATGCAGTTCACATATCTCATGTAAAATAAAAGAATTCTTCACTCCTATTCAATTTAATCCTTTGTCGCTTGTCACAATTTTCAGTTCATAGGCTATTCAATAGTTCTCATTTCACATTGATTACATCAATTTGACAAACATGTCCACAATGTAGATGGTTATCGCAAGTCGACATAGTGAGTGAAGTGTCATAAAATATCAGTTCAAAATTCATTTTCAAAGGGTTTTTTTAGGCTGTGGCCCATATTTGGGGTCACAGGGTCACCAAATTTACAAGTTAGAATCCCCATTAGCTAAAGAGTTTGCATACAATATTACAGCCTTCTAGGTTTTTTTGTTCCGGAGAAAACTATGAAAACAGGATTTTAGGTAATGGCCTGTGAGGTCCTTATTTGGGGTCACAGGGTCACCTAATCTACAATTTAGAATCTCCATTGGCTAAAGAGTTTGCCTACAAAATTTCAGCCTTTTAAGTCTTTTTGTTCCGGAGAAAAAGATGAAAACAGGATGTTAGGTAATGGCCTGTGAGGTCCTTATTTGGGGCCACATGGTTACCAAATCTACAGTTTAGAATCTCCATTGGCTAAAGACTCTTTACACAACATGACAGCCTTCTAGGTCTTTTAGTTCTGGAGAAAAAGATGAAAATAATCTTATCTTATCATTTCATAACCAGTCATATGCAGTTCACATATATCATCTAAAATAAAAGAATTCTTCACTCCTCTTCAATTTAATCCTTTGTCGCTTGTCACAATTTTCAGTTCATAGGCTATTCAATAGTTCTCATTTCACATTGATTACATTAATTTGACAAACATGTCCACAATGTAGATGGTTATCTCAAGTCAACATAGTGAGTGAAGTGTCATAAAATATCAGTTCAAAATTCATTTTCAAAGGGTTTTTTTAGGCTGTGGCCCATATTTGGGGTCACAGGGTCACCAAATTTACAAGTTAGAATCCCCATTGGCTAAAGAGTTTGCCTACAATATTACAGCCTTCTAGGTCTTTTTGTTTCGGAGAAAACGATGAAAACAGGATTTTAGGTAATGGCCTGTGAGGTCCTTATTTGGGGTCACAGGGTCACCTAATCTACAATTTAGAATCTCCATTGGCTAAAGAGTTTGCCTACAAAATTTCAGCCTTTTAAGTCTTTTTGTTCCTGAGAAAAAGATGAAAACAGGATTTTAGGTAATGGCCTGTGAGGTCCTTATTTGGGGCCACAGGGTTACCAAATCTACAGTTTAGAATCTCCATTGGCTAAAGACTCTTTACACAACATGACAGCCTTCTAGGTCTTTTAGTTCTGGAGAAAAAGATGAAAATAATCTTATCTTATCATTTCATAACCAGTCATATGCAGTTCAAATATATCATCTAAAATAAAAGAATTCTTCACTCCTCTTCAATTTAATCCTTTGTCGCTTGTCACAATTTTCAGTTCATAGGCTATTCAATAGTTCTCATTTCACATTGATTACATCAATTTGACAAACATGTCCACAACGTAGATGGTTATCGCAAGTCGACATAGTGAGTGAAGTGTCATAAAATATCAGTTCAAAATTCATTTTCAAAGGGTTTTTTTAGGATGTGGCCCATATTTGGGGTCACAGGGTCACCAAATTTACAAGTTAGAATCCCCATTGGCTAAAGAGTTTGCATACAATATTACAGCCTTCTAGGTCTTTTTGTTCCGGAGAAAACGATGAAAACAGGATTTTAGGTAATGGCCTGTGAGGTCCTTATTTGGGGTCACAGGGTCACCTAATCTACAATTTAGAATCTCCATTGGCTAAAGAGTCTGTACACAACATTTCACTCTTCTAGGTCTTTTCATTCTGGAGAAGAAGATTAAAATCGGATTTTAGGTAATGGCCTGTGAGGCCCTTATTTGGGGTCACAGGGTCACCTAATCAACAATTTAGAATCTCCATTGGCTAAAGAGTCTGTACACAACATTTCACTCTTCTAGGTCTTTTCATTCTGGAGAAGAAATGAAAATAGGTTTTTAGGTTATGGCCTATGAGGCCCTTATTTGGGGTCACTTGATCACCAAATCTACAATTTAGAATCACCATTGACCAAGGAGTCTGTACATACAATTTCAGATCTCTAGATTCATTGGTTCCCGATAAAAAGTCGAAAAAGTGAAAAGTTTACGGACGGACGGACAGACGGACGGACGGACGGATGGACGGACGCCATCCCATGCCATAAGCCCATCGGGCCTTTCAGGCCTGATGAGCTAAAAAATAGAGCCATGGGCTCTGTAGCTCATCATGGTTTATATTGTTTGATGATGAAGAAGGAAATAATATTGTCTCAATCCTAAGCCCTGAGAAATCTTAGTCTCGAAATTGAGAGAAAGCACTCAACAAGGTCAACACACAGGAGATTATGCAATATGCTGACCCCTTGGCTCTAGTTACGAGGCAGCTGTGCTTTTACAGCCAAATTATGTAATAGCCTCTGCCTTGCACTAAACACTGGCAGCACTGATCTAACTGTATAAGGCTTAGAGAGAACAGGCAATGTGATGAATCTCATGGTACATAGTACAATTTAGAATCACCTTGGCTAAATAATCTTTGCACAATTTTAACGGTTCTAAGCCTTTTCATCTAAACATCTAAACATTCTGAACGCAATATTCCTTCTAGTTTGTTCTGGAGAAGAAGATGAAAATAGATTTTTATGTTTTAACCTGTGAGGGCCTTTTTTTTTATAATATCCACAATATTCAGTTCATAGGCTATTTAACAGTTCTTAATTCACATTGAATACATCAATTTGACAAACATGTCCATAATGGAGACTTGATCTTCAAAATATATTTCACATTCCTACTGAATAAGATTTACTGCAAAGTTACTTTTTTTCTCAATTCTGCATTTCTCAAACCCAAGTTAGGACTCACATATCTAAAAGATAAGATGACTCTTCCTAAGGTATTTTATTAGGGATAAATTGAAGACTGATTGAAGTGCCATAAAATATCAGTTCAAAATTCAATTTCAAAGGTTTTTCTTTTAGGCTGTGGCCTATATTTGGGGTCACAGGGTCACCAAATTTACAAGTTAGAATCCCCATTGGCTAAAGAGTTTGCATACAATATTACAGCCTTCTAGGTCTTTTTGTTCCGGAGAAAACGATGAAAACAGGATTTTAGGTAATGGCCTGTGAGGCCCTTATTTGGGGCCACAGGGTCACCAAATCTACAATTTAGAATCTCCATTGGCTAAAGACTCTTTACACAACATGACAACCTTCTAGGTCTTTTCATTCTGGAGAAGAAGATGAAAATAATCTTATCTTATCATTTCATCACCAGTCATATGCAGTTCACATATCTCATGTAAAATAAAAGAATTCTTAACTCCTCTTCAATTTAATCCTTTGTCGCTTGTCACTATTTTCAGTTCATAGGCTATTCAATAGTTCTCATTTCACATTGATTACATTAATTTGAGAAACATGTCCACAATGCAGATTGTTATCTTAAGTCGACATATATTTCACATTCCTACTGAATAAGATTAACTGCAAAGTATTTTTTTTTTCTCAATTACGCATTTCTCAAACCCATGTTAGGACTCGCATATCTAAAAGATGAGATGACTCTCCCTCAGGTATTTTATTAGGGATAAAATGAAGACTGATTGAAGGTTTTTTTTTAGGCTGTGGCCCTTATTTGGGGCCACAGGGTCACCAAATCTACAATTTAGAATCTCCATTGGCTAAAGATTCTTTACACAACATGACAGCCTTCTAGGTCTTTTCGTTCTGGAGAAGAAGATTAAAATAGGATTTTAGGTAATGGCCTGTGAGGCCCTTATTTGGGGTCACTGGATCACTAAATCTACAATTTAGAATCCCCATTGCCCAAGGAGTCTGTATACAAAATTTCAGCTACCTAGACCCAGTGGTTCTGGAGAAGAAGTCGAAAAAGCGAAAAGTTTACGGACGGACGGACGGATGGACGGACGCCATCCCATGCCATAAGCCCATCGGGCCTTTCAGGCCTGATGAGCTAAAAAGGAAAAAAAAATTAATACTAGAAATGTAAGTTAGAAAAAAAGTTTAATACTATAAATTTGAGGAGCGAACATCCTTAAAGGAAGGTGACATTTGATAATAATGCTACTTTTGGAAACAGAAACATGGGATAAACGTTTTCTTGTACATGTGTTTTCTATGCTATTTAAATATAAACTAAAACAATTGACCATAAACATGCTGATAAAAAAAAAGACCACATCATAGACAAAAACTGAAAATAGTTTAAAGGTCATATGCTAATTAGAAAGACCTTTTAGAAAGAGCTTTTGAGAGATTTAAGATTTGATTTCATTGGATATAATATGTGGTGCCCTTTTTCACTGCTAGGAGGTTATGCTAGAACCAAGAAATATGGCCCATTTTGAACTCAGGTTACTTGGAAAGAACTGACTTGAGTTACCTCTGTGGGGAGAGAATGACATACATACAACAGATTGCCTGAACATTGGTCAACTTTCATAGTTATGGTCAAGCAACGTTTCTATGTTTTTGAGTAATTTTGTCTTTTGAATTTCTTTGCTCATTTGACACACTGCCAAGGGTGACACCTTGACATAAGATGACTTACCCTGCCTGATGTCCGGAGGCTGGAGTACACACTCCTTGACGATGTCTGCTCATTTGTTCGACTCGAACTGTCCGCTGGGCTGTTCTTACTAGAACTCCGGGAATATGACTGCATGCTTACACTTTCACTCACACTCACACGTTCACTTGGAATATCAGATCTGCTACTATATCCACTGAACCTTCTTTCACTTCCAGGGCTTGTGTTTACTGCTTCAAAATTGTTATCCTTTTCCAGACTCTCAAATGATTTCAAGCGTGCCTTCAAATCTACTTTAGTATCCACTGTAGACGAACGCAAATTGGGTTGGTCATCTGTTTGTTCAAATCGGTTTCTTATATCACTTATTTTATTGGTTTTCGAAGCTGTGTCCTGGCTGTTCCGTGAGTTTTGTTTCGACACAGTTTCATGAACGTCCCAGTTCCTCCGCGCAAGAACTGAGCGCTCCGAGCTCTCACTGTCCCGCGCCCCCGAGCGTCTCTTGGTAGGGCTGGGCTTGTTCCTGGGCGAGGACACTGGGTCATCAAAGGGATCCTCATTCATTCCGTTCTCTTTGTCTTTGGATACATTGTTATTATTATTATTGTTGTTGTCTCCCTTCTCTTCATCGCTGTCCTCCGCCCAATCAGCCCGACTACTGGCCTTGTACACCAGCTGCAATAACATAAACAGTGGGTTAAATCTTTGATAACTACAAAAATAGAGCGATTGGCTCTTTAGCTCATCAGGCTTTAAACAATAAACTAGAAAAGTTTCAAAATGTAACTCTGAAATATAACAAATAACACATTTTAAGTACTTGACATAATGGATAACATTTCTCAAAGCACATACTAGAACTCTCACTCAGGTCCTTTCTTTGAGATTATACACTCCTTAGTCTCTTTATTGACTGAAGAGCACATAAAATCTCAAGAGTAATGTTTAAAGCTCATTACAATATGTTTTTAGGTCTCTACTGGAGAAGAAGATAAAAATAAGGATGTGACCCCTGTGACCCTATTTGGGTTCATGGGGTCACCAAATCTACAATTTAGAATCCCCATTGGCCAAGGATTCTGCACACAACTTGTCAGCTCTCATTTGTTCTGGAAAAGAAGTCGAAAAAGCGAAAAGTTTACAGACGGATGGACGGATGCCACTGGGTCTTTCAGGCCGGATGAGCTAAAAATAGTAATTGATATACAGTGCGGATTAGTGTGTGTCTGAGAGAGATAAAGAGCTAATGTGGTGTGTGTCTATGAGAGAAAAGGAGCTAATGTGGTGTGTGTCTATGAGAGATAAAGAGCTAATGTGGTGTGTGTCTATGAGAGAAAAGGAGCTAATGTGGTGTGTGTCTATGAGAGATAAAGAGCTAATGTGGTGTGTGTCTATGAGAGAAAAAGAGCTAATGTGGTGTGTGTCTATGAGAGAAAAGGAGCTAACATGTTTGTGTCTTGAGAGAATAAGAGTTAATGTGGTGTGTGTCTATGACAGAATATGAGCTAATGTGGTGTGCGCTTTGAGAGATCAGGAGCTAATATAATGTGTTCCCATGACATATGAGGAGTTAGTGTTGGGTGCATCACTGAGAGATGATGGGTAACTTTGTATGTTTATTAAGAATGACGTTTGAGTGTTGCTTAAGTCTGTGGGAGATGAGGAGAGTGTGAGGTTTGAGTGTGGAGTTGTCTATGAGAGAGGAGGTTTGAGTCTGGAGTTGTCTTCGAGAGAAGAGGTTTGAGTGTGGACTTGTCTATGAGAGATTGGGTTTGAGTGTGGAGTTGTCTATGAGAGAGGAGGTTTGAGTGTGGAGTTGTCTATGAGAGATTGGGTTTGAGTGTGGAGTTGTCTACGAGAGAGGAGGTTTGAGTCTGGAGTTGTCTTCGAGAGAAGAGGTTTGAGTGTGGACTTGTCTATGAGAGATTTGGTTTGAGTGTGGAGTTGTCTATGAGAGATTGGGTTTGAGTCTGGAGTTGTCTATGAGAGAGGAGGTTTGAGTCTGGAGTTGTCTTCGAGAGAAGAGGTTTGAGTGTGGACTTGTCTATGAGAGATTTGGTTTGAGTGTGGAGTTGTCTATGAGAGATTGGGTTTGAGTGTGGAGTTGTCTATGAGAGAGGAGGTTTGAGTCTGCAGTTGTCTTCGAGAGAAGAGGTTTGAGTGTGGAGTTGTCTATGAGAGATTGGGTTTGAGTGTTGAGTTGTCTATGAGAGATTGGGTTTGAGTGTGGAGTTGTCTATGAGAGAGGAGGTTTGAGTCTGGAGTTGTCTTCAAGAGAAGAGGTTTGAGTGTGGAGTTGTCTTCGAGAGAAGAGGTTTGAGTGTGGACTTGTCTATGAGAGATTGGGTTTGAGTGTGGAGTTGTCTATGAGAGAGGAGGTTTGAGTCTGGAGTTGTCTTCGAGAGAAGAGGTTTGAGTGTGGACTTGTCTATGAGAGATTGGGTTTGAGTGTGGAGTTGTCTATGAGAGATTGGGTTTGAGTGTGGAGTTGTCTATGAGAGAGGAGGTTTGAGTATGGAGTTGTCTTCGAGAGAAGAGGTTTGAGTGTGGACTTGTCTATGAGAGATTGGGTTTGAGTGTGGAGTTGTCTATGAGAGATTGGGTTTGAGTGTGGAGTTGTCTATGAGAGAGGAGGTTTGAGTCTGGAGTTGCCTTCGAGAGAAGAGGTTTGAGTGTGGAGTTGTCTATGAGAGATTGGGTTTGAGTGTGGAGTTATCTATGAGAGATTGGGTTTGAGTGTGGAGTTGTCTATGAGAGAGGAGGTTTGAGTCTGGAGTTGTCTTTGAGAGAAGAGGTTTGAGTGTGGACTTGTCTATGAGAGATTGGGTTTGAGTGTGGAGTTGTCTATGAGAGATTGGGTTTGAGTGTGGAGTTGTCTATGAGAGAGGGGGTTTGAGTCTGGAGTTGTCTTCGAGAGAAGAGGTTTGAGTCTGGAGTTGTCTTCGAGAGAAGAGGTTTGAGTGTGGAGTTGTCTATGAGAGATTGGGTTTGAGTGTGGAGTTGTCTATGAGAGATTGGGTTTGAGTGTGGAGTTGTCTATGAGAGATTGGGTTTGAGTGTGGAGTTGTCTATGAGAGATTGGGTTTGAGTGTGGAGTTGTCTATGAGAGATTGGGTTTGAGTGTGGAGTTGTCTATGAGAGAGGAGGTTTGAGTCTAGAGTTGTCTTCAAGAGAAGAGGTTTGAGTGTTGAGTTGTCTTCGAGAGAAGAGGTTTGAGTGTGGACTTGTCTATGAGAGATTGGGTTTGAGTGTGGAGTTGTCTATGAGAGATTGGGTTTGAGTGTGGAGTTGTCTATGAGAGATGAGGTTTGAGTCTGGAGTTGTCTTCGAGAGAAGAGGTTTGAGTGTGGACTTGTCTATGAGAGATTGGGTTTGAGTGTGGAGTTGTCTATGAGAGATTGGGTTTGAGTGTGGAGTTGTCTATGAGAGAGGAGGTTTGAGTCTGGAGTTGTCTTCGAGAGAAGAGGTTTGAGTGTGGACTTGTCTATGAGAGATTGGGTTTGAGTGTGGAGTTGTCTATGAGAGATTGGGTTTGAGTGTGGAGTTGTCTATGAGAGAGGAGGTTTGAGTCTGGAGTTGTCTATGAGAGAGGAGGTTTGAGTGTGGAGTTGTCTATGAGAGATTTGGTTTGAGTGTGGAGTTGTCTATGAGAGATTGGGTTTGAGTGTGGAGTTGTCTATGAGAGAGGAGGTTTGAGTCTGCAGTTGTCTTCGAGAGAAGAGGTTTGAGTGTGGAGTTGTCTATGAGAGATTGGGTTTGAGTGTTGAGTTGTCTATAAGAGATTGGGTTTGAGTGTGGAGTTGTCTATGAGAGAGGAGGTTTGAGTCTGGAGTTGTCTTCAAGAGAAGAGGTTTGAGTGTGGAGTTGTCTTCGAGAGAAGAGGTTTGAGTGTGGACTTGTCTATGAGAGATTGGGTTTGAGTGTGGAGTTGTCTATGAGAGAGGAGGTTTGAGTCTGGAGTTGTCTTCGAGAGAAGAGGTTTGAGTGTGGACTTGTCTATGAGAGATTGGGTTTGAGTGTGGAGTTGTCTATGAGAGATTGGGTTTGAGTGTGGAGTTGTCTATGAGAGAGGAGGTTTGAGTCTGGAGTTGTCTTCGAGAGAAGAGGTTTGAGTGTGGACTTGTCTATGAGAGATTGGGTTTGAGTGTGGAGTTGTCTATGAGAGATTGGGTTTGAGTGTGGAGTTGTCTATGAGAGAGGAGGTTTGAGTCTGGAGTTGCCTTCGAGAGAAGAGGTTTGAGTGTGGAGTTGTCTATGAGAGATTGGGTTTGAGTGTGGAGTTATCTATGAGAGATTGGGTTTGAGTGTGGAGTTGTCTATGAGAGAGGAGGTTTGAGTCTGGAGTTGTCTTCGAGAGAAGAGGTTTGAGTGTGGACTTGTCTATGAGAGATTGGGTTTGAGTGTGGAGTTGTCTATGAGAGATTGGGTTTGAGTGTGGAGTTGTCTATGAGAGAGGGGGTTTGAGTCTGGAGTTGTCTTCGAGAGAAGAGGTTTGAGTCTGGAGTTGTCTTCGAGAGAAGAGGTTTGAGTGTGGAGTTGTCTATGAGAGATTGGGTTTGAGTGTGGAGTTGTCTATGAGAGATTGGGTTTGAGTGTGGAGTTGTCTATGAGAGATTGGGTTTGAGTGTGGAGTTGTCTATGAGAGATTGGGTTTGAGTGTGGAGTTGTCTATGAGAGATTGGGTTTGAGTGTGGAGTTGTCTATGAGAGAGGAGGTTTGAGTCTGGAGTTGTCTTCAAGAGAAGAGGTTTGAGTCTGGAGTTGTCTTCGAGAGAAGAGGTTTGAGTGTGGACTTGTCTATGAGAGATTGGGTTTGAGTGTGGAGTTGTCTATGAGAGATTGGGTTTGAGTGTGGAGTTGTCTATGAGAGATGAGGTTTGAGTCTGGAGTTGTCTTCGAGAGAAGAGGTTTGAGTGTGGACTTGTCTATGAGAGATTGGGTTTGAGTGTGGAGTTGTCTATGAGAGATTGGGTTTGAGTGTGGAGTTGTCTATGAGAGAGGAGGTTTGAGTCTGGAGTTGTCTTCGAGAGAAGAGGTTTGAGTGTGGACTTGTCTATGAGAGATTGGGTTTGAGTGTGGAGTTGTCTATGAGAGATTGGGTTTGAGTGTGGAGTTGTCTATGAGAGAGGAGGTTTGAGTGTGGAGTTGTCTATGAGAGAGGAGGTTTGAGTGTGGAGTTGTCTATGAGAGATGGGGAGAGTGTGGACTTGTCTATGAGAGATGGGGTTTGAGTGTTTGAGTGTGGACTTGTCTATGAGAGAGGAGGTTTGAGTGTGGAGTTGTCTATGAGAGATTGGGTTTGAGTGTGGACTTGTCTATGAGAGAGGAGGTTTGAGTGTACGTGGAGTTGTCTATGAGAGAGGAGGTTTGAATGTGGAGTTATCTATGAGAGATGGGGAGAGCGTGGAGTTGTCCATGAGAGAGGAGGTTTGAGTGTGGAGTTGTCTATGAGAGATGGGGAGAAGGTGGAGTTGTCTATGAGAGATGAGGTTTGAGTGTGGACTTGTCTATGAGAGAGGAGGTTTGAGTGTGGAGTTGTCTATGAGAGATGGGGAGAAGGTGGAGTTGTCTATGAGAGATGAGGTTTGAGTGTGGACTTGTCTATGAGAGAGGAGGTTTGAGTGTTGAGTTATCTATGAGAGATGGGGAGAAGGTGGAGTTGTCTATGAAAGAGGAGGTTTGAGTGTGGACTTGTCTATGAGAGAGGAGGTTTGAGTGTGGAGTTGTCTGTGAGAGATGGGGAGAAGGTGGAGTTGTCTATGAGAGATGGGGAGAGTGTAGACTTGTCTATGAGAGAGGAGGTTTGAGTGTGGAGTTGTCTATGAGAGATGGGGAGAAGGTGGAGTTGTCTATGAGAGATGGGGAGAGTGTGGACTTGTCTATGAGAGATGGGGTTTGAGTGTCGAGTTGTCTATGAAAGATGGGGAGAGTGTGGAGTTGTCTATGAGAGATGGGGAGAGTGTGGACTTGTCTATGAGAGATGGGGTTTGAGTGTGGAGTTGTCTATGAGAGATGGGGAGAGTGTGGAGTTGTCTATGAGAGATGGGGAGAGTGTGGAGTTGTCTACGAGAGAAGAGGTTTGAGTGTGGACTTGTCTATGAGAGAGGAGGTTTGAGTGTGGAGTTGTCTATGAGAGATGGGGAGAAGGTGGAGTTGTCTATGAGAGATTGGGAGAGTGTGGAGTTGTCTATGAGAGAGGAGGTTTGAGTGTGGAGTTGTCTATGAGAGATGGGGAGAAGGTGGAGTTGTCTATGAGAGATGGGGAGAGTGTGGACTTGTCTATGAGAGAGGAGGTTTGAGTGTGGAGTTGTCTATGTGAGATGGGGAGAAGGTGGAGTTGTCTATGAGAGATGGGGAGAGTGTGGACTTGTCTATGAGAGATGGGGTTTGAGTGTGGAGTTGTCTATGAGAGATGGGGAGAGTGTGGAGTTGTCTATGAGAGATGGGGAGAGTGTGGAGTTGTCTACGAGAGAAGAGGTTTGAGTGTGGACTTGTCTATGAGAGAGGAGGTTTGAGTGTGGAGTTATCTATGAGAGATGGGGAGAGCGTGGAGTTGTCCATGAGAGAGGAGGTTTGAGTGTGGAGTTGTCTATGAGAGATGGGGAGAAGGTGGAGTTGTCTATGAGAGATGAGGTTTGAGTGTTGACTTGTCTATGAGAGAGGAGGTTTGAGTGTGGAGTTGTCTATGAGAGATGGGGAGAAGGTGGAGTTGTCTATGAGAGAGGAGGTTTGAGTGTGGACTTGTCTATGAGAGAGGAGGTTTGAGTGTGGAGTTGTCTATGAGAGATGGGGAGAAGGTGGAGTTGTCTATGAGAGATGGGGAGAGTGTGGACTTGTCTATGAGAGATGGGGTTTGAGTGTGGAGTTGTCTATGAGAGATGGGGAGAGTGTGGAGTTGTCTATGAGAGATGGGGAGAGTGTGGAGTTGTCTACGAGAGAAGAGGTTTGAGTGTGGACTTGTCTATGAGAGAGGAGGTTTGAGTGTGGAGTTATCTATGAGAGATGGGGAGAGCGTGGAGTTGTCCATGAGAGAGGAGGTTTGAGTGTGGAGTTGTCTATGAGAGATGGGGAGAAGGTGGAGTTGTCTATGAGAGATGAGGTTTGAGTGTTGACTTGTCTATGAGAGAGGAGGTTTGAGTGTGGAGTTGTCTATGAGAGATTGGGTTTGAGTGTGGACTTGTCTATGAGAGATGAGGTTTGAGTGTGGACTTGTCTATGAGAGAGGAGGTTTGAGTGTTGACTTGTCTATGAGAGATGGGGAGAAGGTGGAGTTGTCTATGAGAGAGGAGGTTTGAGTGTGGAGTTGTCTATGAGAGATGGGGAGAAGGTGGAGTTGTCTATGAGAGATGGGGAGAGTGTGGACTTGTCTATGAGAGATGGGGTTTGAGTTTGGAGTTGTCTATGAGAGATGGGGAGAGTGTGGAGTTGTCTATGAGAGATGGGGAGAGTGTGGAGTTGTCTACGAGAGAAGAGGTTTGAGTGTGGACTTGTCTATGAGAGAGGAGGTTTGAGTGTGGAGTTATCTATGAGAGATGGGGAGAGCGTGGAGTTGTCCATGAGAGAGGAGGTTTGAGTGTGGAGTTGTCTATGAGAGATGGGGAGAAGGTGGAGTTGTCTATGAGAGATGAGGTTTGAGTGTTGACTTGTCTATGAGAGAGGAGGTTTGAGTGTGGAGTTGTCTATGAGAGATGGGGAGAAGGTGGAGTTGTCTATGAGAGATGAGGTTTGAGTGTGGACTTGTCTATGAGAGAGGAGGTTTGAGTGTTGAGTTGTCTATGAGAGATGGGGAGAAGGTGGAGTTGTCTATGAGAGAGGAGGTTTGAGTGTGGACTTGTCTATGAGAGAGGAGGTTTGAGTGTGGAGTTGTCTATGACAGATGGGGAGAAGGTGGAGTTGTCTATGAGAGATGGGGAGAGTGTGGACTTGTCTATGAGAGAGGAGGTTTGAGTGTGGAGTTGTCTATGAGAGATGGGGAGAAGGTGGAGTTGTCTATGAGAGAGGAGGTTTGAGTGTGGAGTTGTCTATGAGAGATGGGGAGAAGGTGGAGTTGTCTATGAGAGATGGGGAGAGTGTGGACTTGTCTATGAGAGATGGGGTTTGAGTGTGGAGTTGTCTATGAGAGATGGGGAGAGTGTGGAGTTGTCTATGAGAGATGGGGAGAGTGTGGAGTTGTCTACGAGAGAAGAGGTTTGAGTGTGGACTTGTCTATGAGAGAGGAGGTTTGAGTGTGGAGTTATCTATGAGAGATGGGGAGAGCGTGGAGTTGTCCATGAGAGAGGAGGTTTGAGTGTGGAGTTGTCTATGAGAGATGGGGAGAAGGTGGAGTTGTCTATGAGAGATGAGGTTTGAGTGTTGACTTGTCTATGAGAGAGGAGGTTTGAGTGTGGAGTTGTCTATGAGAGATTGGGTTTGAGTGTGGACTTGTCTATGAGAGATGAGGTTTGAGTGTGGACTTGTCTATGAGAGAGGAGGTTTGAGTGTTGAGTTGTCTATGAGAGATGGGGAGAAGGTGGAGTTGTCTATGAGAGAGGAGGTTTGAGTGTGGAGTTGTCTATGAGAGATGGGGAGAAGGTGGAGTTGTCTATGAGAGATGGGGAGAGTGTGGACTTGTCTATGAGAGATGGGGTTTGAGTGTGGAGTTGTCTATGAGAGATGGGGAGAGTGTGGAGTTGTCTATGAGAGATGGGGAGAGTGTGGAGTTGTCTACGAGAGAAGAGGTTTGAGTGTGGACTTGTCTATGAGAGAGGAGGTTTGAGTGTGGAGTTATCTATGAGAGATGGGGAGAGCGTGGAGTTGTCTACGAGAGAAGAGGTTTGAGTGTGGATTTGTCTATGAGAGATGGGGAGAAGGTGGAGTTGTCTATGAGAGATGAGGTTTGAGTGTTGACTTGTCTATGAGAGAGGAGGTTTGAGTGTGGAGTTGTCTATGAGAGATGGGGAGAAGGTGGAGTTGTCTATGAGAGATGAGGTTTGAGTGTGGACTTGTCTATGAGAGAGGAGGTTTGAGTGTTGAGTTGTCTATGAGAGATGGGGAGAAGGTGGAGTTGTCTATGAGAGAGGAGGTTTGAGTGTGGACTTGTCTATGAGAGAGGAGGTTTGAGTGTGGAGTTGTCTATGACAGATGGGGAGAAGGTGGAGTTGTCTATGAGAGATGGGGAGAGTGTGGACTTGTCTATGAGAGAGGAGGTTTGAGTGTGGAGTTGTCTATGAGAGATGGGGAGAAGGTGGAGTTGTCTATGAGAGAGGAGGTTTGAGTGTGGAGTTGTCTATGAGAGATGGGGAGAAGGTGGAGTTGTCTATGAGAGATGGGGAGAGTGTGGACTTGTCTATGAGAGATGGGGTTTGAGTGTGGAGTTGTCTATGAGAGATGGGGAGAGTGTGGAGTTGTCTATGAGAGATGGGGAGAGTGTGGAGTTGTCTACGAGAGAAGAGGTTTGAGTGTGGACTTGTCTATGAGAGAGGAGGTTTGAGTGTGGAGTTATCTATGAGAGATGGGGAGAGCGTGGAGTTGTCCATGAGAGAGGAGGTTTGAGTGTGGAGTTGTCTATGAGAGATTGGGAGAAGGTGGAGTTGTCTATGAGAGATGAGGTTTGAGTGTTGACTTGTCTATGAGAGAGGAGGTTTGAGTGTGGAGTTGTCTATGAGAGATGGGGAGAAGGTGGAGTTGTCTATGAGAGATGAGGTTTGAGTGTGGACTTGTCTATGAGAGAGGAGGTTTGAGTGTTGAGTTGTCTATGAGAGATGGGGAGAAGGTGGAGTTGTCTATGAGAGAGGAGGTTTGAGTGTGGACTTGTCTATGAGAGAGGAGGTTTGAGTGTGGAGTTGTCTATGAGAGATGGGGAGAAGGTGGAGTTGTCTATGAGAGATGGGGAGAGTGTGGACTTGTCTATGAGAGAGGAGGTTTGAGTGTGGAGTTGTCTATGAGAGATGGGGAGAAGGTGGAGTTGTCTATGAGAGAGGAGGTTTGAGTGTGGAGTTGTCTATGAGAGATGGGGAGAAGGTGGAGTTGTCTATGAGAGATGGGGAGAGTGTGGACTTGTCTATGAGAGATGGGGTTTGAGTGTGGAGTTGTCTATGAGAGATGGGGAGAGTGTGGAGTTGTCTATGAGAGATGGGGAGAGTGTGGAGTTGTCTACGAGAGAAGAGGTTTGAGTGTGGACTTGTCTATGAGAGATGGGGAGAGTGTGGAGTTATCTATGAGAGATGGGGAGAGCGTGGAGTTGTCCATGAGAGAGGAGGTTTGAGTGTGGAGTTGTCTATGAGAGATTGGGAGAAGGTGGAGTTGTCTATGAGAGATGAGGTTTGAGTGTTGACTTGTCTATGAGAGAGGAGGTTTGAGTGTGGAGTTGTCTATGAGAGATGGGGAGAAGGTGGAGTTGTCTATGAGAGATGAGGTTTGAGTGTGGACTTGTCTATGAGAGAGGAGGTTTGAGTGTTGAGTTGTCTATGAGAGATGGGGAGAAGGTGGAGTTGTCTATGAGAGAGGAGGTTTGAGTGTGGACTTGTCTATGAGAGAGGAGGTTTGAGTGTGGACTTGTCTATGAGAGATGGGGAGAAGGTGGAGTTGTCTATGAGAGATGGGGAGAGTGTGGACTTGTCTATGAGAGAGGAGGTTTGAGTGTGGAGTTGTCTATGAGAGATGGGGAGAAGGTGGAGTTGTCTATGAGAGATGGGGAGAGTGTGGACTTGTCTATGAGAGATGGGGTTTGAGTGTGGAGTTGTCTATGAGAGATGGGGAGAGTGTGGAGTTGTCTATGAGAGATGGGGAGAGTGTGGAGTTGTCTACGAGAGAAGAGGTTTGAGTGTGGACTTGCCTATGAGAGATTGGGTTTACCTTGCTCTCTGGACTGGACTCCTGCTGCATGGTGGAGGTGGAAGTAATGACGTCCGACTCATCATCATTCTCCTCGACTGGATAGAAGTTCCTGGTGCTCCCACTCTTGCGTCTCTCCCTGCAAAAAAAAGGGCTCCAACACTCAGATCCTCTACACACTAACTATATTATTACTTCCAGTCTTGGTCAGCATTTTAAAGAGAAGAGTTCTTCCAATAGTAACTTTAAAAACCATTCAATAGCATCGATAGCATGGCTAACTATCGAGTTTATTCAATCCAGTTGTTAACTGAACCTAAGGGTAAATTTGCACTCTAATGCGGCTTTTAGATTAGAAAAATGCTTGAACACTCAAAACAGATCGCGGACAGCTAAAAGTGACAACAGGAAGATGAAAGAGTTATCATTTGCATTAAAGAAGGAAGTTCAAATAAAGACAATAAAACACTGTTTATTTTAGAATTTGCTCTTGTTGGTTTATTGATAAACTATTGCAATAGTTATTGCAATAGTAGGTCACAATCGACTATCGCTCTCGCAATAGTTAGTCACAATAGACTACGGCTATCACAATAGTCCTTGTAGGTCAATAGTCTGCCCTACCTATTGGGATATTTTTGTGGAAACAAACGACGAGCAACATTCCTGTTGACTCATGTCATTGCTACATACTAATGTAACAATCAGGTGAAATGTATTACTGAGCCAAATATTTTCATGACTTTATATAAAACTCCAGTTTCTGATTGCAATTGGCGTACCTCTCTTGCTGCATCTGGCTGAAGGTCTTGGTCTGGAGGGAGGTCTTCACCTCGGGTTCCTCGTCCTGCGCCTCCAGCTCCTCCTTTAGCTGGTAGGCAGCCGATGACTGGCTCTTTCGTCGGGACTTCCAGCTGCTCAGGTTCTGAACAACAACAACAGCATGCATCAACTTTCAACTTCTTGTGCAACATATCTCTCATCTTCTCATCTAACTTAGAACATACTATTTCTATCAAAACACTATTGTTTTATTGGACAATTCCATTAATAATTATTACTGAAACATAAGTTAATTTTGTCTTTGCTCGTGGCCTACTCACGGACAACCAGTCGTCATCCTCTTTGTCATCCTTGACTACGACCTTGTGATCCTTCTGGGTGGCGACCAGCTTGATCTGTTCCTCCGCCTGCTTAGCCAGCTCTGTCTGTCGTTGGAACTTGACAAACTGCAGGGGATCTGCGGTGGATGAACTCGTGCGACGATGGGGACGAGTCGGGTAGTTGTCTCCACTTCCTGAAGATTGACGCGAGTGGCTGCCATGGTATGAGCCATCTAGGCTGTCGTTGGAGGAAGATCTTCTGTGGCTCACATTAAGTGACAAATCGGGGCTACTTCGGTACATAGTGTGTTGTCGGTCATCAGGGTACAAGCCATCTCCTGACTTGTTGAGACCAGACTGGCTTCCATAGCGCGATGGCATGGTGTCAAACAGGTGCTCATCTAGACTGTGTTCAGACCCTTTATCATACGATGCATAGGACTCGTAGGAAGTGTCTCGCGTGTTCTGCTTGTCGTCCTCTGGAATGTTACTGAGTATGTTACTTTCGTGTGAGCCGTACGCACTAGAATGTTCATTAGACTCCCAGGAGCAGGAAGAATCCCTGCGCAAGTGTTCATTCGAGATGATGTCCTTCGAGTGGTGGTGGACTAGAGGAGCGAAGGCACTGAAGTCAAGCTGGGGTCCTTGAAACGAGTGACTCACAGATCTTCCCAGCCAGTACACAGTTATAGCAACCTACAAACAAATGCATTCATTAACTCACAGTACAGTACATCTGCAGTAACATAACTTCACTTTGATTACTTTTAAAACTGCAAGGTTGTATACTCTTTAGGTCCAGGAGGCATGAAAGTCCTGAAATAAACTTCTTATGACAGTCAGCCCATAATAACAAACAAATAAAGTAATACTACTTGAGACAAGAAAACAAGTTTTGATATTCAAACATAACAAACAGTATCTCTGGAAAAGATACTAAAAGACTTACACAATGTTTGCCTAAAAAGACAGAAAGGAATGAAGAAAGGAATGAGCTGACTGCATGCTGCAAGTGGGTCATGTTATGGAGGAAAAGAAGGAAAGAAGGGGCATGTGTCGGTCAACAAGTGAAAGTCAACAGTTACAATGGCAAGGTCGTGACAACATCCACATGGAAAAACACAACCCCGGCCAACCGGAGAACAAATACCACAGCTTGGTGGCGATTCAGCTACATTATAGCCACACAAGTTAAAAGCAGATATTTTAACAGGAAAGCTTTCACCATGTGGACTCTATTTGGTTTCTGCAACCAGTCTATTGAACATGTTGAATTAATTCATTTCACAACAGGATCATCCACCAAGCTGGATCAGTACACAACAGCTCCAATGTAACTGTATTTAACATTTAATTCTTTACTTTGCTTGTGTCAATTGCAATCATCTATATACTTATTTATGATCTAACTTTTAGTTTTAAATACAAATACTAAGAAAAATGATCATTGTATGTTCTTATTTAATAAAGGAATGTAAAAGTGCAAATAAAACCACTGCATACAAGTTTTTGAGATCATATCAAGAAAACGAGATAATGTTAATTATTCTGAATTAAAATTGTTATAAAAAGTATGACAGTAAAGATTTACATACATACATACGTACGTACGAAGAACAGTGAGAAGGACAGACAGACAGAGGCTCCACACAAGCTCCAGGACGCACAGCTCTTATCAATCCAGCCACGCTAATACACTGGTATGTCAAACATTTAATTTCTCTATTCATTCCTGCTGCCCTTCCAGTTTCCTCATAGAAATCACAATCAGATGTTTACACAGGATGACTCACCCAGGCACAACAATTTCATGTATGACATTGCCAGATTGCTAGGTGGACGGGGGACTCCACAATAACTGGTACTATAGACTAGCTCTAGACGACTGCTAGGTGGACGGGGGACTCCACAATAACTGATACTATAGACTAGCTCTAGACGACTGCTAGGTGGACGGGGGACTCCACAATAACTGATACTATAGACTAGCTCTAGACGACTGCTAGGTGGACGGGGGACTCCACAATAACTGGTACTATAGACTAGCTCTAGACGACTGCTAGGTGGACGGGGGACTCCACAATAACTGATACTATAGACTAGCCCTAGACGACTGCTAGGTGGACGGGGGACTCCACAATAACTGATACTATAGACCAGCTCTAGACGACTGCTAGGTGAACGGGGGACTCCACAATAACTGGTACTATAGACTAGCTCTAGACGACTGCTAGGTGGACGGGGGACTCCACAATAACTGATACTATAGACTAGCTCTAGACGACTGCTAGGTGGACGGGGGACTCCACAATAACTGATACTATAGACTAGCTCTAGACGACTGCTAGGTGGACGGGGGACTCCACAATAACTGATACTATAGACTAGCTCTAGACGACTGCTAGGTGGATGGGGGACTCCACAATAACTGATACTATAGACTAGCTCTAGACGACTGCTAGGTGGACGGGGGACTCCACAATAACTGATACTATAGACTAGCTCTAGACGACTGCTAGGTGGATGGGGGACTCCACAATAACTGATACTATAGACTAGCTCTAGACGACTGCTAGGTGGATGGGGGACTCCACAATAACTGATACTATAGACTAGCTCTAGACGACTGCTAGGTGGACGGGGGACTCCACAATAAATGATACTATATAGACTAGCTCTAGACGACTGCTAGGTGGATGGGGGACTCCACAATAACTGATACTATAGACTAGCTCTAGAAGACTGCTAGGTGGATGGGGGACTCCACAATAACTGATACTATAGACTAGCTCTAGACGACTGCTAGGTGGACGGGGGACTCCACAATAACTGATACTATAGACTAGCTCTAGACGACTGCTAGGTGGACGGGGGACTCCACAATAACTGATACTATAGACTAGCTCTAGACGACTGCTAGGTGGACGGGGGACTCCACAATAAATGATACTATAGACTAGCTCTAGACGACTGCTAGGTGGACGGGGGACTCCACAATAACTGATACTATAGACTAGCTCTAGACGACTGCTAGGTGGATGGGGGACTCCACAATAACTGATACTATAGACTAGCTCTAGACGACTGCTAGGTGGACGGGGGACTCCACAATAACTGATACTATAGACTAGCTCTAGACGACTGCTAGGTGGACGGGGGACTCCACAATAACTGATACTATAGACTAGCGGTGGACGGGGGACTCCACAATAACTGATACTATAGACTAGCTCTATACGACTGCTAGGTGGACGGGGGACTCCACAATAACTGATACTATAAACTAGCTCTAGACGACTGCTAGGTGGACGGGGGACTCCACAATAACTGATACTATAGACTAGCTCTAGACGACTGCTAGGTGGACGGGGGACTCCACAATAACTGATACTATAGACTAGCTCTAGACGACTGCTAGGTGGACGGGGGACTCCACAATAACTGATACTATAGACTAGCGGTGGACGGGGGACTCCACAATAACTGATACTATAGACTAGCTCTAGACGACTGCTAGGTGGACGGGGGACTCCACAATAACTGATACTATAGACTAGCTCTAGACGACTGCTAGGTGGACGGGGGACTCCACAATAACTGATACTATAGACTAGCTCTAGACGACTGCTAGGTGGACGGGGGACTCCACAATAACTGATACTATAGACTAGCTCTAGACGACTGCTAGGTGGACGGGGGACTCCACAATAACTGATACTATAGACTAGCTCTAGATGACTGCCAAATTCTGAGTGTACACAAGTGACAGAGCCACTCCGCCATCTAGAGCAAACATTGTAGACTGCACCATACCAGCCACACCATATATGTGCAACCCAATGAACCTGGGTGTTGTCAGCTATACAAAGCTTTCACCTCCACAATCTTTTACATATATTATACAGTTGCGGAAATACTTGAAAACCTGAAATACTTAATATATCATGTCAATATCCAAACTCATGTTCACAGTTTCATGTCAGTACTCACAATGTTCACAACCCTTATTTGGGGCCACAGAGTCACCAGATCTACACATTATAATCTCCATTGCCAAAGAGTCTGTATGGGACCATCTGTACACATCATTTCATTTTTCTAGCTTTTTTATTTCTGGTGAAAAAAGCTAGAAAATAGGTTTTTAGGTGATTGCCGATGAGGCCCTTATTTGAGTTACATAGTCATCAAATCTACAATTTATAATTGGCCAAGAAGTCTGCAATAAATTTAACTTCTCTAGAGCTAGTGGTTCTGGAGAAAAAGTAAAAAAAAGCAAAAAAATTACAGATGGATAGACAGACGCTGGAAACCATGCCATGTCAAAAGCATCAGGCCTGATGAGCTAAAAGTAAATATATAGTACTGTCATCCTGTCTTCTCTTGTTCCATATAAGTTGGAATAAACCTACATCACAAGAAAAACATCTAAAGATTTTGGTGCAAAGGTTTATCAAGTTTGGTGCAGCTAGCATGTATAATATTCTGAGTCTGCAGTTTGGCCGCCTTCACTTAAGATATTTAAAATTGAAAATGCTTCATTCATTCATGTAAATGGACAGTCTGGAGCTCTAGAGACAAAACAAAGTAAGAAAATTGTGTTATATTTAGTCCATATTTCAAAATATTCTGGCACCCTGGAGTTGTAAGCCCTACCAGGGACAACACGAGCAAATAGGTTACTTCCATTTCAAATTTGAACTTTCTGAGTCATATAGTTCTGGAGTTATGATCCGGAAACAAAAACAAACTCAGGAAACAAGACACACCAATAGCACATAGCTTACTTTCATACCAGACTTGAAGTTTACAAGTCATAATGTTTTGGATTTACTCTCTGGGCTTACAAGCAGAGCTCCATGCTCCCAACACAATGTCGTAGCTGGGGTAGAACAAGATTTAGCATCCAAGTGACAAAGATGATTTTTTAAAAATTTTAGCTTTCTCTGCAAAGTGAAAAAGTTGTTTAAAGGTTTTGGAAATATTGCCTGCCACGCCCATATTTGTGTGGGGTCAGGATAAAATGTGTCAAGTTGTAACCTAAGGTATGAAAGGTACTTGCACACTTTGAGACTGAATGACTCTGGAGAAGTCGAAAGTGTGATCGGACCAAAACATGAATTTTCATATTATTGCCAAAAACACTCAATTTACAAGCATGTTGCCCTTTTAAAATTCTTTATGTACAATAATCGCATTGAAGACAAATACTTATCATCAATGCAATCTGCAATATTATCTAATAAGGTACTATGCAAACACTGTTTGATACAACAGTGATATTTGTTTGAGCAACATAAAGAATAGGCTAAATTACAAACGCCAAATACCTTGTGTTTACACTATTCTTTTTCGAATATTTGTTCGACTTATTTTGTAATTGTTGTCTATAATATGTTTTTATTTTAAATAGTTAAAGATTCTTTGAGATCATTAAAACATTTTCCATTTTCTAGAAACCTATTTTCTGAATAACCAGCTTGAACCGACAAATACATGACCAAAGGCTTGTTTGATCAGGAATGTCAGCAATATTACTTGGATTAACAGGTATAGGGTTAAAATCAACAATGACTATCAAGTAGACAAGGGTTAATTTCATATTTAATATTTCAAAATATTAATCCAAACTGTACACATAGATTGTAAATAAACAGTATGGCAAAGAGGTGCAGCACATTGCGTAACACTTGCAGAATGTGCAGGACAAACACAAAAGCTTTGCTTCAGAAGTGTGCAATAAACTGCTGCATGCTGTCCTGAATGCAGCGTGACTCACAAGACAAGTACTTGCAATGCCTATCCTACCCTGTGCTGGCCTGTCCTTGATACCACCTATGGAACTCCCTTCCCAATCAGCAATCAGTCAACAGATAGAGACTCACTCAACTGCTCCCTGTGTCAGACCTGTTGCAGAGTCTGTGTACCTTACATCACACATACATAGCTGTCAACCACCCTACACAGGTACTCGGGATGCACTGACAACTCTCATACACAACAACAGTACAGACGTATTTGCTCATAAAGAAAAAGATGTCGTGTATAGTCATTGAAGAGACACATGATATACTTACATTTCTCAGTCGTCGATCAACTTCTTGCTTCAATTGGTCTGATCTGAAATGAGAAATATTTCATCATTAATGCTATCTTCACAAAGTGGAGGACAGGCGACGATAGAGAGGAGTTGAGAGGGAGAGAGGGTGCCGGCCAGACTGTCCAGCGTACCTGCGTGTGTGTGTGTGTGTGTGACACTGTATGGGACAGTGTTGCGCTTGGCCTCTTATGACAGGCTGGTATGCATATATAGAAAAGCATAAGCACACAAACAACCCCGCTATAAGGAGGGGTGTGGGCCACACCAGGACTGCATCTCTACCAGGTGGCACTGCAGGACCAGGTGGTGTGGAAGGTAGACTCAGGTACTGATGACACCTGTAGCACTGACACACTATCAGATATCCTCCCCTGTCTCCTTGTTAAGATTTCCGTTTTATCGAAGTTGAGTCCCCTCGCATAGTGTACAGAGTGACCTAGTTTAGCATGAAGAAGCAAACAAGGTGTAGGAACGTGTAGAGCTGGGTCAGAGTTGAAGCAAGGTAAAGTTCAGCATGACACTCACTCCCTGTTCCTTGTGGAGCAGGATATGGGACAAAGCAACCACTGTGCCACCTTTCACCCAGAGATCAGGCTGTATTGTCAATAAAAGCTGTTATGCTAAGATATGAATAACATCATTTCCATGTAATTAAGGATTTTAGTTTTTATAACTATTATGAATGTTTATAAGAAAATTGCTGCATTTTTTCATAAAGAAACATTAGATCAGTGAAAACTTGAAATTGAATTAGCACTTACTATACATACAATGTGCTTATAAAAAAAAACAGAAAATGACCATCACATGATCTAATCCATGGATTTGATTCAGTTTTCCAGAAGTACTCAATCAGGAGATTGATAAACCCCTATCCATGATGTGGGGTTTAATGCCGCTTTCAAGATTATTTTACTTATATCGCGGCTGCTGAGTATTACGGCAGGGTGATAGACTACTGTCCATGGACCTGATTCAGTCTACCTGAACTACTCATTACAGGAGATAGATAGACTCCTGTCCATGGACCTGAAGAGTCTTCCTTAAGTACTTATTACAGGAGATAGATATACTCCTGTCCATGGACCTGAAGAGTCTTCCTTAAGTACTCATTACAGGAGATAGATAGACTCCTGTCCATGGACCTGATTCAGTCTACCTGAAGTACTCATTACAGGAGATAGATAGACTCCTGTCCATGGACCTGATTCAGTCTACCTGAAGTACTCATTACAGGAGATAGATAGACTCCTGTCCATGGACCTGAAGAGTCTTCCTTAAGTACTCATTACAGGCGATAGATAGACTCCTGTCCATGGACCTGATTCAGTCTACCTGAAGTACTCATTACAGGAGATAGATAGACTCCTGTCCATGGACCTGAAGAGTCTTCCTTAAGTACTCATTACAGGAGATAGATAGACTCCTGTCCATGGACCTGATTCAGTCTACCTGAAGTACTCATTACAGGAGATAGATAGACTCCTGTCCATGGACCTGAAGAGTCTTCCTTAACTACTCATTACAGGAGATAGATAGACTCCTGTCCATGGACCTGAAGAGTCTTCCTTAAGTACTTATTACAGGAGATAGATAGACTCCTGTCCATGGACCTGAAGAGTCTTCCTTAAGTACTCATTACAGGCGATAGATAGACTCCTGTCCATGGACCTGATTCAGTCTACCTGAAGTACTCATTACAGGAGATAGATAGACTCCTGTCCATGGACCTGAAGAGTCTTCCTTAAGTACTCATTACAGGAGATAGATAGACTCCTGTCCATGGACCTGATTCAGTCTACCTGAAGTACTCATTACAGGAGATAGATAGACTCCTGTCCATGGACCTGATTCAGTCTACCTGAAGTACTCATTACAGGAGATAGATAGACTCCTGTCCATGGACCTGAAGAGTCTTCCTTAAGTACTCATTACAGGCGATAGATAGACTCCTGTCCATGGACCTGATTCAGTTTACCTGAAGTACTCATTACAGGAGATAGATAGACTCCTGTCCATGGACCTGAAGAGTCTTCCTTAAGTACTTATTACAGGAGATAGATAGACTCCTTTCCATGAACCTGAAGGGTCTTCCTTAAGTAGTCAGGTACAGGTGATTCACCTGAAACTCTGCCACAAGAATTCAATCAAGAGTTGCTGCTTATAGAGTAAATCTCCTTCATTAATCTCTCATCCCCAGGGTAATGTTGCAGGTAAGACCAACCGATTACAACTGGATTTCCTGGCACTCAGTGTGTAGTGGAGCGTGACTAAACCAACCCCCTCTCCCCTCTCCCCCCTCCCATTTATCCAGCTGTTGGGCTCCACCAGATGTCCTCCTGCCCCACTCATCGTTAACAATTGTACAGTCAGTAATATTCTCATATCAAATATTCATTGCCCATTGATTCCTGTTGCCTATACTAGGCAGTCATTCAACAGGACGGTCACATTCTTCGCATTCCTCTGTTCACTTACCCTTGTTATACCCGCTTCAATGCTATTGATTTCATATAAACCCTTTGATAGACAAGGTTCATCGAGATGCAGTATTTATTCAATCAAGTTGGTTATTTACATTCAACTGCTAACCTAACAACCAGGCCAGAGAACATGTTTTTAAAATTAGTGGAAAGAGTAGATTAATAAACATATCTGTAGGATACTTTATCACAATGAAATAAGGAATGTATCTGAAAAAGAGCACAAAGAAAGATAAGGTGTTGTGAGGCGAGTTGTGAGTCCTTCCCACACAGTGCTCACCTCCAGTGTTCAGCTCTGTGTACAATGTGGGACTGGTCCTTGCACCAGTACACAGGCAGGCAGGCAGCCAGGTGGAAAGTGGTCAGATATGACCTGAGGGGGTGACTGACTCCAGCCTGGTGATAATGTTATTCAATGACCCTTAGATAAAGGGCTGAACTGTCATTAAGCAGGGTGTGTGGTACAAGTCCACAGTAACCATGAAGACAACAGACTGTGGTGTTAGCTGACTGTAAGTTAAGATTGGTCAAAGTCCACCAGAGTCCTGCAGAGCTTATAAACTTCCATACACAGCTCTTGAATCTGCTATAACCAGTGGTCAGAGGGAGCTGTAGCAGCAGGTCTGTCTTGTTGTGTCCTGATTGTTGGTTGGTGCTGGCTGATGTCTGCTGTGTGGATCAGAGCAGACCAGCAGTGAACAGACCAGGAGTCTGCTACACAGTCACACTACCCGTGTCTACTTTAGCAGATTCCACAAAGAATGATGCAAACACGCCATTCTCCACTCATAAAATCAGTAAAGTGGGATTATAGGCACTGGATGACAGATACATAACTACTTCATATCACATATAAAGAAACCAAGCAATCGGATCTGGACAGATGCATTTGTAGATTATAATTCAATGTACAAACTGCACCGCCAAGAATCAAGTTAGGAGAGAAACTAACCATTCACTATGTCACTGTTAATCAAATTATGAAACTCTAATGATTCCACTCCAACATGTCGCTAGATGTGTATACCCTGACAGTGCCAAGTTACGTACACATCATAGGCTTTATTTGGGTAGTCATGACTCATGTCACAGTCACTGGGGTAGAATAAGATCATACAAACATGTTGTGTGCTTTATCAGTAAGGTGGGATTATAACCAGCTGAAGCAAAGTTACATCATTCCTGGAGTAAAACCGCTCCACACTGAGTCTATACCCGGTCCACACTGAGTCTATACCCGCTCCAAACTGAGTCTATACCCGCTCCACACTGAGTCTATATCCACTCCACACTGAGTCTATACCCGCTCCACACTGAGTCTTTACCCGCTCCACACTGAGTCTATACCTGCTCTATCCTGAGTCTATACCCGCTCCACACTGAGTCTTTACCCGCTCCACACTGAGCCTATAACTGCTCTATCCTGAGTCTATACCTGCTCCACACTGGGTCTATATCCACTCCAAACTAAGTCTATACCCGCTCCACACTAAGTCTATACCCGGTCCACACTGAGTCTATACCCGCTCCACACTGAGTCTATACCCGCTCCACACTGAGCCTATACCCGCTCTACACTGAGTCTATACCCGCTCCACACTGAGTCTATACCCGGTCCACATTGAGTCTATGTCCACTCCAAACTAAGTCTATACCCGCTCCACACTGAGTCTATACTAGGTCCACACTGAGTCTATACCCGCTCCACACTGAGTCTATACCCGCTCCACACTGAGTCTATACCCGCTCCACACTGAGTCTATATCCACTCCACACTGAGTCTATACCTGCTCCTCACTGAGCCTATACCTGCTCTATCCTGAGTCTATACCTGCTCCACACTGGGTCTATATTCACTCCAAACTAAGTCTATACCCGCTCCACACTGAGTCTATACCCGGTCCACACTGAGTCTATACCCGCTCCACACTGAATCTATACCCGCTCCACACTGAGTCTATACCCGCTCCACACTGAGTCTTTGCCCGCTCCACACTGAGTCTATACCCGCTCCACACTGAGTCTATACCCGGTCCACACTGAGTCTATGTCCACTCCAAACTAAGTCTATACCCGCTCCACACTGAGTCTATACTAGGTCCACACTGAGTCTTTGCCCGCTCCACACTGAGCCTATACCTGCTCTATCCTGAGTCTATACCCGCTCCACACTGAGTCTATACCCGCTCCACACTGAGTCTATACCCGGTCCACACTGAGTCTATACTAGGTCCACACTGAGTCTTTACCTGCTCCACACTGAGCCTATACCTGCTCTATCCTGAGTCTATACCCGCTCCACACTGAGTCTTTACCCGCTCCACACTGAGCCTATACCTGCTCTATCCTGAGTCTATACCTGCTCCACACTGGGTCTATATCCACTCCAAACTAAGTCTATACCCGCTCCACACTGAGTCTATACTAGGTCCACACTGAGTCTTTACCCGCTCTACACTGAGCCTATACCAGCTCTATCCTGAGTCTATACCAGCTCCACACTTAGTCTATACCCGCTCCACACTGAGTCTTTACCTGCTCTATCCTGAGTCTATATCCACTCCACACTGAGTCTTTACCCGCTCCACACTGAATCTATACCCGCTCCACACTGAGTTTTACCAGCTCCACACTGGGTCTATATCCACTCCACACTGAGCCTATACCAGCTCCACACTGAGTCTATACCCGCTCCCAATGAATCTATACCCGCTCCACACTGAGTCTATACCCGGTCCACACTGAGTCTATACCCGCTCCACACTGAGTCTATACCCGCTCCACACTGAGTCTATACCCGCTCCACACTGAGTCTTTACCTGCTCTATCCTGAGTCTATATCCACTCCACACTGAGTCTATACCCGCTCCACACTGAATCTATACCCGCTCCACACTGAGTTTTACCAGCTCCACACTGGGTCTATATCCACTCCACACTGAGCCTATACCAGCTCCACACTGAGTCTATACCCGCTCCACACTGAATCTATACCCGCTCCACACTGAGTCTATACCCGGTCCACACTGAGTCTATACCCGCTCCACACTGAGCCTATACCTGCTCTATCCTGAGTCTATACCAGCTCCACACTGAGTCTATACCCGCTCCACACTGAGTCTATACCCGGTCCACACTGAGTCTATACCTTCTCCACACTGAGTCTATACCTTCTCCACACTGAGTCTATACCAGATCCACACTGAGTCTATACCCGCTCCACACTGAGTCTATACCAGATCCATACTGAGTCTATACCCGCTCCACACTGAGCCTATACCAGATCCACACTGGGTCTATACCCGCTCCACACTGAGTCTATACCCGCTCCACACTGAATCTATACCAGCTCCACACTGAGTCTATACCCGCTCCACACTGAGTCTATACCCGCTCCACACTGAGTCTTTACCTGCTCTATCCTGAGTCTATATCCACTCCACACTGAGTCTATACCCGCTCCACACTGAATCTATACCCGCTCCACACTGAGTTTTACCAGCTCCACACTGGGTCTATATCCACTCCACACTGAGCCTATACCAGCTCCACACTGAGTCTATACCAGCTCCACACTGAATCTATACCCGCTCCACACTGAGTCTATACCCGGTCCACACTGAGTCTATACCCGCTCCACACTGAGCCTATACCTGCTCTATCCTGAGTCTATACCAGCTCCACACTGAGTCTATACCCGCTCCACACTGAGTCTATACCCGGTCCACACTGAGTCTATACCTTCTCCACACTGAGTCTATACCTTCTCCACACTGAGTCTATACCAGATCCACACTGAGTCTATACCCGCTCCACACTGAGTCTATACCAGATCCACACTGAGTCTATACCCGCTCCACACTAAATCTATACCAGCTCCACACTGAGTCTATACACGCTCCACACTGAATCTATACCCGCTCCACACTGAATCTATACCCGCTCCACACTGAATCTATACCCGCTCCACACTGAGTTTTACCAGCTCCACAGTGAGCCTATTCCAGCTCCACACTGTAAAACATACACACTCCGCTCCACTTTCATACCCTGGGTTACAACCCCACTCAAAGCTGTGCGATGTGATCTTAATCCAGCTAATCATATAGTTTTATCACGACGGTTATCGATAAATTGCGGCCAACTACAGATAGCCTTTCAAACTGCAGTTGGCTTTAGCTTTTACCGTTCTTAGATTATTGAGTTGAAATGGAAAGGTTCTTTCCTGTCAAACGCAGACAAAAGTACTTGACGACCTGTATGCAGACAGAAGTACTTGATGACCTGTATGCGGACAGAAGTACTTGACGACCTGTATGCAGACAGAAGTACTTGACGACCTGTATGCAGACAGAAGTACTTAACACCTGTATGCAGACAGAAGTACTTGACGACCTGTATGCAGACAGAAGTACTTGACGACCTGTATGCTGGGGAAGATGTTTTCTTATCTATGAAAATTGGGGATGACAAGTTTATGAATCTTAATATTGTAGATTCACCTTTCAAGCGCTGTCATTGGTTGTCTATTTATAGTTAAATCCTAGGTCAAAGGTCCCATATCGCAGTTTGAGCGGGGTTGTAACCCAGGGTATGAAAGTGGAGTTGAGCTAATAAGTTTTACCTTGGGATAGGATGGCAAGGCAGGTTTTACAGGATCTCTGTTGCATTAGATCACAATTCACAATTACACAAAAGAACTTTTCAATTAATTACCAATGAACTAGAACCCTGATAAGAGTAGTAGAAGCCAAAGTTGACATTTTCTTCTTCAAATAAACAGCCGAGAACCCCTCACATTTCTCTATTCATTCGTACAACTCTGTTATCTGTAAAGTAACCAAAACCACAGGTTTCACAGATAGGTGTCATAACACATACATACACAAGAGTTTCAAATGGAAAGCAATACCCAGCAGCGAAAACAGTGATGATTTGCAGGAAAGTATGAGAGGAATTTGAGATGGTGGAGCAAGGCGGCTAGCTGTGTGCAGTCTGAGGGATTCTTTTGGAGGACTGGTTGGAAGGACAGAATTAACTTCAAAGCCACACACACCAGGATACATCAACACACACACACACACACAAACACCAGGATACTACACCACACACCAAGATACAACACCACACACACACACAAACACCAGGATACAACACCACACACACACACCAGGATACAACACCACACACACCAGGATACAACACCACACACACCAGGATACAACACCACACACACCAGGATACAACACCACACACACACCAGGATAAAACACCACACACACCAGGATACAACACCACACACACACCAGGATACAACACCATACACACCAGGATACAACACCACACACACCAGGATACAACACCACACACACACCAGGATAAAACACCACACACACCAGGATACAACACCACACACACACCAGGATAAAACACCACACACACCAGGATACAACACCACACACACCAGGATACAACACCACACACACCAGGATACAACACCACACACACCAGGATACAACACCACACACACACCAGGATACTACACCACACACACCAAGATACAACACCCCCCACACACACACCAGGAAACAACACCACACACACCAAGATACAATACCACACAAACACCAGGATACTACACCACATACACCAAGATACAACACCACACAAACACCAGGATACTACACCACATACACCAAGATACAACACCACACACATACACACACACCAGGATACAACACCAGGATACTACACCACACACACCAAGATACAATACCACACAAACACCAGGATACTACACCACATACACCAGGATACAACACCACACAAACACCAGGATACTACACCACATACACCAAGATACAACACCAGGATACTACACCACACACACCAGGATACAACACCACACACACACCAGGATACAACACCACACACACCAGGATACAACACCACACACACCAGGATACAACACCACACACACACCAGGATACAACACCACACACACCAGGATACTACACCACACACACCAAGATACAATACCACACAAACACCAGGATACTACACCACATACACCAAGATACAACACCACACAAACACCAGGATACTACACCACATACACCAAGATACAACACCACACACATACACACACACCAGGATACAACACCAGGATACTACACCACACACACCAAGATACAATACCACACAAACACCAGGATACTACACCACATACACCAGGATACAACACCACACAAACACCAGGATACTACACCACATACACCAAGATACAACACCAGGATACTACACCACACACACACCAGGATACAACACCCCCCACACACCAAGATACAACACCCCCCACACACACACCAGGAAACAACACCACACACACCAAGATACAATACCACACAAACACCAGGATACAACACCCCCCACACACACACCAGGAAACAACACCACACACACCAGGATACAACACCACACACACACCAAGATACAACACCCCCCACACACACACCAGGAAACAACACCACACACACCAAGATACAATACCACACAAACACCAGGATACTACACCACATACACCAGGATACAACACCACACAAACACCAGGATACTACACCACATACACCAAGATACAACACCAGGATACTACACCACACACACCAGGATACAACACCACACACACACCAGGATACAACACCACACACACCAGGAAACAACACCACACACACACCAGGAACCAACACCACACACACACCAGGATACAACACCACACACACACACACCAGGATACAACACCACACACACCAGGGTAGAAAACCACACACACACACACCAGGAAACAACACCAAGATACAACACCACACACACACACACACACCAGGAAACAACACCACACACACCAAGATACAACACCACACAAACACCAGGATACTACACCACATACACCAGGATACAACACCACACAAACACCAGGATACTACACCACATACACCAAGATACAACACCACACACATACACACACACCAGGATACAACACCAGGATACTACACCACACACACCAGGATACAACACCACACACACACACACCAGGATTCAACACCACACACACCAGGATACAACACCACACACACACCAGGATACAACACCACACACACACACACCAGGATACAACACCACACACACCAGGATACAACACCACACACACACACACCAGGATACAACACCACACACACACCAGGATACAACACCACACACACACAAGGATACAACACCATACACACACACACACCAGGATACAACACAACACACTCACACCAGGATACAACACCACACACACCAGGGTACAACCTCACACACACCAGGATACAACACAACACACACACCAGGATACAACACCACACACACCAGGATACAACACAACACACTCACACCAGGATACAACACCACACACACGCCAGGATACAACACCACACACACACCAGGGAGAGAGGCAGGGCAAGAGGCAGATGTAATGAGCTCCATCCCTCTGCATACTATCCCCATTTGCAAGCAGGACTCTGAACCAATTACATAACATTACATAATAGTCTCTGCTGTCTCTCCTAGTACTAGGCTTGAAGCAAACATACAAACACCCTGCCACACCCACATCTGCGAAAGATTTTGACCAAATGAACAAACTTAAATCTATATGTTATAAAGATGTTATTCTAAAAATTTCAGCTTTTTGTATCAAATGGTTTCTTCGGAGAAGATGTTTAAAGGTTTTCAGGAAACTGCCTGGCACAGCCATATTTTAGGTGGTGACAGTACCAAATGTACAAACTAAGATCCTCTAGGTGCAAGGATGACGGACGCCGGACAGACGCCGGACGACGGCTCAAGCCATAAGCCTAATCTGGCCCATAATCTTTGTACATGTTAATGTCAACTTGAAATCACTCTCTTTCTACATGATAATGTCAACTCAATATCACTCTCTTTCTACATGTTAATGTCAACTCAATATCACACTCTTTCTACATGTTAATGTCAACTCAATATCACTCTCTTTCTTCATGTTAATGTCAACTCAATATCACACTCTTTCTACATGTTAATGTCAACTCAATATCACACTCTTTCTACATGTTAATGTCAACTCAATATCACTCTCTTTCTACATGTTAATGTCAACTCAATATCACTCTCTTTCTTCATGTTAATGTCAACTCAATATCACTCTCTTTCTACATGTTAATGTCAACACAATATCACACTCTTTCTACATGTTAATGTCAACTCAATATCACCCTCTTTCTACATGTTAATGTCAACTCAATATCACACTCTTTCTTCATGTTAATGTCAACTCAATATCACACTCTTTCTACATGATAATGTCAACTCAATATCACTCTCTTTCTACATGTTAATGTCAACTCAATATCACTCTCTTTCTACATGTTAATGTCAACTCAATATCACTCTCTTTCTACATGTTAATGTCAACTCAATATCACACTCTTTCTACATGATAATGTCAACTCAATATCACACTCTTTCTACATGTTAATGTCAACTCAATATCACTCTCTTTCTACATGATAATGTCAACTCAATATCACACTCTTTCTACATGTTAATGTCAACTCAATATCACACTCTTTCTACATGATAATGTCAACTCAATATCACTCTCTTTCTACATGTTAGTGTCAACTCAATATCACTATCTTTCTACATGATAATGTCAACTCAATATCACACTCTTTCTACATGATAATGGAAACTCAATATCACACTCTTTCTACATGTTAATGTCAACTCAATATCACTCTCTTTCTACATGTTAATGTCAACTCAATATCACACTCTTTCTACATGATAATGTCAACTCAATATCACACTCTTTCTACATGTTAATGTCAACTCAATATCACACTCTTTCTACATGTTAATGTCAACTCAATATCACTCTCTTTCTACATGTTAATGTCAACTCAATATCACACTCTTTCTACATGATAATGTCAACTCAATATCACTCTCTTTCTACATGATAATGTCAACTCAATATCACACTCTTTCTACATGTTAATGTCAACTCAATATCACACTCTTTCTACATGTTAATGTCAACTCAATATCACTCTCTTTCTACATGTTAATGTCAACTCAATATCACACTCTTTCTACATGATAATGTCAACTCAATATCACACTCTTTCTACATGTTAATGTCAACTCAATATCACACTCTTTCTACATGTTAATGTCAACTCAATATCACTCTCTTTCTACATGATAATGTCAACTCAATATCACACTCTTTCTACAAGATAATGTCAACTCAATATCACTCTCTTTCTACATGTTAATGTCAACTCAATATCACTCTCTTTCTACATGTTAATGTCAACTCAATATCACTCTCTTTCTACATGTTAATGTCAACTCAATATCACACTCTTTCTACATGTTAATGTCAACTCAATATCACACTCTTTCTACATGTTAATGTCAACTCAATATCACTCTCTTTCTACATGATAATGTCAACTCAATATCACACTCTTTCTTCATGTTAATGTCAACTCAATATCACACTCTTTCTACATGTTAATGTCAACTCAATATCACTCTCTTTCTACATGTTAATGTCAACTCAATACCACTCTCTTTCTACATGTTGATGTCAACTCAATATCACTCTCTTTCTACATGTTAATGTCAACTCAATATCACACTCTTTCTACATGTTAATGTCAACTCAATATCACTCTCTTTCTACATGTTAATGTCAACTCAATATCACTCTCTTTCTACATGTTAATGTCAACTCAATATCACTCTCTTTCTACATGTTGATGTCAACTCAATATCACACTCTTTCTACATGTTAATGTCAACTCAATATCACACTCTTTCTACATGTTAATGTCAACTCAATATCACACTCTTTCTACATGTTGATGTCAACTCAATATCACTCTCTTTCTACATGTTAATGTCAACTCAATATCACACTCTTTCTACATGATAATGTCAACTCAATATCACTCTCTTTCTACATGTTTATGTCAACTCAATATCACTCTCTTTCTACATGTTAATGTCAACTCAATATCACTCTCTTTCTACATGTTAATGTCAACTCAATATCACTCTCTTTCTTCATGTTAATGTCAACTCAATATCACACTCTTTCTACATGTTAATGTCAACTCAATATCACACTCTTTCTACATGTTGATGTCAAATCAATATCACACTCTTTCTACATGATAATGTCAACTCAATATCACTCTCTTTCTACATGTTGATGTCAACTCAATATCACTCTCTTTCTTCATGTTAATGTCAACTCAATATCACACTCTTTCTACATGTTAATGTCAACTCAATATCACACTCTTTCTACATGTTAATGTCAACTCAATATCACACTCTTTCTACATGTTAGTGTCAACTCAATATCACTATCTTTCTACATGTTAATGTCAACTCAATATCACACTCTTTCTACATGATAATGTCAACTCAATATCACACTCTTTCTACATGTTAATGTCAACTCAATATCACACTCTTTCTACATGTTAGTGTCAACTCAATATCACTATCTTTCTACATGTTAATGTCAACTCAATATCACTCTCTTTCTACATGATAATGCCAACTCAATATCACACTCTTTCTACATGTTAATGTCAACTCAATATCACACTCTTTCTACATGATAATGTCAACTCAATATCACTCTCTTTCTACATGTTAATGTCAACTCAATATCACTCTCTTTCTACATGTTAATGTCAACTCAATATCACTCTCTTTCTACATGATAATGTCAACTCAATATCACACTCTTTCTACATGTTAATGTCAACTCAATATCACACTCTTTCTACATGATAATGTCAACTCAATATCACACTCTTTCTACATGTTAATGTCAACTCAATATCACACTCTTTCTACATGTTAGTGTCAACTCAATATCACTATCTTTCTACATGTAAATGTCAACTCAATATCACTCTCTTTCTACATGATAATGCCAACTCAATATCACACTCTTTCTACATGTTAATGTCAACTCAATATCACACTCTTTCTACATGATAATGTCAACTCAATATCACTCTCTTTCTACATGTTAATGTCAACTCAATATCACTCTCTTTCTACATGTTAATGTCAACTCAATATCACTCCCTTTCTACATGATAATGTCAACTCAATATCACACTCTTTCTACATGTTAATGTCAACTCAATATCACACTCTTTCTACATGATGATGTCAACTCAATATCACTCTCTTTCTACATGTTAATGTCAACTCAATATCACACTCTTTCTACATGTTAATGTCAACTCAATATCACTCTCTTTCTTCATGTTAATGTCAACTCAATATCACACTCTTTCTACATGTTAATGTCAACTCAATATCACACTCTTTCTACATGTTAATGTCAACTCAATATCACTCTCTTTCTACATGTTAATGTCAACTCAATATCACTCTCTTTCTACATGATAATGTCAACTCAATATCCCACTCTTTCTACATGTTAATGTCAACTCAATATCACACTCTTTCTACATGTTAATGTCAACTCAATATCACTCTCTTTCTACATGATAATGTCAACTCAATATCACACTCTTTCTACATGATAATGTCAACTCAATATCACTCTCTTTCTACATGTTAATGTCAACTCAATATCACACTCTTTCTACATGTTAATGTCAACTCAATATCACTCTCTTTCTACATGATAATGTCAACTCAATATCACTCTCTTTCTACATGATAATGTCAACTCAATATCACACTCTTTCTTCATGTTAATGTCAACTCAATATCACACTCTTTCTACATGTTAATGTCAACTCAATATCACTCTCTTTCTACATGATAATGGAAACTCAATATCACACTCTTTCTACATGTTTTTGTTGACTTGATGCCATACTCTTCTTCAGATATGTCATTCCAAAGTTATGTACACTTGAAATTCACTCTTTCTATAGATCGGACTACTTAATATCACTCTCTTCTACAAGAATGTTCATTTGATATCTGTGCGGCAGTTTTGTCAATATTTTACACCTTATCTGTGGACAACACACCAATCAATTGTGGAGAGCTAGTGAAGACAGATGAAGACAGGCCTAGACATGACTCGCTTGCTGACAACATATCTTCTAATTGAATGCAATGCTTGATCAATGAAGCAAAAAATATGAGGGTATGCTTGAGTGAGGCAGAAAATCAATAGCTGGATGTTCTGTATGAGAGAAATAGATTGACCAAGAAGTGAGAGATACTTGTAGGTGAAAAACAGTTTTGAGGAAGGTCATAGGTCAAAATAAAGCCTTTGGCTCTGTAAATCACCAGGCTTTGCATGATTATTGAAGGTTTAAGATTTACATATCTTCAGTCTCTATATATATCAAAGATGTTACTCTGAAAACGAGTGTAGAAGCGAGCCCAGACAGAAATATATTGTCTCAATATAATGCACATCCCTAGCCCTGACAAATCTTAGTCCTGAAATTGAGAGAGAGCACTCAGGAAGGTCAACACACAGGAGATTATACAATACGCCGACCCCTTGGCTCTGGTTACAGCCAAATTACGTAATAACCTCTGCCTTGCACTAAACACTGGCAGCACTGATCTAACTGTATAAGGCTTAGAGAGAACAGGCAATGTGATGAATCTCATGGTACATAGTACAATTTAGAATCACCTTGGCTAAATAATCTTTGCACGGTTCTAAGCCTTTTCATCTAAACATTCTGAACACAATAAGGTACCACTTCAAACAAAATTTTAGCTTTTGGGGTATATGGCACCGGTACCAACACACGGAGACTAACTGTTCAATGCTCACTCTGCTATGGCACCGGTACCAACACAAGGAGACTAACTGTTCAATGCTCACTCTGCTATGGCACCGGTACCAACACACGGAGACTAACTGTTCAATGCTCACTCTGCTATGGCACCGGTACCAACACAAGGAGACTAACTGTTCAATTCTCACTCTGCTATGGCACCGGTACCAACACAAGGAGACTAACTGTATAATGCTCACTCTGCTATGGCACCGGTACCAACACAAGGAGACTAACTGTTCAATTCTCACTCTGCTATGGCACCGGTACCAACACACAGAGACTAACTGTTCAATGCTCACTCTGCTATGGCACCGGTACCAACACAAGGAGACTAACTGTTCAATTCTCACTCTGCTATGGCACCGGTACCAACACACAGAGACTAACTGTTCAATGCTCACTCTGCTATGGCACCGGTACCAACACACGGAGACTAACTGTTCAATGCTCACTCTGCTATGGCACCGGTACCAACACAAGGAGACTAACTGTTCAATGCTCACTCTGCTATGGCACCGGTACCAACACAAGGAGACTAACTGTTCAATGCTCACTCTGCTATGGCACCGGTACCAACACACAGAGTTTAACTGTTCAATGCTCACTCTGCTATGGCACCGGTACCAACACACGGAGACTAACTGTTCAATGCTCACTCTGCTATGGCACCGGTACCAACACAAGGAGACTAACTGTTCAATGCTCACTCTGCTATGGCACCGGTACCAACACACGGAGACTAACTGTTCAATGCTCACTCTGCTATGGCACCGGTACCAACACAAGGAGACTAACTGTTCAATGCTCACTCTGCTATGGCACCGGTACCAACACAAGGAGACTAACTGTTCAATGCTCACTCTGCTATGGCACCGGTACCAACACACAGAGTTTAACTGTTCAATGCTCACTCTGCTATGGCACCGGTACCAACACAAGGAGACTAACTGTTCAATGCTCACTCTGCTATGGCACCGGTACCAACACACGGAGACAAACTGTATAATGCTCACTCTGCTATGGCACCGGTACCAACACAAGGAGACTAACTGTTCAATGCTCACTCTGCTATGGCACCGGTACCAACACACGGAGACTAACTGTTCAATGCTCACTCTGCTATGGCACCAGTACCAACACAAGGAGACTAACTGTTCAATGTTCACTCTGCTATGGCACCGGTACCAACACAAGGAGACTAACTGTTCAATGCTCACTCTGCTATGGCACCGGTACCAACACAAGGAGACTAACTGTTCAATGTTCACTCTGCTATGGCACCGGTACCAACACACAGAGACTAACTGTTCAATGCTCACTCTGCTATGGCACCGGTACCAACACAAGGAGACTAACTGTTCAATGCTCACTCTGCTATGGCACCGGTACCAACACAAGGAGACTAACTGTTCAATGTTCACTCTGCTATGGCTATGGTACCAACACAAGGAGACTAACTGTTCAATGCTCACTCTGCTATGGCACCGGTACCAACACAAGGAGACTAACTGTTCAATGTTCACTCTGCTATGGCACCGGTACCAACACAAGGAGACTAACTGTTCAATGCTAACTCTGCTATGGCACCGGTACCAACACACGGAGACTAACTGTTCAATGCTCACTCTGCTATGGCACCGGTACCAACACAAGGAGACTAACTGTTCAATGTTCACTCTGCTATGGCTATGGTACCAACACAAGGAGACTAACTGTTCAATGCTCACTCTGCTATGGCACCGGTACCAACACAAGGAGACTAACTGTTCAATGTTCACTCTGCTATGGCACCGGTACCAACACAAGGAGACTAACTGTTCAATGTTCACTCTGCTATGGCACCGGTACCAACACAAGGAGACTAACTGTTCAATGCTCACTCTGCTATGGCACCGGTACCAACACACGGAGACTAACTGTTCAATGTTCACTCTGCTATGGCACCGGTAGCAACACAAGGAGACTAACTGTTCAATGTTCACTCTGCTATGGCACGGGTACCAACACAAGGAGACTAACTGTTCAATGCTCACTCTGCTATGGCACCGGTACCAACACACAGAGACTAACTGTTCAATGCTCACTCTGCTATGGCACCGGTACCAACACACGGAGACTAACTGTTCAATGCTCACTCTGCTATGGCACCGGTACCAACACACGGAGACTAACTGTTCAATGTTCACTCTGCTATGGCACCGGTACCAACACAAGGAGACTAACTGTTCAATGTTCCCTCTGCTATGGCACCGGTACCAACACAAGGAGACTAACTGTTCAATGCTCACTCTGCTATGGCACCGGTACCAACACAAGGAGACTAACTGTTCAATGCTCACTCTGCTATGGCACCGGTACCAACACACAGAGACTAACTGTTCAATGTTCCCTCTGCTATGGCACCGGTACCAACACAAGGAGACTAACTGTTCAATGCTCACTCTGCTATGGCACCGGTACCAACACAAGGAGACTAACTGTTCAATGCTCACTCTGCTATGGCACCGGTACCAACACACAGAGACTAACTGTTCAATGCTCACTCTGCTATGGCACCGGTACCAACACAAGGAGACTAACTGTTCAATGCTCACTCTGCTATGGCACCGGTACCAACACACAGAGACTAACTGTTCAATGCTCACTCTGCTATGGCACCGGTACCAACACAAGGAGACTAACTGTTCAATGCTCACTCTGCTATGGCACCGGTACCAACACAAGGAGACTAACTGTTCAATGTTCACTATGCTATGGCACCGGTACCAACACAAGGAGACTAACTGTTCAATGTTCACTCTGCTATGGCACCGGTACCAACACAAGGATACTAACTGTTCAATTCTCACTCTGCTATGGCACCGGTACCAACACACGGAGACTAACTGTTCAATGTTCCCTCTGCTATGGCACGGGTAGCAACACACGGAGACTAACTGTTCAATGCTCACTCTGCTATGGCACCGGTACCAACACACGGAGACTAACTGTTCAATGCTCACTCTGCTATGGCAACGGTACCAACACAAGGAGACTAACTGTTCAAAGCTCACTCTGCTATGGCACCGGTACCAACACACAGAGACTAACTGTTCAATGTTCACTCTGCTATGGCACCGGTACCAACACACGGAGACTAACTGTTCAATGTTCCCTCTGCTATGGCACCGGTACCAACACAAGGAGACTAACTGTTCAATGTTCACTATGCTATGGCACCGGTACCAACACAAGGAGACTAACTGTTCAATGTTCACTCTGCTATGGCACCGGTACCAACACAAGGAGACTACCTGTTCAATTCTCACTCTGCTATGGCACCAGTACCAACACACGGAGACTAACTGTTCAATGTTCCCTCTGCTATGGCACGGGTAGCAACACAAGGAGACTAACTGTTCAATGCTCACTCTGCTATGGCACCGGTACCAACACAAGGAGACTAACTGTTCAATGCTCACTCTGCTATGGCACCGGTAGCAACACAAGGAGACTAACTGTTCAATGTTCCCTCTGCTATGGCACGGGTACCAACACACGGAGACTAACTGTTCAATGCTCACTCTGCTATGGCACCGGTACCAACACAAGGAGACTAACTGTTCAATGTTCACTCTGCTATGGCACCGGTACCAACACACAGAGACTAACTGTTCAATGCTCACTCTGCTATGGCACCGGTACCAACACAAGGAGACTAACTGTTCAATGCTCACTCTGCTATGGCACCGGTACCAACACAAGGAGACTAACTGTTCAATGTTCACTCTGCTATGGCTATGGTACCAACACAAGGAGACTAACTGTTCAATGCTCACTCTGCTATGGCACCGGTACCAACACAAGGAGACTAACTGTTCAATGCTCACTCTGCTATGGCACCGGTACCAACACAAGGAGACTAACTGTTCAATGCTCAATCTGCTATGGCACCGGTACCAACACACAGAGACTAACTGTTCAATGCTCACTCTGCTATGGCACCGGTACCAACACAAGGAGACTAACTGTTCAATGCTCACTCTGCTATGGCACCGGTACCAACACACAGAGACTAACTGTTCAATGCTCACTCTGCTATGGCACCGGTACCAACACAAGGAGACTAACTGTTCAATGCTCACTCTGCTATGGCACCGGTACCAACACAAGGAGACTAACTGTTCAATGTTCACTATGCTATGGCACCGGTACCAACACAAGGAGACTAACTGTTCAATGTTCACTCTGCTATGGCACCGGTACCAACACAAGGAGACTAACTGTTCAATTCTCACTCTGCTATGGCACCGGTACCAACACACGGAGACTAACTGTTCAATGTTCCCTCTGCTATGGCACGGGTAGCAACACACGGAGACTAACTGTTCAATGCTCACTCTGCTATGGCACCGGTACCAACACACGGAGACTAACTGTTCAATGCTCACTCTGCTATGGCACCGGTACCAACACAAGGAGACTAACTGTTCAAAGCTCACTCTGCTATGGCACCGGTACCAACACACAGAGACTAACTGTTCAATGTTCACTCTGCTATGGCACCGGTACCAACACACGGAGACTAACTGTTCAATGTTCCCTCTGCTATGGCACCGGTACCAACACAAGGAGACTAACTGTTCAATGTTCACTATGCTATGGCACCGGTACCAACACAAGGAGACTAACTGTTCAATGTTCACTCTGCTATGGCACCGGTACCAACACAAGGAGACTAACTGTTCAATTCTCACTCTGCTATGGCACCGGTACCAACACACGGAGACTAACTGTTCAATGATCCCTCTGCTATGGCACGGGTAGCAACACAAGGAGACTAACTGTTCAATGCTCACTCTGCTATGGCACCGGTACCAACACAAGGAGACTAACTGTTCAATGCTCACTCTGCTATGGCACCGGTAGCAACACAAGGAGACTAACTGTTCAATGTTCCCTCTGCTATGGCACGGGTACCAACACACGGAGACTAACTGTTCAATGCTCACTCTGCTATGGCACCGGTACCAACACAAGGAGACTAACTGTTCAATGTTCACTCTGCTATGGCACCGGTACCAACACACAGAGACTAACTGTTCAATGCTCACTCTGCTATGGCACCGGTACCAACACAAGGAGACTAACTGTTCAATGCTCACTCTGCTATGGCACCGGTACCAACACAAGGAGACTAACTGTTCAATGTTCACTCTGCTATGGCTATGGTACCAACACAAGGAGACTAACTGTTCAATGCTCACTCTGCTATGGCACCGGTACCAACACAAGGAGACTAACTGTTCAATGTTCACTCTGCTATGGCACCGGTACCAACACAAGGAGACTAACTGTTCAATGCTCACTCTGCTATGGCACCGGTACCAACACACGGAGACTAACTGTTCAATGCTCACTCTGCTATGGCACCGGTACCAACACAAGGAGACTAACTGTTCAATGTTCACTCTGCTATGGCTATGGTACCAACACAAGGAGACTAACTGTTCAATGCTCACTCTGCTATGGCACCGGTACCAACACAAGGAGACTAACTGTTCAATGTTCACTCTGCTATGGCACCGGTACCAACACAAGGAGACTAACTGTTCAATGTTCACTCTGCTATGGCACCGGTACCAACACAAGGAGACTAACTGTTCAATGCTCACTCTGCTATGGCACCGGTACCAACACAAGGAGACTAACTGTTCAATGTTCACTCTGCTATGGCACTGGTACCAACACAAGGAGACTAACTGTTCAATGTTCACTCTGCTATGGCACCGGTACCAACACACGGAGACTAACTGTTCAATGTTCACTCTGCTATGGCACCGGTAGCAACACAAGGAGACTAACTGTTCAATGTTCACTCTGCTATGGCACGGGTACCAACACAAGGAGACTAACTGTTCAATGCTCACTCTGCTATGGCACCGGTACCAACACACAGAGACTAACTGTTCAATGCTCACTCTGCTATGGCACCGGTACCAACACACGGAGACTAACTGTTCAATGCTCACTCTGCTATGGCACCGGTACCAACACACGGAGACTAACTGTTCAATGTTCACTCTGCTATGGCACCGGTACCAACACAAGGAGACTAACTGTTCAATGTTCCCTCTGCTATGGCACCGGTACCAACACAAGGAGACTAACTGTTCAATGCTCACTCTGCTATGGCACCGGTACCAACACAAGGAGACTAACTGTTCAATGCTCACTCTGCTATGGCACCGGTACCAACACACAGAGACTAACTGTTCAATGTTCCCTCTGCTATGGCACCGGTACCAACACAAGGAGACTAACTGTTCAATGCTCACTCTGCTATGGCACCGGTACCAACACAAGGAGACTAACTGTTCAATGCTCACTCTGCTATGGCACCGGTACCAACACACAGAGACTAACTGTTCAATGCTCACTCTGCTATGGCACCGGTACCAACACAAGGAGACTAACTGTTCAATGCTCACTCTGCTATGGCACCGGTACCAACACACAGAGACTAACTGTTCAATGCTCACTCTGCTATGGCACCGGTACCAACACAAGGAGACTAACTGTTCAATGCTCACTCTGCTATGGCACCGGTACCAACACAAGGAGACTAACTGTTCAATGTTCACTATGCTATGGCACCGGTACCAACACAAGGAGACTAACTGTTCAATGTTCACTCTGCTATGGCACCGGTACCAACACAAGGAGACTAACTGTTCAATTCTCACTCTGCTATGGCACCGGTACCAACACACGGAGACTAACTGTTCAATGTTCCCTCTGCTATGGCACGGGTAGCAACACAAGGAGACTAACTGTTCAATGCTCACTCTGCTATGGCACCGGTACCAACACAAGGAGACTAACTGTTCAATGCTCACTCTGCTATGGCACCGGTACCAACACACGGAGACTAACTGTTCAATGTTCCCTCTGCTATGGCACGGGTAGCAACACACGGAGACTAACTGTTCAATGCTCACTCTGCTATGGCACCGGTACCAACACACGGAGACTAACTGTTCAATGCTCACTCTGCTATGGCACCGGTACCAACACAAGGAGACTAACTGTTCAAAGCTCACTCTGCTATGGCACCGGTACCAACACACAGAGACTAACTGTTCAATGCTCACTCTGCTATGGCACCGGTACCAACACACGGAGACTAACTGTTCAATGTTCCCTCTGCTATGGCACCGGTACCAACACAAGGAGACTAACTGTTCAATGTTCACTATGCTATGGCACCGGTACCAACACAAGGAGACTAACTGTTCAATGTTCACTCTGCTATGGCACCGGTACCAACACAAGGAGACTAACTGTTCAATTCTCACTCTGCTATGGCACCGGTACCAACACACGGAGACTAACTGTTCAATGTTCCCTCTGCTATGGCACGGGTAGCAACACAAGGAGACTAACTGTTCAATGCTCACTCTGCTATGGCACCGGTACCAACACAAGGAGACTAACTGTTCAATGCTCACTCTGCTATGGCACCGGTAGCAACACAAGGAGACTAACTGTTCAATGTTCCCTCTGCTATGGCACGGGTACCAACACACGGAGACTAACTGTTCAATGCTCACTCTGCTATGGCACCGGTACCAACACAAGGAGACTAACTGTTCAATGTTCCCTCTGCTATGGCACCGGTACCAACACAAGGAGACTAACTGTTCAATGTTCCCTCTGCTATGGCACCGGTACCAACACAAGGAGACTAACTGTTCAATGCTCACTCTGCTATGGCACGGGTACCAACACAAGGAGACTAACTGTTCAATGCTCACTCTGCTATGGCACCGGTACCAACACAAGGAGACTAACTGTTCAATTCTCACTCTGCTATGGCACCGGTACCAACACACGGAGACTAACTGTTCAATGCTCACTCTGCTATGGCACCGGTACCAACACAAGGAGACTAACTGTTCAATGCTCACTCTGCTATGGCACCGGTACCAACACAAGGAGACTAACTGTTCAATGTTCCCTCTGCTATGGCACCGGTACCAACACAAGGAGACTAACTGTTCAATGCTCACTCTGCTATGGCACCGGTACCAACACAAGGAGACTAACTGTTCAATGCTCACTCTGCTATGGCACCGGTACCAACACACGGAGACTAACTGTTCAATGTTCCCTCTGCTATGGCACCGGTACCAACACAAGGAGACTAACTGTTCAATGTTCCCTCTGCTATGGCACCGGTACCAACACACGGAGACTAACTGTTCAATGTTCACTCTGCTATGGCACGGGTACCAACACAAGGAGACTAACTGTTCAATGCTCACTCTGCTATGGCACGGGTAGCAACACAAGGAGACTAACTGTTCAATGCTCACTCTGCTATGGCACCGGTACCAACACAAGGAGACTAACTGTTCAATTCTCACTCTGCTATGGCACCGGTACCAACACACGGAGACTAACTGTTCAATGCTCACTCTGCTATGGCACGGGTAGCAACACAAGGAGACTAACTGTTCAATGCTCACTCTGCTATGGCACCGGTACCAACACAAGGAGACTAACTGTTCAATGCTCACTCTGCTATGGCACCGGTAGCAACACAAGGAGACTAACTGTTCAATGTTCCCTCTGCTATGGCACCGGTACCAACACAAGGAGACTAACTGTTCAATGCTCACTCTGCTATGGCACCGGTACCAACACACAGAGACTAACTGTTCAATGCTCCCTCTGCTATGGCACCGGTACCAACACAAGGAGACTAACTGTTCAATGCTCACTCTGCTATGGCACCGGTACCAACACACGGAGACTAACTGTTCAATGCTCACTCTGCTATGGCACCGGTACCAACACACGGAGACTAACTGTTCAATGTTCACTATGCTATGGCACCGGTACCAACACAAGGAGACTAACTGTTCAATGCTCACTCTGCTATGGCACCGGTAGCAACACAAGGAGACTAACTGTTCAATGTTCCCTCTGCTATGGCACCGGTACCAACACAAGGAGACTAACTGTTCAATGCTCACTCTGCTATGGCACCGGTAGCAACACAAGGAGACTAACTGTTCAATTCTCACTCTGCTATGGCACCGGTACCAACACAAGGAGACTAACTGTTCAATGCTCACTCTGCTATGGCACCGGTACCAACACACGGAGACTAACTGTTCAATGCTCACTCTGCTATGGCACCGGTACCAACACAAGGAGAATAACTGTTCAATGTTCACTCTGCTATGGCACCGGTACCAACACAAGGAGACTAACTGTTCAATGCTCACTCTGCTATGGCACCGGTACCAACACAAGGAGACTAACTGTTCAATGCTCACTCTGCTATGGCACCGGTACCAACACACGGAGACTAACTGTTCAATGCTCACTCTGCTATGGCACCGGTACCAACACACGGAGACTAACTGTTCAATGCTCACTCTGCTATGGCACCGGTACCAACACAAGGAGACTAACTGTTCAATGTTCACTCTGCTATGGCACCGGTACCAACACAAGGAGACTAACTGTTCAATGCTCACTCTGCTATGGCACCGGTACCAACACACGGAGACTAACTGTTCAATGCTCACTCTGCTATGGCACCGGTACCAACACACAGAGACTAACTGTTCAATGCTCACTCTGCTATGGCACCGGTACCAACACAAGGAGACTAACTGTTCAATGCTCACTCTGCTATGGCACCGGTACCAACACAAGGAGACTAACTGTTCAATTCTCACTCTGCTATGGCACCGGTACCAACACAAGGAGACTAACTGTTCAATTCTCACTCTGCTATGGCACCGGTACCAACACAAGGAGACTAACTGTTCAATTCTCACTCTGCTATGGCACCGGTACCAACACAAGGAGACTAACTGTTCAATTCTCACTCTGCTATGGCACCGGTACCAACACACGGAGACTAACTGTTCAATGTTCCCTCTGCTATGGCACGGGTACCAACACAAGGAGACTAACTGTTCAATGCTCACTCTGCTATGGCACCGGTAGCAACACAAGGAGACTAACTGTTCAATGCTCACTCTGCTATGGCACCGGTAGCAACACAAGGAGACTAACTGTTCAATGTTCCCTCTGCTATGGCACCGGTAGCAACACAAGGAGACTAACTGTTCAATGCTCACTCTGCTATGGCACCGGTACCAACACACGGAGACTAACTGTTCAATGTTCCCTCTGCTATGGCACGGGTAGCAACACAAGGAGACTAACTGTTCAATGTTCACTCTGCTATGGCACCGGTACCAACACAAGGAGACTAACTGTTCAATGCTCACTCTGCTATGGCACCGGTACCAACACACGGAGACTAACTGTTCAATGCTCACTCTGCTATGGCACCGGTACCAACACACGGAGACTAACTGTTCAATGCTCACTCTGCTATGGCACCGGTACCAACACAAGGTGACTAACTGTTCAATGCTCACTCTGCTATGGCACCGGTACCAACACACGGAGACTAACTGTTCAATGCTCACTCTGCTATGGCACCGGTACCAACACACGGAGACTAACTGTTCAATGCTCACTCTGCTATGGCACCGGTACCAACACACGGAGACTAACTGTTCAATGCTCACTCTGCTATGGCACCGGTACCAACACACGGAGACTAACTGTTCAATGCTCACTCTGCTATGGCACCGGTACCAACACACGGAGACTAACTGTTCAATGCTCACTCTGCTATGGCACCGGTACCACACACGGAGACTAACTGTTCAATGTTCACTCTGCTATGGCACCGGTAGCAACACAAGGAGACTAACTGTTCAATGCTCACTCTGCTATGGCTCTCTGGGAGAGGTCCTCCAAGTCCGATGCATCAAACAGATGGTTGTCCTGCAGCCCAAAGTGTGTCCTCAGGGAGGTCAGGAACACGTTTAGATTGTCCTGCAACAATACAATACACTTCAACAAAGAGTTTCAGGAGATAGATGGTGCAGTGTTTCTCTTAGGTCTATAGAAGTCAAAGTCTACTTCAAGTGCATGTTGGACACCTAATATAAGATTCCCAGATTTTGTGTCTAGTGTTTACAACTCTCTACTGCCTTGCTTCTGCTGGAGACAACTGTAGTTCATTTACTGGGTTATCTAGATAAACCATTGACCTGGAATCTTCCTTCTATGTTATCTTCAGCATACCTGACATACTGGGTCAATTTGGGATACATGTGTGCAAATAGTCAAGATGAAATCAATTTCAAAACAAAGTATCTAATTCAAAATCTCAGGTCTACCAAAGAAACTTCCCTCTGCACAGAGAAATCTAAAAAAAACTTACAATAATCTAGAAATATCAACTTCATAATACCTTGAAATATCAAGTTAGTAATACCTTGAAATGTCAACTTAGTAATACCTTGAAATATCAACTTAGTAATACCTTGAAATGTCAACTTAGTGATACCTTGAAATATCAACTTCGTAATACCTTGAATATCAACTTCTTAATACCTTGAAATATCAACTTAGTAAAACCTTGAAATATCAACTTTGTAATACTTTGAAATATCAACTTCATAATACCTTGAATATCAACTTCATAATACCTTGAAATATCAACTTCATAATACCTTGAATATCAACTTCATAATACCTTGAAATATCAACTTCATAATACCTTGAAATTTCAACTTAGTAATGCCTTGAAATTTCAACTTTGTAATACCTTGAAATATCAACTTCGTAATACCTTGAATATCAACTTCATAATACCTTGAAATATCAACTTCATAATACCTTGAATATCAACTTCATAATACCTTGAATATCAACTTCATAATACCTTGAAATATCAACTTTGTAATACCTTGAAATATCAACTTCATAATACCTTGAATATCAACTTCATAATACCTTGAAATATCAACTTCATAATACCTTGAATATCAACTTCATAATACCTTGAAATATCAACTTCATAATACCTTGAATATCAACTTCATAATACCTTGAAATATCAACTTCATAATACCTTGAATATCAACTTCATAATACCTTGAAATATCAACTTCATAATACCTTGAATATCAACTTCATAATACCTTGAATATCAACTTCATAATACCTTGAAATATCAACTTCATAATACCTTGAATATCAACTTCATAATACCTTGAATATCAACTTCATAATACCTTGAAATATCAACTTCATAATACCTTGAATATCAACTTCATAATACCTTGAATATCAACTTCATAATACCTTGAAATATCAACTTCATAATACCTTGAATATCAACTTCATAATACCTTGAAATATCAACTTCATAATACCTTGAATATCAACTTCATAATACCTTGAAATATCAACTTCATAATACCTTGAATATCAACTTCATAATACCTTGAAATATCAACTTCATAATACCTTGAATATCAACTTCATAATACCTTGAATATCAACTTCATAATACCTTGAAATATCAACTTCATAATACCTTGAATATCAACTTCATAATACCTTGAAATATCAACTTCATAATACCTTGAATATCAACTTCATAATACCTTGAATATCAACTTCATAATACCTTGAAATATCAACTTTGTAATACCTTGAAATATCAACTTCATAATACCTTGAATATCAACTTCATAATACCTTGAAATATCAACTTCATAATACCTTGAATATCAACTTCATAATACCTTGAAATATCAACTTCATAATACCTTGAATATCAACTTCATAATACCTTGAAATATCAACTTCATAATACCTTGAATATCAACTTCATAATACCTTGAAATATCAACTTTATAATACCTTGAATATCAACTTCATAATGCCTTGAATATCAACTTCATAATACCTTGAATATCAACTTCATAATACCTTGAAATATCAACTTTATAATACCTTGAATATCAACTTCATAATGCCTTGAATATCAACTTCATAATACCTTGAATATCAACTTCATAATACCTTGAAATATCAACTTTATAATACCTTGAATATCAACTTCATAATACCTTGAATATCAACTTCATAATGCCTTATACAAGATACTTTTATAAACCTGGACACATGAAACACTGTAACATATAATGTATCCAAACAAACTTGGATCTGGACTGGCCATGGGTTTTCAACCTGTCCTGAAAATCCTTTCTTGAGAATTCTGATTCTGTCTCACGTAAAAAATGTGTTTTTAAAGGTAAAAAGAAATGTTGTCATTCAGTTAATTAGAATGAACTATAAACCACACAAGTGAAAGCACAAGTGTGAAGACGTATGTTTGCAAGTAAGACACAGAACATGCTTGAAGTTAGGGAGGAAACTAATCCACATTTTGTATCTACACTTTCAGTGTGATAAACGATACAGCTTGGTGATAATGCATGATTGTTTGATAAACAAGACCAAAAGAACTAAGGCCATTTTTTTAATTTTATGGTTCACTGGAATATTTCATGTAAATTCAAAGATGGTGATCGAAAAAAAAAAAAAAAATTACCTTTGCACAATTATTTAATCATGATATCATAAAAGTGTCAGTCGGGAGGGTTAAAATAAGAAAAACCCTCGTATATCAAAATAAAACGATTTATTCACTTGGTGTCTTGATTTATTTATGAATAAACAGGTTAACATTCTGTTTTTGAAACTGAAAGCGGATTGGACAACAACCAATGTAAAAGATATAAACAAAGCATATGTTAAAATAACAGCATCTTAAACCATTTAAAAACTATGTTTTATTATTACAAAAGAATACTCAAAAAAATAGTTTTAATATGTACCACCCCAATTTGCAATCACATTAACTGAATTATTTCCCAACAATGTGGGAGACTATTATCTGTGCGAGTGGATGTCCCAGAAATAAAGACTACAGACGCCTCGTCTTCTTGTGATTTGGGCTTGCAGGTATTACAGAAAAATAAGCTTTAACACTTCTTAGAAACCTATCAGGGATTTTGTCTATTGTTTCGTAGGTATCTTGTTTTCTCGTAATAACCCCTCATTATTATTTCAGTCGGTATTTCTTCTGTTAATAACCACGTATGACGTTTTTATTGTGAAAGTAAGTTTTTTAAAAGACTTTAAATGAGACTTTTTTTCACAACTCAATTCATAACAATCATTATCAAAAGTAAACAAAGATAATTTTTTCAGAGTGTAGATGGCGGGAACCTTTAAACCGGACGCTCTACCTCCACGCTACCGAGGAAGCCGAAAGAACTGTGTGGATTTCCTCTATTCACAGTCACACTGTCTCTGCCTCAATATAACGCTAGTCCGGGAGACATACTCTTTATAATGCAGAATTTGGGAATCAAACATTATAAAATGTAAATTTTGACATTTGACAGTTGTAACAATTTTTTTTTAAAAACTACTCGATAAGCGCTTACATTTATGTTTTACGGTATCTAAGTTAGATAAAACACTCTACCTCGGTTATGCTTGGGATTGAAAACCTTGTTAAGAAAGCTTCGGGGAAGTAAGACCTCAAGCTGGTCTTACTTCCCGCTCAGCTTTCTTACCTCGGGTTTTACAATCCCAAGCATAAGCTCTGTATCGTGTTCCTACACATAACATGCCTCATAAATATAAATTGTGTATACATTGGATCACTTTCAACAGAAGTAGCCTTATGGCACCTCCTAGCTGGTATGGAGATGAACTAAGTAGAATGTAGGAAATCAGCTTTCAGTATGGTTTAGCATCACCAATGACCTGTGACCTCTGATCTGTAACCCTTGACCTCTGGGTGCTTGCTGTCCAACATTTATATGTTTGATATTAATAATGACAATATGAAAATAACCCCTTGAACAGCTTCTAACATGAAACTTTTTGAGTGCAGAAAATCTGCAGATGTAATATTCAGATGAAAGAATGAATGTCTAAATTGAATATATATGGGTAATAACTGAGCACTCTGCCTCACAAAGAGCCATCAAGGATGTTGATGAACATATCGGAAAATTGCCAAAAATCTATCTCCGTGAAATATACACACTTAATTTTTCACAGATTTGTATGACAAAAAAATAAGTAAAGGTGTTTTCCAGTCTAAATATAGATCAAGTCTATTATTTTCAAGCGCAAAGCATTGTGGTCTAGCTCACACACCGTATACAAAGGCACGAAAGAAAAATAAAGTTTATGAGCAATGAAAGAAATCAAAATATATAATTTTTGGCAGTTATTTATTTACCATTTCATTTAATTGTGTATTTGCTACAGATATTGGAATAAATGTTTTACCCTACTAGGTATTTTGCTTGAATTTTATAATCAATGAGAATATATTTGTCATAATTTGCTGGTCTTAGCTAAAAAAATCTACATTTAATAGGCAATAATATGTATGTTCTCAGGACATTTAGAATCAGTGTTTATAAACCAATCGTCACATTCAGTAATGTGTGGCAAGGGTAGCCTAACTTCAAATAGAAGCACGTGCAGCATGTGGGTTGCTTTGGCAACTTGCGCTAGAGATGAGCCTTCACGCTTCGTAAAGGCTAGTTGTTGTGTAGTACGTTTTATGCAATAAAGGGAATTCTGTTTATATGACGTCAGATATCCTTGGCACGCGGTACTCGAAGGTGAACCTATCTTTGAAACCAAATTTCATTACATTGTCTTGATATGAAAATTATTAATCACATGTCTTGTTGTAGATAAAGGATTTCTCTCGCGATTAACGTTATAAGTATACATTTCCACAAATAATTTTGTATTTGAAACACTAACATCCTTGATGTCTCTTTAATGCAAGCTCTTTGGATATGGCGATGTTTTGTTTGATTAAGTAAAAAGACTGTGGACTGACTTTTGGGTATGGTTGGCGACTTTATATGGTTAACGCAAATAGATAAAAGACCCACTTGTGTGTAGCATAATAGTCTAGTGGATGAATAATTTGGTCTTGTGAGGTGTATTAGTCTAGTGTGTGAATATTTAGTCTTGTGTGGTGTATTAGTGGGTGAATAATTGGTCTTGTGTGGTGTATTAGTCTAGTGGGTGAATATTTGGTCTTGTGTGGTTTATTAGTCTAGTGGGTGAATATTTGGTCTTATGTGGTGTATTAGTCTAGTGGGTGAATATTTGGTCTTGTGTGGTGTATTAGTCTAGTGGGTGAATATTTGGTCTTGTGTGGTGTATTAGTCTAGTGGGTAAATATTTGGTCTTGTGTGATGTTTTGGTCTAGCTGCGCATTTTTGGGTCCAGCAGATCTCTTTTAGGTCTGGTGGATGGGTCTGAGTGCGTTGTTCTTGGCTGCCCTGGACCTTAATGTCTGCAGTGCACAAGCAGCTACACAGACCTGTTGGGTGTTAACTTGGGTATTGAATTCATTCCCTACCTGCGCTGATTTACTTTGCTTACATTACAGGTGTAAACGAGATGTGTTGTGTGCTGATCAAACAGGCTGCCCTGCTCCCACTGTGAGGAGAGGCACAATTCATCAACATTCAACACCTACTCACTCTCTCATTCTTTGTCTCTGTCTCTCTCATTGGCCAAGGAAACAGTACACATGTTTAGGCCCGATGATCTACAAACTTATTTGCACTGTGAATCAAATTTGAGGGAGATGTCTATTCCCTGTGTGGACACAACAGTAACAGTTAGCGAACCAGTATGGTACAGAGAAGAACACACCAAGCCGTACAATCCACACAATCAATTACCGGTACATGTGATACTATCACTTTCAGTGGAGCGAAAAGCCATCTCCTCTCACCCCAGTATAATACTGTCTCTCTCAGCGTAGTGAGAAGGCATTCGCTCTCACCCCAGCATAACACTCTCTTTCAACGTAGTGAGACGACATCCACTCTCACCCCAGCATAACACTCTTTCAACGTAGTGAGAAGACATTCGCTCTCACCCCAGCATAACACTTTCTGTGCATAGTGAGAAGACTTCCGCTCTCACCCAAGCATAACACTCTCTCAGCGTAGTGAGAAGAAATGCGCTCTCACCCCAGCATAACACTCTCTCTCAGCATAGTGAGAAGACATCCGCTCTCATCCAAGCATAATACTGTTACTCTCAGCGTAGTGAGAAGACCCCCCCCCCCCCCCCCCCCCCCCACCCCAGCATAATACGGTCTCTCTCAGCGTAGTGAGAAGATATCCCCTCTCACTCATAAATGCGAGAAGTCATCTCCTCTCACCCCAACATAACCATTCATAAACACTCGGCATAGTTCTCGTTTCTAAACATAATTATTCATCTCTCTATTATACAATGCCATGTGTCACATTCAGACCAATCATTTATCTATATGAAGATATGAGGCTGATATAAACAGGAATGTCTTCTTGAATTTCGTTTCCACAAAAAATACACTGATATAAACACTCTCTTTAAGATTGCAAAAGTGGAATTAAAGTGGAACTGTTTTACATCAAAGCAATATAATGTATCTTGAAGACTGTCAAGAACGTAAAATGAGATATTTAAAAGTAGGAAAGTGAAATGAAAGGAATGTGGGAAGATGATGAGAATATTTGGGAGGTGTTGGTTGTGGCATTGCTCCAGAGGAGTAGCTGGATGTTGAGGCAACAACTAAGACCTTGCATCGCCATGCTTCAGATCAGCATAGCTCTTGTCAACAGCATCACTTTCAACTAAGCCAGGTAGTGGAACAACTTGAACACATTTCCTTAGCAAGCATATGGCAGGTGTGAATCGGTGTGAAACTTACAGGATATCTATCACTGAGGAGTGGGGAGGGACGGGGAGACTAGATGTCTACTGTCAATAAAGAGTGGGGATGGGAGAGGAGACAAGGTGTCTACTGTCACTGAGGACTGGGGAGGGGAGGGGAGATGAAAGCATGTGTCTACTGTCACTCAGGAATTGGGAGTAGAATGGAGACCAGGTGTCTACTGTCACTGAGGAGTGGGGAGGGGAGGGGAGACCAGGTGTCTACTGTCACTGAGGAGTGGGGAGGGGAGGGGAGACCAGGTGTCTACTGTCACTGATGAGTGGAGAGGGGAGGGGAGACCAGGTGTCTACTGTCACTGAGGAGTGGAGAGGGGAGGGGAGAACCAGGTGTCTACTGTCACTGAGGAGTGGGGAGGGGAGGGAAGACCAGGTGTCTACTGTCACTGATGAGTGGAGAGGGGAGGGGAGACCAGGTGTCTACTGTCACTGAGGAGTGGGGAGGGGAGGGAAGACCAGGTGTCTACTGTCACTGATGAGTGGGGAGGGGAGGGAAGACCAGGTGTCTACTGTCACTGATGAGTGGAGAGGGGAGGGGAGACCAGGTGTCTACTGTCACTGAGGAGTGGGGAGGGGAGGGGAGACCAGGTGTCTACTGTCACTGAGGAGTGGGGAGGGGAGGGGAGGGGAGGGGAGACCAGGTGTCTACTGTCACTGATGAGTGGAGAGGGGAGGGGAGACCAGGTGTCTACTGTCACTGATGAGTGGAGAGCGGAGGGGAGACCAGGTGTCTACTGTCACTGAGGAGTGGGGAGGGGAGGGGAGACCAGGTGTCTTCTGTCACTGATGAGTGGAGAGGGGAGGGGAGACCAGGTGTCTACTGTCGCTGAGGAGCGTAGCACAATTTAAACCAGATGTCACTTTGACCTGACACTAAACTTAACCCCAAAAACCCAACATCTTGCTCGTATTTTAGTGTATTTGAATGTAAGCTTGCATTAGTTATTGCAATGCTTGAATTGATCCAGGATCATTGCTGTGTTGACACAGTTGAAGGGCGGGTATAAGCTGTGCTATACAGTGAGCAGTTGTCAGGGCAGAATACATGGTGTAATGCATTGTAGATAACATCAACACTCTCACCTTATTTCATTTAACCCTGATAAACATTATTGTGTATACCTTCTCTTGACAACATCCCTTCTGTAATGGTGGGATTCAAACTCATGACCATAGGGTGAGACATGCATGCTCTACCACTTGAGCTAAAGGAATAACTCATTAGCTAAAGACAGTAGGAACACTTCTATCTCACTCTGCCATATACACCCCTCCACAAAGTGACTCGTCTCCCGAGTCAAGCTTTTTGGACTTACAAAGCACCTAAATTTAAAGTTTTTAGGGTGAAGGAGAATAAAGGAGTTGCCCCGGCCCACATTGAGTACAAAATGTCACACGCGTGATTTTGATAACAACTGCAGTTGGGACATTCTTGTGAGAACCATTAATATCTTGTTAGTCAAAGCAGGAGGACATGATAGGACACCCAGACATACGAAGTGGTGTTTCCCTGGAGCCCCACATGTCAGCACAGAATAGATTCAACAAATGAACATAATAATTCGAACTTAACACTGAGAAGAGAATTGTTAGCCACTTTCCTCGCTCTCTTTATGGACCTAGACAAATGGACAGATGGAGAAAGACAGATAGACAGGCTGACAGATGGAGGAATAGTTTAATATGGCAAGCTGACATATTGGACTGAGCCCATATCCATATTGAGAGAGGACACATACAGTGTGTGCACTCAGTTAGCTGACTGCTTCCTCACCTGATGGGACAATCCAATCTCTCTAATGGCAGCAAGTATCCCAAACACGACACAACACTTCACCAGTAGCCAGGCTAACAGTCCACTACTGAGTAGTGTACCTATACTTTCTCACTCTCCGTCCACAGGTAAATGAGATGACAGAACAAAGCGTCTCACCTCAACACTTTGATCACAGCTAACGATGTCTGTTACCTGCCGACCTGCCTATAGTCTGTTTCACAATACTTGCAGTTCTGTCAGGTGTGTATTGATTAAAACCTATCACACGCTGCACAGGTCAGGGCACCATTTCACTACAGTTTGTATCCTCCACTGCACAAGTTGGGTCACCATTTCACTACGGCTTGTATCCTCTACTACACAGTACAGGGCACCATTTCACTACGGCTTGTATCCTCCACTGCACAAGTCGGGTTACTATTTCACTACGGCTTGTATCCTCCACTGCACAAGTTGGGTCACTATTTCACTATGGCTTGTATCCTCCACTGCACAAGTCAGGTCACCATTTCACTACAGCTTGTATCCTCCACTGCACAAGTCAGGTCACCATTTCATTAGGCTTGTATCCTCCAATGCACAAGTCAAGTCACCATTTCACTACGGCTTGTATCCTCCACTGCACAGTACAGGGCACCATTTCACTACGGCTTGTATCCTCCACTGCACAGGTCAGTCACCATTTCACTACGCCTTGTATCCTCCACTGCAGAAGTAGGGTCACCATGTCACTAAAACTTGTGTCCTCCACTGCACAGGTCCGGTCACCAATTCACTACGGCTTGTATCCTCCACTGCACAGGTCCGGTCACCATTTCACTACTGCTTGTATCCTCCACTGCACAGGTCGGATCACCATTTCACTATGGCTTGTATCCTCCACTACACAGGTCGGGTCACCATTTCACTACGGCTTGTATCCTCCACTGCACAGGACGGGTCACCATTTCACTACGGCTTGTATCCTCCACTGCACGGTCTGGTCACCATTTCACTACACCTTGTATCCTCCACTGCACAGGTCAGTCACCATTTCACTACGGCTTGTATCCTCCACTGCAGAAGTAGGGTCACCATGTCACTAAAACTTGTGTCCTCCACTGCACAGGTCCGGTCACCAATTAACTACGGCTTGTATCCTCCACTGCACAGGTCCGGTCACCATTTCACTACGGCTTGTATCCTCTACTGCACAGGTCGGGTCACCATTTCACTACGGCTTGTATCCTCCACTACACAGGTCGGGTCACCATTTCACTACGGCTTGTATCCTCCACTACACAGGTCCGGTCACCATTTCACTACGGCTTGTATCCTCCACTGCACAGGTCCGGTCACCATTTCACTACGGCTTGTATCCTCCACTGCACAGGTCGGATCACCATTTCACTATGGCTTGTATCCTCCACTACACAGGTCGGGTCACTATTTCACTACGGCTTGTATCCTCTACTGCACAGGTCGGGTCACCATTTCACTACGGCTTGTATCCTCCACTGCACAGGTCTGGTCACCATTTCACTACGGCTTGTATCCTCCACTGCACAGGTCGGGTCACCATTTCACTACGGCTTGTATCCTCCACTGCACAGGTCCGGTCACCATTTCACTACGGCTTGTATCCTCCACTGCACAGGTCCGGTCACCATTTCACTACAGCTTGTGTCCTCCACTGCACAGGTCCGGTCACCATTTCACTACGGCTTGTATCCTCCACGGCACAAGTCGGGTCACCATTTCACTAAGACTTGTATCCTCCACTGCACAGGTCGGGTCATTATTTCTCTACAGCTTGTATCCTCCACTGCACAGGTCCGGTCACCATTTCACTACAGCTTGTATCCTCCACTGCACAAGTCGGGTCACCATTTCACTACGCCTTGTATCCTCCACTGCGCAGGTCAGGTCACCATTTCACTACAGCTTGTATCCTCCACTGCACAGGTCCGGTCACCATTTCACTACGGCTTGTATCCTCCACTGCACAAGTCGGGTCACCATTTCACTACGGCTTGTATCCTCTACTACACAGTACAGGGCACCATTTCACTACGGCTTGTATCCTCCACTGCACAAGTCGGGTTACTATTTCACTACGGCTTGTATCCTCCACTGCACAAGTTGGGTCACTATTTCACTATGGCTTGTATCCTCCACTGCACAAGTCAGGTCACCATTTCACTACAGCTTGTATCCTCCACTGCACAAGTCAGGTCACCATTTCATTAGGCTTGTATCCTCCAATGCACAAGTCGGGTCACCATTTCACTACGGCTTGTATCCTCCACTGCACAGGTCCGGTCACCATTTCACTAAGACTTGTATCCTCCCAGTGGCAAATCCAGGAATTTGAAGGGGGTTCCACTTTTGGGGAATAACAGTAGACCTCTTACATAATCCAAATCTGAAATGAGTTTGACAATAAAAGATAGACGTTTGTGCCTGGGTTGCAGTGACCCAAACTCCCATTTATTTGATAAATGTTAGTCAGATAACCGTGCATGATAGATTCAGACTCGACAAGCACTTTTTTCAAACTAATATTTGTTTACATGTGATCATGGAGACGAAACACTGTCATGGTCTGAAAATGAAATCTTGATCAAATACTTTCATGATTCATTCACACCTTTTTCCACAAATATCTGGTACCATTCCAGATAATGTAACATTTGTCAGTGCCAACTGCATTATATTTCTGTGAATGTAATGATATAGCACTTGTCACAAGGTTGTCAAAGGAAAATCATTTATATAGGCTGTCTCCGCCTGTTTGCTGACCCTTTTTCCTTAAATGTTTTATTTTATAAATATATTGTTCCATTCATGTGTTTTGAAAACAAAATACTGTTCGAATCGAAAAGTTACCAATTAATCTGTTAAGCTTTTCATCACGTTTGAGAGACTGTAGAAGATCAACTTGCCAATTCATCTGACAGGCCAAATAATACTATAACAACTTTATAATTAATCATTGTCATATAAAAATAAGTACAAAAATCAGAGCCATGCTAGGTTCTAATGTCAACAAGAAAGTGACATTTCATGTTGAATTATGATTTAGACCTGTCTTATGCCCCTATTTCCATACGGAGTTGCTTCGTAAATTATTCGTAAATAATTTGTGTAATTCGTACCAAGTTCATAAACAGTTTTTGGAAATTAGTGGTTGATAATTTTGATGATCTCATCCTGAATAACTTACGAATCATCTACAAATCATCTATGAGTCATTTACGAATATCCCGAATCCTATGAATATCTGTGTCAGGTAGACGAACTTACTGGACTACATCTAGGAGGCACACTACATGAGGGCTGTCGCTTTATTTATCAGGAACTATTATCTCATGAAGAGATTCCAAAACTTGACCAATATGACAAGGCACCAAACCAACTATAATAGAATACAGGAATTGACTACAGACTGCCCTGAACACCCAGCTAAAACACATTCAAAGAGCTGCTGACAACTAAAGGACACTCCCTCCGAGGGGGGCACTTTTTATAAAAGATGTTTAGTGGACATGTCATTCATGTTGTTTAAGCATGTGCATATGAGGAGGCATAATGTACAGCATTCCATCAACACAACACTGTTTTCAGGAACTGGACACCATCTCAGTGTGTGTATGAGGAGGCATATACAATACTGTTTTCAGGAACTGGACACCATCTCAGTGTGTGTATGAGGAGGCATAATGTACAGCATTCCATCAACACAACACTGTTTTCAGGAACTGGACACCATCTCAGTGTGTGTATGAGGAGGCATATACAATACTGTTTTCAGGAACTGGACACCATCTCAGTGTGCATATGAGGAGGCATAATGTACAGCATTCCATCAACACAACACTGTTTTCAGGAACTGGACACCATCTCAGTGTGTGTATGAGGAGGCATAATGTACAGCATTCCATCAACACAACACTGTTTTCAGGAACTGGACACCATCTCAGTGTGTGTATGAGGAGGCATATACAATACTGTTTTCAGGAACTGGACACCATCTCAGTGTGCATATGAGGAGGCATAATGTACAGCATTCCATCAACACAACACTGTTTTCAGGAACTGGACACCATCTCAGTGTGTGTATGAGGAGGCATATACAATACTGTTTTCAGGAACTGGACACCATCTCAGTGTGTGTATGAGGAGGCATAATGTACAGCATTCCATCAACACAATACTGTTTTCAGGAACTGGACACCATCTCAGTGTGTGTATGAGGAGGCATATACAATACTGTTTTCAGGAACTGGACACCATCTCAGTGTGCATATGAGGAGGCATAATGTACAGCATTCCATCAACACAACACTGTTTTCAGGAACTGGACACCATCTCAGTGTGTGTATGAGGAGGCATAATGTACAGCATTCCCTCAACACAACACTGTTTTAAAGGAACTGGACACCATCTCAGTGTGTGTATGAGGAGGCATAATGTACAGCATTCCATCAACACAACACTGTTTTCAGGAACTGGACACCATCTCAGTGTGTGTATGAGGAGGCATAATGTACAGCATTCCCTCAACACAACACTGTTTTCAGGAACTGGACACCATCTCAGTGTGTGTATGAGGAGGCATAATGTACAGCATTCCCTCAACACAACACTGTTTTCAGGAACTGGACACCATCTCAGTGTGTGTATGAGGAGGCATAATGTACAGCATTCCTTCAACACAACACTGTTTTCAGGAACTGGACACCATCTCAGTGTGTGTATGAGGAGGCATAATGTACAGCATTCCATCAACACAACACTGTTTTCAGGAACTGGACACCATCTCAGTGTGTGTATGAGGAGGCATAATGTACAGCATTCCCTCAACACAACACTGTTTTCAGGAACTGGACACCATGTCAGTGTGTGTATGAGGAGGCATAATGTACAGCATTCCCTCAACACAACACTGTTTTCAGGAACTGGACACCATCTCAGTGTGTGTATGAGGAGGCATAATGTACAGCATTCCCTCAACACAACACTGTTTTCAGGAACTGGACACCATCTCAGTGTGTGTATGAGGAGGCATAATGTACAGCATTCCATCAACACAATACTGTTTTCAGGAACTGGACACCATCTCAGTGTGTGTATGAGGAGGCATAATGTACAGCATTCCCTCAACACAACACTGTTTTCAGGAACTGGACACCATCTCAGTGTGTGTATGAGGAGGCATAATGTACAGCATTCCATCAACACAACACTGTTTTCAGGAACTGGACACCATCTCAGTGTGTGTATGAGGAGGCATAATGTACAGCATTCCCTCAACACAACACTGTTTTCAGGAACTGGACACCATCTCAGTGTGTGTATGAGGAGGCATAATGTACAGCATTCCATCAACACAACACTGTTTTCAGGAACTGGACACCATCTCAGTGTGTGTATGAGGAGGCATAATGTACAGCATTCCCTCAACACAACACTGTTTTCAGGAACTGGACACCATCTCAGTGTGTGTATGAGGAGGCATAATGTACAGCATTCCATCAACACAATACTGTTTTCAGGAACTGGACACCATCTCAGTGTGTGTATGAGGAGGCATATACAACACTGTTTTCAGGAACTGGACACCATCTCAGTGTGTGTATGAGGAGGCATATACAACACTGTTTTCAGGAACTGGACACCATCTCAGTGTGTGTATGAGGAGGCATAATGTACAGCATTCCATCAACACAATACTGTTTTCAGGAACTGGACACCATCTCAGTGTGTGTATGAGGAGGCATATACAACACTGTTTTCAGGAACTGGACACTATCTCAGTGTGTATATGTATGTGTGAAGAGTGAAAGGAAGGCGAGCTCTCTACATACTTGAATGTCTCTCGGGGATGCTCAGTTGATAACATGTATACCATACAGTGTGACAACAATTGAGATTGGCTCTGTAGTTCATCCATCCATGCATGATTTAGTAACTAAGTTAATTATTATGAATACCTAATTGTCATCAAAATTGATCACTGACCAAGTGCATTAGGCAAACAGGCATTGGCAGTAAAGCACAATTGAAAGGCTATGTAGAGAGGACTTAAAGTGCTATAGATGCACACATCTGCTTCCAGAGATCAGACAAACTAGCCATATACGCTGATGAGCTAAAACATCCAATCAATTAGAGGTGAAGTGCTTTATTTTTAGAATCTGTGAAGCATAGTTAAGTATTAACTATTTATAACTTTTTGTGGCGAGTAATAAAGAGCAACTGGTTGAGCAGGTTCAATAGAGAGAAGACAAACTGCACTGTACAGGTACCTCATGTCTCACTACACACATGGAGGCAAGCTCATACAGACAAACTGCACTGTACAGGTACCTCATGTCTCGCTACACACATGGAGACAAGCTCATACAGACAAACTGCACTGTACAGGTACCTCATGTCTCGCTACACACAGGGAGACAAGCTCATACAGACAAACTGCACTATACAGGTACCTCATGTCTCGCTACACACATGGAGACAAGCTCAAACAGACAAACTGCACTGTACAGGTACCTCATGTCTCACTACACACAGGGAGACAAGCTCATACAGACAAACTGCACTGTACAGGTACCTCATGTCTCACTACACACAGGGAGACAAGCTCATACAGACAAACTGCACTGTACAGGTACCTCATGTCTCACTACACACAGGGAGACAAGCTCATACAGACAAACTGCACTGTACAGGTACCTCATGTCTCACTACACACAGGGAGACAAGCTCATACAGACAAACTGCACTGTACAGGTACCTCATGTCTCACTACACACAGGGAGACAAGCTCATACAGACAAACTGCACTGTACAGGTACCTCATGTCTCACTACACACAGGGAGACAAGCTCATACAGACAAACTGCACTGTACAGGTACCTCATGTCTCACTACACACAGGGAGACAAGCTCATACAGACAAACTGCACTGTACAGGTACCTCATGTCTCACTACACACAGGGAGACAAGCTCATACAAAATGCACTGTACAGGTCCCTCATGTCTCACTACACACAGGGAGACAAGCTCATACAGACAAACTGCACTGTACAGGTACCTCATGTCTCACTACACACAGGGAGACAAGCTCATACAGACAAACTGCACTGTACAGGTACCTCATGTCTCGCTACACACAGGGAGACAAGCTCATACAGACAAACTGCACTGTACAGGTACCTCATGTCCCGCTACACACAGGGAGACAAGCTCATACAGACAAACTGCACTGTACAGGTACCTCATATGTCCCACTACACACAGGGAGACAAGCTCATACAGACAAACTGCACTGTACAGGTACCTCATATGTCCCACTACACACAGGGAGACAAGCTCATACAGACAAACTGCACTGTACAGGTACCTCATATGTCCCACTACACACAGGGAGACAAGCTCATACAGACAAACTGCACTGTACAGGTACCTCATATGTCCCACTACACACAGGGAGGCAAGCTCATACAGACAAACTACACTGTACAGGTACCTCATATGTCCCACTACACACATGGAGGTAAGCTCATACAGACAAACTGCACTGTACAGGTACCTCGTGTCTCGCTACACACATGGAGGCAAGCTCATACAGACAAACTGCACTGTACAGGTACCTCATGTCTCACTACACACAGGGAGACAAGCTCATACAGACAAACTGCACTGTACAGGTACCTCATGTCTCGCTACACACAGGGAGACAAGCTCATACAGACAAACTGCACTGTACAGGTACCTCATGTCTCGCTACACACAGGGAGACAAGCTCATACAGACAAACTGCACTGTACAGGTACCTCATGTCTCGCTACACACAGGGAGACAAGCTCATACAGACAAACTGCACTGTACAGGTACCTCATGTCTCGCTACACACAGGGAGACAAGCTCATACAGACAAACTGCACTGTACAGGTACCTCATGTCCCGCTACACACAGGGAGACAAGCTCATACAGACAAACTGCACTGTACAGGTACCTCATGTCTCGCTACACACAGGGAGACAAGCTCATACAGACAAACTGCACTGTACAGGTACCTCATGTCCCGCTACACACAGGGAGACAAGCTCATACAGACAAACTGCACTGTACAGGTACCTCATGTCTCGCTACACACAGGGAGACAAGCTCATACAGACAAACTGCACTGTACAGGTACCTCATGTTCCGCTACACACAAGGAGACAAGCTCATACAGACAAACTGCACTGTACAGGTACCTCATGTCTCGCTACACACAGGGAGACAAGCTCATACAGACAAACTGCACTGTACAGGTACCTCATGTTCCGCTACACACAGGGAGACAAGCTCATACAGACTAACTGCACTGTACAGGTACCTCATGTTCCGCTACTCACAAGGAGACAAGCTCATACAGACTAACTGCACTGTACAGGTACCTCATGTCCCGCTACACACAGGGAGACAAGCTCATACAGACAAACTGCACTGTACAGGTACCTCATGTCTCGCTACACACAGGGAGACAAGCTCATACAGACAAACTGCACTGTACAGGTACCTCATGTCCTGCTACACACAGGAGACAAACTCATACAGACAAACTGCACTGTACAGGTACCTCACGTCCCGCTACACACAAGGAAGCAAACTCATACAGACAAACTGCACTGTACAGGTACCTCATGTCCCGCTACACACAGGGAGACAAGCTCATACAGACAAACTGCACTGTACAGGTACCTCATGTCTCGCTACACACAGGGAGACAAGCTCATACAGACTAACTGCACTGTACAGGTACCTCATGTCTCGCTACACACAGGGAGACAAGCTCATACAGACAAACTGCACTGTACAGGTACCTCATGTCTCGCTACACACAGGGAGACAAGCTCATACAGACAAACTGCACTGTACAGGTACCTCATGTCTCGCTACACACAGGGAGACAAGCTCATACAGACAAACTGCACTGTACAGGTACCTCATGTCCCGCTACACACAGGGAGACAAGCTCATACAGACAAACTGCACTGTACAGGTACCTCATGTCTCGCTACACACAGGGAGACAAGCTCATACAGACAAACTGCACTGTACAGGTACCTCATGTCCCGCTACACACAGGGAGACAAGCTCATACAGACAAACTGCACTGTACAGGTACCTCATGTCTCGCTACACACAGGGAGACAAGCTCATACAGACAAACTGCACTGTACAGGTACCTCATGTCTCGCTACACACAGGGACACAAGCTCATACAGACAAACTGCACTGTACAGGTACCTCATGTCTCGCTACACACAGGGAGACAAGCTCATACAGACAAACTGCACTGTACAGGTACCTCATGTCTCGCTACACACAGGGAGACAAGCTCATACAGACAAACTGCACTGTACAGGTACCTCATGTCTCGCTACACACAGGGAGACAAGCTCATACAGACAAACTGCACTGTACAGGTACCTCATGTCTCGCTACACACAGGGAGACAAGCTCATACAGACAAACTGCACTGTACAGGTACCTCATGTCTCACTACACACAGGGAGACAAGCTCATACAGACAAACTGCACTGTACAGGTACCTCATGTCTCGCTACACACAGGGAGACAAGCTCATACAGACAAACTGCACTGTACAGGTACCTCATGTCTCGCTACACACAGGGAGACAAGCTCATACAGACAAACTGCACTATACAGGTACCTCATGTCTCGCTACACACATGGAGACAAGCTCAAACAGACAAACTGCACTGTACAGGTACCTCATGTCTCACTACACACAGGGAGACAAGCTCATACAGACAAACTGCACTGTACAGGTACCTCATGTCTCACTACACACAGGGAGACAAGCTCATACAGACAAACTGCACTGTACAGGTACCTCATGTCTCACTACACACAGGGAGACAAGCTCATACAGACAAACTGCACTGTACAGGTACCTCATGTCTCACTACACACAGGGAGACAAGCTCATACAGACAAACTGCACTGTACAGGTACCTCATGTCTCACTACACACAGGGAGACAAGCTCATACAGACAAACTGCACTGTACAGGTACCTCATGTCTCACTACACACAGGGAGACAAGCTCATACAGACAAACTGCACTGTACAGGTACCTCATGTCTCACTACACACAGGGAGACAAGCTCATACAGACAAACTGCACTGTACAGGTACCTCATGTCTCGCTACACACAGGGAGACAAGCTCATACAAAATGCACTGTACAGGTCCCTCATGTCTCACTACACACAGGGAGACAAGCTCATACAGACAAACTGCACTGTACAGGTACCTCATGTCTCACTACACACAGGGAGACAAGCTCATACAGACAAACTGCACTGTACAGGTACCTCATGTCTCGCTACACACAGGGAGACAAGCTCATACAGACAAACTGCACTGTACAGGTACCTCATGTCCCGCTACACACAGGGAGACAAGCTCATACAGACAAACTGCACTGTACAGGTACCTCATATGTCCCACTACACACAGGGAGACAAGCTCATACAGACAAACTGCACTGTACAGGTACCTCATATGTCCCACTACACACAGGGAGACAAGCTCATACAGACAAACTGCACTGTACAGGTACCTCATATGTCCCACTACACACAGGGAGACAAGCTCATACAGACAAACTGCACTGTACAGGTACCTCATATGTCCCACTACACACAGGGAGGCAAGCTCATACAGACAAACTACACTGTACAGGTACCTCATATGTCCCACTACACACATGGAGGTAAGCTCATACAGACAAACTGCACTGTACAGGTACCTCGTGTCTCGCTACACACATGGAGGCAAGCTCATACAGACAAACTGCACTGTACAGGTACCTCATGTCTCACTACACACAGGGAGACAAGCTCATACAGACAAACTGCACTGTACAGGTACCTCATGTCTCGCTACACACAGGGAGACAAGCTCATACAGACAAACTGCACTGTACAGGTACCTCATGTCTCGCTACACACAGGGAGACAAGCTCATACAGACAAACTGCACTGTACAGGTACCTCATGTCTCGCTACACACAGGGAGACAAGCTCATACAGACAAACTGCACTGTACAGGTACCTCATGTCTCGCTACACACAGGGAGACAAGCTCATACAGACAAACTGCACTGTACAGGTACCTCATGTCCCGCTACACACAGGGAGACAAGCTCATACAGACAAACTGCACTGTACAGGTACCTCATGTCTCGCTACACACAGGGAGACAAGCTCATACAGACAAACTGCACTGTACAGGTACCTCATGTCCCGCTACACACAGGGAGACAAGCTCATACAGACAAACTGCACTGTACAGGTACCTCATGTCTCGCTACACACAGGGAGACAAGCTCATACAGACAAACTGCACTGTACAGGTACCTCATGTTCCGCTACACACAAGGAGACAAGCTCATACAGACAAACTGCACTGTACAGGTACCTCATGTCTCGCTACACACAGGGAGACAAGCTCATACAGACAAACTGCACTGTACAGGTACCTCATGTTCCGCTACACACAGGGAGACAAGCTCATACAGACTAACTGCACTGTACAGGTACCTCATGTTCCGCTACTCACAAGGAGACAAGCTCATACAGACTAACTGCACTGTACAGGTACCTCATGTCCCGCTACACACAGGGAGACAAGCTCATACAGACAAACTGCACTGTACAGGTACCTCATGTCTCGCTACACACAGGGAGACAAGCTCATACAGACAAACTGCACTGTACAGGTACCTCATGTCCTGCTACACACAGGAGACAAACTCATACAGACAAACTGCACTGTACAGGTACCTCACGTCCCGCTACACACAAGGAAGCAAACTCATACAGACAAACTGCACTGTACAGGTACCTCATGTCCCGCTACACACAGGGAGACAAGCTCATACAGACAAACTGCACTGTACAGGTACCTCATGTCTCGCTACACACAGGGAGACAAGCTCATACAGACTAACTGCACTGTACAGGTACCTCATGTCTCGCTACACACAGGGAGACAAGCTCATACAGACAAACTGCACTGTACAGGTACCTCATGTCTCGCTACACACAGGGAGACAAGCTCATACAGACAAACTGCACTGTACAGGTACCTCATGTCTCGCTACACACAGGGAGACAAGCTCATACAGACAAACTGCACTGTACAGGTACCTCATGTCCCGCTACACACAGGGAGACAAGCTCATACAGACAAACTGCACTGTACAGGTACCTCATGTCTCGCTACACACAGGGAGACAAGCTCATACAGACAAACTGCACTGTACAGGTACCTCATGTCCCGCTACACACAGGGAGACAAGCTCATACAGACAAACTGCACTGTACAGGTACCTCATGTCTCGCTACACACAGGGAGACAAGCTCATACAGACAAACTGCACTGTACAGGTACCTCATGTCTCGCTACACACAGGGAGACAAGCTCATACAGACAAACTGCACTGTACAGGTACCTCATGTCTCGCTACACACAGGGAGACAAGCTCATACAGACAAACTGCACTGTACAGGTACCTCATGTCTCGCTACACACAGGGAGACAAGCTCATACAGACAAACTGCACTGTACAGGTACCTCATGTCTCGCTACACACAGGGAGACAAGCTCATACAGACAAACTGCACTGTACAGGTACCTCATGTCTCGCTACACACAGGGAGACAAGCTCATACAGACAAACTGCACTGTACAGGTACCTCATGTCTCGCTACACACAGGGAGACAAGCTCATACAGACAAACTGCACTGTACAGGTACCTCATGTCTCGCTACACACAGGGAGACAAGCTCATACAGACAAACTGCACTGTACAGGTACCTCATGTCTCGCTACACACAGGGAGACAAGCTCATACAGACAAACTGCACTGTACAGGTACCTCATGTCTCGCTACACACAGGGAGACAAGCTCATACAGACAAACTGCACTGTACAGGTACCTCATGTCTCGCTACACACAGGGAGACAAGCTCATACAGACAAACTGCACTGTACAGGTACCTCATGTCTCCGCTACACACAGGGAGACAAGCTCATACAGACAAACTGCACTGTACAGGTACCTCATGTCTCGCTACACACAGGGAGACAAGCTCATACAGACAAACTGCACTGTACAGGTACCTCATGTCTCGCTACACACAGGGAGACAAGCTCATACAGACAAACTGCACTGTACAGGTACCTCATGTCTCGCTACACACAGGGAGACAAGCTCATACAGACAAACTGCACTGTACAGGTACCTCATGTCTCGCTACACACAGGGAGACAAGCTCATACAGACAAACTGCACTGTACAGGTACCTCATGTCTCGCTACACACAGGGAGACAAGCTCATACAGACAAACTGCACTGTACAGGTACCTCATGTCTCGCTACACACAGGGAGACAAGCTCATACAGACAAACTGCACTGTACAGGTACCTCATGTCTCGCTACACACAGGGAGACAAGCTCATACAGACAAACTGCACTGTACAGGTACCTCATGTCTCGCTACACACAGGGAGACAAGCTCATACAGACAAACTGCACTGTACAGGTACCTCATGTCTCGCTACACACAGGGAGACAAGCTCATACAGACAAACTGCACTGTACAGGTACCTCATGTCTCGCTACACACAGGGAGACAAGCTCATACAGACAAACTGCACTGTACAGGTACCTCATGTCTCGCTACACACAGGGAGACAAGCTCATACAGACAAACTGCACTGTACAGGTACCTCATGTCTCGCTACACACAGGGAGACAAGCTCATACAGACAAACTGCACTGTACAGGTACCTCATGTCTCGCTACACACAGGGAGACAAGCTCATACAGACAAACTGCACTGTACAGGTACCTCATGTCTCGCTACACACAGGGAGACAAGCTCATACAGACAAACTGCACTGTACAGGTACCTCATGTCTCGCTACACACAGGGAGACAAGCTCATACAGACAAACTGCACTGTACAGGTACCTCATGTCTCGCTACACACAGGGAGACAAGCTCATACAGACAAACTGCACTGTACAGGTACCTCATGTCTCGCTACACACAGGGAGACAAGCTCATACAGACAAACTGCACTGTACAGGTACCTCATGTCTCGCTACACACAGGGAGACAAGCTCATACAGACAAACTGCACTGTACAGGTACCTCATGTCTCGCTACACACAGGGAGACAAGCTCATACAGACAAACTGCACTGTACAGGTACCTCATGTCTCGCTACACACAGGGAGACAAGCTCATACAGACAAACTGCACTGTACAGGTACCTCATGTCTCGCTACACACAGGGAGACAAGCTCATACAGACAAACTGCACTGTACAGGTACCTCATGTCTCGCTACACACAGGGAGACAAGCTCATACAGACAAACTGCACTGTACAGGTACCTCATGTCTCGCTACACACAGGGAGACAAGCTCATACAGACAAACTGCACTGTACAGGTACCTCATGTCTCGCTACACACAGGGAGACAAGCTCATACAGACAAACTGCACTGTACAGGTACCTCATGTCTCGCTACACACAGGGAGACAAGCTCATACAGACAAACTGCACTGTACAGGTACCTCATGTCTCGCTACACACAGGGAGACAAGCTCATACAGACAAACTGCACTGTACAGGTACCTCATGTCTCGCTACACACAGGGAGACAAGCTCATACAGACAAACTGCACTGTACAGGTACCTCATGTCTCGCTACACACAGGGAGACAAGCTCATACAGACAAACTGCACTGTACAGGTACCTCATGTCTCGCTACACACAGGGAGACAAGCTCATACAGACAAACTGCACTGTACAGGTACCTCATGTCTCGCTACACACAGGGAGACAAGCTCATACAGACAAACTGCACTGTACAGGTACCTCATGTCTCGCTACACACAGGGAGACAAGCTCATACAGACAAACTGCACTGTACAGGTACCTCATGTCTCGCTACACACAGGGAGACAAGCTCATACAGACAAACTGCACTGTACAGGTACCTCATGTCTCACTACACACAGGGAGACAAGCTCATACAGACAAACTGCACTGTACAGGTACCTCATGTCTCGCTACACACAGGGAGACAAGCTCATACAGACAAACTGCACTGTACAGGTACCTCATGTCTCACTACACACAGGGAGACAAGCTCATACAGACAAACTGCACTGTACAGGTACCTCATGTCTCGCTACACACAGGGAGACAAGCTCATACAGACAAACTGCACTGTACAGGTACCTCATGTCTCACTACATACAGGGAGACAAGCTCATACAGACAAACTGCACTGTACAGGTACCTCATGTCTCGCTACACACAGGGAGACAAGCTCATACAGACAAACTGCACTGTACAGGTACCTCATGTCTCACTACACACAGGGAGACAAGCTCATACAGACAAACTGCACTGTACAGGTACCTCATGTTCCGCTACTCACAAGGAGACAAGCTCATACAGACAAACTGCACTGTACAGGTACCTCATGTCTCGCTACACACAGGGAGACAAGCTCATACAGACAAACTGCACTGTACAGGTACCTCATGTCTCGCTACACACAGGGAGACAAGCTCATACAGACAAACTGCACTGTACAGGTACCTCATGTCCCGCTACACACAGGGAGACAAGCTCATACAGACAAACTGCACTGTACAGGTACCTCATGTTCCGCTACACACAGGGAGACAAGCTCATACAGACAAACTGCACTGTACAGGTACCTCATGTCCCGCTACACACAGGGAGACAAGCTCATACAGACAAACTGCACTGTACAGGTACCTCATGTCCCGCTACACACAGGGAGACAAGCTCATACAGACAAACTGCACTGTACAGGTACCTCATGTCTCGCTACACACAGGGAGACAAGCTCATACAGACAAACTGCACTGTACAGGTACCTCATGTTCCGCTACACACAGGGAGACAAGCTCATACAGACAAACTGCACTGTACAGGTACCTCATGTCTCGCTACACACAGGGAGACAAGCTCATACAGACTAACTGCACTGTACAGGTACCTCATGTTCCGCTACTCACAAGGAGACAAGCTCATACAGACAAACTGCACTGTACAGGTACCTCATGTCTCACTACACACAGGGAGACAAGCTCATACAGACAAACTGCACTGTACAGGTACCTCATGTTCCGCTACTCACAAGGAGACAAGCTCATACAGACAAACTGCACTGTACAGGTACCTCATGTTCCGCTACACACAGGGAGACAAGCTCATACAGACAAACTGCACTGTACAGGTACCTCATGTCTCACTACACACAGGGAGACAAGCTCATACAGACAAACTGCACTGTACAGGTACCTCATGTTCCGCTACTCACAAGGAGACAAGCTCATACAGACTAACTGCACTGTACAGGTACCTCATGTTCCGCTACACACAAGGAGACAAGCTCATACAGACAAACTGCACTGTACAGGTACCTCATGTTCCGCTACTCACAAGGAGACAAGCTCATACAGACAAACTGCACTGTACAGGTACCTCATGTCTCACTACACACAGGGAGACAAGCTCATACAGACAAACTGCACTGTACAGGTACCTCATGTCTCGCTACACACAGGGAGACAAGCTCATACAGACAAACTGCACTGTACAGGTACCTCATGTCTCACTACACACAGGGAGACAAGCTCATACAGACAAACTGCACTGTACAGGTACCTCATGTCTCGCTACACACAGGGAGACAAGCTCATACAGACAAACTGCACTGTACAGGTACCTCATGTTCCGCTACACACAAGGAGACAAGCTCATACAGACAAACTGCACTGTACAGGTACCTCATGTCCCGCTACACACAAGGAGACAAGCTCATACAGACAAACTGCACTGTACAGGTACCTCATGTCTCGCTACACACAGGGAGACAAGCTCATACAGACAAACTGCACTGTACAGGTACCTCATGTTCCGCTACACACAAGGAGACAAGCTCATACAGACAAACTGCACTGTACAGGTACCTCATGTTCCGCTACTCACAAGGAACATACCCTAAATAAAGACGTAAACTTTGTTACCAAAGAAGTCGGATGAGGAACAAAACTAGTCACTTTTAATAAACTCATTGCAACTAGGGAAATAGTAAAGGTAGCCCTGCTCCATTTTTACCTATTATTACCCATACAGATTTGGAGCCACAGGTGATTTTTTTGTGATATTCTCCCATGTGCTGTTCAGTGATTCTCAACGTTGTTTGATCAGTACCCAGAGAATGACACTATGATTTGTTAACAGTACTACTTTTTTGCTTCATTGATGAATAGAACATGCCAAACTCGGTCACACTTCTCAATTATAAAAATAAAAACAAGAGATCAAGAATATAAAAATATTTAGTTTATTTTACGTTTGTTATAAAAATTATGACATCTTTATTTATCAACATTGTCATTATTACTGTAATATCCCATAAATAATTAGATCAACATAGATAGAAAACATCAGAATAAATTTAACAATCCATGCACCATTTTTGTAGTTTGTGAATCAGAATAGCCGTGCTGAATAAGATCAAGTCAGTCTTTTGACATAGGGGCTGCGGTTCAATCATGCCCACTCTTGATCCAAAGAATCTTTCACCAGGACGTTCCTTTGGACACAGTGTATCTATATTCGACATCCATGACGATAAACATTTCTCTAGGTACAAATTCATGGGTCCAATGCTTCATTGTTGTAATCATTTACTTCATCTCCCTCGACTTTACTGTCAGTAAACGTTGATTAGAGTTATCGTTCTTTGTTGTGGATCTACGACCCACATGACGTGAACTGAACCCACATTCCTGAGAAGAAAAAGTGCTCGAACTTCAGATTGCTTGACCCTCTTGGCATACAAATTTGATTCTATGCATTCGTTGTAGATTCTTCTTGTAGGCATTAATAATTTTAAATGTTGTTTAAAAAATTTACAGGTTTTATCAAATTTCATTACAACGGTACCAGTCACTCACACACGTCAGTCATTCATACTGCGGGTACTGCAGTGATACGTAATGATGTATCTATTAAAATAGTTGGGGGTTGTATCGTACATGTATTTTTAATGTAAATATGTGTCATGTTTAAACTATTTAAGGATTAACCAGACAGACTAACACTATAAGTTTCTCACTGTTTTATTAACCCTTAACATGCGGGCGACGGAATTATCCGGGCGGGCTATAAGCGATTCCTAGGTGTCTGTATACGGATCCCGGATTCACGGCTGTCTAAGTATACTCTATCACCCATACCGGGTCACGAGTCGATTGTGTCCGCGACCCGACCCATGAGAATGGCTGTATTTACGCATCGCGACCCGACATGAGAATAAAGCTTTGTTCAGTGTGTGGTCGGAATATCAAGCAAAATTCACACCAATTTGCGTGTGCATTGTTGACCCGTAACGCATCGATAATTAGCTTTACAAAAGGCCGATTATGTCGGGCTTAGCCCCCGAAGCATTAATTCGCTTGAGGCTATTTTCACCCACGTGTTTGTATTGCCTCGGGTTTGCCTCGCCCGAGACTGCTATCTGCCTCGCATCTCGCGAGACGGGGAAAAAAATCGCTAACTCGCCTTACTCCCGCACTTCATATCATGTGAGCGAATTGTTTGTTTTCAAAAAAAAATACGGCAAAATAAAGGGGAAACAATGGACTACATTCCCATATAAAATTAGAAAATCTCAAAAAAATAATAAAGACACAGCAAGCGCCGTGAAAAAGGTCATGTTTACACTTCATAAATTTTGAAACAATCGGCGATTTTCACAACTTCTAAAACATTTATCAAGGCTAAAATACTGAATGCATTTTCATAATTTTTATATCACAATAAACCGAAAAGAATAATCTTTTATTCTATATAAAATGCGCAGATTTATTCACAGAAATAAAGATACAATTTTACCTTTCTGAGAGGCATGTGAAACCAAACGGCACACAAACTAATCAACATATTTTCATCAGTTATGGTTCGAGGTTAGCGTTTATTTGAAAAGTCAAACAACATAACCATATTTGGGTTGACATGTGCTTATTTGTCAACTGGTTCGAGATTATGATTTCTTGGAAAAGTGCGATGAACGACCGTTTGCAATGCCGCATACATGTTGTAAGTATTGACGATTTTATAGGTGGGAATAAAGACAAACTTTACATAGCTATAGAATTATAACCAAAGGTCGCATTCTAATAATTTTTATATCATTGTGAAGCTAGACATCTTGTCTTCAATTCCGTATATAAATGGAATTTTTTTCGTTTCGTATTTATGATGTTACGAGGCCCGAATAAAAGACAATCTTTCGAAAGTAATAGAATAAAAACGAAAAAACATAGAAAATTCATTCAAAGTTTCGAGTGTGAATTAGCCATTTGTGTACGGGTTTCGCTACTTGAATTTGTATTGAACGCCCGTATATAGTCCTTATTCGCCATGTAGATGCGGTATATTTTGTAAAAACGATACCGGAATCGCCGCCTGGAAATTCCGCCAGCAGAGCTAGTTAGTGCCAAAGCCCAAACTACTGCTGCGAGCTGCGAGCCTGTAAATTCCGCCACAGGGGCTAAAAATGGTAAAATATATATACGCAACGTAAGGGTTAGAGAACTATTTTCTATAGTGTTGGTCCACGTGAGATGTTCGGTGTTACACGCGCATGAATAAAAATCAGCTGATCAATGTCATAAGCTTCCAAGGCTCGAGACCGTGAACATCACTTCGACTCGTGCATATTTCCCCTAATCACTCGTAACTCTTGGGGTTTTCTCTAATCATTTCATAATATATATAATTAATATATATATATATTAACATATTCCTCCGCCAGGTGGATGAAATCTACCAATTCACCTGATGAAGGAGTAAGCATATAACCTTAAATGTTGTGTTTGTTCACAATAAAGAAGTTGTTATCCAAAAATATTTCTTGTATTCTAAAAGCCCTCCAAAGATTTAATAAAGTAAGCTTGTTAAAACTCAATGTCTATTAACCACATACTCTCAAGGTCTGAAGCTAATACTGCTGAGTGAGTCTGTATTAGAAGAAAGTGCATCACACCTGAGACTGGTAGGAAGCTGTCCAGAGTGTCACTGTGTGTCTTCTACCCTTACTCTGACCACCCTGACATGACACCAGCCAACCTATATAGCCATTGCCACTACCCTACAACAGTAAACAGAAGAAGAAGAAGAAGAAGAAAAATAGTTTATTTCAAAAAAGTGTCACACCCTGAAACAGGGTCCGGCCTACACAGACCTATGAGACACCATTAACACAATGATAAAAATTCATTAAAATTGATAAAATGCGGTACATTAATATATATAGCCTATATAGCCATTGCCACTACCCTACAACAGTAAACATACATGCAGCAAGCTAAGATCAATCCATGCAAGGATAAGCACCTTAAGAACTGATAAGTAGGCTGTATGTGAACATTCTGCAAACAGACTATACATAGCTAGACTACCTGTGCCCTAGGACAGTATCATTAATGTCTCCATATCACTCCAGCATGCAAAACAGGCAACATAAATGTTTTATGACACAAGGAAATATTCATGTATTCATGCAATTCTCCTAAAACCAGAGCTTGCTTTCACCCTTCAACAATTAATGTCAACATATAAATTCCAAATGAAAAAAAAATAAAACAAAATGAATAAAGCCCAATTTTCTTGACATACTTAAATATGATTGTGTTAGATACAGAAAATGATACATGGGATCTGCAGCAGTGGAAGACAGACAGACATTTGAGGTTACAAGTTATTGCCTCATGTTGACACTCAAATTTGTTTAATTGAACTTAATATAAATCAAGTTGCTAACATCTTCATAGAGTAAAGTGAAGTAGTGAAAAAATAGCAGATATATATTTGTATAATTACTAAAGGGATACATGCCCAGTTTTACAGCTTTATCTTCTAAGGGGTTTACCAGAATGCTTTACAACACAAATTTTGCCAGTTAGGGGTGAGTCAGGTCGAATGAAAGTGGATTCGGGTGCTGTTGTTTGAAAATCAAGTTTCAGGTTAAAAATTATGAAAATTATTGCAAATGTTAAAAGAAATTGTTTTGTGTCTGATGAAACATTGGCCTGGCATATAAAATATTTACCTTGCCAACATGAGCTTATCACTTTCATAGGTAAATATTTATCAGTTAATGAACTCTTCATAATTTATCAGATAGTTATGAGATAATTGTCACCATTGTAATTTAACTTATAATTCATTATTTGTTTCATGTCCATTACTTACTTGGACTTGCAGTTACCTTATTATTGGACATAATTAAACCTTAATTACCTGGGACTTGCATTTTACCACCTAGTTTTGGTCAAGATAACTTGCCTCTTCATTACACTAATTCCCATCTTATTCGGCTAAATAAATAAATAATAATAATAAAAATAAAACAAATAAAGTTAAATGTGCATCACTTTTACATGAGCGTGTGGCAGCTTTTTATTGTCATTTAAAAAAATAAATTAAGAATTTGCTGAATCATTTTTGCTAAACCCTGAAATCCATTTGTCCACAAGATATAGGGGTCTGCAGGAACAGATGAGCTTTAGTTTTGTATATTTCTACCACTTCCAAGCTATATTGTGATGGGAAAAAATAAAATATACTCCTCCCTCTACGTTTTTCCAACAAAAAAATAAAAATAGAGCAATATTGGAAAGGAACATTTTGAAACAAACAGATTTGCCCTACATGTAAAATATGAGCCCTGTCCTGCCCATATGACTGGTAACATTATTGTTTGCCATCCCTCACAAGAACAGTGACCCATCAAACTGGTAACATTATTGTTTGCCATCCCTCACAAGAACAGTGACCCATCAAACTGGTAACATTATTGTTTGCCATCCCTCACAAGAACAGTGACCCATCAAACTGGTAACATTATTGTTTGCCATCCCTCAAAAGAACAGTGACCCATCAAACTGGTAACATTATTGTTTGCCATCCCACACAAGAACAGTGACCCATCAAACTGGTAACATTATTGTTTGCCATCCCTCACAAGAACAGTGACCCATCAAACTTGTAACATTATTGTTTGCCATCCCTCACAAGAACAGTGACCCATCAAACTGGTAACATTATTGTTTGCCATCCCTCACAAGAACAGTGACCCATCAAACTGGTAACATTATTGTTTGCCATCCCTCACAAGAACAGTGACCCATCAAACTGGTAACATTATTGTTTGCCATCCCTCACAAGAACAGTGACCCATCAAACTGGTAACATTATTGTTTGCCATCCCTCACAAGAACAGTGACCCATCAAACTGGTAACATTATTGTTTGCCATCCCTCACAAGAACAGTGACCCATCAAACTGGTAACATTATTGTTTGCCATCCCACACAAGAACAGTGACCCATCAAACTGGTAACATTATTGTTTGCCATCACACACAAGAACAGTGACCCATCAAACTGGTAACATTATTGTTTGCCATCCCTCACAAGAACAGTGACCCATCAAACTGGTAACATTATTGTTTGCCATCCCTCAAAAGAACAGTGACCCATCAAACTGGTAACATTATTGTTTGCCATCCCTCACAAGAACAGTGACCCATCAAACTGGTAACATTATTGTTTGCCATCCCTCACAAGAACAGTGACCCATCAAACTGGTAACATTATTGTTTGCCATCCCTCACAAGAACAGTGACCCATCAAACTGGTAACAATATTGTTTGCCATCCCTCACAAGAACAGTGACCCATCAAACTGGTAACATTATTGTTTGCCATCCCTCACAAGAACAGTGACCCATCAAACTGGTAACATTATTGTTTGCCATCCCTCACAAGAACAGTGACCCATCAAACTGGTAACATTATTGTTTGCCATCCCACACAAGAACAGTGACCTATCTCGGATGTTCCAGTGGTCAGTCGTTTCCTACACTGTATATCACGTTGAAATGTAGAATCAAATAATATAAATAGCTACTATGAAACAGGAAAATCGGAACCGAATAGCATAGAATACAAAGTTTAATCAGATAATGTGGACGGGGAGGAAAGATTGACAGTATAGCAGTAACGTGTTTCGTTAGTCAGACATGTTTTGTGTATAGATGAGAGGAGGACTTCACATTCCAGAGATAGCTGTCGAGTGTGTACCATGGAGACCGGACTGTCTGTGATAGGCTGACGATACACTGTCTCATTCATCATCACTCATACATACAACAAACAAACAAATACCCCTACAACTAGGTCACATCACAAAATATCAAGTAGCAGAATTCAAGATGTCAGTCTATAACCAGCCTTGGTTCACATCAAGGACTTGTGATGTTATCATTTCACATAGCATAATTAGAAAATAACTGAAACTTCTGATAAAATAACTCACTTCATATTGTTCCAACATTGAAAAGTCCTGGAGAGGTGGGACCCAGAAATTTAACTCACATACGGTAACATTTTGCAACAACAATTCTATTGTTGTGAATAAGTTTCCAAATATATGCATTACTTTTTTTAGGAGTAAAGGCTACACCTACACTGATGAAAAGTGTTTAAATTTACCGTAAAAACTTTTTTTAACGGTCTGTTACGACATGCCTCATGAGGTTTTCATCAACAACAACAGTGATGAATTTAAATATTCTTATACAACCATTTGATTGATAATTTTTCACTGTGCACTCTCTGATTGATAGTGTACTCAATAACAATTACACGATAGGCCATCAAAGCTACACTTTTTATTACATTTGAGTTGGTTATTTAAGAAATGGAACCATTGGCTCTGTAGCTCATCAGGTACACTTATTACAGGTATTACATTATTAATTTTCTAACATATCAAATAATAAGGATTTACCAAGTCAACAAATTTACAAATGATAATCCACATTGATCAAGGTATGTCAACACAAAATTTAATCATGACAGACCTTAAAGGGGCAGTAGCACGTTTTTTCGATGAAATATGTCGATGAAATGTATTTGGAAAATAATGTCACCAAAAGTAAAACACCCTTCTCTCTTTCAGAAAATCAAATTAAAAATGAGTGTACATGTTCCAGAAAGCCATGAGAATAGTTTTTGTCATTCAAAATAATAAAATGTGTTCACAATAAAATGGCCGCCATGCAATTTTTGCTTTATACGCAACACCGTTATTACCACTACGGATAATTGGTTTGTGTGATAAAATGTTTTACCCTCTAAAGTAAATATAAATGGCATAAACTATCATTTTAAATCGGAACTTTGAAAAAATAAAATTTGCAAAAAACGTGCTACTGCCCCTTTAACATTTGACCACTATAGTTTTGTTTCTATTTCTTGCTTGTACAAGTTCAACAGGAGCACCAGAAGCTTTACATTCTAAGTAAGAAGTAACAAGTTTATTTTGAAGTTGTGACCACTATTGTTGAGCTTGTACAATAATAACACAAGAATCTCTAAGACACTCACACCCCCTCCCTGACCATCACACCCTCCCCGACCCTCACACCTCACACCCTCTCCCTGACCCTCACATCCCCTCCCCGGCCCTCACACCACCTCCCTGACCCTCACACCTCACACCCTCTCCCTGACCCTCACATCCCCTCCCCGGCCCTCACACCACCTCCCTGACCCTCTCACCTCACATCCTCTCCCTGACCCTCACACCCCCTCCCCGACCCTCAAACCTCACACCCTCTTCCTGACCCTCACACCCCCTCCCTGACCCTCACACCTCACACCACCTCCCTGACCCTCACACCTCACACCACCTCCCTGACCCTCACACCTCACACCCTCTCCCTGACCCTCACACCCCCTCCCTGACCCTCACACCTCACACCCTCCCCGACCCTCACACATCACACCCTCCCCAACCCTCACAACCCCTCCCTGACCATCACACCCTCCCCAACCCTCACACCTCACACCCTCTCCCTGACCCTCACACCCCCTCCCCGACCCTCACACCACCTCCCTGACCCTCTCCTCTCACATCCTCTCCCTGACCCTCACACCCCCTCCCCGACCCTCACACCCTCTTCCTGACCCCTCACACCCCCTCCCCAACCCTCACACCTCACACCACCTCCCTGACCCTTACACCTCACACCCTCTCCCTGACCCTCACACCCCCTCCCTGACCCTCACACCTCACATCCCCTCCCTTACCCTCTCACCTCACACCCCTCCCTGACCCTCACACCTCACACCCCTCCTTGATCATCACAACCCCTCCCTGACCCATAGTAAGCCCCTTCTTACCAGTCACCTTTCCCACCTGACTACAGCCAACAGGTACTATGAGGCAATGACCACTGACTACTGCACTCAGTCACAAGGTTAGCTCCTATTACATTAGACCAAGAAGAGTTTGAATGAAAGGGCTAAGTCTGAGCACCTGTCATGAGAGTGTATATATATAGCCTTTAATATAGAGTATCTCACCTTTTTAATCAAGCTTTAAATGAACAAATGACGGTCAAATACTATCTATCTTCAAAATCCATTCTTAATTAGTTTTCCAAGCATAACTGATTTGTGAGCACAACTGAAGACTGGCCTAAGATCTGCAGTGCGGTGATGTCGACAATGAGCATGACATCATCATGGTAAGAGCCTCAGGTGATGTCCTGATGATGTCCAGCAAAATACAAACTGCTCCTCAAACACTAGGCACATTTGATGATTCAGATTAATGTTCTCACAACGTTCTACAGGTGTATCAATGAAAAAGCACATTGAGAACTCGGCAAGTTAAAGCCTGAAGAGTTGCCTCCCCTTAACAGCTCAACATTCATGGACTGTATTCCATAAGAGTGAACAACTTGGACACAGACATTTCTCAACTTCATAGAACCTTGGAGATATTTAATATGACCTACAGTGGAAACCTGATAAGTAAAGTATCAAGGGACTTATCCAAATGTTTTACTTATCCGGTATTTTACTTATCCAAACTTATGAAAACCTACAGGTGATAACCATGTACATGTATTAACCTAATCGTTTATGAATCCATATACATGTATCTGTATACAGCAGAATATAAACAAAGATTTAATAATTTCATTTGTGAAATACAATTGTATCACAGTTCAATAATAGCTGTCATAAGGGATGTCTCTTAGCAAAACATTTCTCCTTCACTGATATTGCTAATTGTGACATGTTAGTTAATCTACTCACTATCACTCAGAGTCTAATTAAAACAATGAGCAGTAGAACCTGTTTTCAGTGTACTGTCAACTGATTGAAACCAGTGAGCTGAAACTAGGATGTTTATTTAACTGGTGACTGACGGGTTCTTGCACCCTCATGTGTGATCATGTTGTGATAGCCATTTTGCTTACCGGTATTCGTTTTTTAAATTTTAATTTTTAATTTGCTTCCAGGGACCGTGAGATGATGCTCTGTTAAGCAGTTTATTTTACTTATCTGATTTTAGTTAACAATTACATGTCTTTTACATTGATTGCATTTTCTAGTGCCAGCTTTTGATTTTCAGCAAAAGTTTCAAATTTGGAGTTGATTCTTTAGTATCTTTCCATTAAGTGCACATGATAGTAATAACTTGTGCAGGGAGATATTGTGATTGAAGGTGAAAGTGAAAGAAATTGGTTCTAGTTTACTCACAAGTCCTGCTATCGGTGCTGCCTGGCGGTTGATTCTCTTCACTGAAGCTGTACGCAGGCAGTTGAGTAATCTGAAAGGACAGAATTGTAGTTCCTGAACACAGTGTCATATTCTTTCATCTAAAATGGAGTATATCATATCATATAATACAACTTAACTTGTGTCATTGGTCAAAGATCAAGAAGTTCTGTATCCTCCAATGTTACCCATTGCTATGGCGACCATCACGAGAAGAGGTATCGCCAACAATTGTGAGTTCAAAATCTGTCTGATTAGTTGGTTACACTTCATCTTATAAAAACAGATTTATTTAATGAATTTCTCAGCTTTTCTATTTTGCAATATAAAAAAAAATTCACAGTAATATGAAAGAGTACAAAATAGCATTAAGGGACACTGAGTGTGTTATTGTAGTCAAATATTTAAAAAGTTACGAAGGGTGTTATTTTATCAAGAGGTATTGCCAGTTGTAAAAAATGACCTTTTAAGTGCCAATAAAGTGACAATATTAAGAAGTTTAATGGTGGTTATGATCAAAACCCGGACAATGTACTGCGGCTGGCATGCGTCAATAAGTCCAACGTAATTTTGAAAACTTATATCTAGCAGACAAATAGACAGATATTGGTCGGTATTTGTTCAATGGATCATATAAATGGTATACCTATAAATAGGGCACATGAATTTGGCTTCTTATCATGTATCAAAGTTCAAATGTAATGTATTTTTGTAAAGAATGACAGATTATTACCTCTATGTACATAATATATGGAAATCAAATGAGCATAAAATGGAGACAATATACACTTGCAATTTATTATTAAGACAATTTTTATAACCGGTTTGAGAATAGCTACAAATTTAGCCTAGTGGGCGCACTGAAGCATGACTGTCTGATTGGGCACCTGTTTGCCTGTTATGCATGTGACAGGAAAATTGTGCACTGTGTCATGTTAATTAGCTTTGTAATGAATTGTCCCTGCAATGACATCAGATCTTTGAGTATTACATGGGTTGTTTTGATGAATATGAGTATGTTAACATGATAGTTAAAGAGGTGCTAAAACACGTTGATTTCATGCACGAGGATATCCAAGCACCGGGAGTGATGTCACCTCCTGCAGATACGCTTCAGTGACTTCAGTGAATCGTTTCTCAGTACTAATTAGGCGGTGTAATTAAAGAGCTGTATTAAAGTAATTTATTGATCGATTTCAGAAATTTAAAGCCGGGTATTTGTCAAATTGAAATCCCCTTTTAATGAATCCGAAAGTAACCATGGGTATTTCAGTCGACTTTAAGCCATTTCTCGATTTTAACAGAAACCATGTTATTGTCACATATTTGGCATTAGGGGAGAAATATGCAAGTCAATTGAAATGATAAAAACAGGACATTTGATATTTTGGCATGTAACAAAGCTAAATAAAATTTCATGGAATCCACTAAGTGTCCGTCCGTGTAAGGGATTTCTGATATAGGAGGACCAATGACTCCCAGAACCAATGAGTACCAACAAATTCCATGCATGTATTTGCCATCTTAAACCATGGTTGATGTCACGAAACTGGCAACTGGTGTTTTTGCAGTTTTAATATATTTTGACACATAATTTACTTTATATATCAAAGTTTATGGTTCAGGTACCAAAGTGTGTAGAAACACAAGCCTGAGAAGATCATGTAAGGACATAGATCTGAAGTTGGATTGGGTGTGCTATATATCGACTCCTAACTTAGAAGATAACACTCCCATTACATTGTCTTGTTGCCGAGTCACCATTTTGCTAGGCAATGTTAACCATTCCGTTGATTTGTGGTCTGTTTTGCGGCCAAAAATATCCCTTTCAAACGATTTGTCGCCCGTTTTAGAGGATATGAATTTACTTTTAGACGATATGAATTCAGTTTTTGAGGATTTGAATTCAGTTTGGGAAAGTTTGTCGTATTATTGTGGGGATTTGTGAACTGATTAAGTACAGTTTTGAAGAAATGTGTGCTGTTTGTATGGTAGGCCTGTTTAAGACTCCTACTTGGGTAACCATGCTACAAAGAGAGGTATGTCAGATAATCAGATCATCTGTCAAGTTATGCCTTGCTAAAGTTTGCTCATACCAGACAAGTGGTCTCATGATACGGACTGACTGTGAAACCCTTCAACTATTTGGGCTTGAAGGAGGCAGTGTCATAGTACATGGACAGTGAAGGTCCATATTTTCTGACCAAGTAGGGTAAGATGTCTGAAAATGTGGTACATGAAGACAGAGGTAACAGCAGACAGTTTGTGTTGCTTGTTAGTTGTTACCATATGTATGATGTAGAGCAATTATTACAAACCAATACACGCATACATTAGAAGTACATTTGTTCTCCGGTAAAAGTTGCAGGTTTATGTGCATGTGAATGCTCTGGATGTACAAGAACATTTGGCTGGATGTACCACACATTGCTGTTTAGGGAATCTACTTCATTACAAGAATTACTTGAAAATTTTATCTTTTTGAGTAATGTTAAATATATGTATTTTGAAAGTTCTGCCAGGCATTTTATGCAAAGTGCTTTTTTAAATTGCATATAGAAATATATAATACTGAAATATAATTGATTCAATGTAGTGTATTTTTAATGAAATACAGGACCAATATATGACGTGTATCAAAAGTGGGAAAAAATCAACAGCAATATACAGCTGCTGACCAAAAGTTTCCTTAACTATTTTCCGAACTCAGTTTGATATATTCCTTAAATATGCCCGCAAAAGTTATGAATCTTTGTTTAGACATAGAAAAATCAGTTCTTTATCATATACATAAAGATGATACTAATATACTGATGGAAATGAATAAAGGAACACTTAAACTGTGAAAATTGTTCTTGAGGGATAACACCATGTTTGGACGCCCAATACGTCTAACATGATGGGGTTAGGACGTAAAAGCGCACACATATCCTGACTTGAAGCACGTCCATCTTCATTCGTAGTTGAAAAGCATGATTTTATTGGGTTTTAAATGCTTTAAAAGGCAGAAATACACATCATCTGTCACACTTCTTTACGATGAAAAGACAGTACTTGATAAATGCTTAACAATGACAAGCCATAGGCAAGATCAATGGGGGAAAGGTCATCTGCCAAACAGACTGGGACTTCTACAACCCCATGAGTGTGATTTCAATTCTCTGGAACCTCTATCGGCAGACTTATAATGTCAAGATGACACCTGATCGCGGGGGTAAGCCGAAAACATCACGTAGACGAGATCGGATGATAAGGGGAATAACTCGATGTGACAGATTCTAATCATCATCCAAAATTTACATTAGATCCAGTCAGATTATTGGAATACCTGTTTCAAATTGAACTCTTAGACATCGACTGCAAACTACAGGTCTGAAAACATGTCGTCCATTTGTTGGTGTGCAGAGGACAGCTGAACACAAACGTCTGTGAATGGATTAGAGTTCATCGTGGTCATTTACTGCAACATTGGCGTTACTCAATGTTTAGCAATGCATCTCACTTTAGCTTGGACTTTGCAAACGGACAGATGTGTGTCTGGAGCCGAGGTAACGAGTGTTAAGTTGCATGTACCGTAAAACAGTAAGATCTGTATGGGTGTGGCTCTGTTATGGTGTGTGGCGGGATAACATACGATAGTAGAACGTAACTCTTACGTGTTGCAGGCAGAGTTACTGGTGTTTGTTACAGGGATGAAGTTTTGTTGCCCATCGTTGTGCTATAGAATCAATGTGTTGGACATAACTTTTGTTTCCAGCAGGATAACGGCCAGCTCCACACTGCTCGAGTTTCAATGCAGTATCCAAAAATGATGATTTCTTGCATAGTTGAACAAACTGATAAGCAGCTGTACTTCATAAAAATAGAGCTATGGGCTCTGTAGCTCATCAGGATTTCATTGATTTATTATCTAATTATCTAATTAAGTTATCTCAAGTAATACATTGTTAACAAGACCCCTGTGACCCATATTTGGCGTCACAGGGTCACCAATCATACAATTAAGAATCACCTTTGACCAAAGAGTCTCCACACAACATTTTAACTTTCTAGAGCTTTACATACTTGAGATAAAGATGAAAATAGGTTTTTGGGTCTTGACCCGTGACCTAGATTGGGGTCATGGGGTCACGAAATCTACAATTTAGAATCTCCATTGGCCAAAGAGTCTGCACACAACTTTTCAGCTGTCACAATAAAATGACCGCCATACAATTTTTGCTTTATACGCAACACCATTATTACCACTACAGATAATTGGTTTGTGTTTGTGAAGATATTTTACCCTCTAAAGTAAATATAAATGACATAAACTATCATTATAAATGGGAAATTTGAAAAAATAAAATTTTCAAAAAACGTGCTACTGCCCCTTTAACAAGCAAAAAAAAGTTTTTTAGTTCTTGAGCCCTGTGACCGACATTTTGAGTCACAGGGTCACCAATCCTACAATTAACCTTTAGCCTGCTGTATTGTTTTAGGCTAACACCCACTGTCATCTGGTATAATTCAGCTGAAGCGCCGTAAAATCAACACGGTTACGAAAACTGAAATTTATCAAAAAGTTAAGAAGTATTCTAAGCAAAATTTCACGCACTGATGAAGAAAACACTAGGCTATGTGATCATATATTTTTTATTGTCATACCACATACAACAATAAAGAAATTATCTTTGAAAGAGCAAAGTAGTACTTTTTTCATGAAATCTATTTTTTGTGTACATTGAATAAACACAATTATGAATTGTCACTACATCAGATTTACTGTATTTATCATTTTTTGGAAACCGTAGTCTCTCAAACTTCTTCACATGTGACACTTTTCACCGGAAGTTTTCATTCGCATCTTGAATCTTTTCGTGCACTCGTGTAAGATGAATAACTATTTTTATTACAAGTATGACATCACTATAGTGGACTTTTAGTGTAGAATTGTTCAGTTGCATTTATATCCAAAATACAGTAGTTGGGCATCTGTAATTGTCTGCCGTTGATGGGAGGTCAAGGGTCACGACTGTCAGCGCATGGATGGGCTGCTATTGTGGCCCGCACATGACAGGGGAGTGCAGTTAATGTCTTGATATACGGCCTGCAGTGTGTTGGATCTTAATAATCACCTTTGACCAAACAGTCTCTACACAACATTTCACCTTTCTAGAGCTTTTCATACTTGAGATAAAGACAAAAAAAAAAGTGAGCATGGCTCACATACCCCCGCCATCCACAATCCGTCCATTGAGCATTATATATGTCAAGGGTACTATGTTTAAAAAACAGATTCAAGCATCAATATATTTTTGGGAACTGACTTTGTTATTACAAAATTTCATTCACCCAGAAATAATATTCTTCAGGTGGTAATTCACATCTGTCGACAAGCTCTGGCATTTATACCAGTTTAACTTGCACCTTTCAAACCGTTTATAAGCCAGTGAACAAACACATTATGAAATATATTTCTTAATATACAGTACATATTAAATAATAACGCATTGTAAAGTCACCAAATTTACAATCTATAATCTACATTGGTCAAGGTATCTCAACACAAAATTTAAATATCATAGACCTTTACATTCTGAGGAAGAAGTAGCAAGTACATTTTAAAGGTATCATCTCTATGGTTTTGTCTCTGTTTCTGGCTTGTATAAGTTCAACACCAGAAGCTTGAAATATGATACTTCCATAACCAGAAATCTCTAGGGTCCCACATCTACCCCCATCCCTCACACTCCTCCCTGACCGATGGTCAACCCCTACTCTACGGTTATTCTGTAACAGGCCTACCTTAAAAAAAATCAAATTGCAACGGAAAGCAGTGAAATGTACATATTTTGAGATGAATTCGCATTGCAAGTTAGCGATACGGAATGAAATTAAACAAATCTGCACACAAATGCAACAATCAGCAATTTTAAACAAATGACGACGCAAAATGAAACATGCGAAGCATAACAATGTGACTGCAGATTTAATACAAGGCCAATACATGCACCAATAGCCAAAGTCACTATGAAGACACATTAGTAGATTATTAAATAAATTGCCTCTATTTCTGAATGCTACGTACAGATATGAAAATCTACTCTATTCTTTGTGACACAAGCTACAGATATTTACAGTAAAAAAATAAGAGACTCACTCGCACAGCAGCGTTCCATCCTCCAGAGACTTGCGTGGGTCGTCGGGGTAACAGAACTTCTTTCTCGTCACAGCCTGGAAGAGAAACATCAGGTTAAAGGGGTCATTCTGTCGACAAAATCCGCCATCATGGATTTTGTGCATTATGTGCAATGAAGACACGCTATATTGTACCTAATTTTACAACTTTTTAATCACACTGATACACTGTCATAAAACTAATAAACCATTTGCTGTTATGCCAAAGCAAACTTTTTCCCATTCGCAAAGCTGTTGAATGGTCGCCGCTAATGGCTGCAATACTGCTGAAGCGACGTTAAACAATAACTCACTCACTCCCAAAGAATGGCTTCAGTTCTCATTGTTTATATTTTTCAACAAATTGGTGCTTGTCTGCATCAAGTTGTGGAATATAAATTCATCAAAATATTACCTTTATTAATATCCAGTAGCATATTTGTTTAAACAGGGATAACCTCTCGAATTTTGAGGTGAGTGGGGTGGAGCAAAGTGTCTGGCTTTTTCTAGACTAAAAGATTATGGAGGCATGAAATCAAGGGCCATTTTAAACATTTTTTTAAATTTTATATTTTTTAAAATGTTTTTGTGAAAAGCAATAAGCCAAGGGCCAGTGTACAAGAGATGTGATATTTCGTCTATTCACTTAATCTATATAACTGTTTTCTTGTAAATGTAATGTTATCTTATGTCATGAATGGTTCATTTCAACCATGGGAACATGATAACACATCCCTCGTATTATTAAATGGCATGTAACTATATTTAGACTCGTATGGAGGGGCTGTGACCCTTCAGACGTGATACCTCCACCTTCGTATGGAAAGAGTTAATGAATATGTGTGCTAATATATGCCATTCGTGACCTTCTTAACGCTGGGTTCTAACAAAGCTCACATGGTGGGCAGGGTGTTTACGAGTTATGTACATTTGTAAGTAATAAAGATAAACAAACATCAATACCTTTTTCTTGTGGAAATATGTTTAATTTGATCATTGGATAATTATTAATGTATTACAGGTGAAAGCATACAGCTGGAGTCCAATTGCACCTACGTCGTAATAGGGTTAAAGTATTTTTATTCCTTGAAGTATGTTGTTACATATTATAGTGTTACATTTGAAAACATTTTGTAGGTGGCATGAACTAAAGCATCATAGGTTACTGTACATTTTCTGCATTGTACAATAATCATCAACCAAGAGTCATCAGAAGATGACAAATCCCACCGGTCCCACATAATTTGTAAGCAGACCTATCTCTGAACAAAGACCAAATCAAACACGTTTCTATTGAAAAAAAAACCAAAACATTTTAGAAATCTGATAATATCAAAAGGCACCACCTCAGTTAGTGGGTAATACACATGCAAAGTCTCAGGAAGATATGATGAAGGGTTTTTGAGCTGTGCCCCAGAAACAAACTAGGGCCTATATTTTTAAGCCCTATTAGTGTAAGTAGTAAGTACCATACATTAAAGGGGCAGTAGCAAGTTTTTTCGCTCAAATGAAAAACAATTTCACAGAAAGTAAAACACCCTTCCTTCTTCGGAAAATCAAGACAAAAACTAGTGTACATGGCTCAGTAAAGCCATGGGAATCGTTTTTGTCATTTGAAATAATAAAATGTGTTCACTATAATATGGCCGCCATGCAAGTTTTGCTTTATACGCGACACCATTATTACTACTACGCATAATTGGTTTGTGTAATAAGATGTTTAACCTTCTCAACTTAATTCAAATGACTCAAACTATCATTACAAAACATAAATTTTGCAAAAAACGTGCTAAAGCCCCTTTAACATTACCTTACCATTATCTTAGTGCTAAGAGAGCTTCGAAAATTTAGGCCCATAAGCAAGGGAGTCTGCACACAACTTTTCAGCTCTCTAGACCTATTGGCACTGGATGAGAAGATGAAAAAAGGTTTTTAAGGTTGTGACCACTGTGACCCCATTTTGGGTCAAGGGGTCACAAAATCTACAATTTAGATTCCCCATTGGCCAAGGAGTCTACACACAACTTTTCAGCTCTCTAGACCTATTGGCACTGGATGAGAAGATGAAAAAAGGTTTTTAAGGTTGTGACCACTGTGACCCCATTTTGGGTCAAGGGGTCACAAAATCTACAATTTAGATTCCCCATTGGCCAAGGAGTCTACACACAACTTTTCAGCTCTCTAGACATATTGGCACTTGATGGGAAGATGAAAATAGCTTTTTAAGGTTGTGTGACCCCTGTGACCATATTTGGGGTCAAAGGGGTCACGAAATCTACAATTTAGAATCCCCATTAGCCAAGGAGGCTGCACACAACCTTTCAGCTCTCTAGACCTTTTGGAACTGGAGAAGAAGATGAAAATAGGTTTGTGGGTTTGTGACCCCTGTGACCATATTTGAGGTCACGGGGTCATGAAATCTACAATTTAGAATCCCCATTAGCAAAGGAGTCTACACACAAAAATTGTTCAGAACTCAAAATATTACAAGGCACCACTTCAGTAGTTGAGTAATACACATGGGAAGTTTCAGAAAGATATGATGAAGAGATTTTGAGCTGTGCTCAGGAAATAGACGAGAGCCTAGATTTTTTTTTTTTTTTAAATTTAGGGCCTGTCTCTGAACAAAGTCCAAATTCAACACGTTTCTATGGAAATGAAAAAAAATAAATTCAGAACTCTCAAAATATTACAAGGCACCACTTCAGTAGTTGGGTAACACGCATGGGAAGTTTCAAAAGATATCATGAACGGTTTTCAAGTTCTGCTCCGGAAACGAAATGATTTCGGACAGATGGACAGGGTCATCAATATATTCTATGGTATTACATACCGGTGGGATAATAACGTACAATATTCATCGACATAAGGCTGTTAAGCTGAAGCATACTTGACAGTTTCATGATATTACAGACCAGATGTATAGCTAAAGAGCAAAGGCCAATAGGAAACCAATTCTGCTGACTTGGCAATGGTACATGCTATGTATTTAATAGGTCACAAAACTGGTGTACATGTAAATGGGACATGTAATTTCGGTTTCTACTGAAAACATTGAAAACAAGTAATTATCCTTTATTTGACAATTAGTATTAACATTGATAATAATCAGTGCCGGATCCAGGAATTCAGAAAGAGGGGTGGGGGGGAGGTGTCCACCAATGAAAAAGTGGGGGTCCAAAATTGTTTTCCCCATACCCGCAATAGATTTTGAAAGGGGGAGGGGGGGATCCGCCACTGATATAGATCATGCCCAAAGCACTGAGAGAGAAGAAGAGAATGTTGAGGGAACGGCTTGACGGCATAAATGAGTCTTCGCATAGCTTCTGATAGAAGCGGATTTTCACAAACTGGTCAGTCATATTCAGCTCAATGAGTCAACTATTTGTCAGATCATTACTGGTGATTTATCAATTGAGAGAAACAGTTACATTCAGGATAGATAGAAAATAGTCACTGCATGCAAGCATCCTTTATCAACAGTGACAGTAGCTACATTTGTAACATGATAATGTTACATGACACTTACATAGAAATACTTACGAATTTACTGCATGTATAATTGCCCCTAAACCCCACAAGATTAGGCACAGCTATGCACCCAAATGAGTTTTCATAACTATTAAACCTGAATTAAATAGCTAGGATACACATACTAAATTTGTCAAGAAATTGCTAAATATGGTCAGAATCTGAGTCTGAATTTTATTAGTTAATAAATCTAGCACATTTTTTAACTATTAGCAATCCCATGGAGTACCGGATGTAGCCAATAACGTCAACAAAAACAGAAGAATTTTTTCTTACTATAACAGGGTAGTCTGTGTTTTTTATTCAGCAATACTTTCTAGTCAAATATCAGTGTCGTACTGAAGACTGAAGACCTTTGAGCAGATGTCATGGAAGCAGAAGAACAAGTTCCTCCTCTTCCATGACCATCCTAATGCACAAGTATGATGCTCTCTCTCTCTCTCTCTCTCTCTCTCTCTCTCTCTCTCTCTCTCTCTCTCTCTCTCTCTCTCTCTCTCTCTCTCTCTCTCTCTCTCTCTCTCTCCCCCCCTCTCTCTCTCTCTCTCCTCTCTCTCTCCTCTCTCCCCCCCCCCCTCTCTCTTCCTCTCTCTCTCTCTCTCTCTCTCTCTCTCTCTCTCTCTCTCTCTCTCTCTCTCTCTCCCCCCCCCCTCTCTCTCTCTCTCTCTCTCTCTCTCTCTCTCTCTCTCTCTCTCTCTCTCTCTCTCTCTCTCTCTCTCTCTCTCTCTCTCTCTCTCTCTCTCTCCTTGTAACATGTATATACTATGTTCATTTGACTTTCACCACAGGACAGCTATGCAATTGTATTGAGAGTGAACTTCAACTAACTCAAAGTTTAAATATGAGTGTATAATAAAGAGGACGGTGACATTCATCGTGACATTCACCACAGCACACACAGCACACACACATACATACTGGGTATTTATGCATGGATGTGGCTTGTCGAGTTTTCTCACATTCATCAGCAACTAGAACAATAAGGTTTCAACACTCATATTATTTTCCAAAATAGACAAGATAAAACATCAAAGCACAAGCTCATTACCAACATATCAATATCTGAAGCTATGAGCAGTGACATGGGTCAGGTATGCCATCAGTTGTGCTTACCTTATATATTAAAAAGGTTATGCCTTTGTAGCATTGTTCAAAGTAAAATCATTTACCAATCATCTGGTGGTATTCACAAAAGACAATAGATATAGTCATAGAAGTATCCACCCTCACAAGAGACAACGGATATAGTAATTGAAGTATCTGCCCTTATAAGAGACAACGGATATAGTTATTGAAGTATCTGCCCTTATAAGAGACAATAGATATAGTTATAGAAGTATCCGCCCTCACAAGAGACAACAGATATAGTTATAGAAGTATCCGCCCTCACAAGAGACAACAGAAATAGTAATAGAAGTATCCATCCTCACAAGAGACAACAGATATAGTTATAGAAGTATCCGCCCTCACAAGAGACAACAGATATAGTTATAGAATTATCTGTCCTTAAAAGAGACAACAGATATAGTTAATATAGAAGTATTCGCCCTCACAAGAGACAACAGATATAGTTATAGAAGTATTCGCCCTCACAAGAGACAACAGATATAGTTATAGAAGTATCCGTCCTCACAAGAGACAACAGAAATAGTCATAGAAGTATCCATCCTCACAAGAGACAACAGATATAGTTATAGAAGTATCCGCCCTCACAAGAGACAACAGATATAGTTATAGAATTATCTGTCCTTAAAAGAGACAACAGATATAGTTATAGAATTATCTGCCCTTAAAAGAGACAACAGATATAGTTAATATAGAAGTATCCGCCCTCACAAGAGACAACAGATATAGTTATAGAAGTATCTGCCCACAAAGGAGACAGCAGATATAGTTATAGAAGTATCCGTCCTCACAAGAGACAATAGAAATAGTTATAGAAGTATCTGCCCTCACATGCCACACCATGAACAATCACATCCAATGCAACAGTCACTGAAGAAGATGAGTGAGTTGGAGGAGGATACTCACGCCTCATTAGCTCAGGAAGGTCAAGTCTGGAGTCCCCTTGTATTTCTGCTCTTTATATTTAATAGCTCTCACTCATGACCAACTACATACCTGGAGATCACTCAAGTGTAACATTCCAATCATCACTTTCCGCTTCATCAATCATCCTGCACAGGTGCAGCGGAGCAATCAGCTCATGAGATTTGATGTATGCACCAGGTCATAGGCCTGCATCCATAACTTTATCCAATAGATGCTTTATTTTCATTTGGTTTGTATGTAATAAAACATCATGTTCTTTGAAACAGTGGTGGCATCATCTATGTTTTACTGAGAAGCCTCTGAATTAGTATGATGACACCTTGAGCCTCAAGTAGAGGCGCATGTATGTAAGACAATGTTCAACTTTAAAGATAAAATATCTTCGTGAACATTGTTGATGTTACTGAAAAATGATTACCATATTTGTTGACCATTGTATAAAGAGATAAGTGGTCAACAATAGAATGTGTACATATGTACAAAATATAACTTGGATATCAATCAAATTTTATTGACCATAATTAAATATGACTACAACGAAAAAGTGTTGACAAATACCTGGAGTTTTATGTGGGAGACAATGGATATTTAGATTCTAGCAGAATGAAAACAAACATGTTTATCCAAGGCACACAGTCAAACGAAACAAACATTTTCTCGTGTGCAAATTTAACCATTTACACTGCTGATCATACAACTTGTATTAGTAAAGCTGATGATGCAATTGACGTTCATTGCTGATGAAAGAACTGATACATACAGCTGACATGACTGATACATACAGCTGACATGACTGATACAGCTGACATGACTTATACATACAGCTGACATGACTAATACATACAGCTGACATGACTAATACATACAGCTGACATGACTGATACATACAGCTGACATGACTAATACATACAGCTGACATGACTAATACACACAGCTGATATGACTGATACAGCTGACATGACTGATACAGCTGATATGACTGATACATACAGCTGACATGACTGATACAGTTGACATGACTGATACATACAGCTGACATGACTAATACATACAGCTGACATGACTAATACACACAGCTGATATGACTGATACATACAGCTGACATGACTAATACATACAGCTGATATGACTGATACATACAGCTGACATGACTAATACACACAGCTGATATGACTGATACATACAGCTGACATGACTAATACATACAGCTGACATGACTGATACAGTTGACATGACTGATACATACAGCTGACATGACTGATACAGTTGACATGACTAATACATACAGCTGATATGACTGATACATACAGCTGACATGACTAATACACACAGCTGATATGACTGATACATACAGCTGACATGACTAATACATACAGCTGATATGACTGATACATACAGCTGACATGACTAATACACACAGCTGATATGACTGATACATACAGCTGACATGACTAATACATACAGCTGACATGACTAATACATACAGCTGATATGACTGATACATACAGCTGATATGACTGATACATACAGCTGACATGACTAATACATACAGCTGATATGACTGATACATACAGCTGACATGACTAATACACACAGCTGATATGACTGATACATACAGCTGACATGACTAATACATACAGCTGATATGACTGATACATACAGCTGACATGACTGATACACACAGCTGATATGACTGATACATACAGCTGACATGACTAATACATACAGCTGACATGACTGATACATACAGCTGACATGACTGATACAATTGACATGACTAATACATACAGCTGATATGACTGATACATACAGCTGACATGACTGATACATACAGCTGATATGACTAATACATACAGCTGATATGACTACCGGGTAATACATACAGCTGATATGACTGATACATACAGCTGACATGACTGATACAGTTGACATGACTAATACATACAGCCGATATGACTGATACATACAGCTGACATGACTGATACATACAGTTGACATGACTGATACATACAGCTGACATGACTGATACATCTGATATGACTGATACATACAGCTGACATGACTGATACATACAGCTGACATGACTGATACAGCTGACATAACTGATACATACAGTTGACATGACTAATACATACAGCTGATATGACTAATACATACAGCTGATATGACTGATACATACAGCTGACATGACTGATACACCTGATATGACTAATACATACAGCTGATATGACTGATACATACAGCTGACATGACTGATACATACAGCTGATATGACTGATACATACAGTTGACATGACTGATACATACAGCTGACATGACTGATACAGCTGACATGACTGATACATACAGCTGACATGACTGATACAGTTGACATGACTAATACATACAGCTGACATGACTGATACAGCTGATATGACTAATACGACTAATACATACAGCTGATATGACTAATACAGCTGACATGACTAATACATACAGCTGACATGACTGATACAGCTGACATGACTAATACATACAGCTGATATGACTAATACATACAGCTGACATGACTGATACATACAGCTGACATGACTGATACATACAGCTGACATGACTGATACAGTTGACATAACTGATACATACAGCTGACATGACTGATACAGCTGATATGACTAATACATACAGCTGATATGACTAATACAGCTGACATGACTAATACATACAGCTGACATGACTGATACATACAGCTGATATGACTGATACATACAGCTGACATGACTGATACATACAGTTGACATGACTGATACAGTTGACATGACTAATACATACAGTTGACATGACTAATACATACAGCTGACATGACTGATACAGCTGATATGACTGATACAGCTGACATGACTGATACAGCTGATATGACTGATACAGCTGACATGACTGATACAGTTGACATGACTAATACATACAGCTGATATGACTGATACATACAGCTGATATGACTGATACATACAGCTGATATGACTGATACATACAGCTGATATGACTAATACATACAGCTGATATGACTGATACATACAGCTGATATGACTGATACATACAGCTGATATGACTGATACATACAGCTGACATGACTGATACATACAGTTGACATGACTGATACAGCTGATATGACTGATACATACAGCTGACATGACTGATACATACAGCTGATATGACTGATACATACAGCTGATATGACTGATACATACAGCTGACATGACTGATACATACAGCTGACATGACTGATACAGTTGACATGACTAATACATACAGCTGACATGACTTATACAGCTGATATGACTGATACATACAGCTGATATGACTGATACATACAGTTGACATGACTGATACATACAGTTGACATGACTGATACAGCTGACATGACTAATACATACAGCTGACATGACTGATACATACAGCTGACATGACTGATACAGTTGACATGAATAATACATACAGCTGACATGACTGATACAGTTGACATGACTAATACATACAGCTGACATGACTGATACAGCTGACATGACTGATACATACAGCTGATATGACTGATACATACAGCTGATATAACTGATACATACAGTTGACATGACTGATACATACAGTTGACATGACTGATACAGTTGACATGACTAATACATACAGCTGACATGACTGATACAGTTGACATGACTGATACACACAGCTGACATGACTAATACATACAGCTGACATGACTGATACAGTTGACATGACTGATACATACAGCTGATATGACTGATACATACAGCTGATATAACTGATACATACAGTTGACATGACTGATACATACAGCTGATATGACTGATACATACAGCTGACATGACTAATACATACAGCTGACATGACTGATACATACAGCTGACATGACTGATACAGTTGACATGACTAATACATACAGCTGACATGACTGATACATACAGCTGATATAACTGATACATACAGTTGACATGACTGATACATACAGCTGATATGACTGATACATACAGCTGACATGACTAATACATACAGCTGACATGACTAATACATACAGCTGACATGACTGATACAGTTGACATGACTAATACATACAGCTGACATGACTGATACAGTTGACATGACTGATACATACAGCTGATATGACTGATACATACAGCTGATATAACTGATACATACAGTTGACATGACTGATACATACAGCTGATATAACTGATACATACAGCTGACATGACTAATACATACAGCTGATATGACTGATACATACAGCTGACATGACTAATACATACAGCTGACATGACTGATACAGCTGACATGACTGATACATACAGCTGATATGACTGATACATACAGCTGATATAACTGATACATACAGTTGACATGACTGATACATACAGTTGACATGACTGATACAGTTGACATGACTAATACATACAGCTGACATGACTGATACAGCTGACATGACTGATACATACAGCTGATATGACTGATACATACAGCTGATATGACTGATACATACAGTTGACATGACAGATACATACAGTTGACATGACTGATACAGCTGACATGACTAATACATACAGCTGACATGACTGATACAGTTGACATGACTGATACAGTTGACATGACTGATACATACAGTTGACATGACTGATACAGTTGACATGACTAATACATACAGCTGACATGACTGATACAGTTGACATGACTGATACATACAGCTGACATGACTAATACATACAGTTGACATGACTGATACAGTTGACATGACTGATACATACAGCTGACATGACTGATACATACAGCTGACATGACTGATACATACAGCTGACATGACTGATACATACAGTTGACATGACTGATACAGTTGACATGACTGATACACACAGCTGACATGACTAATACATACAGCTGACATGACTGATACAGTTGACATGACTAATACATACAGCTGACATGACTGATACAGTTGACATGACTGATACATACAGCTGACATGACTGATACATACAGCTGACATGACTGATACATACAGCTGATATGACTGATACATACAGCTGATATGACTGATACATACAGCTGACATGACTAATACATACAGCTGACATGACTGATACATACAGCTGATATGACTGATACAGCTGACATGACTGATACATACAGCTGACATGACTGATACAGTTGACATGACTAATACATACAGCTGACATGACTGATACAGCTGACATGACTGATACATACAGCTGATATGACTGATACATACAGCTGATATGACTGATACATACAGTTGACATGACTGATACATACAGTTGACATGACTGATACAGCTGACATGACTAATACATACAGCTGACATGACTGATACAGTTGACATGACTGATACAGTTGACATGACTGATACACACAGCTGACATGACTGATACATACAGCTGACATGACTAATACATACAGCTGACATGACTGATACATACAGCTGATATGACTGATACAGCTGACATGACTGATACATACAGCTGACATGACTGATACAGTTGACATGACTGATACAGTTGACATGACTGATACACACAGCTGACATGACTGATACAGTTGACATGACTGATACACACAGCTGACATGACTGATACATACAGCTGACATGACTGATACATACAGCTGACATGACTGATACAGTTGACATGACTGATACATACAGCTGACATGACTGATACATACAGCTGACATGACTGATACATACAGCTGACATGACTAATACATACAGCTGATATGACTGATACATACAGCTGACATGACTGATACAGTTGACATGACTGATACAGTTGACATGACTGATACATACAGCTGACATGACTGATACATACAGCTGACATGACTGATACATACAGCTGACATGACTGATACAGTTGACATGACTAATACATACAGTTGACATGACTGATACACACAGCTGATATGACTGATACATACAGCTGACATGACTGATACAGCTGACATGACTAATACATACAGCTGATATGACTGATACATACAGATGACATGACTGATACAGCTGATATGACTGATACATACAGCTGATATGACTGATACATACAGCTGACATGACTGATACATACAGCTGACATGACTGATACAGTTGACATGACTAATACATACAGTTGACATGACTGATACATACAGATGACATGACTGATACATACAGCTGACATGACTGATACATACAGCTGACATGACTGATACAGTTGACATGACTGATACATACAGCTGACATGACTGATACATACAGATGACATGACTGATACAGCTGACATGACTGATACATACAGCTGATATGACTGATACATACAGCTGATATGACTGATACATACAGCTGACATGACTGATACAGCTGACATGACTAATACATACAGCTGATATGACTGATACATACAGCTGACATGACTGATACATACAGCTGACATGACTAATACATACAGCTGATATGACTGATACATACAGCTGACATGACTGATACAGTTGACATGACTGATACATACAGCTGACATGACTGATACATACAGCTGACATGACTGATACATACAGCTGACATGACTGATACATACAGCTGATATGACTGATACATACAGCTGACATGACTGATACAGCTGACATGACTAATACATACAGCTGACATGACTGATACATACAGCTGACATGACTGATACATACAGCTGACATGACTGATACAGCTGATATGACTGATACAGCTGACATGACTGATACATACAGCTGACATGACTGATACAGCTGACATGACTGATACAGCTGACATGACTTAAACAAACAGCTGACATGACTCAAACATACAGCTGATGATACAACTGTTGACACTATCTAAAGCAATCGTTCGGCTATGTTCTGATGTACCCTTCACCTGACTGGTGCTACAGCTGAGGCCATGTTCTGCTGTACCCTTCACCTGACCGGTGCTACAGCTGAGGCCATGTTCTGCTGTACCCTTCACCTGACCGGTGCTACATACTGAGGCCATGTTCTGATGTACCCTTCACCTGACCGGTGCTACACCTGAGGCCATGTTCTGATGTACCCTTCACCTGACCGGTGCTACAGCTGAGGCCATGTTCTGATGTACCCTTCACCTGACCGGTGCTACAGCTGAGGCCATGTTCTGATGTACCCTTCACCTGACCCGTGCTATATACTGAGGCCATGTTCTGATGTACCCTTCACCTGACCGGTGCTACACCTGAGGCCATGTTCTGATGTACCCTTCACCTGACCGGTGCTACAGCTGAGGCCATGTTCTGATGTACCCTTCACCTGACCGGTGCTATATACTGAGGCCATGTTCTGATGTACCCTTCACCTGACCGGTGCTACACCTGAGGCCATGTTCTGATGTACCCTTCACCTGACCGGTGCTACAGCTGAGGCCATGTTCTGATGTACCCTTCACCTGACCGGTGCTACAGCTGAGGCCATGTTCTGCTGTACCCTTCACCTGACCGGTGCTACAGCTGAGGCCATGTTCTGCTGTACCCTTCACCTGACCGGTGCTACAGCTGAGGCCATGTTCTGCTGTACCCTTCACCTGACCGGTGCTACACCTGAGGCCATGTTCTGCTGTACCCTTCACCTGACCGGTGCTACAGCTGAGGCCATGTTCTGATGTACCCTTCACCTGACCGGTGCTACACCTGAGGCTAGTTCTGCTGTACCCTTCACCTGACCGGTGCTACAGCTGAGGCCATGTTCTGCTGTACCCTTCACCTGACCGGTGCTACAGCTGAGGCCATGTTCTGATGTACCCTTCACCTGACCGGTGCTACAGCTGAGGCCATGTTCTGCTGTACCCTTCACCTGACCGGTGCTACACCTGAGGCCATGTTCTGCTGTACCCTTCACCTGACCGGTGCTACACCTGAGGCCATGTTCTGCTGTACCCTTCACCTTAGTCTGTCATCCAGACCCATTCATTTTTAAAGAGCCTAGGCAAGTCTACAACAAGACTACAGAGCTCAGTTTCTGACATTGAACACATCTCTGAGGCTCCTTTTTATTATATTTTTTATTCTTTTCAAATTTAGAAATGTTTCAAAATATTAATTTCAGAGTCTAAAGTTAGACAACCTTCACCTAATCTGGGTAATCTGAGAGGTAAACACAGGTCATTGCTCCCAGATATCACATTTCCTCAACACACTCATGTCAACCTGTCTGTCTGATGTCTTCCATGACTGGCACCCCACACTCCAAGCCTGTGTGGCAGTGAAAAGTTGGTGGGTTAACATGGTTAAAAGGTAGCAAGCTACCATGGCAGTATCTGTAGGTGTTCCAGGGTGAGATGTGGAGTACCCACAACACTACAACTTATACCCAGCTAGCGTGTGTAGAGCTGTAGCACTCCGGTCTGGTTGTGTGACCTGTCTCTTGATAAGCCTAGCTTGAGATCATGCTACAAGGACTGTCATATATCAACGGTCTCTCCTACTATCACTCCAACTCTCTTTATGAGCTCATTACATCTCTCCTTTCCTTCTTTATCTTCAATTCTCTAAAATAATGTCACTGAACATTGTTTGAGATACAATAATTTTTTGGAATAATCTTACAAGTTTATCTGAAGGAATAAAGAACAAATTAAGAGTTTAAGAACTTTGTTTTATCTTATCCTGTTTTTCTAAAGGCAGTAAAATATCAGACCCGCACCATGTTGGGTTACGTGAGTGCATTATTTACAGGCGGTCTGCTCAGTAGTAGATCTCCAACAAATCTCAACCATTTCAGTCCATGGATATTAGACTAAATAAGACACAATTTCAGGCCTGTTGAGAAGAGCTGGCAAGAGCAGGCAGTGATGTGTGAACTCCAGGCTACCTTCCACACCTGGAGAAAGCAGAACCTTATTGTGATATCAACTTACATTCCTGAGAAAGGTATTCCTTTGTCCTCTGGTTAGTGCTACTGCTACCACCAGTCATAGATAGTGTGTAGCCCAGAGGTGCAGTTTCTTCACTCAACATCACTGAGCAAGTGGCACACACATTTATCAACCACAACCATTATTGAATAGTTGACCAGTAATGATTCAATCAAATTAATAAATTAATAACAACCGTACAATATCACACACCTTTCTGGAATGGTATTTTAGAATTGTGTTTATAACTGAGTTCGTACTTCAGACAAACTTTGCCGTAATACTTTAACACCACTGAGAGAGCAAGGCACCCCCCCCCCCCCCCCCCACACACACACACCCACCTGTAAGCCCCCCCCCCCCCCCTTCTCACCTGCCACCCCCTCCCCACCCGGCACCCTCAGCACCCACCTGTATCCATCGCTCTGTCTCGTGGAGCGCTAGGTCCGTGAAGAATTCCATTTCGTCATCCTCCCTGAATCTCGCCTCCCAGGCGCCATTGTCCTGCCCCTCGCTCGCCATCCTTGTGTTGACAATGTCCACTCGCCGGACAAGGGGCGAACTTGGGCCAACTGCCGGTCTGTTACCTCCTAACCTTTATCAACATCAAGCTTCAGAGGCCATACGCGCCCATATCAGCAATAGGCCTAATGATATTCCTCTGAGAACACTTGTGATTACCAAAGGTTAAAGACTGTACGTACGTATGTTAAGCAAACAGTCACTATATGTAAATCCGTACTTGAACTTGCACTGCAACGGGTAAGTATCCCTGTCACATCACACATCCAGAGCTGACGGTACCTGCAAAACATTCCCTCACACAGCCAACAGTTTGAATGAGGGAGGGGTGTCACGTGACACGTAAAGCCGCCCAGTCAAGGGTGGGTGGGGCAGTCCCTTCAGTTTAGTGAGAGAGACCGACAATGTTAATGGTGGATGTCATATTATCTTTCACTTCTAGCCTGTATTAAGCAATTAACTTGCCGTTTACATGGCATTTCTGTACAGCGTGTAGGCGAGATATCTGCTCTCCAGTGGACCGGAGCTGCCGAGCTGGAACCGCTGACGTGCGACGATCTGTGTTTGTGAAGTGAAAGAAATGGACATCCTCGATCGGACAGCGGGCCAGCTCACCTCGACTGTAGCTCCTCGTCAGGACACTCTTACGTAATAACTAGCCACTGTTATACCACATGGTGTAATCCCTCGGGGTCCCTCAACTCATTATCTTTTGATCGGTTTTCGTAACCCAATTTATGGATGATTGGATGACGAAGAACGATTAATGATAGCCAGGGACGCTTGACTGAGTTTGCGATACAACCAACCTGTTACTGTGTGTTGTAAGTTGTTAGATCTGACCCATGACTGTGTACAAAATAACAGTTTGTAGTACGGTATAGGTCCTTGTTTAGCAAAACTAGATCAACTGAATGAAAATTTCAGTAACATAAGTTTATCAAGATAAGAAATTAAGCTTCTATATAAGTAATGAAGAAGTTCCACATTCAGGTAGGTTTCTCCATGGTGTTGTATAAATAATTATTAAAACAGGACACATGATAATATAGCCATGTCATGAAGGTACTGCCAACTCACAGTACAAGTGAAGCTTCGTCTTCCATTACTGAATCTTTCTCTATTGAATGTTCCATTTTTAAAGCCTTCTTGGCAGTTACTTATACTATTTTATTTGTTTCTTTGCGTATAATACTTTCAAAGTAATTTTAAACTCATTCTTATTAAGTAATGCAAATTTAAGACGAAAATGTATATAACTGGACACATTTGAAGAACATTTACTGCGATTGGAATTCAATACTGTATATTACTAGGCATCCATATGGTCGATTGCAATAAAGATAATACACATGGCATTGAATCATTCGCTTAACTTTCTTATATTACATAGAATAAAGGGTAGAAGAAGAATATTTTATTTACGTGTCACATGCCGTACATAAATAATATTGACACATAAAACATGGTTATAAAAATCAGCACCCAGTCCTCAGGCTTATATTACGAGACACGATTTTCATTAAAATATATCAAATTCAAACGATAAATCCCCCCCCCCCCCCCCCCCCCCCCCCCCCCCCCCCTCTCATTCAAACACCACATATAATATACAATTATCCTATTCACTCCCGTACCCATTCAGAGCATACATTCGCCGTATACACACCCCACATCCTCGCCCTTCGGTTTCACTCCCATACTCTCAAATTCATTCTCCCGTACAGAAACATACGCATAAAACCACACATTCTAAAAACAACGTATGATAAAATACATACAGCAAGGAAAGTGTGATGATATTAAGTTGTCACGTCTCTCGTATCTCTAACATGGTGGTGGACCATAGCATATAATTTCATCTACAAGTACTAACATATGTATAGTTCATGTTTACAGCATGAAGTTAAACGTTGTTCATTCATCGTTGTTTTGTTTCACCAATATGGCAACAAGATAACAGTTTGCCGTATGCGTTTGTGTTGAATTGATATTACCTTTTGTAGTTTTTAGTTTGTACAAATAAGAGTTGCAACAGTTTTTAAAGCGTTTTGATAGGACATCTTTACATGCCTTTTACTATATAAGAAGTGAGTATTTAAAATTGAAAAACTACCATCAGAACTTCCTTAGATAATATTTGAATATTCTGGATAATTCACTTTTAATTTAACACTCATTCAGTGTGTCTGTAAATATGGCAAAAGGGAGAGACACAACTATATATATACGATAGGTGGTAAGATATCAAGTATTATGTTCAGGCCATATATGTAAGCCCTATCTCAGGAAGAGGCGCTATAAATATACTTGTACCTTGTAAGTAAACATGACACGGACGCTTTCAACGCGGCAATACTCGAACTGTCTTCATATAAACTGGAAGTGTTTTACTCGGAAAACAGCTGTCTCCCCGGCCTTAAACTGTTCTAGTTATTACCCGTCAAAAGGAAAAATTGCAAATGCTGCAATGGAAACAAAACTAACAAAAAAATTACAAAGGCTCAGCACCCCCCCCCCCCCCCCCCCCCCCCCAAAGAAACCTATACATGGTATGGATAGACAGTATAACAAATTTGGTTTAGATGGGCGCAACAGTTTTAGAGTTTTGCTCCGGAAACAAACCGTACCCTTCAAAACGACAAAAGTCCAAATTGTTACCATGACAATAAAAAAAAGCTGAATTCTCAAAAAAGCACATATACATTATAAAAAGAGATACATTACACCAAGTTTGCTGAAGATATTGGTCAACTAGTTCTAGAGTTACGTATGTTCCATAAACGAAAACCTCGGCGTTGGGGGCGCGTTCCGTTACTTATGGAGGAAATCAACAGTGTTCATATTCGCCAAAACTCGTTTGTTTCAAACATAGCCGTGCAACAACATCTAAAAGCTTAACTTTATACGTTTATAAGTCTGCTGTGGAATTTACGCAAACGTTTATTAATCATTTAACTGCACTCCAATATTTTGAACCAAGAAACTAATAAACCGTACATCATTCAATCATTGCCTGTCCTGAATAACCGCTTGGTAAAGTTTAAACAAACTATATCATCGCCCTTTTAGAGACAAAAGCTACCGGCGTATATACGTATTTATGCGACGTTTAACCTCCTGACAAGAACTTTTGTTTTATTCACAACATACAAATCCGAAAATGATGTTTGTGTTCAATTTTATAAATTGTAAATACACATGGCGTTTAATGTAGAGATATTTCTATAACAACCAGCATGGTTAGGTTAGTTGTCTATAAAAAGTCGTGTATTATAGCTAGTCCTGCCTCATATATGACTGTGTAAAACATGAGTCTTTGATAAATATTGGTCTACATTAAACAAGTCTTGATAAACTGTTATGGTTTACCGCGAGTTGTAATATATATACTCACGTCCATAGGAAACTTGATCCCTATAACTTTTGGTCCAAAGCAAATGTCTTTTTAAATATTATGAAATATTAAGTTCTGAGTCCTCCTGTGTTCACGGACATGACGACATCTTGTTGTACAAGAACGATTGGTGTAGAATCTGGTTTCTCCCATCTGCACGAATAGCACGTGCAATGTAGGTATGAAAGGACTTACTACAACGCACTGTCGTCAGCGTGATATATAAGAACACCACCAGAAGAATACCGAGACTAACACCAGATGGGCATGTTGTCACGTTGCTCGACCCCAGCAGTATCCAACGTCATCCAGCTAGCGCTTCCAACGGACTGACCAGACATGTGCTGCAAGTGACCATCCCAAATCAGGGAGACCCCGCATCTCAACAGCGCAGGAAGAACGATATGAGCATCCATAACGTCCATTCCTGACGTCAACGCCGTTAAGTCATCAGGTCAGTCGACAGGCGGTGGGCAGATATCTAGGTTCATTCGGCATCAGGAACTACTGACCGTACAGAGTGATTTTACTAACCATTGCACATCGTGACATCGCCAGCATAGACTACAGTCTGCACGTCTAGCACGACGCTGGCAGATACGGGACTGGCAGAGAGTAATACCCCTTTACATCAAACCCGTTCTCCCTACGTTCTTTCCGAGAACAGAATGGACATAGTGGCAACTGTTTGCGAACTTTATGAACTGGCACGGATGTACTGAAAACGGAAGGGTGCTCCAGAACGTTGGACATGTCTCTCCCCGTTCTGAAATTGGACGGAGTACACATGTACTAAAACGGGATTGTCGTACTTCGAACGGAATTACCGTACTTCGACTCTACTGTGGACGAATGAGGAAGTTGTGCAGTCGGAAAATAAATTGTAATACGTTCGTGCACAGTTTCCACCCCGCAAACAGATGTAACTTGACCACAGGACACCCCTTTCAGTTGCTATTTCATGTACATTTGTTCCAAATAATATTGATTGTTCTTAAGAAGTTGCTACTATACGTTCATACACAGTTCTAAAACTTCACAATCGATCCTCGTTACGTTCTGTTCGTTTTAGTACGTTTGAGAAGTAATCACACAGTTTCTACTCCTTGGCAGTACGATATGAAGGGACGGGTATGAATAAATGCGTTTTGATACGTTTATCATTTGGGATACATAGTTAAACAAGTAAAACGTAAATAACTTGCAGCTGTAAACATGTTGAATGTTATTATTCTTGTACTTGTGGATGGTAGCCGAGCAACAAGAAAAAGGGTTGTTTGGTTTAAACACATTTCATTCACGATGAAACGGTTTGGGAACACGTTATCCGCCTTACAGGAACTTATTGTGAAAATAAATGGATTCCCTTTGGGCAATCTTTTTCGTCCACACTATTCCATTGAAGATTTAAACTTGTTCACAGAACGGGAATAAAAACGGGCAAGAACGTGCTTGATATTTACAGAAATCGGGCCAGGACGTGATTGCGGTACAAGTACAACGTACTAAGAACGAAATGAGAACGTATTTTGCGTATTAAGTTCGAGATATACACAAAGAAAAAAGTTAAGCACCCCCTGATATTTGTGATGATATCTTTTCGAGAATATTTTAAATAGTTAAACAAGGTTCAAATATGAGAAGAGTAGTGTTTGTGCGATACGTTCCAACCAGTGATGCGTGACAGTCGCGCCTACACGTTCGGGCCACGCACGTGCAACATGCTACGCTCGAGGATCACAAAAAGCAGTATGGCCCAACTGCATTTGGTGGTATGTTACGTTGCTTTCAAGCCATTCAAGCAGATCTATTTAACATGGCACGAAGACGATTGTCAGTGGATCTCAGAAATCAAATTATTGGTATGCACTCTGCAGGAATGTCCTTTATGGCGATAGGACGAAATCTGGGCTCCCATTAGTATGTTGGTCGTTTAGACCGGAAGCATGCGCAGACAGGAAGTGCAATGGACCGTCCAAGGTCTGGAAGACCTACTGTCACTACACCTCGAGAGGACCGGCACCTTATTCGACATGTACGCCGAGAACCCCTCCTGACAAGTGCTCAGCTGAAACGTCTGTGGTTACCAAATCGAAACATCAGCAGAGTCAGAAATCGCCTAAAATTGGTAGGACTAAAGACAAGAAGTCCCTTGTTGGGAGACCATCATAAACGTGCACGTTTGGTATATGGTGTTTCAGCAGACAACACTGGAATCTGAGGACTGTCGGCTCCATGTTACTGATGGGCGTGCACGTGTTTGGAGACAAGAATACATCTTATACCCCCAGGAACGTCCAGCCAACTGTTGCGTATGGAGGTGGTTCTGTTATAGTATGGGGATACCTGTCTCATGACTGCAAGCTGGATTTGGTCACCATCAGGGGCAACTTAACGGGAGCTCAATACATCCGGGACGTACTACAGCCGGTCGTTGTTCCTCATTTCGATAACCATGCACATGCTACACGACCACAGTACATGAACGACAACGCCCGGCCTCACCGATCACGTGCCGTTGTCGATTACATTACGCAGTGACAACTTTACCCTGGCCAGCAGTAAACCCAGGTTTGAACCCTCTGGAGCATGTGTGGGATATTCTAGGGCGGCGACTCGAGGCTCGGAACCCTCCAGTACAGAATGTACATGAGTTGGAGGCAGCTCTACACGCTGAGTGGATGTTATTGACACAAGAACAGATCCGAAGTCTGACTGGAGGCATGAGACGTAGGATGCAGTGTGTCATCCGGGTACGTGGCTGTCCTACCAGATACTGATCATTCTTATTGAACATGTACACTAGGGTCTACAAAGAACATTTAGAAGTGACAATGCGAGACCAATGCGAATGTGTGTTGTTTCACTTGCTGCTCCATACTTTTGTGGACATTGTTTCATGGCAAAAACAGTACCTGTGTAAACATGACGTCATCGCTATTAAATAATGATAACAGCTACATATTGTTGCGTTTCTGTCTTGCCAGATGGCTGTTCTATTTGAAAAGAAAAATAATCTCAGACTAATTTAGCAGAACTTGTTTTTGACATTCAGCTATATGAACATATCAAGGAGTGCTTAACTTTTTTTCTTTGTGTATAAGTCTTGTTGAGAACTGATATAAACTTGACTAATAACGGGATTAAACTGATTTAAAACGTTATGAACGGACAATATTATCCCATCTAACAGTGGTACCAACTGTCAGAGGACGGGGTAAAGACAAGATGGACTTTCTGAGAATTGTCTATAAACATACTTGGATCGTACTATGGAAAGTTATACCCGGTTCCTTACCAATTTAAAAAATTTCAAGAAATTGCTAGTATTTCACTATATACATGAAAAACATATGCAAAATCCAGTTTTGTTATAAAAAAATAGGAGTCACCGTGCTCGTTTTTTTTTAAATATAAGCTCCCAATATAGGAGGGGTGCGCAAAAAAAATTACATTTTTCACTATCATTTCACACTATCATTATGATAAAGCAATTATTTCATAATTTGGGCCTTATGTAATGGAGAATGCATTCGGAGCCGTGGATTCGTTAAAAATAATCAACGAGCCCCGAGGTTCTAAAGTCACATTTTCTTTATTTCATATGTTTTTTAAAAGTATGTAGATGATGTAGAATATCATGAAGTAAGTAAAGATGAGAAAGAATCTTTACTTAATCATATTTCATTTTTGAAGTTCAACCGGAAGGAGCGGACATCCTTAATCCATGTATGACGTCACGAAACATACATATGTGATTATCTAGCATTACAGACAATACATTTCAATAATGTAACCTAAAAAAATATTATTTTGCAAATTTCGGTGCCCATTCATCGGATATGGTACACGTAGCTTCGACCCTTATGAAATGGATTCTTCCACGAACGTGCATGGCGCAAATCTTCCACGCAAAGCGATTTGACTGACAGCCAAACTCCTGCATTTCATTTGTTTCAGCACGATCCCCATGCGTTTCACACTTTACCAGTCTTGTTTAGAATGCAGGGATCTTACTGACAAACAATCAAATGATTACCAGCAGGCCTGGTAGTCTAATAGGTTAGGGCGCTGCGTAACAGACGAAGGGTTACATGTTCGATTCCCGGGTCAGACATTACAAAAATAATCAGATATTTTAAGATTCTAATCAGATATACTAAGACAAAATACATCATTCTTGAACAAATTACTTTGTGAGCCATTACGAAAATGTCAAAACCTGACACCCCTCCTGACTGGATTAGTCAATGACCAGTAGATTCTTAAAAATAATCCACTGTTAACACAATAGAGTGACGTCATCACCATGGATTAATTTAGTAAAAGGGTTATTGTTACATGTTTATGTAAGACGAAAATGCAATTTTATTGTTATCTTGTAGCTTTTTATCTAATTTTTTTGTATCGATCGCTAGTACCGTATTTCCTCTAATACAACCTCGGGGTTCTACACATGTTTTGTCCTTCGGCATGCAATGTTGGTTCGGTTCCCTCAGTCTTCAAGATAAAAACAAATTAAACAGGATTGTTAATATAAGCTCAAAACTTGTTGGTACCATCCTTGATCACCCGGCGTCAATAAATGACGACAAAATAGTATCACACGCTCGGAAGATTATTTCAGATCCATCACATGTCCTGCACTCACAGTATTCACTTTTGCCATCCGGAAAACGTTTTAATATGCCTTTTCACAAATCCAACAGAACTCGGAAATCATTTATACCCTCAAGTATTTCCATTCTAAATAAACAGTCCGCATGTGAAAGTTCAGATTCCAATACCAATTTTAGAACTTATCGAGTTGTACAATTATATGTGTTGTGTGAATGTGTGTTTTTGTTTTTAAAATTTCTATGTTTAATAATCATGTATTATATAAATTTGGTATACATTTCATGTCATGCTCTGATGGATGTAAGACGAGTTCCCTTTTGGGTAATAAAGTGTTATCTTATCTTATCTTATCTTCAGCACCCCTTACCCCCCGGGTTCTATTAGAGACCCGGGTTGTATTGGAGTCCGGGTTATATTTTTTCAGCCCTGAATTGACGTTTACAATCTTCTTGGGATGACTTATTGGACAAGTAAAATTAGTGATCAAGTACTACATATCTCGTGACATTTATGCTGAAATTCATTGGTGAAACATACTGTTTATAGATGGACGGGCATTTATCCCACAATCTTGTTAATCCCAGCATTATTCGGTTTGAAATGTTTTCTATCAACTTGCATTGTAAAAATGAGAATTAACTGAACAAGACGGGTGTTTGTTAACATGGACCTGTTATGCTGAAACTAACAAGGCCGCACTGACATTTCCTTTCCAAACGAGTGTAGACCATGTCAATACATGATAAAGTATGCAGGGATCACTAATTATAATTATATTATTTTGCAACAGGGAGTTGTTCCGTAATGAGACCCCAGCCTGTTGTATTTAGCTCCGCAACTCCTCCCCTCGTTACAGCCTTTAAGAAGCATGGGATACGTTCAAGTTACGCGCTTCAACCGTCACCAGAATGTATTCTCATATACTGGGATACCAAGTTAAGGCTTAGATAAAGCTTAACATGGAACATAATATTAACGTTACATGCGTACTTCACGTTACAGCTTTGGAAGCATTAACCAATATTCTGCAGTATTTTATAAATGCCATACTAAGTGTAACCTCGAGTGATTGGTTTTCGGACGCTTAAGACACAAATCAATGTGGACAAATGTTTGAAAATTAATAAAACGTATGATCTATTTTCCCCATATGAACTTTATCTAAAATAAATTGGAGACAATTCGTCGGGGAAAATGTTTTGATGACTATCTTGTCTCATTTAGTGAGTACATCAGGAATGTTGACAGTCAGCGAGTGTTTGCCGTTTTCGGACATCTGATTGATCGATACCAAAAAGAGATATCCCAAGCTATTTATGTAACTTCCGTTGACCCATAATATTACAAAAATGCAAGGACAACGTATAAATTTTGTTGGTAGCCGGAATGACTTTTTCAAATTATCAAATTGTCGACTTTTTCATAACATGCAAAAAGTAGTTCAGGATAGAGATAGATTTTAAGCTTAAGAGTAAAGTTTGTATGATATACAAATCTTAGGAAGTTTCACACGAAACATGTTATTCTGACCGCTAGCGGAGACCTTTCCTTTGTATTGATAATGTCACATGCCTAGAAATATCATGAAAAACTACAAGAATGTGAGCCGTCCGAAAACCAAGTACTCGAAGACCAACGTGCTTCCAAAGTCGAGTTCTACAGATGACATTTACCCTGGAACGATTATTAATTCATAATAATTAATAAATGTATATATAGAAGTGGTTGCTTAAAAACATTCAAATACAAGGCTAACCTATGGCATATCATAGGCATATAATTATGTTTTCCAAGTAGCCGATAGACATCGTATTTTATTCATCATTCAGATCATATGGCGTACGCGTGTACGTAAGCCAACGGTATGAAATTTTAATACGATCTTGTATTTCATTAGAAATAGTAACTTCACGTATGCTAAATTGCTAAAAAAAAATAGCGACGGGACACGAACATTCATGATCGCGTCGCTTATTTGAATTGTAATTTTGGCCACGTAATTAGTAATTCGGAGTTATCTTTCTTGAACTTCACTCTTTTTCCCTGAAGATAAAAATAATCTATGTTGATGACAACCAATGGGATTCCTTCATCTGATGTCGGGAACATGCCGTTCAAGGTCACGCCACATTTCCACACCAACATAAACAAAATTCCTGTCGTCTCTTGGTCTTAATCGCAGCAAATGCACTTGAAATGCAAACTGAAGGTATGCAATAGTTTTGTGTCAAGGATTCTACCGTGACAAGAGATTTGTTAGTTGATTATGTTTATCGACACTCGTTTCAAATATAATTTTATAAAGATTCCAATTCCCATGTCAGTGTGTTGATTTAATAATAAACATTGACTAGATTAGTAGATTTGCATTTTGTTATTTTGCTTCGCAGTTGTTGATAAATTGCTAATCTGTTTCCATTTATGTGTTAAAATAATATATATTAATCCTACCGTATGTTTCACGTTTTCCAGGGCAAGAGTTGTTCCAACATAGAAAGAAAATAATAATGATTCCTTGTGATCTGGATCTTCAAGCGGGGGTAGAAACTAACTTCAAACATATGGTAGCCTGCAGGGCTGGTCATTTAAAATAAAAGTATCACTAGCCCGTATCTCCTTGTCATCAAACAAATATAAAATGTTAAGTTTGAACTACAATGGCAAGTATTTTCCCTAATTCAGTCATTCACATCTGATACCATTGTTGCTGATAAAAACAAGAATCTCTACTCATACTTTGAGTATTTCACAATGATTCAGAAATTTCTTAAAGGCCCACAGGGCTAGTAGAAGCTAACATTTGCTAGCCCTGTGTGATTTTTACTAGCCTCGGGCTGAAGGACTAGTGTTAATTTCTAGCCCTGTTCAAGATGGACCAATTTTGATTTCTAAATGGATCAGAAGGACATATGCACAGGTCTCACTTGTTATTAAGTAAATTCTAAGCGTTTACAGATATTAACATAGTCTGACTAAATAGAATTATTAATTAGGACAAAAAATAAAACAGATTTTCTTGTCATATAAATATTGTAGTAAATAAACTAATATTTCTGAATTAGATATGTGCCATGACTTAGCAGAGCTCTGATAAACTGTGAACAATGGTTTCTCAATAACTATATCAAATTCAAATTTGATAACATTTGTAATATAGACTAAGAGCATTATTCAACATAACTTGACTTTATTATTCTTTTTCAGCTTTCACAGCCTGGGATATCAGACATTTCAACTGAAGAATCCTTTACCAAAGGTGAAGTTTGGTCAATTTAACATATATCCAAATAGACACAAAACTCCAAAACAATGAATCGTGATTTATGATTGTTGAAATTTATAGGAATTTCATTCTTAGCTCTTGTTCTGAAATAGAGGTACCGGTATACAAGATGGTTATGTTTTATAATTATATTTGAAAACAAAATCATGAATGCTTAGTTAACAAGACTGAAGTTTTAGTTCATCAGGCCCATAGTATGGCATGGCATCTGTCTGTAAATTTTTTGCCATTTCGACGACTTTTCCAGAATCAACTGACATCTTGTGTACCACTCCTTTGCATAGGGAATTATAAATTGTCGATTTGGTGGCCATAATGTTCCAAAATATGGGTCAAACTGGCCACAACCTATAAACCTATTTTCATCTTCTTCTCCAGCATGAAAAGTACTTGAAGTTTGTAAACCCTTTGACCAGTGTATTGGCTGTGCATCAATGTATAGACAGTTAGTTTATTAAAATTCGGTCAGCTTGCTTTTGTAACTGGCCCCATAAATTTAAAAATAACCAGTAATTGGCTGCGAGCAGACAGGTATTTCTAACACTGCCTCTGATAAACACTCGTAACATTTACATTTTAATCCTTATTGTCTGCAGAGCTACAGAGCCCATGGCTCTGATTTTAGCTTCTCTTGCCTGAACGGCCCTATGGGCTAATGGCTCCTAATAAGGTCAACAGGGGCCTTGACCCAACAACATCTTTTCATCTTATTCTCTTGATCAAAAAGAGTTGGAAAGCTGAAATCAGTAGAGAGCTGTTCTACACGCAATAAGGTTTTGGTACAATGTTACACTAAATTTCAGCGTAGTACCACCAATGGTTCGCTAATTCCAGCTATTGCTCTCAGGTTTCACTGCAATGCATAGTCACATCATCACATGGCATTGCAGGTTTCTCCCCGCCATAATACTAGCAGCTGTGATATAAATAAAATACTCTTGAAAGCGGCGTTAAACCCTTACTCACCTCATCTCACCTCACCTTGTGCCGAAGCAAAGCTTTCCATTTTTGAAGCAGTGGAAGCATCGATGAATGGCTTCACTTCCCATCCCATCGTTTTTATTTTTGAATGAATGTGCACTTGCCTATATCAAATTTTCAATAGTGAAGTCATAAAAATATTACCTTGATTGTGCAATTATAAGCATGTATTAATAAGATTAATGTGTAAACAGGAAGGTTCTCTAAAATTTTGTTTCAACAAAAAATACCCTGATAGAACCCTCTCTTTAAGAACATATTTTCTTCTCCTCCAATACTAAAAGTTCTAGAAATTTGTTAACCCTCTGACAAATAATCCTGGAAAATTTAATTTTGATCCTTACATTTGAATTGCATGTAACTAGAATGTTAGATTCTATCCTATACAAACTACCGGTAAGTTCTGTCGCTTTCATTTGCATTGCATATCTCTAAAAGCTTTTTGTTGTCATGTAAAAATGTCATACTTTTACTGTCTTTCAGTTAAGCAGCCTAATTGGAGACTGGATGAATCACTTACAAGGAAGGAGATCAATGAGCAGATTAATAGGTTCTGGTATGTTTTTATCCCCTGTCACAAGAAATTCAGTGAACATGTGAATTCTAAATGATTGTGTGTCTCAAAAAGAGCTAAAATTTGTTATTAAAAATATGTTTAAATTATTTTCGGCTTACTCTACAGAACCATATGCTCTTGAAATCTGAAATCTTGTGTACAGACTTATTGATAAATGGGGATCCGATTATTATCAGATATCTGTAGAAGCCTTTGTAAAGTGTTAATTTATTTATTGAAAATTCAAATGTTCAACATTATGTTATACTAGTATATAATACAAAATGAGCTACAGAGCCAGTGGGTCTGTTTTATTCATGTAATAGTTTTGAGAACAAACATACTCCACAAAACCTCTTTTATACTGAAATGTTTTGTTTACCTTGAATAATGTTGATTACAAATTGTAAATTTGATGACTATCCAAACCAAAATAGAGACCACTGGACAATGCCCTAATTCATTAGTCATTAGTCATGTGGTACTGTTGTGGATCTGCAGTGCTGACATTCATGGAAACATTCTATCTGTGATTAATCTACAAATATGACTTTTAGAGTGCAGGGAATCACTGTCACAGGCTTTTATGAGTCCCAGAAAATAAAAGCGAGTCCCTCCATAGTAATCTTAGTAGTATAAATAAATACCTTGCATCTCAGGGACTCAGTTTAAATTTCTATGAGTCCTTTTCAAATGTGAGTAAATGAAGCAGGACTCGCAGGTAAATTTATCCCTGATTCTATACAATTGAAGTTGGGTGAAAGTCTAAATTAAATCATTTAGTTTGACACGAGGGGTAAAACGGTACACTTACAGTAAGCTAATTAAGCTTCGGAATTTGAAAATAGGTCCATTTGCTCTATAGTGCATCGAGACTTGCATAATTTATTACCTAAAACAGAGGATTTTTTCATTCCTAATAAATCTATCAACATGACAGAAGTAGCTTTAAAAAGAGCTACTTTAAGAATATGCCTCATTAATTGCCAAACCCTTGCAATAATCCTCTTTACTTCTGTACCGCCCCATCTGAATGCTAAACAAAGTTTGAGGGACAGTTGCCTTCACACCTCAGCTTCTCATAAGTGGAAACTGTTTGGGCTTTTGCAGTGTAATGACTTGAGTAGCTACTGAGGTAGTCAACATTGTGATTCGCTTAGCCATCCTACAAATACACACACCACATCATTCCACATATCCTGTCAGGACGTTTGGCACTCATAGGTTCTCTAAACAATAGTAATATAAATTTTAAACTTTAACTTGCTCAAATGAGATCATATTTGAAACTGTTTTGTTACAAATTGTATCTTCAAAATAATTCAAGATATGAATTCAAGGCTCCAGGCTGTATGTACATAATTTTCAAGGCAATTATTGCGAGCAATCATGGGTTTATGTGAACTTTGAATATATATTTTTAACTTCACTCAGCTGAGACTTTAGAACTTCTAATGTTTGTTTCAGGTAACTTCAATAGATGTTTATGAGGTGTCTGGAATCCTCTGCTCATACACCACTGAACAGAATGCGCGGAGCTTGAAGTAACTCTATCTAGGAACCCTGCAGGTGTGAACCAAATCTTAGCTCATCAGGCCTGTAAGGCCCTGAAGGTGTGAACCAAATCTTGGAAATATTGGAAGTAGCATGACTAAATTTTTTCTCCTGATTACTTTTTTGACACAAGTAAAATTAGAAACCTTGAATTTGGAGATTTCATACTTTTTTCTGATTGTGATATTTGTGTTTGTAAATGTTATTCATTGTTGTATTCACAAAACTCGGGTGGCCACAGAGCAACCTTAAACGATAGTTGATTGTTTCAAGTACTTTTCTACTTGATTCTAAGACCATTAACAGGGATTTAAAAGGAGGGTTCTATCGGGGTATTTTTTGTGGAAACGAAATTTGAGGGGATATTATGCTGTTCAAACATGATTAAAACACAGTGAAATTGAAAGATATTGATGAAGTTAATATTTTCGATAAGTTTATATTTCACAACTTGATAAAGACAAGCGCATATTTGTTGAAAAATAAAAACAATGAGAACTGAAGCCATTCATCGGGGCTGCGAGTGGGGGAAGTTTGCTTCGGCACAACAGCAAATTGTTTATTAGTTATTATGTGAACTTTCTATCAGCGTATAGCTTTTATTAATAAAATTTTTTTTAAATTATCCACAATGTAGGATGTTTTAATTTCACGTTATGCACAAAATCCAATATGGCGGATTTTGCCGACAGAACAGCCATTTTAAAAGCATTATCATTAATTGTATCCCAGCTTTGATGTAGTCACAAGATATATAATGTCCCAAATTATTTCTGGAGCCACAAAACTATATATCTGGGAGACTTCAAATTTGGCATTGAGGTATCAATGTAAGTGGTGTGCTTTTTAGGGATTTCTACACTTAAGTTCAAATAATTTTTTTTAAATTTGACCAAAGACTGGCAGATTTTCCATAACTTTGTTATGTTTCTGGAGCATAACTTTAAAAATTTGTATAGGGAATTTACAAATGGGCTCTTTTCACAGCATGTGATGCACGTTACAGCAACAAAAATTCTTCATTGAAATTTATTGTTTCTCATTGACATTATTGGCTTCATATGTCTTCAAATGAATGCTATATGAAAGCTTGGGTATGTGAGCAAACAGATTACTCCCTGAAAACTTATTTTAGCTCAGCATGATAAGCTAAAATATAACACTTATGACACTCCTCCACTGAACTGAGCTAAGCTCAGCTGAAATTTTGTGGGGAGGTACCTTTATGTGACCATGCATATTGACCAGTGAATATTATGCAATAGAGACATGTATTGAAGAACCACTGTGTCATTGTAGTCAGTCAGTAAAATCATTCTAAGATGATTTTGGGTTTTTCAAATTTATTACTTGAGAAAACATTTTTAGATCTTCAACCTTAGAAATCATGTGAATACTGATGAGCTACATAGTCACTTGCTCTATTTATTCTCAAGACTTAGAAGCTGACATCTTATGTACAGACTCTATGGCCATTTGGGAAGATTGAATCTGTACCTGTAAATTTGGAATTGATCCAACCCTAAATAGGTGCGAAATGAGTCATGCACTAAATCCTGGAAATTGGAGTGGCTGTCCACAATCATTTCCAAAGTTTTAACCAAAAAAGTTGGTACGGATGTTACATATATATGTTGCTGATGTGCCATTTAGGGGTTTCAACTCAAATGTTCAAATTATAACTTAATTGTGATAAAAAAATATATATTTTCGGACTTTATTTCTTTCAAGGAGCATAACTTTAACATTTGAATGGGGAAGTTGCTTATGTGTGCTGCTAGACCTTTAAGTCTTGGAATGGTCAATTGAAAATGTGTTTAATTCATTGGCATGATGGACTATTTAATGTTTTCCAATGGGAGAGGTGCAGTGCCAAATGATTTTGTTAATTTTAAAAATAATTTTACAGATTTCTGATTTTCTGAGATCAAAATTTGTCCGACCAATTGCATAAAAAGCTGTTCTTTTGATTCTTTTCACACTTTGTACAAATCTGTTGTGGTGAAGTGGCAAATAACAAATTTGGATTTTTTTTTAATAATTTCTGTTGTAATTGTACTCAGTAGTATTCTCAGATCTAAATTAGTGTTTCACTGTTTGCAGAAAATCTATTCAGCTAATTTTGTTTAACAGCAAAAGCACCTTCTAGTTTTAATTATATACTGCTAAAACTGATTATTCAACTTATGTGGGGCTGAGGGGATAAGCCATCTCTCTTGATGGCTCTTATTTTCCTGCTTAGGTATATTTATTTTGTACAAGAATAATCATTCTTTGTTCAAACTTTCTAGTAATTGAATTCTTGATGTTTGTATTTTTCAGACCTTATATGGAAGTAAATTAAATCAGCAAATCAGATTGCAACCATTGAGCGTCAAGGGAATTGACTTCTGGTGAAATACTGTTGATACATTACCTGTTCAAAACAATTAAACAATGGCTATTACTTCAGTGTTTTGTTTGTTTATTATTCCCTGCGGCAACAAAGTTGGCGGGGATTGGTGGGTATAAAAATAACCTCCGTCCCTCTGATCATGTTTTGATTCCGGACCAGAACTCAAAAACTGTAAGGTATAGCTCAATTAAACTTGATATGAAGAACAATCATCATGTGTAGATGTGCCTTTTGGAATTCTATTTGTGGCTGTTTCCATGGGAATATAACTTAAAATTTCCTTTCTTCACTAGAAATAAAAAACTGTAAGGCCTAGTTCAATGAAACTTTGTATGTGGAACACTCATCATGTGTAGATGTGCGTTGTGGTGGTTTTGACTTCTATATAATGTTATCTTTATATGTCCATGGAAACATAACTTTAAAGTTTATATAGATCTGCATGTCCGTCAGCTCTCTAGACCTTTTGGAACTGGAGAAGAAGATGAAAATAGGTCACGGTCACGAAATTTACAGAAAGGCCCGATGAGCTAACAAGAAAAAGTGAGCATGGCACACATACCCCCGCCATCCATGGCACACATACCCCCGCCATCCGCTATCAGTCCATTGAGAATTATAGATGTGAAGGTTACTATGTTTAAAAAACAGCTTAAAGCATCATAATATTGTCCAAAATAATTTTAGGAACTGACTGTTATTACAAAATTTCATTGACCCAGATGTAATATTTTTCAGGTAACTTAATTTTTCCCATTAGGGCATCACACGGGTAATTTGTACCAAGTTCAATTACAGATTCAAGGGCTTCATAACTCCGTAAAAAATCATTTTTTGGAACTGGACTGTGAACTCGATGAAGAGTGTCATCTGCACTACCTACATGTAAAATTTCATTCACCTAGATGTAATAGTTTCCGAGAAAACTTGTCCCAATTGGAGCATCACAGCTCTTTTGGTACAAAAGTTCAATTTCGGATTCAAGGGCCATAACTCCGTAAAAAATAAAATTTCGGAACTGGTTTTCGAACTCGATAAAGAGTATGGTCATGAGTACTCACAACCAAAATTTCATTCACCTAGGTTGAACAGTATCCGAGAAAACTTATCCCCATTGAACACAATAAAACTAAGTCCAAAAAGTGACGTTTCCATGGAAACGACAAAAAATATCAATCTCAGAAAATTGTCTGTGCACGATCCGAAGAACATGGTTAACATCTGTACAAAGTTTGGTTGATGTACCTTTGACGGTTTTTGAGAAAGTTGACCGGACAGAAGGACGGACGGACGGACGGTCGAACGGAATGACCGCTTTATATCCCCGCTTACTTCGTTGCGGGGGTATAAAAATAGGGAACAATGATTATGGAACTACACAAGAATATATATTTTACCTGGACGAACAAAGGTCATTTCTATATCTCCTGACAACTTTGTTATGTCGAGGGATAATAATCAGCCTAGCCCCAAATGGTTCACATATTGTCATATATCGAGTTGTGCTTTCGGCTGCCCCAACTGTCAATTAATTAATATTACATAAATAGCAAGTTCTATATATCAAAACTTATTGAAATTTATATTGAACTCTGCCCACTCATATCCTAAAGGAAGACTGATACATACCTATATTGAACAGAGTTTAGTCCCTGGTCTCACTTGGTCACATTTGGATAGCTTCTCTCTTCAACAGTGTGTGCCTGAAACAATGACATAAATAATGTATATGTGAAGGCAAGAAAAGGACCCAACAAAATAGAAAGACTATAACCCCTATATGCTATAAAGCAATTGCTAAAGTAGCGTATCACAAACACAAAATAAGAAAATAAGAGCCATTGGCTCTGTAGCTCATCAGGCTTAAAATGATAAACTAAATAAATTTAAACATATAATTTTTCAGAGATATAACAAATTTGAACTATTTTATGTTATGGAGAGGAAGTTGAAAAAAGCTTTTTTGGTCATGACCCAAGAGCTATATTTTTGGTCAAAGAATCACCAAATCTACAATTCAGAATCCCCATTTTGTAAGGAGCCTGTACACAACATTTCAGCTTTCAAGAGCTTTTTATATTGAAGAAGAAGATGAAAATAGGTTTTTAGGTCATGACCAATGTGACCCATATTTGGGGTCACAAGGTCACAAAAGCTTCAATTCAGAATCCCATTGTCAGAGAAGTCTGTACACAACATTTCAGCTTTCTAGAGCTTTTTATATTGAAGAAAATAGGTTTTTAGGTCATGACCGATGTGACCCATATTTGGGGTCACAGGGTCACCAAATCTACAGTTTACATTGGCCAAAGAGTCTGCACACCATATTTCAGCTTTCTAGAACTTAATTTTAGTCCTGGACAAGATGAAAAAGGATTTTAGGTCATGACCCTCGTGACCCGCATTAGGGGTCACAGGGTCACCAAATCTACAATTTAGATTATCCATTGGCCAAGGAGTCTGTTGTCTCTTTGTACACAACATTTCAGTTTTCAAGATCTTTTCATACTGGAGAACAAGATAAAAATAGTTTTTTTTGGTACTGACCCATGTGACCCACATTTGGGGTCACAGGGTTGTCAAATCTACAATTTAGAATCTTTATTGGCCAAGGAGTCTAGTTTATAAAATCTCAGCTCTCTACAGTCATTGGTTCTGGAGAAGAAGTTGAAGAAGTGAAAAGTTTACGGAGGGACCGACGGACGCTGGACACCATGCCATGCCCATAAGCCCAGTAGGCCAAGGGCTCTGTATCTCATTAGGGTTTGTACTCTGACGTTGAAGACTGAAATAAATTGTTCTCAATATAATGCAGGAAGGGAAGGAGTTGCAGACTAACTTACCTGGCTTTGGCTAAACCTCACCCCTCTGCAGACTAGTACTCTCAACAGGACCAGGACTGTCACCCTCTATTACACCTAATTATGTAATACCCTCTTCCCAGCACTCATCACTGCATTAGTCTCAGCACTGACTTAATTAGGCTTATAGAAAATATGCAGTATTATGCGAGTTTCAGAATCAAACTATTATCGGTGCAATTATGTCATTTTAACGCTAGAGACTTGAATTATTTGACATTTATAATACAAAGATGCTATGCTCAAAATTTGAGCGCTCTAGCATTGCTGGTTCTTGAGGTGAAAAACAACTTTAAATTGCACCCCTGCCACGCCTTTATTTTTGGAAGTAAAGCAATAAAATTTACAAATCTGAATCTCCATCTACACAAAGATCATATCCCCAAAATAAGAACTTTTGCAGCATTGCTGGTTCTTGAACAGAAGTAGTTTAAAGATTTGAACCCACTGCCATGGCCAAATTTGATAGGGGTAAGGACCAAATGAACAAATCATATTCTCTAGGCAATACAGCTGAAAATTCCAGCTTCCTATGTCAACTGGTTTTGGAGAAGAAGAAGTCTTTAAGTTTTCGCTAATATTGCCTGCAATTAATGTCCATATTTGACAGGGGGTGAAGTCCAAATGTACAAACTTAGATACCCCAGATGCAAGGTATACAAGGGCGGATCAAGGATTTTTTAAAGGGGGGGGGGGGGGGGGGGGGGGTCAACAAACCGACACTTCCTTCTTTTGTCTACGTCTTCGAACCGTTCGGTCAACTGAACTGGCACTGGCAGTGGCACTGGAAAAACTGGTTGATGTGCTTCCCTTGTTCTTCGGTGGTACGTTGATTGTATCTTATATGTGACATCGATTCCTATTTATATAAAACGTAAAAAACAAAGGTCAAAGGCATAAACAAACTTTTGTTCAACCGTTTGAATATACATTGTAGACTTAATTTAGTGATATAATACTAATTAATACAATAGAAACGTACTGCACTGAAGCTGCTTCTTCGTCTGTCAAAGGGACATAACTCTACGTTTTATGACAGACAACTGCAAATGCATACCGCAATTATTTTTTAGAAAAAGCCATGCATTACCATGTGTTACACTCGAAGTTATCTGATAGTTGTTATCTGAATAAATACTCAATTAGTTTCAAAGCTTTCAGTCAAGAACCATCGATTACACCATTTGTAGGCCAGACGAACATATGTGTACTGTAGTCCCCACGTTACCTGTTTTCGAGCGTAACGTCTTTTCGAGCCCCTAAAACACGGGCCTATAATTTTTTCAAGACGCGAGCGAGAAAATCACAACAAAGCAAAATGTTTGTGACAAATGGCAAAGTTATCGGTAACAATATTTATTTCGTGAATGAACCTGCAATTTGGACGTTAATTCAATAAATATTATGCCGTGAAGATAAACACAAATTTCCATTGTCACCGTTTAAAGTCATGTTTTAAAGCTACCAAACTTGCTAACAAGACGTTTGTGGACAGTTGGAACTTATTTCGTCTCCAGTTGTTTTAATGTGTCCATCAATATTAAGCGAAGTGCACATCATGCAGGTGCCCGTGTCATGTCGAACGTAATTCATATCTTAATTTTGAATAGATAAGTACAGTTCAAATGTGTTATATATTTCATATTTTCCATTGAAACGTCAATCATTTACCACTGTCAGAAGTGAGTGATTTATAATGCGATTATCATGACAAACAAAATTTATATTTTGCCGACATATTTGTCTACGAAGTATTCATTGTTGGAAAATACCACATCAGAAAAGCTGATATTTCATTGCACAATTGCCAATATAGCGATTATTCATAAAAATAACATTCATACTTAGTTTAAGCAATTAAACATTTTCGAAATTGATAAAGTATTTTGAACTTTCGATATCGTCCCCCGAAAGTCTCGGATGTGTCCATTACGTCACGTAATCTGAGGGGCTCGAAAAGAGGTGACGTCACAAAAATCTTGATCAAATCGACCTTTTAAAGTTCGGATATTTTCTTTGCATATATACAAAATTATAATGGTAACATAACAAATCCAGAAGCAAAATAAATGCTAACCAAAGTAAAATAATAATTTCTGGTAAATACTGGCGGTCTTGTTTCAATGGGCGCCGTTTGTCTTAGGGGCTCGAAAACACCGTACGCGAGGTTATAAGCTCCACGTGGTAGCCTACACACACGTTATATCTAAATCGTAATATTAACTGGCGTCAGTCAAGTAGGCCTAATGCCCTGTGACAATTTAGTTGAACTAGAAACTGAATATAAAGTATTCACAATTGTTGTAAGAAAATATACCATTGAAGTATCAAATAAATAAATATTACTCTAACCTGACACGTCGTCTGTGCGCAGTGACGATTCTCGTCGTCTTCGAGTACGTAGTTCGATTCGACTCGAATCAGCCTTTTGGAACTTCCTCCCTGTGATATTTTACCGTAGGCCTACTATCGCACTTCAAATGTGAAGTAAAATAGACGAGCCCACGATACTGTCCGTTGATTCTTTCTGGATCATCTTTCCAAAAGTTGATTTTACCGGTAGACCCTATTTAAATCCAATTAATATTCAGAAGAAGAAAAAAACGAAATAAAAGGAGGCCTATTATTTGCAATATTTGGCTTTATATTTCAATATTCAGTTTAATTCTGTATTTTATATAGAGACTTCAAAACATACATTGTTAAAATACTCTTTTAATCTCTCTCAAAATAATAACAATTGATTTCTTTAATTTAAGAGCCTAAACTATCCGAATCCTCAAAATGTGTCTTCAGTAATTTTACATTACCCCCTATCGATGCTATCTAACACATTATAAGCGTGAGTTACAGCTTAAGTACAAATTAACTTGGTATCCCAGTATATATGAGAATACATTCTGGTGACGGTTGAAGCGCGTAACTTGAACGTATCCCATGCTTCTTAAAGGCCGTAACGTTGCGCGGACGGGCTGTTCTATTGGAGGAAATACAGTAACAGCGGTCTTGAACACGGGGCAGGACTCATCGAGGAAGTGTATTGTCTCCAATACGTTTTACTCTGTATATTAAGGATTGTGTAAGTTCTCAACCAAACTGTTCTTGGTTCGAGTTAGCAGTCTACTCTTTGATTGTGAGATTACTACATATAAAGATGAAATAAATTATTTTGTTAAGCGGTGTCGTGACGTTTTGGAACTAAATGTATCAAAAACAAAGGAATTCGTAATAGGAATAAAGCAGCAATTAGTCCAGTAATTATAAATGGAGATGTTGTTGAGTAGTTAGTAGTTACACTCTTGGAACTCAACTTGATAATACGTTAAATTGCTCTGAAAATACGAATCAAGCCAAGATCAAGTGTCAATCTCGCCTTCATTTCCACAGGAAGCTCCGAACTTACCACATTGACTCAGCTGTTTTGGATATTTTCTGTACAACCTGTGTTCAGTTTATACTCATGTTCTCTGTCCAATGTTGGTTCAACTCCCGGTCACTGAAAAACAGAAAAAAATAAACAAGATAATTAAACAAGGAGCTAGAAAACATTTCTAATCCTTCACATGTTTTCCATGACTGTTTTCAATTGGTACCTTCCGACCGTCGGTATATGTATATACGTGCAAAACCAAACGTTTTAAAATGTATTTTGTACCAAAGTCAATTTCTCAATAAGCGTTTATGTTTCCACCCTCTCATTCTTTGTAAATGTTATATCATCTTGTTTCCATGTATTTATTATAAATGAATGTGTACAATTGTTTATTTGTGCTCACTCAGACGTGAAACAAATCCCCTAACGGGAAAGAAATTTAAATATAGAGTTTTTAGCGTTTATTTATTTACCATTCCTCTCAATTATGTATTTCCTATTTCCTTTACACAACTAGGTATTTTGCTTGAATTGTCCAATCAATGAGAATATTCATAATATATGTCATAGTATGTTGGTATTATCACGATTTTTTAAAAACAGGATAAATGTAAATATGTTGTATTTCACGTGACAGTAGAAACATGTTGATACAACAATCCACACATTCAGTAATGGAACGAAAGCAGCATGAGTTTTTCGTTGGTTGCTATGACGACTTCTGCAATTAATAAGTCTGGGTGCTTCGGAAACAATTTTAGTTGTGCAGTACGTTTTATGCAACAACGGGAATTTTCTGTTTATATGATTTCAGATTCTATTGACGTGCGTTAATCGAAAGCTTGCTTGTCTTCGAAACAAATTTCATCGGATTGTCGTGCTGTTAAAATTATATATTATATGTCATGTTGTAGATAAAAGAGTGCTCTAGCGATTGATATCATAAGTAGGTTTTACAAAAATCATATTTGTATTCTTAATTCTTGCGTAGGCCTAGTAGAATGCTGCAGCCAAGGGCTTATAGGCACTATTTGTGAAGAAAGTGCATTGTTAAACCACAAAAAATAAGAACTGGATTTAAATCTTTTGTCAAAATACAATAACATTCAATGTTAAATTATCATTGCTCTTTTACACACCTCTTCTTGAAAAAGCGTCCGTAAAATGATTATTTTGCCTCGTTAGATGTCGCTGTTTGGTCACTATGCACGCGAGCAATGGCGGACATGAGTAAACAAGGAGTAGAAGGGCCGTGTTGCGAGTGCTGTGGGACCCAACTGCCGGTGATGAAGCGATGTGTCCAGTGTCAGGAGGTCTATTACTGGTACACATTTCACTCATTGTTTTAGTATGTAAATCGTCAAAGCTCATCAATTTCATTAGCGATACTCCGGATATAGGCCTACCGTATTTCCTCGATTAGGCTACAACCCGGGGTTCTATTTCGTTCAGCACCCCCATACCCAGCGGCTTCTATTTCGTTCAGCACCCCCATACCCAACGGGTTCTATTTCGTTCAGCACCCCATACCCAACGGGTTCTATTTCGTTCAGCACCCCCATACCCATCGGGTTCTATTTCGTTCAGCACCCCCATACCCAACGGGTTCTATTTCGTTCAGCACCCCCATACCCAATGGGTTCTATTTCGGTCAGCACCCCCATACCCAACGGGTTCTATTTCGTTCAGCACCCCCATACCCAACGGGTTCTATTTCGTTCAGCACCCCCATACCCAACGGCTTCTATTTCGTTCAGCACCCCCATACCCAACGGCTTCTATTTCGTTCAGCACCCCCATACCCAACGGCTTCTATTTCGTTCAGCACCCCCATACCAAACGGCTTCTATTTCGTTCAGCACCCCCATACCCAACGGCTTCTATTTCGTTCAGCACCCCCATACCCAACGGGTTCTATTTCGTTCAGCACCCTCATACCCAACGTGTTCTATTTCGTTCAGCACCCCCATACCCAACGGGTTCTATTTCGTTCAGCACCCCATACCCAACGGGTTCTATTTCGTTCAGCACCCCCATACCCAACGGGTTCGATTTCGTTCAGCACCCCCATACCCAACGGGTTCTATTTCGTTCAGCACCCCCATACCCATCGGGTTCTATTTCGTTCAGCACCCCATACCCAACGGGTTCTATTTCGTTCAGCACCCCCATACCCAACGGGTTCTATTTCGTTCAGCACCCCATACCCAACGGGTTATATTTCGTTCAGCACCCCCATACCCAACGGGTTCTATTTCGTTCAGCACCCCCATACCCAACGGGTTCTATTTCGTTCAGCACCCCCATACCCAACGGGTTCTATTTCGTTCAGCACCCCCATACCCAACGGGTTCTATTTCGTTCAGCACCCCATACCCAGCGGGTTCTATTCGAGGCCCGGGTATGCATGGTAGGCCTTAAAATTCATATTCGAGACCCGTTGGTCAATGTTTTGGTCTTCAATACTTCTGTTTGACCTTGAACTCCATGTATTGTACATATATGATTTAAAGGGGCTGTTGCACGTTTTTTTGCAAATTTTGTTTGTTCAAATTTCCCATTTATATTTACTTTAGAAGGTAAAATATCTTATTACACAAACAAATTATTATCCTTAGTATTAACGGTGTTGCGTATAAAGCAAAAATTGCATGCCGGCCATTTTGATGTGAACACATTTTATTATTTCGAATTACAAAAACGAATCCAATGGCTTTACTGAACCATGTACACCCCATTTTAACTTGATTTTCCGAAGAGAGAGAGGGGTGTTTTACTATTAGTGACATTATTTTTTAAATACATTTTATCAACTTATTTGAGCGAATAAACGTGCTACTGCCCCTTTAAACCCCATCACCCAGGTCCTAAGACATCTTTAACAATCATGTCTGTTAATGGTTTTCGAGCGAAAATCTAAGGACAATTTAAGAGTTAACATTTTAATAATGAAGTGTAACATAAGATGCTGTGCTTGATTTAAACATTATGCCTATTTAGGTTCCTTGCATAGTCCTGCAGATTGTCATAAAATTACTCGAAAGTGCATAGTGTTTTACTGTTTAGTGTTCAACAAAATTAATATATTATGTTAATTTGTCCTTAAATTACGCACACGCATGTGTAAATTATATTTCCTGTTAAGCAGGCTCCTTTGAACATTGTTGGACATGACATTGAAAAAAGGCACTTTCATTGGCCTATCACGTGTAAACTTAGTAAGATGTAGTATGCTTGAAAGCTTTTGTCGTACTTATTTTCATACACCAGATTTAAAATGAACTTTATATCTTGTTGTGGAACTAAACGGTTTAAGAACAATAAGCACCAAAGAAAATAACCCTCGAAAAGTATCAAAATCACAAAATTTCAATTTGTAAATTACCAAATTGTGTCATATGTCAACTTCCATATGAACGGTCCTGAAGTGGAACTGTTCTACTACAAACGCCACGTATAGAACAGAATTCAAATCAAGGGATTCAGTACCGAGTTATGAATGCGAACCCAAGTCCTTTTTTTTCTAAAGGTTCAATTTTAAAAGTTCTGTAGCAGAAAAAGGTTTGTAGGGTACCTTTAAAGGTACATCCATTGTGTTGTTGGGGGTCAAATATGCCAAACGTTATACATAGTGATATTTTATCGAGAAGTACCAACTGTTACCGAAAACTACCATTTTAATTATAGTCGACTTAGCATATTGACGATATGAAGGTAAAAGTACCGATTTCTGATCGAAAACCGGACAATGCACCGCGTGTGGCGCGCGCCAATGAGTCAAACGTAATTTTGGAATCTTATTTAAACCAGACAACATAACAAATTTGGGCTGATAATGTTCAATAGGTCATAAAACCACTGTGAATGTAAATAGGGCGTACACTTTCGGTTTCTGCACATGCATAATGATGTTACTCGATTTTAATTGGAAACTAGTAATTATGATATGTTTAGCGATTGGGGATGAATATGCAAGCTGAATGAATTTGTTTGTATTGTAAACAGCACATATGGTGTGTTGGAACGTATTAAAGCCAAATAAAATTTTATGAAACACAATGGATGCACCTTTAAACAGCTCTCTTTAAACTTTCAAATGAGCAACTGCATGAGCCTGTATATGTGTTGTCGGCATAAAGGAATTGATTTTGAAGACGTGAAATACCAACAATCTATCATTACGCCGAAACCCGCTATATGGTACCAATGGATGGAAATGTTGGTTTTGTGATATTATCTTGATATAAGTTTTCGATTTAAGGTTTAAAGGATAGATGTAATGACAGACGGTCAAACTCGGATTCATTAAAATGGGATATCATTTTGCCAATTGCTCGATTTAAAATTTCTGAAATCGGTCCATAAAAGACTCATACGGCTTTTTAAAAATAAAAACCCCATCTTCTTTAGCCCTGGCGACCAGAATGAAAATCTGCGGTGGTGTGGTCCCTGAAGGATGACTCCTGTGACGTCAATGGAGTAATCTCGTTATCGGAGATAGTCATAATTCAACGTAATTTCGCAACATTTTGATTTTCTCTAACAAATCTTACAATCTAACAATCAAACAAATTAAATTTTCCATAAATCGAATGTTTAGATATCCAACTATAGGTAATTCCGTAGATGACAATTACATAATTATTGCATAAACATGTGTTTGGCGATTTAACACACCTCATGAATTCATCTAGCGGCAGTGATAATCATCATTAATTAATTAATGAGTTTCCACGGAACGGGTCACAATTGAGTCACATGCAGGCTATCATCCAAGCACATTTTATGAAATCGACCCACCCGTTACTTAAAAAAACGTGACCACAAAATTTGGTGCAAAGAATTATAATATCGAAAGAATCAGGATATGAACAATAGGTATTTCAGGACACTGGACCACTGGTTTAGTTAGTGGATCTCTTCCCCCTTGAAAATACTGAACATACAAGGAAGAGAACTCGTGTTTATTAAAAGACACAATTGCTTGAACTTTATACATGTATATCAATATCAATACTTTTCTATGAACAGTTTTCAAAAGTTTTATACATGTATATATATATATGTAATATGCAGTAAATAAGGGGTCAATGTTTTGTGCTTGATTTAAACCTTAGAACATACATTTTGAAGAATGTTCACAGTGTAGAAATCTTATGGCTGCCGGGTGCGAAATGCACAAAACAAATTTCCGATTTACAATGTATTGAGGACAAAACAAGTGTTATTATATATTTCAAATGTTTAGGTAATCTTACATCACTCAGATCACTTGAAGAACCTTCGAGCGACCATGTTAATGTGAACACATCAAAATGGCAGCTCGTTTGTAAATGGACTCACAGTGTTGTTCCTAGGTGATCTCCTGAGGGGGTCATTTTGGCCATTTCTGAACAAGTGGGACCCTTTGCAATGTTAGAAGTATCCTACTTCTCTAAATTTTAAGGGACACTTTGCCAAAAAGATGGGCAAATGTCCCCAGGGCCATCTCTAGGAACAACACTGGACTCACCTGACTTAACCGGTTTTCTTATTGATATAATACATTTTCACATCAAAATTGTAATAGTCACTTGTTTCCAGCAATTTTCTCATTCTCAGTTTCGTGATCAGATTTGCGAGTTAGTATAAGAAATACACGTCATGTAGATAGCGAAAAATATAACAATCTTACATTTGGGATAACACTACCTTTAATAGAACAAATTCCCGAGTCCCGAAAAAGAACATGAATTTGTATTGAATGTACTCCAAGGTAGTGTTATCCCAAATGTAACAATGTTACAGTTAGTATAAATTAAAGTATACATTATAAAATGTAATTGGTTGTGTTTTGTCGTAACTTATTAGATACGCCATACGTAATATGTATTGTTTTACTCTGTCCCATAAAGGCGAACTAAAATAAAGGCTGCTACATGACTGACAATGTATCCATGTTGACAGCTCGAGACGGTGCCAGGCTGACGACTGGTTGCAGCACAAGATTGCTTGTCTCAACACACTTCACACACAGACACAGCGACCACTCTCCAAGACGTTCACTCATGATGAGAAAGCTATCTTCACTGAATCTGAAAATACTAATGCTACGCAACCATTAGATATTGAATCAACCACTATTAACGATAAAAGGGCCCCAAGATTTGACTTCAAAGCAGCCGCCAGTGCCGTGCATTCATCTGCTGCAGTTGCAAGCGTGAAGGAGGAGGGGCCTTGGTTCCTCCATAACAATAAACTGTGCTACGATTTACCATTATTTGACAGCAATGAACCATTTTCAGAAATAACGGTTAAATATGACAAGGGCAAAGTGAGAGTAAACATTCAAGACGTATGGGATGGCTCTGATATATACAAAGTAATAGCTAGTCAACTTCACATCCCATTAGAGAAAGTTAAAATAATTCACAAAGGCAAATTACTAACCCAGGACACGATCCGTGAGGCGGCAAGAGCCAAGTCTGTGTTTCAAGTGTTTGGGGAGAAGTGTGTAGATGAGAGTGGGGTCAACAAACGGAGTATTGAAATCATGATGTCTCAGCTGCAGATTGACCGAAACAGTGCAGTACGCGCTCTCCAACGTCAACCCGACCTCCTAGACGCCATGTTGGAGACTGCCAACAACTCCTGACCAACGGAGTACCTGTTTGTTGGATGATGTCAAAAATATTATCTCCAAAAACACAGAAATACAAACCTATTTTGTGGATGTCCATGGACTTGTTTTGTTTCGTTTGTTTTCTTACGGTTGCATTTGGAAGCCAATCCTTCATTGCCTGTTAATACAATGATTTCGAACTAAACAGGTCACACTCCCTTGGCAAACCCCGGAGTATGCTCTTGTTAACGAGTTCTAGGTCCTACATATTAGCCACTTGGAATGGTTTGGCGTCTATTCAGTAAGTATTTAAAATGGTTAAACACACACAGACGACCGCAAACATAAACCATAATGTGTCATGTGTTCATACATTTGTGTAATACTTCATGTAAAGAGATCGCTACTGAATCAAAGGGCAATATACGTTTTTATATAGCGTTAGACTACAGTAAATTGTGTCTTTTTGAAAATCTTAAACAGTAATACAAATTAACATCCCACTGATTCACATTCCAATAGAACGGTATTAATTGTTGGACCGAATATGTCCACAATATGAATGTAATGCACTAAAAGAAATGGTTTTAAGAGTTTTGTCAATTAAAAAAAATCATCCCCGCATTGTGGTTTCAAGTATCATTTAGAAAATACTTAGAATTTAAATAAATCAGTGAAAAATTATTCAATATAATTTCAAAAATAAAAAAAATATACTCCGACTTTAAGACGTATCGTTGTTCTTTTTAAAAAAAAGAGTGTACCAACCTACCCCCGGTAATATGGTTTGGAAAGTCATTCATTGTAAACCTCCAACGTCGTCCCCAGGGCTGATCAACAGTTACTGTGCAGTGACAAAGGCTTTTGACGCAGGAGAGACGAAACAGCACTGTGAGGAGTTTGGTAAACCTCTAGTCGTCACCTAGGGGCAACAATTTCATTAAGGGCAGATAACTCCTGCTACACGAATTCGAGGCTAGCGATTGTGACGTTACGTTGTCGTTACTATGTGACGTCATGTCCTCTAGCTACATAAGCAAGATGGAGGTTTAGTATTTACGAAGAATATATATGTAAAAATAAGTAGTTTTTCTTTAGGATGCTACAGCTTCGTGGCATGTATTGTCATGGATAGCACTCCTATACATTTAAAATGAGCAGAAATAGCATTGGAACTGCTCCAGTTGGTGGCAAACGGCAATCTCTGTCAGCGAACGCCTCGACTTCAAAATGGTCCACTGCTATTTCCGGGGTAAGTGCACGTAGTAGCCAAGTCATTTCATTACGGTTCGTCCCGTTTGCTGTTATTTTGATATTAGATATTTGATTCTACATTAATAATAATTTGAATGTTCTCTAGATCGTCATGTTTTCGTTTTCGTTTTCACAAATGTGTAGACCAAGCCAAATCATTGACGTTCTTTAGATAAACAATAAACCGAAATTATGAGGGATAGAACCGCCGGGTGCATGTCGATCTTGGAATGGATTGGATTATCGTCCAAGGATGTCTGTAGTTAAGCTTTTACCTTTGAGTCACTGTGTAGACCTACATACCCTAGACCGAAACCTCTGTCGTCCGAATGCTACAGTATTCGTGACTTGACGTTATTTCCATAGACTTGCATGTTAATTTAGTGTAGCCTAAATAATTTTCTTGAGATGAGTTCTGAATGGATCGTTGTAAAACCTTTCAGGTTGAATTGAAATCATCTCAGCTTGAAGTACATAATTTCCGTTAAATTTCCGGACTAATATTTAATAATTGCCCTTAGATATAGCTAATTATGTACATAAAATACACCCAGGGACCAAAAGTTCTTCCCCACTCCGGCATTTTCCATAGACTTACGGGTTAATTAACCGTTGCAAGAATAATTTTCATAATTAAATTGTATGTAAAATGGTTCTAAAATATATCCCACCGTAACATGAATTCGGCGTTCTCCTGTTTTCGGCGATTGGTAATCTTGCGTTATTTTACGTGAACGGGCGGAGGGTCAAATGTCAAACTGCAAATATATTTATTTGAGGTCACTCGACCTGGACGCAACATTTTCAATTATGAAAAACAGTAAGGCGAGAGTACCAAGAGATATATTACATATAAAAAATAGCCTTATATTCTTAATACTTTTTTTCACTTCACAATAAAACTCTGCAAAAAATTACCGAGTCGACTTTCATTTTTTTCTCTCTATCGTCCGCCAGCTGACAATGCTTGCATCATCATATCACGTGATCAGTCATGTGAGATGCCGCTCGATAAAAAAAATACGACTGGAATTTTTGGTCATGCTTATTGAATAAATAATAACGTTTCATCAATTTTTGGAAAGTTTTCAGACAAATACAGCCATGTGCGGGTTGATTTAGGTTCAATTACAAGGGGGATGACCTTGATATCAATTTCATAATGTCTACAGACACAGGACAATGTATCAGTGTTTCTCGCCATATTGAGAATAGAGCCCAGTTGAAGAGAAGTGTGAAGTGCGACTTCATAAAAAGTGTAAATGATAAGTTTTGATTTCCTTCTCATAAGTTTTCAACATTTGACAATTTTATTTAACTCTGGTTTATTCTAAATAATAAGACAATGTCGTTTTGCCTCCTTAACACCATATTATTTGCTGTAGAACATCACCGCCGAAAACAGGTGACGTAATGCACAGGATGCCAAATATGGGTCACTCTTATCATGGCGGACTTTCCCGGCCGATGATGCCGATAGAATCATAAATCATATTAGTGAGTTATACCAAAGTTACGCAAATTGACATGAATGAAAAATAATTTTATTATTTTAACACGATTAAAAAATTACGGCGAATCGCTCTTATGTCGCCGAAAACAGGTGAAACTGGGATATATCAAAATATTGGAAATCATTTCAGCTACAAACACATAATTTCCATGTTAGTTTCCGTTGAGTGTCAAGAAAATTGTCTTATAAGCAAAGCATATATATCATATGACCATAATTTAAAACATGGCGGCCAATGGGAAATTAGTACATGAACTTGTATATATACGTTCTTCAGTCGGATGTCATTTGATGTGTGATCAACATAAAGATGAACAAAATCTACAGATGAACAGCTAGCATATTTTCAAAGATGTTTGTTAAATTTTACAACAATTTGACTTAAACTTAAATTATGAAAATTATTCTTGAAAATGTTAATTAACATGTACGTCTATGGGAAAAGCTAGGGTGGGGAAGAACTTTTGACCCCAGACTGTATAAACGTTTCCCATAGACGGCCATGTTAAACGATATCACTATTATGTGTAATCAAATTGCTGTCATTCCTTCGATAACCAATGGAAAATTAAGTTTAAATTATGAGATTGTAGCCAAGATGATTCGTCACAAGTGTAGACAATTTCAATAGTTATACGATAGATATAAATCCATGACAATTATTTAGTCTACACTAAAATAGCATGCAAGTCTATGGAAATAACGTCAAGTCACGAATACTTATGTCCACTGACTGATACAGAATATGTGTGCGACATGCGAAATAACCGCAACATAATAACCGTGCAAGTTAGATTCGTACGGTGATGTTTTCCCCATAGACTTGCATGTGAATTTAGTCTAGGATAAATCATGAAATAAGTTTTGTTTGGATCAATGTCAAACTGTTCAGCTTGATTTGAAACTACAATGGCAGGCTATTATTATACTGGTTTCCAGAAACCTGTTTCCTTAGCAATCAGGATCATCATGCTATAACTGGTAAACAGGAATTAAGGATACCAAATATCTTACTTTAATATACGTTAATAATATCTACCCCTTACCCCTCCCCCAAATCAATAGTCTAAGAGGGATGTGGATACTTTCTTATACGTTGTTTGCAGTATGCTTTTGGGTATCCTTAATTTCCTGTTAATGGTACTGGTCCACGAGATTGTTGATCATACGTTCAGATGTTCCAATAGCATCAGGACCAATTAGACTGTCGCAGCATGATTTCTCCCTTGAAATCCAAATAAAATCAATCTTATCTTATCTTGGGTACTATTGAATCCTATCTCGTCTAGTTCACGTCAAACAACATTTAGTCTGTGAAAGTTAAAGAGCCATCACGGATGTTAGTATTTCAATTTTTTGGAAAATATACTTATAAAGTCATTCGCCAGAGAAATCTTTTATCTACAAGATGGCATTTGTTAAATAATTTTCATATCACGACAATGTATTGCAATTTGGTTTCAAAGAGAAGTACCACTTCGACTAGCGCGCGCTAAGGGTATCTGACGTATATAAACAGAATCCCCTTTTTTGCGTAATACGTACTACACAAACAGCAAGCGCTTCCGAAGAGTGAAGGCTCGTCTCTAGCGCATGTCGCCATAACAACCCATATGCTGCACGTGCTTCACGTGTCCCTCTTGCAAGTTACCCTTGTCACACATGTACATTACTGAATGTGACGATTGCTTTACAAACAATGTTTCTAAATGTCCTGAGAATATACAAATTATTTCCTGTTTAATGTTCTTTTTATTGAGATAAGACCAGCAAATTATGAATTATTTTTTACTCTCATTGTTTATAAAATTCAAGAAAAATACCTAGTTGGGTAAAACAATTATTCCAATATCTGTAGCAAATACATAATTAAATGAAATAGTAAATAAATCACCGCCAAAAAAATATATATTTCGATATATCTTTCATTGCTCATATTTTTTGTTATTCTTTCGTGTCTTTGTTTACTGTGTGTGAGCTAGACCATAATGCTTTGCGCTTGAAAATAATAGACTGGATCTATATTTAGACTGGAAAACACCTTTACTAATTAATGCAATTTCTCGGCTTATTTTAAGTTGGAAAAATTAGGGAAAAATTAAGTGTATTTATTTCACGGAGATGGATTTTTGGAAATTTTTTGAGATTTTCATCAACATCCGTGATGGCTCTTTAATAATGGCTGGGACGGTTACACGTATACACGGTATCGTTTTGTGATGAGTGAATAAACGTTCACAGAATCATGTAAATGATTAAACGAATTGTCACGTGGTAGAAAAGTTTATACATCACGGTGAAAATATAAAATGTCATCATGAAGTTTTGTGAAAGTGCTTCGTACAAACTTGCTCTCGTGTGCGAAACTTGCAGCCATTATTGAGCATCGATGAAGGGGTCGTTTCAAAGATATTTTTTTATAAATTAAATCTCTAGTGCAGTAACAAAATATTTTCATGGGTAATTTCCCTTGATTTGATTATTGTTAGAATGCTTTACCTATATAACGTGTAAGATGAAAGAATAAGATGTAAGCTGAATACGAAGAGGTTATTCAAATGAATTTACGCTCACTGCAAAAAAAGGAATCACTTTGACTTAGCACATGGCTGTGAGAGCATGTCAATTTGAGGGCTTATGTTGGTCAAAACACGGCAAACTCAATATGTTACAGTTTAAATTGTTTCATAATAACTATTTTGGAGCTATCATGACTCATATTATGTCTGAATTGAGGATACTAACGCCAAAACCAAGAGTTTCACCAGCGATTGTGGTCTGTGGAATTACATTTTGACTACATACTTGATCGATCTGTGATGAATTGGCCGTTTCACTGGTGTTTATTTCATGTCAATTTATTCGTGAAACATTCAAAATTGAAAAGTAACTAACATCGATTGAACATTTTATTATTAATTCATGACAGAAAACATGAACTGTGTCGTCTGGAACACATCTTCCCACGGCGAGGTGAAAATGTATCGAGATCTCTCCATTTTTTACCTTGCCTTCAACCTTGACAGAAGTGGTGAAACGAATCAGCGACACCTATCGTGATCACGAGTTACGTCCCTTACCATCTGCTAACATACAGCCAATGAAATCGCTGTTTACATTCGGAACCAATTCAAAATAGGCGACGATCGACAGTCACAGAGGCAATACAACTGTCTTCTAATTGGCTTATCTGATTAGCCTGCAGTACGTTAAAATCTTAGCACTGAAAATGCGAGGGTTGAGTTCAAGGGCGGAAGGAGAAGATATGGAAATCTTTTCGTTACGCCTGTGATGTTGTGAAGATGTCTGGAACAGGGATCTTTTCAACAGTACGACATGACATGTACTACATGTCACTGCTACACATCTGAAACAAATATTAGTTCTTTTTACAGACAACTGCATGTTTTTTTTTACAAACAGTTAAATGAGTTTGATGGGATATTTAGCATTATTTACGTCTCACATTAGTAACGTATTGAACTTGCTTTTTATAACAAATTAACAATAATCAACACAATATATATGAGGTTGTGTTACGGTGTGCACGGCAACGTTTTGTTTTTTACCTTTCGTGTAAACGTTTACCGAATTTTGTAAACTTTCCTGGCCATAGCGCCGGTCATTCCGTCCGTCTTTTTGGACTTAGTTTTATTGTGTTCAATGGGGACAGGTTTTCTCGGATACTGTTCAACCTAGGTGAATGACATTTTGGTTGTGAGTACTCATGACCATGCTCTTTATCGAGTTCGAAAACCAGTTCCGAAATATTATTTTTTACAGAGTTATGGCCCTTGAAACCGAAATTGAACTTCGTACCAGAAGAACTGTGATGCTCCAATAGGGACAAGTTTTCTCAGAAACTGTTACATCTAGGTGAATGAAATTTTACATGTAGGTAGTCCAGATGATACTCTTCATCGAGTTCACAGTCCAGTTCCAAAAAATGATTTTTTACGGAGTTATGAAGCCCTTGAATCTGTAATTGAACTTGGTACAAATTACCCGTGTGATGCCCTAATGGGAAAAATTAAGTTACCTGAAAAATATTACATCTGGGTCAATGAAATTTTGTAATAACAGTCAGTTCCTAAAATTATTTTGGACAATATTATGATGCTTGAAGCTGTTTTTTAAACATAGTAACCTTCACATCTATAATTCTCAATGGACTGATAGCGGATGGCGGGGGTATGTGTGCCATGCTCACTTTTTCTTGTTAGCTCGTCGGGCCTTTCTGTAAATTTCGTGACCGTGACCTATTTTCATCTTCTTCTCCAGTTCCAAAAGGTCTAGAGAGCTGACGGACATGCAGATCTATATAAACTTTAAAGTGCTCCAATTGGGACAAGTTTTTTTGGCAACTATTACGTCTAGGTGAAAGAAATTTTACATGTAGGTAGTCAAGATGATACATAGAGAAATAGAGAATACTACACGAGGTGTCATTAGATACGAATTATACGAAACGAGTGTCCTTCCGACGGTATCTGACCGAGCGAAAGCGAGGTCAGATACCATAGGAAGGTCACGAGTTTCGTATAATTCGTATCTAATGAGACCGAGTGTGGTATTTTATTTATTACACACGTTTTTATACGCGGATTCGTCACACCGCTTAATTTTATTACCTGTCATAAGGGAAACAATTCCACGTAACCGAAACCGGTTTCAATAACCGAGTGCGTAATAATTGACGTAAACTGCGCTAGAGCTGACGCTTATTTGCAACTCCTATTGCGTATACCTACGACGAAATAATGTAGTTCATGAGATTCAGTTGAATAAATCAAAATTGGATTGTAAAAATGAACAAAAAGGTTTATGCAAATGAACTGTTTTTGTTATGTTATGTTGTGCAAGGTATTAATTTTAATGCAAACATTCACATTAATCTTATAGTCAACTCGCCTCGCCTCGCCTCGCCTCGCCTCGCCTCGCCTCGCAGTTGGTTGGCTCGCCGCTGAAGAGTCGAGACTGTTGGCCTAGTGACTAGCGACAGCTGACGTTGTTTACTTGTGACGGAATGTTATTAGATATTACCATTTCCAAGGTTTATATAGGCTTACAATCTACTGAAAGAATGAAGCAACAGTGCCAAAGTTTGAAGTTTGGATGAACAGCAACAGCCGACGCATTAGGACTGTAATCGTCGGACAGTGACGTTGTCGACTCGCGATCGGCATGATGTCATTCTCAACATAGAAGGGCAAGGTCAACGCAGAGTGAATATGTTTTACTAGTATGTCTATCATTACAAGTAGCAAGTACCATTGCAAGCTGTTTATTACGTTCTTGGTGCTGGTTACATGATGTTTGCATTTGACATTCGCCGCATTGGAAACCTTTTGACACCGACAATGAATGTGAAATGTGTCCGGATTTCCATACAACCCTTGAACTGTAAGTAAATACGGTGCGTTTGCTGATAGTTACAGCTATTCGTGATATCAATGTTGATACTGGACAAATGTGCAACTTTCTAAAAGCATTGACAATCTATGTTGACGCAAATATCTAGCATATAAAGTTATGAAAATGAAATGTTACGTGTTTGTTGTTAATTCAAAAGTAGTTCCGTTTCAACTTGACCCTAACTGAGAGGTCATTGGTTATCCAATCAGATCGTTGGAATGCGGGGTCACTTCGTTACGACACAGGTCAACGTGATACGACACACGTGTGACGTACGAGATTATTATGTCACTAGTTGTACGTTCACCACGTGTGTAATAATACCAAACAAGTTCCCTATGGATACCGTATTTATTACAACGAGGTACTTGTAAACGTATTTAACGAGCGAAAGCGAGTTAAATACGTTTGACAAGTGACGAGTTGTAATAAATACGGTATTCATAGGGAATGAGTTTGGTATTTTATTTATTACACGCATATAAACAACATGATTTAAGTAGTTTTAAACGAAAATTTCTAGACGTTCTGTTGAAGCGCGTAGTAATACAGTTCACTTTCACGTCAGTGACGTCACAATGTGTAATGGTAAAGAGTGTCTAATGTCGCACACAAACATAATCTTTGATTTAAGCGCTAATTGGCGTGCTCAGTTATAAATCAATTGAATCTTAACTTTTAAATAACGTGTTCCCGAGTATAAAGGAAAACATAACACTGATAAAAGCGTTCTATTCACTCACTCAAATCTTGAACTCCGATTTAAAAACACTGTCAGTTCGCCATTTTCCGAACAGGAGCTCATGAACTAGGCAACGACAAGCCCATATCAGTTATTGTTACGGTTCTCGCCATCGGTAAAACAAAGTCGCTTTGCATCGGGATCATTATAACCAGAGACGTTTGTGTGATTGTTTCCCGTATACATGTATTGGAGCGTCTCGAAATGGAGTGAGTAGCGAGTAACACAGCGAGGCGAGCTTGACCCGGTCGACGTTGTGACGCCACTGACGGTTGAAGGGAGACAACTCACATGTGCAGCTGATGTGTGTGACCGTACAGGTTACGATAGGACGAGCGCATTCGGCTTTGTCGTTGTTTCAAATATAATATTCCAGATGTGCTCAGTTTGTGATTCCTACGAATTTTAGTAATTTGTTTACTTATGAATGGCAAAAGTAGTCCCGACCTCGTGACCTCTGGTCATCACCATGGAGCGACAAATCAGATGCGTCTCTCGCAGTATCTAACATATGTTAGATACCAAAAATATCTCGAAGTGTTCTCACTCACATGTGTGTAATAATCTTCATCGGGTGCACAGTCCAGTTCCGAAATATTTTTTTACGGAGATATGAAGCCTTGAATCTGTAATTGAACTTGGTACAAATTACCGGTGTGATGCTCTAATGGGAAAAATTAAGTTACCTGAAAAATATTACATCTGGGTGAATTAATTTTTGTAATAACAAAGCAAGTTCCTTAAATATTTTGGACAATATTATGATGCTTGAAGCTGTTTTTTAAACATAGTAACCTTCACATCTATAATTCTCAATGGACGGAGGTATGTGAGCCATGCTCACTTTTTTCTTGTTCTACCTTCATCAATGTTAGTTTATTCCTTTAAGATTAGTACTGGGTATTCACTTTATCTAGATTTGCTAAAAAAACAGATCTGCACTATATTATAGGATCTAATTTTAACACAGTCATGGGGTAGCTTAGAAGTTTTATCCATAGCAAAAGATTCATTGATAGGTCTTTACTGTAACAATGAAGGTATTTGCTGTAACACTTAATATAATGCTTTGCTCCTTTTAGATGATAGACAATAATGCAGCTATCTGCTTAGATACTCCCTGAGGTTGTTTCTACTATCAATAATCAGATTCTTAATTTGAACATGTAATTTATTTTCATTTTAGTTATGATAATCTTCCGCAGATTCTTCGCTGTAAAAATATTATGTCTTTACAGTAATTATAACAGTTTATAGTGTAAATGCGTGATGCTTTGATCTATGTGATTTCCTTTAGAATTTGGTAACATTTAGAACATGCATTATGGTTATTGGGTTAATAAATCTTTCATTTTTTAACTTAAATATAAAATTATTGTAATAAGAATTTAAACAAATAGAGATGACATGTCTTTGCTGTAACAGCTCTGATCTTTCATGTGTTACAGGAAAAGACTATTACATGAAATACAATATATTACCTATATGGGAAGACGGACACATGGTAGTATTTTTCCTGTAAGTCACATGGGAGTTACATCTTTTTCTGGCTTTTGATTGGCTGTTACAGAAAAATAAGAATTTCATTGGTTGCCGGAACTACTTCATTCATCTTTCTTACTTTTCCCGACTAGTAACTTTAGAAACTGTCTTCTGCACTTTAACATGTTTTATTTGTTTCCCGCAGTTGAAACTAGCGTTTTCGTACATGTGCCGACGCATCAAATGTCGGAGGAAGCAGTTAAATTGTCCGAAATTTAAAGAAACTAGCGATTACTGCTTGACTGTATAACCACGGAAAGCTTCAAGAGCGACGGCGATCGTTCGAATGTAATGACGTCATAGGCGCGAGCGGTTATGACGTCACAGTGTCGATTGTAACGTCACAGGGCTTTTCGGTTTGAGCCGACTTGTTTTTGAGCTTCGCACACCTATTGATATGGATGTTGCAATAACTTATATGTATAATCATGGATTGATAGTAATTGGCAGGAATACAAAACTTTCAACTAAAGCCACATCTTTCTTTTATTGTGAAAGACATTTTCGCAGGGGACATTTTAATCGTGCGGAGTAAACAAGGATAGGTACGTAAGAAGTGAATCCACGTCACACGCGTATGGATATGGAGATTCATCTCCTTCTCGGGTCCTTTTAGAGAAGCTATTGGCTTTTAATATTCGCGTTTTTACTTTAATTTGTCATATGGGTAATATAAACAATAACCAACTCGTGACGGGGAATGGCAGGTTATCTTTCCCTCGTTATATCAATTGTGTGTAATTCTCTCGCCAAGGCTCGAGAATTACTCAAATGATATAACTCTGGAAAGATAATCTGTCATTCCCCGTCACTCGTTAGTTATTGTCTAAATCTCTTCAAAGCTGAAATTAAAACAATGACTGAACCCTCTAGTTGACCAGACCTATAGTTTGTGTTGCTTTCAACAATTAAATTACAATTGAAGATTGAATTACAGACTCCTACTTCTAATCTTTCAAACTAGACAGCATATGGGAAATAATTGTTACAGGAAAGACAACCGTAAAATCTACTCTTAATTCATACCTTGAAGTTAACCTTTTACAAAAAAGTATCTGTCTGAATTACTGAGCATATGGCTAGTTTTGTGACATGTTTTCCTAAATAATATTAAACATAAGCGCCACTCGTGAAATATCTACTTTTCTACCTCACTCAATGACATGGTATTTGTCAAGGAAAGACAGATATCCTGTATAATTTGGAGTGAAATACTCGGTTCTTTCAGTGAAATAAACCCTCTTTAGTATATAACTAGCAATGAAATATATAGAGGATATCTGTCTTTCCTTGACACATACCGTGTTTATCTCATTGAGTGAGGTAGAAAAGTAGATATTTCACGAGTGGCGCAGCCACGAGTGAACTATATTAACGTTTCTACCTCACGAGATTGGATAAACATGGTATTTGTCAAGAATTGACGGATATTCTATTTATTATATGATATTATCCATGTAATTACTCTAAATATTCTATTTATTATATCATTATTTCTGTGTTTTACGTTGAGTTGGAGTGATTTCAATGGAAAACGTACAGCCTTCGCAAGCTGACAATATGACGTCATAACATTGTCCCGATGACGTCACGCGAGTGGTGATAAAGTTTATCGTCACTCAGTAGAGGGGTGATAAAGGTTATCACCACTGTAGCTTGATAGAGGGTTTATTTCACTGATAAATAGAGGATATCTGTCTTTTCTTGACTAATACCATGTTTATCTCATCGAGTGAGGTAGAAAGGTTATATTTTCGCGAGTGGCGCAGCCACGAGTTAAAATATATAACTTTTCTACGTCACGAGATGGGATAAACATGGTATTTGTCAAGAATTGACGGATATTCTATTTATTATATGATATTATCCATGTAATTACGTCCGAAAAGTGTCGTTTTCACGCCAAGCGGCCGCAAGGAACAGCCCGTCACCACAGTAACACTGTGACGTCATAAGCCAAATCGCCGCGCGAGACCATTGTTTTATGACGCCAAATTATATCAGTTACCGTTCGCAGTGAAAATATAAGTTATTTTCACTGTACATAGCTTGATAGACAGTTTATTTCACTGCTCGTCATATAATAAAACCGAGTATCTCACTCCAAATTATGTAATAAGTGATTATACGATTAAAATATAATCTATATTTGCACATAAGCAGTAGAAAGTCATATTTTCACTGCAGTGAAACTGAAAATATAACTCATATTTTCACTGCAGTGACTAACGTGTGGCCAGAATTACTTTTTATGATTGTCTCCCTTTGAAATGAAATTATCTCCCTTTGTAAAGTGATTACCTCCCTAACTTTCCACGTCTTACGGTGAACGCCAATGTTGTGATGTTTCAGTCAATGACTGTTGACCTTTTGTGGTGTTAATATCATATTCAACATTCCTTAACATCCTGAACTTGATTTATTGTTGATATGTTGCATAGTAGTTCTTTTACTCGTGAAAAACTTGTTGAGGCGAGAGGTATGTGCCAGACAATAACGAACTTCACTCGCTGTATGGTGTGTATCACTTCGCGTTTGAAATAACGACACAACTTGCGTTTTTCAATGTCTTAGGCATCTTCGTGGAGTGAGAAAGTGACATTTTCACTCTTGAAAATATCACTTTCTCACTCCACTCGATGAGATAGAAATGATATTTCGGCAAAAACAATGAAATAGTCTCTATATCAAGCTACAGTGGTGATAACCTTTATCACCACTCTACTGATTGACGATAACCTTTATTACCACTCGCGTGACGTCATCGGGACAATGTTATGACGTCATATTGTCAGCTTGCAAAGGCTGTACGTTTGCCGTTGAAATCACTCCAACTCAACGTAAAACACAGAAATAATGATATAATAAATAGAATTTCTGTCTTTCCTTGACAGATACGATGTTTATCTCATCTCGTGAGGTAGAAAAGTTAATATATTTCACTCGTGGCTGCGGCACTCGTGAAAATATAACCTTTCTACCTCACTCGATGAGATAAACATGGTATTAGTCAAGAAAAGACAGATATCCTCTATCTATCAATGAAAATAACCCGTGTTATCAGTCACTAGTGAAAATAACAACACTAGTGACTGATATAACAATAACCTGACGTCATAAAACAATGCTCCGATGTCATGACACGTTCATGACGTCACATTGTTGCTGAGGTGACAGGCTCATTCTGGAGCTGACTTAACGTAAATGCAAGTCGATTTCGGTGAATATGCAGGGGTAGAAACTAACTTCAAACATGTATTAAATATTAATTCATGTTAAAACATTATACAATTATAGACTGGTGATGAGGTAAATACCTGTTTTACGGACCCGAGAAAACAATATTCACCAAGGACGAAGTCCGCGGTCAATATCGTCCGCGGTCAATATTTTTTTCTCGGGTCCATAAAAACCGGTATTGACCGAATTCACCGGTCCATAATTGTTTTATTAAATAAAGAAACAAAAGGAAAACAATGAAATACAGTCAAAAATGTAATTTGCCTTAAACAACTGGGACTACAGTCATATGACGTAATGTAACAATCGTTTGACGTCATGCAACAATCGTTTGACGTCACTCAAGTCAATACGGCTTTTGGTCGACTGAAGTCAATATGCTTTTCTGTCGACAGTCACGTGACCGCAACTCGACCAATCAGATCGCTGGGAAAATTAGTATCATTACACTTACATTTATTGCGTTTGGACTGCCGATGACTGATCAGCTGATATCGCTTGAATGACCTTGACCATAAACGTAAACAAAATGGCGTCACCCCTCTCGACTGAAATGTTAAAAGTCGTATAACGTAGTATTACAATAGGGGAAACGTTGTTTTTCAGGGCATTATCATTTGCAGAAGCCCGAGGTCTTCAATTAACTGCCCGACGAAGGAGGGCAGTTGAAAAAGACCGATGGCTTCTGCAAATGAATCAATCAAACTGCTACGGAGCTTGGACCTGCGAGCCAATGACAATTCATATCACTTCGTTTCAAAGCAAGCGAGGTCATTGTGTTTGCCCTCCAGTACCGGTTAACTTATCTCCCTTGGCCATTTCCGTCTTATCCGATATTCATTATTGAGCATTTTCTTCGTCACGCTGGCCAAGAGCGGGTAATTTGAGAACACATTCCCTTGATAGGGTTTCCCATTGGTGATATAGTGGAGAGTAACGGAGCATATATAAAACCATGGGTAACCGAGGATGCTGATTATCATACTGATGCATAGCCGTGTTTTATTATACCCCCGTTACGAAGTAAGCGGGGGTATATAGCGGTCATTCCGTCCGTCCTTCCGTCCGTCCTTCCCAACCTCCGTCCTTCCGTCCGTCCTTCCGTCCGGTCAATTTTCTCAAAAACCGTCAAAGATACATCAACCAAACTTTGTACAGATGTTAACCATGTTCTTCCGATCGGGCACAGACAATTTTCCATGGAAACGTGACTTTTTGGACTTAGTTTTATTGTGTTCAATGGGGACAAGTTTTCTCGGATACTGTTCAACTTAGGTGAATGAAATTTTGGTTGTGAGTACTCATGACCATACTCTTTATCGAGTTCGAAAACCAGTTCCGAAATATTATTTTTTACAGAGTTATGGCCCTTGAAACCGAAATTGAACTTCGTACCAGAAGAACTGTGATGCTCCAATAGGGACAAGTTTTCTCAGAAACTATTACATCTAGGTGAATGAAATTTAATATGGAGGTAGTCCAGATGATACTCTTCATCGAGTTCGAAAACCAGTTCCGAAATATTATTTTTTACGGAGTTATGGCCCTTGAATCCGAAATTAAACTTAGTACCAGAAGAATTGTGATGCTCCAATGGGGACAAGTTTTCTCAGAAACTATTACATCTAGGTGAATGAAATTTAATATGGAGGTAGTCCAGATGATACTCTTTATCGAGTTCGAAAACCAGTTCCGAAATATTATTTTTTATGGAGTTATGGCCCTTGAATCCGAAATTGAACTTAGTACCAAAAGATCTGTGATGCTCCAATGGGGACAAGTTTTCTCAGAAACTATTACATCTAGGTGAATGAAATTTAATATGGAGGTAGTCCAGATGATACTCTCCATCGAGTTCGAAAACCAGTTCCGAAATATTATATTTTACAGAGTTATGGCCCTTGAATCCGAAATTGAACTTAGAACCAAAAGAACTGTGATGCTCCAATGGGGACAAGTTTTCTCGGAAACTATTACATCTAGGTGAATGAAATTTAATATGGAGGTAGTCCAGATGATACTCTTCATCGAGTTCGAAAACCAGTTCCGAAATATTATTTTTTTCGGAGTTATGGCCCTTGAATCCGAAATTGAACTTTGTACCAAAAGAGCTGTGATGCTCCAATTGGGACAAGTTTTCTCGGAAACTATTACATCTAGGTGAATGAAATTTAATATGGAGGTAGTCCAGATGATACTCTTCATCGAGTTCGAAAACCAGTTCCGAAATATTATTTTTTACGGAGTTATGGCCCTTGAATCCGAAATTAAACTTAGTACCAGAAGAATTGTGATGCTCCAATGGGGACAAGTTTTCTCAGAAACTATTACATCTAGGTGAATGAAATTTAATATGGAGGTAGTCCAGATGATACTCTTTATCGAGTTCGAAAACCAGTTCCGAAATATTATTTTTTATGGAGTTATGGCCCTTGAATCCGAAATTGAACTTAGTACCAAAAGATCTGTGATGCTCCAATGGGGACAAGTTTTCTCAGAAACTATTACATCTAGGTGAATGAAATTTAATATGGAGGTAGTCCAGATGATACTCTCCATCGAGTTCGAAAACCAGTTCCGAAATATTATATTTTACAGAGTTATGGCCCTTGAATCCGAAATTGAACTTAGAACCAAAAGAACTGTGATGCTCCAATGGGGACAAGTTTTCTCGGAAACTATTACATCTAGGTGAATGAAATTTAATATGGAGGTAGTCCAGATGATACTCTTCATCGAGTTCGAAAACCAGTTCCGAAATATTATTTTTTTCGGAGTTATGGCCCTTGAATCCGAAATTGAACTTTGTACCAAAAGAGCTGTGATGCTCCAATTGGGACAAGTTTTCTCGGAAACTATTACATCTAGGTGAATGAAATTTAATATGGAGGTAGTCCAGATGATACTCTTCATCGAGTTCGAAAACCAGTTCCGAAATATTATTTTTTTCGGAGTTATGGCCCTTGAATCCGAAATTGAACTTTGTACCAAAAGAGCTGTGATGCTCCAATTGGGACAAGTTTTCTCGGAAACTATTACATCTAGGTGAATGAAATTTTACATGTAGGTAGTCCAGATGATACTCTTTATCGAGTTCACAGTCCAGTTCCGCAATATTATTTCAAAGCCCTTGAATCTGTAATTGAACTTGGTACAAATTACCGGTGTGATGCCCTAATGGGAAAAATTAAGTTACCTGAAAAATATTACATCTGGGTGAATTAAATTTTGTAATAACAGTCAGTTCCTAAAATTATTTTGGACAATATTATGATGCTTGAAGCTTTTTTTTAAACATAGTAACCTTCACATCTATAATTCTCAATGGACGGATAGCGGATGACGGGGGTATGTGAGCCATGCTCACTTTTTTCTTGTTATATAACCACCCAGTAAAATGATGAATATCAACGAATCATTACATATGTAGCAAGTTTAGGATGCATGCGTACTTAGGCTACCTAAATCTAACATTGAAGGTCTACCGGGGGTGACTGAGAACGATATTCTTCTTTATTTTGTTCAAAACACTTAAAAACAGTGCGGCTGTATTGTCATATTGTGTTTATGATATGAATTGGCAAAATTACGTGTCCTCGTTTGAAAGAAAGACATGTAAAACGTTTTAAAATATTCGAGTCGATACGCTCATTTGGTCGCCATATTTGTTGAAATTGCAAGAGGAGATTCTAAAGTGACGTCACTTAGAAACACAGTGATAATGGCCCGTCGTCAGCGTTGAGAGGGCGGTTATCATTTGCAGTGGCCCGCTCATTTCTGATAACAAGGAGCGGTTTCATGATTATTCCATCCATTTTAGCTATAAAAACTTTTAAATGTCTTAAAACGAGTTAATGTTAGATTAATTAAGTGTGCAAGCAATGAAAAATGAGATTTGTTTCCAAACCAAGCAGCAAATGAGGCGAACTTAAGTTTGTAATTAAATTGAGATTTAACAGTTCGATCAGCTGTTTACGAGTCTTTTAAACATTAATAGACTCGTAGACTCGTAAACTGTTCAAAACTCCGTACACCGCGTGCGTCATTTTATAAAGTCATAGTGGAACGGCCCCCATACAATAATGCGACACCTACTTTAGCTAGGGGCTGTTACTATGGCAACGGGATACATGAAATGTGTACACCGTGAGGCTGACGGGGTACATAAGAAAAGACGTAACGACCGTTAGCCAATCAAAAACGTGTATTTTACTGTAGGGAAAAATAAATTATACATCATCCATAAACTGTTCTTGAATACGAGCATATACAAATGTACACCATTTGAAGATTGCTTATTTAGTGAAGGAGCTGTGGTAATTTGAACTTTCATGAAAACTATGATTTATTCTCTTAAAAAAGGACACTATTCAATGACCAGCATAATTGATTTCGCCTTGGCATTATTCTTTCTTACTTCTTCAGTGAATGAGTATAAGCTATCGATCATGTTCTATCATCAACAGTTTTAGGGAAAACTATTTGTTACAAAGTTATGTGGAACATACAGTCGGAAACGATAACATATATTAAATTGTGTGTGCTAGGTACGCCGGATGTCAGAAAGGCGCCAGTCTACCTTCAGAAATGCCTTGGTGGAGATCGACCCGTTTTTGGAGCGGTTTACAATAGTGGGGAGAGCCGATGATACGGAGGAGAACGGGATTCCATGGACCGTCTGTTTTACACCAACGTACGTAACCATAGTCACATAAAAATAACAATAGAACTCGACTCTATTCAAGGGTGTCATTTCCTTTTTGTAAACATCTATTTCAAAAGTGAATGGATCAGAACAGTAATATGATTTTAAACTTTGTGAGTAGAAAAGATATGGATCGAGCTTGGGTCAGAATACCCCGTCTGTGTTGATTGGTTGGGGGGGGGGGGGGGGGGGGGGGGAGCGAATTAGCTTCTCAGGATGGGGGGGGGGGGGGGGGGGGGGGGGGAGCGAATTAGCTTCTCAAGATGGGGGGGGGGGGGGGGGGGGGGGGGAGCGAATTAGCTTCTCAGGATGGGGGGGGGGGGGGGGGGGGGGGGGGGAGGAGGAATCTTACTCATTTTGGATTGGGTTTAAAGCGTGTTTCACTGATTATTTTAATTTACAATCACGTGACCTTGCTTTGGGGCCAAAAAAAGGTCACGTGACCTTGCTTTTGAGGCCAAAAAAAGTCACTTGACACAGGTGTGGCTGTAAAAAATCGATTTTATGTCAAGAAAATACACCAAATTGTACCTAGATCAAATCAGAAATGAACATTTGAAAATGTGTTTGAACTGAAACATGCACCTGAATAGAATAAGCACCGTTAACACATTTTTAAAGGCGGAAATTTAAAAAAAATTATAATAGAAATCATTCATTTTGAGAGAAAGGACAGTATGTCCTAGCTGTGATAGGGACAGAGACCTATACTCGCGAGATAGTTGAAAGTTAGCATGTATCATATTCCTAGTTCTTTTGTTCTTAATATTTCGGATAATAATCATTACAAATGTTTAATCTGCATATGCTGCGTTTACACTAGGCCACGATTAGTCCATAATCGCAACAATTTGGAATTTTTGAGTGCGTGTGTTATGGTACTCAGGACCATATAGGTGTAATTGCAAGGGATATGTATGAGCTTCAATATTTGCAAACAAGACAACGGAAGTCACGATAAAATGGAAATAAAATAGGATTGAAATAAAGTCGACAAGTTTTACTTGTTCCAGAAACGGAGAAAGAACATTCACATCTCAGTTCGATCAGAATTAATCCTGAAATAGCATACAAAATGACATATTGTTTGAAAAATTACAATTCATAATCCAAGAGACCAATACAAAGACTTTTCATTCTGTAGAAGGTCATAAAACCATGACACCCAAAATTTACCAAATCTATTAATTATAATCCCCACTTGCCAAGGTGCCTGTACACAGAACTTCAACTTTCTAGAGTTACTTGTTCTGGAGAAAAAGACAAATATAGTCCTTGAGTTTGTGGCCCCTGAGGACCTTATTAGGGATCAATAGGTCACCAAACATATGAATCAGAATCTCCGCTTGCCAAGCTAACTGTACTAATGATTCTAATGATTCCAGTTCTCTGGAATCAGTGGTTCTGGAGAAAATGACGAAAATAGGTTTTAATGCTGTGGTTCCTTGGGCCCTTATTAATCAAGATATTCATGATCTAAGGAGTGACAGTAGGAGTATGTACACGAGATGCCAACTGTCTGTAGTCACTATAGAGCTGGTTCTAGAGAAGAAAGACGAAATATGTTTTTGAGGTCAGGTCTGATGAGCTAAAAACGTTTTCAGGAGTGGCCAATGTTGCCCTTACTAGGGGTCACATGGTCACCAAATGTACAATTTCAATCCCAAATGTCTTAGGAGTCGATATTTCAACTTTCTAGCTCTTACTTCTGGAGAAAAAGCCTAAAATAGTTTTTTTGGGCCATGGCATCTGAGGACCACCAGGGCCTCCTTTCACAAAGCAACCTTTACTAAGGTTTTTTTTTTTTTTTTTTTTTTTTTTTTTTTTTTTTTTTGAGGATTTATTCACATGAAAATATGCCACGGTTTCACATCAAGCCTGTACACTCCACGTGGCTGGGATCACCAGGCCGTAATTGAATTTAAGCCGTAATAGTAATACATGTAATACGTTCCAGCATACTGGTTTCATAAAAATTGCAGTATTTATATATATTCACTTGCTTATGAAGTTGTTTAATAAAAATGTTAAATAAACACTTTTGGTCGGTAACTTTGCATTTATATACAAAGAATTTAGCAAACATTACTAAGAAATTTAGAATTATATTATCATCATGTGATGTGTGAACACCAAATAGTACAACATCCTTGTAGCTATCAAAAATTGTTGAATTAATGTTAAATTGAACCCATTTAAAAAACTTTAGCCAAAATTGTAAAGATACTGGGCAATAAAACAAGCTGTGTTGAATTGTATCGATGACATTACAATTATTGCAAAGATTAGAGGCTTTAACATTGATCTTATGCAAATATTCATTACATGGATAAATATTATGCAAGATCTTAAATTGTAATTGTTTGTACTTATTTTCAAAAAATATTTTGTTTATATTTTCATATCTTTTGAGATCAACATTAACTTCCTTAGAGTTAAGCATAAAAGAATACCAAAACTTTGCCTTGGCAGGAATGTTATTGATTGCCTCACCATTTTATCTAATGATTGTGAAATTATGAAAGAAATAGAAACTTTCTACAAAAGTTTATATCAAACCAGAACTTACAAGACAGAGGAGGAGATAAAAGATTTCTTCAGTCAAGACATTCCAAAGGTCTCAGATATAGACAAACCCACACTAGAAGCGCCTATCACAGAAGCTGAACTGTTTAAAGCCCTCCAACAAATGAAGAATAACAAATCCCCAGGATGTGATGGACTTTCATCTGAATTCTACACTTGTTTTTGGGACTTTATTAAGCAATATTTTATAGCCTCATTGAACTGTTCACTGGAAACTAGTAATCTTTCTTCATCACAATTGAGAGGGGTTATATCTTTAATTGAAAAGCCAAATCGAGACCCCATGTACCTAAAAAATTATAGGCCCATTACACTTCTTAATGTTGATTATAAGATATTTGCTAAGCTATTGGCCAATCGTTTGAAGTTTGTACTTCCTAGTTTAGTGGATGAATCTCAGTCAGGCTTTATGACAGGAAGAGTTATCCATGAAAATGTTAGAATAATAGCTGATTTGATTGAGTCTTATGAGGAACAGGGTTATATTTTATTCCTTGATTTTGAAAAAGCATTTGATTCACTAGATCATACTTTTATCCTTAGCAGTTTAAAAATGTTCAATTTTCCAGCAAAGTTTATTGAACTGATATCATTGTGTTACAACAATACTACTTCGTGTGTTCTGAATGGTAGTACTTCCTCTCAAAGTTTCAATAATTATAGAGGTGTGAGACAAGGATGTCCTTTGAGCCCATATATATTCTTACTCTGTCTTGAGGTTATCAACTCCAAATTTAGGTCTATTAGAGGTGTAAAAGGCTTGAAATTTGGTAAGAAAGTTGTAAAAGGGATCTACTTTGCAGATGATTCTACTCCCCTGTTGAAGGATAAGCGGTCTGTTCTGAAAACTATCAGATTTTATGAAAAACAATCTTGTTTCACAGACCTTTACTAAGGTTAACCTTAACTCCCATTGTTTAACATTGCACTAAGGTTACCTTAGTGACTTACAATCACCTTAGTGTTTTGTGAAAGGATGCCCAGGGCCACAAACTCGGCAATTTAAGATCCCCATTTTCCGATTTTTGAAACGTATTAAAAACGTATCAAAGCACCCTCCTCCCACCAAACACAGCTATAGGAACAACATTCTTTTCAATTTCGTCTGAAAATTGGGGTTGCCATGTCGTATTTTCACTAGAAGATGCTGTAGGATCAAAATTTTCATCCATATTAGTGTTAAAAATAGGGTGAGGACTCGTCATATTATCTGTTTCTGAAAAAATAGTATGAGAAAAGAAATTTTCTTCAAAATTGACACAAACTTTTTGCTCCTAGAAGGCGCTATTGAACTTTTTTCGTGGGTGAAAAGTGGGGGGGGGGGGGGGGGGGGCGTGGTGACCTATTGATCCCTAATAAGGTCCTCAGGGGCCACAAACTCAAGGACTATATTTGTCTTTTTCTCCAGAACAAGTAACTCTAGAAAGAAACGAAATGATGTCATAGAGCCTCAAATAGCCCTATGACATCATTTCGTTTCCAAAAATAGACCAATGCCAAGGTCATTCAATATGGACGTCTCACTATCAAACGTAGCTAAGAGAACATACCGGTATTCCGTTCTCCCTATCGTTTCCACTACATTACCGCTATGGCGCAGTCCCATAGGCCCCAATGGAGGAAATCCTTTGTCGCACTTTCGCGCACTTGTTACGACTTTCGCGCATGAACAAACCATTGAAATACCTTTATTGGATTAATAGCTATCCGTCTGCCCCATTTTCGTTCGTCAAATCAAAGGAAATATATTTTTCTAAGTCATCAAACATCGCAGTCGATGCTTCGATAAGCGCGTCGCCATATTGAATCACGTGATACCGGGGATTCCCTTCTTAAAATAGACCCACTCGCGTGATGCACCCGTTCTACAATGATCGAAATTGATTTACATTGATATAATTAAATTGTCATTAACTAATACTTTATAGAGTCCAGCTTCCCCTGTGTAAATTATATTGTTCATAGCTAACTCCAATTTAATATATATATTTTACTTGTTAAAAAAAGCTCAGTATGAAATAATCTATTTTAAAAAGTACAACAGATATATGTTTTATAATAATATCATGACTGATAATAACAACCATGTTAAGATGTGACAATCTAAGGACAGTTTACAGAAATAAGTCTTCAGATTCTGAAATCATACTGTCCACAATCAAATTCATTGTTCAATTTTATGTCACATACGTTAGTTATGCAAAACGTTGACGGTTCGAAATAAATGTAAATAGTTCATTTTTAGTTTTGACACTATTTATTAATTGATGAGAGAGAAAGCTAATGTAACGATAACATGTGCGTATTATAGATTAACACCATGCCGTAATCCATACTTTCAAAATATTTCAATTGTCTCGCGTTATAACAGATACAGAATTTACGGTTTTATTATTAAAGTTTCCAAAATAATTTAGTTTAGTAACAGTATTTTGGAAATTGGGTGTTGTTATGAAAATTGCAAACTCCATTAGTTCCAACATAAAAAGGTTAATTACTAGTAATCGTATTTGATTTGAGAATTTAGTCGTAGACTATAAGAGTAAAGACCAAACAGCAGATGCAACGTCTATGTAATCGTTCACCACATTTAAGTATACATTACAGACTGCAACAGTACTGTTCCGATGAGATTGACTTGCATGTACAGACTTTGCAAGAGATAAGACTACATGCGTTTTATTTTTCAATTATATAAGTCTTCATAAGCTTTAAATACATAAATGAACTAACATTTGTATATTTGAACATCATGTGAGGAAAGACAACGGGCTCAATCTCAACATATTGCGTTTTCCTTAAATTACGAACACGATGAAAATATTGAAAAGTCTGCAATATCTAGTTCCATTGGATATATGCGTATTGGTATGATTACATCTCCCAACCGAACTTTTAAACCATAGATATCATGATATTTTAATTGGATATATTAAACAATTGGAATACTTAACATCAGATTCATATATATGTCAAATACGTCTGAAATACGTTCATATCATTTTAGGAATCAATAGCAAAGTCATAACATATATGTCTTTCTCTATACATGTATATTAATTATCATAATACACAGGGGGTCAACATTGCACGGGATAAACGCTAATATTATCTGTGAAAAGCACATGTGAATCGCCTGCCTGAAACTATGCGCTATGCATAAATATATTGTTATCATTATCGAACTATTTCTAAAAGTCCACAAGGAAAGTAAAGGGCATTTACTCTGGGTACCCCTTGAATATTCACACGACATAGTTTCAATATACTATGACTAGCCGTCATTATCAACAATTAACAATCTAATGGGATATTTTTCATTATGAATTTGACAAGGTTTGTTTTAAGGGGCCATGCTTATTTTTGTCGTACAAAAGATTGTTCCAGACATTAAAGAGTTCACTCTTGTTTGCTAATCCCATCATTCGGTAAATAAATACGTTTAAACCATTAGTATGACTTCACATTGTAAGTGCGTTTAGTTTTTAGTTTAAGTCCTTAGCATCATTTCTGATAATATAAGAATTCTTTTCGATTTTTTATATTGATTCTTCTGTTGAAGTTATCACATAAAGACGTAAAACAAAGTCTCAGAAAACAAGAAATTTAGTAAATATACAAGAGGTGATTGTGGTTTCAAATCGCTTTCTTTAAAGCAGGTGACATTAATCTCCAAATTAAATTACATAGAACGTCCACCATAACATAACTTTTTTACTTAAATAGTTTGCTTTCTTATGTGTGTGATACATTTATTGTAGATGTTTTTATTTTGTAGTTACACATACAAACAAAGTCATATAAGGAGCATAGAGCTAAAAAAATAACACAACCATGATTGAAAATGAACCATCAAAGCAGATGCCATTGTGTCGTTTACAAAGAGAACTCTTTTAGGATACCTTTTATAATTACCTTTTAACAAAATTTCTTTAATACAGATGTACAACAGTTAAATTCGTAGTCATAATTCAATAAAACAAAATTTATAATATACACATATATTTTATAGAATAAATTGATTTTGTATTTATTTGTATTTCATGAATATGTGATTCTTGTTTTGCTAAAAAAAACAACCCATTAAATCCAATTTTCAGCATATTGAGTGAAAACGATTACATATTTATTTTATTTGACTCGCCAGTTAAATAATACATTCCTAAGTCAAACAAATCCGTGTAATCGACGGTAGAATAATTTACCGACCTGGGTAGCTTTATATATTCTCTAGTCAAACGTGTATCCGCTTGGTGCATCACACGAGTGGGTCTATTTTAAAGAGCCATCACGGATGTTGATGAAAATCTCAAAAAATTTCCAAAAATCCATCTCCGTGAAATAAATACACTTAATTTTTCCCTAATTTTTCCAACTTAAAATAAGCCGAGAAATTGCATTAATTAGTAAAGGTGTTTTCCAGTCTAAATATAGATCCAGTCTATTATTTTCAAGCGCAAAGCATTATGGTCTAGCTCACACACAGTAAACAAAGACACGAAAGAATAACAAAAAATATGAGCAATGAAAGATATATCGAAATATATATTTTTTTGGCGGTGATTTATTTACTATTTCATTTAATTATGTATTTGCTACAGATATTGGAATAATTGTTTTACCCAACTAGGTATTTTTCTTGAATTTTATAAACAATGAGAGTAAAAAATAATTCATAATTTGCTGGTCTTATCTCAATAAAAAGAACATTAAACAGGAAATAATTTGTATATTCTCAGGACATTTAGAAACATTGTTTGTAAAGCAATCGTCACATTCAGTAATGTACATGTGTGACAAGGGTAACTTGCAAGAGGGACACGTGAAGCACGTGCAGCATATGGGTTGTTATGGCGACATGCGCTAGAGACGAGCCTTCACTCTTCGGAAGCGCTTGCTGTTTGTGTAGTACGTATTACGCAAAAAAGGGGATTCTGTTTATATACGTCAGATACCCTTAGCGCGCGCTAGTCGAAGTGGTACTTCTCTTTGAAACCAAATTGCAATACATTGTCGTGATATGAAAATTATTTAACAAATGCCATCTTGTAGATAAAAGATTTCTCTGGCGAATGACTTTATAAGTATATTTTCCAAAAAATTGAAATACTAACATCCGTGATGGCTCTTTAAGAAGGGAATACCCGGTATCACGTCATTCAAAATGGCGACGCGCTTATCGAAGCATCGACTGCGATGTTTGATGACTTAGAAAAAATATGTTTCCTAAGATTTGACGAGCGAAAATGGGGCAGACGGATAGCTATTAATCCAATAAAGACATTTCAATGGTTTGTTCATGCGCGAAAGTCCCAACAAGTGCGCGAAAGTGCGACAAAGGAATTCCTCCATTGGGGCCAATAGGGCTGCTCCATAGCTCTGACATCTGTCAGAGCTATGTACCTTAGCTATATCAAACGATGTTTCGAAACACACTTGAGATTATCTAAAATCCCTGGTACGTCAATTACAGTGCACCCCGTGTTATAATTCTTTCGCGATCTGATGCACCAAATACTGGGCTTTGTAAATGGGTCACTATTAGCTGACAGGATATTATAAAGTATTTTATAATAATTTTTTCAAGCGATTATTTTATCATTTTGGTGGGCTAGGCAAATGGCTCACATGAGCAATGTGCTAATATTTTTGGCTTTGAAAAATCATATCCTTGTTATTATCCGTTCGATTTTTACGTTTGATGGCTTGTTTTAAAGACAAATGTATTGGCTTTGCCGTGGTATATAACATTGAATGATAATATGATGACAACATTCTGAAATATAATTTCAAACGGACATGGGGTGTTGACCCCGTTACATCCCTTTACTTTTTTATAGTATATGGGGCTGGATCGTCGACTTCATATTCGTTTTAATCGCTGGTTTCGACAATACAAGCCCCTGTGCCTACGCCTATGTCTTGAAAACGCATGCACTGTGTTACTTGCTAGTAGCATATCGACAATATCATCAAATGAACGATCTCTCACATACTCACTGATGGGTGAACGATTTTATTTAGGTTTTGGAAGGAGTTGGTTATCGATCCTGCGGAAAACTTCTATTACTACTGGTCCATGCTGGTGACGATAGCTATCTACTACAACATGATCGTCATCCTGATGCGGGCTGTGTTCATGGAGCTGAGAGCCGCGGAGTACATGCCTGTGTGGTACACCCTGGACTATCTGTGTGACATGCTCTACCTCATAGACAGCTTCGTCAAGAGTCGACTCGGTATGCCTTTATACTTGCAACTGTACATTTGGCATTTTATATCATAGATCAGTACTTAACTCCAATAACTTGCAATGGAGATTCATTGTGTCAACAAGAAAGGTGCAGTTTACCAAATAATACACTGTATCGGTGGTTCTGGTCGACACCGACGTCTATAAGTTTATTACTTATATGATTAAGAGGGCAATCATATCACGGTTCATATTTTCATTCGATGGTCATGTTGACGTTATGTCATAAATAGAGACTATTAACCGAGAAATGTGTCATATGACGAAACGAGTGTAAAATTCGTTACGTCAGACGAATGTTTTATGACGTTAAAGTATATCGCTGGTCACAGTGAAATATAAGTTATTTTCACTGTAGCTTGATAAACATTTTATTTCACTGATAAATCCCAGTATTTCATTGTGATATAATAAATCACAATGCTTTGCACCTGAAAATGATAGACATGATCTATATTTCGACTGGGAAACACCTTTACTAAATAGTGCGAACTCTCAACTTTTTTTTGGTCGATAGCTTTTTGGCAATTTTCAGGTAAGTTTATCAATATATATACTCAATGGCTCTTTAAACTCGTCTGTATGAGCGCTGGCAAACTTTCCTTGTTATGAGCTTGAGTTAGTTGAGCTACATGTTGCTAAGATAAATACGACATCCGTCATAGCGATATATTAGTTCCTTGTTAGGTTTACCAAACTCTCATTTGGCTTACGTCGATATATTTTTCGGAAGCGTACTACGTAAGAATTGGATATCTCAAGAAACAACAGCTGAATGTTTGTTTTGACCACCAAAGTGACAATTACTTGTTGTCGTTTTAACTCATTTAGTATTCCTATTGTCCCTATGAGAATATGGAACCGATATTTACATTTTAATATTTTATCAAACAATAAATTTAATTTTCTTTGAACAGGTTTCCTAGAGCAAGGTATTTTGGTGACAGACGTGAAGCGCTTGACCATGTGTTTTCTTAAGTCGTGGAAGGCGAAACTGGATTTATTAGCACTCCTACCATTTGACTTCTTCTATCTCCTTGTTGGAACTAATCCCTTGTTACGACTGAATCGCATATTGAAGATATGGAGACTGAACGAATTCCACTCTGATTCGGAAACACGAACGAGTGCGCCTATTCTCTTCCGACTTTCATTCCTGATTATAAACATATGTGTGTTCATCCACTTGAACGCTTGCGTGTATTTCGCTATAAGTAAAGGACTTGGACTTGCAAGTGACGGATGGGTGTATGACGACACGAATGAAGACATGAAGACGTTTGCCTTGAAGTACCTACACTGTTTCTACTGGTCCATGTTGACACTGACCGCTATTGGGGACACCCCACCTCCTGAGCGTGCCGAGTCAGTCATGTACTGTATCACATGTACACTCATCGGTGTTTTGATATTCGCCACCATCTTTGGTAACATCGGATCTATGATCAATGAAATGAACGCATCAAGATCTGAATTTCAGCACAATGTCGATGCAGTCAAGCGTTACATGGATATTCGTAAGGTTGGGTCTGATCTCCAGGCTCGTGTTATTCAATGGTTTGCATACACATGGAACAATAAGCAATCTATTGACGATAGACAGGCGTTAGCCATCCTTCCAGAAAAACTTCGTGCGGAAATTGCAATCCATGTCCATTTGTCGACATTGAAACGGGTTGCAATATTCCAAGACTGTGAACCAGGACTGCTGGTCGAGCTCGTCTTGAAGCTGAGACTGCAAGTCTTTAGTCCCGGGGACTACATCTGTAGGAAAGGTGATATTGGTAAAGAAATGTACATCATTAAACGAGGGAAGCTTGAAGTTGTGTCAGAGGATGGTAAGAAAGTGTTTGTTACTCTCTCCGATGGCGCAGTATTTGGTGAAGTCAGCATCCTGAACATTGCTGGCAACAAGACTGGGAATCGTAGAACAGCGAGCGTGAGGAGTGTTGGGTACTCAGATCTCTTCTGTCTTTCGAAGGACGATTTGTGGGATGCTCTCAAAGAGTACCCAGAGGCAAAAAAGATTTTGAGCGAGAAGGGTAAGCAGATTCTACGAAAAGACAATTTGCTTGACGAAGACGCTGCTCGCCGGGAAGAGTTACGCTCAATGTCAATGGACAATCGTATATCTATGATTACAATTGAGATTGAAAAAATCAGTTCGGAACTAGCTGGCCTCGGTGGAAGGTTAACAGACATTCACAGGCACATCAGACCGGAAACCAAACCTTCGAGAGAAGAACAGGACTCCTACACTCTCCTGCCGGCTGTTACTGTTAAACCCAAATCCTCCCAAGCTGAAACTGAAGAGATTAAGTTGTCTCCAGTCAGCAGCGATTCCACTGTAGGGGAGGACGTACTGCTCCCTCCGCAAACCAGCGTACGCAGACAGTCCCAGCCCGTGTCTGCGAAAGGTTCCCAAGCAACCATACAGGAGGAGGATGAAGACATAAACATTCCCGGGACTCCGGATAAAGCACCGGAGGACAAATGAACAATCCTGTGGCGCACTTTGTGATTGTATAAAACCTTTATACTTATATATGAAAAGAGTAAGTGTTTTTTCGGATATCGAAGGAAGCAATGATGTTATCGATTGAATATGAATAAAGGTTTTATCGTTGAGATTTTGTAACTGAATGTAATGAAATCATAACAGTCACGTCGACTGACTATAGGTGAAAACATGACAACAACTAGGGTTTTCCCAGCAAAAGTTGTTTGATAATGTGATGACAATGTGTCTGAAATAACGAAGTTTGATATGACACAAGACGTATCAAGAAATAATGAAAATGTCATTTCAATTATGTTGGATTATTTGGATAATTGGTTTTGCGTTATCCAAACACTCATTTAAAGCAAAAACATGCGGTGTTCAAAGTTCAAAACACAGTTTTGTTCTTTCATATATTTTCAGATATTTTTTTAATTTTGAAGATTTGAGTTTAGGCACTGTTTTGTCTCCCCCCTATATTGTGGTATTCATCAGAGTAGTTTTGACTGACATCTGTTCACTGTACTAGACTGTTCACAAAGATATGTATAGAAAATAATTTTTGTTTTTAACATGTGTTTTTTATAATCTTGTTTACGAATTTCATTAAATTCATTGTACATGACGTCGAGGCTACATAATGGAACTATGGTGTCTGTATTATATATGCAATGATATAAATTGTTCCATTTAGCTGTATCTAATAAAATTATTGTATCTCTACCTGTCATTTGATTTTCTAAAATAGACTAGTTAAGGGTTCAGTTATTCCTTAACCATTATCCAACATTGAAGACCAGTAACTTAGAAGTAAGTCAGCATTACGTATTGCTTTATTTGAAATGATATAGGCCTACATGTACATGTATAATTTGTCAAATAAACCCTTGATAATTCGTTCAACGAATTGTCTAGTACGATAACAATGCATATAACGGGTTTCACTGGTACATTTAGGAGAAAATCATATTGTGAAAATCAGCGGCATATAACGGAATTATTATAGCTCTAAATGTAATTTAAAGGTACATCCATTGTGTTGTTAGGGTCACATATTCAAAACGTTATAAATGGTGTTACTTTATCGAGAAGTACTGACTGTTACCGAAAACTACCATTGATGATAGTCGCCTCAGTATATTGACGGAAGGTAAAAGCAGTGATGTCTAATCGAAAACCGGACAATGCATCGCGATTGACGCGCGCCAATGAGTCAAACGTAAATTTGGCATCTTAATTTTAACAGACAAAATGACAAATTTGGGTTTATAATGTTTAATAGGTCATATAACTTCTGTGCATGTGAATTCTGCACATTCATGATGACGTTTACTCGATTTCAAAAAGTAATTATAATATATTTGGAGATTGGGGATGAATATGCAAGCTGAGATTTGTACTGTAAACAGCACGTATGGTGTGTTGGAACTATTAAAGCAATATAAAACAATTTGGATGCACCTTTAAAGTCGAACGCGTAGCGTGAGGCTTTAAATGGACAATTTAGAGATTCTACACAGTTTGTTTACCTCCTCCATTCTATACCGTATCAACGATTTAGTATTGAACTATTGAATCGGTACTATTGATTGGTCATTCAACACCGTGCAGAAATTCCACTGCCCGACATTTACAAAGATATGTCGTATTTGGTAAATTCCGAATGACGTAGCTTGTTATATATAATTATAATAAGGCTTCAGAAAACAGCGAAAGTTTCCGAATGCATTAAAGGGAGGTCACTCGAGCGTTTTGCAACCAGCGTCAGGGTTCGGGATAATTTCTGCAGTATTTTCAAAATTGACACACTGTAGGTAGTATTGCGTCAATTATGTAAATACAGTTTTAGGTAAGTTTATTGTGACATGGTATTCAGCTCCGTACGTCCGTCCGTCCGTCCGTACGTCCGTACGTCCGTCCCGCTTCTTGTTAGCGCGATATCTAATGAACCGCTCAACCTAGAATCTTCAAACTTGGTACCAGTCTTCATCTGGGGAATACGCAGACCTGAAAAGTTTTTGGTGACCTTGACGTCATTTTCAAGGTCACGGCGAGACTTTGACCAGTTTTGAAAATGTTGTTAGCGCGATATCTAATGAACCGCTCAACCTGGAATCTTCAAACTTGGTACCAGTCTTCATCTGGGAAATACGCAGACCTGAAAAGTTTTTGGTGACCTTGACCTCATTTTCAAGGTCAGAGGGAGACTTTGACCAGTTTTGAAAATGTTGTTAGTGCGATTCCTCATTAACTGCTAGAACTATTGGTTTTAAATTTAGTATCAGTCTTCATTTGGGGAATATACAGATACCAGTCGATTTGGTTGACCTTGAAATTATTTTCAAGGTCACTACAAGACTGATTGTCAAATGTTGTTAGCACGATATCTCATGAACTGCTGTACCTAGAGTCTTCAACTTTGGTACGTGTCTTCATTTGGGGAATACGCAGACACCAATCGATTTGGGTGACCTTGACCCCGTTTTCAAGGTCACTACAAGACTTTGACCATTTTAAAATTTGTGCCCGATATAACAATAATTGAATCAAACATGTAAATGTCACTACTCGGTACAAGCTGTGTGTCCATTCTTTTAACTCATTTCTTAATTGCGGCGGGGGACATGGTCACGTTTGTGACAATTACTTGTTCTACATTCCGACAGTTTCCGGGTGATATACTGCCCGGATTTTAACCCTTTTGCCATCCGTATTGAGTTTATTCAGGAACGTTTCTGCAATGTCAAGTTGTTGAATGACATATTTTTGGAACTGCATTGTTAACTTTCGCCGTTTCCGGTCTCATTTTGATCGGTTTCAGATTTATATTTCTTTATGTCATTTTGTACACAGCAAAGCTCATTTACAAGTATTCGGGAGAATTAATGCATTCGCTATTGTTGTCTGGCAACAAGCGTATTCTTGCGCAAAAGTAAACAGAGCACTGTATTACCAAATAATACTGTTTCTGATTGTTCACAGTAGCCAATCAGAAACGACTATTTCGCAAAGTTATGGTAGAATTTACATGAACCTCACTGAAATAGTTACTTACTTCTGGGGAAGATTTTGCATTTTATTCGATTTTCAGTGGTGAAATACGGCATTTATCGGTTAAAAGAAACTCCGTATTTTCACTGATTGAAATAACATGTTATTCTACTCAGTGAAATAACACTTTCAATCATATGACGTCATCGTACCAATAGGATGACGTCATAGGTCGGCCGTGGAAAGGAAGGCGATCTAGGAGGCTCCGTTTATAAAATGAACGTCATCACTGTATAGGACCTGCGTCGGCAGGAATTATTTTTTAACGGGTATTGGTTACGCTGCTTCACCCGGGTAGGCTGAGGTCGTGCTTTCGGAAAAGTTTTAGTTGCAAACACATTTGAAGTCTAGGTAAAGTATACTTTCTATGTACCTTAAAATATAATTTCCTAACTTCTGAGCGAAATCTCTGCATTAGTTATATAGATATGACCAAAAATATCCCATATTCCTCGAAAACATTGACTATTTAGCTATTTTTCTTTAAATGGACGATTTAAACTTTGAAAATTATATATATAGGAAAATACACTCTATTGAAAGTGTACATCACTGTTTGAAATGATATTTTGCATTATCATAGTCAAGAGAACGTGTTGAACATTTCGCCTGTTGATGTACCGATTTTTGAACATGCGACGTAATTTGAACAACGTGTTACAATTTTAGTTACACGTTTAGAGCTACTTCATAATTTATCATTTGTAAAGAAACATGGAATAATCTTCAAATATAGTTCATTAAACTTACACCATTTGACATGTACAGCCGTATCTTGTTGCATAGATGGATAGAACCCCTGTAGAAGAGGAGGACAGTATGATTCAGGCAGGTGACAGCACGGATTTAGACTTCATCAACGTGACCAGCGTTGAGAAAGTCCAAACAGCTTATTTACAGTAATTCTAAAAGAAACTGTACAATTCAGAGACAAATAATTTCACGACAGTCCAAGAAAAGTGATTATTTTCCAAAACTACAACTTTTGATGAAACAGTTTATAATTGTTCAGCACTCGGTTATTAACAATATTACATTAGCACAGGGCTGGTTTGAATGAAGTAAAGTACCCTTAAAGGCCCAGATAATTTCCGGTCAAGAGTTATAAGTAGTTAAACATAAACCTATAGGAAATTACTGTTTTGTTCTTGTTTCGCTGCAAACGTCTACAAAGGAAACAAGTTATTCCTTCGAAAAACGTAAAAACACTGCATGCTCACAGGAAAGCATATTTCACTTTCATAACCTCACACGACACCTCTTCAGAATTCAAAACTGATGGAACCCTTCCATACCACATTTACATCGTATCAAAAAATAATTCACAAACTTGAAAACAAATCGTTTCCTTCCAATAAAATGCGATGGAATAACTCGACACTAACCGTTCCCTAGCGTGATGTAAAAACCGAATTTCCAACAACCTATCCACTTTAATCCAACAAATTATATAATGTTTAATAAACTCGTCGCCATACAAAATACAATATATTGCAACCAACTACCGATACATGTGACTGAAACAGCGTAACATCATGTTTTCAGAAGCCAACTGATTTTTTAACAACCTTGCATTGCGGTATGTACGAAGTTTTTTTGCTGAGATGTGCTCTTCAAGAATCTGAATGATGCCACTCTCATCATTGGGCAATCCGCACAATATGCAAATAAAGGCCGCCATTACTGAAAATCTTGATTTCGTCAACATCTCAGGAACTATGCATGATATCAAATTAATTTTTATGTCTATCCCAATGTTTAGAGGGGTAATGAATCAGATTAAGCCTTTTCAGTAAAGATCACAACAACAATTTTTGCTGAATATGCAAATTAAGGCCGACATTACTGAAAATCTTCATTTTGTCAATATCTCAGCAACTATGCATGACATCAAATTAATGTTGGTGTCTATCCCCATGTTTAGAGGGATAATGAATCAAATTAAGCCATTTCAGTAAAGATCACAACAATAATGTATGCTGAATATGCAAATTAAGGCCGCCAATACTGTACGCAAGGCGTTGTTAAGAGGGTATGTCCATGCTGAAGACTTGTCTTGTTCAGCTTATCTCACAATTTCGATGTACATTTTTCATTACAGAATCGACATCTCTCAACAGTCAACACACTTTCTCGCAATGTTATTAACATTTGTAGATAGGATGCATGGTGCCAATGCCCAGACAATTCCCCCCACATGGAAGGGCGAGAGGGTAGAACAGATAATCTCCGTCAAGAGATACCGTGTTCCTAAAAAGCCAGACCTGCCTTCAAGTGAAGTGAATCGTTCTGTTTTACTGCTATGAATAATGGCCCATCAAGAAAGGACCTTCCATTTAGACTACGAGTTCTTTAACTGTGTTGCCACAAGCAAAAACCCTATCGAGTTGGGTGGCTTCAACACCAAGTTGTGTAGAGAGCAAGGGCAGAGTGTGGACCAGCGACCAAGGCCATGTATCTGCCATTGATTGGTATGAATCCAGCCTACCCGGACTCCATGCTCACAGCCATGACCTATGCTCAACGACTAACGAAGGAATGTGGACTGGACATTACTGTTTTGGCAAATGATCAGCAGCTCTAAAGAGCTGTAGTCAATGTGAAATAGGTTTACCAAATGATATTCTCGGAATTCATACCAAACCGTAGGGAAATGCACATGCTCATGAGTTTAATTGGCTCTGTTGGAGCATTGTTGACAGACAGTAAACTTGAGGATATCATGAAATCGTATGTTAGAGGTGTGGCACACATGCTGTCAAGGAAGAAAATTCCACAGAATTTTAGAGCCCTTCGTTAATGACAAAAGATGCTCCGATCACTTAAAATGATCTCTTTAAGAAGCATTACAACTGGCCACTTGGTTCAGAATCTGACAAAATCTGTCTTCATCATGATGGTCTTCATGCGGGCGGAATGAGCGGCTGACTGGCCATTCCACCTCCGGGCAGTAGAACAAATGATGCCAAACTCGTTTGCTTCTGGGAGCTTTAGGTTGTGCTAGTACTACCTGAGGACATTGAAAGTGCTTTAATCCTTCATGGGAGGTGAACACAGCATGCATCAATCATCACTTGGCATGCCAAATACAGAGTCAAAATACAGGATGAACTTCTGACTTGCATTGATCCTCTGGATCCTACTTGTCATCTCGCTGGTGTGATCATCAGTGTTGTCATTGGTCTAATTGCACCTGGAACAGTGAACGTACATGACGCAGTTGAGATTGTGAATGGTTTAATTACATCAATTAAGAGCTGACCTGTCGATTGAATACGTCCTTATCCAAGTTAAAATCTATGGGTTGGCCAGTAGGATCAAGACGATCCTTGCAAGTCAGAAGTTTCCCCAGATGCGTATTACAACCCGTATCTCGCATAGTTGAAGTGAGCGGAAGCAAAAGAATGTGGCATCATTAGCTCTACTGTCCAGATATGGAGTGGCCAGTCTTCCAACACAAAGACCAACATGATGAAGACAGGTTTTGTCAGGTTCGGACTAAGTGGCGAGTTGTGATGGTTTTTACAGAGATCATTTCACAGGCTCCAAGCATCTCATGACATGTGCATCCTTTCGGTGTGCAAGCAACAGTTTCTTTGTCATTAACTGGAGGTCTGTAAGTTCTGGGGAAATTTCTTCCCATACAACATGTGTGCCACATCTCCAACATATGATTTCATAATATGCTCAAGTCCACTGTCTGCCGTCAATACGCCAAAGAAGTAAATACAACTCATGAGCAAGTGCATGCCCCCGAGTTTTGGTATGAATTTCGAGAATATCATTTGGTAAACCTATTTCATTCGAAACAATAAAACAGAACGATTCACTTCACTTGAAGGCAGATCTGGCTTTTTAAGACCATGGTATCTAGACGAGGATATCTTTGATTATCTGTTCTGTCATCTCGTTTTTCCTTATGCAGCGAAAGGTCTGGACATTGACACCATGCATCCTAACCATTCTACAACTGTTAATAGCATTGCGAGAAAGTGTGTTGAGAGGAGTCGAATCTGTTATGAAAAATGTACATCGAAATTTCCAGATAAGCTGAACAAGACAAGTCTTCAGTATGGACATACCCTCTTACCAATGCATTGCTTACAGTAATGGCGGCCTTAATTTGCATATTCAGCACAAATTATATTTTGATCTTTAATGAAAAGGCTTAATCTGATTAATTATCCCTATAAACATGGGAATAGACACAAACATTTATTTGATATAATGCATAGTTACTGAGATATTGACGAAATCAAGATTTTCAGTAATGGCGGCCTTTATTTGCATATTGTGCGGATTGCCCAATGATGACAGAGTGGCATCATTCAGATTCTTGAAGAGCACATCTCAGAGGTATAGAAACAGCAAAGAAAATGTGTACATACTGCAATGCACACTTATCGGTCCCTGCCACCGGACTATAACTAATATCTGTTCATATTTATGTGGAACACACGTTTTAAGAAATCGTTATTTTGGAAAATTCCTTAAATAGATGAGATAGATCCAAAATGGCTTTTAATAATGACGACCTACAACAATAATGACGCTTCGAAGAAGGTACATTATACCAGGGACTTTCTATACTCCCTTAGAGTGTCGCTGATTATAACGACTATCGTATACTAACATAATATCCTGTAAATGAAGTAGCTTGTTAAAAAAAATCAGGCGCCGTGCATTGTCTGGTTTTCGATCAGAAATCACTACTTTTACCTTTATATTGTCACTATACTGTATCAACTCGCATTGATCACATTTTCTGCAACATTCAGTACTTTTAGCACCGTTTATACCGTGTGACATAATGACATATGCCTCCATCAGCACACTCTGTAGTGATTAGTCATTCTGTGCCACGCAGTAATTAAAGATTCAGCCAGTTGGCTGAATTTTTATTGTTATTGACGTGTTTATTTTTAATATTTCAAGAATTTCGTATCACAAATGCAGCCAAAACGGCTGAAGCAAATGCAACCAAAGTTTACATGCTGATAGCCCTTAATGTGAAATAGATCAGCGAAGCTTTTGGGCCCAATTGGTCACGCCATTAGAGGTCCAGTTCGAATCCAAATGTCCATTTTTAACATTAGGAAAATTTTCAAAATGCACTTAGAGACTTGAAACCTTTTCTAAAAGATGCGCAATGGCAATGTAAATCATGGAGAAATCGTAAGTCACATGGTTTAGTTGCCATTTTGAATTTAGACACTTTTTCAAAATTTCAGACCCCATGTACCTTTGCGGATACACCACTCCGGAGATATTTGGACCTAAGTGCTGAAACTGTATTTTTATATAGCTGAAACATTCGGGAATAACAAGTTTTTTCTTTTTTTTAGCGAACTCTTAATACTTTCTTCACAGTGACCTTTCAAAATCAGGCAATTGCGAACTTTCAGGGGAGATAATTAAAAAACGTAGCCATCGAATTGCCAGAAAGTAAGAAAGGACTATGGCCTATATGAATCAGAAACAAAATCGCTCGCGAACAGTCATTTCCGGTCATAATAAAGAAAAACTTTAACATAGGGAAAATTTTCAAAATCCACATAGAGACTTGAAACCTTTTGCAAAAGATGCGCAATAACAATACAAGCAAAAACGTAAATTATGACAAAGATGTTTCTCTCGTGGTTTAGCCGCCATATTGATTTTCTTTGAGTTTGACATGTACATATTGGGTAATTCATATTGAGCGTCATTTGTGACTTATACGGGTATACACAAGTTAAAAAATGACAATGACACCTGTAAAATTCGAGTAAGGGATACATATTAATAGAAATAGAAAAATAAAATTTTGAGCCGGGCCGAATCTTGTGAACATGGTGTATAAGTTCGCGGTTATTCGCCGGAAGTAATTTGTGGGTATTCATTGTCATTCAACATAGGCAAATCAACCAATCAGAATAAAGGATATACCGAAATCATGTTACAATTTCACTGTAGCTTGATAGACAGTTTATTTCACTGATAAATCCCAGTATTTCACTGCTTCGCCACTCGTGAAAATAATCATTTCTACTTCATTAGATGAAATATACATGGTATTCGACCAGAAATATCAACTATCCTCTATTTATTAGATTTAATAAATTATGCATAGTTCGTAAATGACGTTCATTTTATGAAAGGAACACCCATGGTCGCCTTACTTTATCGCGCCCTTCCTATGACGTCATCCTATTGTTACGATGACGTCATATGATCGTAAAATACGATCGTACGCAGTAAAATAACATGTTATTTCACTCAGTGAAAATACGGATTTTATTTTAACCGATAAATGCCTTGTTTCACCACTGAAAATATAATAAATGGAGGATATTTGACATTTCTCGTCGAATACCATGTATATCTCATCGAGTGAAGTAGAAATGTATATTTTCACGAGTAAAATTGGCGTTCCATCCCTTTCTGTATTTATTTGTATAGGGTATATAGAGCATCGTAGTATTGGACCTAGGAACTGTTTGTTTTCAGCAATACAAGCCTGTGTGACATTTTTAAGTTTCAACAATCACACTAAAACATATAGAGAACATTAATATGTATCATGTATCTGTAAACATCTAATTTTTTTATCACAACTATATGACCTCTACTTTACTTTTCTTTAATAATGAATGGAACATAAATGAATGCGGCGGGGGTCATGCCACCTCAGTGACAAGTATTTCCTTTTCAAGAACGGTTTTGAAAAGCTAAGTTGTTGAATGTGAGATCTTTTCAGCAGCGTTGTTAACTTCCGCTGTTTAAAACTTCTAGCATTAATTATCCTTGCTTTGCAACAACTGTAGTATTGCGCATTAGACAGAAGTAAACAGAGCACCGTGTAAGCAAAATATTCCATTTCAAATTTTTAACAGAAGCAAATCCAGACTATCTCGCAAAGTTGAACGGGACCTGGTAGAATGACTGATGAAGTCGTTTGCATCAGCGGACTGCATGTTAAATGAGACTGTTACAAACAGCTAGAGTAATGGCGACTATCCCAGCTGTTGAACCGCGGACAGATAATACGGAGCTCTGCCCGGATGTAGTTATTTCCTCTTTAAAACTAACATTGCGAAGAAATATCATTGGATAGGGAAATATTATGTCTATTCTTTGGTATGCCCCATCAACCAATTCGGAGAAAACGGCAGATATTGTGTCCGTGTTATTTCCGGGTCGAGACAGCAAACGGTACGGTTCCAATGCATCACATTTGAACTTCGTCTGGTCGTCAGTTGAATTTAGTGTGCCCCTCAGTGAACCATATTGCAACATCAGCACATTCGACCCGGCTTCAACTTTGACTTCCAGGTTACCGAACAGCTGATGACCATACTGACCGGTGTAACAATGCAGACACGTGACCTCGCCATTCGTGATTGTGTCATTCTGGCCTTTAGCTGGGGGTGTTTTCCATGGCTCTGGAAACGAACATGCAGTTGATGTGTTCAGCCAAGGATTATCTCCAAGAATAATGTCGGTGATGAAGTTCTGTATGAGGGTCAACCCCGTACCGGTACCACTGATGCCAGGCCCGTTGCTACTCACGAACACTGCGGCATCTAGATCCGGGTAGAGACAGAAGTATGTGATGTAGGCGTGAAGACCTCCGCTGTGCCAGAACTTTCGGTAACCTGTAACAAGGAAAGTCTCGGTTATCGATCAAGTATCAGGCACGTAAAAAGACAATCTGAAAACAAAATAAAACAGAAACAATCATTTATACACGTGTGTTCAAATCCCACAAAACATACTGATGGATAGCTCACCCCTGTAAGATCCGGTGAACCACGCATAGCCGTATCCATAAGAGACGTCATGTACCGGGAAGACTGGTTTGAAGTATGATCGTTTGGTGATCACCTTCTGAGACAGACCCTGTTGTGTATTGAAGCACTCTCCCAGTACTCTCTGGTCCACGAGGCTGTTGTTGTCCTGCAGGCGGCCCTCTCGCAGCAGGAAGTGGGTCCACTTCACCATGTCCTCAGCGGAGGACATTATGGCTCCCGCGGCTTCATAGGGATATATACTGTGGGTAGTGCAGAGTTTAGAAATCACAAGTACAAACAGAACATAACCGTAATGAAGAGTATTGAAGAGATTGTGTAAACCAATAGCAAGCCTTATTTTAGATTATTCACCCTATTCTAATCACAACCACGGACAGCTGAAGCAGCTTCCGGCATAAATCTTGGTTTATATTAGTGGAGAAGAGTTGAATGGAACGTACTTGTAGAGCGATGGGTCTGTGAGAACCAGTTCATTCTCAACATTAAAGTACGGCTTTGCTATGCCCGCATCAGTGACCTTGGCCGTCTTGCCCAACACGCGGGTATTGGACATACGCAGAGGTTGAAGGATTCTCTTCTCCAGCGTGTCTTCCCACGTGTCACCAGACATTTTCTCCACCACGTAACCAGCCAAACTGTACATCCAGTTGTTATACTCCCACCCATCACGGAAAGAATTGCCTTCAGGCAGGAACCGTATCCGTCTGTAGAGATAACATTTAATAGCAATAAATTCACAAATGAATAAAACAAACCAAATGACCAAACTCGAATTCAGAAAAAAGATTAGGCCTACTCTGTTCTCAATCGATCCTGTTTCGAGGATTAAGGGGGGATAACTCTGGTACGATAGTTTCCTTCACTCCGAGTCTGAAGACTTTTAAATATGACACTATGATGGAATGGTCAACCATCTTGTTGTCTGGACTCACTAAATCGCATGGGACTTACAAATCTACTTCTCATGTTGAGGAGTAACACACAATTGTCGCTTTATACCTCATACCATTTTTACCAAACGGATAACTGTTTTCTATGAATGCGGCTAATGGGGTCATGTAGTAAATTTGTTTCACCCTCCAACGCAACAATACATTATATAAACTTTGATAATAAATCCCAAATTTGAGATAAGATTACTTGCAAAAAACGTGCTGCAGTAACAGTTCGAGTACATATAAAGTCACCAGTATATTATCCTGTCCCGTGTGGCTAATACATAAATAGAGGATAATAAACGACCTTCCATTTAATACCATTTTTATTAAACAAGTTAATGATTTGGTATTAAACGAGCAAAAGCGAGTTGATACCAAATCATTCAAGAGTTTGATAAAAACGGTATCATGTGGAAGGGAGTTTAGTATTCTGTTTATTGCTTGCTCAAATTAATCAAGCGGAATAGCCGACAGCGTGTTGAAACTGAGATTTGGCGAGTCATTTACCATTTTCATCTTCTTCTCCAGTTCCAAAAGGTCTAGAGAACTGAAAAGTTATGTGCAGACTCCATGGCCAATGAGTATTCTAAACTGTAGATTTGGTGACCGCTTGACCCCAAATGTGGGTCACAGGGGTCATGACCTAAAAAGCTATTTTCGTCTTCTTCTCCGGTCCCAATGACTCTAGAGAGCTGAATATGTAACCCTAACCCGTTGGCCAATGGGGATTCTCCGATATCGGCCTAAGCTTAAAAACCCGTCGTAATAAGGTTTGAACTCTGAGATTTTATGTGTGCTTCATTGATTAAAAGTAATCCCAAATAAAATACCCGAGGGAGAGTCATCTCATCTTGTTCATGTGAGAGTCCTAACATATGGTTTTAGAAATGCAGAAATTAAGAAAGAAAGTAACTTTGCAGTTAATCTTATTCAATAGGAGTGTGAAATATATGTTGACTAAATAAATTATCTACATTTTGGAGATGTTTGATGTAATTAATGTGAAATGAGAACTGATAAATAGCCAATGAAATAAATATTGTTACAGATGGCAAGTGAAAAAAATTTAAGAGGAGTTAAGAATTTTATATTTAACACAAAAAAATATTCTCTTACTTAGCAAACTCTGCTCTTGATATTGAAGTATTGTATCCGTAAAATAGTGTTAGATCCGCCGTGATGAGCCCCGTTCTGTGCACCAGAAGATCTCTGAGAGTTGTCTCCCGTGTTCTCTCATCGTCTACGAACGCGAACTCCGACCCTAATATCTCCTTTACCTTGGAAGTCCACGACAGTCTTTATGAAACATTAAAGAACAAAGAATCATCTGTGCATGCAATAAATTCTATACAATCTGTACCAGACAAGCCGAAAATTTAAAATAAAATTATTTTAAAAAACTTATACCATATTAGTCATCATCATATCTTACCATGCCATACATACAAATTAAATGACCTAACCTAAATGAGATATAACAATAGTAATAATTCAATAACAACGGAATATATAAAATAATTGGTAAACTTAAATTCGTATTATTGAAGAAAAGCGTTTAGTATTTCCTTGTATACGACTCTATAGAACACTTTACCTTAAACTCTGTATGAACAGAAAAACTTACAGGTTGACGTATGTGGCGGTCATCCCGTTAGATTTGATTTCTAAATACTAGCCTACCGACGTCCGAAGTCAGAACATCAGTATTCGCTTTCATGTGATGGACACTATACACGATGATACAATATCTCACTGCAGTCTGATTAAAATCGACCTTGTTCCGAGGAATAAAATTTGTAAAATTATGCATCTACCGGGATACGAACAGGTTCTGTGGATTCCTCTTCACATGGTCTGAGAACACCTCGTATAGGCGAATGTTCCGAACCTGTTTAGCACAGCCAAAGCCCAGTCAAATAGCTGGCCAATCACAACGTAGTTTTTAAACGGTCACTGTTTTGAAAGCATTATCAGACGGTTTGGCGTGGAACCTACGACTGATACGAGTTCGTATCCCGGTAGATGCACTATTTTGCAATCTTTATTCCACGTGAAACCGCGATTTTAATCAGACTGTATCTCACTGACTGTGGCCGTGACCGAACATCGTGTAACAGCCGTGCACGCAACTGACGGACACAACAGAGTGTAGGGGTAGGTTTGAGATTTAGAAGGGCTGAGTTAATACGTGGACTAAACGTTGTACATACCCAGCTGACTGTTAAAGAGGTCCTTATTGCTATCGTATACAACTGGTTTTGAAACTGTTATATAATTAACAGCCTCGACCTCCATCATTTGAAAACGTTCAGTGAGTTGACAGTTGACTTTGTCTTGAAGACCTAATAATGTTATGTAATGGAGAATGCATTAGGAGCTGTGGATTCGTTAAAAATAATCAACTCGCTCCTTCGGGGCTCCCAGTGCATTCTCCATCTTAATCCATATATGACGTCACGAAACATGCATATAAGATTATTTTACATTTGAACAATAAATTTCAATTCTGGGACACAAAAATTAGTTTGCAAATTTCGGTGCTCATTCATCGGATATGGTACAAGTAGTTGCGACCTTCATGAAATGGATTCTTCCACGCACGTGCAGCACAAAACTTCCACGCAAGGCGAAGTGATTGACAGCTAAAACTCTGCCCTTTTCAATGCCTTCAGCGTGCGTTACAGGACTTGAAAAGAACGCGGGATTCTTACTGACAAACACTCCTAAGGTTTCTAACAGCGGTTTGTGGCCTAATAGCTAGAAGCGCTGACTACCAAGCGAAGGGTTGCATGTTCGAATCCAGGTTCATGCATCACAATAATTAATTTGTCTAGTTGAGAGATATTTTAAGATCCTATTCAGATACACCAAGACAAAATACACCAGTCTCGAAAAATTTACTCGATCAGCTATTACTAAAAATGTCTAAACCAATAACACCCCTCCTGACTGGGACAGTCAATGACCAGTAGATTCCTAAATAACAATCAACTGATAACACAATAGAGTGACGTCATGACCATGGATTAAGATAACTATATATTGTAGGGGCTGATTGCATGTTTTCGCCTATAATACATGCTTAATACTAGAGCGGCAAGATGCTTCACAAACCTCTCATTGCTTAATATGGATACAGATTGGGCTGTTTTTACAACTGTGTAAAGAAAGGGTTAACAAGAGAAATATCCTGCCATAGATTATACCTAAGATAAGAATAAAAGTCACACTCAGTAAACAAATGTATTTCATTGTCAATTAGATTGCTTTTGCAAAACTTACAGATCCTATTTTCTAAAGTCGGGTATACCTGCCGACTTCTATCTCCAGTGGTTATGTGCCACAGCGTAACTTACTCACTACACTACGTTGACATATTGTCAACATAGTAGTAACACGTAATTCTGGAATCAAAAGTTTCTTGAATAATCTATAAGTATACGTAATTCATACCAACATGTTGTCCTCTGTCATTATATAAATCGTTATACCAGCATTGGATATCAAGGGATTTCATCCAAATTCTGATATGGGAAAGCTCAATTCTAGAAATATTACTAAAATCAAATGGCAAATTAAGATTTTCAACAAGTTTCACGACTGCATTATTCCAGGACTTCGGGAACTGATCTGACCCGACCATCTGAATCTGAATTTAACGAATCCACTGCTCCATTACTTAATTCCCTGAAACGTTCCTTTTTTTAAAAAAATAAGTGAAATGAAGTTTATGCATATTTCAAAAGATAAAATTAAGAATACATCTATCGCCAACTCGCTACAAGTGACAAATACCTCCCACTGGTGTCGTTGATGAGCATAGCCAGGAGGGTGGATGTGAAGGCCTTCGTGACGGAGCCAATGTTGAAGAGAGTGCTCGAAGTGACAGGGACCCCACTCTCTCTGTCTGCAAACCCGAATCCATGAGTCCAGGACTGGGAGCCTTTCACCACAGCTAGGGTGAGGCCGGGTATGCCTCGACACTCCATCACGCCCTCCACAAACCTCGTGATCTGTCCCTCCTCCTCGGGCGTGAACACCCTGCACATGACCACGGATACCGCACATAGGAGAACCGTCAGTTGTAGAACATGCATGGTCCGGGAAAACATGCAACAGTTTCTTGATGGAAGTTTCGGACAAATCCGCTTGACACTTCAACCCAACTCGTAACCGGGGAACGTACACACGGTATATATCACAAGTGGGTCATCAAACAACGGGGCGCCGGTGGTGTCTTGTTTAATGTATGTTTATATGCAGGGCCAGGTACAAAGCCACTTACAGCCGAGGTACTTGATAAGATGGGGAATACACGACTTCTTACATTAACTGGATACACTTATGATTGCCAGTAGAATAAGACACATCGCGTTTTTTCAGAAAGTTTTCCAATCGCACTTACTGTAGTAGTCACTATTAGAGTTAAAGTCAAGGATATACTCAATAGACGGAAGGTGGGTGTGGAAGCTAGCTCGATTGGCTGATTTCGATATTGATGACATTGTTTGTCTACCTGTACCCGATGTGGATCAGGGCCTGGCTCAAGAAACCTGCAAGGGGTTGTTCTTGATTTAACAGGCACAGGTTTTCAATTTGGCACAAAATCTCGATCTGCATCTCGATCCCTTACACGTAATCAGTTCGAAAACTTAAGTGGATCTTTAACACAAGATATGGAATCTCATGAAAAAGTAACTATTAGAAAAGCTGTGACAATTTTATCACAAACTGGTGGCCAAGGACATTTGGATTGTAAATTTAAAACTAAATACAAGACAGCTCGGTGTAAGTGCCGTCAAAGTGGTATACTCTGCAACTCACGTTGTTCACTCATTCTCAATGAAAGTGCACAGTTATGAATGACTGCCGTGTTCAAACAAATAAACATGTACATGTATGTCAGTTGTATGGACATCTTATTTTGACTTTCTTTATTCAAATAGGTAAATAATTATTTCAGTGATAAGGAAATCTTTTTGTATGTTGTACAATGCAAGTTCTATCCAAATTAGCAGTTATAGCATGTACAATAAAAAATCATACAGGTTATAACGCGTAGAGTTGTCTTGTACATGTTATAGAGAAGCTCATCCCCGCTAACAAATGCATCAACGTTATAGTTAAATAGGGTAAAAGATTCAGTTTTTGTCGAGCGTTGATTTATTTGTTATCATGTAAACCTAAGTTGTCATATTTGTGTCAATTTGGAGGCTTTCTTTTCTCAGGTACGCCTCTTTTCAATTGCCAAGCAGAATATCCTTGGGACATTCTATAGAATATCCATGTCCATGAAAGTAGATTTTAACGTGGATTGTTAATTTAACAATAATTTGAGGTTTTCAATTGTAACATGATTTCGGTGTATCCTTGATTCTGATTGGTTGATTTGCCTATGTTGAATGACAATGAATACCCGCAAATTACTTCCGGCGAATCACCGCGAACATATACATCATGTTCACAAGATTCGGCCCGACTCAAAATTTGATTTTTCTTTTTCTCTTAATATGTGCTCCTTACTCGAATTTGACAGGTGGCATTGTCATTTTCTAACTTGTGTATAGCAGTATAGGTCACAAATAACTCTCAAAATTAATTAGTTTCAAGTAACTAAAATGTTTTCAACTAGTAAGATTTGTCAAAGTTTGACGCCTTCTTCCATACGGCTGTGTTTACCGAATGCCGTTGCCATGGCATGACGTAATAGTGATCAACCGTTTTGACGTCACAATGCTAGCGTCATTGTCACAATGAGTTAGGGCAAGTTTAAGATTTTTGTTCCTAGGTATTTTACTGTGTTGAAGTCGTAGATATAGAGGATATCTGTATTTCCTTGACTAATACCATGTTTATCTCATTGAGTGAGGTAGAAAAGTAGATATTTCACGAGTGGCGCAGCCACGAGTGAAATATATTAACTTTTCTACCTCACGAGATGAGATAAACATGGTATTTGTCAAGGAAAAATAGATATTCTATTTATTATATCATTTTTTCTGTGTTTTACGTTGAGTTGGAGTGATTTCAACGGCAAACGTACAGCCTTCGCAAGCTGACAATATGACGTCATAACATTGTCCCAATGACGTCACGCGAGTGGTGATAAAGTTTATCGTCACTCAGTAGAGTGGTGATAAAGGTTATCACCACTGTAGCTTGATAGAGGGTTTATTTCACTGATAGAACCGAGTATCTCACTCCAAATTATGTAATAAAAATGTTTATCGCCATCTAAAAGGATACGTCAATATTGTGAAGTGAACATAGTTGAGTGTAACTGTATGAGCTTATGTTTAAATTTATGCTAATGTACATATTACGCCGAGTATGTACATTTGTTTTGACCTGACCACACCTCCTACACAAAATGGAACAGTCGCAAAGTCCTTTTCACTCGGAGATAGGTACGCAAAAAAGAGAGTTCGTTTCAAAACGCCTGATAACTAACGGTCATGTTACAATATCGATAAATAGTTGCGTTTGTAAAATTTCCGGGCCGTCGGTTTTAAACTAAATTTGCGGGTGTTGAATAGCAATGAATCCCGGAAATTTTACAAACGCAACTTTTTATCTTATAATTCAATCACAGAACCAATCGAAAGTTATTCTAAGTTAAAAATTTACTCTTAACATGAAGGGATTTGAACGTGCATTCCTTCACATCTTAAACTGGACACTCTACCACGGGACCACGAAGGACTTGGTATTGCAAATTTTGATAACCATAAGTATAGCCACGTTTTCTCTATCTCAATATAAAGATAGTAAGGGATACATGCTCATTGTAGTGCGTGGGATGCACGAGCTTTTGGCTAAAATCGGAGAGTCTCCAGCTGCGTTTGTGCGGTACTTTTTCAGTGTTCACGTTTCATCAGAATGGCTACGTCATTTCACAGGAAATCTATTTCATTATTTACAAGAAAATCCTTTAAAAAGGCATGGAAAATAGTATTAAAAGGATATATTTGTTATATATACATATAGCAAAATGAAGACTGCATTGTTGCTATTTTTGGATAAAAGCTTTGATTAGTAATCAAACAATTAGTTGTTCTCAAATAAAAGATATAGAATTGTACAAGATCGTTTAAGCTGTGTGACATAGGTGTGTACCGTATTAACATTTACATAAATAATTTATAATTTATTCATGAATAAAATGCTATTTTATGTAATCTATCATTTGAAAATAAAAGTGAATATTCAACTTATTTATTTTAACATATATTTTGAAGTAGCTGGGCCTTTATCATGAATTTATTCAAAACGTTGTTGAGAGTTTTGTCATTGCTAGATTTCAGCAATAAGAATATATGAAGGCCTATATTCCCTGAAAAAAGTCAACCGCTCGTTAAAACTTTTTAAATTTAAAAGATACCAATTCGATTGATTATGAAGCAAATTTCGGTTTATCTCATTTTCTTTCCACAGAGGTTACTCCCTTCAGATTTCCGATCCTAATCTCTGTTCATTATCGCTTGAAAACGAGGGCAGAAGCAAACTCCCCTAGCTGTGAGAATGGGTTTATCTTGGAAGGAAGGCATAAGTATCTATTTGTAGTCCAAGGATAATGATCCGGTATCCCCATGCTTGGTGCTTTCAGTTTGGACATAAATATGGTTCTATCCATTTTATACATTTTATTGGTTCACTAATAACCTTCAACATCAACATGTCGGTCCCTCAACGTGAGCATGCGCAAGTCCAATGTCGAAACCTGAAGGCAATAGATCGACTTGCCTTTAAATGGGATCTGCATAGCTATTGTACAGGTCACCATCTGATTTGGACGAACTTTGTGAAATGTACCATAAAACTCTCTAAGACTTACTGAATGAGCATGCACCACCAATCGCAAAAACTGTCAGAGTAAAATCATCTTTTCAATGGTACTCTAACAGAATACGTTCAGCAAAGAGAGAACGGCGTATTGCAGAACGGTAGTAGAGGCAATCAAAACTAGAAGTTCACCGACAGATTTACAAATCCTGCAGAAATCAGGTTACAAAACTCATCCGGAAAAAAAACCCCAGAATACTGTGTGAAGAAGATCGCAGGCTTAGAACGTAAATCTTGAGCTATGCACAAGTTTTTGTCATCACTTCTTGTAAAGAAAAATGGTTCTTGTCTACCAAAATCAGAAAGTTTATCTAAAATCGCAAACAGTTTCCATCAATATTTTGCTGAGAAAATATTTAACATTCAAGCCAAGGTTATAAGTGAGATCAAAGAAGATCAAAACCCGTCAACCCGTACGTTTGATGGCTCTGTCTTGGACTGCATCGAACCATTCACAGAAGGGGAAGTTATACAACTCATCAAGGACAGTAAGCTTACAACGTGTGACTTAGATCCTATCACGACCAAGTTTCTGTTAGAATTTACTGATGTCCTAGCCACCCAATACCTAAACTGGTGAATTTGAGCAGAACTTTGGGTGCAGTTCCTACATCCCTCAAGGAAGCAGTCATCCGACCATTAATCTAGAAAACTGGAAGTGATGAAACTGATTTAAAACAATTCCGGCCTGTCTCCAACTTACCCTTTTTATCCAAACTTATTGAAAGGGCTGATAAACTGAGACCAAACTCCAATCTTACAACAGCCTTACGGAAACAATTTTTGACACTCTCGATCACCTGAGACAACTTGAGATTTCATTTGGAGTAACTGGTACGATGCTATCAGCGATCGACAACAGTCAGTTATCATCAAAAATCAAACATCCAAGAAAACTTCTTTGTCCTGTGGAGTACCACAAGGGTCCGTCTTAGCACCAGAGATCTTGGAGATGTGATCACTACTCACAAAGTAAGCCACCATTTTACACAGATGATACTCGATTGTCTGATTCATGCACTCTCAATACTGTAGATCCAATGTGCGAGCGAATATCAGAATGTACAGATGACGTCAAAGCTTGGATGACATCACATTTGCTCAAACTAAATGAAACGAAGACTTAGGCATTGCTGGTCGGCACAAAAAAGAATCTTCACAAAGTGATGACAAACTCAATCACAGTGTCACAGGTGGCAAGCCCTGTCCATGCTAAACCGGAAGTTGGCAGTCGTCAACAACCATTTTCTCGACAGACAGTAGTTTTTCAACTGGGGTGGGTCCCGAAATTGTTTAGTTTTGAACATTTTCCATTGAATGATGTTAACAATATCAACTTGTTTCAACTCTTGAATAGCTATAGTTTACAATCGCTACATCTTTAGAACATGACATGTAATAAATAATTTAGAATTTTAACATTTCCGAACGAGTCAATCGTCGTAAGAGAGAAAATCCGCGAAAAGGCGCCTTTTTACATGAATACAGCAAATCTACATGGATGTAGACGATATTTTATGATGTTTTAAGTTCAATATGATAATCTAGGACGTGAGTCAAAGTTATAGCATTCCTAGAATAACCTAAGCCGATATATCAGCAAAAATTAAAAACTGTACACATTGATGGTAGTTGCTCCTGTTGACAAACACACTGTCCAGGTTGTTGAAAATGAACTGTACGGGTAGTTGGTCTGATAATTGTAAGTAGGTAACAAAAAAAAGTTATGCAGAATGAAAATGATTGTCATCAGTAACTTTATTTACCTATCCTACTGAAGTAGACCTTATGTAGGAAGTTATGACTTGAGTAATGTTTCTTGAGAATGCCACTAAATCTGACTTTTTATGATTCTCTTCAGTGAGTCCCGCTTTTAACTGAAGTTACCAAGCTTGACCAAAGTATACAATAGTAGTTCAACATTTTGCACGTGCATTTTTGGTGATTAAACTTTTGCCTTGACTTTTTCCTTTTAACCATTATGAATAAAGCCGGGGCTTACACATAATTTTTTGGTCAATATTTGTTCTGTTATTTTGAGTCAAATCATTCTCAGAAATGGAGTGTCCTGATTGGTTGCAATTGAATCTAGTTGTGCAAAGTTGTAAAAGTGACATTTGCCAATGACTCGTCATAATGATAAAATAAACGTAAGATAAAAGTTTTCTCGTATAATGTGTTCTCCTCGAAATATGCCATTTGATTTTGTGAAAACTATTGTCCAAAAACATTTTTATAAATAAAGAAGACAACATCAGAGACAAATACCAAAAATATAGACTAAGTTCATTTATCTTATTATCATCAGATATATTCGAAGAACATATGCTAATGAGCAAGACCCTTAAGAGTCAAATGCCTAGATCTTTGAAGTTATGCTTGGTCGACATGGCCGCTGAGAGGTGAGTTTTCATTGGTTAGGAAGCAGGGATACAGTATGATGTATTTGAAATGAAAAGTTACATGACCAGGATTTTAAAAAAATACCTTAATGCATCTTAAAAGATACTGTCAATTTATCATTTGTGGGTGATTTCACAACCAAGGTCACGTCCCAATAATGTACAAGGCATAATTTGAGTAAACTGTGATTGCAGACAGCTATATAATTTAGTGTTCATATCAATGAGTAACATCTACACATGCTATGCGTAAATATTTACAAACATATAGATCTAGTCTCCACATATTGATGACATGTCCCTGAATTTAATTAAATTGTATTATGCAGAAACCTTTAAATATAAATGGTGAAAACAGGTTCAATATATCAAAAAATATTTCCCCGATAATTCAGATTTTCAAAATAACAGTCCACAGATTCATTGTTCAATGTTATTACCATCACACTGTCTTATATTGCTGATAACAGTCAAAGGGGATATAATTCCTAGACAAATGGATGACCAGACTGAAGTTGAAGATGGCATCCATTACATCGTGCTTCGGATAAATGCTTTATAGGGATAGTAATAAATTATTATTACATTATTTTTCAAGATAACAATATTTTTAAGGTGAAAGAATGACACAAATGACACTATTATTAAAAATAGTAAGTTGTAGTAAAAACATAAAGTCGATGGATATGTTAAACTTGTATTCGTTTTTTTTCGACATTTACGCAAATCTTAATGTTAGTGTGTACATTAGTTTACCAATTAAATTGTCAATAAAATTGTATGAACAGCAGCAACTAAAATCAATTCAAGTTGCATCTTCACATGTACTATTAACCCATACAATGTTAAATAAGAAGGGTTTAGTGCATAGTAACTACCATGGACAGTTAGTTTTTGAATTTTTCAACAACCTGGACAGTGATGGAGCAACTACCATCAATGTGTACAGTTTTTAATTTTGCTAATATCTGTTTCGATCAATATGTGAAAGCTGTAACTTTGATGCAAGTCCTTAATTATCACATTCGACATAAAATTACACAAAACATGGGCTTGATCCATGTAGATTTGCTGTATTCATGTAGAAAGTCGCATTTTCGCGGATTTTCTTCCTAAAGACAATTGACTGGCTCCAAAATGTTAAAATTCTAAACTATATATTAAATGTCATGTTCCACAGATGTAGCGATTGTAAACCATCGCTATACAAGAGTTGAAACAAGTTGATATCGTAAACATCATTCAATTGAAAATGCTCAAAACTAACCAATTTCGGGACCCACCAGAGTTGAAAAACTACTGTCTGTCGAGAAAATGGTTGTTGACGACTGCCAACTTCCGGTTTAGCATGGACAGGGCTTACCCCCTGTGAGTGTGCAACACGGTCATTCCCTTCTAAAAAATTGTAAGAAATCTTGGATTTCACTTAGACTCAGATATCTCATTGGAAGCCCACATTGATAATGTTAAATCCTGTTATTTCCACCTCCGGAACATCAGCAGCTTTAGAAACTCCATGCCTACAACAGCAGCTCATGCTCTTGTGCGATCTCTGCTTCTGTCCAAGGTCGACTACTGCAATGGCCTTTCCGAAAAACTGCCGGCAAAGCTTCAAAAAGTAAAATATTCTGCTGCCCGACTGGTCAACAAAGTCCCAGGACTCTGCACATATAATGTCAGTTCTTTAGAGTCACTGGTTCTAGAGAAGAAGTAAAAACAGCGAAAAGTGGACGGCTGGACGCCATGCCATGTCATAAGTATGATGGCTGAGAGGTATGTTGACTGATATCTGCCAATCGCACATTCGCTACTTCGCTACTGCTCTAAGCTGGAGCGAAATAGCGAATTGGCAATGCGAAGTAGTGAGGTGGCGATGCAAAGTAACGAAGATGCGATGCTAAGTAGCGAAGACGCGATGCGAAGAAGCGATGCGAAATAACGAAGACGCGAAGGTTTTGCTTCGCAACTTCATATTTCCACTTAGCTACGTCCCATCGCCACTTTGCATCGTTACTTCGTTACTTCGCCACTTCGTCATTTCGCCACTTCGCCACTTCGTTACTTCGCCCCTTCGCCACTTCGCCACTTCGCTACTTCGCCCCTTCGCAACTTCGCTAATTCGACCCTTCGCAACTTCGCTAATTCGTCATTTCGCTACTTCGCCACTTAGTAACTTCGCCATTTTGCATCTTTGCTACTTCGCCATTTTGCATCTTTGTTACTTCGCCACTTCCCTTCTTCGCATCGCCAGCTCGGTTCTTTATGGTGGCTGATTTCTGCCATTCGCGTCTTCGCTACTTCCTGTTTTTCTAAGCTAGGGCGAAATAGCGAAATGGCGATGCGAAGTAGCGAAGCGAAGTAGCGAAGCGGCGATGCGAAGTAACGAAGATGCGATGCGAAGTAACGAAGACGCGATGCGAAGTAGCGATGCGAAATAGCGAAGACGCGAAGGGTTTTCTTCGCTACTTCGCATCGCTACTTCACTACTTCGCATCGCTACTTCACTACTTCGCATCGTCACTTCGCTACTTCCCATCGCCACTTCGCTTCTTCGCATCGTTACTTCGCCACTTCGTCAGTTCGTCATTTCATCACTTCGCCACTTCGCCAATTCGTCATTTCGCCATTTCGCGTCTTCGCTACTTCGCCACTTCGCATCGCCACTTCGCTATTTCGCATCGCCACTTCGCTACTTCGCATCGCTACTTCGCTACTTCGCAAATTCGCAAATTCGCTATTTCGTTACCTCGTGTCTTCGCTACTTCGTCACTTCGCGACGAAGTAGCGAAGACACGATGTAGCGAAGAAGCGAAGTGGCGATGCGAAATTGCGAAGTAGCGATGCGAAGTAGCGAAGTGGCGATGCGAAGTAGCGAAGAAAAACTCTTAGCTATTTCGCTAGTTCGCATCGCTACTTCGCATCGCATCTTAGCTACTTCGCAACGCCGCTTCGCTACTTAGCATCGCCACCTCGCTACTTCGCATCGCCAGTTCGCTATTTCGCCCTAGATTCTAATAACACGATGTAGCGAAGACGCGAATGGCAGAAATCAGCCACCATAGTTCTTCGCATCGGCACTTCACTTCTTCTAATCGCCACTTCGCTACTTCACATCGCTACTTCGTTCCTTCGCTACTTCACTACATCGCCACTTCGCTACTTCGGCGAGGTAGTGAAGTAGGGAAGACGCGATGTAGCGAAGTTGCGAAGTGGCGATGCGAAATAGCAAAATAGCGAAGTGACGATGCGAAGTAGCGAAGTAAAACTCTTCGCTACTTACTACTGAAAGTAAGACAAGTTTTACAGTCAGAGTCAAGTACAGATAATGTTTCAAGTAATTAATTTTTGGAATGATTGATACCATTTTGGAAATATAATGTAGACATCACCTTAGTTTGGGATATGAAAACAGAAAACAAAGATAAACCATAGACTAATGAAATATATACATAAATAAGAAGGTTGTGCGTGAATGATTGTAAGATTGGAAGTGAATCATTTAAAGGTACATCCATTGTGTTGTTGGGGGTCAAATATGACAAACGTTATAAATGGTCTTATTTATCGAGAAGTACCATCTGTTACCGAAAACAATCATTTTAATGATACTCGACTTAGTATATTGACGATATGAATGTAAAAGTAGAGATTTCTGAGCGAAAACCGGACAATGCACCGCGTGTGGCGCGCGCCAATGAGTCAAACGTAATTTTGGAATCTTATTTATACCAGACAAAATAACAAATTTGGGTTGATAGTGTTCAATAGGTCATATAACTATTGTGCATGTAAATAGGACGTGCACTTTCGGTTTCTGCACATGCATAATGATGTTACTCGATTTTAATTGAAAACTAGTCATTATGATATATTTGGCGATTCGGGATGAAAATGCAAGCTAGGTGAATTTGTTAGTATTGTAAACAGCACATATAGTATGTTGGAACCTATTAAGGCTAAATTGAATTTTATGAAACACAATGGATGCACCTTTAAAGGAAACAACCGTCACAAATATGGTATAATTTATCATCTGTAAAGCATATTGTGCTATGACAAATTACCTTGTTTTGGTGAAATATTTATTATCATAATCTATATTTTCAATATTTGTAAAAATTTGAACACACCGAAATAGTATGTTTAGGTAGATCGTTATTTATTGTCGAGTCAGTCAAAATAAGTGGCGAAGTAGCGAAACAACAAAATAGCGAAGTGGCGTTGACTTCCGGTTGCGCATGAGACGAGGCTGGCGTGCTTTCCCTGGGCTCCCGCCAACCCCAGTAAAAATCCACTGAATCTTTGTAAAATAATGCTATTCTAAAAACTATTATTGAATGACAATTTGAAATAGTGACTTTAAAACACAACGCGAGGGTTATTTTCACGTTTTGAACGGAAATTTGTTAATAAATGAAGAAAATGGCCGAGTCAAGTCGAACGACAAGATCCAGCAATATCGAGGATATTGTACAGGCCGCTGAAAAAAGACTCACCGAGCTCATTAAATCCGTGAAAGTTGATTTACAAGAGTCTCTGAAGGTCCAAATAACTGAAATTGGAGAGAAAATAAGTTCCGTTGAGCACGTTGTCTCGACTCACAGTGACGAGATCTCAAAGCTACGCGAAACATTGGACAAAGAACGGGAGAGTCGGATATTCTACCAGAGACAGCTGATACTCAAGGATATCCACGAAAGAAAGCCCAACCTGCTGTTCTACGGGATCCCCGAGTCCCCCCTGGAGAATACAGAAGAAGTGCTACGGAACTTCCTCGTAACATCCCTCAACTTTCACCAAGACAGAGTTGATCAGGTATCGTTCAAAGTTGTGCATAGACTTCCCCTGTCAGAATACCAAAGAAAGAACAACCCAACCGCCGTGAGAAGTATTATTGCGACTTTCCTGTACATGCCGGATCGGGAAGCGGTGTTTACAGCTCTTAAACTACTGAAACAGTCCAAAATTAGCATCCAAACTGACCTTCCCCCACTATTGAAAAAGCGACGTGCGATTTTGAGTCGACAAGCTGCAGTCATTCGTGAGGAGCAGAAGATCTGGACCAGAGTCCGTGTCGTCGATGTAGAGGTGGTACTGGAGACAAGAGACCCGCAGATTCCAGGCTCAGCTTGGAAGAAATATGACATATCCTCCCTATAAAACCCTCATCTTGTATGTAAACAATAATATTAGAACCTAATGAATGAACACTGACAACTATTCATTCAAGTGTATTTCTTTTAAAAGATCCATAATCATTTTTATTTATTTTCAGAACAGGACAATGTCGACAACCCTTAAGTCGATCAGTGACATTTTTTTCTTAATCGAAATGAACAGTAAACTATCCCGTAGTCCAAATACTATCTATTTCACAAGTAATATGTTGTACCCGATACACTCATGTCTATTTTTAGTATGCACGTGCTTGGCGTGCGCGACAGGTTATTGAGTGCGACCATGTGTTTCTGTCGCTGAGGAAAGTCAGTTTCGCTGGGAAAGTATGGTGGCCGAGAATTAAATGCTGCCACCATCTTTGCGGAAGTTTGACGTCACCTTTGCCATGGATTTTTGCATTGAAGTCGCAGTTATGACGTCAAACTTCCGCAAAGATGGTGGCAGCATTTAATTCTCGGCCACCATACTTTCCCAGCGAAACTGACTAATTTTGTAATTGCAAATTAAATACGCTAATTTATCGACTAGTACAACTGACGGTTTTGAGAGGACAAGACGATAAAAAGTTGGTGCTGCAGGTCGTGTGAGTTTTAGATAGTTAGAGTTGTTTTTGTGTTGTTATTTCGCTTTTGAATACTTTAGAACTGTACCGTGGTGATGTTTATTGCCTTCAAAGTCATTAATTCGAGGGTTTCAAGTCAAAACTTGCGTATATAATCGGCAAAGTGCTAAACGGCGTGTTTGATTAGACACTTGCCGAATACTCGGAAAACGGCGTACATTAAAATTAATCATCCGGCCAAAATCTTCAGAATACGTTGATCGGCGTATGGTTCTATACGCCGATTGATGTATTATACGCCGATTGACGTATTATACGCCGATTTCAGGGTTTCCCCAACCTTATAATAGCATTTATGGCATAGTGCTCCTTTAAGACGGAATTTTCCGCATTTGCGGCATCAGCACTGCCGAATCGTCTTTTACCGATACATTCATTGTTGACTTCAATGAATGCCAAAACCCTAGCGTTTCGAGTAATTAGCTGTTAATTAACCATATCCAGTCGACATTCACGCTTCAGCGACAAAATATACCCTTTTCTACATCAAAATATTCTCCCAAACTTGACGGCATGCTTCTACAAACTCTGGCCTTGACCGATGTGCTACTTCCGGTAATGATATTGTACTTACCACACGGCATTTTTTGTTTTAGTTGACCGGACGTGAAATGAAAAACTTTTCTATGTAGGCCCAACATTGAATATATTTCATTCTTTCGCGAAATTCTATAATTTGAAATAATAATAAATACGTTATCATTGGAATAATTTTTCCAACATTTATTACATTATATCATTCATACGAGTATTAATTTTGCATAATATCAATTTGTAAGGGCTTTATTAAGGACTACATTTCTAGACAAAATGCCATTCATGTTTGAGTTAATAATATACAATAAACGTTAATATTGTATTGCCTAATTACATCTGTTTGGTAAATAATTTATGTTTCATGTTTAGGGATATTGGACATCTTTATGAGCATATTGAAATTATTTTATTTGTTATGCCCCCATACGTCCTAATGCAGCTTTGCAAAATTCAGTGAGGCGAGAATAAAGTATTTACATTGATTTGAAAATGCATGGATATTTTGATAATAGGTAATTTATTATTAATTCAAATTATAGAATTATGAAACATGAATGGGGTTTGGACTGTGTTATTGCTCCCTTCAGGTCGAATTCAAGAGGAGTAGCTATTCTACTAACTAATTCTTTTGAGTATGAAATACATAAGATTTCGAAAGACGAGAATGGAAATTATATAATTTTGGATATAACTGTTGATGGCCTTAGACTTACTCTTACAAATTTATATGGTCCAAACATTGACAACCCTTCATTTTATATAGATTTATTCAACAAGATTATAGATATTGGAAATGAATCAATAGCAATCTGCGGAGATTGGAATCTTGTCCTTGATCATTCGTTAGATCTTGAAAACTATAGGAATGTTAACAACCCTAAAGCGCGTAAAATTGTATTAGATCACTTGGAAAGTCTGAATTTACTAGATGCGTGGAGAGAGGTAAACTCTGACATAAGGAAATATACATGGCGGAAAAGAAACCCTCGTCAACAAGCTAGATTAGACTTTTTCTTGGTAACAGAAGATCTTTTTAATATATGTTCAAATAATTCAATTATTCCTGGTTATAAAAGTGATCACTCAGCTGTAACATTATCTCTCTCAATGCAGAAGAACAAAGAAAAGGGACGGGGCTATTGGAAATTTAATACATCGTTGTTAAGACGCGAGGAATATGTTAACCTAGTAACTGAATTATTGAAAAACACTAAATGTGAATATGCTGATCCAAAATATGCAGAGAATGAAATTGGTGAAATTTACGACGCTGATCTATGTTTAACTATCAAAGATACTCTATTTCTTGAAACCTTTTTAATGAAAGTTAGAGGTAAAACCATTTCATACTCTTCCTATTTAAAAAAGACTAAGACCGAAATACAAAAAGAATTGGAAGATAATATATGTCTATTAGAAAATGAAATAAGAGATAATTTCCAAAATATCGATGAAACAATTCTTTCAAATTTGGCTAGAGATAAACTTGAATTGGAAAAAATAGAAGAAGAAGAAATGAAAGGAATACAAATTCGCAATAGAATTCAATGGTACGAAGAAGGAGAAAAACCTACAAATTACGTCTGCCATTTGGAGAATAGAAACTACACAACAAAATTAATCAACTCTCTCATTATTGATAATGGATATGAAATAACAGACTGATACGAAATCATAAATGAACAAAAGACATTTTACGAAAATCTATATAAATCAAATATGGACATATGAACGATGAAAGTAAAATTGTTTTTAATGATATTATTACTCCCTGTTGAAACAAAGACCAATCAGATGCATTAGAACGCGAGATTAGCATTGAAGAAATATCAAATGCTGTTAAATCAATGAAAAATAATAAAAGTCTTTACTATAGAATTCTTTAAATTTTTCTGGAAAGATCTTAAAATATGGATTCAGCGGTATATCAAAGAAACATTTAATAACAATGCTTTGACTATTACAATGAACAGAGGTGTTATCACTTGTATACCAAAACCAGGCAAAGATAGAAATTTAAAAAAAAACTGGCGTCCTATAGCCCTCCTAAACGTACTATATAAAATCATAAGTACATGTTTTACCAACAGGCTTAAATCTACGCTAGATATTCTTATTCATGAAAACCAAACTGTGTTCATTCCAGGGAGATGTATAACGGAAAACATACGATTGCTTTATGACATCTTTGAAACTAAACTACGAAACAAAAAGGGGCTATTGATCCTTATTGACTTCGAAAAGGCTTTTGATACAGTCTCAATTTTTTTTATTATGATGGTATTGAATAAATTCGGATTTGGAAACAACATACAGAAATGGGTTAATATTTTGATATCGAATGCCTCTTCATGCATTGTTCAAAATGGCCACCTGTCAACATTTTTTGAAAACGAAAGGGGCTGTAGGCAGAATGATCAAATCTCCCCATACTTATTTTTATTCGTTGCTGAGATACTAGGAATAATGATAAGAGAGAACAAAAATATAAAGGGGATTATCCTGAATGAGATAGAACACATTATTGGTCAATATGCTGACGACACTGAACTATTCTTAGATGGATCGGAAGCCTCACTTAATGAAGCAGTTAACACACTTTTGAAGTTTATAAAATGTCGGGTCTGAAAATAAATATGGATAAAACCGAAGCAGTTTGGCTAGGAACAATGGCTGGCAGTGATTTAAGACTCTCACGATTTAAAACTTAATTGGCATAAAGAAAATTTCGATGTGTTGGGAATAAAACTGAACGCAGATTTAGAAAATCTTTGGGTAATCAATACCAAAAAAAGACTTGAAAATATAAAGAGAATTCTTTCGAACTGGAAGAAACGAAACTTAACATTGATAGGGAAAATAACGGTTATCAAACCTTAGCGTTATCTACTATTGTCCATATTCTCTCCTCCCTTCCAAATCCTCCAGAAGAATTTATAACAGACTTGAACAATATATTCTTCAAATTCATTTGGAATGATAAGAGGGACAAAATTAAACGTGTCAATTTATTTCGAAATTACAAAGATGGCGGCTTAAGAATGGTAGATGTCAAAACCTTCATTGACTCACTTAAAATTTCTTGCTTGAAGAGATATGTTTCAAAACCAAAAAACTATAGTTTGGCGGGTTTTCCGATCAAGCATGTCATCCTTTTAGGTTGTAATATTACCAATAAATCCAAACCTTTAAACCCATTTTGGAAGGATACATTGATATAGATATATTAAATGTTATGTTACAAATGATTCAAATATTAATGAAATACTTATGCAACCGCTATGGTTAAATCATCAATGTTCAAATCCTGACCTGATTATTGATAATTGGTTCAAACAGGGCATAACTAATGTAAAAGACATTTGTAAAGTTCATGAGTTTTTTACATTCGCAGAACTCCGGAAAAAATATGATATTAAAGGAACAGTACTAGATTTACATCGTGTCATCCTGAGTATACCCAAAACATGGAGAGATACGATAAAAGAATCTGGTTGCTCAACCATGATGCATATGCCATCCCATTTTCCCTGGAAAGATATTGCCAAGCTTTCAAAATTTTATGATAATCTAATTTCGAAATCTTCAGGTTATTCTCTGAAAGTTTGTAATAAATGGGAAAATGACATCAATTATGTTTGTAGATTGGAATTGCATCTTTACTAGATATAGACACTGCACCAAAGATACAAACCTTCTCGAATTCCAATATAAGTTTATTCACAGAATAATTTATACTAAAAGAGAATTATTAAAAATGAACCTTGTTGATAACGATTTATGTCCTTCATGCGGTTTATGTGAGAATATAATGATTCACATGATTCACATGATTTTAATAGCAAAACGTCACCTATTCGTAATGAATATTAAACGTAACAAACCTTCTTTCTCAATTTTCATAGTCATGCTAAAATATATACTTGGTATTGAGAAAGGAGGAATAATAACTTTACGACTTTTGAGAAAAAATGGAAGGTAATTGAGAAGTTCATTTAAATCTTGTCAATCCTGTTTCTCTATGAAAGTGTTTTCTCTCAACATTTGAATGTACTGAAAATTGAAATATTGTTAAAAAAAGGTTCACTCTTGTAATTATGATTGATCAAATCCTTTACAATTACAAATGTAGCTAGTTGATAAAGTAGAAAGTTCTTTTACCATTCAGACGTTTGACTTACATTGGATTACATCACTTTTGTTTCTATTTATATCTTCTCCCGCCAAATGGTCAGAACTATTAAAGAATAGGGGTGGCAAGATGGGTTGCATTTATAATACCTTGTCAACATTTTCGCTTAATTTATCCAATTCATTCCATGATGAATATTGAAAAAATCACATTAACTTTATTCAACAATAATTGACCCTAAATGTTCAATACAGTAATGCAATGGAAACTATTTTGTTGTGTAAAATTTTGAACTCAAAACAACCTATCACCCCCAAGCAAATAGATCGTCCCTGGCTCAAAATGCCATCATATGAATATGATACTTTATGAAGGAATTTTCAAAACTGTGAATGTAAAAATTATTTTCAAAAGGTAACTTATTGTTCATCAAGATAGGGATTTTATTTGCACTTCAAAATACTGTGTAATAATTTCACTTGTGACACTGCAGTACGAGAGAGTTCTAAAAATAGATATCTTGGGAAAGCCGTAAATCTGCTGTTGAATAAGATACCAAATTTGTTTAGTTTGCAAACATTTCACGTCTATATAAAGACATATTTAGTGAAATTGATCTTGGTTACCAATCCCAATGTTGTCTGCAATCACCAGTTTCAACTGTTTATGAAAACTTTGGTATCTAAAAATATACCTTGGCCGTTCAAAATATCTACTAGACCATCGGGATAGCACTAAGAACAGTTTCACTGGTCCTGTCAACATTTTACTAGACCCGGGCCAGTGATATAGCGTGAATGTCGAGCCCTGGATAATAACAATTGGTATTCCAGACATGCGTCTTAAAGACCCAATCAATTGGAAATCGTATTCAGACTGCATATCATAATTGATAATTCAGCATATTCTAAATAAAGAGCGATGTTCTTAACTAATTGCAACCACCGTGTAGCCAGTTTACCCTATACGTACACCAAGAGTTACCGACTTGGAAATTCTCTTTGCATTAGGGATGGATTCCATTGAGTTGATACACACCTTCCGAACCTAATCATGAAATAACGAAAACCATAATGCAATTGATATTCATTCAATAGGCCTAAGTTACAGGTAGCTAGGATGAGCTGCGGTCATATTGTATCTCCCCGGGAAACCGTAAAACGGGAAACCGCACAACAGAGCAACACATCCAGATGGTACGAGTCGGGACACATGCAGCCCACGACATGTTAACCGCGTGATGAAGACGCAACTAGTAACGTCCTTCCATATGTCCTGTGTCGTGCTCCAGGTATCAGGGCTTTTATTTGAGCGCCTTCAGCGAGGAGTCCTGACCAACAGGACCTGGAGTGATGTCACTCTCGTGCAGTGCGCTGTCTCGTGTCGCCAAACACCACTCTGCACATCAATTTCCTACCGTGATGGCGCATGTGCAGTTGGTGTCCTGGACGAAGCAACTGACGATACACAAGAAAACACTTGGGTGATCACTCATAAACATCAAGACACTGTTGAAGGACCGGGTAAATATTCTACAAAATTGTTGTACTCAGTATCTTTCTATATAAAACCACATAAAAGTAACCATATGAACCCAAATGTTTTTGTTATATGATACAATTATATAATTCCATTATAATATTTATAAAATGAATAATAAAGCAAACATAAAACAATAAACAAATACAACTCTTTTCTCCTTCTTGTCTAAGGTTGTTAAATAAGCGAGTAACATTAACGGGAAAGTTTTACCGATATTCTATATGGAAACGAAATTCGAGAGGGCCTAACTGTTTCCACATGTTTGTTATAATGATAAATGATTATAAATATTTTGATGACTTTATAAATTTGAAAATAAGATAAAGTCTAGCGTACATATAAACTGAGGTACAAAAGAGAGTTTACACCTCAGTTGGTTTTACCATGTTTTATTTTCAATTACAATTATCTTATGTTTTCGAAGTCATACTCTAAAACTGAAAAGTGCAGGCGTTTAGTCATCAGTCACTGCTGATGTAATATACTGAAACTATCTAGTACATGCAGAACCCCAGAAACTGCTGATGTAATATATTGTAACTATAAAGTACATGCAGAACCCCAGAAACTGCTGATGTAATATACTGAAAATATCTAGTACATGCAGAACTCAAGAAACTGCTGATAATATATTGAAACTATCTAGTACATGCAGAACCCCAGAAACTGATGATGTAATATACTGAAACTATCTAGTACATGCAGAACCCCAGAAACTGATGATGTAATATACTCAAACTATCTAGTACATGCAGAACCCAAGAAACTGATGATGTAATATACTGAAACTATCTAGTACAAGCAGAACCCAAGAAACTGATGATGTAATATACTGAAACTATCTAGTACATGCAGAACCCCAGAAACTGCCGATGTAATACACTGAAACTATCTAGTACATGCAGAACCCCAGAAACTGATGATGTAATATGTTGAAACTATCTAGTACATGCAGAACCCAAGACACTGCTGATGTAATATACTGAAACTATCTAGTACAAGCAGAACCCCAGAAACTGATGATGTAATATACTGAAACTATCTAGTACAAGCAGAACCCAAGAAACTGATGATGTAATATACTGAAACTATCTAGTACATGCAGAACCCCAGAAACTGCCGATGTAATACACTGAAACTATCTAGTACATGCAGAACCCCAGAAACTGATGATGTAATATGTTGAAACTATCTAGTACATGCAGAACCCAAGACACTGCTGATGTAATATACTGAAACTATCTAGTACAAGCAGAACCCCAGAAACTGATGATGTGATATACTGAAACTATCTTGTACAAGCAGAACCCAAGACACTGCTGATGTAATATACTGAAACTAGCTAGTACATGCAGAACCCCAGAAACTGATGATGTAATATGTTGAAACTATCTAGTACATGCAGAACCCAAGACACTGCTGATGTGATATACTGAAACTATCTAGTACATGCAGAACCCCAGAAACTGCTGATGTAATATACTCAAACTATCTAGTACATGCAGAACCCCAGAAACTGATGATGTAATATGTTGAAACTATCAAGTACATGCAGAACCCCAGAAACTGATGATGTAATATACTCAAACTATCTAGTACATGCAGAAACCCAGAAACTGATGATGTAATATACTGAATCTAGTACATGCAGAACCCCAGAAACTGATGACGTAATATACTGAAACTATCTAGTACATGCAGAACCCCAGAAACTGCTGATGTAATATACTCATACTATCTAGTACATGCAGAACCCCAGAAACTGATGATGTAATATGTTGAAACTATCTAGTACATGCAGAACCCCAGAAACTGATGACGTAATATACTGAAACTATCTAGTACATGCAGAACCCCAGAAACTGATGACGTAATATACTGAAACTATCTAGTACATGCAGAACCCAAGAAACTGCTGATAATATACTGAAACTATCTAGTACATGCAGAACCCAAGAAACTGTTGATAATATACTGAAACTATCTAGTACATGCAGAACCCAAGAAACTGATGATGTAATATACTGAAACTAACTAGTACATGCAGAACCCCAGAAACTGATGATGTAATATACTTAAACTATCTAGTACATGCAGAACCCAAGACACTGATGATGTAATATACTTAAACTATCTAGTACATGCAGAACCCCAGAAACTGATGATGTAATATACTGAAACTATCTAGTACAAGCAGAACCCAAGAAACTGATGATGTTATATACTGAAACTATCTAGTACATGCAGAACCCAAGAAACTGCTGATAATATATTGAAACTATCAAGTACATGCAGAACCCCAGAAATTGATGATGTAAAATACCGAAACTATCTAGTACATGCAGAACCCCAGAAACTACTGATGTAATATACTCAAACTATCTAGTACATGCAGAATCCCAGAAACTGATGATGTAATATACTGAAACTATCTAGTACATGCTGAATCCCAGAAACTGATGATGTAATATACTCAAACTATCTAGTACATGCAGAACCCAAGAAACTGATGATGTAATATACTCAAACTATCTAGTACATGCAGAACCCCAGAAACTGCTGATGTAATATACTGAAACTATCTAGTACATGCAGAACCCAAGAAACTACTGATGTAATATACTCAAACTATCTAGTACATGCAGAACCCAAGAAACTACTGATGTAATATACTCAAACTATCTAGTACATGCAGAACCCAAGAAACTACTGATGTAATATACTCAAACTATCTAGTACATGCAGAACCCCAGAAACTGATAATGTAATATACTCAAACTATCAAGTACATGCAGAACCCAAGAAACTGATGATGTAATATACTCAAACTATCTAGTACATGCAGAACCCAAGACACTGCTGATGTAATATACTGAAACTATCTAGTACATGCAGAACCCAAGACACTGCTGATGTGATATACTCAAACTATCTAGTACATGCAGAACCCCAGAAACTGCTGATGTAATATACTCAAACTATCTAGTACATGCAGAACCCCAGAAACTGATGATGTAATATATTGAAACTATCTAGTACATGCAGAACCCCAGAAACTGCTGATGTGATATATTGAAACTATCTAGTACATGCAGAACCCCAGAAACTGATGATGTAATATATTGAAACTATCTAGTACATGCAGAACCCAAGACACTGCTGATGTGATGTACTCAAACTATCTAGTACATGCAGAACCCAAGAAACTACTGATGTAATATATTGAAACTATCTAGTACATGCAGAACCCAAGACACTGCTGATGTAATATACTCAAACTTACTAGTACATGCAGAACCCCAGAAACTGATGATGTGATATATTGAAACTATCTAGTACATGCAGAACCCCAGAAACTGATGATGTAATATACTCAAACTATCTAGTACATGCAGAACCCAAGACACTGCTGATGTGATATACTCAAACTATCTAGTACATGCAGAACCCCAGAAACTGCTGATGTAATATACTCAAACTATCTAGTACATGCAGAACCCCAGAAACTGATGATGTAATATATTGAAACTATCTAGTACATGCAGAACCCCAGAAACTGCTGATGTGATATATTGAAACTATCTAGTACATGCAGAACCCCAGAAACTGATGATGTAATATATTGAAACTATCTAGTACATGCAGAACCCAAGACACTGCTGATGTGATGTACTCAAACTATCTAGTACATGCAGAACCCAAGAAACTACTGATGTAATATATTGAAACTATCTAGTACATGCAGAACCCAAGACACTGCTGATGTAATATACTCAAACTTACTAGTACATGCAGAACCCAAGACACTGCTGATGTGATATACTCAAACTATCTAGTACATGCAGAACCCAAGAAACTGATGTTGTGATACACTCAAACTATCTAGTACATGCAGAACCCAAGACACTGCTGATGTAATATACTCAAACTTACTAGTACATGCAGAACCCAAGACACTGCTGATGTGATATACTCAAACTATCTAGTACATGCAGAACCCAAGAAACTACTGATGTAATATACTCAAACTATCTAGTACATGCAGAACCCAAGAAACTGCTGATGATATACTGAAACTATCTAGTACATGCAGAACCCCAGAAACTGATGATGTAATATACTGAAACTATCAAGTACATGCAGAACCCCAGAAACTGATGATGTAATACACTGAAACTATCTAGTACATGCAGAACCCAAGAAACTGCTGATAATATATTGAAACTATCAAGTACATGCAGAACCCCAGAAACTGATGATGTAATACACTGAAACTATCTAGTACATGCAGAACCCAAGAAACTGCTGATAATATATTGAAACCATCTAGTACATGCAGAACCCCAGAAAATGCTGATGTAATATACTGAAACTATCTAGTACATGCAGAACCCCAGAAACTGATGATGTAATATATTGAAACTATCTAGTACATGCAGAACCCAAGAAACTGATGATGTAATATACTGAAACTATCTAGTACAAGCAGAACCCCAGAAACTGATGATGTAATATACTTAAACTATCTAGTACATGCAGAACCCAAGAAACTGATGATGTAATATACTGAAACTATCTAGTACATGCAGAACCCAAGAAACTGATGATGTAATATATTGAAACTATCTAGTACATGTAGAACCCAAGACACTGCTGATGTAATATACTGAAACTATCAAGTACATGCAGAACCCCAGAAACTGATGATGTAATACACTGAAACTATCTAGTACATGCAGAATCCCAGAAACTGATGATGTAATATACTCAAACTATCTAGTACATGCAGAATCCCAGAAACTGATGATGTAATATACTGAAACTATCTAGTACATGCAGAATCCCAGAAACTGATGATGTAATATACTCAAACTATCTAGTACATGCAGAACCCCAGAAACTGCTGATGTAATACACTGAAACTATCTAGTACATGCAGAACCCAAGAAACTGCTGATAATATATTGAAACTATCTAGTACAAGCAGAACCCCAGAAACTGATGATGTAATATACTGAAACTATCTAGTACATGCAGAACCCAAGAAACTGATGATGTAATATATTGAAACTATCTAGTACATGCAGAACCCAAGACACTGCTGATGTAATATACTGAAACTATCAAGTACATGCAGAACCCCAGAAACTGATGATGTAATACACTGAAACTATCTAGTACATGCAGAACCCCAGAAACTGATGATGTAATACACTGAAACTATCTAGTACATGCAGAACCCAAGAAACTGCTGATAATATATTGAAACTATCAAGTACATGCAGAACCCCAGAAACTGATGATGTAATACACTGAAACTATCTAGTACATGCAGAACCCAAGAAACTGATGATGTAATATACTGAAACTATCTAGTACAAGCAGAACCCCAGAAACTGATGATGTAATATACTTAAACTATCTAGTACATGCAGAACCCAAGAAACTGATGATGTAATATACTGAAACTATCTAGTACATGCAGAACCCAAGAAACTGATGATGTAATATATTGAAACTATCTAGTACATGCAGAACCCAAGACACTGCTGATGTAATATACTGAAACTATCAAGTACATGCAGAACCCCAGAAACTGATGATGTAATACACTGAAACTATCTAGTACATGCAGAATCCCAGAAACTGATGATGTAATATACTCAAACTATCTAGTACATGCAGAATCCCAGAAACTGATGATGTAATATACTGAAACTATCTAGTACATGCAGAATCCCAGAAACTGATGATGTAATATACTCAAACTATCTAGTACATGCAGAACCCCAGAAACTGCTGATGTAATACACTGAAACTATCTAGTACATGCAGAACCCAAGAAACTGCTGATAATATATTGAAACTATCTAGTACAAGCAGAACCCCAGAAACTGATGATGTAATATACTGAAACTATCTAGTACATGCAGAACCCAAGAAACTGATGATGTAATATATTGAAACTATCTAGTACATGCAGAACCCAAGACACTGCTGATGTAATATACTGAAACTATCAAGTACATGCAGAACCCCAGAAACTGATGATGTAATACACTGAAACTATCTAGTACATGCAGAACCCCAGAAACTGATGATGTAATACACTGAAACTATCTAGTACATGCAGAACCCAAGAAACTGCTGATAATATATTGAAACTATCAAGTACATGCAGAACCCCAGAAACTGATGATGTAATACACTGAAACTATCTAGTACATGCAGAACCCCAGAAACTGATGATGTAATACACTGAAACTATCTAGTACATGCAGAACCCAAGAAACTACTGATAATATATTGAAACTATCTAGTACAAGCTGAACCCCAGAAACTGATGATGTAATATACTGAAACTATCTAGTACATGCAGAACCCAAGAAACTGATGATGTAATATATTGAAACTATCAAGTACATGCAGAACCCCAGAAACTGATGATGTAATACACTGAAACTATCTAGTACATGCAGAACCCCAGAAACTGATGATGTAATACACTGAAACTATCTAGTACATGCAGAACCCAAGAAACTGCTAATAATATATTGAAACTATCTAGTACATGCAGAACCCCAGAAACTGATGATGTAATATACTGAAACTATCTAGTACATGCAGAACCCAAGAAACTGCTGATGTGATGTACTCAAACTATCTAGTACATGCAGAACCCAAGAAACTGATGATGTAATATACTCAAACTATCTAGTACAAGCAGAACCCAAGAAACTGCTGATAATATACTGAAACTATCTAGTACATGCAGAACCCCAGAAACTGATGATGTAATACACTGAAACTATCTAGTACATGCAGAACCCAAGAAACTGCTGATAATATATTGAAACTATCTAGTACATGCAGAACCCCAGAAACTGATGATGTAATATACTGAAACTATCTAGTACATGCAGAACCCAAGAAACTGCTGATGTGATGTATTCAAACTATCTAGTACAAGCAGAACCCCAGAAACTGATGATGTAATATACTGAAACTATCTAGTACATGCAGAACCCAAGAAACTGATGATGTAATATACTGAAACTATCTAGTACAAGCAGAACCGCAGAAACTGATGTTATACACTGAAACTATCTAGTACAAGCAGAACCCCAGAAACTGATGATGTAATATACTGAAACTATCTAGTACATGCAGAACCCAAGAAACTGATGATGTAATATACTGAAACTATCTAGTACATGCAGAACCCCAGAAACTGATGATGTAATATATTGAAACTATCTAGTACATGCAGAACCCCAGAAACTGCTGATGTAATATATTGAAACTATCTAGTACATGCAGAACCCCAGGAACTGCTGATGTAATATACTGAAACTATCTAGTACATGCAGAACCCCAGAAACTGATGATGTAATACACTGAAACTATCTAGTACATGCAGAACCCAAGAAACTGCTGATAATATATTGAAACTATCTAGTACATGCAGAACCCCAGAAACTGATGATGTAATATACTTAAACTATCTAGTACATGCAGAACCCCAGAAACTGATGATGTAATATACTGAAACTATCTAGTACATGCAGAACCCCAGAAACTACTGATGTAATATACTCAAACTATCTAGTACATGCAGAATCCCAGAAACTGATGATGTAATATACTGAAACTATCTAGTACATGCAGAATCCCAGAAACTGATGATGTAATATACTCAAACTATCTAGTACATGCAGAACCAAAGAAACTGATGATGTAATATACTCAAACTATCTAGTACATGCAGAACCCCAGAAACTGCTGATGTAATATACTGAAACTATCTAGTACATGCAGAACCCAAGAAACTACTGATGTAATATACTCAAACTATCTAGTACATGCAGAACCCAAGAAACTACTGATGTAATATACTCAAACTATCTAGTACATGCAGAACCCAAGAAACTACTGATGTAATATACTCAAACTATCTAGTACATGCAGAACCCCAGAAACTGCTGATGTAATATACTGAAACTATCTAGTACATGCAGAACCCCAGAAACTACTGATGTAATATACTCAAACTATCTAGTACATGCAAAACCCAAGAAACTACTGATGTAATATACTGAAACTATCTAGTACATGCAGAACCCCAGAAACTGATAATGTAATATACTCAAACTATCAAGTACATGCAGAACCCAAGAAACTGGTGATGTTATATACTCAAACTATCTAGTACATGCAGAACCCAAGACACTGCTGATGTAATATACTGAAACTATCTAGTACATGCAGAACCCAAGACACTGCTGATGTGATATACTCAAACTATCTAGTACATGCAGAACCCCAGAAACTGCTGATGTGATATATTGAAACTATCTAGTACATGCAGAACCCCAGAAACTGCTGATGTGATATACTGAAACTATCTAGTACATGCTGAACCCCGGAAACTGATAATGTAATATATTGAAACTATCTAGTACATGCAGAACCCCAGAAACTGCTGATGTGATATACTGAAACTATCTAGTACATGCAGAACCCCAGAAACTGATGATGTAATATACTCAAACTATCAAGTACATGCAGAACCCAAGAAACTGATGATGTAATATACTCAAACTATCTAGTACATGCAGAACCCAAGACACTGCTGATGTAATATACTGAAACTATCTAGTACATGCAGAACCCAAGAAACTGATGATGTAATATACTCAAACTATCTAGTACAAGCAGAACCCAAGAAACTGCTGATAATATACTGAAACTATCTAGTACATGCAGAACCCCAGAAACTGATGATGTAATACACTGAAACTATCTAGTACATGCAGAACCCAAGAAACTGCTGATAATATATTGAAACTATCTAGTACATGCAGAACCCCAGAAACTGATGATGTAATATACTGAAACTATCTAGTACATGCAGAACCCAAGAAACTGCTGATGTGATGTATTCAAACTATCTAGTACAAGCAGAACCCCAGAAACTGATGATGTAATATACTGAAACTATCTTGTACATGCAGAACCCAAGAAACTGATGATGTTATATACTGAAACTATCTAGTACAAGCAGAACCGCAGAAACTGATGATGTTATACACTGAAACTATCTAGTACAAGCAGAACCCCAGAAACTGATGATGTAATATACTGAAACTATCTAGTACATGCAGAACCCAAGAAACTGATGATGTAATATATTGAAACTATCTAGTACATGCAGAACCCCAGAAACTGCTGATGTAATATATTGAAACTATCTAGTACATGCAGAACCCCAGAAACTGCTGATGTAATATACTGAAACTATCTAGTACATGCAGAACCCAAGAAACTGATGATGTAATACACTGAAACTATCTAGTACATGCAGAACCCAAGAAACTGCTGATAATATATTGAAACTATCTAGTACATGCAGAACCCCAGAAACTGATGATGTAATATACTTAAACTATCTAGTACATGCAGAACCCCAGAAACTGATGATGTAATATACTTAAACTATCTAGTACATGCAAAACCCCAGAAATTGATGATGTAATATACCGAAACTATCTAGTACATGCAGAACCCCAGAAACTACTTTTGTAATATACTCAAACTATCTAGTACATGCAGAATCCCAGAAACTGATGATGTAATATACTGAAACTATCTAGTACATGCAGAATCCCAGAAACTGATGATGTAATATACTCAAACTATCTTGTACATGCAGAACCCCAGAAACTGCTGATGTAATATACTGAAACTATCTAGTACATGCAGAACCCAAGAAACTACTGATGTAATATACTCAAACTATCTAGTACATGCAGAACCCAAGAAACTACTGATGTAATATACTCAAACTATCTAGTACATGCAGAACCCAAGAAACTACTGATGTAATATACTCAAACTATCTAGTACATGCAGAACCCCAGAAACTGCTGATGTAATATACTCAAACTATCTAGTACATGCAGAACCCCAGAAACTACTGATGTAATATACTCAAACTATCTAGTACATGCAAAACCCAAGAAACTACTGATGTAATATACTGAAACTATCTAGTACATGCAGAACCCCAGAAACTGATAATGTAATATACTCAAACTATCAAGTACATGCAGAACCCAAGAAACTGATGATGTAATATACTGAAACTATCTAGTACATGCAGAACCCAAGACACTGCTGATGTAATATACTGAAACTATCTAGTACATGCAGAACCCAAGACACTGCTGATGTGATATACTCAAACTATCTAGTACATGCAGAACCCCAGAAACTGCTGATGTGATATATTGAAACTATCTAGTACATGCAGAACCCCAGAAACTGCTGATGTGATATACTGAAACTATCTAGTACATGCAGAACCCCAGAAACTGATAATGTAATATATTGAAACTATCTAGTACATGCAGAACCCCAGAAACTGCTGATGTGATATACTGAAACTATCTAGTACATGCAGAACCCCAGAAACTGATGATGTAATATACTCAAACTATCAAGTACATGCAGAACCCAAGAAACTGATGATGTAATATACTCAAACTATCTAGTACATGCAGAACCCAAGACACTGCTGATGTAATATACTGAAACTATCTAGTACATGCAGAACCCAAGAAACTACTGATGTGATATACTGAAACTATCTAGTACATGCAGAACCCCAGAAACTGATAATGTAATATACTCAAACTATCAAGTACATGCAGAACCCAAGAAACTGATGATGTAATATACTCAAACTATCTAGTACATGCAGAACCCAAGACACTGCTGATGTAATATACTGAAACTATCTAGTACATGCAGAACCCAAGACACTGCTGATGTGATATACTCAAACTATCTAGTACATGCAGAACCCCAGAAACTGCTGATGTAATATACTCAAACTATCTAGTACCTGCAGAACCCCAGAAACTGATGATGTGATACACTCAAACTATCTAGTACATGCAGAACCCAAGACACTGCTGATGTAATATACTCAAACTTACTAGTACATGCAGAACCCAAGACACTGCTGATGTGATATACTCAAATTATCTAGTACATGCAGAACCCAAGAAACTACTGATGTGATATACTCAAACTATCTAGTACAAGCAGAACCCAAGAAACTACTGATGTAATATACTCAAACTATCTAGTACATGCAGAACCCAAGAAACTGCTGATGTAATATACTGAAACTATCAAGTACATGCAGAACCCCAGAAACTGATGATGTAATACACTGAAACTATCTAGTACATGCAGAACCCAAGAAACTGCTGATAATATATTGAAACTATCAAGTACATGCAGAACCCCAGAAACTGATGATGTAATACACTGAAACTATCTAGTACATGCAGAACCCAAGAAACTGCTGATAATATATTGAAACTATCAAGTACATGCAGAACCCCAGAAACTGATGATGTAATACACTGAAACTATCTAGTACATGCAGAACCCAAGAAACTGCTGATAATATATTGAAACCATCTAGTACATGCAGAACCCCAGAAACTGCTGATGTAATATACTGAAACTATCTAGTACATGCAGAACCCCAGAAACTGATGATGTAATATATTGAAACTATCTAGTACATGCAGAACCCAAGAAACTGATGATGTAATATACTGAAACTATCTAGTACAAGCAGAACCCCAGAAACTGATGATGTAATATACTTAAACTATCTAGTACATGCAGAACCCAAGAAACTGATGATGTAATATACTGAAACTATCTAGTACATGCAGAACCCAAGAAACTGATGATGTAATATATTGAAACTATCTAGTACATGCAGAACCCAAGACACTGCTGATGTAATATACTGAAACTATCAAGTACATGCAGAACCCCAGAAACTGATGATGTAATACACTGAAACTATCTAGTACATGCAGAACCCAAGAAACTGATGATAATATATTGAAACTATCTAGTACAAGCAGAACCTCAGAAACTGATGATGTAATATACTGAAACTATCTAGTACATGCAGAACCCAAGAAACTGATGATGTAATATACTGAAACTATCAAGTACATGCAGAACCCCAGAAACTGATGATGTAATACACTGAAACTATCTAGTACATGCAGAACCCAAGAAACTGATGATAATATACTGAAACTATCTAGTACAAGCAGAACCCCAGAAACTGATGATGTAATATACTGAAACTATCTAGTACATGCAGAATCCCAGAAACTGATGATGTAATATACTGAAACTATCTAGTACATGCAGAACCCCAGAAACTGATGATGTAATATATTGAAACTATCTAGTACATGCAGAACCCCAGAAACTGATGATGTAATATGCTGAAACTATCTAGTACAAGCAGAACCCCAGAAACTGATGATGTAATATACTTAAACTATCTAGTACATGCAGAACCCAAGAAACTGATGATGTAATATACTGAAACTATCTAGTACATGCAGAACCCAAGAAACTGATGATGTAATATATTGAAACTATCTAGTACATGCAGAACCCAAGACACTGCTGATGTAATATACTGAAACTATCAAGTACATGCAGAACCCCAGAAACTGATGATGTAATACACTGAAACTATCTAGTACATGCAGAACCCCAGAAACTGATGATGTAATACACTGAAACTATCTAGTACATGCAGAACCCAAGAAACTGCTGATAATATATTGAAACTATCTAGTACAAGCAGAACCCCAGAAACTGATGATGTAATATACTGAAACTATCTAGTACATGCAGAACACAAGAAACTGATGATGTAATATATTGAAACTATCTAGTACATGCAGAACCCAAGACACTGCTGATGTACTATACTGAAACTATCAAGTACATGCAGAACCCCAGAAACTGATGATGTAATACACTGAAACTATCTAGTACATGCAGAACCCCAGAAACTGATGATGTAATACACTGAAACTATCTAGTACATGCAGAACCCAAGAAACTGCTGATAATATATTGAAACTATCAAGTACATGCAGAACCCCAGAAACTGATGATGTAATACACTGAAACTATCTAGTACATGCAGAACCCCAGAAACTGATGATGTAATACACTGAAACTATCTAGTACATGCAGAACCCAAGAAACTACTGATAATATATTGAAACTATCTAGTACAAGCTGAACCCCAGAAACTGATGATGTAATATACTGAAACTATCTAGTACATGCAGAACCCAAGAAACTGATGATGTAATATATTGAAACTATCTAGTACATGCAGAACCCAAGACACTGCTGATGTAATATACTGAAACTATCAAGTACATGCAGAACCCCAGAAACTGATGATGTAATACACTGAAACTATCTAGTACATGCAGAACCCCAGAAACTGATGATGTAATACACTGAAACTATCTAGTACATGCAGAACCCAAGAAACTGCTAATAATATATTGAAACTATCTAGTACATGCAGAACCCCAGAAACTGATAATGTAATATACTGAAACTATCTAGTACATGCAGAACCCAAGAAACTGCTGATGTGATGTACTCAAACTATCTAGTACATGCAGAACCCAAGAAACTGATGATGTAATATACTGAAACTATCTAGTACATGCAAAACCCAAGAAACTGATGATGTAATATATTGAAACTATCTAGTACATGCAGAACCCAAGACACTGCTGATGTAATATACTGAAACTATCAAGTACATGCAGAACCCCAGAAACTGATGATGTAATACACTGAAACTATCTAGTACATGCAGAACCCCAGAAACTGATGATGTAATACACTGAAACTATCTAGTACATGCAGAACCCAAGAAACTGCTGATAATATATTGAAACTATCTAGTACATGCAGAACCCCAGAAACTGATGATGTAATACACTGAAACTATCTAGTACATGCAGAACCCAAGAAACTGATGATGTAATATACTGAAACTATCTAGTACATGCAGAACCCAAGAAACTGATGATGTAATATATTGAAACTATCTAGTACATGCAGAACCCCAGAAACTGCTGATGTAATATATTGAAACTATCTAGTACATGCAGAACCCCAGAAACTGCTGATGTAATATACTGAAATTATCTAGTACATGCAGAACCCCAGAAACGGATGATGTAATACACTGAAACTATCTAGTACATGCAGAACCCAAGAAACTGCTGATAATATATTGAAACTATCTAGTACATGCAGAACCCCAGATACTGATGATGTAATATACTCAAACTATCAAGTACATGCAGAACCCCAGAAACTGCTGATGTAATATACTGAAATTATCAAGTACATGCAGAACCCCAGAAACTGATGATGTAATACACTGAAACTATCTAGTACATGCAGAACCCCAGAAACTGATGATGTAATACACTGAAACTATCTAGTACATGCAGAACCCAAGAAACTGCTGATGTAATATACTGAAACTATCTAGTACATGCAGAACCCCAGAAACTGATGATGTAATACACTGAAACTATCTAGTACATGCAGAACCCAAGAAACTGATGATAATATATTGAAACTATCTAGTACAAGCAGAACCCCAGAAACTGATGATGTAATATACTGAAACTATCTAGTACATGCAGAACCCCAGAAACTGATGATGTAATATACTGAAACTATCTAGTACATGCAGAACCCCAGAAACTGATGATGTAATATATTGAAACTATCTAGTACATGCAGAACACAAGAAACTGATGATGTAATATACTGAAACTATCTAGTACAAGCAGAACCCCAGAAACTGATGATGTAATATACTTAAACTATCTAGTACATGCAGAACCCAAGAAACTGATGATGTAATATACTGAAACTATCTAGTACATGCAGAACCCAAGAAACTGATGATGTAATATATTGAAACTATCTAGTACATGCAGAACCCAAGACACTGCTGATGTAATATACTGAAACTATCAAGTACATGCAGAACCCCAGAAACTGATGATGTAATACACTGAAACTATCTAGTACATGCAGAACCCCAGAAACTGATGATGTAATACTCTGAAACTATCTAGTACATGCAGAACCCAAGAAACTGCTGATAATATATTGAAACTATCTAGTACAAGCAGAACCCCAGAAACTGATGATGTAATATACTGAAACTATCTAGTACATGCAGAACACAAGAAACTGATGATGTAATATATTGAAACTATCTAGTACATGCAGAACCCAAGACACTGCTGATGTAATATACTGAAACTATCAAGTACATGCAGAACCCCAGAAACTGATGATGTAATACACTGAAACTATCTTGTACATGCAGAACCCCAGAAACTGATGATGTAATACACTGAAACTATCTAGTACATGCAGAACCCAAGAAACTGCTGATAATATATTGAAACTATCAAGTACATGCAGAACCCCAGAAACTGATGATGTAATACACTGAAACTATCTAGTACATGCAGAACCCCAGAAACTGATGATGTAATACACTGAAACTATCTAGTACATGCAGAACCCAAGAAACTACTGATAATATATTGAAACTATCTAGTACAAGCTGAACCCCAGAAACTGATGATGTAATATACTGAAACTATCTAGTACATGCAGAACCCAAGAAACTGATGATGTAATATATTGAAACTATCTAGTACATGCAGAACCCAAGACACTGCTGATGTAATATACTGAAACTATCAAGTACATGCAGAACCCCAGAAACTGATGATGTAATACACTGAAACTATCTAGTACATGCAGAACCCCAGAAACTGATGATGTAATACACTGAAACTATCTAGTACATGCAGAACCCAAGAAACTGCTAATAATATATTGAAACTATCTAGTACATGCAGAACCCCAGAAACTGATGATGTAATATACTGAAACTATCTAGTACATGCAGAACCCAAGAAACTGCTGATGTGATGTACTCAAACTATCTAGTACATGCAGAACCCAAGAAACTGATGATGTAATATACTGAAACTATCTTGTACATGCAGAACCCAAGAAACTGATGATGTAATATATTGAAACTATCTAGTACATGCAGAACCCAAGACACTGCTGATGTAATATACTGAAACTATCAAGTACATGCAGAACCCCAGAAACTGATGATGTAATACACTGAAACTATCTAGTACATGCAGAACCCCAGAAACTGATGATGTAATACACTGAAACTATCTAGTACATGCAGAACCCAAGAAACTGCTGATAATATATTGAAACTATCTAGTACATGCAGAACCCCAGAAACTGATGATGTAATACACTGAAACTATCTAGTACATGCAGAACCCAAGAAACTGATGATGTAATATACTGAAACTATCTAGTACATGCAGAACCCAAGAAACTGATGATGTAATATATTGAAACTATCTAGTACAAGCTGAACCCCAGAAACTGATGATGTAATATACTGAAACTATCTAGTACATGCAGAACCCAAGAAACTGATGATGTAATATATTGAAACTATCTAGTACATGCAGAACCCAAGACACTGCTGATGTAATATACTGAAACTATCAAGTACATGCAGAACCCCAGAAACTGATGATGTAATACACTGAAACTATCTAGTACATGCAGAACCCCAGAAACTGATGATGTAATACACTGAAACTATCTAGTACATGCAGAACCCAAGAAACTGCTAATAATATATTGAAACTATCTAGTACATGCAGAACCCCAGAAACTGATGATGTAATATACTGAAACTATCTAGTACATGAAGAACCCAAGAAACTGCTGATGTGATGTACTCAAACTATCTAGTACATGCAGAACCCAAGAAACTGATGATGTAATATACTGAAACTATCTTGTACATGCAGAACCCAAGAAACTGATGATGTAATATATTGAAACTATCTAGTACAAGCAGAACCCAAGACACTGCTGATGTAATATACTGAAACTATCAAGTACATGCAGAACCCCAGAAACTGATGATGTAATACACTGAAACTATCTAGTACATGCAGAACCCCAGAAACTGATGATGTAATACACTGAAACTATCTAGTACATGCAGAACCCAAGAAACTGCTGATAATATATTGAAACTATCTAGTACATGCAGAACCCCAGAAACTGATGATGTAATACACTGAAACTATCTAGTACATGCAGAACCCAAGAAACTGATGATGTAATATACTGAAACTATCTAGTACATGCAGAACCCAAGAAACTGATGATGTAATATATTGAAACTATCTAGTACATGCAGAACCCCAGAAACTGCTGATGTAATATATTGAAACTATCTAGTACATGCAGAACCCCAGAAACTGCTGATGTAATATACTGAAACTATCTAGTACATGCAGAACCCCAGAAACGGATGATGTAATACACTGAAACTATCTAGTACATGCAGAACCCAAGAAACTGCTGATAATATATTGAAACTATCTAGTACATGCAGAACCCCAGAAACTGATGATGTAATATACTCAAACTATCAAGTACATGCAGAACCCCAGAAACTGCTGATGTAATATTCTGAAATTATCAAGTACATGCAGAACCCCAGAAACTGATGATGTAATACACTGAAACTATCTAGTACATGCAGAACCCCAGAAACTGCTGATGTAATACACTGAAACTATCTAGTACATGCAGAACCCAAGAAACTGCTGATAATATATTGAAACTATCTAGTACATGCAGAACCCCAGAAACTGATGATGTAATATACTGAAACTATCTAGTACATGCAGAACCCAAGAAACTGCTGATGTGATGTATTCAAACTATCTAGTACGAGCAGAACCCCAGAATCTGATGATGTAATATACTGAAACTATCTAGTACATGCAGAACCCAAGAAACTGATGATGTAATATACTGAAACTATCTAGTACAAGCAGAACCGCAGAAACTGATGATGTAATACACTGAAACTATCTAGTACAAGCAGAACCCCAGAAACTGATGATGTAATATACTGAAACTATCTAGTACATGCAGAACCCAAGAAACTGATGATGTAATATACTGAAACTATCTAGTACATGCAGAACCCCAGAAACTGATGATGTAATATATTGAAACTATCTAGTACATGCAGAACCCCAGAAACTGCTGATGTAATATATTGAAACTATCTAGTACATGCAGAACCCCAGAAACTGCTGATGTAATATACTGAAACTATCTAGTACATGCAGAACCCCAGAAACTGATGATGTAATACACTGAAACTATCTAGTACATGCAGAACCCAAGAAACTGCTGATAATATATTGAAACTATCTAGTACATGCAGAACCCCAGAAACTGATGATGTAATATACTCAAACTATCAAGTACATGCAGAACCCCAGAAACTGCTGATGTAATATACTGAAACTATCTGGTACATGCAGAACCCCAGAAACTGATGATGTAATACACTGAAACTATCTAGTACATGCAGAACCCAAGAAACTGCTGATAATATATTGAAACTATCTAGTACAAGCAGAACCCCAGAAACTGATGATGTAATATACTGAAACTATCTAGTACATGCAGAACCCCAGAAACTGATGATGTGATATACTGAAACTATCTAGTACAAGCAGAACCCCAGAAACTGCTGATGTAATACACTGAAACTATCTAGTACATGCAGAACCCCAGAAACTGATGATGTAATACACTGAAACTATCTAGTACATGCAGAACCCAAGAAACTGCTGATAATATATTGAAACTATCAAGTACATGCAGAACCCAATAAACTGATGATGTAATATACTGAAACTATCTAGTACATGCAGAACCCAAGAAACTGATGATGTAATATATTGAAACTATCTAGTACATGCAGAACCCCAGAAACTGCTGATGTAATATACTGAAACTATCAAGTACATGCAGAACCCCAGAAACTGCTGATGTAATACACTGAGACTATCTAGTACATGCAGAACCCCAGAAACAGATGATGTAATATATTGAAACTATCTAGTACATGCAGAACCCCAGAAACTGCTGATGTAATACACTGAAACTATCTAGTACATGCAGAACCCAAGAAACAGATGATGTAATACACTGAAACTATCTAGTACATGCAGAACCCAAGAAACTGCTGATGATATATTGAAACTATCTAGTACATGCAGAACCCAAGAAACTGATGATGTAATATACTGAAACTATCTAGTACATGCAGAACCCAAGAAACTGCTGATGTAATATATTGAAACTATCTAGTACATGCAGAACCCCAGAAACTGCTGATGTAATATACTTCAACTATCTAGTACATGCAGAACCAGAGAAACTGATGATGTAATACACTGAAACTATCTAGTACATGCAGAACCCAAGAAACTGCTGATAATATATTGAAACTATCTAGTACATGCAGAACCCCAGAAACTGATGATGTAATATACTGAGACTATCGAGTACTTGCAGACCGCCCCTATCTTCTGATGTATGTTACTGAGACTATCGAGTACTTTCAGACCGCCCCTATCTGCTGATGTATGTTACTGAGACTATCTAGTACATGCAGACCGCCCCTATCTGCTGATGTATGTTACTGAGACTATCGAGTACTTTCAGACCGCCCCTATCTGCTGATGTATGTTACTGAGACTATCTAGTACATGCAGACCGCCCCTATCTGCTGATGTATGTTACTGAGACTATCGAGTACTTGCAGACCGCCCCTATCTGCTGATGTATGTTACTGAGACTATCGAGTACCTTCAGACCGCCCCTATCTGCTGATGTATGTTACTGAGACTATCTAGTACTTGCAGACCGCCCCTATCTGCTGATGTATGTTACTGAGACTATCGAGTACTTGCAGACCGCCCCTATCTACTGATGTATGTTACTGAGACTATCGAGTACATGCAGACCGCCCCTATCTACTGATGTATGTTACTGAGACTATCGAGTACCTTCAGACCGCCCCTATCTGCTGATGTATGTTACTGAGACTATCGAGTACATGCAGACCGCCCCTATCTACTGATGTATGTTACTGAGACTATCGAGTACCTTCAGACCGCCCCTATCTGCTGATGTATGTTACTGAGACTATCGAGTACATGCAGACCGCCCCTATCTGCTGATGTATGTTACTGAGACTATCGAGTACTTGCAGACCGCCCCTATCTACTGATGTATGTTACTGAGACTATCTAGTACATGCAGACCGCCCCTATCTACTGATGTATGTTACTGAGACTATCGAGTACCTTCAGACCGCCCCTATCTGCTGATGTATGTTACTGAGACTATCGAGTACATGCAGACCGCCCCTATCTGCTGATGTATGTTACTGAGACTATCTAGTACTTGCAGACCGCCCCTATCTGCTGATGTATGTTACTGAGACTATCTAGTACCTTCAGACCGCCCCTATCTACTGATGTATGTTACTGTGACAATCTAGTACTTGCAGACCGCCCCTATCTGCTGATGTATGTTACTGAGACTATCTAGTACCTTCAGACCGCCCCTATCTGCTGATGTATGTTACTGAGACTATCGAGTACATGCAGACCGCCCCTATCTACTGATGTATGTTACTGAGACTATCTAGTACTTGCAGACCGCCCCTATCTGCTGATGTATGTTACTGAGACTATCTAGTACTTGCAGACCGCCCCTATCTTCTGATGTATGTTACTGAGACTATCTAGTACATGCAGACCGCCCCTATCTGCTGATGTATGTTACTGAGACTATCGAGTACTTGCAGACCGCCCCTATCTGCTGATGTATGTTACTGAGACTATCGAGTACTTGCAGACCGCCCCTATCTACTGATGTATGTTACTGAGACTATCGAGTACATGCAGACCGCCCCTATCTGCTGATGTATGTTACTGAGACTATCGAGTACCTTCAGACCGCCCCTATCTGCTGATGTATGTTACTGAGACTATCGAGTACATGCAGACCGCCCCTATCTGCTGATGTATGTTACTGAGACTATCGAGTACCTTCAGACCGCCCCTATCTACTGATGTATGTTACTGAGACTATCGAGTACATGCAGACCGCCCCTATCTGCTGATGTATGTTACTGAGACTATCTAGTACTTGCAGACCGCCCCTATCTTCTGATGTATGTTACTGAGACTATCGAGTACTTGCAGACCGCCCCTATCTTCTGATGTATGTTACTGAGACTATCGAGTACATGCAGACCGCCCCTATCTGCTGATGTATGTTACTGAGACTATCGAGTACCTTCAGACCGCCCCTATCTGCTGATGTATGTTACTGAGACTATCGAGTACATGCAGACCGCCCCTATCTGCTGATGTATGTTACTGAGACTATCGAGTCCCTTCAGACCGCCCCTATCTGCTGATGTATGTTACTGAGACTATCGAGTACATGCAGACCGCCCCTATCTGCTGATGTATGTTACTGAGACTATCGAGTACCTTCAGACCGCCCCTATCTACTGATGTATGTTACTGAGACTATCGAGTACATGCAGACCGCCCCTATCTGCTGATGTATGTTACTGAGACTATCTAGTACTTGCAGACCGCCCCTATCTTCTGATGTATGTTACTGAGACTATCGAGTACTTGCAGACCGCCCCTATCTTCTGATGTATGTTACTGAGACTATCGAGTACTTTCAGACCGCCCCTATCTGCTGATGTATGTTACTGAGACTATCTAGTACATGCAGACCGCCCCTATCTGCTGATGTATGTTACTGAGACTATCGAGTACTTTCAGACCGCCCCTATCTGCTGATGTATGTTACTGAGACTATCTAGTACATGCAGACCGCCCCTATCTGCTGATGTATGTTACTGAGACTATCGAGTACTTGCAGACCGCCCCTATCTGCTGATGTATGTTACTGAGACTATCGAGTACCTTCAGACCGCCCCTATCTGCTGATGTATGTTACTGAGACTATCTAGTACTTGCAGACCGCCCCTATCTGCTGATGTATGTTACTGAGACTATCGAGTACTTGCAGACCGCCCCTATCTACTGATGTATGTTACTGAGACTATCGAGTACTTGCAGACCGCCCCTATCTACTGATGTATGTTACTGAGACTATCGAGTACCTTCAGACCGCCCCTATCTGCTGATGTATGTTACTGAGACTATCGAGTACATGCAGACCGCCCCTATCTACTGATGTATGTTACTGAGACTATCGAGTACCTTCAGACCGCCCCTATCTGCTGATGTATGTTACTGAGACTATCGAGTACATGCAGACCGCCCCTATCTGCTGATGTATGTTACTGAGACTATCGAGTACTTGCAGACCGCCCCTATCTACTGATGTATGTTACTGAGACTATCTAGTACATGCAGACCGCCCCTATCTACTGATGTATGTTACTGAGACTATCGAGTACCTTCAGACCGCCCCTATCTGCTGATGTATGTTACTGAGACTATCGAGTACATGCAGACCGCCCCTATCTGCTGATGTATGTTACTGAGACTATCTAGTACTTGCAGACCGCCCCTATCTGCTGATGTATGTTACTGAGACTATCTAGTACCTTCAGACCGCCCCTATCTACTGATGTATGTTACTGTGACAATCTAGTACTTGCAGACCGCCCCTATCTGCTGATGTATGTTACTGAGACTATCTAGTACCTTCAGACCGCCCCTATCTGCTGATGTATGTTACTGAGACTATCGAGTACATGCAGACCGCCCCTATCTACTGATGTATGTTACTGAGACTATCTAGTACTTGCAGACCGCCCCTATCTGCTGATGTATGTTACTGAGACTATCTAGTACTTGCAGACCGCCCCTATCTTCTGATGTATGTTACTGAGACTATCTAGTACATGCAGACCGCCCCTATCTGCTGATGTATGTTACTGAGACTATCGAGTACTTGCAGACCGCCCCTATCTGCTGATGTATGTTACTGAGACTATCGAGTACTTGCAGACCGCCCCTATCTACTGATGTATGTTACTGAGACTATCGAGTACATGCAGACCGCCCCTATCTACTGATGTATGTTACTGAGACTATCGAGTACATGCAGACCGCCCCTATCTGCTGATGTATGTTACTGAGACTATCTAGTACTTGCAGACCGCCCCTATCTTCTGATGTATGTTACTGAGACTATCGAGTACTTGCAGACCGCCCCTATCTTCTGATGTATGTTACTGAGACTATCGAGTACATGCAGACCGCCCCTATCTGCTGATGTATGTTACTGAGACTATCGAGTACCTTCAGACCGCCCCTATCTGCTGATGTATGTTACTGAGACTATCGAGTACATGCAGACCGCCCCTATCTGCTGATGTATGTTACTGAGACTATCGAGTACCTTCAGACCGCCCCTATCTGCTGATGTATGTTACTGAGACTATCGAGTACATGCAGACCGCCCCTATCTGCTGATGTATGTTACTGAGACTATCGAGTACCTTCAGACCGCCCCTATCTACTGATGTATGTTACTGAGACTATCGAGTACATGCAGACCGCCCCTATCTGCTGATGTATGTTACTGAGACTATCTAGTACTTGCAGACCGCCCCTATCTTCTGATGTATGTTACTGAGACTATCGAGTACTTGCAGACCGCCCCTATCTTCTGATGTATGTTACTGAGACTATCGAGTACATGCAGACCGCCCCTATCTGCTGATGTATGTTACTGAGACTATCGAGTACCTTCAGACCGCCCCTATCTACTGATGTATGTTACTGAGACTATCGAGTACATGCAGACCGCCCCTATCTGCTGATGTATGTTACTGAGACTATCTAGTACTTGCAGACCGCCCCTATCTTCTGATGTATGTTACTGAGACTATCGAGTACTTGCAGACCGCCCCTATCTTCTGATGTATGTTACTGAGACTATCTAGTACATGCAGACCGCCCCTATCTGCTGATGTATGTTACTGAGACTATCTAGTACTTGCAGACCGCCCCTATCTTCTGATGTATGTTACTGAGACTATCGAGTACATGCAGACCGCCCCTATCTGCTGATGTATGTTACTGAGACTATCTAGTACTTGCAGACCGCCCCTATCTTCTGATGTAAGTTACTGAGACTATCGAGTACATGCAGACCGCCCCTATCTGCTGATGTATGTTACTGAGACTATCTAGTACTTGCAGACCGCCCCTATCTTCTGATGTATGTTACTGAGACTATCTAGTACATGCAGACCGCCCCTATCTGCTGATGTATGTTACTGAGACTATCGAGTACTTGCAGACCGCCCCAATCTGCTGATGTATGTTACTGAGACTATCGAGTACTTGCAGACCGCCCCTATCTTCTGATGTATGTTACTGAGACTATCGAGTACTTGCAGACCGCCCCAATCTGCTGATGTATGTTACTGAGACTATCGAGTACTTGCAGACCGCCCCTATCTACTGATGTATGTTACTGAGACTATCTAGTACATGCAGACCGCCCCTATCTGCTGATGTATGTTACTGAGACTATCTAGTACTTGCAGACCGCCCCTATCTACTGATGTATGTAACTGAGACTATCTAGTACATGCAGACCGCCCCTATCTGCTGATGTATGTTACTGAGACTATCGAGTACTTGCAGACCGCCCCTATTTGCTGATGTATGTTACTGAGACTATCGAGTACTTGCAGACCGCCCCTATCTGCTGATGTATGTTACTGAGACTATCTAGTACTTGCAGACCGCCCCTATCTTCTGATGTATGTTACTGAGACTATCTAGTACTTGCAGACCGCCCCTATCTTCTGATGTATGTTACTGAGACTATCTAGTACATGCAGACCGCCCCTATCTGCTGATGTATGTTACTGAGACTATCGAGTACTTGCAGACCGCCCCTATCTTCTGATGTATGTTACTGAGACTATCGAGTACTTTCAGACCGCCCCTATCTGCTGATGTATGTTACTGAGACTATCTAGTACATGCAAACCGCCCCTATCTTCTGATGTATGTTACTGAGACTATCTAGTACATGCAGACCGCCCCTATTTGCTGATGTATGTTACTGAGACTATCTAGTACTTGCAGACCGCCCCTATCTGCTGATGTATGTTACTGAGACTATCTAGTACATGCAGACCGCCCCTACCTACTGATGTATGTTACTGAGACTATCGAGTACCTTCAGACCGCCCCTATCTACTGATGTATGTTACTGAGACTATCTAGTACATGCAGACCGCCCCTATCTACTGATGTATGTTACTGAGACTATCTAGTACATGCAGACCGCCCCTATCTACTGATGTATGTTACTGAGACTATCTAGTACATGCAGACCGCCCCTATCTTCTGATGTATGTTACTGTGACTATCTAGTACTTGCAGACCGCCCCTATCTTCTGATGTATGTTACTGAGACTATCGAGTACTTTCAGACCGCCCTTACCTGCTGATGTATGTTACCTAGACTATCGAGTACTTGCAGACCGCCCCTATCTACTGATGTATGTTACTGAGACAATCGAGTACTTGCAGACCGCCCCTATCTACTGATGTATGTTACTGAGACTATCGAATACTTGCTGACCGCCCCTATCTGCTGATGCATGTTACTGAGACTATCGGGTACTTGCAGACCGCCCCTATCTACTGATGCATGTTACTGAGACTATCGAGTACTTGCAGACCGCCCCTATCTGCTGATGCATGTTACTGAGACTACCGAGTACTTGCAGACCGCCCCTATCTACTGATGTATGTTACTGAGACTATCGAATACTTGCAGACCGCCCCTATCTGCTGATGCATGTTACTGAGACTATCGAGTACTTGCAGACCGCCCCTACCTACTGATGTATGTTACTGAGACTATCGATTACTTGCAGACCGCCCCTATCTGCTGATGTATGTTACTGAGACTATCGAGTACTTGCAGACCGCCCCTATCTACTGATGTATGTTACTGAGACTATCGAGTACTTGCAGACCGCCCCTATTTGCTGATGCATGTTACTGAGACTATCAAGTACTTGCAGACCGCCCCTATCTACTGATGTATGTTACTGAGACTATCAAGTACTTGCAAACCGCCCCTATCTACTGATGTATGTTACTGAGACTATCGAGTACCTTCAGACCGCCCCTATCTACTGATGTATGTTACTGAGACTATCGAGTACTTGCAGACCGCCCCTATCTACTGATGTATGTTACTGAGACTATCAAGTACTTGCAAACCGCCCCTATTTGCTGATGTATGTTACTGAGACTATCGAGTACTTGCAGACCGCCCCTATCTACTGATGTATGTTACTGAGACTATCGATTACTTGCAGACCGCCCCTATCTGCTGATGTATGTTACTGAGACTATCGAATACTTGCTGACCGCCCCTATCTGCTGATGCATGTTACTGAGACTATCGAATACTTGCTGACCGCCCCTATCTGCTGATGCATGTTACTGAGACTATCAAGTACTTGCAGACCGCCCCTATCTACTGATGTATGTTACTGAGACTACCGAGTACTTGCAGACCGCCCCTATCTACTGATGTATGTTACTGAGACTATCGAATACTTGCAGACCGCCCCTATCTGCTGATGCATGTTACTGAGACTATCGAGTACTTGCAGACCGCCCCTACCTACTGATGTATGTTACTGAGACTATCGATTACTTGCAGACCGCCCCTATCTGCTGATGTATGTTACTGAGACTATCGAGTACTTGCAGACCGCCCCTATCTACTGATGTATGTTACTGAGACTATCGAGTACTTGCAGACCGCCCCTATTTGCTGATGTATGTTACTGAGACTATCGAGTACCTTCAGACCGCCCCTACCTGCTGATGTATGTTACTGAGACTATCAAGTACTTGCAAACCGCCCCTATCTTCTGATGTATGTTACTGAGACTATCGAGTACTTGCAAACCGCCCCTATCTTCTGATGTATGTTACTGAGACTATCAAGTACTTGCAGACCGCCCCTACCTGCTGATGTATGTTACTGAGACTATCGAGTACCTTCAGACCGCCCCTATCTTCTGATGTATGTTACTTAGACTATCAAGTACTTGCAAACCGCCCCTATTTGCTGATGTATGTTACTGAGACTATCGAGTACTTGCAGACCGCCCCTATCTACTGATGTATGTTACTGAGACTATCAAGTACTTGCAGACCGCCCCTACCTGCTGATGTATGTTACTGAGACTATCGAGTACCTTCAGACCGCCCCTATCTTCTGATGTATGTTACTGAGACTATCGAGTACTTGCAAACCGCCCCTATCTTCTGATGTATGTTACTGAGACTATCAAGTACTTGCAGACCGCCCCTACCTGCTGATGTATGTTACTGAGACTATCGAGTACCTTCAGACCGCCCCTATCTTCTGATGTATGTTACTGAGACTATCAAGTACTTGCAGACCGCCCCTATCTCCTGATGTATGTTACTGAGACTATGGAGTACTTGCAGACCGCCCCTATCTACTGATGTATGTTACTGAGACTATCGAATACTTGCAGACCGCCCCTATCTGCTGATGCATGTTACTGAGACTATCGAGTACTTGCAGACCGCCCCTATCTACTGATGTATGTTACTGAGACTATCGAATACTTGCAGACCGCCCCTATCTGCTGATGCATGTTACTGAGACTATCGAGTACTTGCAGACCGCCCCTATCTACTGATGTATGTTACTGAGACTATCGAGTACTTGCAGACCGCCCCTATCTACTGATGTATGTTACTGAGACTATCGAATACCTTCAGACCGCCCCTATCTACTGATGTATGTTACTGAGACTATCAAGTACTTGCAAACCGCCCCTATCTTCTGATGTATGTTACTGAGACTATCAAGTACTTGCAGACCGCCCCTATCTACTGATGTATGTTACTGAGACTATCGAGTACTTGCAAACCGCCCCTATCTTCTGATGTATGTTACTGAGACTATCAAGTACTTGCAGACCGCCCCTACCTGCTGATGTATGTTACTGAGACTATCAAGTACTTGCAGACCGCCCCTATCTCCTGATGTATGTTACTGAGACTATCGAGTACTTGCAGACCGCCCCTATCTACTGATGATGTATGTTACTGAGACTATCGAGTACCTTCAGACCGCCCCTATCTACTGATGTATGTTACTGAGACTATCAAGTACTTGCAAACCGCCCCTATCTTCTGATGTATGTTACTGAGACTATCGAGTACCTTCAGACCGCCCCTACCTACTGATGTATGTTACTGAGACTATCGAGTACTTGCAGACCGCCCCTATCTACTGATGTATGTTACTGAGACTATCGAGTACCTTCAGACCGCCCCTATCTACTGATGTATGTTACTGAGACTATCAAGTACTTGCAAACCGCCCCTATCTTCTGATGTATGTTACTGAGACTATCGAGTACCTTCAGACCACCCCTATCTACTGATGTATGTTACTGAGACTATCGAGTACTTGCAAACCGCCCCTATCTTCTGATGTATGTTACTGAGACTATCGAGTACTTGCAGACCGCCCCTATCTACTGATGTATGTTACTGAGACTATCGAGTACCTTCAGACCGCCCCTATCTACTGATGTATGTTACTGAGACTATCGAGTACTTGCAAACCGCCCCTATCTACTGATGTATGTTACTGAGACTATCGAGTACCTTCAGACCGCCCCTATCTACTGATGTATGTTACTGAGACTATCAAGTACTTGCAAACCGCCCCTATCTTCTGATGTATGTTACTGAGACTATCGAGTACCTTCAGACCACCCCTATCTACTGATGTATGTTACTGAGACTATCGAGTACTTGCAAACCGCCCCTATCTCCTGATGTATGTTACTGAGACTATGGAGTACTTGCAGACCGCCCCTATCTACTGATGTATGTTACTGAGACTATCGAATACTTGCAGACCGCCCCTATCTGCTGATGCATGTTACTGAGACTATCGAGTACTTGCAGACCGCCCCTATCTACTGATGTATGTTACTGAGACTATCGAGTACCTTCAGACCGCCCCTATCTACTGATGTATGTTACTGAGACTATCAAGTACTTGCAAACCGCCCCTATCTTCTGATGTATGTTACTGAGACTATCGAGTACCTTCAGACCACCCCTATCTACTGATGTATGTTACTGAGACTATCGAGTACTTGCAAACCGCCCCTATCTTCTGATGTATGTTACTGAGACTATCGAGTACTTGCAGACCGCCCCTATCTACTGATGTATGTTACTGAGACTATCGAGTACCTTCAGACCGCCCCTATCTACTGATGTATGTTACTGAGACTATCGAGTACTTGCAAACCGCCCCTATCTACTGATGTATGTTACTGAGACTATCGAGTACCTTCAGACCGCCCCTATCTACTGATGTATGTTACTGAGACTATCAAGTACTTGCAAACCGCCCCTATCTTCTGATGTATGTTACTGAGACTATCGAGTACCTTCAGACCACCCCTATCTACTGATGTATGTTACTGAGACTATCGAGTACTTGCAAACCGCCCCTATCTCCTGATGTATGTTACTGAGACTATGGAGTACTTGCAGACCGCCCCTATCTACTGATGTATGTTACTGAGACTATCGAATACTTGCAGACCGCCCCTATCTGCTGATGCATGTTACTGAGACTATCGAGTACTTGCAGACCGCCCCTATCTACTGATGTATGTTACTGAGACTATCGAATACTTGCAGACCGCCCCTATCTGCTGATGCATGTTACTGAGACTATCGAGTACTTGCAGACCGCCCCTATCTACTGATGTATGTTACTGAGACTATCGAGTACTTGCAAACCGCCCCTATCTTCTGATGTATGTTACTGAGACTATCAAGTACTTGCAGACCGCCCCTACCTGCTGATGTATGTTACTGAGACTATCAAGTACTTGCAGACCGCCCCTATCTCCTGATGTATGTTACTGAGACTATCGAGTACTTGCAGACCGCCCCTATCTACTGATGATGTATGTTACTGAGACTATCGAGTACCTTCAGACCGCCCCTATCTACTGATGTATGTTACTGAGACTATCAAGTACTTGCAAACCGCCCCTATCTTCTGATGTATGTTACTGAGACTATCGAGTACCTTCAGACCGCCCCTACCTACTGATGTATGTTACTGAGACTATCGAGTACTTGCAGACCGCCCCTATCTACTGATGTATGTTACTGAGACTATCGAGTACCTTCAGACCGCCCCTATCTACTGATGTATGTTACTGAGACTATCAAGTACTTGCAAACCGCCCCTATCTTCTGATGTATGTTACTGAGACTATCGAGTACCTTCAGACCACCCCTATCTACTGATGTATGTTACTGAGACTATCGAGTACTTGCAAACCGCCCCTATCTTCTGATGTATGTTACTGAGACTATCGAGTACTTGCAGACCGCCCCTATCTACTGATGTATGTTACTGAGACTATCGAGTACCTTCAGACCGCCCCTATCTACTGATGTATGTTACTGAGACTATCGAGTACTTGCAAACCGCCCCTATCTACTGATGTATGTTACTGAGACTATCGAGTACCTTCAGACCGCCCCTATCTACTGATGTATGTTACTGAGACTATCGAGTACTTGCAAACCGCCCCTATCTTCTGATGTATGTTACTGAGACTATCGAGTACTTGCAGACCGCCCCTATCTACTGATGTATGTTACTGAGACTATCGAGTACCTTCAGACCGCCCCTATCTACTGATGTATGTTACTGAGACTATCAAGTACTTGCAAACCGCCCCTATCTCCTGATGTATGTTACTGAGACTATCGAGTACTTGCAAACCGCCCCTATCTACTGATGCATGTTACTGAGACTATCGAGTACTTGCAGACCGCCCCTATCTACTGATGTATGTTACTAAGACTATCGAGTACCTTCAGACCGCCCCTATCTACTGATGTATGTTACTGAGACTATCAAGTACTTGCAAACCGCCCCTATCTTCTGATGTATGTTACTGAGACTATAGAGTACTTACAAACCGCCCCTATCTTCTGATGTATGTTACTGAGACTATCAAGTACTTGCAGACCGCCCCTACCTGCTGATGTATGTTACTGAGACTATCAAGTACTTGCAGACCGCCCCTATCTCCTGATGTATGTTACTGAGACTATCGAGTACTTGCAGACCGCCCCTATCTGCTGATGTATGTTACTGAGACTATCGAGTACCTTCAGACCGCCCCTATCTACTGATGTATGTTACTGATACTATCAAGTACTTGCAGACCGCCCCTATCTGCTAATGTATGTTACTGAGACTATCGAGTACTTGCAGACCGCCCCTATCTGCTGATGTATGTTACTGAGACTATCGAGTACTTGCAGACCGCCCCTATCTACTGATGTATGTTACTGATACTATCAAGTACTTGCAGACCGCCCCTATCTGCTAATGTGTGTTACTGAGACTATCGAGTACCTTCAGACCGCCCCTATCTACTGATGTATGTTACTGAGACTATCGAGTACTTGCAGACCGCCCCTATCTACTGATGTATGTTACTGAGACTATCGAGTACTTGCAGACCGCCCATATCTACTGATGTATGTTACTGAGACTATCGAGTACTTGCAGACCGCCCCTATCTACTGATGCATGTTACTGAGACTATCGAGTACTTGCAGACCGCCCCTATCTGCTGATGCATGTTACTGAGACTATCGAGTACTTGCAGACCGCCCCTATCTTCTGATGTATGTTACTGAGACTATCGAGTACTTGCAGACCGCCCCTATCTGCTGATGCATGTTACTGAGACTATCGAGTACTTGCAGACCGCCCCTATCTACTGATGCATGTTACTGAGACTATCGAGTACTTGCAGACCGCCCCTATCTACTGATGTATGTTACTGAGACTATCAAGTACTTGCAAACCGCCCCTATCTTCTGATGTATGTTACTGAGACTATCGAGTACTTGCAAACCGCCCCTATCTTCTGATGTATGTTACTGAGACTATCAAGTACTTGCAGACCGCCCCTATCTCCTGATGTATGTTACTGAGACTATCGAGTACTTTCAGACCGCCCCTATCTACTGATGTATGTTACTGAGACTATCGAATACTTGCAGACCGCCCCTATCTGCTGATGCATGTTACTGAGACTATCGAGTACTTGCAGACCGCCCCTATCTACTGATGTATGTTACTGAGACTATCGAATACTTGCATACCGCCCCTATCTGCTGATGCATGTTACTGAGACTATCGAGTTCTTGCAGACCGCCCCTATCTACTGTTGTATGTTACTGAGACTATCGAGTACTTGCAGACCGCCCCTATCTACTGATGTATGTTACTGAGACTATCGAGTACCTTCAGACCGCCCCTATCTACTGATGTATGTTACTGAGACTATCAAGTACTTGCAAACCGCCCCTATCTACTGATGTATGTTACTGAGACTATCAAGTACTTACAAACCGCCCCTATCTTCTGATGTATGTTACTGAGACTATCGAGTACTTGCAAACCGCCCCTATCTACTGATGTATGTTACTGAGACTATCGAGTACTTGCAGACCGCCCCTATCTACTGATGTATGTTAATGAGACTATCGAGTACTTGCAGACCGCCCCTATCTGCTGATGCATGTTACTGAGACTATCGAGTACTTGCAGACCGCCCCTATCTACTGATGTATGTTACTGAGACTATCGAATACTTGCATACCGCCCCTATCTGCTGATGCATGTTACTGAGACTATCGAGTACTTGCAGACCGCCCCTATCTGCTGATGCATGTTACTGAGACTATCGAGTACTTGCAGACCGCCCCTATCTTCTGATGTATGTTACTGAGACTATCGAGTACTTGCAGACCGCCCCTATCTGCTGATGCATGTTACTGAGACTATCGAGTACTTGCAGACCGCCCCTATCTACTGATGCATGTTACTGAGACTATCGAATACTTGCAGACCGCCCCTATCTACTGATGTATGTTACTGAGACTATCAAGTACTTGCAAACCGCCCCTATCTTCTGATGTATGTTACTGAGACTATCGAGTACTTGCAAACCGCCCCTATCTACTGATGCATGTTACTGAGACTATCGAGTACTTGCAGACCGCCCCTATCTGCTGATGCATGTTACTGAGACTATCGAGTACTTGCAGACCGCCCCTATCTTCTGATGTATGTTACTGAGACTATCGAGTACTTGCAGACCGCCCCTATCTGCTGATGCATGTTACTGAGACTATCGAGTACTTGCAGACCGCCCCTATCTACTGATGCATGTTACTGAGACTATCGAATACTTGCAGACCGCCCCTATCTACTGATGTATGTTACTGAGACTATCAAGTACTTGCAAACCGCCCCTATCTTCTGATGTATGTTACTGAGACTATCGAGTACTTGCAAACCGCCCCTATCTTCTGATGTATGTTACTGAGACTATCAAGTACTTGCAGACCGCCCCTATCTCCTGATGTATGTTACTGAGACTATCGAGTACTTTCAGACCGCCCCTATCTACTGATGTATGTTACTGAGACTATCGAATACTTGCAGACCGCCCCTATCTGCTGATGCATGTTACTGAGACTATCGAGTACTTGCAGACCGCCCCTATCTACTGATGTATGTTACTGAGACTATCGAATACTTGCATACCGCCCCTATCTGCTGATGCATGTTACTGAGACTATCGAGTTCTTGCAGACCGCCCCTATCTACTGTTGTATGTTACTGAGACTATCGAGTACTTGCAGACCGCCCCTATCTACTGATGTATGTTACTGAGACTATCGAGTACCTTCAGACCGCCCCTATCTACTGATGTATGTTACTGAGACTATCAAGTACTTGCAAACCGCCCCTATCTACTGATGTATGTTACTGAGACTATCAAGTACTTACAAACCGCCCCTATCTTCTGATGTATGTTACTGAGACTATCGAGTACTTGCAAACCGCCCCTATCTACTGATGTATGTTACTGAGACTATCGAGTACTTGCAGACCGCCCCTATCTACTGATGTATGTTACTGAGACTATCGAGTACTTGCAGACCGCCCCTATCTGCTGATGCATGTTACTGAGACTATCGAGTACTTGCAGACCGCCCCTATCTACTGATGTATGTTACTGAGACTATCGAATACTTGCATACCGCCCCTATCTGCTGATGCATGTTACTGAGACTATCGAGTTCTTGCAGACCGCCCCTATCTACTGATGTATGTTACTGAGACTATCGAGTACTTGCAGACCGCCCCTACCTACTGATGTATGTTAATGAGACTATCGAGTACTTGCAGACCGCTCCTATCTTCTGATGTATGTTACTGAGACTATCGAGTACTTGCAGACCGCCCCTATCTGCTGATGTATGTTACTGAGACTATCAAGTACTTGCAGACCGCCCCTATCTCCTGATGTATGTTACTGAGACTATCGAGTACTTGCAGACCGCCCCTATCTACTGATGTATGTTACTGAGGCTATCGAGTACCTTTAGACCGCCCCTATCTACTGATGTATGTTACTGAGACTATCAAGTACTTGCAAACCGCCCCTATCTTCTGATGCATGTTACCGAGACTATCGAGTACTTGCAAACCGCTCCTATCTACTGATGTATGTTACTGAGACTATCGAGTACCTTCAGACCGCCCCTATCTACTGATGTATGTTACTGAGACTGTCGAGTACTTGCAAACCGCCCCTATCTTCTGATGTATGTTACTGAGACTATCGAGTACTTGCAGACCGCCCCTATCTACTGATGTATGTTACTGAGACTATCGAGTACCTTCAGACCGCCCCTATCTACTGATGTATGTTACTGAGACTATCAAGTACTTGCAAACCGCCTCTATCTCCTGATGTATGTTACTGAGACTATCGAGTACTTGCAAACCGCCCCTATCTGCTGATGCATGTTACTGAGACTATCGAGTACTTGCAGACCGCCCCTATCTACTGATGTATGTTACTGAGACTATCGAATACTTGCATACCGCCCCTATCTGCTGATGCATGTTACTGAGACTATCGAGTTCTTGCAGACCGCCCCTATCTACTGTTGTATGTTACTGAGACTATCGAGTACTTGCAGACCGCCCCTATCTACTGATGTATGTTACTGAGACTATCGAGTACCTTCAGACCGCCCCTATCTACTGATGTATGTTACTGAGACTATCAAGTACTTGCAAACCGCCCCTATCTACTGATGTATGTTACTGAGACTATCAAGTACTTACAAACCGCCCCTATCTTCTGATGTATGTTACTGAGACTATCGAGTACTTGCAAACCGCCCCTATCTACTGATGTATGTTACTGAGACTATCGAGTACTTGCAGACCGCCCCTATCTACTGATGTATGTTAATGAGACTATCGAGTACTTGCAGACCGCCCCTATCTGCTGATGCATGTTACTGAGACTATCGAGTACTTGCAGACCGCCCCTATCTACTGATGTATGTTACTGAGACTATCGAATACTTGCATACCGCCCCTATCTGCTGATGCATGTTACTGAGACTATCGAGTTCTTGCAGACCGCCCCTATCTACTGTTGTATGTTACTGAGACTATCGAGTACTTGCAGACCGCCCCTATCTACTGATGTATGTTACTGAGACTATCGAGTACCTTCAGACCGCCCCTATCTACTGATGTATGTTACTGAGACTATCGAGTACCTTCAGACCGCCCCTATCTACTGATGTATGTTACTGAGACTATCAAGTACTTGCAAACCGCCCCTATCTCCTGATGTATGTTACTGAGACTATCGAGTACTTGCAAACCGCCCCTATCTGCTGATGCATGTTACTGAGACTATCGAGTACTTGCAGACCGCCCCTATCTACTGATGTATGTTACTGAGACTATCGAATACTTGCATACCGCCCCTATCTGCTGATGCATGTTACTGAGACTATCGAGTTCTTGCAGACCGCCCCTATCTACTGTTGTATGTTACTGAGACTATCGAGTACTTGCAGACCGCCCCTATCTACTGATGTATGTTACTGAGACTATCGAGTACCTTCAGACCGCCCCTATCTACTGATGTATGTTACTGAGACTATCAAGTACTTGCAAACCGCCCCTATCTACTGATGTATGTTACTGAGACTATCAAGTACTTACAAACCGCCCCTATCTTCTGATGTATGTTACTGAGACTATCGAGTACATGCAAACCGCCCCTATCTACTGATGTATGTTACTGAGACTATCGAGTACTTGCAGACCGCCCCTATCTACTGATGTATGTTAATGAGACTATCGAGTACTTGCAGACCGCCCCTATCTGCTGATGCATGTTACTGAGACTATCGAGTACTTGCAGACCGCCCCTATCTACTGATGTATGTTACTGAGACTATCGAATACTTGCATACCGCCCCTATCTGCTGATGCATGTTACTGAGACTATCGAGTTCTTGCAGACCGCCTCTATCTACTGATGTATGTTACTGAGACTATCGAGTACTTGCAGACCGCCCCTACCTACTGATGTATGTTAATGAGACTATCGAGTACTTGCAGACCGCCCCTATCTTCTGATGTATGTTACTGAGACTATCGAGTACTTGCAGACCGCCCCTATCTGCTGATGTATGTTACTGAGACTATCAAGTACTTGCAGACCGCCCCTATCTCCTGATGTATGTTACTGAGACTATCGAGTACTTGCAGACCGCCCCTATCTACTGATGTATGTTACTGAGGCTATCGAGTACCTTCAGACCGCCCCTATCTACTGATGTATGTTACTGAGACTATCAAGTACTTGCAAACCGCCCCTACTTCTGATGCATGTTACCGAGACTATCGAGTACTTGCAAACCGCCCCTATCTACTGATGTATGTTACTGAGACTATCGAGTACCTTCAGACCGCCCCTATCTACTGATGTATGTTACTGAGACTATCAAGTACTTGCAAACCGCCCCTATCTTCTGATGTATGTTACTGAGACTATCGAGTACTTGCAGACCGCCCCTATCTACTGATGTATGTTACTGAGACTATCGAGTACCTTCAGACCGCCCCTATCTACTGATGTATGTTACTGAGACTATCAAGTACTTGCAAACCGCCCCTATCTTCTGATGTATGTTACTGAGACTATCGAGTACTTGCAAACCGCCCCTATCTACTGATGTATGTTACTGAGACTATCGAGTACTTGCAGACCGCCCCTATCTCCTGATGTATGTTACTGAGACTATCGAGTACTTGCAAACCGCCCCTATCTACTGATGTATGTTACTGAGACTATCGAGTACTTGCAGACCGCCCCTATCTCCTGATGTATGTTACTGAGACTATCGAGTACTTGCAAACCGCCCCTATCTACTGATGTATGTTACTGAGACTATCGAGTACCTTCAGACCGCCCCTATATACTGATGTATGTTACTGAGACTATCAAGTACTTGCAAACCGCCCCTATCTTCTGATGTATGTTACTGAGACTATCGAGTACTTGCAGACCGCCCCTATCTACTGATGTATGTTACTGAGACTATCGAGTACCTTCAGACCGCCCCTATCTACTGATGTATGTTACTGAGACTATCAAGTACTTGCAAACCGCCCCTATCTTCTGATGTATGTTACTGAGACTATCGAGTACTTGCAAACCGCCCCTATCTACTGATGCATGTTACTGAGACTATCGAGTACTTGCAGACCGCCCCTATCTACTGATGTATGTTACTGAGACTATCGAGTACTTTCAGACCGCTCCTATCTACTGATGTATGTTACTGAGACTATCAAGTACTTGCAAACCGCCCCTATCTTCTGATGTATGTTACTGAGACTATCGAGTACTTGCAGACCGCCCCTATCTACTGATGTATGTTACTGAGACTATCGAGTACTTGCAAACCGCCCCTATCTTCTGATGTATGTTACTGAGACTATCGAGTACTTGCAATCCGCCCCTATCTACTGATGTATGTTACTGAGACTATCGAGTACTTGCAGACCGCCCCTATATGCTGATGTATGTTACTGAGACTATCGAGTACCTTCAGACCGCCCCTATCTACTGATGTATGTTACTGAGACTATCGAGTACCTTCAGACCGCCCCTATCTACTGATGTATGTTACTGAGACTATCAAGTACTTGCAGACCGCCCCTACCTGCTGATGTATGTTACTGAGACTATCGAGTACTTGCAGACCGCCCCTTTCTCCTGATGTATGTTACTGAGACTATCGAGTACTTGCAGACCGCCCCTATCTGCTGATGTATGTTACTGAGACTATCGAGTACTTGCAGACCGCCCCTATCTACTGATGTATGTTACTGATACTATCAAGTACTTGCAGACCGCCCCTATATGCTAATGTATGTTACTGAGACTATCGAGTACCTTCAGACCACCCCTATCTACTGATGTATGTTACTGAGACTATCGAGTACTTGCAGACCGCCCCTATCTTCTGATGTATGTTACTGAGACTATCGAGTACTTGCAGACCGCCCATATCTACTGATGTATGTTACTGAGACTATCGAGTACCTTCAGACCGCCCCTATCTACTGATGTATGTTACTGAGACTATCAAGTACTTGCAAACCGCCCCTATCTTCTGATGTATGTTACCGAGACTATCGAGTACTTGCAAACCGCCCCTATCTACTGATGTATGTTACTGAGACTATCGAGTACCTTCAGACCGCCCCTATCTACTGATGTATGTTACTGAGACTATCAAGTACTTGCAAACCGCCCCTATCTTCTGATGTATGTTACTGAGACTATCGAGTACCTTCAGACCGCCCCTATCTCCTGATGTATGTTAATGAGACTATCGAGTACTTGCAGACCGCCCCTATCTACTGATGTATGTTACTGAGACTATCGAGTACCTTCAGACCGCCCCTATCTACTGATGTATGTTACTGAGACTATCGAGTACCTTCAGACCGCCCCTATCTACTGATGTATGTTACTGAGACTATCAAGTACTTGCAAACCGCCCCTATCTTCTGATGTATGTTACTGAGACTATCGAGTACTTGCAGACCGCCCCTATCTACTGATGTATGTTACTGAGACTATCGAGTACTTGCAGACCGCCCCTATCTGCTGATGCATGTTACTGAGACTATCGAGTACTTGCAGACCGCCCCTATCTACTGATGTATGTTACTGAGACTATCGAGTACTTGCAGACCGCCCCTATTTGCTGATGTATGTTACTGAGACTATCGAGTACTTTCAGACCGCCCCTATCTGCTGATGTATGTTACTGAGACTATCGAGTACTTGCAGACCGCCCCTATATGCTGATGTATGTTACTGAGACTATCGAGTACCTTCAGACCGCCCCTATCTCCTGATGTATGTTAATGAGACTATCGAGTACTTGCAGACCGCCCCTATCTACTGATGTATGTTACTGAGACTATCGAGTACCTTCAGACCGCCTCTATCTACTGATGTATGTTACTGAGACTATCGAGTACCTTCAGACCGCCCCTATCTACTGATGTATGTTACTGAGACTATCAAGTACTTGCAAACCGCCCCTATCTTCTGATGTATGTTACTGAGACTATCGAGTACTTGCAGACCGCCCCTATCTACTGATGTGTGTTACTGAGACTATCGAGTACTTGCAGACCGCCCCTATCTGCTGATGCATGTTACTGAGACTATCGAGTACTTGCAGACCGCCCCTATCTACTGATGTATGTTACTGAGACTATCGAGTACTTGCAGACCGCCCCTATTTGCTGATGTATGTTACTGAGACTATCGAGTACTTTCAGACCGCCCCTATCTGCTGATGTATGTTACTGAGACTATCGAGTACTTGCAGACCGCCCCTATATGCTGATGTATGTTACTGAGACAATCGAGTACTTGCAGACCGCCCCTATCTACTGATGTATGTTACTGAGAATATCGAGTACTTGCAGACCGCCCCTATCTTCTGATGTATGTTACTGAGACTATCGAGTACTTGCAGACCGCCCCTATCTCCTGATGGCCACGCCTTCCAACTCTTCCTGCCTCCGCCTTATCAACACCGATAACTTCACAGCACGTGACATCCCTGGAACAAGCGGCTATGTTGGAGCAATCACGTACAACTATTTACAAAAAATGATATATGCATCGTACTTTCCACCCAAAATAGATTCGTTTGCAGTTGACGGAACTCACAAAACGCGTATAGCTGACAGTAAGTACATTCGGTCTGTAATTCTTTTAACTACATGTGTACAGAATATGATACAGGGGGACCTCAAACCAATTTAACACCCTTTGAATGGAGTTTTTTACCCGGGGGAACGACCTACGAAAGGAAGTAGGGCCTTCAACCCAATTGAGAAGTCCTAGCTCACACTGGAGTTTACCCCACTGGGTGGGACTAACACTGTATTAGGCCCTCATAGCAGATCTAGAGTGTTTACCAATTTTATTTAAAACTTATTGAGTAATCGATCCTCAAAATATTCAAGCTTAAAATGTTCATAACCGAAATTGCGGGATTCAAACCCGCAAACCTTCGTTGTCCAAGATTTTACGATTAGACCACAGAGGATTGGTGAATATAAAGTTATTGCCTGTTGAGATCTTTTCTGCTCGCCTGGATGTACGGGTGATATTTTATGTGCGATTTACACTTGAATCCCCTGTAATCGAAACACTTAAACAATAATTCACTCACATTTGTCTTTGGATTACGCTATATAGAATAGACAATACCCATATCGGAAATATCCTCGTGGGCTATTTGCGCACTCGGATCTTTTGTAGGCAAGGGGCTGTCTTTGCTAGATCGCCCTCGGATTCATACATTATCCATTGCTTAATTTGCAGTATACGCGTCAGATATGGCAGTGGACCCACATGAAGGTATACTGTTCTACGTGGACAGTGACAGGAGCGTGCTAGCCTCGTTCAAGCTGGACGGTTCGGGGAGGAAAACCATCCTAAAGAACGTCAGTCTGTTGGCTATCGACCTGGACGTGGACAAGAGGTACGCTTGTATCACACACAGAACAACTGCTTTTTGAAAACTATTTCTGTTTTCTTCAAAATAGAACAGTATAACTTTCTCCAAAGAGAAGTAAAATGTTAAACGATGTTACCATTGAAAGCCAACGTCACATTGCAGATATATTTACTGCCATGACCAAGATTCCGTCTGGAGCGTGGATTATGATGGAAGGGGATACCACAGATGGTCGTCTTTCGTACCAACTCGAGCTTTCCACGTCAACAGAGATGGTACGTGTAGATATCCATGTCAGTAGAGAAGAGACTAGGCAGTAGAGAGATGGTACGTGTAGATATCCATGTCAGAAGAGAAGAGGTACGTTTGGGTGTTTCTATCGATACAGAGAAGGTGCGTTTACATAGTTAACATTTTGGTGTCCCTAGCAGTAGAGAGAAGGTACATGAAGGTGTGCCTGGCAGTAGAGAGAGGGTACATGAAGGTATCCCTGGAAGTAGAGAGAGGGTACATGAAGGTGTGCCTGGCAGTAGAGAGAGGGTACATGAAGGTATCCCTGGAAGTAGAGAGAAGGTACATGTAGGCATCCCTGGCAGTAGAGAGAAGGTACATGTAGGTATTCCTGGCAGTAGAGAGAGGGTACATGAAGGTGTCCCTGGCAGTAGAGAGAAGGTACATGTAGGCATCCCTGGCAGTAGAGAGAGGGTACATGTAGGTATCCTTGGCAGCAGAGAGAGGGTACATGTAGGTATCCTTGGCAGCAGAGAGAAGGTACATGTAGGTATTCCTGGCAGTAGAGAGAGGGTACATGAAGGTGTCCCTGTCAGCAGAGAGAGGGTACATGTAGGAATCCCTGGCAGTAGAGAAAGGGCACATGTAGGTATCCCTGGCAGTAGAGAGAGGGTACATGTAGGAATCCCTGGCAGTAGAAAAAGGGTACATGTAGGAATCCCTGGCAGTAGAGAAAGGGCACATGTAGGTATCCCTGGCAGTAGAGAGAGGGTACATGTAGGAATCCCTGTCAGTAGAGAGAGGGTACATGAAGGTGTCCCTGGCAGTAGAGAGAGGGTACATGTAGGTGTCCCTGGCAGTAGAGAGAGGGTACATGTAGGTGTCCCTGGCAGTAGAGAGAGGGTACATGAAGGTGTCCCTGGCAGTAGAGAGAGGGTACATGTAGGAATCCCTGTCAGTAGAGAGAGGGTACATGAAGGTGTCCCTGGCAGTAGCGAGAGGGTACATGTAGGTGTCCCTGGCAGTAGAGAGAGGGTACATGAAGGTGTGCCTATCAGTAGAGAGAATGTACATGTAGGCATCCCTGGCAGTAGAGAGAGGGTACATGTAGGTATTCCTGGCAGTAGAGAGAGGGTACATGTAGGAATCCCTGTCAGTACAGAAAGGGTACATGTAGGTGTCCCTGGCAGTAGAGAGAGGGTACATGAAGGTGTGCCTATCAGTAGAGAGAATGTACATGTAGGTATCCCTGGCAGTAGAGAGAGGGTACATGTAGGTATCCTTGGCAGCAGAGAGAAGGTACATGTAGGTATTCCTGGCAGTAGAGAGGGGGTACATGAAGGTGTGCCTGGCAGTAGAGAGAGGGTACATGTAGTTATTCCTGGCAGTAGAGAGAGGGTACAAGTAGGTATCCTTGGCAGTAGAGAAAGGGTACATGTAGGTGTGCCTGGCAGTATAGAAAGGGTACATGTAGGTGTGCCTGGCAGTAGAGAGAGGGTACATGTAGGTGTGCCTAGCAGTAGAGAGAATGTATATGTAGGCATCCCTTGCAGTAGAGAGAGGGTACATGAAGGTGTGCCTGGCAGTAGAGAGAAGGTACATGTAGGTATCCCTGGCAGTAGAGAGAGGGTACATGTAGGTATCCTTGGCAGCAGAGAGAAGGTACATGTAGGTATTCCTGGCAGTAGAGAGGGGGTACATGAAGGTGTGCCTGGCAGTAGAGAGAGGGTACATGTAGTTATTCCTGGCAGTAGAGAGAGGGTACAAGTAGGTATCCTTGGCAGTAGAGAAAGGGTACATGAAGGTGTGCCTGGAAGTAGAGAGAGGGTACATGAAGGTGTCCCTGGCAGTAGAGAGAGGGTACATGTAGGTATCCTTGGCAGTAGAGAGAGGGTACATGAAGGTATTTCTGGCAGTAGAGAGAGGGTGCATGTAGGTGTGCCTGGCAATAAAAAAGAGGGTGCATGTAGGTGTGCCTGGCAATACAGAGAGGGTGCATGTAGGTGTGCCTATCAGTAGAGAGAAGGTACATGTAGGTATCCCTGGCAGTAGAGAGAAGGTACATGTAGGTATCCCTGGCAGTAGAGAGAAGGTACATGTAGGAAACCCTGGCAGTAGAGAGAGGGTACATGTAGGAATCCCTGGCAGTAGAGAGAGGGTACATGAAGGTGTGCCTGGCAATAGAGAGAGGGTACATGTAGATTTCCCTGGCAGTAGAGAGAGGGTACATGAAGGTGTACCTATCAGTAGAGAGAAGGTACATGTAGATATCCCTGTCAGCAGAGAGAGGGTACATGAAGGTGTCCCTGGCAGTAGAGAGAGGGTACATGTAGGTATTCCTTGCAGTAGAGAGAGGGTGCATGAAGGTGTGCCTATCAGTAGAGAGAAGGTACATGTAGATATCCCTGTCAGCAGAGAGAGGGTACATGAAGGTGTCCCTGGCAGTAGAGAGAGGGTACATGTAGGTATTCCTGGCAGTAGAGAGAGGGTGCATGAAGGTGTGCCTGGCAGTAGAGAGAGGGTTTGACATGTAGGTATTCCTGGCAGTATCTGTATCTGTATTGGTTCCCAGTCAAACTCAAAGCTGAGTGTTATGCTGGGGGTAGGGTGGTGCGCATGCGCTGTTATTTTCGTAGATAGAGGGTGAAGGTCTCACATGTGGGTGCGGACACTACTTCCTCCGGGAGTTGGTTCCAGTCTTTTATTGTGCGTGGAAAGAATGATTGACGTAATATCTCGCAATTGCACCGAAGCTGATTATAGTTCTGTGTGTTGTTTTTCCTGGTCCTCGAGTTATTAGGAATAAGCACTGGATCCTTCGGTATTGCTACTAGTTCATCAATGATTTTATAGAGTAGTACAAGTCTGTGTTCTCTTCTGCGATCTTTTAGTGGGTTTAATCCAATATCTTCGAGCATTTTACTCGGTCTACTCTCCCATGAATAATCCGCTGTTATGAATCTTGCAGCCGCTCTCTGTACCTTCTCAAGTGAAAGAATGTCAGATTGGGTGTATGGGTCCCAGATTGATGAACAATATTCCAACACTGATCTCACAAGAGATTGATAAGCTATGATCTTAAGAGATTTTGGACACTGGCGTAAGTTACGCCTAAGGAATCCCAATGTAGAATTGGCTTTATTGATAGTTTTATTGATATGTGTACTCCACTTCAATGAATCACTGATGATCACTCCTAAGTAGGGGTTATTATCTACCTCTTCTAATATAGTATTACAGAGTTGGTATATATAAGTACTTGGGTTTTTTTTATCTTTTTTTTTATAATTTTTTTATTTTTGGAACTCCATACATGGCAAACTTATTACAGGGAACAGTTCAATTTAACATGGATATAAAAATTGGTCTTGATGATGTACACAGGTATTCTTAGCAAGCATTTATATACATATATATATATATATATATATATATATATATATATATATATATATAGAAAGTGGACAAGTATATCGAATATTTGATGTACAACATTGCTCAAAATAGATCGTGACAGATTGACCAGAATTTCATGAAGCTGTCATATTTGCAATTTGAATAGGAGTTAAATCGGTCAATGTAGTACATGGTCTTTATGTCTTCTTTAACATGTTTCAAATTTGGTAATTTTTCCTGTTGTTTCATTTTGAATATATTGTATTTTACGACTATAATTATCAAGTTCAGTACATAGTTTCGCTTTTCGCAGTATCCTAGGAGTATGTTTTTTCTGGAGAAGCTTATATTACATCCGGTTTTTTCAAATAACCAGTTTTCTATTTCTTTCCATATAGTTTTAACAGCTTTACAGTCATGTAACAGATGTATAATTGATTCTTTCTCGGTTTTACAGAAAGTACAAGTATTAGTTTCTTTGTATCTCATTTTTTTTAGTAGATCATTCGTTGGTAAGAACCTGTGCAATATGCTATATTGGAACCAAGAATGTTTTACACTATTATAAGACTTAAATGTTATGCGTTCTATCGTTTCCCATGTTTTATCATCGATGTGTTCTTTCTGCCATTTTTCTCGGTATGTTAGTGTTTTGGTGTTTTTCTGTGTATGAGTATGTCATAAATGTCTCTACAACCTTTTGGATTGCCGACAATATTTTGCAAGAAGTACGGTAAAATAGGTAGTTGAAGTTTTTTTTGCAAGATGACATTTACAGATTTACAATAAAATTTAATAGCTTCTATTATTCCTTGTGTTTCTAGGAAATTAGTTTTGCATCCGAATATCTGTTTTATTTGTCCCGAGGTTAAAAACTTCCCGTTGTTATCTACGATGTCATTTATATATGTAATTCCTTTACGCGAGTAATGTTTATAATTAACTGGTTTACCACCTATCTTGATATTTTCATTTAACCATAAAGGTTGGGATAAGACATCGCTGGCACTCGAAACTGTTTCTGCTTTTTTTGTCATAAAGGTGCCCCATGATTTTAGAGTGTCTTTCCAAAAGTTATTTGTTCGTGGTGTTATTACAGATTCAAGTATGTGTGATTCGCAAGTTTGTATAAAACTGCTTGTTTGGCATTGAGTACTAGTATTTATATGTAACAGTTTACTTATTTTTGAATCAGTGTTAGATATTCTTTTTATCCATGATATCTTTTGTGATTGTATGAGACTTACTATATCTGGTGCTCGTATTCCACCTTGTTCATAATTTGTAGTAAGTGTGTCCCGGCTAACTTTGTCAGGTTTGTTTTTCCATATAAATTTATAACATAGCTGTTTGATTTCTCTTATTATTTGATCATTTGGGTTGGGTAAACTTGCAAATAAATGGTTAAGTTGTGGTAAGAGTAGGCTTTTTAATACAGTATTTCTACCAAGGGGAGTGAGATCCCTAGCTAACCATTGATTCATAGATACTTTAAAAGTCTTAAGTTTATCTTTGTAGTTGCGTTCGACCATTTCCGCGAGATTGTGTGTAAATATAACTCCTAATAGTGTAAAAGAGTCGTTCTTCCAATCTAGATTCCAGCTTCTACAAAAAGTTATTTTGGAATTCTTTTCTGAACCTATCCATAATACCTGTGTTTTGTTGATGTTTATATTTAGGCCTGAAAAAGAGGCATATTGACTAAGCGTTTCTAATGTGGCTTGCAGGCATTTTTCAGTGCCATCTAATATAAGCGATGTATCATCAGCGTATTGGGAAATCAGGTATTCTGTATCTCCAATTTGTATCCCTTTAATGTGTTTATTATTTCTGATCATTATGGCCAGAATTTCAGCACATAAGAGGAATATATATGGGGAGATAGGATCTCCTTGTCTACAACCTCTTGATACGTCAAAATAGTTTGAGAGAAAGCCATTTACTACTACGCATGATTGAATATTGTTGAAGAATGTTTTTATCCACTTTGTAATTGATGTTCCAAAATTGAAGAATTTAATGACTTCTTGAATGAAATTCCAATCTACGGAATCGAATGCTTTTTCAAAGTCAATGAGGAGTAGAATACCTGGTATATTCATATATTCGGTATAGTCAATGATATCATATATTAGGCGCGTACATTCCCCGATATACCTCTTTGACATAAATCCTTTTTTGATCTTCATTTATTACAGAGGGCAGGACATTTTTTTATTCTGTTTGCAATAGTTGACGATCCGATTTTATATGTAACATTAAGCAGAGAAATGGGTCTCCAATTTTTTAGCAAATTTTTAGGTTTGCCTTTTTTGGGGAAGCAAGTTATAACACCTTGTTTTTGAGTAAGGGACAATTCTCCTTTTTCATAGGCTAAATTTAATGATCTTATGAGATATTCGTGAATATTAGACCAAAAGAATTTGAAAAATTCAACAGTAAAGCCAGATGAGCCGGGGCTTTTTTCGTTTTTCATTTTTTTCAGAGCAATTAGTACTTCTTCATATTTGAGCTGTCCTTCTAGATTTTCTTGTTGATCTTTAGTCAGTTTTGGGACTTTAATGTCTTTGAACAGTTCTGTGAGATTAACCTTTTCGCATGACTTTTTCTGGTACAGGTTATGATAAAATGTTCTAGTTTCAGTTATCAGATCTTCTTTTTTGGTGAGAATTTCTTTTTGTTTATTTTCTAGTTTATAAATAGCTTTATTCAAAAAGTTCCTATTTTCTAATGAAAGGAAGAATTTGGTTGGCTTTTCTCCTTCTTCTTTCCATTTTGATTTGGACCGTAATATTATACCATCTATTTCCTTTTTATTTATGGTCTCTAATTCCTTATTTGCGTTCTTTAATTGATCTTGTAATTTTATTTTAGCATCAATATCACTGGATGAATCTATTCTTATTTCAAGGTCATCTATTCTTTCTTCAAGTGTTTGTCTAAGTTCCCGGTTTTCTTTTTTTTTATATGACGAGTATTGTATTGTATGTCCTCTGATCATTAGCAAGAGTGTTTCAAAGAATAGTTGATCATTGATTTTGAAGACATATTTGCCTGTTTCATCTATGTATGATTTATACTGTTCTTTAGTTTCATTAATCAGTAATTTGATCTCCTCTACATAAGTTTTATCATAAAGTAAGGAATTATTAAATTTCCAATAGCTTTTTCCCCTTTCTATTTCGCTTATATTTAGTTCAATCCAAATTATAGAGTGATCCGATCTATATGCCGAGTCGATTCCAGTTTCATTAATTGAGCTTTCGAGGTTTTTTGATATGATAAAATAGTCAAGTCTTGCCTGTTTGATAGGGTTTTTCTGTCTCCATGTGTATCTTTGACTTTCTGGGTTCTGTTCTCTCCATGGATCTATTAAATCATGTTCTTCCATGTATTCTAACCAGGTTTCTCTAGCTTTAGTATTATTAATATTTTTATAATTAAAGTAATCTAATTTTGGATCTTGTACAAAGTTCCAATCTCCACATATAGACAAACTATCTGATTGGAAGTCAGTAATGATCGACATGATTTTGTGATAGAATTCCGGAGTATCAGTGTTTGGTCCATATATTGTTATCAAAGTAAATATTTTATTCGTAATTTTCATTTTCAATGCTACGTAGTTCCCATTTATATCATATCTAGAGTCTTCAATGGCAAAATCAAAGTTATTATTAAGAAGTATGGCTGTCCCTCTGGCATTACTTTTGTAAGAGCTGAAAAAACAATATTTTGATCCCCATTCATCTCTTACTCTATTTTCTATTTCCTTGGTGAAATGCGTATCTTGGATACAATAAATATTAGCGTTTTTGCTTTTAAGATGGCGAAACAAATCTATACGTTTACGTTTATTATTTAGGCCTTGGCAGTTTGACGATAATATTTTCAATCTATCATGCATTATGGTGGGTATTTGATCTGAACAGTGGTGAATGAACTGTTTTTGTGAGTATAAATTTTTGTATGGAGAACGTTTTGCAGATTAGAAGATGAAAGTAGAAAAAGAGAGCTTAAAGAAAAGGTATAGTTAAAGAATATGAAATTTGTTACCTTCATGTGTTTCATGTTTATCCGGGTAATGTGGGAACCTGATAGTGGGAAGTTGGGCTTCAGTGTGAGAGAGCTTGAAGTTAAGTGACGGGTGTCATGCTTTCACCGTGATGTGCCGTGCACGTGCAGCGAGCTTGTTCATTTCAGGTTGTGGGTTTAGTGTTGTTTTCAGTCAGTAATTTAAAGGTACATCCATTGTGTTGTTGGGGGTCAAATATGCCAAATGTTATAAATGGTATTATTTTATCGAGAAGTACCAACTGTTACCGAAAACTACAATTTTGATGATACTCGACTTAGTATATTGACGATATGAAGGTAAAAGTATCGATTTCTGATCGAAAACCGGACAATGCACCGCGTGTGGCGCGCGCCAATGAGTCAAACGTAATTTTGGAATCGTATTTAAACCAGACAACATAACAAATTTGGGTTGATATTGTTCAATAGGTCATATAACTACTGTGGATGTAAATAGGACGTGTACTTTCGGTTTCTGCACATGCATAATGATGTTAATCGATTTTAATTGGAAACTAGTAATTATGATATGTTTAACGATTGGGAATGAATATGCAAGCTGAGTGAATTTGTTTGTATTGTAAACAGCGCATATGGTGTGTTGGAACGTATTTAAGCCAAATACAATTTTATGAAACACAATGGATGCACCTTTAACGTTTGAGGAATTTATATTTTTGGAGGGTCAGTGAAAGTTTGTTTATGAATGTGTAAGGTAAATAAAGAGTTGTTTATGGTAAGTGAGTTTTGTGAATGTTATTAATGATTTGGTGGTTATTTATCTATGTGGGATACATGTTTGGATACTTTTTACAATTACACATGGTGGTATTGACTACATTAGTAAAGTGGATTGTTATGTTTGTGGTTTTAAGTGAATTATTTTCTATTTCTATATTGCAAGTATCAGTGTGTTATGTTTTTGGATATTCCAGTATAGAGGAATTGTATTATTCAGATATGTTTCGGTATCCATGACAAATTTATGTTGGTTGATGTTTGATTAGGTCAAATAGAGTATGTTATTTAATCAAGTTATAAATAAATTATGCTTGAATTGTGTAATACCCAAATGTAAGAAATACACTTGAAAATCCATGGTAAATATCAGCATATACAACATATAAATATAGACAAAAGTAAATGTAATACACAAATTTTAGCAATACACTTGAAAATTCATGGTAAATATCAGCATATACAACATGTAAACATGGGCAAAAGTAACACAATTCTCAAAATAGCATATATGTAATATACACATATGGAGATATAAACAGTTGGATATGTGTATACATATTCACTTGGGTGTAGTCAAAATGTAAGGAAGTGATAGTTCTCCAGGTATAGTTTGCATACATAGATGTTAATTTTTCTTAATCATTAAGTGATTCTTTATATGCATACTACATGTACACACATAATTACACACATGTATACATACATATATTGTATTTTCCATACACACCACCTGCAGAGCTTTCAATACATGTATATGTATGGTATAGATGAATCATGATGCTAGTTAAATTTTGTTTTGCATTATACTGACCAGCTTATAGTTGTTACTCATTATATGTTATACATATAGTATTACTTATTAATAGTATTCCAAATCAGAAAAAAAGAATAAGTATTTTTACTTCAAAGTGCATATTTTACTGAAAATATGGAAGTGATGATAATCATTGTGGTAAAAAATTTTTTTTATTGTAAACTGCTTTATTTTGTTCATTATATGAAACCATCTCTCATGAAAAAAGTTGAGTTTTGTTCCTAAATGTACATGTATGGAGATTAAGATTCTGTAGGTCTGTTTATCTGATATGAGTCAGAGTCAAATCTGAGATGAGCTCAATACCATACACTAATGACTATTCCTGATCAGTTCACAAGTTGCTAATTCTTCAACCTCTTCAATACATATGTACTTATATACATGTACATACTATACATACATATATATGCATATACATACATACACATACACACACATAAATACATGAATACATACATATATACACACACAAGCACATGTTAATGATTCCTCACTAAATTATTACATCTTTGTTTTACATATGTAGATGTTATATTCAATTATATCAGATATGTATAGCAGAAATTGACTGCTTTGTTATGTCATATGCATATCACACCTCTTTTAGAAGTTGGTTCTTTGTCATAAGTGAATAGAAATAAAACTAAAAGGTCTTTGCTGGTATATTTGATATGAGTATCATGGTCTAGACTCAGTACAGTCTGAGTGCCTCTGGAATGGTTACAGGCACTAGTCTCCAAGCTGATTGTGGTTCTGTAGGGAGCTTTTTCTCAAGAACAAGATCAATGCCTTTTGTTCTTATTCTTGTGTAGATATTTTCTTTTGATCTCAGTTCATAGGCTCTTTTGTTGAGGAATGCTCTTATTCTCTTCATACCAATAGGTAGATCTGTCTGGATGTTCATCTGTGTTTCATAAAGTCCAGATTTGGCCCTGAAGACGTCTTCCCTATCAGCCATAGACACAAATGATACTATCATAGTGGGGGGTCTGGGTGATGTATGTTGTTGTACATTGTATCTCGGTTTTTGAAGTCTGTGGACTGATTTAAAGTAGATTTGATCAACTTTTCAAGGATCTAGTTTTAAATTCCTGCACAGGATATTCCTTATTACGGATTCTGGATCTTCATATTTTTCCTCAGGGATACCAGGTTTTTTTTTATCTTGATATTCTAAGAATATAACATTTCTTAGCGTTGAATGACATTCCCCAATCTTTAGCCCAGGTTTCTAATGACTGTAAGTCAGTTTGAAGTTGGTAATGGTCTTCGAAGGAATTTATAGCTCTATAGAGTAAACAGTCATCTGCGAATAATCTCACCGTAGATTTTACTCTCAAGGGTAGATCATTAATATGTATTAGGAAAAGAATTGGTCCCAAACATGTACCCTGAGGTACTCCTGACTCCACGCGTACGGATGTTGATGATTTGCCCTCTACAACTACACACTGGGTTCTTCTAGTTAGGAACGAGTTTATCCATGATAAAAGATCATTGTTCACACCATAGCTTTCAAGTTTATATAATAACTTCTTATGAGGGACTGTGTCAAAAGCTTTATTGAAATCTAGTATAGCTAGGTCTACTTGTTGTTTATTATCATGCATCTTCATGATATCATGGGTTGTGATGAGGAGCTGGGATTCACATGAGTGTTTGGAGCGGAAGCCATGCTGTAATCCTGTGAGAATGTTATGATTTTCAAAGTGTGACATCAGGTGGCTACATATGATGTGTTCCATCATTTTAGCGCACACACATGTTAGTGAGACTGGGCGATAGTTACTGGCTAGTTGTCTACTGCCCTTTTTGAAGATGGGGGCAATGTTTGCCTGCCTCCAGTCTTCAGGTACTTCACCCATGGATAGAGATTTTATATAGATATGTGGGTACATGAAGTTGTGCCTGGCAATAGAGAGAGAGGGTACATGTAGGAATCCTTGGCAGCAGAGAGAAGATACATGTAGGAATCCCTGGCAGTAGAGAGAGGGTACATGTAGGAATCCCTGTCAGTAGAGAAAGGGTACATGTAGGAATCCCTGTCAGTAGAGAGAGGGTACATGTAGGTATCCCTGGCAGTAGAGAGAGGGTACATGAAGGTGTGCCTGGCAGTAGAGAGAGGGTACATGAAAGTGTGCCTGGAAGTAGAGAGAGGGTACATGAAGGTGTGCCTGGCAGTAGAGAGAGGGTACATGTAGGTATTCCTGGCATTAGAGAGAGGGTACATGAAGGTGTGCCTGGCAGTAGAGAGAGGGTACATGAAGGTGTGCCTGGAAGTAGAGAGAGGGTACATGAAGGTGTGCCTGGCAGTAGAGAGAGGGTACATGTAGGTATTCCTGGCAGTAGAGAGAGGGTACATGTAGGTATCCTTGGCAGTAGAGAAAGTGTACATGTAGGTATTCCTGGCAGCAGAGAGAAGGTACATGTAGGTATCCTTGGCAGTAGAGAGAGGGTACATGTAGGTATTCCTGGCAGCAGAGAGAGGGTACATGTAGGTATTCCTGGCAGTAGAGAGAGGGTACATGTAGGTATCCTTGGCAGTAGAGAAAGTGTACATGTAGGTATTCCTGGCAGCAGAGAGAAGGTACATGTAGGTATCCTTGGCAGTAGAGAGAGGGTACATGTAGGTATTCCTGGCAGCAGAGAGAGGGTACATGTAGGTATTCCTGGCAGTAGAGAGAGGGTACATGTAGGAATCCCTGTCAGTAGAGAGAGGGTACATGTAGGTATCCCTGGCAGTAGAGAGAGGGTACATGAAGGTGTGCCTGGCAGTAGAGAGAGGGTACATGAAAGTGTGCCTGGAAGTAGAGAGAGGGTACATGAAGGTGTGCCTGGCAGTAGAGAGAGGGTACATGTAGGTATTCCTGGCATTAGAGAGAGGGTACATGAAGGTGTGCCTGGCAGTAGAGAGAGGGTACATGAAGGTGTGCCTGGAAGTAGAGAGAGGGTACATGAAGGTGTGCCTGGCAGTAGAGAGAGGGTACATGTAGGTATTCCTGGCAGTAGAGAGAGGGTACATGTAGGTATCCTTGGCAGTAGAGAAAGTGTACATGTAGGTATTCCTGGCAGTAGAGAGAGGGTACATGTAGGTATCCTTGGCAGTAGAGAGAGGGTACATGTAGGTATTCCTGGCAGCAGAGAGAGGGTACAAGTAGGTATCCCTGTCAGTACAGAAAGGGTACATGTAGGTGTCCCTGGCAGTAGAGAGAGGGTACATGAAGTTGTGCCTGGCAATAGAGAGAAGATACATGTAGGTTTCCCTGGCAGTAGAGAGAGAGGGTACATGTAGGAATCCCTGTCAGTAGAGAAAGGGTACATGTAGGAATCCCTGTCAGTAGAGAGAGGGTACATGTAGGAATCCCTGGCAGTAGAGAAAGGGCACATGTAGGTATCCCTGGCAGTAGAGAGAGGGTACATGTAGGTATTCCTGGCAGTAGAGAGAGGGTACATGAAGGTGTCCCTGACAGTAGAGAGAGGGTACATGAAGGTGTGCCTGGCAGTAGAGAGAAGGTATATGTAGGTATCCCTGGCAGTAGAGAGAGGGTACATGTAGGTGTGCCTGGCAGTAGAGAGAAGGTACATGTAGGTGTGCCTGGCAGTAGAGAGAAGGTATATGTAGATGTCCCTGGCAAAGAGAAGATACATGTATGTGTCCCTGACAGTAGAGAAAAAGTACATGTAGGTGTCCCTTGCTACAACAATACAGATAAGATACTTTCATCACGATCATTTTCTTCAGAAAAACGTTGGTTTATCGGCGATAACGTCTCGATTGGCTTCAAACCAGTGAAGTACGAGCTAGCTAAGGGACAAAGCAGTTTCGAGAACACGAACGTGGTGGATCTGAGGGACTGCCGGGTACTGGAAGACCTGTTGGTGTTCCGCCATCACCTCTTCTTCGTCAAGCGCATGGAGAATCACGCGGCGTGAGTTGAATGATGACACTGATCTTGTATCTCCTTGTTTCTACTATATATTGAACCGCAAAAGAAACGTCACCGTCATGGTATAGTGTCATAGGCCATCATTTAATAATATCAAAGACAAATTTGGGTAAGAGTTGTCGACCTTTACCTTTAATAAAGAGATTGGCTCCAAATCCAGGATGAGTGTGTGTCAAACCACAATTCGGAGGTTATGTTGACACGGGTACTGTACGGGGCCTAGGGCAGCAAAGGAACGTACATTATCAACCAACTAGCCATATAACGTGATACTTGAAACGAACTTTCTAAACCGTATCACCCGGTACGAGGGACTTACAACATTGTAAGTCCCTCCAGGAGGGTTTACACAGACAGTTGTAAACCCTGTTAGAAGGAATTATAATGATTGTAAACCTTGATATATTTGCTAAGGTGACGGCTTGAAAGTAAAGATCTGAAGAAACTAACTTAGACTAATTTTGAAAAATTTCTTAAATTTACGACAGAATATGAACAGCAAATGTTTTGCAGAAAGTGCGTCTCGAATCCGTATCCACTATCACCTGTAGTAACTGAGCTAACACCTTAGTCTACTGCGCCAACGGGGCAGATAAGATTTCACGGTACAAAAGCAACTCATATAGCGCGGTTGTTAACAGCCTGATATCAGCCAGGGATCCTCAATATAACGCCAGGGATCATTAATATAACGCGATAACAATTTAAAAAGCCTGTTTTACACTTAAAAACGGTTGATAATATTTAGAAACCATGATACCGAGGATATGGTAATGTTGTAGACCCTGATAGTCAGGAAAAACCCTCGGATGCGTCGCATCCTCGGGTTTTTCCTTCCTATCAGGGTCCACAACCTTACCATATCCTCGGTATCATGGTTTCTCCTCATATTTTGCACATAGGTTCACGACAGTCCAATTAAAACCGACGGTTTTCCGCGGAAAATGTTTTGCCAAATAGTGCATCTAACGAGGTTTCCACGCCAAACCGTCTGATAACAGCCCGTAAACTCCCATGTTCTGACGCAATTCAGTTAACCAATCACAAGACGTCCAACAAAAGCTTTCGGTACGAGAAGCTAGTGCAGATAACTCCAAACAGCTATCATTTTGTCTGTTCCGAATGCTTTCAAAACAGCGACCGTTTAAAACCTATGATGTGATTGGTCAGCTATTTGACCGGGCTTTGGCTAAACTGGTTCGGAACACGCCCTTATACGGGATGTTCTCAGACCTTGTGGCGAGGAATCTACAGAACCTGTTCGTATTCCGGTAGATACATTATTTTAATTTTAATCAGATTGGTTCCAACACAGTTTAGTGACCCTTACCTTCATTTCAAAGTCACAACGAGACTTTATCATTGTATCCTTGTGAGCGGGATATCTCAAAAACCGTTGACTGGATTCTCTAATTATCTTACACAAAAGGGCAAACGGATTATTAGATTTTGGTGACCTTGACATTATTCTCAAGGTGCCATCGGAACTTCAAGTCTTTCGAAATGTTGAACATGTCAGAGGGATATCACAAGAACTCACCATTCCCATGATTATCTAACATCAATGGGTTTTGTTTTGGGAAGATTCAGGGCCAGTCGATTTTGCTGACCTCGACATTGTTTTCCAATTTTGAAGTATTATTTGTGGCGGGGATCATGTCACCTTAGTGACAACTGCTATTATCCCCCCGGCATATAATGTAATGTCTGTCCTTCCGTCCGTCCGTATGTCCGCCCGTCCGTCCGTCCGTCCGGCTGTCTGTCCATCCGTCGTTTCCGGAGCAGTACTTGATGTGCCTGGATTTCAACGTTTTGAAAAATGTATTATATTGTTTCCATGGTAACTATTTGTACTTTGTCCATTTGAAGGGTAGGGTTTGTTTCCGGAGCAGATCTCTAAAACTCTTTGACCAATCCCCAATAAATAGTGTATACTACCTCATCATGTCATGTAGATATGCCTATGAGGCCTAGGGTTTGAACTTGTTTAACTATATTTTTTTCTGTTTCCATGGCAACACTTTTGACATTTGTCTTTTAGAAAAGTAATAACTTGAATTGAGTTTGGTGAAGGATGAGACATCTGTTTTTACGAGCAAAACCACTTTATAGTTTTAATTATATACCGCTAAAACTGATTATTCAACTTATGTGGGACCGCATCCTCAGTTACCCAGGGTTTTATATATATGCTCCGTTTCTCTCCACTATTTCATGATATAGTGAAGAGTAACGGAGCATATATAAAACAATGGGTAACCGAGGATGGTGGGACCGGGGGATAAGCAATCTCTCCCGATGGCTCCTGTTTTTAACTTGTTGTCAGCTGTTTTAAAAACTGTATTGGACTTTAATAAGGTATAATGTTTGAGAGCAAATATGTGAAAGGCCAGATGGGCTTCTATGACATGGACCGATGTCCTAAGTCCGTCCGTTAATTTTTCACACTTTCGTTTCTTCTCAAGAATGTGTTTTCTCCCACAGCTGAAATTTTGTCGGGAGGCACCTTGTACATTGGAATTAGGGATCAAGTTTGTACATGTTGTGCCCTTTGCTCCTGGAGGACTTTTTACTTCTACTTAGACCGAAAATGTCTATAATAATTGAATTTAGTGTTGACAAACCTTGACCAAAGCAAATTTGTTGACTAGACAATGTCATATTATATATTATTCACTGAGAGATATTGAATAATGTTATACCCAATCAACTATAGAGTCAATTGCTCCATTTTAAAAAAAAACCTTCTAATGAATCAGGTGAAGCGAAGTGAGGTGATATGGGGTATAACCCCGCTTTCAAGAGTATTTCGCTTATATCACGGCTGCTAGTATTATTGCAAGGAGAAAGCCCGCAACGTCATGATGGCTATGCATTGTAATGAAACCTGCGAGCAACGGCTGGAACTAGCGAAACATGGGTGGTACTGCGCTGAAATTCAGTGTAGCATTGCACCCAAACCCTACTGCGTGTATAAAGTTCTATGCAGCAGACAAAGTTGCCGACCCCCTGGCACGATTAGAACCCCGACTATTTGATCCATTGCACCTCTAATGAATGAAAAGCCATAGAATGCTGATATCTTAAATAGACATACCTTGGCCAGCAGATTATGTCTTCGTGAAGGTTCATTGTATATCATAAACCTATAATTTCATAAGTTTTCAACTTTAGTTAATATCCAGCCACAGAGCCAATGACTCTATTTATCTTTTGAAAATCAAAACCTCGAAGTGTCAAAATATTATGCACATTTGGAATTTTGAATTTTCTCTAATGTAAAAAAAAAACCCAGGTGAATCCACCTTTATTTCCTTTTTAGCTTAAAATATGTATAGACAGTTACGAGTGATTTTTAAGCTAACTAGATTATTCCAAGCTCCAGATGAGTGACAATCGTTAAAGGTGAGTAAGTGAGTGAGTGAGTGAGTGTGTGTTTAACGCCACTTTGGTAGTATCACAGCCATTTGAGGCGAGTAATTGTTGTGAGATAGTGTCTGTAAATTTCTACGGTTTCTAAAGCTTATATTTAATATTGAAGTTAACATTGCGCATAACGTGTGTAAAACCGGTCTGAAAAAAGTAGAAGTTGACCATGTATTCGGTATGAATAATATAGTTCTGAGGGAACGTAGAATATTGAAAGATTTTACCACCATTATGTAGTAGACAACTACCTCTGATATTGAAAGATCTTACCACCATTATGTAGTAGACAACTACCTCTGATATTGAAATATCTTACGACCATTATGTAGTAGACAACTACCCCTGATATTGAAAGATCTTACCACCATTATGTGGTAGACAACTACCTCTGATATTGAAAGATCTTACCACCATTATGTAGTAGACAACTACCTCTGATATTGAAAGATCTTACCACCATTATGTAGTAGACAACTACCTCTGATATTGAAAGATCTTACTACCATTATGTAGTAGACAACTACCTCTGATATTGAAAGATCTTACCACCAATATGTAGTAGACAACTACCTCTGATATTGAAAGATCTTACCACCATTATGTAGTAGACAACTACCTCTGATATTGAAAGATCTTACCACCATTATGTAGTAGACAACTACCTCTGATATTGAAAGATCTTAACACCATTATGTAGTAGACAACTACCTCTGATATTGAAAGATCTTACCACCATAATGAGTAGACAACTACCTCTGATATTGAAAGATCTTAACACCATTATGTAGTAGACAACTACCTCTGATATTGAAAGATCTTACCACCATTATGTAGTGGACAACTACCTCTGATATTGAAAGATCTTACCACCACTATGTAGTAGACAACTACCTCTGATATTGAAAGATCTTACCACCACTATGTGGTAGACAACTACCTCTGATATTGAAAGATCTTACCACCATTATGTAGTAGACAACTACCTCTGATATTGAAAGATCTTACCACCACTATGTAGTAGACAACTACCCCTGATATTGAAATATCTTACCACCATTATGTAGTAGACAACTACCTCTGATATTGAAAGATCTTAACACCATTATGTAGTAGACAACTACCTCTGATATTGAAAGATCTTACCACCATAATGAGTAGACAACTACCTCTGATATTGAAAGATCTTAACACCATTATGTAGTAGACAACTACCTCTGATATTGAAAGATCTTACCACCATTATGTAGTGGACAACTACCTCTGATATTGAAAGATCTTACCACCACTATGTAGTAGACAACTACCTCTGATATTGAAAGATCTTACCACCACTATGTGGTAGACAACTACCTCTGATATTGAAAGATCTTACCACCATTATGTAGTAGACAACTACCTCTGATATTGAAAGATCTTACCACCACTATGTAGTAGACAACTACCCCTGATATTGAAATATCTTACCACCATTATGTAGTAGACAACTACCTCTGATATTGAAATATCTTACCACCATTATGTAGTAGACAACTACCCCTGATATTGAAAGATCTTACCACCATTATGTAGTAGACAACTACCTCTGATATTGAAAGATCTTACCACCATTATGTAGTAGACAACTACCTCTGATATTGAAAGATCTTACCACCATTATGTAGTAGACAACTACCTCTGATATTGAAAGATCTTACCACCATTATGTAGTAGACAACTACCTCTGATATTGAAAGATCTTACCACCATTATGTAGTAGACAACTACCTCTGATATTGAAAGATCTTACCACCATTATGTAGTAGACAACTACCTCTGATATTGAAAGATCTTACCACCATTATGTAGTAGACAACTACCTCTGATATTGAAAGATCTTACCACCATTATGTAGTAGACAACTACCTCTGATATTGAAAGATCTTACCACCATTATGTAGTAGACAACAACCTCTGATATTGAAAGATCTTAACACCATTATGTAGTAGACAACTACCTCTGATATTGAAAGATCTTACCACCATAATGAGTAGACAACTACCTCTGATATTGAAAGATCTTAACACCATTATGTAGTAGACAACTACCTCTGATATTGAAAGATCTTACCACCATTATGTAGTAGACAACTACCTCTGATATTGAAAGATCTTACCACCACTATGTAGTAGACAACTACCTCTGATATTGAAAGATCTTACCACCACTATGTAGTAGACAACTACCTCTGATATTGAAAGATCTTACCACCATTATGTAGTAGACACCTACCTCTGATATTGAAAGATCTTACCACCACTATGTAGTAGACAACTACCCCTGATATTGAAATATCTGAACACCATTATGTAGTAGACAACTACCTCTGATATTGAAAGATCTTACCACCATTATGTAGTAGACAACTACCCCTGATATTGAAAGATCTTACCACCATTATGTAGTAGACAACTACCTCTGATATTGAAAGATCTTACCACCACTATGTAGTAGACAACTACCTCTGATATTGAAAGATCTTACCACCATTATGTAGTAGACAACTACCCCTGATATTGAAAGATCTTACCACCATTATGTAGTAGACAACTACCTCTGATATTGAAAGATCTTACCACCATTATGTAGTAGACAACTACCCCTTATATTGAAAGATCTTACCACCATTATGTAGTAGACAACTACCTCTGATATTGAAAGATCTTACCACCATTATGTAGTAGACAACTACCTCTGATATTGAAAGATCTTACCACCATTATGTAGTAGACAACTACCTCTGATATTGAAAGATCTTACCACCATTATGTAGTAGACAACTACCTCTGATATTGAAAGATATTACCACCATTATGTAGTAGACAACTACCTCTGATATTGAAAGATCTTAACACCATTATGTAGTAGACAACTACCTCTGATATTGAAAGATCTTACCACCATAATGAGTAGACAACTACCTCTGATATTGAAAGATCTTAACACCATTATGTAGTAGACAACTACCCCTGATATTGAAAGATCTTACCACCATTATGTAGTAGACAACTACCTCTGATATTGAAAGATCTTACCACCACTATGTAGTAGAGAACTACCTCTGATATTGAAAGATCTTACCACCATTATGTAGTAGACAACTACCCCTGATATTGAAAGATCTTACCACCATTATGTAGTAGACAACTACCTCTGATATTGAAAGATCTTACCACCATTATGTAGTAGACAACTACCCCTGATATTGAAAGATCTTACCACCATTATGTAGTAGACAACTACCTCTGATATTGAAAGATCTTACCACCATTATGTAGTAGACAACTACCTCTGATATTGAAAGATCTTACCACCATTATGTAGTAGACAACTACCTCTGATATTGAAAGATCTTACCACCATTATGTAGTAGACAACTACCTCTGATATTGAAAGATATTACCACCATTATGTAGTAGACAACTACCTCTGATATTGAAAGATCTTAACACCATTATGTAGTAGACAACTACCTCTGATATTGAAAGATCTTACCACCACTATGTAGTAGACAACTACCTCTGATATTGAAAGATCTTACCACCACTATGTAGTAGACAACTACCTCTGATATTGAAAGATCTTACCACCATTATGTAGTAGACAACTACCTCTGATATTGAAAGATCTTACCACCACTATGTAGTAGACAACTACCCCTGATATTGAAATAGCTTAACACCATTATGTAGTAGACAACTACCTCTGATATTGAAAGATCTTACCACCATTATGTAGTAGACAACTACCTCTGATATTGAAAGATATTACCACCATTATGTAGTAGACAACTACCTCTGATATTGAAAGATCTTAACACCATTATGTAGTAGACAACTACCTCTGATATTGAAAGATCTTACCACCACTATGTAGTAGACAACTACCTCTGATATTGAAAGATCTTACCACCACTATGTAGTAGACTACTACCTCTGATATTGAAAGATCTTACCACCATTATGTAGTAGACAACTACCTCTGATATTGAAAGATCTTACCACCACTATGTAGTAGACAACTACCTCTGATATTGAAAGATCTTACCACCACTATGTAGTAGACAACTACCTCTGATATTGAAAGATCTTACCACCATTATGTAGTAGACACCTACCTCTGATATTGAAAGATCTTACCACCACTATGTAGTAGACAACTACCCCTGATATTGAAATATCTGAACACCATTATGTAGTAGACAACTACCTCTGATATTGAAAGATCTTACCACCATTATGTAGTAGACAATTACCCCTGATATTGAAAGATCTTACCACCATTATGTAGTAGACAACTACCTCTGATATTGAAAGATCTTACCACCACTATGTAGTAGACAACTACCTCTGATATTGAAAGATCTTACCACCATTATGTAGTAGACAACTAACCCTGATATTGAAAGATCTTACCACCATTATGTAGTAGACAACTACCTCTGATATTGAAAGATCTTACCACCATTATGTAGTAGACAACTACCCCTTATATTGAAAGATCTTACCACCATTATGTAGTAGACAACTACCTCTGATATTGAAAGATCTTACCACCATTATGTAGTAGACAACTACCTCTGATATTGAAAGATCTTACCACCATTATGTAGTAGACAACTACCTCTGATATTGAAAGATCTTACCACCATTATGTAGTAGACAACTACCTCTGATATTGAAAGATATTACCACCATTATGTAGTAGACAACTACCTCTGATATTGAAAGATCTTAACACCATTATGTAGTAGACAACTACCTCTGATATTGAAAGATCTTACCACCATAATGAGTAGACAACTACCCCTGATATTGAAAGATCTTACCACCATTATGTAGTAGACAACTACCTCTGATATTGAAAGATCTTACCACCATTATGTAGTAGACAACTACCGCTGATATTGAAAGATCTTACCACCATTATGTAGTAGACAACTACCTCTGATATTGAAAGATCTTACCACCATTATGTAGTAGACAACTACCTCTGATATTGAAAGATCTTACCACCATTATGTAGTAGACAACTACCTCTGATATTGAAAGATCTTACCACCATTATGTAGTAGACAACTACCTCTGATATTGAAAGATATTACCACCATTATGTAGTAGACAACTACCTCTGATATTGAAAGATCTTAACACCATTATGTAGTAGACAACTACCTCTGATATTGAAAGATCTTACCACCACTATGTAGTAGACAACTACCTCTGATATTGAAAGATCTTACCACCACTATGTAGTAGACAACTACCTCTGATATTGAAAGATCTTACCACCATTATGTAGTAGACAACTACCTCTGATATTGAAAGATCTTACCACCATTATGTAGTAGACAACTACCTCTGATATTGAAAGATCTTACCACCATTATGTAGTAGACAACTACCTCTGATATTGAAAGATCTTAACACCATTATGTAGTAGACAACTACCTCTGATATTGAAAGATCTTACCACCACTATGTAGTAGACAACTACCTCTGATATTGAAAGATCTTACCACCACTATGTTGTAGACAACTACCTCTGATATTGAAAGATCTTACCACCATTATGTAGTAGACAACTACCTCTGATATTGAAAGATCTTACCACCACTATGTAGTTGACAACTACCTCTGATATTGAAAGATCTTACCACCACTATGTAGTAGACAACTACCTCTGATATTGAAAGATCTTACCACCATTATGTAGTAGACACCTACCTCTGATATTGAAAGATCTTACCACCACTATGTAGTAGACAACTACCCCTGATATTGAAATATCTGAACACCATTATGTAGTAGACAACTACCTCTGATATTGAAAGATCTTACCACCATTATGTAGTAGACAACTACCCCTGATATTGAAAGATCTTACCACCATTATGTAGTAGACAACTACCTCTGATATTGAAAGATCTTACCACCACTATGTAGTAGACAACTACCTCTGATATTGAAAGATCTTACCACCATTATGTAGTAGACAACTACCCCTGATATTGAAAGATCTTACCACCATTATGTAGTAGACAACTACCTCTGATATTGAAAGATCTTACCACCATTATGTAGTAGACAACTACCTCTGATATTGAAAGATCTTACCACCATTATGTAGTAGACAACTACCTCTGATATTGAAAGATCTTACCACCATTATGTAGTAGACAACTACCTCTGATATTGAAAGATCTTACCACCATTATGTAGTAGACAACTACCTCTGATATTGAAAGATATTACCACCATTATGTAGTAGACAACTACCTCTGATATTGAAAGATCATAACACCATTATGTAGTAGACAACTACCTCTGATATTGAAAGATCTTACCACCATAATGAGTAGACAACTACCTCTGATATTGAAAGATCTTAACACCATTATGTAGTAGACAACTACCCCTGATATTGAAAGATCTTACCACCATTATGTAGTAGACAACTACCTCTGATATTGAAAGATCTTACCACCACTATGTAGTAGACAACTACCTCTGATATTGAAAGATCTTACCACCATTATGTAGTAGACAACTACCCCTGATATTGAAAGATCTTACCACCATTATGTAGTAGACAACTACCTCTGATATTGAAAGATCTTACCACCATTATGTAGTAGACAACTACCCCTGATATTGAAAGATCTTACCACCATTATGTAGTTGACAACTACCTCTGATATTGAAAGATCTTACCACCATTATGTAGTAGACAACTACCTCTGATATTGAAAGATCTTACCACCATTATGTAGTAGACAACTACCTCTGATATTGAAAGATCTTACCACCATTATGTAGTAGACAACTACCTCTGATATTGAAAGATATTACCACCATTATGTAATAGACAACTACCTCTGATATTGAAAGATCTTAACACCATTATGTAGTAGACAACTACCTCTGATATTGAAAGATCTTACCACCACTATGTAGTAGACAACTACCTCTGATATTGAAAGATCTTACCACCACTATGTAGTAGACAACTACCTCTGATATTGAAAGATCTTACCACCATTATGTAGTAGACAACTACCTCTGATATTGAAAGATCTTACCACCACTATGTAGTAGACAACTACCCCTGATATTGAAATATCTTAACACCATTATGTAGTAGACAACTACCTCTGATATTGAAAGATCTTAACACCATTATGTAGTAGACAACTACCTCTGATATTGAAAGATCTTAACACCATTATGTAGTAGACAACTACCCCTGATATTGAAAGATCTTACCACCATTATGTAGTAGACAACTACCTCTGATATTGAAAGATCTTACCACCACTATGTAGTAGACAACTACCTCTGATATTGAAAGATCTTACCACCATTATGTAGTAGACAACTACCCCTGATATTGAAAGATCTTACCACCATTATGTAGTAGACAACTACCTCTGATATTGAAAGATCTTAACACCATTATGTAGTAGACAACTACCTCTGATATTGAAAGATCTTACCACCATTATGTAGTAGACAACTACCTCTGATATTGAAAGATCTTACCACCATTATGTAGTAGACAACTACCTCTGATATTGAAAGATCTTACCACCATTATGTAGTAGACAACTACCTCTGATATTGAAAGATCTTACCACCATTATGTAGTAGACAACTACCCCTGATATTGAAAGATCTTACCACCATTATGTAGTAGACAACTACCTCTGATATTGAAAGATCTTAACACCATTATGTAGTAGACAACTACCTCTGATATTGAAAGATCTTACCACCATTATGTAGTAGACAACTACCTCTGATATTGAAAGATCTTACCACCATTATGTAGTAGACAACTACCTCTGATATTGAAAGATCTTACCACCATTATGTAGTAGACAACTACCTCTGATATTGAAAGATCTTACCACCATTATGTAGTAGACAACTACCTCTGATATTGAAAGATCTTACCACCACTATGTAGTAGACAACTACCCCTGATATTGAAAGATCTTACCACCATTATACATGTGTAGGAGACAACTACCTCTGGTATTGAAAGATCTTACCACCATTATGTAGTAGACAACTACCTCTGATATTGAAAGATCTTACCACCATTATGTAGTAGACACCTACCTCTGATATTGAAAGATCTTACCACCATTATGTAGTAGACAACTACCCCTGATATTGAAAGATCTTACCACCATTATGTAGTAGACAACTACCTCTGATATTGAAAGATCTTACCACCATTATGTAGTAGACAACTACCTCTGATATTGAAAGATCATACCACCATTATGTAGTAGACAACTACCTCTGATATTGAAAGATCTTACCACCATTATGTAGTAGACAACTACCTCTGATATTGAAAGATCTTACCACCATTATGTAGTAGACAACTACCTCTGATATTGAAAGATCTTACCACCACTATGTAGTAGACAACTACCCCTGATATTGAAAGATCTTACCACCATTATACATGTGTAGGAGACAACTACCTCTGATATTGAAAGATATTACCACCATTATGTAGTAGACAACTACCTCTGATATTGAAAGATCTTACCACCATTATGTAGTAGACACCTACCTCTGATATTGAAAGATCTTACCACCATTATGTAGTAGACAACTACCCCTGATATTGAAAGATCTTACCACCATTATGTAGTAGACAACTACCTCTGATATTGAAAGATCTTACCACCATTATGTAGTAGACAACTACCTCTGATATTGAAAGATCTTACCACCATTATGTAGTAGACAACTACCTCTGATATTGAAAGATCTTACCACCACTATGTAGTAGACAACTACCTCTGATATTGAAAGATCTTACCACCATTATGTAGTAGACAACTACATCTGATATTGAAAGATCTTACCACCACTATGTAGTAGACAACTACCTCTGATATTGAAAGATCTTACCACCATTATGTAGTAGACAACTACCTCTGATATTGAAAGATCTTACCACCATTATGTAGTAGACAACTACCTCTGATATTGAAAGATCTTACCACCACTATGTAGTAGACAACTACCCCTGATATTGAAAGATCTTACCACCATTATGTAGTAGACAACTACCTCTGATATTGAAAGATCTTACCACCATTATGTAGTAGACAACTACCTCTGATATTGAAAGATCTTACCACCACTATGTAGTAGACAACTACCCCTGATATTGAAAGATCTTACCACCATTATGTAGTAGACAACTACCTCTGATATTGAAAGATCTTACCACCATTATGTAGTAGACAACTACCTCTGATATTGAAAGATCTTACCACCACTATGTAGTAGACAACTACCTCTGATATTGAAAGATCTTACCACCACTATGTAGTAGACAACTACCCCTGATATTGAAAGATCTTACCACCATTATGTAGTAGACAACTACCTCTGATATTGAAAGATCTTAACACCATTATGTAGTAGACAACTACCTCTGATATTGAAAGATCTTACCACCATTATGTAGTAGACAACTACCTCTGATATTGAAAGATCTTACCACCACTATGTAGTAGACAACTACCTCTGATATTGAAAGATATTACCACCATTATGTAGTAGACAACTACCTCTGATATTGAAAGATCTTACCACCACTATGTAGTAGACAACTACCCCTGACATTGAAAGATCTTACCACCACTATGTAGTAGACAACTACCTCTGATATTGAAAGATCTTACCACCATTATGTAGTAGACAACTACCTCTGATATTGAAAGATCTTACCACCATTATGTAGTAGACAACTACCTCTGATATTGAAAGATATTACCACCATTATGTAGTAGACAACTACCTCTGATATTGATCTGATAATCACATCACGTAGTATCGAACTTTTTTTCTACTGTTCTGAACGAGAGTTGAACTGTGAATAAGAAATAAACCCGATACGATGTGAGCAGACCTGATGAGATACGTGAACAAGGAACTAAATGTGATTACATGTATGGATATGCGGTGATTATTGGATTCATCAAATAAATAAACATGATATATATCGCTCAAGTTGCATAAACTCTTTATGATTTATCATATGTAAAGCTTGGTTACAACCTTTTTCCAAGATGTTTTAAGAATTCATATAAATAATTTCCGACTTATACCCTGGTGAATTTCTTTGGCCATGTTCACATTCAATGTCAAAGGTCAAGGTCACGAGTTCTGAAAGACAATCCTTGTAAACACGATAACTTGATGTTTGTGTGTACTATCAGACTCTTATTTGATATATATCAACTATGGAGAAAGACTAAGATTTAAAAAGGTTTTCGCTAAAAATCCGATCAAGGTCAAAGCGAGGTCACGACTAAAGCATGCATTTGCGAATATGCCTCATTTTAACGATTAACACTTTGAATCATTAGATGATTGTTATACACAATGAAAAGTGATAATTGATGTGTGACCTTGACTCCACTGACTCCAATGATTATCAAAATTGTGTGAAGTCACCCCAGTGATAGTCATGAGATTTCAATGGTACTAGTTGTAATGCCATTTCTTGAATTTAACGTTCATTTATCTTTAACTTTATATTTAAAAACAAATATTGCCCATTTGATTGTGTCTGTGGAGAAGACGGAATGGTGAAACCCTCAGTTTCGGGGCTGCTCTGCTTTTGCGGTGTCCGAAAAAGCTAATCTAGTTCCAGATGTGTTGTTCTTATTCAGGTATATAGGGAAGTACATGACGGGTGGGAAGCGCTTGGCTGAGAGTGAGATTGCCGGGGACAGAGGGGAGGGACGCTTCATCCTCTCCATCGTCTACTGAGCTCCAACATCATACGACTCGTTTCAGCCTCCCAACTTATCCCAGCAACAACACTGCACTACCCGCCCTCAACCTCCAAACTTATCCCAACCACAACACTACACTACCCGCCCTCAACCTCCAAACTTATCCCAACCACAACACTACACTACCCGCCCTCAGCCTCCAAACTTATTCCAGCCACAACACTACACTACCCGCCCTCAACCTCCAAACTTATCCCATCCACAACACTACACTACCCGCCCTCAGCCTCCAAACTTATTCCAGCCACAACACTACACTACCCGCCCTCAACCTCCCAACTTATCCCAGCCACAACACTACACTACCCGCCCTCAGCCTCCAAACTTATTCCAGCCACAACACTACACTACCCGTCCTCAACCTCCCAACGTATCCCAGCCACAACACTACACTACCCGTCCTCAACCTCCCAACGTATCCCAGCCACAACACTACATTACCCGCCCTCAACCTCCCAACTTATCCCAGCCCAAACATTACACTACCCGCCCTCAGCCTCCCCAGTTATCCAAACCACAATACTACACTACCCGCCCTCAACCTCCCAACTTATCCCAGCCACAACATTACACTACCCGCCCTCAACCTCCCAACTTATCCCAGCCACAACACTACACTACCCGCCCTCAACCTCCCAACTTATCCCAGCCACAAAACTACACTACCCGCCCTCAACCTCCCAACTTATTCCAGCCACAACACTACATTACCCGCCCTCAACCTCCCAACTTATCCCAGCCACAACACTACACTACCCGCCCTCAACCTCCCAACGTATCCCAGCCACAACATTACACTACCCGCCCTCAACCTCCCAACTTATCCCAGCCACAACACTACACTACCCGCCCTCAACCTCCCAACTTATCCCAGCCACAAAACTACACTACCCGCCCTCAACCTCCCAACTTATTCCAGCCACAACACTACACTACCCGCCCTCAACCTCCCAACTTATCCCAGCCACAACACTACATTACCCGCCCTCAACCTCCCAACTTATCCCAGCCACAACACTACATTACCCGCCCTCAACCTCCCAACTTATCCCAGCCACAACACTACATTACCCGCCCTCAACCTCCCAACTTATCCCAGCCACAACACTACATTACCCGCCCTCAACCTCCCAACTTATCCCAGCCACAAAACTACACTACCCGCCCTCAACCTCCCAACTTATCCCAGCCACAACACTACACTACGCGCCCTCAACCTCCCAACTTATCCCAGCCACAAAACTACACTACCCGCCCTCAACCTCCCAACTTATCCCAGCCACAACACTACATTACCCGCCATCAAACTCCAAACTTATTCCAGCCACAACACTACACTACCCGCCCTCAACCTCCCAACTTATCCCAGCCACAACACTACATTACCCGCCCTCAACCTCCCAACTTATCCCAGCCACAACATTACACTACCCGCCCTCAACCTCCCAACTTATCCCAGCCACAACACTACACTACCCGCCCTCAACCTCCCAACTTATCCCAGCCACAAAACTACACTACCCGCCCTCAACCTCCCAACTTATCCCAGCCACAACACTACATTACCCGCCCTCAACCTCCCAACTTATCCCAGCCACAACACTACATTACCCGCCCTCAACCTCCCAACTTATCCCAGCCACAACACTACATTACCCGCCCTCAACCTCCCAACTTATCCCAGCCACAACACTACATTACCCGCCCTCAACCTCCCAACTTATCCCAGCCACAAAACTACACTACCCGCCCTCAACCTCCCAACTTATCCCAGCCACAACATTACACTACCCGCCCTCAACCTCCCAACTTATCCCAGCCACAAAACTACACTACCCGCCCTCAACCTCCCAACTTATCCCAGCCACAACACTGTACTACCCGATTGTTCCCACCGGTTTGGGCTCCAACTGAAATATAATAAATAACATAAAATGTATAAATTGTTTGTTGTAGCTATCGAGGACCCTGTTGACAGGGTTGATGTACTTGTATATTACCTTGGCTATGTTGACTCTATGGACATGTTGGCCACAGTAGTTTACCCTAGCAACTGTTGTGTAACACAGTACCACACCCACAAACGGTACACGAAGTAAAACTGAGTCGACACGCTTGAATGGCCAACATTTACTCAAAACGACGTATAACTGCGCATTTCAAAGCATATTTTAATCGACTTACACTTAACGTAAATAAAGTGCAGTACGTCGTATGATAATTCCATTATATTCTAATAATCTCAGTTCTGATATTGAGTGTTCTACAGGTCACCTCCCCTAGAAGCACACAGACTATAACGGGTGTACGGATGTTTTATTCAAGCCATGACGGTTCCGGCTTCGCTGTGAAACTCCCTTAATGAGAGAAAAGTGACTGTTAGACAAGGGTGTGCTGAAGAGAGAGTGGACACGATGTCTACAGTCGCTTGTACTCTTTTATCTTTATTGTGCTTTTCTTTATGTTTCTATCTGGTATTGAGTTTACAAGAAAAAGGGTAAGTATCAACTTTGATTTTGATTTAAAGTTTAGTTTAGTTTGAAGTATCCGATCAGTGATGTGTTATTCAGTACTAGTTGTCTACAAACTCTGCTTTCAGTAAGTGACATCGACTTGACATAATTATGTGTTCTCTTAGAAAGTACATCTTATATACGATTTTCGAAACAATAACATTACATTTACTAAGGGTTTTATTTGTATTTGAGTGATCTTCAAAGCATTAACATTACATTCAAATAGTGTTAGTGTATGTGTGTAATATTCAAAACACTGATATTATAATTACCTAGTGTCAATTTATGTGCGTTCTTCAAACATTAACATTAAATTTACTTAGTGATGATGTTTGTGTAATCTTCAAGTCAAACCTGGTTAGAATCCTTATTATGTTGATGTTTATGGTACATTAGCTTAGATTCTGAGTTCACCTGCGCGGGCTACATATTTACAGAAACTACGTATGTGAGAAGTGCGTTGTACCGGGCAGGGGAGTGGGGCCCGAGTCGTGTTGTGTCCTGTCCTGTATCACAAGAAATAAACAGGAGACAAACACGTCCCGTCCCATCTCGGGGGGCGATGAAGCGTAGAGACAATCACTTTCCAGTGAATGGCCTTGGGCACCCCGAGGAGTAAACACAACTACACCAATAGTTTAACCGGACGTAAACGGCCCATTCTCCACTAAACGTGCATTTACCAGAAAAATCATGTCTCCAGGGGATATCTTTTGAACGTTTTCTTGGAAATTATGTATTTCTACTTTAAAATGTACCTTACTACATGGCAATATCAGTACACATTTAACATAAGTTATAGAAACAAACATATTTTTCATTCAGGCTTCTAAATATGTCAAATCTACACAAATATGCATGTCTCCAGTCGATAGGCTGTTACAATTATATCTGTCTAATTGAAAATTATGCATAATAAATTCTAAAACTTCGATTCTCGATAACTCTAGAATACATTTAGTATGAATCCATTACTTTAGTATATCAGTGTTTTTCACACAAAAAATCAGATATTGGTGTCTCCAAAATGACAGAGAGATACGTTACCAAAATTCATATTGTATTATCAAATCAAATCCTTGGGTATATACAATTAATGACGATGTCATCTTAACCACAAATAGATATACAACAATATATAACAATCATCTGAAACACACAAAGTCTCATAAAATTGTAGTTTTGGGTAGACTACTCAAAATTGGAAGAGGTACGCGAAAATATCAACAGATACGTCACCTATGTTGCCTTCCATTGTGGAATTATTCTGCTTACACTCACAAACTCTCATACATGGCCATCTTGTACGTAGTGCTTTGAATAGTTTGAGGGTGACAGCACTCATCTGCCTTAAAGTGGTTGTCCAACACATCCAAATACATTTTATGTCCAGCAGATACGTTACCAACAGATACGTTACAAATACGTTACCAATATATTACCAATAGGGGAAACTTGTCTGCCTGCATGTGGAGCCCACAGGCGACAAGAAGAATGACAATATGTTCACAAAAGAAGCATTTCCGGTACCACGGACGGGCATATGAAAGGGTATGCCACCAAACTGAACGAGAAGTATTTGTTATCGAATCAATCTTGTTTTATAAACAGTGTGAAAGTTGTGAAATACGCTATTTGGTTTTTCTATATGTTAACTATTCCATACAAAGGTTATTTCCAAATTATGTTCTAGAAAGTTTAGTGCAGTAGTTAATTATAACAGGACATGATGTATTCATGGTAACGTATCTGTTGCATTTTTGGACAAATTTGTTGCTCATTTTCTATCAGATTTTACTACATTCCAACGTGTTATAAAGGTTTATTCTTATATTAACTAAATCATACAAAATGTATCTATGATTTATGATTGTAAAAAGCTTAGGGCATTGATAAATTACGAAATGACTATGAGGTTTTTCAAGGTAACGTATCTGTTGCATTTGCTGACGTATCTGTTACTTACTTGCTGTAGTACACATTCTATCAGAGTTTACTAACGTTTCATTAGTTGACAATTATATAATGTTAATATGCTACATGTTAGTATACAAGTTCATGTTTTTGGGTTAAATTATTTTTATCTTATTTGGAACTAGATTCGTGACATATAAATGACATTTACGTTACTATTTGTCTCTTGATGAATAACAGTTATCTTCAGGTTAGGTTGTTTATACTGGCGTCTTTCTGTTCGTTGATGATGTTGTGCACAGGAAAATGCATCCCATGGATAACAATGCATACCTGTGTTCGATTCCATACGTTTATGAAGAAAATGACATGTATGTATTTTATAAATGTTTAAAAAATAAGTTTTTCCTATTTACATAAACCCTCTTTAACATATTTCAAAACAGGACACCTTCAGACCCGACGTGTTTTGTGTGACAAAAGAGGTTAACATTTCAATAAAATACAATAATATATGTTTTATTCGTGTTGCTGTGTATACTGTCGGCCAAAAGAAACGCCTACTAGATATCTTATCAGATATCGTAAAAACTATAATGAACAGACTAACAATATTATAGCATAATGAAGTTGCACCATTTCTGCATAAAATATTTGAACTTCAGAAGTTCATGTTACGAAAGAATGGCGATTGTTGAAAGGAGAAAACAAATAATTGTTCAGTTTTCGATCAGTGCTTGGTCAGAAAAACATTTAAAAAAGATTTTCATACAACCACGAGCAACAATATAGGCACGCATTCGCATTAAAGTGGTGATGATGCTACAGATGTACGTGGTTACGGTGAGCAAGTGAATCAACCGAAAATAGCCGTCTTCATTGGGCGTGGTTTTCATAAATGTTATCGACTCGAATCACAGTTTTCCACGATTTCAATGGACTTTCATATTAGTTATTGCTTCACCATAACTTGGAGACCACCATTAATTATATTTAAGAAATTATTGCATCTTTCATTTTAAGGAAAAACAAGTAGGCGTTTCTTTTGGCCGGCAGTGTATATACATAACTCGTTCTATATACGTAGTGTAGTAACGTATCTGTTGAAACACAATACAGGGTATATGAATGTTGACCAAAATAAAATCAAGCAAAAGGATGCTACACTCCAGCCACTTCAGGTAATTGTTCCCCTGACTCTCCCCTACAGATTCCATATACAATTATTAATCTATGAGACATTTTATTTCCAAACCAACCAATATGCACGTTTAGTGGAGAATGGACCAAATACGCATGCGCTTGTATTTAAATTGATGTCGAATTTCATATGGTTGCTCCATAGACGTGTAGGCGTAGAGGTATATTATTTTATAATTTGCTGCCCCTCAGTGAGACGGTTTATCAGATTGATACCACGACAGTTCAGAAGGACCAGTGTCGTCCCACTAGTCATACTGATTAAAACAACATATGATATGCTTGAAGGAACAGACGACTCAATACCTTTTATGTCCTAATTATATTCCCTCATCTTCCGCATGCTAAACAGCACTACCGGTGTCGCACGACATAAACATGCACCCGTATTATCTTCATTTCACATCAACATTACCGATGTCAAAACTAAAACATATTTACTCGTATTATCAAAACATCTTCAATCCACATCAACATTTCCAATGTCAGCGAATCTTCACATAATACGCTTCCTTATTATTAAAACACACATTCTCCAAATTAGCTATAAACATGTCCAGGGAATATGACATACATTATAAAACATAACCATTTAATTTGTCACAACTTAAACGTGCACCCGCGTTATTAATTTAATAACTTTATCAAAGTGTGACATTATGTTACTGAACATATATTCATTCAATAATTTGATCAATTGGTGCTACTTAATCTCTCTTCGCCCTGATTTCCGTGAGAGTCTTCCTTTATTTCAATGTCACTTGAACTGGCATTTGATTCTTACAGGTGAGTTGTGAGCAGCGATCCTTGATACGGTGTGTCATGTGTCTATGTGTCATGACAGCAGTCCCGCGCTTAACTGCTACAAACAAACTATACATTAGTGCAAAATGCACTCCAATTAAGCAGGGCCATATGAAATCGTTAGTTGAATAGTTAAGTAATCCGTTTATCGAAAATTTGGGTTGTTTTGATGAAGATTTCTGTCATATACGAGCAGTTTAAAAGTTGGGAAAACGCGTTAAATTATGATTAGCGGCCATAATGAGATGCCCCCACGTACATCACAGCAGGATACGCTTCAGTGATCACCACTCCGCCCGCTTTCATTCTAGTCGCCGGGGCATAATTAGGCACTTTTTAAAAAAGCCGTACGGGACGATTTAAGAAATTGAAACCTCTTTTCAAGGAATCAAGAAAGTGACCATGGGTACGACATGTAACCTTTAATTCAAATCAACCCCATTTCACTGAGCTCGAGCTACGAGCCGTTACCGACTGAAAATAGACGTGAAATCGGCAGTGACTCGTAATGAAGCCTGTGTGAGTCCCCTTTAGTCGGTCTGGAGCGTCGTTGAGTCTTTAACAGTCGGCGTTAAAATTGTGTCGGGAGTGGGTGTTTGTACATGTTAACAAACTGACTCCCGACTTTTTAAGTCGGGTTAGGTTTGTACTTTTCGCCCGGAAAATCCAGAAATCCCATTGAATCGCAATAATCGTAAATGGCTCGTATCCGAGTCATGATAAGTCTTATTGAATCGTAAGTGAGTATTATTTACTTTATCGTGTGTGAGTCAGATATTGGTATTCAAGCAGGTAGTATCCCGTGCTTAATTGTTTTCAACAATCAACCAAAGACGAACCCAGAATCGTTAGTTTTGTATGGTTTCTCTTCACTACAGCTGTATCTGTCCAATTGAAAATAATTTTGCAACAGAAACGATTACTTTTGAAACGTCTTTTCTTCTTGAAAACCCAGTTGGAAATGAGTAGTCGGCTGCTGTCGGCCATTCATATACCGGAGTTCATTCGAAACTCGCCTTTCTTGCCTATTTTATCGTATATGAATTTGTGTGACTCGTAAGTTTGTTTTATCTGGGACTTGATCATTGTCTTGAATGAGTCGTTAACTAGTCGTTATTGCCATGAGTGGGTCGTGAACGACTCATTGGACGAGTTGTGATGACAGATCAGTGTCGACCTCAATCGTAATGAGTCGTTAGTCGTATCTGAGCTGGAAGTTCCTCGGGTGAGTTGTCGGGTGAACGGACAAAATCCCCAATGGACAAAATCCCCAAGGATAAAAACTCCAAGGACAAAATCCCCAGTGGTCATAATCCCCAGCCCTATAACAACAAAATGGACAAAGTCCCCAAGGTGATTAAAAATGTTTTGTTTCCTTTCCTGACAATGAACTTTGGTAAATTGTTGTTTTTATAACCTAATCAACTTTGTCTTTAATCAAAGGTATTAGTTACTGAGAAGTTTGAGAAATTGTTGTTTTGACAAATGGCTGTCTTTAATCACTGGTAGTAAATGTTGTTTTGATAAATGTTTTCTTTGATCACAAGTATTAGTTTACTGAGAATGAACTTTTGTAAATTGTTGTTTTTATAACCTAATCAACTTTGTCTTTGATCACAAGTATTAGTTTATTGAGAATTATTGTTTTGATAACATTATAATTTTGTTCCGTGACAACAACCAGGATAAACTCAGAAACCTCTGCCTTGCATATCGCGATGGAAGAATGACATTGCCAGACTTTTTGAAAAGCATAGGCCGATCACTCTATAAGGTTTCACTGAAACTATACTGTTTGAAAGAGCTATGTAAAATGCGAGACCGGGATTGTTACTGCTTGCTTGTATGAATAAAATTACTTGTTATTACTTCCTTGCTCTGTTGTATTTTTCATCTTGGGGATTTTGTCCTACCCTTTTGGGGATTATGTCCACTGGGGATTTTGTCCTTGGGGATTATGTCCTTGGGGATTTTGTCCATTGGGGATTTTGTCCTACGACCAGTTGTCGGGAGTCTATAAGTCCCAGGGTCTGTCGGCAGTTCCTCCTCACTGTGTCGTAGGTAAGTCGTATGTGAGTCGTAAGTAACTCGTTGACAAATCAAATAATCACAATTTTACCACATATTTCCCCCTACTCAAGTCGTTGCCGAAAAGTAAGCAAGAGTCGACAAGAGTGTTGAACATCTTGATCTCGTCGCTCAGTGGAATGGGGTATTACACTGAACACAGTTCGATGCCGCTAACATATTAACAGAAAGTGCCTATAGAGAACTAAATTTACTTCAACTAAGATTTTGAAAAACATTCTCACTCCAATATAACCTTTGTTGTGACTCGACTTGTAATGTTTGTGTGTGGGTGAAATCATTATTAACATTGATGCAAATGTGCCTTTGTTGCAGGATCAATGTGCAGCCGTATCAAGTTTCAAAAGCAAAGAAGACCAGTTCTAAATGCAAACTATTCGGATGGGGTCGCTGTACAAAGTACAGGTTAGTAGAAAATCAGGTAAATCTTATAGATGAACCGACACTGTCGGAAAGCTCCACACAAGTAGGTTGCAGATCTATACACGACTTCGGATTCGTTAAATATTATCTTTTGTGGAAATAGTTACTGGAGAAACCAATGTTTTCTTATTTTTGTACTTTCAATGGTCTCCGCTTTATCTTTGGAAATCTGAAGTTTTTCGCAACTAACAATTTTTTACAAACAAATTTCATTATTCATATGCCTTACATAAGTTCTTTGGAAATTGTTAGGTTAATATTATTTTTTTCAATTTTGGAAAACAAATTCCGGGAATTTTTTTTTCAAATGGATTTTTTTTATCCCAATGGAAAGATGTGAAAAAGGGTGGTAGGATTAGTCATTGAAGGCAGTTTTGCTTTTAATGAATTTATGAAATATTAATATTTCTTTTTTATTGGCCCTGGCTGAAGTTTTAAATGAAATGTTGATTTTGATAATATATATTGAGTTGATTTTGAAAAAATACCACTTTGGTGAAATGTTGACTTTTGAAAAAATATAATGTTTGTGACATGTTGACTTTGGAAAAAATATAATGTTTGTGAAAGGTTGACTTTGAAAATATTTATTGACCTTTGTGAAAGTTTAACTTATATGTAATGTTGACTTTGATGACACGTGACTCGTGACTAAGTGAATTGTTGACTAATATTGACATTAGAAATATTTATTGACTTTGGTGAAGTTTGCCTATATCATGAAATATTAATAATTCTATTTTATATATTTGGTGAAATGTTGATTTTGAAATATTTATTGATTATGTTTGAAGTTTTACTTTAATAAAATGTTGACTTTGGTGACATGTTGACATTGAAAAGATATCTCGAGTTTCATGACATGTTGACTTTGGAAATATTGATTGACTTTGGTAAAAGTTTATCTTTAATGATATGTTAACTTTGGTGACATATTGACCTCGAGAAGAACTCGAGTTTAATGAATTGTTGACTTTAAATGATAGACTTTGGTGACATGTTGACTTGGAAATATTTATTGCCGTTGTTGAAGTTTGAATTTAATGACATTTTGAAAACACTAATGTCTGGATAAAGGTTCAGACAGTAAGTGTTAGATCATTTGACTACACTATTGCCCACAATACACCAGTCACCAAGACTGATGATTTATACACAACTGATTGCAGGTTACAGATATATGATATGTCAGATCTGTGTATATCCTATCAGAACAACCTGTCTTTTAAACGAGCTTGCCTTGGTATTACATAACATGTGTATTCAACTGACCCATCACATAAGTCTCAACTCATTATGACCGACAGGTAATTAATTACCGGTTCAACGCCTCTGACCTAGCAAAATGCCTTTATTACATGGATGAGTGAACAAAAAGCACAAGGTTGTTATCCATTACGGAAATGAAACAGTTCATTTCTCACTGTTTATCCAAGACATTTTACGATTTTGACGGGTATTATTAATGAATAGCCTTTTCACACAAGTGTCCTTCCCCTAAAAACATATATTGAGTTTATAGATATGTGGTAATGTTTTAAATAGATGTTTCCACAATCACTTTTTCTTAAATCCCAGACAATGCTTTGGTGTCGGCCCGGTAAAGCGTAAATTCAATTTTTGGTAGTACCGGGACTGCAAAAAGGAGAGTTTGTTGTAGTATGGCCGGGAGAGCGTAAATCTGATCACTGCTATGAAAACATGGGATTACCGTAAAAGAGTTAAGCGCGCCTTTCTCTCTGATTACTCCTTTATACATCACGGAGACGCAATTGAAACAAATGAAAACAAAATTCCATCTTTGTTAATGACTTAGAATCATAGCTCAAACTATTAAATTGTAACGGTGTGGATGTATCCATAAAAGATACCAATATGAATGTATTCTGTATAGCGCTACTTGCAATATTATATGCAAACGATATAGTTTTATTCGTTACTTCAGCGTCGGCTTTACAAAATCATTGTATTACTTTCATGTGTATTGTGAGAAATGGAACAGTTAATAATAATAACACTAAAATTGTTATCTTTGGAAATGGTAAGTGTAGAGTAAACAAGCAAAAAGGTGAGCGTGGCTCACTAATACCCCCGACTGTTAAAGTTTGACATTTTTATTTTACTTATAGAGAGAGGTGTCTGCACACCTAAGGATTGATAAGCTATGAAATCGAATTGCTAAGATTAAAGTGTTTGTGAAAAGGGTAGGACAAGTCTCTTCATGTAAAAAAGGTGGTTTAAGTAAAAATAGGAATAATAGTAGCTTGAAAAGGTAGGGGTAACATAATACAATACTGCCATTACCACTGATTTGAAATTTATTTTGGAAATTAAGTCATCATAATGATTCATTCGAGTGACTTTAAACAACAGGTACATGGAAGCACGACCCTGTAGGCACAGTGAGGTATATACAGCAGTTTATCATCTAAAACTGCCTCCCACAGTAGATATCGCTTGTGTGAGATCAAGCGATATCTACAAGCGATATCTACATTGTAGATATCGCTACAATCAAATCGTCATAATCCTATTACATCATCAGTTAATGACATCACAAGGCTTTGACATCACTGAGAACACTGTTGACAATGTTATAACGTCACAAAGTTGATGACGTAACAATGCTATGAGGCCACAATGCTGATGACGTCACAATGCTATGACATCACTGAGCTCACTGCTGAAGTACTCAAATGTCAGTTTTGTGTTGCAGATATGTTCATTATTTTGCTAATAATTGTTGTAGAATGATTTTGAATGATAAATAAAATCTCACCCTCGTGTCTTCTGATATCAAATATATCAACACTCGTTGATTAAAGTAAAAATATCCTCGGCAAGCCTCGGATATTTGTAACTTTAATCAACTCGTGTTGATATATTTGATATCAGAAGACACTTGGGTGAGATTCTCTATTTATGGTTGAAAGGAAAGAAAATTTTGTTAAAATCTAAATATTTTAGATATTTAAAAATACTTACCCTACTTTTACTAGTGCATATTACCTATATGATCCGATGAAGGATTGAAAACGTGACTGAGACAGGATCCTAACGTAACTGTAGTGAAGTGTAGACAGACTGGCTCTAGGGCACGTCACTACCCGGAAGTGTAGTGCAATCCACATAGCTGCGCGCGCAGTGATATGAAAACCTCACATTTCCTAGAGTCAGTCCGAGCGAGGTCCTAGATGCGGGGAGGTAGTTGATCCAACGATGGGTGGGTATAAACCCTAAAAGTAGGGTAAGTATTTTTAAATATCTAAAATATTTAGATTTTAACAAATTTTTAATACTTACCCTACTTTTACTAGTGCATGTTGATTCGACAGTAGGACGGAGGGAAAGGACCAACAGCGAGGACCCCCAAAAGCACTAGTAATAGCAGGACGTGGCAACTGAGCGGAATCCTACAAACAGGAAACCCAAATCAGAAAATGAAACCACAAAAATGGATTAAAAGGAGAGATCTCGACGGTCCGAGAAATAGTCCTAAATCCACCAAGAATAACTCACCTACGACGAGGAGGGCACAGTGAGCTGCTGCGCCACTACGAGAGGTCCAAACGACTGGAGGCCTTGTACATCCTCCACGGAGACATCTCTCAGATAATGACTCGCAAACACCGTGTTAGATTTCCAAAAGCAACCCTTCATGATGTCAGGCACGGAACAGTTCCTGTGAAGTGCCATTGTTGAAGCTAGAGCTCGAATCTCATGCGGGTTGTTTGCGCAGGGGTGAGGAATTCCTGCTGCATCGTAAGCTGTCAGGATAGTTGACCGAAGTCATAAGGCCAACGTGTTCCGGTTTACCTCTCCCTTAGCCATAGAAGAGAAAGGAATGAACAACCTCTTCCGCCCAGCCCTCTTGTCAGTAGACCGGGAGATGTATTCCTTCAGGGCACGGACTGGGCACAAAGAGAGTTCTTCAGACTCTGACTCATCCACAATCGAAGACAACGGCGGAATCACAAACGCTCTATCAGGTTGACCAGGCAGTTGGTTTTTCGCAACAAAATCCCACAGCAAACCTAGATGCACTGAGCCATGACGCCGTTGCTCGAACCGGACCCTCGTAACATCAATAGCGTGTAGTTCACTCACTCTGGCAGCTGTTGCCAAAGAAAGTAGGAACGCCGTCTTCCTGGAGAGGTTCTCAAAAGAGGCCTCCGACAGAGGTTCATATGGAGCTCCACGAAGGTTCTTCAGGACCAGGTTCAGATCCCAAGCTGGAGGGCGAAACTTGACTTTCTGGTCCTCCAGCTTAAAGGACTTCAGCATGGCTATCAGTTCCGGAGTTTTAGAAATCTTCCTGTCTGTTTTAACAGCGAGAACTGAATTGAGGGCCGAAAGATAGGTAGAAATCGTTCCACCCTTGAGGTGCCTCTTCGATCGAAGATGGAACAAAAAATCTGCCAGAAACTGTGGTGAAGCTGACAATGGATCTTGCTTATGGGATCTGCAAAAATTCTCAAACGACAGCCACTTATCGTCATAAAGGGCTCTAGTTGAAGGCCGATGTGCTCCAGTAATAGCGCTGGCTACAGGCGCTGATTACCCCTTATCCCTTAGAGTCTTCTGCAGATGGTCCAAACGCACAGATGAAATCGTTGCGGGTCTGGATGTAACTGCCGACTGTGAGGATGCAGAAGGAGGTTTGGCCACGGGGGCAACGGGTTTGGTTCTCCTTCTGCTAAAAGACGAAGTTCTGGAAACCAAGTTCTGGCCGGCCAAAAGGGCGCGACCAAAAGCAGATTCATCAACTTGGTCTCCCTGATCTTGGCCAGAACCTTTGGCAACAGAATTGGAGGTGGAAACGCGAACGCGTCCAGACCGTCCCAAGACAGGGACAGAGCGTCCACCGCCCACGCCATCGGGTCTGGAAGGGGAGAGACATAAGTTGGCAACTGGTTGTTGAATCTTGTGGCGAACAAATCCATCAGAGGACGATGGTGTTGCTGACAAATCAGGGTGAAAGCTTCCGGGTTGAGCATCCACTCCGTTGGTGATGGCTTGTCCGGTCTGGACAGAGCGTCTGCCAATATGTTCCTGCAACCCGGGATATGACGAGCCCTGATCAAAACGTGGTTGGCGTCTGCCAACTCGAACAGTTGGAAAGTCTGCTTCAATAACTGGCGCGACCGAGTCGTCCCCTGGAAATTGATCAGGTAAACCACTGTCGAGTTGTCCGAGGCTATACGAACCCGAGAGCCTCTGAGGACTCGGATCCAGTGCTCGATTGCTAAGATGACTGCCTGCAACTCGAGATTGTTGCTGTGCCAACTGACTTGATGTTGCGCCCACAACCCTGCTGCCGTCCGCTGACCCAGGTGGGCTCCCCACCCTTGATGTGAAGCGTCTACAAACAGTTCGTGATGATGACTGAACTCTGTCAAAGAGACTCCTTCGCAAACATTCGATGGGATCGTCCACCACCTGAGGTAACGGTGTAGATGCAGTGGAAGCCAAAGGCTTTCCCTAGGGTCGTCCTCTTGACAAAAAGGAATCAGAAACACTTGCAGAGGGCGCGCCATGAGACGACCTCTGAGAGTGAGGGCCTGAGCCGAAGTCAGAAGGCCTAGAAGGGACTGCCACTGACGAACCGACAAAGCCTGACGAAGACCCCGCAACGCTAACTGCTCTATCTTCTCCCACCTGTCTGGGGGTACTCGGAGAAGATCCATGTTGGTTAAGAACAGACCTCCTATAAACGTCAGCTGCTGGGATGGGACTAGTTGCGACTTCTCTGAATTGACAAGCCATCCCAACTGTCGCAGCAGGTCCAAGGTAAATAGGGTCTGTCTGTGTAAAACTGTTGAGTCCCCGTGGCTCATCAGGCAATCGTCTATATAGGGGTTGAACTCTATCCCCCGAAGATGGAGAAACCTGGCGATCGGAGACGTAATGCGAGTGAAAAGCCACGGGGCCGTAGAGATTCCAAACGGAAGAACCTTCCATTGATAATGTACCCCTTGGAAGAGGAATCTGAGGTACTTCCGATGATGCTTGAAAATTGGTACATGGAGGTAAGCGTCCTGAAGATCTAAACTGACCAGCCAACCGTTGGGTTGAAGCTTGGAACGCAGTAGATCCAGGGTAACCATTGTGAAATGCGGAGGCTCTGGCATATACAGATCGTTGAATAAAGCCATGTTGTGTATCATCCGCATCTTGTCTGAGTTCTTCTTTGGAACCAGGAAGATTGGGGAGTAGTATCCTGGGGAGAAGCTGGGGTCTGGGACCACCTCTATTGCTTTCTTCTCCAACAGTGTCTCGATGTTGGAAGACAACTGAACGATCTGAGTCGGCGAGTACACGCGTGACCGGGGCAGGGTGGTCAGAGGCGGAGGGTTGGAGATTGGCATTTTGTATCCAACCCTGAGGATTTCGGTGACAAAGGGATCTTCTAGGATTGTCCAGTTTGGCCAGAAGATCCCTAGTCTCCCGCCTACGGGTGTAGTTTGGTACGGGACGACTGGAGGCGGGAGAGACCAGTCGTGCATGTCCAACGCTTCAACAGCGTTTCTTGTAGACTGGGGTCTTGGGAGTTTTTGGCTGATCGAAATCGGGGCGAGGTCTCTGAGGGATGTAGCCTCCCCTACCTGACTTGCCTCGTCCTCCACCACGAGCTCCACGTTGAGCGAGCCTGACGGAATTGCGTCTCCCCACATAGGTTTGGTTGGCCCTAGGGTTTCTGGGGAAGAAGGCTGTTGACAGAGACTTGATGGCACGAAAAGTGAAGTCTGATTGTGCCAACGAAGCATGTTCCTTGTACACCTCCGCTATCTTGTCCGCAAAGAGGGTAGGAGTAGAGAGAGGAGCTCTTATAAGTGATTTCTTGAATTCTTCTTCCCAAATACAGGGGGCAAGAAGACCGTTCCTACGGATAAGAGTGGTTGAAGCCATAGCCGAGCGAACGTGGTCTACAACGACTGACACAGAGTTGGACACCCACCTAAACATTGTGGACTGATGATCCATCCTCGATGGGTTGTCCTCCGTAAGGTCCTGTGTGAGGGCATCAGCGGCAGAAGCGATAGCTGAGAGAGGTTTCAACATCCGCTTCAACTCTCTATCCACAGACAACAACCTAACGTCTTGCACTTTATAAGAACCTTGTGGCGCATCTGACAGCCTAGAACAAGAGTCATCCTGAGGGGCACCATGGTCGAATACTTGCAGAGAGTGGACCTTGAAAGTAGCAGAAGAATTCTTGGCTGGCCGAAACGTTGGGTTGAGCGAAAGTTTCCTGAACTCATCTTCCAAAGATTCAACTGCATCCGAGACCATCGGGTGTGGAGGGATAAGTAACTCTGGCTCATGCCAGACGGCTAAAGAGGCATCAGTATCCGGGCCTGCAGCTGGTGATGGAGACATTACCAGCCTGTCGGCAATCCAGGAATACACTTCTCCTAAGGGCAGATGAGTACCCTGGGATTCGCTAGGGTCCACAGACTTAGACGGAGATACCGGGTCATAATAGCGGTCGTCTGAGTAAGTGGAGGCTGAACGACGTGGAGAAGCCTCCGACTCCAAAGTGTCTCTGATAGGAGATCTGTCACGGAAGAGCGAGTCACTGGAGTCCTGAGCAGGCAAGCGCTCTCTTGACAAGCGATCCTTGGAACGCTGGCGCTCCTTCTCCAGAAGCTGACGCTCTTCATCCCTGAGGCGCTGGTGCTCGGCCTCCTTGAGGCGCTGGCGCTCGTCCTCTCGACACAGGCGCTCATCTTCCCGGTGCTGGCGCTCGTAGTTTTTTTGGCGCTGAGCTTCAATATCCTTGAGGCGCTGGCGCTCATCTTCACGGCACAGGCGCTCGTCCTCGCAGCGCTGGCGCTCGTACCCTCTGTGGCGCAGAGCTTCAACCTCCTTGAGGCGTAGGCGCTCCTCATCTCGGTACCGCTCATCCTGTCTGTGCTGGCGGTCAGCGTTCTTGTGGCGCTGGGAATCGATGTCCTTGAGGCGCTGATGCTCCTCCTCCCGGACGCGGCGGTCCTCCTCCAAGCGTAAGTGTTGGCGCTCATCCTCGCGGCGCTGGCGCTCAAGCTCCTGGCGTTGAGCGTTCTCTGCACGTCGAGTGTCCTCCAGGCGCTTCTGTTCCAGACGACGCTCCTCTTGGCGTCTCCTGGTTTCCCTGAGCTCTGCTAGGCGTCTGTCATCCTCCTGGCGCTCGAGGTCCTTTAGAGAAAGTTGATATCTCTCTTCTTCTTTCTCCACCTCGAGCTCCAAGCGCTGGCGCTCACCTAGGCGCTGCTGATCCTCTAGGCGCCGGCGCTCCTCAGAAGAGAGAGATTTCCTGTTGGAAGAGTCCGACAAGGGAGGGTCTGCCAACCCACTCCTGGGCCTCCTATCCGAGCGTGATACGTTCCCGATGGGCGGAGCACCAGGGTTGATCGCGTTCTCTAACTGTTCCATAAAAACACGCTGTGCCTTGGTCTTGGATGGAGCAGTATCCCCAGTAGGGGAAAGAGCATCATGAGGATGATCTCTTGCTGGAGACAACCCGTCAATGGGTTCAGAGATAACAAGAGTATCCTGGTCGAGGTCTGAAGTGGCCATCCTACAGCGTCGCTGGGTGAACCTCTTTCTCCTCGCCCTCAGGTAAGACTTGAATTCTGACGCAGAAAGATGACAACAGTGACCACACCGGGAGAGCCACTCACACGGTGTGTCCGCCAAACAGTCTGGGCAGAGGGGGTGCGGGTCCTTTGCCAACTTGGGGGAATTTGCAATCAACGCAAAACACTCTCGGCATGCAAGAACGAGTTCACTGTCAACAAAAAGAGAAGCCAGTGAACATAAATAATCAAGCAAACAAAACCACCATAACATGTTAAAACAACTTTAACATCAGAAAAGGTTGAGTAATGAAAGCTTAATTCAAGCATGAAAAATTACAAAATTGGTAATGAAAAATTTACAAAGAAATTTTAATACCAAAAAATTAAATTCCCATGAAGAAAGAAACAATTGAAGTAAAGAAAAGAAACATAGAATACGAACTACACAGACTCAAGGTTAAAAGGGAGATAACCGCTGTGGTCAAAGTTCATACACATGGAATGTAAACACATGAAACTTTCAACAAGAATAAAATTTACAATGTAAAATCAACGACTATAAATAGCCAATAATTTACACTCACAGTGGAAAACGTAAACAACAATGTAAAATTATCCATAAATATGGATAAAATAAAAAACAAAAACGGTAAACAACAAGTTGTGACGTCACCACAACAAATCGAGCAAGACGAAGGAGGCCGCCATTTTGAATGGCCAGCGAAAACGTGCTCCGAAGAAAAACAACGAAAATAGCTACCAAAACGCGTAAAAGTGTTAGAAAACACGATAAAACGGTACAGTAGGCTGCGTAGCATAAAAATAGAAGTCAAATTCGTCACGAAAGCCAATGCAAATGGCGACATGAGCGAAGAAAAACATCGTTCTCGAAGAATGAAGAAAAAAATTCTACGACGAGGTAGGTGAAAACTACGCTTGTTACACTTCACAATACAAAAATAGAGAAAAGACATACCAATGACTAAACCACACGGTTTAGGTAGATAAATAGGTAGAAAAGAGAAAAATTCCCGTCTCAAATACACGTCCGTAATGCAGGTGCAATATAGGAAATGTGAGGTTTTCATATCACTGCGCGCGCAGCTATGTGGATTGCACTACACTTCCGGGTAGTGACGTGCCCTAGAGCCAGTCTGTCTACACTTCACTACAGTTACGTTAGGATCCTGTCTCAGTCACGTTTTCAATCCTTCATCGGATCATATAGGTAATATGCACTAGTAAAAGTAGGGTAAGTATTAAAAATTAACTTTTTTCACAATATAACCTGTGGAAATATAAAAGAGTAAAATCAACAAGAACACAGAAGTAGCTTTTGATGAAAGTTACATGAAAAAGGAAATGATAAAGTCAACAAATCACAACACAGAAGTAGCTTAATTCATTCTAGCTCTGAATATGACGAAGTAAAAAAATAAAATCACCAAAAATTAAAAAAATCACCAGCATTACTAATAATCATTCCTATTCATGGCGTAACTCATGTGAACTAAGTAATGTATACCCTTTCTGGTTATTACATTATTACCATGCAATACAAGTATGTAATAAATAGAGAGTATTACCCGAGGAAGTGTGTCATATTACTTTTACGAAACGAGTATGAATTTTTGTATTGCCCGAGCGAGAGCGAGGGTTATACATAAATTTGCACGAGTTTCGTAAAAGTAATATGACCCACTTTCGAGTGTAATAATTTCTTTATTACCCATTTCATTCCATTTGTTTAGCGTAAAAATAGTCAGGAAACAACTCACTTCTCTTGCGACGGGCAGCTACAGTGAAGTCACAAACAATCGTTTTATGACGTCACAGACGACGAAACAAGATACGTCGCGGTGTAAAAATGGTTGCAAGGCAAACGTGATATGTGCACATGTGCTTATATCAATAATATTAACTCGGTTATTTTCAACCGTATGGGCAATAAAATATAGTATTCATAGAAAGCACCATTCTGTCTTCATCGAACCATAACTAGTACCGGGTCTGCAAATTTATATTTCAACCTTGTTTTGTAATTAACGCTTTCCCGGGCCATAACCAATTCTTAAGCGTTTATCCATCAAGTCAGTGAAGCGTTTCTCTTGAACATCCCAGTGACCACTTGTGTGTATCTCTGAGTCAACTAAAGACGTGTCAAAGTACTCAGATTGAAATAACAGTATTGGCGACAATAACTTCAACTTCTCCTTGAAAACCCCAATCCATATACAATAACGACAAAACACATTTTTGGAATGGATGCGTTTACCACTTTATTGCTCACAAGACAAACATGAACAGATCAACAGCAGCAGGCGACAAGCCTGGTCACATGCAACGAGCAACACACATGCGACGAGCAACACAGGCGACGGGCCACATCACATAGGTGACAAGTAACACAAGGCGACGAGCCACATCAGACGACGATCTGTATCCGAGGCGACGAGCCACATCATAGGCGACAAGCCACATCACAGACGACAAGCCACATCACAGGCGACAAGCCACAGCACAGGGCGATGAGCCACAACACGTGGACGATAAGCCACAACACATGGGCGACAAGCCACAACACATGTGCGACAATCTACAACACATGGGCGACAAGCCACAACACATGGGCGACAAGCTACAACACATAGGCGACGAGCCACGACACATGACAGCATGTATTGGCGATGAGCCATCAGCGACAACTTACCTCTCTGAAACAGAAAAATACACATTATGATAAAGTTTAAGTGGTTGTCACGCAAACGAGAATGGAGACTATCACCTTACATCACCTTATATACCCTTACAGAATAGCGCCCCCTACACAAAATAGATCCTTATTGTATATTCCTCCGCAAGGAGAAAGTTATTTCTATCTAATGAGTTCCTCAAACGATATAAATATTATTTCTCCTTGAAAACCCCAATCCATATACAATAACGACAAAACACATTTTTGGAATGGATGCGTTTACCACTGAGAATCAAAGAACGGGTTAAAGGCCAAGACATAAAGACACTTGCAAACGTTTGTCAACAGAATCTTTCACGTAACCATCTTTGGCATTCTCACTCCGCCATCTCCCATGTCTCTTGAACATTCTATCTGGGACACCTCGCTTAGCAGCCTCAGTGGCGCCACCTGCACGTAAACTATGAAGGCCATATTTCTTAATGTCAGATACAAACGGGGAAAATGTCTCAATGAAAAGTTCTCTCAGACGAGAATATGTCATCATTTTGTCCTCCTTTCTCAAGATAAATTTATCTTTACATTTAAAGATATTTCTGAACAAATATTCTTGTGAATCGTCAGAGATTCGGGGTATTTCTAAATACCTTTCAAGCCACATAACAGGACACATCTTGCCGCCTGTCCTGCTTATCAATAACCATGCCCCGTCTCTGTATCTGTCAGTCTTAGACTTTTCAATAAAGACAGACATATGGGAATCGTAAAATGATATATCAGATCTCCTTAAGCTCAGTAACTCTGCTGACCTAAGAAAGCCGGCATAAGCCATTAAGCACATAGTGATAATCCGTACATCCTTCAAACAGTAAGACAGTGGCTTAGCTTCAATCAATTTTTCCAAAATATCAATTGTAACAGGTTCCTTCCTGCACACTGGTTTTGATAATTTTCGTTTAGCAGCTTCTAATACATTCTTAACCAATTGATCATCAGTTGGACTAGGCAAGCCTACTACGTTATGAGCATGACGCATGCTATAGAATGCTGTCTGAACAGGGGAAAATGTGTCACTTTGTTGTAACACAGATACTAAATACACAGCAAAATGCAATGGTTTCACAGGGAAGTCTAGAGGCATATTATTGTTCATTGTCCACGATTTCCATACCTGAAATCCACCGTCGTATTTCCGGTTTGTAGTCTCAGCACGCGCATGCCCCAACACTTCCGGTATATCGTTCGCCAATTCCTTTACAGATTCTGGAAGCGCCTCCAGCTGAGATTTATATACACAAAGAAACACATCTGCAAACAGAAAAGTACTTTAGAATTGGATCAGAATTGCTAATATATCAAAAGTTAAGTCCCTCACACCGAACATGCCCCCATTCACTGAACTTGGAACATATGCCTCTTTCTCACGAGGGAGAAACACCCAATCAACAACCTGTGGGATGAATACACCACCTGGACACAACAGAGGCCAGTAACTGGCTGAATACCAGGCCGGTACGATCAGAGTACCCCTTGCCTTACACACCCTCATATGGGCCAACACCCTGCACACCAGATACACTGGCGGCACAATCCAGTTATTTACATTTTCCCAGTTTACCGTAAATGCATCAATAGCGACACACCCGTCATTTAGATACCGAGAACAAAACTTGGGAAGTTTAGTGTTGTAATGTGAAGCAAAACGATCAATGTCATAATTTCCCCACATGGCTTGTAACCTCGCAAACACACGATCAGCAATACCCCAATCATCGGGATCTCTCAACTTACTGAGAAAGTCTGCCTTCTCATTCTCTGATCGTGGTATCCAATGCATTTCAAGGTGAATAGAATGACTCAAACATAAATCAAAAATGTCTCTAGCAATAGACTGTAGATTAGGTTTCATACTACCTTTACTCACAATTGACTCGACATTTGTATTGTCTGTGAACCATTTCACTCTCTGAGAAGATAGCGGGGAAACAAGATTCTCAAGCACCCGCTTTACAGCCATCAACTCGCGCCAAGTAGAACTCTGACTAACTTTCTCTTCCGACCAGTGCCCTTGCACTTCACTCTCGCCAATCTGTACACAGTAACCGCCATAACCTGACGAACTAGCATCGCTATACACTATTTTAGATACAACGTTTTGCTCGGACAGCAAGCATTCTGTGTGTTTGTACACATTGTCTTTCCAGAATTTTAGCTGGTCAATACTTTCTACAGACAAAGCGATACGCTCGTTCCACGATAAAATATCGAGGGTTTGAATACTCAGGGAACGCGTCATCAACTGGCAAACAGAACCAGACACCATTTTCATGGATATAATTTGACCCACTACGGAGGCAACCGAGCGGACAGGCACAGTACCATTAGCACTTAACAAATGGCCAATACAGGATTGTAACTTGACAATTCTTCTCTGTGGTATCGAAAGCTTCATTATCTGCGTATCTATTACCAGGCCCAACCACTCCAGAACCTGACTAGGTTCCCATAGAGATTTTTCTACTTTAGGCACAAACCCAGATTTTACCAAATCGCTTTTTATCTGCGAACCACAAAAGCTTGATTCACCCAACGAACGAGCTGCAATTATACCATCATCTAGGAAAGTGACACATTTAAAAGCCTGCGCGCGCCAGTGTTTCACCAACTGCCTTGTCACTTTTGTAAATACATACGGGGCACTAGTCAAGCCGAAAGGCAGGACAACAAACTTGTATAATACTCTGTCTGCACCTTGGAGGAGAGGAATAGAATGGTATTTTATAGCCATGTGCCACAATATCAACAACGAAATCGCTTGCACCAATGTCTTTCCAAAATGAAACATTCTGCTGAAGTCTCCCTTTAACAATAATTTCGGCCTCCCCTTGCTCATACTCATAAACATCAGTCGTTAAAGGCAAGAACACATCACAAACCGAAGAAGGCAATTTAACAGAACAATTGTCATACTTAACTTGTACTGAAGAACTGGACTTAGGCCGAGCTGGGCTTGCCGAATCGGGTGTTGGTGTTGGGACACTCCCTGCGCCAGTGAGAGAATTCGCCGCAGCTGAAGCACGCTCCTCCCGCTCTGTTGTACCCTCGGCCACGAAAAGGATGCCCTCGTGTCATGTCGGACGAAGCATGCATCTCACTCCCGCCGGGCGCCACGGACTGCGTGCTGGACACGGGCCTCGCAGGTTGTCTGTAGGGGTGGACTCGTGCAGCTCGGACGGATTTGGTTTTCAGCTTTTTCAGTGCCTTCAACTCAGCACTGTAATCCGCCTATCGTCATCAGAGTCGTCAGCAAGGTCACGTGACACGTATTGACGTACTGTTTCCCATCCAGCTTCTGATGAGTCAGCGATTTTAATCAACTTGTTTCGCTTATCAATCCTGTCAATTTCTGCATTTAAAACTTCCAAACTGTAATCAAGTTTATTAAACTCAATGCCAAATTTAACTTGCCGAAGAGCATCAACCGTTTCAGAATTGAATCCAAATTGAATCTTGTTACCTTCTCTGGCCCACGTATGGTCTTTTTCGGCTTTCAGTTTCTCAACCTCATTAGACGTCTTCGTGAATTCTTGCCGAAACGCCAAAAGACGATTGTCAATGGACTTGTTAATAACTTTCTCGGACATATCGATCCGTTGCATGATGGCGTCCAGCTTTTCGGCTAGGTTGTCACGTGACTCTGACTTTTCCGCGGAAGACATCTTAGACCAATCAGTGAGCAATAAGTTTAAGTGGTTGTCACGCTCTAGCTCTGAATATGACGAAGTAAAAAAATAAAATCACCAAAAATTAAAAAAATCACCAGCATTACTAATAATCATTCCTATTCATGGCGTAACTCATGTGAGCTAAGTAATGTATACCCTTTCTGGTTATTACATTATTACCATGCAATACAAGTATGTAATAAATAGAGAGTATTACCCGAGGAAGTGTGTCATATTACTTTTACGAAACGAGTATGAATTTTTGTATTGCCCGAGCGAGAGCGAGGGTTATACATAAATTTGCACGAGTTTCGTAAAAGTAATATGACCCACTTTCGAGTGTAATAATTTCTTTATTACCCATTTCATTCCATTTGTTTAGCGTAAAAATAGTCAGGAAACAATCCACTTCTCTTGCGACGGGCAGCTACAGTGAAGTCACAAACAATCGTTTTATGACGTCACAGACGACGAAACAAGATACGTCGCGGTGTAAAAATGGTTGCCAGGCAAACGTGATATGTGCACATGTGCTTATATCAATAATATTAACTCGATTATTTTCAACCGTATGGGCAATAAAATATAGTATTCATAGAAAGCACCATTCTGTCTTCATCGAACCATAACTAGTACCGGGTCTGCAAATTTATATTTCAACCTTGTTTTGTAATTAACGCTTTCCCGGGCCATAACCAATTCTTAAGCGTTTATCCATCAAGTCAGTGAAGCGTTTCTCTTGAACATCCCAGTGACCACTTGTGTGTATCTCTGAGTCAACTAAAGACGTGTCAAAGTACTCAGATTGAAATAACAGTATTGGCGACAATAACTTCAACTTCAACTTTCTTTATTTCTTCACCAACCACCCAGCGGTAGTACAAGAGTACAAAGTCATCAAATTACATACATTTGTATATACAACCACAAGATGGGGCATAATTAACATTTAAAGTGTGTAAGTATACACTTAATACATACTGATATTTTTTCATTACTGATGTTTTCTTTGAGCACGTTAAATTTTTGAAGGTAGTAAGGTTTCTTCATTTTAGATATTCTGCAGAAATATGTTTTTCTAGAAGAAGAAGAAGACCAATAATTTATTAAATTGTCAAGCGATACAAGTATAAGATACAATATAAAATGCAGAGTAAAACATCCCGGCCAACTTGGGCCTATTTGACATTAATTGACTAAAAATACATATAAAAGCATTATAAGGTGCTAAAAGGTAATTGTACATTTAAACAGTAAACTGAGTAAACAAATTGGATATAAACAATGGTTAAAATACAAAATTATAAAATATTGTGTGTGAGTCTAAGTCTAAACATATTGTTTTATTAAAGCGGCAACTGAGTGTTCAGATTATGATTCATTAGAAATATAAGTTGATCTTTTTCTGACAGATGGGGGAAATTTGGATCAAGAGACGAGGAGCGGTTCCAAAGAGGTTTTCTAATGTCTGAATATAAATTACATGTTGTAAGAAAATGTACCTCGTCTTCAATTACGTTAGTATCACAAAACTTACATAGACGATTTTCAAGAAGAGTTTTGGGTTTTGTGAAACGACCAGTCTCTATTTCTAAGGGGAGGGTGCCACTTCTAAATTTAGCTAAATAACTGCGGAGTACTCTGTCATTTATTGATGTTACATAATCCGGATTAGATACTTCACTACTGTAATGTATACACACTGCATGGTTTATTTCAAATTTAGTTTGAAAGCTTAATGAATACTAAACATGTATTTCTTTTTTTATATTTTAAAGTTCACAATGTTGCCAAATATAAGTGTTACTATAGCACTGAAATAAATCTTTGCTACAAGACAGTTTGAAATTCCAATTATTATAGACAGGCATGACATGTCATGACTTTGTTTATTATATTTAACGGTTATCAACATATATGACATTTCAAATATTGTGTACGGTTGTTGGAAGTGTCATAATATCTAAATGTTCATGTAGTTACATAAACATTGCATGCTACACGTTTTTATTTCGTATTCATATTGTAATAAATGATTTGAAATCACGTATCAAGTTATCATACAATACATTTCTTATACAGTACCGAGACATCAAAATCGATGTCCCACAACTCTCCTATTTCCATATTGTGTCTTCATGTTTATAGAATATGATAATTAAGTATTCCGTTGACCCTTAAATTATACAATAGGTGTTGTTTATTTTGAATATTCATTTATGCACCTTATAGTGGAGAATACATTTAAATGTACAGTTAACTAAAATGGCTTATACTTGATTTGTGACGGCAATATATATTTTATGATAAATACAATGTTTAATCATTGTTTTTACGGTTAAATGTTTAATGTTTTACATAAATCAAACGAATAGCAAATGTGATCGATCTCTGAGAACGAATATCCCACGCGTCTATCCATGTCCTCATGATATACAGCACAATACAATGAAATATAAATATTAATATATAGAGGATATCTGTCTTTCTTGACCATCTGATTTTCTTGACTTATACCATTATTATCTCATCGAGTGAAGTACAAGTTTATATGTTTGCATGCAGCGACGGCGCAATTGAGAATATATTACTCTTCCACCTCACGAGATGAGGGGAACATGGTATTTGTCAAGATGTAATGGAGATTGCATGAGGAGCTGACAATTCGTTAAAAATAATAAAAACGAGCCCGAGCCACTGACCTAAAATATACATTTATAGATACAGCAATCAGGCTTTCTCATTTTCCTAGCATGATATAAAAACATCATATCTTATTTATAACATTTACATCAGTTGAAGATGTTAGAAAACTGTATTGTGACATGGGACATTTCAAATATTTACCAAAAATTGTACTTAGTCTAGGTAGGCTTTACAGTAAAAAGGGGGGGGGGGGGGGGGGGGGGGGGGAAGGAACGAAGGTAGGTTTAAGTTGTTGATTTTGGATGAGATTTTAGATTTTAATGTGTTTTTAGATTCGGTCCAAAAGGCCCGAATCCTTTAAATAAGTGCCGACCGCTTGGAAGGTACTATGGTTATTTTGTGGATTTAGAATTTGATATATGTTATTTGTTTGGATATTGTTTGCCCTTAATTTAAGGTTAAGTATTTGGCGGAAGGCCGCATACTGTGGGCATTCAGTAAAAATGTGGTGAATTGTTTCTGCCTGTGGGCAGTGTGGGCATGTTGCGGGGGTGTTAGTAATTTTTATTTTATGGATATGATAGTTTAATTTTGTATGCCCCGTTTGGAGCTTAATTATTTCCCTATCAATATTTTTATTTTTGGAATAGATTTTTTGTTAAGTTAAGGGTTTAGAGATAATTTGTTTGGTGTGATGCGCCTGTTTAGAGTTTGCATATTACATATGCCATGCTCGCTTTGCGTGTGATTTTGAAAGGCTTTTTGCCTCTTGTTTCGAATGAAAAAGGGGTAACATTTTTGGAAGTTTAAGGCCCTCCTTGGCAGCTTTGTCGGCTTTTTCGTTGTCAAATATGCCGACGTGTGCTGGTACCCATAGGAGCTTTACTGCCTTGCCTTGGTAATTTAAGTTTTGGATAGAATTTAGAATTTTGGATATTAGATCAGGGCGGTTTTTTGTTGATTTGTTTTGAAGTGCCTGAAGGGCACTGAGAGAATCCGAATTTTGCCCTGATCTTTAGTTTTTGGGTGGGATAAAGCGAGTGCTATGGCCATAAGCTCAGCAGTGTAGACCGATTGGTCGTTAGGGAGCCTATTGGAATAAGATAGTTGTTGGGGATGTTGCATGTGTATGCCTACACCTGTTGTGCGTGCATCGGGGTCATGGGACCCGTCTGTGTATAAGTGACACCAGTCGTACCAGTGTTCTTGGATGTACTTAAGAGTGGTAGTTTGCGCGAGTTTGGGGTTTTGTTTAGAAGTTATTTTGCTAAGATGGAGATTTATTTTGGGGGTGGGTAGGGGGGCAATAGGGTGATGCACCGTATTTTGGGGGAGGGGGAGGTTGATATGCTCCATCTTGGCTTGGGATAGTAGTGTTTTTATGCGGTGGGAGTTTGGAGCGTGTGATGGATGTTTATTAAAAATTGCCGTTTTACGTTTAGAGGGACCACAAGTAAGTAGTTCCCTGATAAGGGAGTCCTCCGAAGATCCTGCCCAGAAGTTTAAGGTGAGTTGGTCCCTTCTCAGTTCGAGGGGAGTTTCACCAGTTAGGGCTTGGAGAGCTTCGAGTGAGGTACCCATTTGGGTGCGTGTAGCTACCCTTACTGCCGGATATTGAATAGAATTTAGGGTTTTAATTTGGGTTGGTTGAAGAAAGTTATATATAGGTGCGCCATAGTCCAGTTTGGACCTTATGAGGGAGGAGTAGAGATGGAGAAGGGTTTGCCTATTTGCACCCCAGCCTGTGCCGGAGATTGCTCTCATGACATTAAGGTCTTTCGAGCATCTAAGTTTAAGTTCTTTGACATGAGCTTCCCATGTGAGATGCTCGTCAAAGATTAGCCCTAAAAATTTAGTTTGTTTTTGGAATTTAATTAGGTTATTTTTTATATATAAGTTAGGGGAGATAGGGCGCGAATTTTTATTTTTAAAAACTACCCCTACAGTTTTTTCCGCATTTAGTTTAAAGCCCCATTTATCAGCCCAACGGCTGATTTTATTTAATGCGGTTTGAAGTAAGGAAATAGCGTTATTTGGATTTTTACAACGTGCCCAGAGGGCGCCGTCGTCTGCAAATTTGGAGGTGTTTATTTTTTTGTTGATACCCTCGAAAAGGTAATCAACCATTATATTGAATAGAGTGGGGCTAATGATGCTGCCTTGTGGGGTGCCGTTTTCTAAAAGGTGGTTTTCAGATGTTTGGTTTTCGACCCCGACAGTTATTTGCCTATTGTGTAGGAAATCCTGGATATAATTAATTATGTTGCCTGAAAGGCCTTTTTTAATTAATTTTTGGGTGAGGCCGTTATGCCACACCATATCAAATGCTTTGGAAAAATCCAGGAATATTGCGAGTGTATATTGCTTGTTGGATTGAGAGAGTTTAATATCTTGCTCGAGGCGAGCAAGATTGTTTAGAGTTGAACGACTAGGAGTGAAGCCACTCTGGTCGTTATTTAATGGATTAGTTTTTAGGTGAGCTTGGAGGCGTTGTTTTACCATTGCTTCCATTACTTTACATACATTTGAAGTAAGGGAGATGGGCCTATAGGAGTTTGGATCCCCGGGGGGTTTATTGGGTTTAAGTATTGGTATTACTAAAGCTTCCGTCCAGTTGGAGGGAAGCTTTCCTGCTTGCCAAATGGTATTATATAAGTTTAATAGAATAGTAAGGGTGGAGGTGGGTAGCTTCTTAATTATTTGGTAGGAGGTTAGGTCGAGCCCGGGGGCTGTTCCTTTTTTCCTATTATTTAATACAAATTGAAGCTCCTCCATTGTGAATGCTTTGTTGATTGGTTTGTTATCTGTTGGGTGCTTTGCGGTGGGAGCGGATTTGTTTTTGTTTTTTAAAAACTCCGAAGAGTTATTGGTGTTGCTGCTTGCCTTAGCAAAGTGTGATGCAATTGCGTTAGCTTTATCTTTAGGATTTTTAAGATTATTTATAGGTGGGATTTTACTTCTGCATTTTCCGCCACGAATGACTCGGAGTTTATTCCAGACTTGTCTGGAATTGGCTTTGCCATTCAACTCCTCACAGAAGTTTTCCCAGTGTTGTGTTTTTGTTTGTTTTATGAGTAAATTTACTTTATTTTTAGTTGCCTAGCGTAAGGTAATTTTGAGAGGTTGCGCTTTGCCTTTTTAAAGGCCGCTTTACGCTGTTTGCGCGTAACTTTAATATCCTCAGTCCACCAGGGGACTGAGGGTTTGGAGATATTAGGGGGGGGGGGGGGGGGGGGGGGGGGAATGGAATAGCTTGTTTTGCAGCATTGATAATAGCGTTAGTGAAATTATCAGAAAAGGTTTGGGGGTCATTATTTTCAAGGTCTTCTGGGTTAAGTTGGTTGCAGAGTGCATTAAATTTGTCCCAGTCAGCCTTGTTGTAATGAAATTTAGGAATTGGGGGTGAATTTGGAATATTTGAGTTATTTGTAGGAAGGAAATTATTTAGAGTAATGAATATAGGAAAGTGATCACTTCCCCACGGATCATCAGATACCTGCCACTCGGTATTTAAAGCGATGTCCGAGGTAGTATCGTTAAATCGATAGCGGACATAAGGTGCCTAAAGCTATCGTACCTAGTTGGAGAATTATTATTATGGATTACTAGGTTGTTATTTATGATCCAATCGGCAATTAGTTTGCCGTTGGCATCTAACTTATCCTTTACTCCCCAATTCGGGTGGTGGCTATTGAATCGCCCAAGTACATGGAACGACCTTTAGAAGAATTTAGAAGGACCTGAAGGTCCTCTGTTTGAAATGCCAAATCTGGTTTTTTGTATATATTATGAATATTAACCCTATCCTTTTGGTGAATAATAGTTATGGCATGTGCCTCTAAGGAATTTAGGGTAATATTTAGTTTTTGGTAGTTTAATTGTTCCTGGATAAAAATAGCTAGGCCTCCCCTGGGGGGACCGGGATTGGTTTTGGGCCGGTCCAGCCTTACTAAATTGTAACCAGGAATTTTAAAGTTAGACCTAGGGCCGAAATGGGTTTCCTGAATGGTGATAATATGGGGGTTTAGTTGTTTAAGTTTAATTTTGGCTTTAAGCTCATGGTCGTGTGCCGAAAGGCCATTAGCATTCCATTGTATAATTTGCATGAATGGAAAAGTGAGAAGAAGTAAACAATGGAATAAGAAAAATAAATTTAGTTTGTGCTGCATTATCGGTTTATGCAAAGATTACTTAGGGTGGTGGGGTAAATTATTTATTGGAATGGTTTGAGAAGTTTGTTGAATTGTTTGAAGTTTAGAGTAGTTAATTTTGCCTTGCGGAGTAAGGCATGCATACGCGATAAGGAGAAATTTCGCGTGGTGGTAGCGATGGAAATTACCGCGATGAGATTACAGAGGGGGTCGGGTTTGCGGGGGGTGGATGAGGAGGATGGTTTAGGTTTGCGGAGTCTGTTAGCAAGGTGAGCAGGGGAATATATGGGTGTGATATAGGATGTTACATAAGAAGGGGCTGAGGGTTTGACGAGATGCCAATCCTTTGATGTCATGAGCACGATGACACGATTGGTGTTGTGTTAACGAATTACTGGTAAATTGGCAGTGTATTGCTTGCTATATTCAACATGAGGTTAGAATGTACTGGTCAAAGCAAACCGTCAATGAAATTTCCAAATAGTAGAAAATCCATAGAAGTAAGTAACAGATATGTCCATAATGATTAATGACAACGGATTACCATGAAATGTGAAAGTAACCTAACACGGTATGTTTTTTTGTATATGGGTTGGTGTCCACCCTTTGTTAACCAGTGGCGAGGAGTTGCTAGATCTTTTAGACGTTTTTGTAACTTAAATCCGTTCCGTATTACAAGTAACGATTTTGTTTGGAGTGATAAATATGCTGTTTTAAAGAAACGGAATTGGAATTTCAGAGATCATGTCAAATTTTCTGATATTGGGCTTCGACATTTTAATAACATAAAGGTTAATTATCACATACCCTTTGTTGTTTCTGAAGTAACCCGTCATTTATTTGATCATTTTATCTTTATTTGGAAAGAATCTATTTCTAATGTAAATGACCAAACTTGTAAAGGAGGTAATAAGTTAAGAACTTATGCTACTTTTGAAGATGAATATCGTCCGGAATTGTATGTACTATGTCAAATGCCTCGCGCTTACAGGCGTGCCTTAGCACTTTTTAGATGTGGTGTTGCTCCTTTAAGAGTTGAAACTGGAAGATATAATTGTACTCCTTTACAGGAAAGAACATGTTTTCATTATGAGGCTTATATTGAAGATGAGCGCCATGTTTTATTGCACTGTCCTCTTTATTCTATTGAAAGAGATGTCCTTTATAGACAATGTCAAGAATTTAATGCTACGTTTATGTCTTTTAACGAATTTGATAAGCTACTATTTTTACTGTCCAACCCACAAGTGTCTTTTAATACAGCCAAAACCTGCTATTTTATTTTAAAGCTTTTATATGGTTAACTTATATTGTAAATAGTTGTATTATATATGCTGTATTCCTTTTGTTTCTTATCTTATACGTTTATTAGTCTCTCATAAATCTGTATAGATTGGCTAAACATTTTTATTCGGTGTTTTATGCATATATTATATTGTACTTTACCTGTATTTATTATGTTGAGGTGAGACTCAAATAAATTATCTGTCTGTCTGTCTGTCTGCTGTATACAACATGAGGTTAGAATGTACTGGTCAAAGCAAACAGCCAATGAAATTTCCAAATAGTAGAAAATCCATAGAAGTAAGTAACAGATATGTCCATAATGATTAATGACAACGGATTACCATGGAATGTGTAAGTAACCTAACACGGTATGTTTTTTTTGTATTTCTCTTTCTTAAAATTGTTAAGTTATGTTCATATGTCCAGTACTTGATGAGAGTTATACAATTCCCATAGTAATGCATCGTTAGTTTCACTTTCTAGAATCAAAATACTTTGAGACAGTATCATACATATGTGTTCCATTTCATTTCAAATGTTAAATAAATGGAATTGAAAAACGTGAGACATAGAAACGATAAGTATTGGTGCAATGATTTAGATAGAAAGGATATCTATCTAAATCCTTGTCTGGTGCTAGCAAAATGATCCCGATGTACATCCGCTTGTTCTTCATATACATCTTCGGTATCACATGACTTAACGTGTTCAAAGCGAGATCTAATTTTAGAATCAAAGTCTGACATAGCGGAAAATGGTCAGTGATAGACAAACACACGAAGTTACGGTATATAATTGACACTTCAAAATGATACAAAGAAAATACAATGGCGGTAGATTTACGCTGGGATCCACTCGGCATTATCGGAGATTAAACAATCTAAACCCATGTGTACAACATCCAAAGTTAATTAACGACTGAACAGAATATGCCGACATTGTTTCTAATAACTTTGATCACTTTGAGGCTGTTTTGACAAATAAAATCAGCGAAAAATACGTGACGGTTGTACGAGTGTATAATGTAAACAATAACATAAGCCAGATACTTGTTAGGGCATGACTCCTTTTTTTTAACTTCTTTATTTTTGTTGTCCATGTACATGACATGAAATACTTCATAACATAGATCAATATATACAACGACATGATTAAGAACAATGTGGGTTTTTTTCTGTATAGTTGACAGAAGTTGGTATTGGATATAGTAAGCATTATAATTTTTTTCATTTTTCTCCTATATATACGAGTGTATAATGTAAACAATAACATAAGCAAGATATTCGTTAGGGCATGACATCTGAGTAACACGTCATAACTCTGCTAGCAGCTAATTGGCTAATGAAACGTTTGGCGGCTGTGTTAATGAACTATTTTTAAAAAAGTTTTTTCTTCAATATTTTGGTGGATTTTTTAATCCAATACTTTTGTGTCTTTATTCTTTACTGTTGTCAGAACCAAACCCCAGAAACGTACCCCCCTGAGGATAGAGTTGCTTAAATGAGTTGACTGAATACACATGTTACGTAATACCAAGAGGGACGCTTGTTCAACAGAAGGGTTTTCTGAGAGTCAATACACAAGTTTGATATATCACTTAAACCGCAGTTGCATGATTAAATAGCAATTGTTCAATCTTTATATAATCTGTAAACAGAAATCAGTTGTGTTTAAATAATCAGTCACGGTGACAATATCAAATACACTAACTGTATGAAACACGCACCTTCTGCCAGACAACTTCTAAAAGTCATTAGATATAAACTTATAAAAAAATAAATATTTCAAGAGTCATCATTTCATTAAAGTGAATATTTTATAGGAGAGTTTTCTGTGGACACGTCTAAAGTATCTATATCATATATCATATCTATCAACTCAATATATGTTTTAGGGGAAAACATGACTATTAGTTAATAATACCCGTCAAAATCGTAAGACGTCTTGGAAAAACAGTGTATCGTACTGAGAGAGTGGTCGAAATGGTTAACAAATCAAATGATTAAGAAAATGTTTAATTTAGACTTTGCATGCACCCCTTCACTGCTGTCAACAATCTAACAGTGATTGGGTCATCCCAAGCTCTAAATTGGAGACTAATTTCGAATTGATTAAACTGTGTACGGTACTTGCGAATTTGATAAGGTAAGAAATAAAGACATTCTGAATTCATTACATCACTACATTTCTAAAAGTAAAAATGTCCTCTGCATGATTATTGATACAAAACGAATAATAGATATGTTAGATTAGTAAACATAATATTTGTGAAGTTACCCCTGAAGCAGTATTGTGACGCAAGGGACGACTGAGCACTGTATGTTGACGCGAGGGACGACTGAGCACTGTATGTTGACGCGAGGGAGCACTGTATGTTGACGCGAGGGACGACTGAGCACTGTATGTTGACGCGAGGGACGACTGAGCACTGTATGTTGACGCGAGGGACGGCTGAGCACTGTATGTTGACGCGAGGGACGACTGAGCACTGTATGTTGACGCGAGGGACGACTGAGCACTGTATGTTGACGCGAGGGACGGCTGAGCACTGTATGTTGACGCGAGGGACGACTGAGTACTGTATGTTGACGCGAGGGACGACTGAGCACTGTATGTTGACGCGAGGGACGACTGAGCACTGTATGTTCTGTGCTATTCAATGATTAAAACTGCTCGAAATCGAATCAAACAAGTGAGGGAAGTAATGGACTGTTTCATTTTCGTAATGGATA